>OX376055.1:42232295-43519323 GCA_947361185.1 Charanyca ferruginea | reverse complement strand
GTGAAAAAAAAATTGATACAAACTTGCAATGAAAAATGTGTGCAAGCTTGAACCCCAAGAAAGTATAATTTTTAAATCCGCGCCTTGGTCTGCATCCGCGATAATCTACATTTACTATAATTCTTCATTACCTAATTATTATTGCAAAAGTGCCTGTACTCATGTAGATAAAGCAAATTTTATTTCAGATTCCTCACATTTTATCTACCCACTTTTCGTGAATGACAGTATAAAGTTTTATTACAATTGGTCCTTCGACAAAACCAATGATCGCTGTGAATGTATTTCGGCCGTGTAGTTTCACATGAAAACATTATCACTCAGCCCGGGTTTGGGCCCAAGTCCGTGCCGAAATCCCGGGCTTAACAGTTTATTTGAACAAATTTATCTAGTATTCGCAGTATGCACGCTCTGCGTAACTTAGGACCAAAGATTTTGGTCAGAAATAGTCATTGGTCCTTTGGGGCGATATTCTACGAAATGTTAGAATTGTAAGGACTGTCAGGTAGATATTTGATATCTAGCCTACCGTACATTTTAATCGGCCATATTAAGTAGACAGCCGATAAAACTATGCGAGGTGAAAAATGACACATTACGTAACTTGGAAAACGAGTTTTATTTTTTATGGAAAATCACTGTGCGCACAATATAATGCTCGCTAAACATATTACTTACTGGTGTTAAAGTTAATAACGTTTAGTCATAACATTTAAAACTTGTTTCTTTTTATATTCTAATAGGCGGTCTAAGGTGGAACACGCTTGCCTAGGATGATCAGGTCCACTCGTGCCTTAAGGATACCCAGATTTTACTTATCGGGAAACAGAGAGGCGGGCAGTGCAGTCTTGCAGTTTACACAATAAATGTGGAAGCAAAACGCTTGGTTCGAGACCGTGGAACTTCAACCATATAACGGTGACGTTTCACCGTATCTCTGCTCGTCCTGTAATGAAAATGAGAATGGAGAAGTTAGGCTGTGCAATTTCAAAGACACTCTTCGAAATGTACTCGATAAAAGACCGATATGCTGGCAACGGTGCGATGTTCAAGGCTCTAAAGCTTAGCCTTAACAAGGGAGTCGTTGTGTATCGAGCCTCTTGACACGTCTACCAATAACTTCCAACGCCTCCAGTTGGTTTCGATAAAGAAACCTAGACTAAAACAAATATCGCTTTAAATAATGGAAAAAACATGTAACTTTTCCCAAAGTTATAATTATAACGCACGATTATGTACGGTCACCAAAGGAGATAAGTATCCATGTCGCCGGAAACAGTTGAAGTTTACTTAGAAACCGATAGGTTTTTATGAATAAAATAAAATACAATTTATAGAGAATAAACAGTTCAATGATTTAATAAAATTTCATTTGAAAGCCGCCATTGGTTTCTAAGAAATCTTCAACTATTCCCGACGACATGGATACTTATCTCTTTTGCGTACTGTACATACCTTATTGTCAATCTAAAGTTAACAACTTCAAACGTTTATTTCTACCAAATTTAAGGCTAATTACTATTCCAGGGATAGTAACCACGACACACAATATCAAAAACAATTACTGACGAAAACACAAAGGTATTACAATATTGACGCGGCTTTGGCGTTCTCACAATGGATATAATGACGGCAATTATTTTAATGAACACATTTTAATCCTCACAACACATGTTGTATACTGGGATCATGTAACATGTATGACGTTATGTTAGCTACCCTTTTAAATTTTAACGGGCATGTCACTAAGTAAAAGCCTTATGAATAGATAGGTCATGTGTGTGGGTGACCATCCAATGCATAACGAGACCTCTTCGTGTCTCGGAAATCATGTAAATCTGCTCGTTCAAGTTCAAAATGTCCAAATCCTAAAATGGCCAACTGTTTCGAAAACTTAAATTCTCAAAATGTCCAATTAACAAAATGCTCAGTTCTAAAAACGTCCACCTACTAAAATGTCCAGTTATCAAAATGATCAATTACCAAAATGTCCCAACATAAGAGATCTACCTAAGTAGAATGTTACCAATATTTTATTTCACGAGTTTCAATATTTAGTATCTTTGCCGATTCCAAAGAGGCCCCGTTTAAAAAAAACAGACCCCGCCATCTCCTACTAACATTACCTGTGCTTGTCGTAGTGCCCAAAGTACCGCGCTTACACAATATTTGGTGAGTATTTATCTATTTAGGGAAAGAATATAGTCTCAAAATTTAAAAAACTGTGTAATTGGACATTTTAGGAATTCGACTTTTTGAAACCGTTGGACACTCTAGGAATTGGACATTCTGAACTTGAACTAAGCCGTTGGTTCCGATTGTCTTTTGTAGATCGTTGACAGTCGTTATCGGTACTTACGTCAGAAACCAGAAAGTTTAGCAACCAGTCTTACCAAAGGGTATCGCGTTACCCAGTGACTGGGTTATGGGGGTCAGATAGGTATAGTCGGTCCTTTGAAACACCGGTTTTCAGCTGTTAAGTTTTGACTTTGGCGAGTATTTTGTAAATCCTTTCGGGTTTATTTAATAGAATGGCAGGAAAACAAAAACAAAATCTGTACTTCTTTTTAAAAACAAAATAAACTTCTAAATAGTAATAAACAACATTTCAAAGGACATATTTATTTATGTTTGGCTAAGTTTTGAGCCTCACTATAACAATCAGGGCATACGGTTACAGCATGTTCCAAACAAAAGTATTTTTTTTACGTTCACTACCTTCTACCTTATATATCGTATTGTCGCCTTTTAGCTTGGTGTCGTATGTCTGTTCTTATACCTCCACATAGTCTTCCACCCCACTGTCATTTTCAACTTTATAGCTTGAACCAGAACTTAATTCATCCAGCAACAATCTGATTCGATTATCGTCCATTTTGGTATAGAGTATAACCTAAAAAGAATAACTAAATTGATCAAAATATAATATAGAGCAAAAAACATACATACATTTTACTGTACATACGTCATAAAGTATTCAAAGTTTGTATAAAATATATAAATGCACTAAATATATGACATTAATACTTACACAAAAAATTGCACCTATACTCGTCGGACTCACGGACAATTTGCGCCAAATACTACAACACTGGTGCTTCGAGAACGCGTGGCGTGCACTAAAATGAAGTTAGCAACAAATCCGGCAGCTAGCAAGGAACTCAACTTCTTAGTATTTTTGTGCATAAAAATAATTACGAAAATGTGTTTCGTCGGTCTCACAAACCAACGTGCGAGTATTCCTATACTTGCGCGTTGGTCTGATCAATTTAGGTTAAACGTTTGTTGGTTCGTTCATCAGCTAAGAACTTTTACTTCCACGCAAACAAAATCACGGACAAAAGCTAGTTATTTACAAGACCAAGCTTATCAGGGCTATCTTCGATCCAATAATTATCAACCTTTAATCTGTTCCAAGTTACATACTTAGGCAGTACTTGAAAAGCTTCATTCAACAAAATACCTTTCAAATACTGGTACTTGAGGCCAAAAATATCGCAAAATCAGATCTAAAGATTAATCTCAGTTTAAGAGGTAGGTACTGACTCGTTTATTTTCGGTAAGTACCTACCGTTTAAGGAAACCTCTAAGTCTAGTGTTTGCGGTTGCTAATCGTGGGGTTCTGTGTTCCAATTCTTGGGTTCTGCACAGTTATTTTGTTTTTCCATTATATTAGAATTAAGTACCAATATCTATTTTTTTATAACATAATAGGTACTTATTATCGAATACGAGTATCTGTCATGCACACGAGGATATGGGTACGGGCAAGTACCAACGTATTTATTTTTCACTTACTTTCCAAGTGTATCTTGGACAGGGAGGGCATCACTGACATTGATGAAGGAAATCGTCGTAAGGAAACCTGGATTTTGAATAAATTTACGTCTAGTATCGCCAATCGACTTAAGCACGCATGGGTTCTCGTCTTAGATTATGAAACAAAAGGCAGATATACGGCGCGGAACACTGAGAGTGAAGCGAAAAAAGTACATACAAATTCAAAATAGCGAATACAATCACGAGATTGTAGGTAGTCGCTGTTTAATTGGTATTTGCTTTTTTGGCTTAACTCGCAGTGTTCCGCGCGGTCTATCTGCCTTTTGTTTCATAATCTGAGGTTCTCGTAATACTCAGAAGGGCTAAGATTGGTCTTATTGTTATCATACATAAAGGTGTATTGTATATAGGTACCTTCCTAGTTATCTTAACTTGTCGAAATTCATCATTGTGGAATCTCTCCTGAATATTCCCGAAAATTATCTTGATCCGAAGATACCTGAATTCACATTGCCCCCGGGAGCTAAACCCGATTCGACAAACGTCAAACACTCTCGAATCGATTCTAATCGAATAACGCATCGCTATCGATATCGGATAATCGTTTTATATGCACGCTATATATATAGGTTCTGTTAGCACATATTAATAATAATAACTGCGGGTAGAACAACGACCATTGGCATAGAGTTACGATAAGTACTATACAATGCCAGGGGTTCCCAAACTGTGCGTGACCGTAGGGTTCGCAGAGATTCCCTAAAGGCGGTATTCTTAGGTCGCCAACACGCGACGTTTTACTCATTTATTCTAGAACAATCATTGTACTGTTATAATTATTTTCTAATAAATAAAATTTGGTATAGACTAAGCCAAAAAAAGAACATTTTTAAATCTGGTGACTTTGTCTGAATGCGCGATAACCAACGTTCGAAGGCCGCGGACGAAATTGTGGGGAAAAATTAGTAGGTAATGTTTAAAGTTTTAATCTTAAGAGTTTCTATTAAGTAAACTTAAAAAATAAATAAAGTCATCTTAATGCCAGGTAAGAACTACACATAAATATTTTCTTGTGAGGTATGTGGAACGGTGGTAGTTGTCGTGCGTTTGTTGACAGAATGTGTGCGGTTTCATGCTCATAGTCTACAGTTAATTAAAAATAATATAGGATTGTTTCACGAAATTTGGTATAACCCAATGTCAGATGCTGCTAAAAGATTGTCTAGATTTCTTAGTCTAACTACGTTTTATGTCCACCTAGTTAACTATGAAATTTTGAATTCTTGTTACAGTTTTGTAATAAGGTAGGTACAATGGGACTGCCATGTATTGTTATATAAAAGTCCCTAATTTAAATAAAGAGAAAACAAAATCTTTTTCTTTTGAGGAGTCGCAGTATAAAAAGATTGAGAACTCCTGATATTGCGATCCCATTGGTGCAATGGTTAACGCTACGATGTTATGAGAAAATGAACTGAAAAGGGTACCATGAAATGTGATCGCTTCGAATTTGACCCTTTTTATATCGCAGCTTTTCTTTCATTTGAATTTCTTTTTATAGGTTATTTAGAAACAACTATAAAAATAAATTCAAATAAAAACACGATATAAGGGACACCCTGACACAAACTTTTACCATGGATTCCGTACAACCATTAAAAAAAACAACGTTACAATTTTTGTTAAAAAGATCACTGCTTTCATACAAATGTGCAAAACCCACACGATCAAAATATATGAACAGCTGTTTTTTTTTGTAGCAGGTATATTGAGTGCTTATTCCGAGTGCAATACTTTTCTTGTAGCAGGTATATTGAGTGCTTATTCCGAGTGCAATACTTTTCTTGTAGCAGGTATATTGAGTGCTTATTCCGAGTGCAATACTTTTCTTGTAGCAGGTATATTGAGTGCTTATTCCGAGTGCAATACTTTTCTTGTAGCAGGTATATTGAGTGCTTATTCCGAGTGCAATACTTTTTTTGTAGCGAGTTTATTCAGTGTTTATTCTGAGTGCAATACTTTTTTGTATTGGGTTTATTGAGTGCTTATTCCAAGTGTATTACTATTTTGAAGCGGGTTTATTGTCATATTTTTTATGATCTTTGCTTGCATTTTCATATAAATTCATAATTATTTTATTATTATTGATGTAGATTCCGAGGTTGGTGGTTCGTGTATGTGAGTTAATATGTTTGCAAACGAGAGAAGGCATTGCTTGCATTAGGGCAAAATGGTTTTATTCATTTATACTTCAAGTACAAAGGTACAAAGGCAGATTGAATGACTACATTCTCTGCCAGTCAACCAAGGATGGTGAAGAGATAATATGGCAGGTGCATAAGCAGTCAACCAAGGATGGTGAAGAGATAATATGGCAGGTGCATAACAAAAAGTAATAATAAAATAATTTTTAAAGATATAAATATAGAAAAACTACTTATTACGTTAGTAAAGGGCTAGAGTCTTGAATATTTATAATTTTGTGAAGGTAAGTAATTTTTATTAAACCGCTCGCGCAATTACTTCTTGCTTATTAGCAACATACTTGTGCTAATACTAGGTTAAATCCTACTACTATTATAGAGGACAAAGTTTGATCAGCTAGCAAATATTATTGAAGTAATACTTCTTTTTCGCACGCTTGACTTGGGGAGTAAGCTGGTGAATGCGTGACGAAAGCGTTAGGAAAAGTGTGATCGGGTGAGGCAAACGGAAGTTGAGAGGGAGATATAAGTTAGTGAAGATAGAAAAGAGAGAGAGTTACGTTTCGTATATTACTGTAGGGGCAAGAGAGAGAGGGCGAGCACACATTTTCTTTCTCTCATAGCCAGTTGCAAAACGGATACATAAATACATATAGATGGAGCTAAAGAAGTTTTACTTCAGTCGTGTTTACTTCATGCACAAAGGTACAAAGCGGACATAATGCCTTAGGTATTGTTTAGCAGTCAACCAAGGGTGGAGAAGAGATCATGACATGACAATAATAAAAAAGTTAAAAAGATATCAACTTACAAGGATATTATTATATCTGGTTATGCATATGCCTATATAAATATATAAATCATTCAGCCTACTTCAGGTAACTTATGATTACTAACCATTCATTTGAATAGTTCAAAATCTAAAAATACAATTTAATAAGAATATACGCGTAACGTAGTTTGAAATACCCTGTTAGGAGCGTTGGCGTTCGAAGGGCGGCGCGGAATGGAGCGGTGACATCTTTATCAGAGTTCATTCATCCTATCGCAAAAATATGGTTCTTACTGTAGTAAAACATTTCATTTTATACCTGTGCGACTTCAATTCAGATGTACATACTTTATTTGATTAAGTATCCTTTTTTTATAACAAATCGCCTAGAGATCAAAATGTTTAACAAGCAAAATGCCTAAAATGCAACAATTTCTAAGTAGTAAATCGCCTGGAGATCAAAATGCCAAATACATAATACGTGCCTACCTACACCTACACCTATGAACGGCCGCCTGCTAATCTGTAGCGAAAAGTAAACCAAAAAATTTTCATCCCCATCACAGGTCGACTTTGAAGTGCCGTGCTTGACTGATGCGGTGAACGTCTGGAAAGTGCGGTGCGGAATAATCTTATCAATACGTCCACCAATTCTGCTAAGCGTACCCGCCTACTGGCTGTGGGTGAGTGGGAGTCGGGCCTTTGACTTCAGACACTTCCATCACGCAACATCGGTACTATGCTGTGTGATACTTACTACCTTCCGTCTCGCTACATGCCTGCGTCTGGGCGCTCCATGCGGGGATCCATATCGCTGGCAGTATCTTGCAGTAGAAGCGCAGGCCGAATGGCACGGTACGCCAGCATTAATGACATACTCCGTCGTGCTCTTGCCACCGCCGGGGTGCCTGGCTTGGCACGCGACGATGGGAAGAGACCAGATGGGATCACCATAATGCCTTGGAAGTTAGGTAGGCGTTTAGTCTCATCTCATCTCATCTTCCTAGCACGACGTGTTGTGCTGGGGCGGCTGCTGCAGGTGCCGAAAACCTCAAATGGCGCAAATATATTAGCCTTCTTGGAAGCTATATATTTGAGCCGTTTAGGGTGGAAACTCTAGGACCATGGGGTCCGAGTGCCCACATGGTTTTTCGGGACAATGGACATCGCCAAGCGGCTGGTCGTTTCTTCATGTGACCCGAAGGCTGGTTTATTCTTGGGTCAAAGAATCAGCATTGCCATACAGCGTGGCAATACTGCCAGCCTGTTGGGCACGTGTCCCGTTGACAGCGATGTGGACGAGTTTTTTTATGCCCTCGAGCCCCCCTGCCTTTTTCTTGTATTTGTACATAATATTATTATTTCGATTTTTAAGATTTGTATATATTATACAGAATTATATGTATATTACTATTGCAATCTTAATGTTATCAGTATGTAGCAATTTTTTAAGTATTTAAAAGCCACGTACCTAATACCAATTCTTCCTTCATACTTTTACGGGCTTAGGACCGTTCGAAACATTTAACTAATTAACGTTAGCAATTTTTTAATCACGTCGAGAAATATTTTATGTCGGATACATTGAGTGAACCACCTTGGTAAGACGGCTAAAATGCCACGTTGTATATATATATATATATATATAATATCAAATAAGTATATATAATATCAATAAAATAAAAGAGATTACATTGATCTAGCTTAACACAGTAGTTAATTTTTATCCAGTTTTGGTCTCCGTAGGATAATTTAGCTAGATTTTGACTTAATTGTGAAGTTTCCGCAAATACAGTTGAGTGTAGAAACTCGTCAATATGACTGTAATACACAATGGACCCGTATTTGTAACAAACTCTGAGTTAGAAAAATAACTCCTAGTTAGTAGAGTTAGGTTTTCGGCGCCAGTGACCATTATAAAAAAATATATAATTTTGTCTCCCGTAGTAGGTATGCATGCCGTAGGTTCACCATCTCTGCTATAGATACAAATTCATAGTCTACCTAAAAAAATAACGAATTCCAAATATAAACTCGTCATTTTTACACACAGCAGTAGCAACATTTTCTCACAGCGACACTATGATTCGGATCTACTGAAAGACAAACGACGAAAGGATACTGTTTGCAGTACGATTTTTTTCCGTTTCAGTCTGTCACGCAACTTTATCTGTTTCCTGGGGGGTTATCTATATAATATTTTAAACAAGACTCTTAAGGGCGCGTATTCGATTTAGCGCAACTCAAAATCTAAACGATTGCTAGAACGGCGTAGCAGCATTGACACACACTAGTACAATACAATGGTGTGTTTGTGTGCATCAGAAAAAAAAATATGCACGAAATAAGCACCAATCATTAAAATTGACCGGCAAACGAAAGCGCGCGATGTTTTACAGTGCTTTTTAAAATAATTGTCTAAAATAAATGAGCTCGTATAACGGACTGAAAAGTATTCTGTATATTAAGCATAACATTTACTTTCATAAAATAAATATGTCAGTTATGTTTTTATTCAAATACTGGTAAAAAAAAATTGACAAAGTGAACCGATTTTCTACTTTTTCAACATTGTTTTTTAATACTTAATAGTAATATTTTCGTAATTTTGGCTCTGTAGCTGTCTTTACGACTGTATAAACTGTTGGAAAAACGCATAAAACATTCGTCCTGAAAGTTAACTCTGACGTCTATTTTCGTAAAACGATAGGAAAGAATTGTCTTCGCTTCAAAAAACCATAATTAAAAATTATACTTTTACTCTGTAGCTGCCTAAATCAAGACTTAATCTTTTCGAAAACTGTAACTGTCTTTAAATAATCTGCTCACATCATTACCATATTACTCTGGGCAAAATGCGACTACAAGAAGTTGTCGTCACGAATCGAATACACGCCCTTAACATTTATCCACAGCGCAGACCTGGTTGTAAACAAAAAGTTACTGAGTACTTAAAAACTCTTAGCTATGATGACACAGAGAAATTGCCCACCCAATTAGGTAAATTTAAATTCTGGTTTTTTTATCCCTTTCAGCATCCTTTTTACAATATTGTACGCTTATTAACTCCAAAACCCCAACGTTCACACATACATCTTAACTCAAAGTTTAATTACCTAAATACAATTCACACTCCACATGAAACACCTACACCTATTGTTATGTTGTTCGTTTTTGTTCCTATTTTAATTTTACTTTTTACTTGTTTAGTACTAATAACACAATCACATGATGCCTTGTCTGTAGGATGCCACTGAGTGGGGCCTGGTGACCTGTGATACAGGTTTTTTCAAACTTACTTCAGGCACCAGCTCTCAGAATGTGAATATTCAACCAAACATCTGAATGTAATTAGATCATAACCATTGTGAAAGCAAATAAATAAATTTATTATTATTATTATTATCTTTTATACCGAGGCCACACCCTACGGTGTGGCCGGTGTGGAGATGCTATAGAATAAAACATCATAGACAACCTAAAAAAATAAAGAATTCCAAATATAAAATCGTCTTCTTTTATACCAAGGCCACACAGCATATATTCAACTTGAAACGAATACCGAAACCCAATTCACTATGTAAATATTATTAACATAATATTTTGGCTGCAATAACCATTTGATGAAGTACATAAACGGTAAGCTTTATATTTAAAATAATTATGTCCGTACCATTGTTTTTGATGAAAATGGTAATCTTGCTTTATAGGCAGAATATAATATAAAAGAATAACGGTAGTGGCGGCGGTATAAGTGATATATTGTGTGTGAGGATTTGCATAGTAACTTAGTAAAGTTTAATATTAAATCAGGACAACCTTTTTAAAACAGCTCCATGGATAATATAGCAAGCTGTTGTAAACTTTCTCAATAAGGAGACATACATTATTAAGCGCCAAATGGGGGTTCCTGTAAAATGTCATAAAATCTTAATAAACGGGGATTCGAAAATATCACGTCAACTTTTTAAAATATGAATATTACAGATACTTAATTGATAAAAATACATATTTTTCTGTGTGTGTCGTCCCATTTTGTACGCAAGTAAAAATGGATACTTGGATACTGAATAATGTTTTATAAAGTTGTATGTTATGTGTAACAAATTGTTACTATGCTTAGATATTCATCGTGGTATATAGTCAAAAAACAAACATACAGACATAAAAATAAAATTTAGTAATTCAATAACTTTTAAGAAAATCTCACAAAATAGCTACATCCTACCAAATCTCATAGAGGGGAGAGAAGGGTTTAAATTAAAAGAAAAACACCTCAATTAATAGGACCAAATATGGTGCCACTTTTTCCACTCAGACATTCGTTCTGAACACAATGGGCATATGTACTGACACACGTTGTGTTTTCAATGCGGTGACAAGTTCGCAATGAGCGGAGCACAAATTGGCACTTACGAAAATCCATTGTTCTTTTAAAGTGCGAGTGTGCACTGCGTTTTTATTCCGACCTATAATTTTATCACAGAAATGCCTACAATCTTTTTTGAATAAACTCGAACTCGTCTTTGTCGATACGATTGGTGCAGTTGCGGAGCGACAGTTTTGCCGGTTTTCAGCAAAGTGTTTGAAAAAGTAATGCTTAATCAAATGGTCAGTCATTTTAACTGTAACAACGTCTTACATGACCAACAGTATGGTTTCACTACTACTGACGCTGGTTGTACTACTGACTGGTGTCACCTTAATTAAACATATATTTAAGGCATGGGAGGATTCACAAGATGCTATTGGCATTTTTTGCGACCTCTCCAAAGCATTTGATTGTGTAAATCACGAAACACTTCTCTTAAAGCTTGAGCATTACGGACTGGGTAAACAAGCGCTAGGAAAATCATATTTGAGTGCTAGACTGCAGCAAGTTCAAATAAATGGTGTAAATTCATTTAGCTTAAAAGTAAAAATGGGGGTACTGCAGGGCTCAATATTGGGTCCGTTCCTCTTTTTAGTTTATATAAACGATTTACCTCATTTACTGAAAAATTAACCACAAGGGTGTTATTTGCTGATGATACTTCATTGATTTTTAGAGTAAATAGACGGACACAGCACCTTGACCACGTACATGACGCCATGCTTAAGATTTAGAATTCGTTTACTGTAAATAATTTAGTTTTAAATAAGAAGAAAACTAAATGCATAAGTTCGCTTTGCCAAATGTTAAGAGTAATAAATGTAACGTTGTATTGAATAATCACATACTTGAATTCGTTGAAAGGACTGTTTTCTTAGGTATTACGCTTGATTCCAAGCTACAGTGGGGGCCTGACTTAACATCTCTGCAGGGTGGTTAAGTTTAGTCGCTTACGCTGTCAGAAAGATCCGGCATTTGACAGACGTGGATACCGCTAGGCTAGTATATTTTAGCTATTTTCATAGTATCATGTCTTACGGTATTTTGCTATGGGGACGGGCTGCAGATATTGATTCTATTTTTATTCTGCAAAAGCAGACTGTCAGAGCAATCTATAATTTCCACATACGCGAATCTCTAAGAGAATTGTTTAAAAAGATTAACATCATGACGGTACCTTGTCAATATAATTATGTATGAAAACATTACGCACGTTTGCAAAAAAACTTCATCTTTTTAATAAAATAGGTGACAGACATAATGTTTATACTAGAAATAGGAACAAATTAGATCAGCCAAGCTTCAGATTGTCAAAAGTACATACTTCTTTTATGGGATACTGTGTAAAATGCTATAATAAAATACCACTTGATATTCTACAATTGAATTAAAGACAATTTAAAACATGTATTAAAGGCACACTATGTAGACAAGCATATTATAAGTTAGAAGAAGAAGTTACATCAATGATAAAAATGCTTGGCTAAGTGCTGGTCCTGCTCCAAAGCCAGTTTAGGGAATTTACAAATTGGAAAAAGAGGATGTTTCCTACCCCTTTTCTGTTGACATGAGTATCGTTATTATTATACACAGATATTTTTAATTTATTTACTTAATATTCTTCATATGATAAAATAATATGCATTGGAAACCTTAGTTTTGTATAGGTAAATGTGAATACCATGGAGCTCTTTACTAAGTATATTAATATATGTTTGACAAAAATTAACATGGCGGTTGGGAGTATTGTCATGTTCGCTTAAATGTCTCGCTGATGGTGGCGCGTGTGTTGGTCCATTCGGCTCCCTTCAAAATGATTGAGCTGAATGGTGCTGATTCACGCGTCATGTTCGTGAACGAGCGCTGTCTGTAGAGATTGGTCAGCTCTTATCTGCCATGTACTTTATCTTGCTTCTTTTTTATGTTTTGTATTGCCAGATTACCTTCATAGTTTTCACGTATAGAAGCAACAAGAATCATGTAAGCAGTACTTTGTAAAAAACTTGATTTTGACCGTAGACTTGAGTATATGGTTTTAATTTCAACTCGATACCTCCACGCGTTCCCGAGATAAAGGGTCTTGACAGACAGACAGACAGACAGACGGACAACAAAGTAATCCTATAAGGGTTCCGTTTTTTCCTTTTGAGGTACGGAACCCTAAAAATAGGTCGCGGAACCACGGTACCTTTTTGGAGCAAACATATTTGTTTAGTAATCTTTACTCTTGAGAATATGGGAAAAAGTAATTTTCAAATAAAATTCCCCTTTCAATGAGTTTGTAACAAAAATATTTGTATGAACCAAGAGAATTTTCACCCAAAAAGAGACGTTTGATTTTCCGGGTAAATGCAAAGGAAGGTACGTAATGATATGTCAGTACGAGCTTACTGTAAGCCAGTTTTAAATTCGATTCCCTTCGAATGTAAACGGAACTAAACTCGTATGGCGAACAAATTTCGCGTACCTAGGTATCTTGCTCTTATCTGTAAATCGACTAAATAAAAACCAATCAAAAAAGTTAAAAAAACAATTTTAAATAAAGAACTCATCAGATAACTTAACACAACTTGGATCTAAACTTTTGCTTGAATTTGGCCAAGTTTTATTACACGGATAGGTATTACGCAATAGAGTACTATTTATGAAAGCTAATTTCATCTGAAAGGATTCTGCTGTTTTGACCTTGGTCAGAATTTAAGAATGCCCATCCAACGTGGCAATGCCGCCAGTCTCTTGAGCACATGGACATTTGCATTTGGGCAGCGATGTAAAGGAATTGTTTCAATGCCTTTGTATTCAAGTTATTGTTTTTTTATTGTGCGTTTGTACCAAATATTGAATCAATAATTTTAATAAACACTCTCATTACATCTCAAAGAAACGTTATAAGTAGGTATGTATGGGAAGACCAAATAATGATGACAGGAGAAATCGTGTTCCTTGCACTTGAAAATTCTTTCGCTAACAGGAAGTAACTTTATTTTTAAGTGCTGTACAAGGTGGGGACGACGATACGATCAAAAATTAAAATGTTGGCAATACTACTTCATAAGAATATTTTGAAACTATTAAATAAATCCAAAAAACGAAATATAAAAAAAATCAGATATACTAAAGAGCATTATGAATGTAACTAAAATAAAACACCATATGAAATATTGGTTTTCTAACTTGTGAGAAGAGCGGCAACTTGTGGCGTCATAATTTAGTATTATTAATGCTCAATAAAAACAATTACCTACAACAAATTACCAAATTCTACCATGATCCTTTTTTGTGCTATTGCCGTCCCCATCCTGTATATCATAGCTTATTATTAAAAAATAGAGATCTACTTATAAGAAAATTCAAAAGCTAACAATAAATGAACAACAAAGGTCAATCAGGTTAAATAACCAAACAACTTACAATGTTTATTTGGGATTTTAAAGGCCAGCAAAACCCTATGCTTACGTAAATCGGTATTTAAAGTTTGACCACTATTATCGCAGCTTGCCTTGATTATTTAGTACCTTACGTTTCGATAACAAGGTTGATTTGCGGTTGGCTACACTATTACGTAACGGTTACTTAACTTTAAAATGTTCGCTAGAATACGAGTATTCTTAGACTTTACTTGGAACTAAATAACCCTATTATGTAGGTCTTTATCTAAGACCTAGTTTCACCATATCATGTTAGTTAATACATTTAATCTTCTTAACGGGACATTTAACATTTGCTAATCCATGATTAAATGTCTTAATCAGGCCTTACATTTAATTGCTGCCAAAGCCTGCTGCTTACTAACCGACATTTATTCAGTTGTCAAAATCATGAAAATGGAAGCAGCATACATCTTCATTACCAAAGTTGAACAATGTAGAGAATTTTCGGATGTGTACGATCCAAAAAATCCCTAATTTGTCTCACCGTCAAACATTATTATTCTTAAACAAAACGCTAACAAAAACAATTTAATTAGTTATGACATACCCGGCTTCGCATGGACCTATTATAGCCATCCTCGATAAATGGACTATCCAACACAAAAAAAAATTCAATTCGAAGCAGTAGATCCTGAGATTAGCTCGTTCAACCAAACAAACAAACAAACTCTTCAGCTTTATAATATTAGTATAGATATTAAAGTGCTCGTATAAAGTATAGATTGGAAGAACATACTCAAACTTGACTACACAACTGACACCTTTCAATGAGTATTATTTAACGCAAATCTATAGGAATTTTAACTTTTTTTTTACTTTTGAGATTGAGACATACGTTTGACCCGCTATCACACCTGATGGGAAGCGATGATGCGAACTTTGACGTACAATGTGATATTGCGAATCTTTATTTTGGTTGCTTTGGTGACTAACCGTATAAGAGTGAAAGATACATGACTCAATTCACCTAACGCCCGATATTGTACCAAGGTGTTATTTTTTTTCTGGTGGAACGTAAATACCATTAACAGCAATGTTTATTTTAATGGCTGATCTAATGTCCTGAACAGTTTAGAGAAATTAGTTCCAAGCATTTTTAAAATTCCTTAACGCGGCTTGCGGTTGGTGTGCTTCAGGAGAAAATTTAAGTTGCGTCATATCTCAATAGGTACCGCCTTTCTCTTTCTCTCAAGCGCGCTCCCTCTTTCTTTCTCTTTCTAATGTGTCTGTTCTGTGGGAGTCAAGGAGAACTATACAGCGTTAAAAAATGCGTGAGGAAATGCGTTCCTAACGGGGCGGTCCCCAAACCGCAGACGTTTTTTTTTTATTCAGCCCGGTGTCGGCTGAATAAAAAGCCTTAGTGAATCAATTACACCCTTTATTTGATAATATAGGTACCAAGTATATTCGTGGTTATTTGTTAGTGATGGTTGTGTATGTAGTGGGTGTGAGTGTGTGTGTACTGTGTATGTAGAGGTGTTTGTTGGTGTAAATTTGTACAGTGGTATTAAGTCCAGCTAGAAGAATAGACATACTGACAGGAAGAATAGACAAACTGTACTGACTTGTCTATTCTTGCCGTCAGTAAGTCTTTTCTTCCGTAGACATAGCATGGTCATGCTACGCGTGCTGGATCCCGCATGCCATAAATGTTAGGGTATTGCATTCCCTAGTCATATCCCACTTGTTAGCCTTACTAAAGTTTTTCGCCCCACACTAAATCACACTCTGCTGTCATCTATTTTTTAAAGAACCCTGACTCTAAAAAGCATACATTGCATTTTTTGACGAGAACGTAATCCGGTATGCGGCCCCGCATGTATGAATGCGCTACCTCGGATTTAAATGCAACCGACAACATTGCTCACCACACCGTTCAGGCGAGGTAGCCTCAATTTTTGTCCATTTTTTTTCCCTGTTGGCTCGTATTTATTCTTTGTGTCCAAAATAAAATTAAAATAAAGAACATGAAAAAAGAAAATAAATAATTTTCATTGTAGGCATTGCACACTCACACATTCTTAGGTCAATAGCAAGCCACATAGAAAAGGTGAACGAAGAAAACGACGAGCAAAAAGAATCTACATAGGTGGGGGTTCTCAGATGGCGCTAATCTTCAGTGACTATTCGGCGCCTCTCCGCAGACCATAGGCTAACTACTATCTTGTGCTGCGACTACCAGTCTTACCAAGGGGTATCGTTTGTGAAGGTCAGTAGGTCGATTCTGTAAAATTCAAACAACAACTCGCATCTCACTTCGCTATTCACTCTCACTTCAAATGACCTTGATATATTAGGCACTTTAAATTCGGGTTCGAGTGCAAAGTGAGCGTCGAAGTGACGGGGAAATTACCTTACAGAATGCCACTTCTTACGTCATCTCATACTTTATCTGTCAAAATCTCCCTGTCAATTTAGTTCAACTTGCTGACACGCTCGCAAGGGTGGCACTAGTGCAAATTCGAATTATCAACCGAGTTTTTAGAATGCCAATCAAGAAACTCACATCGGATTCAGATTCGAAGTTTAGAATGAGGTCTTACAGAATCACACCCCTGTTAGGCTGTACACTCCATGTAAAATACCGGTATTCAGCTGCAACCGATTAGACTGGAAGCCGACCCCAATATATTGGAAAAAGGCTAGGCAGATAATGATGTTCTATCTTCTGTGGTCAAATTTCATTGGCTGAATTTCGAATGGTCAAAACTGATTGCCAAATCCATATACAAATCTCTTCTAGTAACAAGCAGTTTCATGTAGCAAATTAAATTCAATACATTCATTTATTTCGTACAATTCAATCAACGCAAGACGTATGTACTCGCATCCTCATGATTGGCTCATGAATAAAGGCTCTAGTCTCACCACAAACAGGTCTAGTAATCCCTAATATCACGCTTAAATAAAACTCTAAACAGTAATGAGTACTTACATACTAGAAACAAATCTATCAAAGTACTAATTGAGCGACGCTGCGACGTATCTATTAAACTGTTTACCTGCATCTATACCGATATTATAAAGCTGAAGGGTTTGTTTGTTTAAACGCGAACGATCTCCAGAACCAGAATGGACCAGTACGTCCAATTGTGAAAACTTATTATTAACTAGCTTCTGCCCGCGGCTTCACCCGCGTGAAAAGAACGATTATCCCAAGGGAACATATTACCGGGATAAAAAGTATCTTATATGTTAATCCAGGAATTGCTCTATCTATGTGCTAATTTTCATGCAAATCTGTCCAACTGTTTGCGCGTGATTGAGTAACAAACATCCAAACATCTTCACAAACTTTCGCATTTATAATATTATTATAGTAGGATCATACATAGTAATAGAAAACAAACAGTATAACATTCGAAACGTTTATTAAAATATAGTAGGTAGACCGCCTAAACTTCGTGTAAATTATAATTATACTAATCAGTAGTAAATTAATAGCCAGTTAACGTGTTAGCAAATATATTGAAGTAACACAATTTTAATCGAATAATAAACTAGATTTTTAATCACATTTAATAAATACGAAAGATGCCTAGAAATAATGTATTACAACATTATTTCTGGCTGATACCTCTGGATTAATCTTGAGTCTATATAATCGTGGAGCAGAATATACTGGAGTGGTCTTCTCTTGACTACTGTGTGTACACGGTAAAGTGAGACTGCGTCGAATGGCGCGCCCTTCCTAACCTCCGATGACATTACGCTTGGCGGGAATCGGAAGAAGCAAAAACGCGCGCGACGACGATTGGTATTATTATTAAAAAAAAAAAATTTGAAGCCATATGAAAATTCAAGCGGGCGAAGTCACTGGCAAAAGCTAGACATACTATATTAAAAACCCCCCGACATTGGACATAGTAATTTAATAAAGAACGTTTGGGATAAAGGGTCATTTTAATGTTACTTTGTATCTTTAGTAGCGGTTGTCTGTGTTTACATATTATTTACATGATCGAGTTACAGTCAATGAACAGGCATTAAGCACGTCACGTAGAATGGCAATTTCAGACATACCAGAGCCAGGAGCCAAATTACGGAACAGAATCGGGTATTTGACTCTATTAAGAGTGGCCAACCCATCAACTCACATACAAACGCTCGTACGTGATTACGGTGCTATAATAAATGTTCCTGCAGATATTTTGAACACAGGTAGATTGAAAAACGAAACAAACACGAAATAAAATAAACTTTTTTGAGAAACGAATTCATTCATCAGTTTTTTAGCACAAATTTTATCTGAACTTTGGCCGTTCATAAGTAGGTAGGTGCTAATACATTAAAAAAGGAAAAAAACATCGTTATAGAAACCTTGCACATAGACTTCAAATCACAAACATTTTACCAAAACGTTTTAAGATTTTTGCAAAAACGTTTCTTTTTTATCAAAATAGAATATTGGTCCCTCAAATTATAAAACAAAAGGTAGATAGACCGCGTGGAACAATGAGAGTGAAGTCACAAAAGCAAATACAAATTCAAAAACGAATAACTACAATTCGCTTTGCTCTTTACTGACACGAGTCAGTACAGCACCAAGCGAAGCATGGTTAAAAAAAACAAATACTAACACAAATACAAATTCAAAACCGAATACAATCACAAGATTGTATTCATTCGTTTTTGAATTTGTATTTGCTTTGGTGGCTTCACTTTGAGTGTTCCGCGCGGTCTATCTGCCTTTTGTTTCATAATCTGAGATTGGTCCGTATAAAAATTCAGGTGGACGATAGCACAGATGATATAATACTAAAGTATATTTTATAATAAAGCAATGTTTTATATACATCTAATTCAAAATGATGGAAATTGTACATGTGACTGAGTTTCGGAATTTGATGTATTGGTTTTATGAAGATATCCATACTTACCTTATTCGATAAATCAGTCTTGTCAAAGATAAAATTTGAAAAAGTCACATTTTGGTACTTGCCGCGTTGGACCAATATATTTTACCACAACTTGTATACTTACAAGTACCTACAATTTAATAAATCGGACGTTATTTTTTTGTGTAACTTACAATGCTAAATGTTATACCTACCAAGATGATCTAATACAAAACCTTTTTCTTTTAGCCTCTTCTGTCCCACTCCTAGGCAACGACCTTTCTCCACGACAAAATAAAAAAAAAACTTAGCGTAAAAAGAACAAAAGACAAAACGTCAGAGATGAACCATATTTCTAAAAAGTACAAAAGAAACTGTCTGGTTTCAGAATTTAAAAATGTAAGACAAATTTATTTTGAATAACGTCAGGCGTCTGAGAACTTGGAATTATATATTTATTTCGCCAGCGTCAAGGGAGTCTTCGTAGCACTTGTCAACTTAGAAAGTTTGAAGAGATTTTCAACATTTGTTATATGAAGTATTAACGTGACCTAGATGGATTGACAGAATTATTTTTATTTAAGTACACCAGATAAACAATTAAAGAACTACGTTATCAAGGTACAATCACAATATTCTTCGTTTTGAAGGAGATTCAAAGCCCACTCTTAAAGTGAAAGCGCTAGGGTGGCACGCGAAATACAAATCCAAAAACATTTTTATGTAAAATGTTGCCAAGACGCGAAATAAATGGCTTGCACTGTCAAAAAGTTATCAGATCTCTACCTATTATCTCTACTTTACTTGCCCTAGCTTCACAAACTCTACTCCTTAGTCAAAATATTTAAATGTGGCTAAGCCGTTTCGCTCTTCGTTACATGGGGTAACGTGAAAAATGTATTCACTGTTCATTACTATAGAGTTAATCAATAGTTCTTGTAGTAACGAAATAGCCAAGGCACATACATCTTTTGACTAAGGCGTAGAGTTTGTGAAGTTAGGGCAAGTAAAGTAGAGATTATAGGTAGAGATCTGATAACTTTTTGACAGTGCAAGCGAAAATGTGTATGGTGGGATTTCACTTCTTTTTCTAAGTTAAGATAATATTTATATATTTTGTTTATTTTTTCTAGTTTAAGAATTTTTCTGTTGTTTGTGCACTAATGCTAGCTTATATACCAAATTTAAGCTTTCTAGGACTTCAGGAAAAATTTTGATGATCATCAGTGAGTCAGTGACGAAATCGGGCTTTTTTAGATATCAATAAATTCTAAAGTATAAGAGCTATGCAATTGAAACTTCATAAATTTAATAAGTCTACTACTGACATTATATCCCGATTTAATTTATCTGGCATAATCCAAACCCAAGTTATGAGGGTTCAAAAAAATGACGAAGTGCTTCGAGAAAAGGTAGGCAGTGCCCTTGCGCGTCGCTTGACTCGTCTTGGCGAGGGCACTGCCGTGCCCCCAGATACTATTCTTACTTTAACAATATGGCGTTCAGTGATTTTAATTGTCAAACATATTTGTTACTGTAGAGAAAAAATATTAAAATAATAATACATTTCGCGGGTCTGCCTGGGGTTTTTTACTGGGTTGAGCCAGAAAACCGCAAAATTAAAATTTTCTTACGCATTTTGTTTTGCTAAGTCTCCATGTTAGAAAAGCTCGTAAACATCATAATTATTATTTTCATAAAATAAGCACATTTACGAGGTTATCTAACTTGGAGAGCTATATTAATATTTTAACTATTATCCTACTAATATTATAAATGCGAATATTTGTGAGGATGGTGTCGGACGTAAAGAACAGCACCATCCCATATCTTCCCGTGGGTGTCGTAAGAGGCGACTAAGGGACTTACCAGAGAATGGGCAGCAGCGTTCTCTGTGCCTTTGTAACAACCATACTGCTATCGCCAACCCGCCTGCCAAGCGTGGCGATTATGGCAAAACCCCCCCTTGGGGAGGCCTATGTCCAGCAGTGGACGTCTTTGGGTTGAAATGAAGTCGGAAAAATATCTGCCCTCTGAGAGCTATCTTGGCGTGCACTGCCTATACCGTTGCAGTTACAAGAAGATAATGTATCGAAGAATTGTTTGTCTTAGAAAGTTCTAAAAAAAAGTCCGCGACAGTATATATCTACCTTTAATGTGGAAGCCAATATATCCCAAAATATGAGCCATAAATATATATAAATTAAATACTTTTTTTACGATGCACATTTTAGAGTATTTTGCCCATTCTTATCAAAATTGATACATTTGTCGGTTTCTGTATTTAATGTAGATGAACTTTGTCTTTTACACTAAGTAATTTGGACAAATAGTTAAAAAAATATCACGATATGATTGACTTGAGCCCTTACTTTTTTTTTAAGATGCACATTTTGTAGTATTTAGCAAATTCTTATCAAAATTGATACATTTATCGCTTTCAGTATTTAATGGAGATGAACTTTGTCTTTTACACTAAGTTATTTGGACTAATAGTTTAAAAAAATATCACGACAAGATTGCCTTGAGCACTAACTTTTATTGGTTGTTTACATTGGAATGCGCTATAGGATTGTATGTTTATTTATTTCTAAATCGTATTATAAATAGGTTAATTTCTGTTTCAAATAAAGATTCATACCCTGCGAACCCACGTATGGACTCACACCCGAGATGAATATTAGAGAGGTTAAACACGCTATGTCTAAAATGAAAAACAGAAAAGCTATACTGGGCCTGATATGATCCTAGGCCCGATAGCCGTAGCTTGGCTGACTAAACTGTTTCATATCATCATGCACACGAAGCGCATACCAGAGCCCTGGAGTCCAAGCCTTCTCCTACCTTTTTATAAGAACTAGGGTGATGTGGCACAATGTGAAAAGTACAGTGGCATAAAACTGACCTCACTTACGCTTAAGATATAAGAAAGAATCGTTAATAAACGTCGTCAAATAATACAGAAATAGATTTAACAAAAAAGTCTACATCGGGAATAATATAGGTATACCTGAAACCATCTACTTAGGGACGAGACAAATTCCCACCGTAGAGAAGCTTAAATACTTAGGCTCACACCCTATGCTAACGTTGACACCGATGTGACACGCAGAATTAACGTAGCGTGGCAAAAATGGCGATTGCTTACAGGTGTGTTATGTGACCCACGAATTCCCATACAGACCAACGGAAAAGTGTACAAAACAGCAGTCCGAGTGGCTCTACTCTATGGGTACGAATGCTGGATAAGAAAGAATACACATGATCAAAAGATACATACCAACGAAATGAAGATGCTTAGATAGGAGGGAGGTGTGACCCGGCTGGACAGAATTCGTAATATTTATATACGAGGCGGCTTCAAAGTTGCTCCAATCGTGAACAAAGTTACCGAAATCCCGCTCTGTTGGTATAAACATGTCAAATGACGAAGCATGTGGCACAAATTGCGCTAAACCTATCAGAACAGAAAAGTGGTAGAGACCGCCCGCTAGAGACCAGTCGCTCTAACATAGAACGAGACCTCAAGAAAACCCAATTGCCTGAACCAACCACCCAAGATCGTCTGACTTAGGGTAGAAAAGTGAGGAGACCCGACCCCAAATAATGGGATTCAGGGAAGGAAGAAGATGAAAATTCATTTTTGTTTTCAATAGATTATTTCAATTTGGTTAGTTTAAGAATAACGGTTAGTTTTAGGTATAAGTTGTGTTATAAGTAGTAAAAAAAAAGTTTAGTTTTTCTCTTCATTAGTTATTGGAATTGTTTTAGTTGTTAGTTTGAAAATGACAACCCATTTTGTATATTTTTTTTAAATAGTACTTAAACGCCGCGTAACAGTAATTTTAATATTTCACAAAGCTCTAATAAAGTCCGAGCTATGTAAATAGCTAGACGTAATGAGACGTCTCAACAAGTCGAGCTGCTAAGGCTTGAACAAGCGGTCTGTGAGGCGGCACACAGAGCAACTGAACAGAACAGAACACCAGAACGGTTCCACGATCGACGTCAACAACACGCTGAGTATCTGGCATCTCAACAGCATGCTGAGTATCTGGTATCACAACGGACTGCGAAGACACCAGACCAGTCCCAAGTTCGGCGTCAGCAGCAGGCGACATACATGGTGTCCCAACGAGCCACTGAAACTTTTGAAGCGGCTGAATCACGCAGACGTCCTGTTGCTGAAAGGGCAGCACAGGGACGTCAAACATTTACAAGAAACACGTGGGAGGTGTTTGGTAAAGCTGCATTTGAGTATGGCGAGACTCTTGATTATGAAAGTCACAAGTTTATATAAATAGAAGCGATGAGATGATGAATGCAAATTTTGCTTAACTCTTAATAAGTGGAAAGAAGAAGCAACAGGTATGTGTTGTTCGGGCGGGAAAGTAGCCATTCCTTCTATAGACGAGCCAGTTGAACCTTTGAGAGAACTTTTCTCTAATGAAACAGATAAGTCTCGCTGTTTAGTAAGAAGTATAAGAAAATGCAATACATGCTTTCATATGATTGCTTTTAGAGCAGATAAAATTATCTGAATGCCAGGATTTTGCCCGACCTTCGCAAAACAGGGACAAGTTTACCATCGAATCGGTGGTTTTACTTTCTATCGCCGGTTCAAAATATCAATAATTATTTAAGTACTATATTCTAATCCTTTCAGTTTTTATTTTTTGCTGCCACCGTATGAGAAGTAAAACCGCTATATTAAGAGTAACCCTCTACAAAAATAATAGCATGCACACTACTCCTTACCCTACCTTATAAAAAACGAAATTAACTTCTGTCTGTCTGTTTGCTTATCCGTGTGAATGTATGTTTCACGGCTAATCTGCTGAGCGGTTTGTGATAAAATTTAATATGGATAGTCTGAAGCCTGGGGATATAGGCTACTTTTTTATCAATAAACCATGCGGGCGAAGCCGCGGGCGAAAGCTAGTCTCTAATATATAAATATCTCGTGTCATAGTTTTGTTATCAAACTCCTCCGAAACAGCTTGACCGATTTTCATGAAAATTTTTGTAGGTAAAATTAATAGCGAATAAACATTCTCGGTTTCTAAGTAAACTTCAACCATGTCCGATGGCCTGCATACCTATCTCTTTTGCTGACTGTAGCATAGTTTTGAGAATAGGTCGTTGGCAATTTTTTTTAAATTTTATGGCAACGTTTGCCGGGTCAGCTAGTAATCCTATAAATACATAATTATGTGATTCTCTCGCAAATATTTTTCGATTACCATACAACTAGATACTGGGTTGAAAATTGCAAAAAACGTAACAATATTTGAATTTCGTGGGTCACACTGGTACTTTCACGATATAAATAACGCATTGGATAGTGTTCGTAAAAACACTCAATTGAAGTACACGTACAAGTTCCCACAGTTAAAGAAATAGCAAAAAGAAAGACATTGTCATTGTATAGTACGTTATGAAATTAGGTTGTAGGATAAAACAAAAGCCTGTATTTGTTATGAGAACTGATTACTTGGGTACATTTTTATTTAGGCAATAAATTCAAGACACATGCTGTTACTTCTTTGTTAGGTTTCTAAAGGTGCCCAATATTTTTTCTTTTGTCAGGTTGGCACCTGAAATTAAGTAGTCACCGCTGCCTTTAAAAATCTGTAATACTAGAGGCCTACAAACAGACCGCCGTCATTCCGTCCTCGCCGCCGAGGCCCGTCGCCGACGACCCTATACGTCCCCTCCCCGACTCTTGCTCGTGCCAGCCCGCGCCGCTGAGGCAGTAGCTTTATATTCGTCAATAAATAATCGAAATTCCATTCAGACTGTCCCTTCGTTGCCCTCACCCAGCGACGCCCTAAGCTGAGGCCCGTATTCCACAGAGGGTGCCCTTAGCGTGTAGTCGCTTATATTATAAGTTTTATTGCACTGACTGGAAGCCTTAAATTCACTGTAATCCACAGTAAAGTCCGGTTAAGCAGCCAACAACGTCCTAGGTTGACCGGCGAGATACCGCAAAAAAGGTCTTGCAGATACGTTGCCGTCTCAGAGACAAAGTTTAAATGTCTCTTGTGCCTGATAAAATGATGGGAACCGCGTAACATGGTACCTACTTATCGTGACACGCTTTCACGCTTTTGAACGTGTGCGTTACCCCAGCAAAATAATGTTGAAAATAGTAATTTAAATGTTACAGGCAATTAGTTGTCCAGCTTCTGTAATTGTTGCGCACATTTTTAAATTTGTTGCACATATAGATTTTGAGTTATGCCACAAAAACATTTCCTGCTGGGGTAACGTTACCGCAGCCAGACAATTTCTTTTATAATGGGAATATTGAAATAAATATTAGCCATATAATTAGTAGTCTAGACGAGGTAAATGTTGCAACTTATTTTGTATTTGTTCTTCCTTCGACTATTGTTTATTGTTTTTTTTTTATTGTTTATTAATTATGAAATAAAAAACAAGTTAATAACAGAAACATCACAAAAACCCCAAAAGGTTTGTCCGGATGTTAAAACACTTTTGAGCAATCATAGTAATAACAAATATCAATATTTATGATTATAAGTAAACAGTTTCTAATTCTAATTATAAGGTAGTTAGTAAATAATCACTAAGATATGCAGTACAAAAAAACAACAACGGCGCGGGTAAGGCAGCCCGTCGATGCTAATTACTTACACATTAAATGAAATTTAAACAGGATGATTCAATTTCAAAGGGAACTAAAATATTTATTGTATTTAATTTTAAAATTATCATTTGTTATTTCTGATTGGACTATTGTTGGAACATCATTAATTAGAGTAGGTATTAAATATGCGTTCGTTCGTTTCCCGTAATAGTTTTTATATCTCGGTACTACCAGTTTTGAGTGAGATGCCATTCTGGTTGCTATGCTATGTTCAAATTTAATTTGCAACTCTTTGTTGGGGAACTGTTCTATTAATAACCACTTACGTATTTTAATGTGTATTGGCAGAATTTGACAATACTTAAAAAAGCCTGTTACGTCATCACCATCATAAAGTTTTTTCTTAATTTTATCTGGTATTATTATTTTTAATAAACGAAGTTGTAGATTAAATATTTTGTCTAGATAGGTTTTAAATGTTCTGCCATAGCTAGTTATTCCATATGAAATTATTGACTCTGCAAGTGCATTATAAAGGTTGAGTAATATTTTAAAAGGTACTTTGTATTTAATAATTGCAAATTTGGCTAGCATTGCTCGCAACTTATCACATATGGAGTCTATGTGACAGCCCCAGTTAAATCTATCGTCAACGACTAAACCCAAATATTTGTAGTTGGTTACCTGCTCCAATGGTTCACATTTGCAACAGGGCCTAGCTAGTTGCACTTCATGCAAACATTCGTGAGTGTGCGCAATTATTTTAACTGGGTTGTCAGAGTTTAGTAAGTGACTGGACCGTACATGTATAATCTTAGTTTTACTAGCATTAAGCACCAGTCCAGCATCATGAGACCACTTACACAAGTTATCAAAATCATTTTGAATAAATTGTTCAGCCTTATATAAGTCTTTATTAGCTGCTACGAGACAAGTATCATCCGCGTATTGATAGACTGTGCAATTGTTTATAACATTCTCCATATCATTGACGTATGTTAAATAATGTAAAGGTCCTATAACTGAGCCCTGAGCTGTTCCCGTAGTGACTTCAACTTCGTCACTAAGTTCATTGCGGATTTTAACACGGCATGTTCTGTTTTTTAAATATTGTCAAGCTTGTTTATGAGTGTATCATGCCTGAGGGTATCGAAGGCTTTGCTAAAATCAATAAATAGCAAGATGACATGTTTTTTATCATTAAGGTGTTGGTTTATTTCGTCTGTGAATTTAGATAACAGAATTGAAGTCGATTTATTAGGTTGAAAGCCGAACTGAGAACCGGATAAAATGTCGTTATTAGTGTAAAAATTCTGAATTTGCTGACACACGTATTTTTCCACAACCTTATCTATAACAGGTAATATTGTAATGGGCCTGTAGCTGTCATAGTTACTATGAGATCCATTTTTATAAATTGGTCGCACGATACCCGATTTTAATTCTTGAGGATATACCCCAGCTTGTATACTAGTGCTTAACAGCTTAACTATGACCTTAGCTATCTTATCACTTAGAACTTTCACGTCTATACATCGAATACCATCTATACCAGCTGATTTATTAATATTGAGATTTTTTATGATAGTCGAAATATTACGAACTGTAGGTTTTTTAAATAACATGGATTTATTAACTGGAAATACGTATTTTGATTCAGGGATTAGTTTTATGTTGCATTTAGGTAATATTTTCTTTACATTTTCGCTGAATCCCTTACTGAAATTATTGGCTAATGTACTTATGGTTAAATAATTTCCCCTGAATGCTTTGATTATTGCTTCGTCTACTGATTTGCAAATTCGACTAGATAATGTATTTAATATGTCCCACATTTTCATTTTATTCATTGATTAGGTTAAAGTAATATTGTTTTCTAGATTTGTCTATTAATTTTTTAGTCTTATTTCTTTGTTTATTGAATTGTAATCTGAGTATTTTATTATTTATATCCTGTTTCCACTGATTGAAAAGTAAATCTCGTTTATGACACATATTATTAATTTTACTGGTTATCCACAACTCTTTATTTCTTTTGCTGTTGGTATTAATTATTTTAGTATATTTGGATTGCTCATAACAACACTCAAAGCTATTTTTAATATAGTTATATATCTCTAAGGGGCATTGCATATTATCAACTACATTCCAATCTATGGCGTCCAACTTTGGTTTGAATTTATTATAATCAATTAATTCTTTTACTTTTGCAACATCCTGTACAGCGCCCATAGCTCCGCCTCCAATACAAGACAACACGATCATGCGATGGTCTGCCATAACCGTACCAATCGCCGCCGAATAAAGGTCTAACGAGCGCGATCTTACAAAAATATGATCAATACAACTACGAGTTATAATATTATTTCGTGTTTCGATTCTAGTGTAATCTGAGATCGCGCTTGTTAGGCCACATTCAGCCAAACAACTTATGTAATAGTCCCGTATGTTGGCATTTAGTTTTAAATCAATATTGATATCCCCTAGGAGGTATAAATCTGAACGTTTAAAGTTGTCCTTACCTAATAGTTCTTTCAATTCTTTGATAAACAAGTGCTTACTGTTTTTGGGAGGTCTATACACAGCGCAGATTGATGTCGTGTAGTGATAAGATGTAGTCAAGTGTCCAACTATATTTTCGCAGTGTTTAAGTGATACATTATTTATGATTTGAAAGTTGTTGGTGCGTTTAACATACATCACAATGCCACCACCTCTGCGCTGCTCTCTCAGCGTATGATACATTTCATAGCCGTTTATATTAAAGAATTGAATAAGATTGCTGTTTTTAGAAATACCTACCTCAGTTAAAATAATAACATCAACATTAATTTTAGAAGAACCAATGAATTGAAGAACTAAAGAAAAATGTTTAACAATCGAGCGAATATTAATATGCACAATATGTAGTTGTTGTTTACTACTTGGAAGATGATTACTAAACTCATTGATGGTTGAACACTCAAAAAATTCTGATATTTCCGGTGAAGAGACTGCCATGATTACTGTGTCTAACTATTATCGACAATTATTTTTCTCAACCGCCATTTTATCAATATCACCAATGTTCCTAACGACAATCGGTTTGTCGTTTTCGGTCTTACGAACCAGTATTCTGCCATTTTGGAACCATATGTATTTATGCGTTTCCTTCAGTGTTTGTTTAGCTTGCCATAGTAGCGACTTACTTGCTTTGGTAAGAGCGTATCGTAACAAAACTTTTGACTTGGCTAAGCCAGGACTGACCTCGGGGACTAAATCTTGAACGACAATTGTTTCTTTCCGCGCTGCACGTATCCATTGATTCACCTGCTCCTCATGTTGTAACATCACCTGAATAACTCCTTCTTTCCCATTCCTGCCTTTAAGTCTTTTGACCATTGTAACTTGGCGTTTCTCCACGTTAAGCTTCGAAGCTACTTTAGTTGAGAGTATATCCAGGTTCTCCTTCTCATTATCCGGAATGCCTGTGATCTCAAGAATATTGGCCAGTTTTTCTTGCTCAACGTACCCTGATGTGTTGTTCTAGGGCATCAACTTTTAATTCCAAATGTGTGTTTTGATTAGTGAGGTACGTGTTTTTCTTCTCCATGTCTTTAACTTTCTCCGTAAGAATTTCCAGGGTAGAATTTATAGCATTCATTCTTAAGCAACAAGCGCTAAGTGACTCATTCACAGATGCTAGTTCTTTCTTTACTGCTTTCTTAACCTCGAATGAAACATCACGGAGCAATTTATTCACAGCAGCACTGTTCTCATCCCGCTCACTAACATTATCTTCCTCGTTTTCATCATCTTCTGGAATTACGAAGGACTTGCGACGAGGGGACTCCTTATGACATTCTTCACATGTCCACTCCTGGTTCTCTGCATTCCGTAGGGCTGACAGCTGCTTGGAAGATAAGCCGGTGCATATTTGGTTTGCGTGAACTATTTTGCCACATTTATTGCACTCAAGCCCAGGTGCTTTTTTTGTTATGGTTTTATCACAATTATCGCATTTGGGCATTTTCTCGTATTAATATTTTAAGTAGTAAGAGTAGATGATTAAATAATAGTTATTTGACTACAATGACTACTCCGTACGACTGCTCAAAAGTGAATGAGCGATGCAACTGCGATGTTATTCAAGATTTTGCTGGAGTAACGTTTGTGGTTCTGCAGGATCTCTGGAACGGATAAGCAGATTCTTATCATCTTTTTTACATGATTTCTTAAGAATTAGTTTGAATTAGTTAGGTAATAAAAAAACAAAATTAATGCACCATTCAAAGGTTATTTAATTAAATATAAAAACACTTCAATAGGTCCTAACACTTTGAATAAGAGCTCGAAAGACTTACTTTAAACGTTGTTTTGTAGCTTGTATCTGTCTTCAAATGTATGTGAAGTTTCATAAGTATCCTGTTAGTGATAAACAAATTATGATGAAATTCAGTTCTCCACTTTGACGGTCATAATACGCGCTTAGTTATTTGGCCTCCGATAACCCTGTATGTGAATATATAAACTAAATGATATATCAATAATTAGTTACTTAGTTCAGTTATATTCCTGTAAAAGTTCAGCGCAGTACATACAATAATTAACGAGATAATAAAATAAAAGCCATTAGGAAGCGCAACACCGTGATAACCCGACCATATTAAGGTGGTTACAAAAAAGCAACCGCGCAGTACATTATGCTACCTTCTAAAATGTTTAGTATAATACACCAATTGTCAGCTCTGTCACAAACGTAAGCGAGCACTCTTACATTTGGGACGAGTGCATAACCATTGTCATTTAATAGCTATGGGCAAAAATCATGTAACGAAAACAAGCCAGCTAAAAGAAAGCTGCCAGCACACAGCATAGATAGCGGCGTGCATGTGGCTCTTCAAACTCAAACCACACGTCATAGGTAGCTGCCATAAAGCAAGCACGCACGCGGCTATAAAAACACAGCACCCGCCATAGGTAGCTGTCACAAGGCAAGCGCACATGGCTATAAAACAGCACGTCACACGTCCCATTGAACGGCAGGTAATATGCACACACAGTACGCATTCTCCAAGCAGAACTCGAAGCGCATAGGCAGCATGCGTACTCCGGGACAGCACCCGAACCGCATACACAGCACGCGTCTTCAGAGACAGCACCCGAAGCGCACACACAGCACGCGTCTTCAGATACAGCACCCGAAGCGCACACACAGCACGCATCTTCAGAAATAACACCCGAAGCGCACACACAGCATGCGTCTTCTGGGACAGCAGCCGAAGCGCATACACCGCACGGGTCTTCTAGGACAGCACCCGAAGCGCATACACAGCACACGTCTTCCGGGATAGCACCCGAAGCGTACACGCAGCACGCATCCTTCAAAACTATGTCGCCAGCCGATGGAGCGCGCTGTAATTGGACTACACCAGCCAGCCGTTGCAACCAGCGAGGCAAGCACGTGCCTCACACTCACTCGCATGTTGCAAAATGCACGTGCAACCAGATCCTTGCTTTATGATGTAGCTACTTGACACTAAGCGTCAACGCTGTGGGCGGAAGACTAACCAGGCCCAAGAACAATCGTTAGTATCACGGGCGGAAGACTAACGTAACGACGCCTTATTTAAACGGAGGAGTTGCGGACGGAAGACTAACTTAACAACGTCCAAAAGTAGGCGTAAACACTAGGTGGAAAACTAACTTAACAACACCCAGGTCAAACGCTAGTTATGGGTGATGACGTAACTTTACAACACCCAATCGTGGACTTAAGTACCATAGGTGGAAGACTAACTTAACAACACCTAGGTGAAACGCTAAAGTTATGGGTGGAAGACTAAGTTTACAACACCCGACTATATGAAGCGACACTTACTTCCAAAAAACGCCCCACTCGTCTCCGGGTACCACTCGTCTCGCCAAGGTACCATGTCTTGTGCTGCGGCTGCGGCACCACTCGGTCCGCTCGGCAGGGTCTTGATCACTCGGTACGGCCCGTGCATACCAAGCTCAAGGGTACAAAGCTGGGTATTGCTTAGTTTTCTGCTTTGTAATATTTAAAAACGAATTGAGTTTTGCACAAATTATCAGATAATTGCTCGCGGCTCGACTCATCTCGACTTTTCCCATTGAAATGATTTATTTCGAGCGTTATGTAATGGACTTCACAAACCATTCCAGATTCTTAACTGATAAGACCTGACGCGTCGATAATGTGATTTTCGATGTGACGCCATAAGTAACCCGCAAGGCCTAAAAACTTGCTTGACGTTAGGAAAGATAGGTGCGTTACCTCGTGACTCGATTTTGTGCCGACTCGGCCTAACCTGATCAGTTGCTTTGAGACTCAGATCGAACCATAGTGAAACAGTCACTCTTTGTGATCATTTTTTTCATGTCGTCCTAGCTTCAACCGAAACAAACAGACGGTTTTAGCATTCCTATAGCTATTGGCTTTATCATTGATGTTAACGTTCCTAGAACACTTATCCTCATAATGACCTGTTTGGTCGCAATGAAAACATTCGATTTCAGATCTATTAGGACTGTTAAAACGCCTCTTATTTGTTTTTTTTTATGCGACATACCCGCCACGCCACTGCAACTACTGAAAGTCAGAATCAACAGTGGTGACCACTAGAAAATCGTTGAGGCAATGAAGCTCGACGAGTCCCGGAGTAACATTACAACTGTCTTGGATCTCGCAACGAAAACAAAACTCCTATTACTGGATGATGCAGGATTTAGCTGAGTTATGGTTATCAAACTTACGAATAGGCTTTACAGTTGCTAAAAAGGAAACGAGATTTCCTGTCGTTAGGTCAATATTGGTAGCTGCTGCGCGCACCTGTACATAATTGATACCGTGTATCACTATTTGAAACATAAGTTCTTCGCCTAACACTCTTATTACACGTATTTTTTTATAATGTGTGGCGCGCTTACTTTTTCAATGACAAACCAGATGTGGTGTTTATAACCTTTTGAAGAGTTTTTGCATAATTAATCTTTTTAGGGACACAGCATCTTAAATTCTTTAACAAAATTCGGCCACGACCGATCATTTGTAGCCAACTCTTTTAACCAAGTTTTTACGTACCATTCAAACTATGACCCGCGCATAGGCGAGAAACACTCGAAATTTTCCACTGGTTCACATGCCCAGTGTACTTCGTCAGACCACACCTCGAAATTATTTACGGCCGAAATAAAATTAACGCATCAACATTTGCTTGGATCGTGGAAACATTTTTTTTTCTTTCCAACGACGGTATACTGTCACGAATTGACGGTATAACACGCAAACCACTAACTTTTTTTCTCAATAGCAGTCAGTAACGATATAACGGTGCCCAACACATTTTTCACAGAAATATGAGGGTAGGATTGAGATTCAACATGACGACGATGCGAGTTAACCGTACGTGATCTAGACCTTTCACGTGAGCTATGATTATCACCACCACGCGAGCGACTACGGCGCGAATGTGAACAAGTTCTACTTCGACGAGACCGCGAACTATTTCGGCAAGACCGCGAGCGAGTTATATCCCAGCGCAAACGTGTTTCATCGTGAACCATGCGTGTGTCATATGGTTCACTGCGACGGCTACACCCAGCTGACCCAGCGCCAGAGCGAGGCGGTGTCCAGCTTTTCACGGGGCATTGTTATTTGAAATTAACGGTTGTTTGTGTTGGTATCAAGGCTAATAATGAGCAAATGAGTTCAATCCCACTTCTGATATTAGCGACCAGAAGGGGAAAACATTAAAAGGGACAATTTTATTAATAAACAATCCAAAGCTCATTTATTTCATAGTGGAGTCAACTCTTAACAATATTTCAATCAATAATCAAAACTCGATCGAACACAAACATCCGTTAGCATTTGAAACAAGAAACACAATATATAACGGGAGGAAACCACACAAGAAGTACACATTTGGAACGAACTCACTTTAACGTAGTGTAGGTACCAGCACCTTTACTGTCCGACGACTCAGCAACAAGAGGGCTCAATCAGATCGAGCGCGCGCTTTTATAGCACTCAGGTACCCTCACTATCAAAAATAATAAGTTCAGCTAATAATATATATGTAGGATCGTCAGGTGCGATCGAGTAGGAGTGCCGAGCGGTATAGTACATCGTCAGGACTATAGGCGTTCCCATTATCCTATTAGGGATAAACAAGACCTGTAAAAACAATTACACACTATTAGTACAGAAAACACAATACAAATGGTAATCAGTAACAGGAATAAAGTAAGTTAAAGGTACAGCAACAATACAGTTAATCGAACAGACCATTAAGGTCCCACAGTTCGTACAGTGGCCAAGCCACCCAATGATAAACGAACAAACCCTTAAGGTTTACAGTTCGTACAGCAGCCTAAGCCACCCAATGATAAACGAACAAACCCTTAAGGTTCATAGTTCGTACAGCAGCCTAAGCCACCCAATGATAAACGAACAAACCCTTAAGGTTCATAGTTCGTACAGTAGCATAAGCCACCCAATGATAAACGAACAAACCCTTAAGGTTCATAGTTCGTACAGTAGCATAAGCCACCCAAATACAAAGTGTATCGCTCGCTAGCAGCAAGCCTATACAGCTATGTGAATAAACAGCAGCGCTGTACCAGGTAAACCGACAGTATTGTCGGAGCAGGAACTCTTTACTGAGTCGAATCCGAGGATCGACTGCCATACTTACGGAGTGCACGCTCTTTTATAAGGCGATGCCCCCCACCTTGCAACCTCTCCATACAAGTCTGCCCATGCGCACGGAAGTGCGTCACGCGTTTACTTGATACAAAACACTAAAATGTGCTGAATCTAATAAGATCTGTAATCAAATAACACAATAATAATTGTTATGAATAAACAATAGTGATTTCATAAAGTAATTCGTTTTACATTCAAAGTAACGTGTCAACAATTGTTTTGAATAAAACCATCGATAACAATTATCGAAATAAAGTAACCACAAATCAGTGTGCACACACAATTAATCATGTTTAGAATTAATAGACAATAATTGATAGTAAAATCACATAAATTAACAATAAGAAACACAAATCATAACAAATTTAGTTAACACCCACAATGTGATTAATAAACTGTCTCCGACACGGCCAGACTGACATTCTACACGTCCTCGTGTAGTTATAAAGTTCTTGGTAAATATCGATCGGCCTTTCAGACAAAAAGCTTTAATTAGCAAAAGGTATGTTGCAAAGAAAAATCCTGAATTAGTCCTGAAGTAAAATCATTAGCAAAATTTGCATCATAACCAGTCAAAATAACCATACTGTTACAGACAATACATAGCTTAACAAATCAGCCGAAATCACACCATGGGATTCGACAAATAACTTGAAGTTGAATAGACAACCCGCATAGGCGTCAACATAGACAACCCGCATAAGCGTCAAGTTCAACATTCAAATCCAGGAGTCAACATAGACATCCGAATAAAAGTAGAGACATAGTCTCCCAGCCGAATTCACACCATGGGAATCGACAAGTAGCTTGAAGTCGAATAGACAACCAACATAGGCGTCAAGTTCAACAAACAAACCCAGGAGTCAACATAGACATCCAAACAAAAGTAGAGACATAGTCTCCCAGCCGAATTCACACCATAGGAATCGACAAGTAGTTTGTAGCTGAATAGACAACCAACATAGGCGTCAAGTTCAACAAACAAACCCAGGAGTCAACATAGACATCCAAACAAGAGTCAACATAGACATCTTGTCAATTAAGCTATGGTATGTCAGCAGCAGATGATTATTATCAGTGTCAACATTGACATCGTTAAAATTGAATGGACATTCAGGCATTTTTCATACATGATCAAGACTAAATTTTACTGGCACTCAAAGACTTCAACCAATATCATGTTGGATCTGCAAGAAGTACGAAGTTTCCAACGAAGTCTCCAACTTTAACCTTCGGCACCCAGGGCTGCTTGTTTTCTTGCACGGGACCGATTTACTTCTATCTCCACACTGTCAACAGCTGAAACAATTGTTAAACTATTAAACAGTTGTATTATCAAAGGAATACTGCATTGGTCAATAACATTAACTCTTGTAATGATAGCACTATTTTTTCGGTCATATTAACTGCAAAAAATGAAATTTAATATCTCACAGTATACTATGATTGACCCAGTATCACATGAAAGCTCTAAATCCTAGCAACCAACTATTTCTACTTCACTTAGAATTTGTTCGGTACATATTATCCCCTCAAAGTAAAAACAATCATTTCAATTAAACCATCTACAGGCACTGTTGTATTGTCCAAGAGTCAGTTAACCATAGTTCATCACAATTATTAACCGTACAAGAATACGTTTGTCGGTCCACTTTTCAGCAAATGTCTCAGCATTGTGAGAATATTCCCAATGATTTAAAAAATAACAATAAACCATAACCCTCAAAATTAACTGTTTTTTATTACTAAATCACGCCACGCGCTGTTACGGTCGTCTTGCATCTTCACACGTCCTTGGGTGAATAGTTTATCGCATCATCTGTAAACAATCAGAAAAGAGCTCAAGTAAACAGCTTACGAGTAACGTTCGGTCATTCTGATCAATTTAAATCAAACACTACAGACCTGATATCACAAAACAAGTTTAGTATCTTATCACACATGTAATTACCTTATTATTACACATGTAATTACCTTATTATTACACATGTAATTACCTTACTACTACACATGTAATTACCTTATTACCACACATGTAATTACCTTATTACCACACATGTAATTACCTTATTACCACACATGTAATTAACTTATTACCACACATGTAATTACCTTATTACCACACATGTACCACACATGTAATTACCTTATTATCACACATGTAATTACCTTACCACACATGTAATTACCTTACCACACATGTAATTACCTTACCACACAACACATGTAATTACCTTACCACACAACACATGTCATTACCTTACCTCACAACACATGTCATTACCTTACCTCACAACACATGTCATTACCTTACCTCACAACACATGTCATTACCTTACCTCACAACACATGTCATTCCCTTACCTCACAACACATGTCATTACCTTACCTCACAACACATGTCATTACCTTACCTCACAACACATGTAATTACCTTACCTCACAACACATGTAATTACCTTACCTCACAACACATGTCATTACCTTACCTCACAACACATGTCATTACCTTACCTCACAACACATGTCATTACCTTACCTCACAACACATGTCATTACCTTACCTCACAACACATGTCATTACCTTACCTCACAACACATGTCAACAATCAGGGGGTACACAGTTACTTTTCAGATAAACTATTCCTCAAACCTCAGAATCACGCTATTTGTTTAGCTAAAAGCCAACTATTTGACATAGTCGTATCATCACTAATTTATATTCAGATGGAATATCAGTATCAATTTTATTCGGAGTTTCAGGAATACAGCATAGCCGTTACAATCTCAACTTTTGTAATGGTAACAATACTTTCGGTTATAATAACCCCAAAATCTAAATTTAATCTCTCATGGCATAATTTGATACTATGATTTGAATAAGCATTCAGTATTACATGAAACTTTACTATATATTGGCCATACAAGTAAGTTTGCCACACATGTATCAGTAATGAAAGTAGGTACATTCAAACCCGGACTCATAACAAAATGGAAGCGTCTCACCAGATAGTTGTAGAACATCATTGGTAAGTACATCACAGACTTAACCCATCACGGATGGTTGTCTCGAAGTCTCGAAGGCTGACTCACAGTATCTTCACTCGGTTAGTCCCGCCACGCTCCAGTTAGATGTCAGGAAAGTGACCTGTCGACTGGCATGAGCGGTTAAAGATTATCCCTGTCATGGTTGACAATTATGAAGGTAAATAAGGGTAGCGGTAACTGTTGGAGTATGTAAAATCAAATAACTAAATGAATGTGGGTAGGTGATTTATGAATGCCATTAAAACAGCCTTAGCTCTGCGCTAGGTAATCCCAAGAGAGGAAGCTGTCATAACAAGAGTGGAAAAGACATACGATAATTAGGGAAGCCATGCGGAAGCATTAAGAGGCTATCCCACTTCTGATGTAGGATCGTCAGGTGCGATCGAGTAGGAGTGCCGAGCGGTATAGTACATCGTCAGGACTATAGGCGTTCCCATTATCCTATTAGGGATAAACAAGACCTGTAAAAACAATTACACACTATTAGTACAGAAAACACAATACAAATGGTAATCAGTAACAGGAATAAAGTAAGTTAAAGGTACAGCAACAATACAGTTAATCGAACAGACCATTAAGGTCCCACAGTTCGTACAGTGGCCAAGCCACCCAATGATAAACGAACAAACCCTTAAGGTTTACAGTTCGTACAGCAGCCTAAGCCACCCAATGATAAACGAACAAACCCTTAAGGTTCATAGTTCGTACAGCAGCCTAAGCCACCCAATGATAAACGAACAAACCCTTAAGGTTCATAGTTCGTACAGTAGCATAAGCCACCCAATGATAAACGAACAAACCCTTAAGGTTCATAGTTCGTACAGTAGCATAAGCCACCCAAATACAAAGTGTATCGCTCGCTAGCAGCAAGCCTATACAGCTATGTGAATAAACAGCAGCGCTGTACCAGGTAAACCGACAGTATTGTCGGAGCAGGAACTCTTTACTGAGTCGAATCCGAGGATCGACTGCCATACTTACGGAGTGCACGCTCTTTTATAAGGCGTTGCCCCCCACCTTGCAACCTCTCCATACAAGTCTGCCCATGCGCACGGAAGTGCGTCACGCGTTTACTTGATACAAAACACTAAAATGTGCTGAATCTAATAAGATCTGTAATCAAATAACACAATAATAATTGTTATGAATAAACAATAGTGATTTCATAAAGTAATTCGTTTTACATTCAAAGTAACGTGTCAACAATTGTTTTGAATAAAACCATCGATAACAATTATCGAAATAAAGTAACCACAAATCAGTGTGCACACACAATTAATCATGTTTCGAATTAATAGACAATAATTGATAGTAAAATCACATAAATTAACAATAAGAAACACAAATCATAACAAATTTAGTTACCACCCACAATGTGATTAATAAACTGTCTCCGACATATATATATTGTTATAGGCTTGCGTTTGGCCGCAACTCACCTGATCTTAAGTGATGATGCGGCCTAAGGTGGAGCACGCATACCCAGGATAAACCGATTCACTCGTGCCTTGAAGATAACCAGATTATATGTATCGAGGAATAGAGAGGCGGGCAGAGTTTCAAGTTGAAAAACTTGATAGGCTGGTCGCCGATCAAATGTCAGAGACACTTTAAATGCTCGAAACTTTACAGATAAATACTAGACCGATGAAATTATCCGACGCGTTAAGATTAATAATGAATTTTTCCGACCTTGATTGATTTTACTGAATTTCTGTTCTAATTGAAACTGAACCAACGGTTTATCGTATCATCATCTGCCTAACCTATTCCCAACTATGTTGGGGTCAGCTTCCAGTCTAACCGGATGCAGCTGAATACCAGTGTTTTACATGGAGCGACTGCCTATCTGACCTCCATAACCTAATTACTGGGTAACACGATACCCCCTGGCTGTCACCGATAACGCCTGCCAAATATCTACGAATGACAGCTGGGACCAAGGGCTTTACGTGCTTTTCGAGGCACAGAGGGAACTCTTGTAATGGATGGTCACCCATCCACAGACCAACCGCGGCAAGCGTAGCTTAACCTTGACCGATCGATTCGTACGGCTTTTACTTAGCCCCGAGTTCCTCGAATCAAAATCAACGAAATATGAATGTAAAAAAAAATCAACGAACATTACAAAATGGATATCGAAGTTGATCTACTAATTACTTTGGTGCAAGAAAGGTCAGTGCACGCCTTGAAACCGCACGTCTTGCGATAATTGCCCGCCAAGTCTGCGGGCGATAATTGCGACCGCACTGAACTCCGGTCTCGTGAGTTTGGGCCTACTTCTTAACATACAAATTAATTACAAAACGGTGACACCAAAAAAATTCAGTCATCCCTTAATATCATTCATCCCCGCCCTTGGGGGTGGAATATTTTCTTAAATTTATATGAGATCAGAATCATGGCCAGATCCATACATTCATTTGTATGAAAAAAAAAAAAATTTTGAGTGTTTAAAATATTTTCCAATGTGAAGAATACATTACCAGGAGCAGATTGATATACTTACCATATTTTTAAACCCCCGCATAATTAAAATATTACGAAATGAAAATAACAGTTTTTCGTTTCATCTCGATGCCCATTTTGTGTTTATAAAAAAAAAGAAAGTGACAAGCGACGTTAACGGATCTATCAAATTGGCAGACAAGTGATGTGACAAGTGTGTGGCAAAAAATAATGGGGGCTATATTTCTTGTCACCAAAATGTATATTTGTCATCAAGTTGTATCACCTAATAAATAGATCTATCGCCACGAAATATTTTCTTTCTCAGATAAACAATAAGTGTTCCCAGGTACGTATTATCAAATTAATGTTAATATATGTGTAAAATAAGAGATGGATTACCAATAAAATTCTAGTGCATTAAATGAATATAAACTTCGTTCTTATAATAATAGTTTTATTACTTAAATAATAGCTTTGTGCTCAGAATGGTAGAACTGTCACCAAAAGCTAACTTATGAAAGACATGTAGATCATATTGTCAAAAAAGCTTACAGGACCATGGGCTTCGTCTTGAGAGCCAGCTCTCAGTTTACAAACTTAAAAGTACTTATATTGTTCCCAAGTGTGGAATCCTCTCTACAATATTTATATAGATAGAATTGAATCCATTCAACGTAGGTTCCTGAAACACTTGCAATATAAATCTAAAACATATGACCCCAATTATGAGGCGAGATGTCGAAGACACCATATCTTACCATTGTACCAAAGAAGAAAGTTTTCGGATATTGCGTGCCTTGTTAAAATCGCGCAGAATCACATTGACTCACCGGATTTACTATCTCAAGTTAAACTTAAAGTCCCAAATAGAATGACGAGACGTAAAGTATGTGTGGACGTGCCTCAGAGTTCTTCAAACTACAGGCAGAATTCATTTTTTGTGAGGTCCGCTAGAGAATTTAATAAACTTGTTGACTTTCCTGAACTGGATTTGTTTAATTCAAAGCCACACGTTTTCAACAGAACATTAACGAAATCATGGTTTGGTTCTCTGACTTCAACATAATTTAGTTATTAAATATACTCTAAATTTCCCTTTTTCAAATTTTGCTTAATATTAGGTTAATTGCATTACCTGTTTTATCACTAAAGATTGATAACAAGCTTTCTAGATGTTTATATGCGGAAACATTTAAATGGTGCTCAGTTGTTTATATCTGTTTCTACTCTGTATTAATACACTGTATGTTTTCCCAATAAAATAAAATAAATAAATAAATAAATAAAACTTAGGACCCTTAAGTCCCCCCTGGGGCGGATTCTACATGGTTAGGATATGTTAGAACTGTGACCCCCTACGCACGATGCGACCGAGCGGAGCGAGCGTGACGCGGCAGCGGCCGCCGTGTGCCAGAACCAAATCGCTTTTTACAGTCAAACTCATATTTTTCTACAATACTTTGGTTAAATGTTGGTGATCATAAAATTTACTATTTTACATTTATTTGGTACTAGACCCTATATCTCCATTATTTTAGGTGATTTACTGTGGAATTGATTTTATATTGTTTGGTGACTACATTTTGGTGACCAATCTACTATTTTGCGGGCAAACCCTATTATTTAAGAAACACAAAACTAATTAAATTGGCGATAGCTTAAATGATACCCAAAAATAATCATTATTTATGACATTATTTCCTATAAAAACGATGCAATTTCAGTAGCACTGCGAAAGAGCGACTGTCAGTGTCACTGTTACTGTCAGTCACCGTTTCATTCTGAAATAATGAGCATTTCGTTAAACAATTCAATTTTTTTTTTAATATTGTATATGCCTGAAGATACTCTTTAGGAACCCAAGAGTATGAGAATTAGAATTTCAACTTCTCTAAACATCTTCATATCTTTTTGTACAAATCCTGCCATGATTCTTTGAGGTATACACTATCAATTAAAAAATAATCATCGAAATCGGACTACACTGAAATCGCGTGGCCAAACAAAAAAAAAAATAAAAAAAATGTTTATAAAATGAAAACTACTGAGCCAAACAATGTTAATTTTTTATGGGACCAAATGACAACTATTCCGCATTAAACAAAAGAAGAATCACGTAATTCGGATCATAAATCTCAGCGTAATCGGTGTACATACGTTTAAAAAAATACCAATCGAATTAGGACCTCCTCCTTTTTGAAGTCGGTTAAAAATAGAATCAAGAGATCGCTTTTCTTTACTTCGAATTTCGTTTTCCTTCTCTTCAGTCAATAATTCTGATGACACGGTTGGCGCATTGGTTGAGTAATTGACTGCTAATTGATTCCCGCACGGAACAAATATTTGTACGACCTACAGGTAGTTGTCACTTGTCACGGGTCTGGCTGTTTATGTATGTGAGTTTATAATGTTTGTAAACGCACCCACGATACAGGAGAAATTCCTAGTGTGGGGCAACATTTTTTTTAAAAAGAAAAGAAAGAAAGAATTAATTTTCAGTCACTAATTCGTTCTCAGTCACGAGATAATATTTTTATTGTTTATCTAGATAGACATCCGTAGAGCTATAACCGAAATATTAGAACTACTTATTCAGGTACAGACCTATTTACTCTTATCATCTACTACAACGTTTTTCTTCTTTTTTATCTAGAAATGTCAAAAAGAACACGCAGTTTCATCAATGTTAATTTGAAATTGCCGCCTTTTGGAATTGTCAACATTTCTTTATTCTAATTTTGAGTTTGATTTGTGTCTGTCCACCCACTATTACTTGTCTACCGACGTGCATTCTAGAAAACTAAAACATTTTCGTGTTTCATTATATTCCTATACCTATTATTTCAACAAAGGAATACCTTTGTAATACCGTTTCAACAACCAAAATAAAAAAAGAGCGTCAGATTGATCGCAATGATGGTTTTTCGCCATACCCGGGTAAAAATAAGTTTTTAATGAAACAGATAACCACAGAGCTATACAGAAAATAAAATTTATTAAGTCTATCAAAAAGTTAAGACATTATTTAAATTGTTGTCCTATTTACGTAGGTATATTGAAGACCACCTATTATGAAACTTTACAGACACTTCTCACCTGAGACTTCTCAGACGAGACCCACGCAATACTAAAATAGACTTTGTGTCTACTGCATGACTCCATTAACATTTGAATGGTTTGTTTAAACTTTCTTGTTAAACATATAATATTGTAAGGCCTACCAGATTTAATTGCTAACACGAGGTTAGATAACAATATGTGATATCAATAATGTTATAATAGGCCCGTGTTAACAACTAACTAGGAGTTAAAAGATAACCCGGGCGCAAGCCGGCCTTAACTTTTTTCAATAAAAACTCTAAAGCAGACAAGAAAAGTTACACGAAACATTTTTAAGTACAAAACAAAGTGATTCTTTCTCCTATTATTATTAAAACTACCTTCGCGAAATCTTGTAAAAAAACAGCAATTATCAATTAATTATTTGTTATTTCCATATTTTTATTTGTAAATACTTGTGAAATATTGTGTAACATACTCGCAAAAAATGGTTTACTGAAGATTCGGACACAATATATTAGGACACAGTATCCGAAACGATATTTTCTTGACTGATGATTCGGATTCCAAAAGAAAAGCTATTTTGTACAGTCAGACAAAAAGTTCCGGTTCCGGTTCGGTGTCCAAATCGTCAATCAAAAAAATATCTGATCATCAGTAAGCCAAAAAATACATTCGAATTGAGAATCTCCTTCTTTTTTAAGTAAGACCAAAATGCTTATAATATACCTACTTATGTTGATTTTCAATTCAAAATCAAAATCACATTAACACGTAACTTGAATACCTTATCAATATTAAAAATGAGATAGACCTTGGTTTATTTCAATGTTAATTTTGGAACCCAAGTCGTCACCTACCTTTATCAAACCATTTACTTAATAATATTCTGTTCTCCATAATCCACCGGGAAATCAAGTTTATCGTCTGACTCGGAAAAGCTCTAAAGTATTTAGTCGCTACCTGAAATCAAGTGTTGTAGTTCCAAGTATAAAGTTACGGTTTTAAGTTTTGCAGACCCTTGGGAGTCCCCTATGCTGCAAAGATGGATGCGGTTTCATCTAGCAGTTTGATTGCGTTGTGATAATACTTAACATTAGTTTTTAAGTAAATTGTTACTAACAAGAATATGAACCTGAAAATAGTGAAATAAATGTTTATTATCTACTTATACAAATTAAATAAAATTGAAGTGTCTGTGTGTAATGTCTAAATATGCCAATGTCAAAAACTGCTGCGTGGCTTGGTCTCGATTCTTGCACGAGACGAAAATGTATATTATTGACCACAAGCAGTTGTTCCGGGTCTGATTATTTGTTAATCAGTTTACATGTTTGTACTCGTAAGGGCCCTTGATAACGAGACGGCTTCTACGCGGGCCGGCGCCGGGCCGGTGCTGGCTAAGCTTGTTCACGAGCACGCTGGCACCGGTGTCCTTAACATACCTCCATATCGTCCCGTACCTGACGATCAGGCATACCCGGTGGCAAACCATCTCTTTAACAAGGGGCTTAAACGTACCCACGCCACGGCACAATAGAAAATCCTAGTACTTATTTTATTTAAAAAATATGGTAAGAAAGATATATTAAAACCACACACTTTAACGTGAGTGAGTTAGGTACATTTGGTACCCGATACTCAACAAAAGGTTCAATATATTTTAAGATAGCAAGTACACACATACCTTTTTAACAATATGTTGTTAAAATGATATAGGTTTGGCAGTTTATGGATGTCGGAATATATGAGAGAGTAATACACTATAATACTTTCTTTATAACAAAGAATAACTCGTGGCTAAGTCAAGAAACTGTAATTGAACGGTCATTACGGTTAAGCTACGCTTGCCGCGGTCGGTCCGTGGATGGGTGACCATCTATTTCATACAGAGACCCCTCTGTGCCCCGGAAAGCACGTGGTCCCGGCTGTCATTCGTAGATCTTTGACAGTCGTTATAGGTAGTCAGAAGCAAGAAAATCTGACAACAAGGGGTATCGTGTTACCCTGCAACTACGTTGTGGAGGTCAGATACTTAGGCAGTCGCTCCATGTAAAACACTGATATTCAGCTGCATCCGGTTAGACTGGAGGCCGACCCCAACATAGTTGGGAAAAGGTTAGACAGATGATGATTTTGTTTATAACAAAATGGAATGAGGCCCCATTCCATCATCGGACGAGCAGAGATACGGCGAAGCCTCAACGTTATAATATTATGATTGAAGTTTTACAGACTCGAACCAAGCGCTTAGTTTCTACATTCCACATTTATTGCGCGATCTGCCTGACTGTGGCATTCATTCCCGCCTCTCTGTTTCCCGATAATCTGGGTATCTTTAAGTCACGGGTGAACCGGTTCATCCTAGGAAAGCGTGCTCCACCTTAGGCCACATCATCACTTAAGATCATCACGTAAAATTCAAACAACAACTCGCATCTCACATCGCTATTCACTCTCACATCGCATAAGGTTCAAAATGACCTTGATATATTTGACAATTTGAATCGGGTTCGAGTGCGAAGTGACCGTCGAAGTGACGGGGAAATTACCTTACCGAATGCCACTTCTTAAGTCATCTCATACTTAATCTGTCAAAATCTCCTTGTCAATTTAGTTCAACTCGATGACACGCTCGCAAGGGTGGCGCTGGGTGCTCGCAGGGCTGTGTAAATTCGAATTATCAACCGAGTTTTTAGAATGCCAATCAAGAAACTCACAGCGGATTCAGATTCGAAGTTTAGAATGAGGTCTTGCAGAATCACACTCCAGGTGAATTGTGGTCCAACGCAAGCCTATTGGTATATATGTTACGGCTAATAGCCGAAGTACGGCTACACCTTGTTTTAGCCGGCTACAACTAGGTGCAGCAGGTTGCTTTAGGTTTAAAGAAATTTATTCTCAATAAAAACATAACATTTCACTTCCTTGAGAACAATACTAGTCTTGCTTAAAATTAAAGTAGTTCGATATCACCAGTTACATACTAATTACATCTTATATAAATTAACACTATCTGAAACTAGATCCACCCAACGCATTCATTTCTGCAGAAGTGTTCGATTGGCTATTAAATACTGGCTGAGCTGAGTTTTGAATGCATTGAATGAATGTAGGTACATTTCTTATAATTGCGGGTATTTTATTATAAAGTTGTGCTCCTTCAAATGTAAGCATTTTTTTGCCATAGTCAGTTCTAGTGTTTGGTAAAACCATTAAACTTGCTCGTCGTTAAACCCTGCAGATAGAAATAGGAGCCCCGCAGCGGGGCTCAGTCGTCCTAGCGTCGTCCGTCTTCTTCTACTCAATGGTTTGGTGTCCCAAGTCCCGAGCTCGCAGTCTACACCTAAGTTTAACCAACTGCTACCGGCTGCACCTAGATCTAGCCGGTTAAAACTAGGTGTAGTTTGATTTTAAACTTATACGGTAAACATAAGACTTTCTTAATAACTTTTTTATTTGTATGTGTATGCTACGGTTTACTTCGAGTGTAAACCGTAACATACACATACAAATAAAAAAGTTATTAAGAAAGTCTTATCTTTACCGTATAAGATTAAAATGAAACCACGTTTTAGCCTAAAGATATTGCCCATACAACGGCTTAAGAAATATCCTACTCAAAAAGTACTTGAAGAGAAATTGATTAAGTTGAAACCTAGCAAATTAGATTTTCGAATCAACTTATCTTTCTAATTTGACGAAAGAAAGATGAGGGTCTTATCTTTTTGAGTTAACATTTAAATAAATGAACATAAAATATGTTAGTATTAGTTGATTGCAAAGTTAGCTATACCAAAAAAATAATAAAATTAAAGTATCTGTTTGTAATAACAGCTTTTTCATAAATGCATAAGAAAGTATTTATTTATTTAATGCACAATGTACACAACATAGTTTTTACACGCTAAGCTTAGAACTAGTGAGTACATGACCCTGTTAGGGCGCAGCAAGATAACTTAATAGATACTCACTTAACTAATATCACATAATAAGTATTATACCTATTAGGAACTTTCACAATGAAGATAGTTATTATATTTTTAAACTTAAATCTAACTAATAATACTAATACTAAGTACAATAAAAAAAAATGTTTGGTGTGTTTGTTCCGACCAGTCTTTGGAACGGCTAGAACGATTTTGATGGGACTTTCACTGATAGCTGATGTTATAAGAAGTAACTTAGGCTACTTTTATTTAAGGAAAAAATGGGGTTCTGTGCAAAAAAAACCTATAAACACGCGGACGAAATTAGGGCACCCGCTAGTCTGTACAACACTATAAAAAAAAATAGAAAAATAAAAACCCTACTGCTTAAAAAGGGAACTTTAAATAAAAACTGAAAAGAAATAAACAAGTCCTGTAGTCTAGAATTATGTTTAGTAATGTTGAATAACTATACCAATGAAATAAGAAACACGCCAATAGCGGTTTGATCAGTCGGGACCCATTATAGGGAAGATTTGAGCCGGTATAGATTTAAATGGGTCCCCAGCCCGACTGATCAAATCGCTATTGTCGTGTTTTTATTTATGTAACCAACGGCGCACTTGATGGTCCCGCCTCTGTCTATACACTTCTTCAATATCAAAGACCTTGCAGGTGCGTTTCTATCCTAGAAACAAAGTTGAAATGTCTGAGCTAAACAATGGACCTGACGGTCTGTATTCTATAAGACAGCAAACGTGTCAAGCAACGTTTTAAATAAGTACGTACATAAGGGACCCCTGTACCTACTTATAAATGATGATAAGTATTTATTCAGTGGCTCCTAAGCCTCTTTACAAGTTAAATCTCCCGTCTATCACCAAGTTACAATGATGTTTTATGAAAATTAATATAAACGACATCCTGAGTTCATACTTGTTTGCAAGTAAAATTAAACTTTCCGAGATACTGGAAGTGACAGCTGCTAAACCGCCATGCACCCAAGAAAATATTTTTTGTATTACATTTCAATACTACTACACAGGTACATTACGTATCTAGTCATATAGAGTGGATGTTGGAGGAGCTCATAGTTAAGTAAAAGCCCTACTGATACTGCCGACGCCACGGCACAATAGAAAATCCTAGTACTTATTTTATTTGAAAGATATAGTAAGAAAGATATATTAAAACCACACACTTTAACGTGAGTGAGTTAGGTACATTTGGTACCCGATACTCAACAAAAGGTTCAATATAATTATTTTAAGATAGCAAGTACACACATACCTTTTTAACAATATGTTGTTAAAATGATATAGGTTTGGCAGTTTATGGATGTCGGAATATATGAGAGAGTAATACACTATAATACTTTCTTTATAACAAAGAATAACTCGTGGCTAAGTCAAGAAACTGTAATTGAACGGTCATTACGGTTAAGCTACGCTTGCCGCGGTCGGTCCGTGGATGGGTGACCATCCCATTCAAACCGAGTTCCCTCCGTGCCGACGTAAAGCTGTTGGTCCCGGCTGTCATTCGTAGATCTTTTACAGTCGTTAGGGGTAGTCAGAAAGCCTGCCAACTAGTCTTACCAACCAAGCGGTATTGTGTTACCCAGTAGCTGGGTTGTGGAGGTTCGATAGGTAGTCGCTCCATGTAAAACACTAGTATTTAGTTGCGTCCTGTAAGACTGGAAGGCGATCCCAACATGGTTGGGAAATGGCTTAGCAGATGATGAGGTAGTGTGTAGTGGATGTTTAAAAGCGATTTTTAAAAGGATGCAATGCTGTGAAGGTTCGTAACGTAGACACATAAAGCCGTTGGTCCCAGCTGTCCTTCGTAAATCTTTGATAGTCGTAATGGGTAGTTAGAAGCCAGAAAGTTTGACAACTTGGACAGGCTGTCGCTCCAAGTAAGACACTTGCATTAGCTGCATCCGGTAAGACGCAAACAGGACCTCAACACAGTTGAGAAAGGTTTAGCAGATGGAGTGTTTTTTTTTCAGCCTGTATTTTCCCTCTGCAGGGCAAAGACCTCTCTATTCTTCTTCTACTTCTCTGGAACCAGTCTTTGTCAAAAGAGTCTAGATTTTCCAGTCTCCGCGCCATATAAATTCAAGTCACGCATTTGGCCCAATGATCGCCTGACATGCGGCATGGGGAGTGTTATTCTGTAAAAATCTTAATCGGTGAATTTTGGTTAAGTGAACTTGAGATGAGCTCGATTTCAGTTAAGCATCAAATCGGATGACAGCTCACCTCATGCTCACTTCACCTGAATTCATTTTTTTATTCAGAATAGACCACCTATAGTTTCTTAAATTTTTTCGACCCCAATTTTAACGCAACCTTTTTTATTTCCAGATAAAAAATGAACCAGCCAGTTTGAAAAGAGATGTGTTTCAGAAGTGAAGTGTCAAGTGTACTAGACTATTGTTGAAGTTTTAGTGATTTTGTGAGTGAGTGAATGAGTAAGTGAGTGAGTGACAATGACGTCATATCCGGAGCATTTCAACGATACGGTAGTGAAGATGGTGGACGAAGGGTTCCCATTACTGATGCCCAGATGGGGCTATGTGGTGTCAGCGTTTGTGTTGTTCCTGATCGGATTTTTCGGATTCTTTCTGAATCTGATGGTGATATTACTCATGTTTAAGGATCGACAGGTGAGTTGGATATTTTATTGTAATTATTATCTTGTAACTTTCCTGCCTATTACTTTTGTACAACACTTCTTCACAGTTTATTATTGGACTAGCTTTTGATTTCGTCCGCGTGAACGTCGACAAACGCAAAGTTGTGCATTAAAAAGGAGCTTATGTTTAAACACATTAATGTGTGTGAATATTTCGTTTATATATCATCATCATCATCAGCCGAAAGACGTCCACTGTTGAATATAGGCCCCATAGAACGCCACAACGAGCGGCAACCCGCCGCGCCGCTTGCATCCACCGTATACCCGCGACCCGTGTATAAATATGTCCTATAACTATTATGTGTATTACACATATATTTACTAACTATATATGTGTAAATATATCCTAACCATTTGGAAGGGAAACCAGCTTTTGGAAGGGTCTCGCTTTCTCTATAAGTATTCTAACAGAACTGTCAAAATCCTTTTCTACAAACATCGACTGACAATGACACCTTTGCAAAAATAATTATCTCTGAAGTTAGGCCTGCTAACCACCCATTTTCTTATCTGTGACTCAATTTAGTCCTCTGAGTGCCTCTGATTGGCTGTCATTGGCAGATAAAGCTGTAGGCAATTCAATTGAGATCTATACAATCAACAATGTTATGTTTCGTAGAATCTTGTACCGTTGAAAGAGCTTCGTGGGTGTCATCAAATGTTTTTGTCTCCGATGATAGAAATTTGTGAGTTTAAATAATTGTTCCCAAATTCTTATCTTATATCAGTAGAAAGATCCGTTGAGGCGTAGAAATAAATACTTTTAGTTCATCTCCTGAGAGTTCTAGTTGTAATTTACTTGTATTATTTGGTTACCTATTCTAGTATATTGGTTTTATTTAAGGTACCTATATCGTCTTCACGTGTAATTAATTATACAATTATAATAACTGGTAATTAGGTACCGAAACTCAAACCACATTTTTTACCAGTTATTAGGACCATTTTTCTGCTAGGGCACACATGGAAGTTCTCTGATTTTGAAGATATTAAGGATCATAGTAGCAATTTCTTTTTTGAGTTTTTTCCGAATACTTATTTCAAGTGCCATTACTGAACTTTTTTTCAAATAAACATAATTCGATCAGCATATAGGTACCGAACGTTTGATGTTCATTGCGGTTAAAATTAAAGCGTAATATCTAAAAAAAATTGAATGTTTGTTTGGAAAAGTTAATTAATGACACTTGAAATACGTTTATGTAAAAATCGCAAAAAAAAGAGCTGCGATTTTGAACTTCAATATCACCAGAACCATTGGATTCTCTGGTATGTCCTAGAAGAAAAAAATGATCCTAGCAATTGGTACTTTAAGTAGTTTAAATATCGGTAAATAATTACCAGTCACGCTATATAGTTGTATTGTAAACAAAATATTGTAAGACGTTTATTTTAAAACAGTAAGTATAGGGTTTCTCTCTCCATTCCATCTACTCTACCCACTTCACCACTCCATTATAAACTACCCTTCGGAAGGGGCAACTAGAATATATTTTTTTTATCTTATAAATGACGATTAAAAGGGCCTTTAAATGGCTAATTTAAATATATGACTTGGAAACCTTATTCAGAAACAAAATTCGACAAGGGAACAAAAAGCCAGTAGATTTGCCCATAAAGGTGGAATTCACTCCAGTCATCAGTCATACTGAAGTATTTACGCCTAGGCCAGCTCTTAATCTCAAAGCTGTGTTCTAGAATATAAGAACGTGTTCAACATCATCTTTCTGCTTTTGTCCCATGTTACTTGGGGTCGGCGCAATACGTTATTTCTTCCAATCCGTCCTGTCAACCGACATGACTCCCTTCTATTTCATGTCATTATTCACATATTCTCCATCCATCTTTTCTTTGACCTTCCTTTTCTTCACTATATCCATTCGCATTTATAATAAGAACACACAGAAAATATCTATCAGGTAAACAAAATATCACCTAAATCAGCTGAGTGGTTCTCGACTTTCATGCCAGACTGATAAGGAGACGTAATTAAAATAATTATACGATGTAAATCGAATGAAAGAATTCATCGAAACGTACTGGGTCGTGTGACTGAACTGAACGAAATCGATCAAGTTTTTTTTTTTAAATTGGAACATCTATTTCGCACTCTAGTTTTGAAAGCTTTATTCATATCAATGGATAAAATACCTATTGTGCTTGTAATATAAAGGTAAAAAGAAAATGGTTAAGAATAGAATAATGATAAAATAGAAAACGTTTTCATATTTCCAATTTCAAAATTGACTCGAATGAAACAGATGCTGCCTCAATTGACAGACTGAATAGAAACTTACAAAGTTAATAAGTACTTTGTATAAATAATTCCTGTTTTTAGTTGTTTGAGTCTGTCAACACACTCCCTCTAACTTCCGCCCGTAACTGCGTCAGGCACAAAGTCGAATTTCCTGTGATCCCAAGGGAACGTGAAACTTCCTGTGTTACTATAGTCACGGCATTTTATATTCGGCAGTATCATTGACCTACTATATTTTCTAACATTTTGTAATTTCAACAATGGAAACCAATATAGATAGATAGAAAATAGTAAACGTCCTGAATAAAATTTTTCACTAATGAAAAAAATAGGAACAAATGAAACAACGACAGTTAACGTCCTGACTTTTTTAATTTTATTATGCTTTTAACAATGAATACCTACACTCAGTTATTTTATAATTTGTACATTGCAAACGTACAAATTATAAAAAATTACAAAAATACAAATTGCAAACTTAAACAAAATTAATATATCTATCATAAAAAACGATAAATATAGTTTATTTCTTGTTCGAATTTCGAGAGATATTAGAGAAGAGATAATGACCGCTTTTGCTATGTTTAAATGACGCAGCTATAGTAAGATGTCTTTTCTGTAATTAAATCGTGGCGAATGGAATTTTCCTTTCACGCCATGTTGCTGATAGACATTTTGGTAAAATGAGGTAACATCAAAAGTTAATAATGTTTGGAGAGTTTTTGAATGAAAACTTGGACCGAAGTATTTTCAGTAGGTATTGTTGGTGGGTGGAGTTCATAATCCTCTTGGGACCCCAACGCGACGACGCTTGGAACATAATATTACTACGTATTTAAAATAAAGTAAAAGGTCTAACGAACAGATTTTATATTTTTACTTTTTTGAGTTATTGTTTTTCTTTTTTAAACTATTCATTTTATTTTTACCAGCTTTTTATTAGCTTCACCTGTACCTATGTTTGTTTATAACCTTTGTAACCGACTTCTTTGGGAGCGATTTTGACCCACTTTAAACGGCCAGATTTCGTTCAAACTTTGTAGATTTATCGAGGACCGATGACAATACACTAATTTGAAAAAAAACATAAGTCGTTCAAAATTACACGCCGAAAAAACAGCTATTATATACTAGGAAGGTACTGCACAAGCGCCCCTGGTAGAATAAATGTACATAATATTTATAGATATAGATATAACCAAACTAAAAAGTAAAAAATAAATGATAGTTTAAAAAAAACTAAAAACACGCTTTTTATAGAAAACCAAACTAAAAAATAGAAAATAATTTTTAATAAATTATTTTATTTAAAAAAAAGCGTGGGGTTCTTTTTAAGATATTGTCAAAATGATAATCACTCTACTCATATCTGTCAAAAAAATATTTATAACTATTGACACCATGCACCCCACGCTTTTTTTTAAATAAAATAATTTATTAAAATTTATTTTCTATTTTTTAGTTTGGTTTCCTATAAAAAGCGTGTTTTTAGTTTTTTTTAACTATTATTTATTATTTCAAACTTTATAAATTAGAATGAGAATGAGATGACATGCTAGTCACTACTTACGTAAAAACTTTTATTTAAAATATAATAAGTTCAATAATTTAGCTAGAATCACGACTTTTGAGTCAGAAATTTCTATTATCATAATGGAAAAATGCTGATATCTTTGGATTGGCTTATCCAATCTTCTTCGTAATATTCTATTTTAAAAACTTGTGTCCAAATCGATTCATCCATTTGAAAGCTACGATGCCACAGACAGACTCTAAAACCGACACACACCTCCCTGTATTTCATATTCTAGCGTATGTCACTCGTAGGCTGCAGCTGAAGATCAGCGTCAGATGGCGCACTTTGTGTTGTCATCTGACATCATGCTGAGCTGAGGCCCTTTTGGCATTTTAATCATAGTTTTCTGTATTTTTATAGTTCTAAGGTACCTATATTTTATTTTCATAGTAATTCCAATAAACGCATTTTTCTTTCTTTCTTTTTCCTTTCTCTGTTTTCCTCATCAGTCCAGGCTTTTCCCAACTATGTTGGGATCGGCTTCCAGTCTAACTGGACACAGCTGAATACAAGTGTTTTACATGAAGCGACTGCCTGACTGACCTCCACAACCCAGTTACTAGGTAACACGATACCCGTTGGTGAAACTGATTGTCAGACTCACTGGCTTCTGACTACCCATAACTACTAAGTATATAAGATATGCGGCTTTACGTGCTTTCCGAAGCACGAAGGAAACTTGGTATAAAATGGGTGGTCACCAATCCATGGGCGGACCGCGGCAAACGCAGTTAAGGGCGCGATCAGACAAGCGCGATTTTTTCGGCGCGTTTTTTCGCGCGTCGTGTACGCATCGCTCCCTCTTTATAAAGTTTAAATATATATCGATATAAAATACGCTCTGCTCGGGCGCTGCGCTGCGCTGTTATTACGCGTTAAACTTTATATTGCAAAGGCGAAGCATTTAATTCCAATGTTTCTAAAGGTCTGAATGCGCCGTAATCGTAACCGATCAATTCCAACGGGTTGTACTTAGCCACGAGACTGTTTCCATAGAGGGTTAAAAAAATGTATAGTCAACTTCTTAAATATTTACCGACATACTGAGCCGACCACCACCCTCATTCCCTTATCGTTTCATATACTCACCCTCATATTTAGTCAACGGATATATCCCTTAAATATATAGTTACGGTCTATGACCAAACTCGTATTTTACACAGCTATCATCTAAATAGGCACGAAATAGGTAATACGCTATTATACTTACTTCATGGTAATACGACATAGTACACGACTTTTCAGCATTACAGGTAATAGTCGTAAAAAGTGTATTTTATTTTGATTTCACAACTCATGAAATGTTCAAAAAGTTGATCGACACTTCCCATCCAAGAGCTGGTTTTTACCTTGGTCAGAGTTTAAGCATTACCACCCAACGTGGCAATGCCACCAGTCTCTTGGGCACATTACCTTTGGGACAACAATGTGGATGAATCTTTTGATGCCTTAATTGTATTAATTTTTTACTTTAATAGTTATAGGTTTTTCTTAGAGTTACTTCTGTCCCTACACATGGCGACATAAATATCAAGCTACAGTTATCCAGTATGCGCTGGCCTGTCAATTTCATCATCATCATGTCAACCTTTAAACGCCCACTGCTGGGAATAGGACTACCCCAAGGGGGGATGCATGTTGGCGATCGCAGTAGTTGTTATGGTACTCAGAAGGACGCTGCTGCCCTTCCTCTGGTCATTATCCCTCTGTCGCCTTCTACGACACCCACGGGTCGTTGAAATGGGGTGGTGCTATTCGCGGCCGGTACCACACTGCTTACAGTGTACGTAAAGCCCAAACAAAGCAATACCAATTTACACTTCAAATATATAGGTATGTTACCGGCAATCTGTATAATTCAGGTATTGTATACAATACCTAGGCAATGTATAGAATACCTGGGGCGTTCAGGCAATATTATGAAATATTATGAATATTAATGTGTATTACATACTTTACCTAGGTAATGTATACAATTCCTGGGGATTGTATAGAATACCTGCTAGTCCACCAGCAATGCGTAAAATAAATAGTTTTTGGTCTATCAACCTACCTATAAAATGACGGGCAATGAGTATTAGCATAATAGTATTTAGGGAAAAAATTATTAGAAATAACGAAAACAAATTTGATATTTTCACGTATTAAAGTATTGTCTTAAATATTTCAATATGTTGTGCTACAAAAGTTAGTGACAGAAACGAATCGCTGCAAAACCGACTCCACGTAGTCTTGTCTGCCCTACCTCTAGAGTTTAATCTAAGCCCGCGTAGGCGCGGAGGGGTGAGGCGGCCCGCGAGCTGAGGAGCAGATGGTTTTAACGCTCGACGCCGCGGCTGAGGCTGGCCGGCCATTAAGCCGATGCTGCGGTGGTGAGCGTAAACCACATCTGCGATGATAAGCTCGCCTGGGACCGCCGGTGCCCCGCAACGCCGGAACCGTGCCAGAAGTCAATCAAATATACATACAGCCTCCTTCCCTGCTCTCGCCTTTTACACACATTACCGACTGCGCATTCGGCATTGTATAGAATACATAGGCAAAGTATAAAATAAATAATATTTCATACATTACCTACCCGTTTTAGGCATTCTATACATTGCCTAGGTATTGTATAGAATACCGGATTATACACATTTCCGGTAACATACATTTATATTGCTTTGTATGTCGACGTGTATAGATTCTTACTGAGCATGAATTTCCTATCAAATTCATGTAGGTACCTAAGCTGGCGCTTTAGCACAAATTTTCAACAAAGAAACCCTTATTTTTTCAATTAATCCGAGTTATTTTTTAAATCTCCGTCGATGATCCGATTAGGTCGTATCTGCGATCAAATCATTTTTTTATGAAGGTATGGTCGGATACAAAAGAAATATTTGGAAGGCTTTATACACTGACGTGCAAAATAATTAGGATGCACGGCAAAATTCAAGAGTAATTTCCTTCTAGACTTTTAATTCAATAAACGAATTGTACAAAACATGTACATATAAATGCTTGGCTTGATGCTGGTCCTGCTACACAGCCATAATAAGGGTTCATAGATTAATTGATTAGCATTTGTAACTATTCCTGGAGCTGCTGAAGATGTAGACCTACATTATCTTTGCATTGTATAAACTCAATGTGTTAATTTTGTATAATTTTTCATAGCACATACATGTGAGCACTATGTTCTTTAAAGCTACCATTTACGAGGTATGTCTTTCATTGACTTGAAGGTACCCTGGCGGTTGGGAGTATGTCATGCTCACTTGAATGTCCTGCTGGCGATGGCGGATGTGTTGAATCATTCGGTGCCCTTCGAAATGGTTGAGCTAAATGATGCCGTTCCGTGCGTCATGTTCGTGAACGGGCGCCGTTAGTTGGGACTGGTCATCTCTTAGCTGCCTCGGTTATTCTAAATTTGTTGAATTGCTTAACATGATTATATTTGCATCTAGACCTCTTTTAACGTACACGACTTGTTACATTGTTCTCAGATTGTACCCCTTGATTCAATATGAATGATGTAACCGGAATTTGTAACATACTATTGATTTTAAAATAGTGTTCATGGAGTTGGAGTTCGACATATTTAAAGATACTTACTTTAAATATGTCGAATCCGAACTCAATGAGGAAATCGCTATTGATTTTGCCAAGTTTTGCTCGTAAGTAGGTACATAAAATTTCATATGTTTTGTTAAGCGAATTAGTTATGCTAGTCAGTTCTCATGAATAACACCCTTCCAAATTGCTTAAGGCGAAGGTTAAAGTAAAGGTAAAACGCCAAAAACACTTATTTTTTTTGCCTATTGTAACGCTATCACATTGAATTTTAGTTTAATTTCATTACGCAGCAACCATGATGATATTTTCCTTAAATTTTATTATCATTATTTGCAGCTCTCAGCTCAACTTATATTTACTAGGAGTCGTTATATTTTAACGAAACAGTCTAATTTCCCTCTAAATTTTATTTAAAGAAACCAGTAATTTAGTTATGCAATTCTGCCGGTACAAAATGATGGTATCACCGGTCACACTAGAGCGGACATCATGCCGGCGAGATCAGATACTGCAGTAGTTCGTGTGGACAGGTCCCGTGGGGTGTCTGGTCTAGAATAACACCTACCCTTTATATCATGAGGGTGTCGCCGAATGCGACTAAGGCAAAAACGGAAAGTCGGAAAGCTGCGCCTTCCATGTAATTAACATCTTCACAGCAAACCACAAGACGCCTGCAGAGCGTAGGGATTATGGCAATCCCCCCCCCCCTCCCCGATCTTGGAAGGAACCTTTGTTCAACAGTGGATGATGATGGATGGCTGATGATGATGATGAACGGGTCCACACAAACGTGGACAGCCGCAGTAGGAAATACTACAGCAGTATCTGACCGCAACTGTGTCAAGCTGTCCGCTCCAGTGTGACCGCGCCTTTTCAGTGGCACGTGTAAACAGTGTTTGTCATTTACCGAGATAGAAGGACTGATTAAAAGTTTTAGACTTCAACTCTTTAGATTAGCCGGCTTTGTTACAAAAGGTTCGACTGGGTTGGGTGAAAGAGGAAGAGTCCGATATAACCCTCCGTTCACCCCAAACGAAGGAGTTTCCGTGAGAATTTCCCCACGAAAAAAAAGATTTGGGCTGCGAACTTCGCACAGTTGACGTGTTTTCCTTGATAAAGTTAAACTGAGTATATTTTCTTAGTTGATTCTGAGTCATATAATTAGTACTTCATAGGTAGGTACTCAATATGTTTGTTTTTTTTTCTCTTTCTTTATTTGAGAGTGAAAACCAATTCGACGTTGGAATTGCGACACAACATCAAATTTAAGTGGTTCGTGGTACGAGTTCCAACCCAACCTCTCCAGACCTTCTTGATGTAGAACTCTTCCGAAGTCGATTACGCGACACAACGCATGCAAAACGTGGGCATTATTTTGTGTATTTTTTCTATGGGCCTTTATTGCTTTTCTGTAAGTACAAATATGCTTAGGTGGTAGGTATTTAGTTAGGATTATTGTGAACCTTGTTGGAAACAGCAATAGGGTAAAAAGTCAGGAGAATATTGTAACGTCAGATTGGCCGTTGGCTGGTTTCCCAACCAATGGCATTATTTTTTCTGTCGTTCATCCTATCATCACCTGCCTAGTTAAACTGGAAGCCGAAACCAACATAGTCAGGAAAAGGTTCCCGACTATGTTGGTTTCGGCTTCCAGTTTAACTGGATGCAGCCGAAAACCAGCGTTTTACATGAAGCGACTGCCTATCATATCTCCACAACCCAGATACTGGGTAACCCGATACCCCTTGGTAAGACTAGTTGTCAGACTCTCTGGCTTCTGACTACCCTTACCTTACTACACTCTCTTACTATACTAGAATGTACGACAGAGACCCGTGCCTTGGAAAGTACGTAAAGCCATTAGTCCCGGCTATCATTCGTAGATCTTTGGCAGTCGTTAAGGGTAGTCAGAAGCCAGAAAATTTGACAACCAGTCTTACCAAGGGGTATCGCTTACCCAGTAACTGGATTGTAAAGGTCCGATAGGCAGTCGTTCTATGTAAAACACTGGTATTCAGCTGCATCCGGTTAGACTGGAAGCCGACCCCAACATAGTTGGGAAAAGGCTGGACAAATGATGATGAATTAGTCTTCGTTAACTATTTAGCTTTCAAACATTTCAAACATAATTAGGAGCATTTGAAAAAAACTTTAATTCTCAGACATAAACTTTTGTTAGCATTACAACTTTCATTCTTTTACGACGTTTACAATAGCACTACTTATTTTAAATTTATCTACACAGTTGTTGATATTTCTTTGAGTGGAAGTATCATCAATACCTTATTACATTTAACAATAGTGAAATGGAATAAAGTGATTGAATTTTATCTGATTATATCAGTCTAGAGGACACCGACTTTCAATGACTCTGAGATATCGTAAATGTGCCGTATAAAAGTATCCTCAAAACCAACGAGCTTATTGATTTAACTGAAATAGAATACAATTAAGTAGACTCGTAATTATTTAACTCGAAATGTTTCGTAGATAAATATAATCAGCCATTCTAGAGAATATAGACAGAACTGATGAAAGAATCATTTCTCAAGACCCAATTTCATTCACGGCGGCTAAGCTCAATGGAGACTAGACAAGTACGTAGAAGATATGATAGTGCCGTAGTATGTCTCAAACACAGATGCACTGCCTCTTCCCTCACTCTCAAAGTCTGATAGGACGGCAATCCGACAACAACATCAACATCTGGCCAAAATAAATCTATATCAGTACTTACTTAAAAGACTTTACTATCACAAGAAATGGCTTTATATATGGCGCTATATTGATGAAAAAAACGCGTGGAATTGCAAACACCAGCCCGTCATACTATTGTATTGATGAATTTGAGAGGTGCTCTTGGCTAAGTAAAAACTGTACAGCTATGTTATTCTGTAAGAACTCACTCCAGTTCTCACGTCTGATTCCGCGGTGAAAACTGTTTTAAGTATACTGTAATTCGATAACTACTACGCTAGCGCCACTGAGTACCAACTAAGGTTAAGCGAACTATTATTACGTTACTATTTTAGCGAATACCAAATACTTTTCACTTCAGGCAAGTGAAATCGGAAATGAGATAGCATTCGAATTCGTGGGTGAATTCTTAAACGCTTGCCACGGTCAGTCCTTGGATGGATGTCATCCATTTTAAGCCGAAACCCCTCCGTGCCTAGGAAAGTACCTACGTTAACCCGTTGGCCCCGGCTGTCATCCGTAGATATTTGATAGTCGTTATGGGTAATCAAAAGCCAGAAAGTCTGACAACCAGTCTTACGAAGGGGTGCCTATTGTGTTCCCCAGTAACTGGGTTGTGGAGGTCAGACAGGCAATCACTTCATGTAAGACTGGAAACCGTAGGCCCAACATAGTTGGGAAAAGGTTATGGTACCTAATGATGATGTGTTGATCTAAATTATTATAATTCTCACACAATGATTGATTCGATCTTTCATTCAGCTGACTATTGGTTGCTTAAATACTGAAACTCTTCACAAAGAACTTTTAAATTGTATTTCCGACATGTTACAACGTGAGTAGAAGACAAATAGTATTTTATAGAACAAAACCAATTGAGGAAAGTTAAGGCAGAAGACACAAAGTTCCTTGTTTCCAATCTTTACTGGGAATTTTTGTTTGGGGGTTTTCTAGCAGTGTTTATTTAGGAATCCATCAAATATTTAATAAACTGACCATGTAGGTACTATAAAGACCGGGAATCTACGCTACCTTAAATGAAAGGTGTTAACGACTTTCAGAAGACTATATTAATATAATTAGCGAGAGGTAAGATTTACACGACCTTCGCTCTTAATGGAGCTGCCGGTCTCACTGACGTCACTTGTCATAATCTAAAAGCTATATTCTACATCATTCAAATATATCCTAAAGTATCCAGAAAGTTCTAACCATAGACTAAATAGTTATGGCTTCATTACATAAAGCCTCCTGCTTGACACACTCTACAGTACCTACGTGTTTTTCTCGACCCCAAGGGTCTGTCCATACCACTAACAGTACTCTTTGACTTCATTTGCGTAATTTTTCTTAAGTATCGCGTATTCTGATAGTAAATTATCATTCAGGAATAACGTAACTTAACGGAAGTATTTTTAGAATCGGACCAATAGTTCCGGAGTTTAGTGCGTTCAAACAAACAAACAGTTCCGATTTATATTACTAAATTTTTCCCGCGGTATAGTTCGCGTTTATTTTCTATAAGAACCTCGATTTTTTTTTATTATAAGTTATCTTCGCCTTTAACATTCCAAGAATTTTTTCTTTCTTTTGGTGAAAACCATATGAAAATCAGTACAGGAGTTTCTGAGAATAACCCGAACGAACACAAATTCAGTGCGGCGTGGACTTTAATTTATAATAATGTAGTGGCTATAGATTGAGAGAGATGTTCCATTTTGAAGAGTACATTACAATTTTATTTATGCTTTAATCTTACCTAAATGTTTCAAATAAAATAAAATTTTCTTTCGGAATATGGATAATAGCCCTACGAAATCCGTAGGTGACGCCCGAAAGTTAGGTAAACATAATGTTAGGCCGTCAGAATCGCGCGACACGATAGCAACATAAAAATAACGGTTTGTTTATTTTGAAGCAATATATTTTTCTTTTAATCTATTGATAGGCATACGTTTGACTACTATCTCACCTGATGGGAAGCGATGATGCGGTCTAAGATGGAGCACGCTTGCCTAGAAGTAACCTATTCACTCTTGACTTAAAGACTCCCAGGTTGTAGCTATCAGGAAACACAGACTCAGGCAGGGAATTCCACTCCTTAGCAGTACGCACAATGAATGTATGCCCAAAACGTTTCGTGCGGTATATAAGGATAACACAACATTTGAGAGATCAAGACCATCCGAAAATATGAAAGTCGAAATTTTATTCTACTACAATATCAACGTTATGAACCCCTGTACCGCAAAATAATATTCTGTTTATATAAATCGAGAAAATGTATGAAAAAGATGTTATTTTTCGCGAATTCAGGGATGGTCCCATGAGACGAATAGGAGCAGTACCCTTTTTTCGGGTAGGTAAACAAAAACTACTGTACTACCAATAATATTTATTTTCTAACTTCAAACTGGAAATAAAAATCTCTGCTCATTCGTCAAATAACCAATTAGAGAAGTAGATTTCAATAAAATCCGTTTATCCTATCAAAGACTAATCCTTCTCATTACCATATCAACTGTAAACACCCGACTGGGGTTGAATTAATTGCCGAAATTCGCACCACGAATAATATTTGAGATGACTAACTATTATTTAACATAGGTCTGGATTTACTCATGGCTAAAATCTGTAATTATTATCGTAATCATTTAGAAACTATTACCTAGCTATTTGAGTAAAACTTTTTACTCGACGATTGCCCAAAAAGAAGAACTCAAATAACATTTATATACAAAATGTTATTTGAGTTCTTTTATTACACATATTGGCCGTACAGATCGACCGATCATGGTACAGGTACGCTTGCCGCCGTCAGGCCGTGGATGGGTGACCATCCATTTTTATACCAAGACTACGTCATGTCTCGGAAAGCACGAAAAGCCGTTGCTCCCAGCTGCCATTTGTAGATCTTTGACAGTCGTTATGGGTAGTCAGAAGCCAGATAGTCTGACAACCAGTCTCAATAAGGAGTATCGTGTTACCCACTAGGCAGTCGCTCTATGTAAAATACTGGTATTTAACTGTATCTGGTTAGCCTGGAAGCCGACACCAACACATTTAGGAAAAAAGCTTGGCAAATGATCAAATGATAGGTAACATTTTAAATTTAATTTTTACTTTTCAATTAAGTACCAAGTTTAAACCTAGCATGTTAGGTTTTAAACAAATAATTTACGCAAATTACTTTTAAACATTTAGCATAAATCGATCCAACCTTTTCGAAGGCCCTATTTTAAAGAAATTCCTATTAATTCTGGATTCTAATATTCAACAATTTTGATAGATTTATTGTCCTACCCAACCATGAAAGCTTGATTGAAATGATGTCTGATTGACTGAATAAGGTGTCTTTAATTTACTGAAACATTTCCTCAATTTTGAGTGTTTGTTCCAACGATACTTGTACAAATAAAGCAATTAGATCGAAACGTTATTATATAATTTGAAGCAAATATACAAATATTGGATTTTAAATGAGAAACTGGCTTGACGTTTTGTTGCCAAGTCAGTTTGTTCTTTGAACCTGACGTAACATCAATCACTTTAATTAAGGAAGTAATTATAACCACGTGCTAATAAAGCTTTTATCCGCGACTTCGTCCGCGTGAATGTCGGTTATCGTGGATGCAGACAAAATCGCGGATTCTAAAGTAGCCTATGCCCTTCCCTGGAGTTATACCTATCTTCATGCAAAATTTCATCAAAATTGATTTAGCCGTCTCATCGTGAAAACGTAACAGACTGAGTTACTTTCGCATTTATAATATTAAAAAGTATAGATAAGTCTGAAATTGGCAATCCGCCTTGGGCATGGTGCAAGGATGGTGTTCAATACCTTCTTTGTGTGCGAAGAGGTCACTGTCCTGTAGTAGGACAATAATAGGCTGGTATTATTATTAATAAAGGTATTAGACTATGATCTTGGGGTTCAGATATGGCAAACTTTTTTTTCTCATTGTTCCGGGGTGGAAAATCCTCATGGATATCCTCCGCCTTGGGGCGGGCGGAAGGGTCTGTCAGACTCTTACTGACTAAAAACCACCCCGGTGTTCCATCTCACACCTACGTCGGGGGTCGCGGGAACAGGAGATACTTCCGCAACCCCCCAAAGAGTTAGCAAACCTACATCAACATCATTTTAGCATCTCGCTGGCTCGAATGTTGGGTCCGTTCAGATACAAAAGGTTCAGACTCAATATTTTAGTTTGACGGCTGATTTTCATATATCTTTTAAAGGTATTGTTCAAAACCAATATTCTTTTTTTCTTTCAAGTTCTAACCTTGAAAGCGTCGGGCTGAAGTTATGGCCCATAGAAAATGCGTGGTCATAATGAATAACGGCTTTACGTATAACTTCATAAATACATACTTATCGCACGCTCAGTAATAAACTGACCGATTTTGATTGACGTCCAATGGCAAACAAAGAGATACGTTTTAACGTCAGCCATGTTTTTTATCTCGGAAATTTCTCGATATTTGGTTACAATCTTATACCCATAAACCATTTAAAAAAAAGTTAGTTCCACTCTGAAAATTTTTCCTATCTTAGGCTAAGAACTCACGATGCGGTTTTCGCCCGCACCCGCGCCCGCAGCGGGAGCCGCAAACAACCGCGCACATCACGGGCGTAAACCGCATCGTGAAATGTGCTTTGATTTTTTACATATATATCTGCATTCTACAGAAGCTGCGGGCCCGCAACCGCAGGCGGACGCGGGTGAAAACCGCATCGTGAGTTCTTAGCCTTAAGCCGGGCTCCCAATTAGATTTTTTGTCACGGTGACAACACTGCGTGACGTCACCCAACCTATACAGTTAGATGACAGCGACAAAAAGTCACCGTGTCAAAAATTCACAATGGGCGGTTAGTCCTATGCTGGTGCTTTTGCAAACATTTAATAAACAAACAGCCAGACCCGGAACAACCACTTGTAGATACAAATATTTGTTCTGCGCGGGAATGAACCCGTGACACGCAGTGCAGCAGCCAATCATTCAACCACTGCGCCAACCGTGTTGCCAAGGCAAAACCACACAGGCGTCTTGGTTGCAAAAACTTTTTTGAGTTAGGTCAGTCTTTTATAAAATACTAGCTGACCCGACAGACGTTGTCCTGTCCCGATCTATGGGGGATGAAAAAGGGGTGAAAAAAGGGGATGAAAAATAGATGTTGGCCTATTCTCAGACCTACCCAATATGCACAAAAAATTTCATCAGAATCGGTCAAGCCGTTTCGGAGCAGTACGGGAACGAAAACTGTGACACGAGAATTTTATATATTAGATTACTTCCTAGCTTTTGTCTGCGACTTCGTCCGCTTGAATGTCGGTTACCACGGATGAAAACGAAGTCGCGGATTCAAAAGTAGCCTATATCTTTCCCCAGGGTTTAAGCTATTTTCATACCAAATTTCATCAAAATCGGTTCAGTCCTTTAATCGTGAAAGCGTAACAGACAGTTACTTTCGTATTTATAATATTAACTAGCTTTTGCCCGCGACTTCGTCCGCGTGAATGTCTGTTATAGCGAATGCAGTCGAAGTCCCATAGTACCCAAAGTAGCCTATGTCCTTCCCCGGGGTTCAAGCTATCTTCATACCAAATTTCATCAAAATCGGTTCAGTCCTTTAATCGTGAAAGCGTAACAGACAGTTACTTTCGTATTTATAATATTAACTAGCTTTTGCCCGCGACTTCGTCCGCGTGAATGTCTGTTATAGCGAATGCAGTCGAAGTCCCATAGTACCCAAAGTAGCCTATGTCCTTCCCCGGGGTTCAAGCTATCTTCATGCCTAATTTTATCAAAATCGGTTCAGCCGTTTCATCTTGAAAGCGTTACAGACAGAGTTACTTTCGCATTTATAATATTAAGTATGGATAAAGTATAGATATGGTTTCCTCAATCGGTTTTCGAAATTTCACCTATATGCTTAAAAGTCGTTGGTCTGAACAACTCTGGGATCTTAACCCACCCCCTAAAGGGACGATAATGTCATTCGGAAAATGGATATATGAATGAAAATGGATAGTTCTGAATAGCGCTGTACAATAGAAATACGTATAATGTATACAGAACGGCCTTGTCCAGTAGATTTATATAATCTATATAAATTAAAATTAATGACGTATGTCCTCTATGTGTTCTCAAAAAAAGAAAAGAAAAGAAGGCGGTAGCCATAGATAACATACATACATAATAATACTTAAAAAGCTATAATGGAATAAAAAAAGGTTTCAGATCAACATAAAATCCAAAAAAATTGTGAACACACTGCAAATGAAGCACTGCAAATAAATGTTTCTGATTTCTGTAGAAAAGTTCTCGCACCAATACTATAGATATTATTACGTACGGCGCAGCTGCCCCCTTCGCCCCCTCCTCCTCCAGAGATTCCAAAAGCTTTATGTGCCTCATATTTCATTTATTTTAGGCTGCATAGGTCCATAGAAAAATACCTTAACCGTCTTCTTCCATGACGAGAGGCAGGAAACAATTCGGCACTCGCACCACGAACGCCTTGAAGTTTACGTTGCGGCGCCACTTTAGTAACTACACCCTTGGACTGTACTTTGTCTTTCGGCGCACGTACCTGCTCTACGATGTCCTCCACCTTAGTGGTGTAGTGCAGGCCTTAGACTGTATTTAATATTCATACTCTCCCTATCCTCCATATATCAACTTCCCCCCCCCCCCCCCCTAGGCCATCAGCTAGTGACGCTCTTGGTACGTGTACTCTGCGTGCTCTTCAAATATTTTGTTTATTTGAAACAAAGAACATTGCTCATCTTGTTTTACGAGATATCGCCAAGTGACTGGTGGACTCTTCACGTGACCCGAGGGTTAACCTATTCTTAGGCCAAAGAATCAGTATTGCAATACAACGTGGCAATGCTGCCAGCCTGTTGGGCACGCTGGCTACCTTCAAGGCACGAGTGAACCGGTTTATTCTAGGCAAGCGTGGTCCACCTTAGGCCGCATCATCACTTAAGATCAGGTGAGTTGCGGTCAAACGCAAGCCTATAACAATATAAAAAAAAACGTGTCCTGTTGATTGCGATGTGGACGAGATTTTTGATATGAATTCCCCAGAAAACAATAAAATTTGTACAAAAAAAGAGTATACATTAGTTAAGAACTGTGTTTATATCTTGCTAGACCCTCAAGTACTTTTAATCTTTACCAACATAATTAATATCTACAATTCTGTAACACAAAACTTTCTCACCGTCAAAACATCTTAAATTACAAACTCGTCAAAGCTATAAGTTCTGAGGCAAATGACCTCTGAAGTAAAAGGCTGAAAGTGTTTCAAGTTTGTGTAAATACAAGAAATGGGTAAGTATTTACTTAAGGACCAGCATTTATCTGTGAACCGGATATTTACGTTACGTATATTCGCACTCTCGTGCTAAATATTAAGGATCACTATTTCTATACCAACAAGGGGCTCGTGACTACCTAAGTATGTAAGGCTGCGGCGCGCCCGAGCAGAGAGATCACTCAGAACAAACCGCCATTTTACTCACGCACACATTGACTTTACGTTTATAGACATTCTCTGGCAGTTTCAAGCAGACTTCGTCTCGACTGTCACGTGTTTTCAAAATGACTGAATGATGCCATCGATTTTTCATGACAACAGGAAAATTTTGTTAAAAAAAATTGCAAAGAGTTCCAACCAGAGTCAATAAATTTTCATATTGTCACAAATAAAACCTACAGAGTCAATACAGTAGCAGCCCTAGTGAGTCTGGCAAGTTCAGGTAATTATTTTTAGGGAAGGCGGGAGCGGTCCTCCACCCTCCTTTATATTTTGTGGTAAAAGCCATAAGAATTGATCGGCCATGGTTCATCTACTCTTACCGCGGTCAGTTCATAAATAAATGACCACCCATTTCATACCGAAACCCCTGCGTGACTCAGAAAGCACGTAAAAGCCGTTGGTCCCTCCTGTCATTCGTAGATCTTTGACAGTCGTTGTAGATAGTGAGAAGCCAGAATGTCTTACAGACCAGACTTACCAAGGTGTAACGTGTTACCCAGTAACTGGGCTTCGAAGGTCTGACAGGCAGTCGCTCCACGTAAAACATTAGTATGTAGCTGCATTCGGTTACACCGGAAGCCGACCGCAATGTGGTAGAAAACGAATCTTTATCAAATAACGACACCAATAGCACTTTAATTTCATTTTGAGTAAGTACTATATACTGTAACTGGGACAGGTCACCGGTGGACAGGACATCTATAATATAATAATAATAATTATAACGTTTATTGTGTTCAAAAGTTTACACAAACAATTTTGGGTTTATAGTCTTTATTTAAGCAAATTAATGCCTGTATTAAAAGACTCCGCTCCTTCACAACAGTAGGTACTTACTTAAAACACAATGAAAAACGGTACATAAGTGTAGTAAAAAAAATATAATATATAATTATGTGAACATGATTGGGTATGTGTTGTTGAGTGTACATGTGTGTGTGTGTGTATGTGTGTGTGTGTGTGTGTGTGAATGTTCGTGAAGGTATGGGAGAGTCTCTGTGAGTGTGTGGGTGGATTGTGTACTTGGATTACGTTACGTTTGTAGAAGAGCTTCAGTATTTTCATATGTCAATGGTTTTATCCAATTAATCAACATTTCTTTACATATATGATAAGATTTTGCATGTACGAAGATTTCTTTATTTATTTTGTTATACAATTGAGCTGATCGTTTACTAAATTGCATTGATCCGAATTTGGTCTTAGTTATAGGTATTTGAACTATATTATGGTGTTTTCTTCTCCTAGAGTGTTTGTTATCCGCAGTATAAGGTAAGGTTTTGTGCTTTTTTAAAATTATTTGAGTAATGTATTGTTTCCTAACTGACAATACATCACTAAGTTTGTAGAGGTTCTCTGTAGAATATCTCCTTTTTTTGAAATGCATCTAACAATTGATAAACAATTATCTTTGTATTCGTTATATTATGAATTGTTCAGTTATTACACGTATACGAGTATGTCACAGTCAAAACTCTTAACCAGTCAAAACTACTTGTGAACGGTTTAAATTTATCCCCAAATGTAGAATTAGGTTGGTACGTTATTTTTGTGACCCTTGTAGTTTTGTAGTGATTCTTATAACTAAGGCGTTCCGTATTTTTGATTTTGTAACGCAAACGCATTTTATCTTAATAAGGGTTTTGACTGAGCCCAGTCAAAAGTAGTTTTGACTGGTTAGGAGTTTTAACTGTAACATATAGATCGGCCTGACAGCCCACACGACGGAAAGATATCAAGTTCTTCTCAATCTAAAATGGAGTTTATCTCATAATTTTATCAAATCAAATCAAATCATTTATTTCTTTGCAAACATGGGTACATATGAGTAGATGTTCTTTTATATTATAGGTTCTCCATATTTTACCGTCACATGGGCAAGCAAATGGTAAGGTTTACAATTATATTTTAAGAAAAGGAGGCATTTAAACAATACAATTAAGGTTGTATTTTCCAAAACCAACCAAAGTCTCTACTACAGTACTGTAAGACTTCAGACCGTGCTGAGCCTTACGGTACCGGATCGTAATTCTGGTGAGCGATGAAAGAGGAAAACCGAGTGAAAATAACTATATTCCAAAGAGCACGTCTGCACTTCGTGAGTGTCAGGCCAAACAACGCCTTGAATCCTTGATATAAAAATAAGCATAACGCTTCTAAATTCAAAATACTTTCTAAGAACCAATCCAGAGTGTTGAGACGAAACTTTTAGCCAAATGCTTTCGACCAGCTTATGACCATAATGCATGCAACCTTAAAGCTCTATCTACACGTGCCCGGGACGGGGACGGTCGGTGTCCGTGAAAAAATATAGATGTGAACATTTTATATGAACTCGTTCACACACGTCCGTGTTCGGGCCACCGACGGAGCTTCAGTGCCCGGGCCGACGCCATGACGAACCCGTGCACGACACGGTATCGTTCCGGGCCCTGACGACCTTTTCCAAGCACGTTGCGCATATTAAAAAAAAAAGGAATGACTTTCATAGAATCGGTACGCATATTTGTTATATGTATATATATTTATATAACAAAATGGTGACTGAGGGGTACAGATAAAAGATCGCGGCCTGTCCACCGTGCGGTCATATCCCTCACGTGTGTGAACAAAAAGTCCCAGATGCATCCCTGACGGGACCCGCATGCACGGTCTTAGCACGGTCACGGCCCTGTCACGCTCCGAGCACGGCCCTAATATGTGTGGATAGAGCTTTACGCTTCTAAATTTAAATTACTTTCTAAGAACAAATCCAGATAGTTTAGACGAAACATTTAGTCAAATGCTTTCGACCAGCTTATGACCATATGCAATCTTAACAGTTCTTGCCTATCAAACAAACCGCTTCGACCAAGGAACCGAGCAAAACATTTATGAGACTACTAGCTTATGCCCGCGACTTTGTCCGCGTGAATGTTGCTTATCGCGGATGCAGGCGAAGTCGCGAATTAAAAAGTACCCTATGTCCTTCCCCAAGGTTCAAGCTATTTTCATACCAAATTTCATCAAAATCGGTTGAGCCGTTTCTTTGTGAAAGCGTAACAGACAGAGTAACTTTCGCATTTATAATATTAGTATGAATTAATATTAAGAAGAAACAATATTCATTTGCCTACACGTGTAAGCATTTCACTCAAAATACTGCTAAAATAGACCTTTATTAATATCTTGAAGATTTCACTTTCTAAACAAGAAGTAGGTATGAATGACAATAGACTATAACAAACTCGGCCCCATAGAGACGCGGTCACGTTATATTTCTGCGTCACGTTTTGCCGACACGTTTCTTACCTGAGACAGTACAGTAGACCTAGCACGCCAACGTGTAGTTTTCTATTTGGAAATACGACTATCTTTAGGCATTTTGTTTTATATAATATGTAACAGTGAAATCTCTTAAGGTGCTTCCCTGACCAAATAACACTGCCCCAGTGACATGTCAAAATTATAATCCGTATTTAAAAAAATAGTTTTAATTATTAATTAAGTATTTAATAAGGTGTAATAATACATGTATAAGTAAATAAGTGCATAATAATCCAGGATTATTGTTTTTCCTGCAAAGTAACAAAGTAAACCCTGTTTTGGTTATTCACCGTTACCGGTAACCTATAACGGAACAGCTGATGTCAACCTGCAGATTCAAACGGGGAGTATTGTTTATTTTTATTTTATTTTGATCGTTGCCTGATATTAACACTCAAGAGTCTCATATTTTCTATCACGCTCTTTTTGAGACCTAGCGTCATTTATTCTGGTAGATTTCGTAATTTGCAATAGGTCCTTGTCACTTTGTTCTCATACAAAAGACGAAACTTAGGTTCGAAATAGAGTTAATCTTATAGTATATTAGAATCCATAACAACAATAACGTGTATTTCTCTATAAGTGCATTGTAGTCTTGATTTAAATCTGCAACTTCAAGCTTAGGACCCTACCCACATACAGGGAAAAATAAAATCATTATAAGACAATTTTGAATTAATTTAGCTTTTCAGTTAATGTGATTACAGCCTACCTCATTTCTTCTCCTCAAGCACTAGATTTTCCATCTGTTCTTTCATTTCTACCATTCCTATTTTGTTTATTCAATTAGTTCTCACCGTTTCTTCAATTCTAATTTCAGTACTAATCCTGAAACCATGCCTGTGATGACCCGTAAGGCGACTGCTCAGGATTTGGAGCTCAAATTGAGAACGGCCCTACAAGAACTAAAGGCCTCGAACATCCAATGTCAACAATTATTACTGGAGAGAGAGGAATCTGAAGAGGAAGTTAAGAAAATAGTTGACAAAAACACCAAATTAAAGCGGGAACTTGTAGACCTTCATCAGCAATTCCTGGATGTTGTTGATGAACGGGATAAACTACGGGTGGTCACAAATGGTTTCAACAGCTGTAGCAACCTATACGAGGAGGCCTTGTGTAAAGTTAGGGATTTAGAGGAGGAATTAATTCATGCAAATGTACGGTATTCAAAATTACAGAGGGAAAAAGAATGTACTCAGGTTGTGGAAACTAATCATTTATATAATGAATTGTTGAAAAGTAATTGTAACACAAATTCGTTAATAACAATTGACCTTACTGAAGATTCTATAATGAAACACAATAATAGTAAGTATAAAATGAGTCACAATAAAATAAAAACATATTTCAAATTGAATAAAATTATTAATAAATGTAATAAATATAAGAAACAACAGAAACACTATTCCAGTAATATAAAACTAAGGAGAGAACGTGTGTTTCTAATAAATAAATTAGATAATTTCCAAATAAAGTTAGAAGACAGTGCTAACATTTATCGGGTTGACACTCAACGGCTTCAGTCAGAAATTCAGGTACTTGAAGAGTCACTACATGTGCTTTATACCAAGTATGTGCATTCTCAAAAGCAAATAAAAGAACATATCCTTGCCACAAATGCGTTAGTAGATATGTGTAACTCCAATGCAGACAGAGTAGACCCACTGCCTCTCAGCACCTCTCCAGATACCTTCCAAATGGAACCAAGCTGTGAGGTTGTTCAACCTGATGCTACAGAAGTCCTGTCCCAATCTGAAAGTGCTAGGGAGCGTATGATCAAAAAAAATGTAACAACAGATATTGTGCAGGGATCACCTTCTGTTGTACAGTCACAGTCAGACAACAGTTTTCTCACTTGCAATAATGTTTCTAATAAAGATTGTTATTGTCCTATTTTGTTTTCAGATAGTTTAGGGAGAGGGTTAGGTAGATTATTAAATAACAACCTGAGTCATTCTGTATTGAATTATTGCACGCCTGGGCATTCATATAAAGAAATAGTATCTTCAGTTACTAGACAGGAATATGATCCTAATACAATTATTACTATATGTGTAGGTAATAGCTCAAAGGTTAAAATTGATGATATAACTGACAGTGTCACTGAACTATTGAACATTAATTGTCAAAAAATAATATTATGCGCTTTTCCGTACTTTGAGCACCTATCAAATAGGACAAATAATAACATACATAAGCTTAATAACCATACGCAATTATTAACTAGTCACTATAGTGACAAGCTTATGTTTTTTGACACCAACAGTTTCGTTGAAAAATTGAAATCGACTAGAGATACAGCGTATCTGCCCATTAGGTTTAGACGTCAGATAGCATGGCTATTAGCTTTTAATATTAGCTCAGACATAATTAGTATGTCGAAGTGTTCTATAACTAGCACCATGGTTAGTAATAATACTAATGTTAAGGTGGTAAGCTCAAGTAGTTTAAACTAGTAAGTAAGACAACAGAAGGTACCAGTATCAATATAGTTCAACTTAGTAATAACAAGGTATCTTCTAGCAATCATGCAGAGAATTTTAAAAAAAGGGCTAAGTAACATTTCTTGAAATTATTTCATCAAAATATTCAAGGTTTTTCTTCCAAGCAATTAGAAATTGAATTGTTTTTAGAAAAGACAATGTTCGACATTATTTGTTTTACTGAACATTGGTTGAAACCTTATGAAATGTTAATTAATTATGAAAATTATACTGTGGGCAGTTGTTTTAATCGGAAATCTATGCTGCGTGGTGGTTCACTAATTATAATAAAAAATAATATTAAATTTAAGTCTCGCAGAGACATCGTTGCACTATCAGTTGAACATATTATTGAACTGTCCTGCGTTGAGCTAGATAAGCATGTCATAGTGTGCGTTTACAGACCCCCGAATCATCAAAACTACTCTTTATTTGAGTCTATAATGGAGGATGTTTTGACTAAGCTTGTAACGGGTAATAAATCAATAATAATTTGCGGAGACTTTAATATTAATATTTTAGAAAATAATTCAAGTAGCAGTAGATTTATAAGTCTCTTTAAATCCTTTAATTTGTCAAATGTGTTTTTAGAACCAACACGAATAACTACGAACACTGCTACTTGTATCGATAATGTTTTTTGTAGCTGCGACCATTTAGATAAAGCTATTGTAAATTATCTCCCTTCTGATCACAGCGGTCAAACCGTTGCTTTTGAGTCCAACACACCCTTGCAAAAAATACAGATACAGTCAAGACCAATAACATCTGGTAATTTAGATAAATTTAAAAAGACTTTAATAAGTAAGTTACCCGTTCAGGACCTTAGTATGAATAATGGTAATATTTTATATAAAGAATTCTTCTCAGTTGTGCAAACTGAGTTTCAAAATATTTTTAAGAAAAAAACTAAAACAATTTGCCCTAAGTTTTTATTCAGTGACTGGGCAACTAAAGGCATCAGGAAAAGTAGGGAAAGACTTTTTGAGCTTTATGGCCTTAAGCCTTATATTAACACTGACACTTTTAATAAGTATGTTACTATTTATTCTAAAACTTTTAAAAATGCTTGTAAGGCAGCTAAAGCGTTATACATTAGCAACAAAGTAAAATCAGCTGATGATAAAATTAAGACTGTTTGGAAAATTATTAGTAATGAAACAAATAGGAACAAAAGACATAATACTGACTACAATCTGGAGACTTCCAGTGGTCTCATAAGTACTAATATAGAAGTTGCACAGGAATTTGCATCATTCTTTACCAATGTTCCTATTAAAACTACTGAAACTTTAGATTCCTCGCCGTCACTTGCTTTTAATTTATTAAGTTCGAATGTTCCAGCCTGCCCCACGGAATTTAAATTTAAACATGTAAACCCTGCAATCGTTATAAAGACTTTTAAACAACTCAAGATCAAGGCTACTGAAGATTTATGGGGGATGTCTACTAATGTTTGTAAATCGGTTATTGAGACACTGGCACCCTATTTAGCTTTCATTTTTAATTTGTGTGTAGACCAAGGGGTTTTCCCGGATTTAATGAAGTACAGCAAGATTATACCACTTTTTAAATCCGGCGATTGCAAGGACACGAATAATTATAGACCCGTTTCAGTTTTGCCGGTTTTCAGCAAAGTGTTTGAAAAAGTAATGCTTAACCAAATGCTCAGTCATTTTAATTGTAACAACATCTTACATGACCAACAGTATGGTTTCACCAGTGGGCGTTGTACTACTGACGCTGGTGTCACCTTAATTAAGCATATCTTTAAGGCATGGGAGGATTCGCAAGATGCTATTGGCATTTTTTGCGACCTCTCCAAAGCATTTGATTGTGTAAATCACGAAACACTGCTCTTAAAGCTTGAGCATTACGGACTGGGTAAACAAGCGCTTAGCTTAGTAAAATCATATTTAAGTGATAGACTGCAGCAAGTTCAAATAAATGGTGTTAATTCATCGGGCTTAAAAGTAAAAATGGGGGTACCGCAGGGCTCCATATTGGGTCCGTTCCTCTTTTTAGTTTATATAAACGATTTACCTCATTTACTGAAAAATCAACCACAAATGGTGTTATTTGCTGATGATACTTCATTGATTTTTAGAGTAAATAGACGGGCACAGCACCTTGACGACGTAAATGACGCCATGCTTAAGATTCATAATTGGTTTACTGTAAATAATTTAGTATTAAATGAGAAGAAAACTAAATGCATAAGATTCGCTTTGCCGAATGTTAAGAGTAATGAATGTAACGTTGTATTGAATAAGGACATACTTGAATTCGTCGAAAGGACTGTTTTTCTAGGGATTACGCTTGATTCCAAGCTACAGTGGGGTCCTCACTTAACATCTCTTGCAGGGCGGTTAAGTTCAGCCGCTTACGCTGTCAGAAAGATCCGGCATTTGACAGACGTGGATACCGCTAGGCTAGTATATTTTAGCTATTTTCATAGTATCATGTCTTACGGTATTTTGCTATGGGGACGGGCTGCAGATATGGATTCTATTTTTATTTTGCAAAAGCGGGCTGTCAGGGCAATCTATAATCTCCGCAAACGCGAATCTCTAAGAGAATTGTTTAAACAAATTAACATCATGACGGTACCTTGTCAATATATATATGAAAACATTATGCATGTTCGAAAAAATCTTCATCTTTTTAATAAAATAGGTGACAGACATAATGTTTATACTAGAAATAGGAACAAATTAGATCAGCCAAGCTTCAGATTGTCAAAAGTACATACTTCTTTTATGGGGTACTGTGTAAAATGCTATACTAAAATACCACTTGATATTCTACAATTGAATGAAAAACAATTTAAAACATGTATTAAACGCACACTATGTAGACAAGCATATTATAAGTTAGAAGATTACATCAATGATAAAAATGCTTGACTGAATGCTGGTCCTGCTCCACAGCCAGTTTAGGGAATTTCCAAATTGGAAGAAAAGGATGTTTCCAACCCGTTTTTCTATTGACATGAGTAACGAGTATCGTTATTTCTTATATATAGATTTTTTAAATTATTAACTTATCACACTTCATATGATAAAATAATATACATTGGAAACCTTAGTTTTGTATAATTTAGCAGCATTATTTCAATTTTGTAAATGTGAATACCATGGAGCCATTTACGAAGTATATTAATATCTTTATGTTTGACAAAAATTAACATGGCGGTTGGGAGTATTGTCATGCTCGCTGAAATGTCTCGCTGATGGTGGCGCGTGTGTTGGATCATTCGGCTCCCTTCAAAATGGTTGAGCTGAATGGTGCTGATTCACGCGTCATGTTCGTGAACGGGCGCTGTCAGTAGAGATTGGTCAGCTCTTATCTGCCATGGATTAGATGCCACTTTATCTTGCTTCTTTTTTGTGTTTTGTATTGTTAGATTACCTTCATAGTTTTCACATATAGAAGCAACAAGAATCATGTAACCAGACTTTGTAAAAACTTTATTTAAAAGAGTGTCCGTGGAGTTTCTTGCTCGTTCTTCTCCATAGAGACCTACCTACGTTTTGGAACGAGCAACTAGCTTCAACTCTCTGACTAACTGACCGACTCCTTGACAATTCAAAAGTGCCTGTAAATGGTTTAATTGAAATAAATGCTTTGACTTTGAATAACCTTGACCATACATTTCCTCTTTGCCGCAGAATCGAAATTCGCACAATTTTCGGATTCTTTTTTGTTATAAAAAAGAGAAACAATCATTTGAAATAAAATAAAACGTGAATTATAAAAAAAAATAAGTTACCTACCTATTAGTGTAATCCTCAGAATCATAGCACGTCAACTTTAGCAAAAGATAGATGTTTTCCATTATTTTATTAATATTTTTGAAAAAAATATGTGCAGCGGCCAAGCATTGTGATTACGGCCATTTACGGCTGAACCCCGCCCCTCTTTGGGGGAGAGTTATGCCCAGCAGTGGGCGTCTAAAGGTTGACATGATGATGATGTACATAAATAACCTAGTTTGAAATAATAAACTCCATGAACACTTTCAATTTATAAATTTTAAAAAATATGCCTTTAGTCTGCTATAAATACATACTTATTATAACAATTTAAGCATAGGTAATACATAATAATATGTTTCCTATCACATATTCACTATTACAGAATTCATATTATTGTTTCGTGTTTCGTTAAAAAAATTGTATAAGTATTAAATTATTAAAATATAAAATAGAATACGATGACCCCCTTCCCTTTTTATTGGAATTGTACATAGTACAATTATTTTTATTTTTGAGCTTTGTTTATATTTAGTTAAGACAAAGGAGTTGTTTCAAATGTATGGTGCCTGGGCCCAGTCTTTGTACACCATACTTAATAATAAGGAAACACATTTTAAATAGTTCTCAAATGTCGAATTAATTTAAAATAGCTTTGTGAGCAGGTAAAACACAAGAAATTGCACTTGAATTTGCAACACACAACTAAAAGCTGTCATGGCAGTAAGCTGTCCTTTTGATTGATTAATGACGTTTGACATTTATAATTCTGGTTTTCTGCGTCGATTTGTGGATGACCAGGTAAGCAGATGAGAAAGAAACGGTGTTAAATTCAAAAAAACGAAAGGGAGGTTGTTATATAGTACTCTAGAAACTAGAAACAAAACGAGACGAAAGTGACTGAAGTGAGACTGTTGTGACACTGACAGCTGACAGTTCTCTTTCTATGATCAATGGTCGATCTATGATTTATAGAATAGCTAAATCTGAGTGACGCCATGTTGAAAATCCATAAAAAATATCGTTAAATTATCAATTTACTACCACAACAGTATACATATAAATGAATTATTATCGGTATTTTTCCCGGATTCTACGGATTTTTCTCTTTTTTTTGAAGTGGTGTACATAGACTGGGCCCAGTATGAAACATGTCCTTTGGCATGTTTGCGAAATTAATTATGGAAGACCTATTTGGCGTAGACCTCCCCCAACTTTCCATGTTTCCCTATCTCTAGCTTGTCTCCTCCAGTCTGGTCCACACTTTCAATTTATTATATGTAGTAAAAATAAATGTGATGTGTGAAACTAGTAATTTTAAATCCAAAATTCGAAGCGAATTTACGTTACGTTAACTTCGCTCGTTTATCTCTCTGTTTGTCCCATATAATTGCAAACGTGGCAATAGAACATATGACTTACAGTTACTGTAAGTCTAAAGTAAGTTCCATTCGTGACAAGGTGATCAAATATTCATATTTGATTGGAATGGTGGAGTTGTAGCTTAAACCTCGAGAAAAACAATAAACACTTTTTTAAGTTCCAAAACCTTTATGTTAATTGACGTCATAAGACTTAAAATACTGAAAAGGAAGAAGAAATAAAAATAGTTTTATAGTCACAGAAATCATCATCTGCCTAGCCTTTTTCCAATTATGTTGGGGTTGGCTTCCAGTCTAACCCAATGCAGCTGAATACTAAGCAGTGTTTCACATGAAGCAACTGCCTATCTGACCTCTAGAAGTTACAGGGTACCATGATACTCCTTGGCAAGATTGGTTGTTAGACTTTCTGACTTCTGACTACCCAAAATGACATAAACGTCAAATATAAGTACGATCTACGATTCTGTCAAAAAACTACTCGGAATCGATAATTTAAAAAGCTAATTTAAACGAATAGGGTATTTTAACAAAAAAATCTAATTAGTCCGTCAGATAGATTTCCAAAAACTATTGAACACGTGTTTTTTCTTTTTTCACGTAAATTAAAAATGAAGACTATATAGTGCGTCGAAACTTGTGTGACATCACTATGTCAATACACTTTTACCGGCGAAGTAACGTCACAAACCCCCACTCATGATCTTTGATGCGTTTTATCTTCGTAAGTTTTTAATGATTTGATAAAACAATAGTTTACAGTGCGACTGTTGCCAGTTCATGTCAAGTGTGTTTTACGATTTTTACTATGGTTAAAAATATCCAACAAAGAATTCGTCTTAAATATAGCATTGCAAATAGAATTTCGTGTGCTCAAGTGCTGAAAATGTAACATAAGGCTATCAGTGAATCGACTTTTTCCAAAACACGTGCTTATGAGTGGTAAAATGTATTTAAAAGCGGTCGAGATGTGGTGGAAATTTGCCTCACTCTGGTCGGCCATCAACGTCTTTCACTGAACTTAACATCGCTATAGTAAAGAAAATTGTGACTGAAAATCGTCGTTTAATTCTGAGAGAAAAAGCAGATGAAATTTCTGTGACTTAGGAATAAATTCGAATCGTTTTAAACGATTGTTCTGACATGACACTCGTTGCCGCGGCATCTAGTACCGAAAGATTTGAATTTGTCTGCAAAATCTCAATCGCGTAAAGGTTGCTGAAAACATGTTAGACAAAGTCAATTACGACCTAAAATTTAAATTCATAGAATGCATTGTTACTGTTAACGATACTTGTGTTTACAAGTTTGAAATGCAAACCAGTCAACAAGATTCAGAATGGCGCCTTCTAACTGAATAAAGATGACGTAAAAGAATATTCGCGACAATTACTGAAGTAGATTCCAAAAAAAGCGTAAAAAAATGTTTTGAGGATTGGGTTATTCGTTGGCTTTAGTGTATTATTACTGAAGGGGCCTACTTTGAAGGCGATACTATAAATTTGGATATTTAATACATATTTTGCAATTTTTTGTTAAATTACCGGCACAGTAGTATGAAAATCGGGACCAACTGCTTTACGTGCTTTCCAAGGCACGGAGAGGTCTCAGTGTAAAATAGATGGTTATCCATTCACAGACCGACCGCGGTAAGCATAGCTTAACCACGACCGATCGGTACATGAGGCTTTCAAGTAAATACGTGCTCTTAAAAAGACAACTAAGAGGGCACAGGGCATAAAATAGTTCGTAGCTGCACGTCCTTACTGTGACAAGCAAGACAGAATTTTGCATAATGCTAGGCTATGGGGGACCTTACCTTACCTTATCTTAGCGCTGGTTATCAGTGGTTACCTAAAACATAACGTGCGGAAATTAAGTTTTTGGAACGAAGTCCTTGGTGAAAGGGTAGCCGGCGAAAATCAAATATTGTAACGTGTTTATTAACATACTGTAATAAACAAAAGTTATTCGCGGAAGTAACAAATATGCATTAGGTATAAAATTATATAACGTTTACGAGTTATGTTGATGATTTTAATTATTATAATTATGTAAATGCATATTTTGTGTAAACTCAAAAAACGTAAGAAAATTTGAATTTCACGGGCTACCCTCGTTGTACACAGTTAACACGGTTTGCGCCATAGATATCCGAGAGGTGCCTTCATTCTATATTAGTTAAAAAAAAATTGTCGCCTCTTTTTGTCAATTGTTTTAACTCACACAAAAACAAAAGAAATAGATACGGCACACGTGATACTTTTTCGCACGCACACAATAAAATATGTTACACATCTGTGCTATCTATGCTGGAAAGGGGCGGGCCCTAGAAAGTAAATATACAGGCACTGAATGCACACACGCAACAGTAGTCTGAAATAGGGAAAACCGACCGAAATATCGTTGAAAACCGACTGTAAAAAAGAGAAGTGTATTTTGAGCGTATTTTGTAATGTTTATTTTAATATCGCTAAAAAAGGTTAACCAAAGACTACCAATTTTGGTACGATGACAAAAATATGTGAAAGAAAGATAGTACAAGGAATTCCAATTTGGGTCAAAGTAGTCGACTTAATTGGAGTCTGATAGGCTGTAAATATTTATCAATTACAAAGTGTATTAGTTTTTGTAAAACAGGGTCACAAATATTATTTCTTATTTATACATTTTTCAATGAACAAGGATTAGTAAAATAAAAATAATACCATATAATCTTTTCGATTAGCCTATTATGGAAATATATATTACCAAAATAAAATTATTATTTTATATTATTACGGAAGTGTTAGTAATTTTTTTATTTTATTTTATTTGTCCTTTATAATGAAATAGTTCATTTTGAAAGAATAACTAACAATTTTATTATTATCGATATCTATAATATGTCAACGCTGCACACAAATTCGTCGCGAGCTTTCGGTCAATTCGACCTTATGCAGGCGACATGTGCCACGCCCCCATGACATATCCCTGGATATTCGTGGTTTGCGCGGTAGGTGTGATTCGGGAGAAAATATTTCCCTTATTCTCACACGCGCTTGCTCTTTCTGTCTCTTACTAGTGTGTCTGTGTGTATGTGCGTGCTCCACTTTAGGCCGCATCGTCACTTAAGATCAGGTGAGTTGCGGCCAAACGCAAGCCTATAACAATATAAAAAACAGAATAATACAGATTTAATTTCAAATTAAATTCGGAGTTAAAAAATCTGTGAGGGGACTTCATTCCTGTCCGTTCAATGTCATTGAGTGACAAACAAGCCGATGTCCCACTTGAAATTAAGTGCGGTCACCGATGCCTATAAACATGTAAAATACCAGAGGCACAGTATAAGTATTAGTACTACCGTACAGTAGCGACACTCTCCGCCCCCCTCCAAAACACCCTTCCTCACCTCTTCTTGCGTGAAACGTGCTCTTGGAACTGCTTTTAGTTCGAGCGGCGCCTAGACACGCACACACAAGCACGTATTTGTACAGTCTATTATTTTGGTAGTAGTGTAGGCAATTATATCGTTTCGTTTATATGGAGTGTCGTGGGTGCGCTAGTACACTCAAAGCAAGTACTAATGGTTTCTCCTTTTGTTCTAGTTATGGACACCGCTCAATATAATCCTGTTCAACCTGGTGTGCTCGGATTTCTCCGTGTCAGTACTGGGCAACCCTTTAACGCTCATCTCAGCACTCTTCCATCGATGGATCTTCGGGAAGACCATGTGTGTTCTCTACGGATTCTTTATGGCTTTATTAGGTAAGTTTAACAATTTTATTATATTCTAGCTGACCGGGCAAACGTTGTTTTGTCATTTTTTTTTATAGTCTGCGAGCTATTCTCGGACCAACAGAATATACATTCAAAATTTCATAACAATTGGATCGGTCAAGCCATTTGGAGGACTTTTGTTACAAACACTGTGACACGAAAATTTTATATATTAGATGTACTAGCTTTTGTCCGCGTGAATGTCGCTTATCGCGGATGCAGACGAAGTCACGGATTTAAAAGTAGTAGTAGGTAGCTATTTTAGTCAATGTAAATGTACTGCTAGGTAAAGTGAACTGATATTCCTGCACAGACGCTAGAGATTGATAGATTTTTTATATTCAAATAAACTTGCGTTTGGCCGCAACCTGATCTTAAGTGATGATAAGGCCTATGGTGGAACACGCTTGCCTGGAATAAACCGGTTCACTCGTGCCTTGAAGATTTATTTATCGGAGAACTGAGAGGCACACAGTCGGACAGATCGCAGTAAATGTGGAAGCAAAGCTCACCTAAAACTCACTTTACCTAAATTTATCGAGGGATATTTATATGGCAGAATGGCACTGTAATTTATCCTATGTCAATGTTTCCGCTAAATCACGTTAGGTTCAACAGACTTTACCAATTCGTCGAAGCGCTTCATGAGTACCCACTTAAACTTAATTTAAAAAAAAACCTCGTGTTGGCTTTGTTATAAAATTTGAAAAGTAGATAATGTTATTTGATTGTATGGTCATTCTAAAAATATATATAAGAATGAATGGTTTTTTTTTATTTCTAGTATCAGTAATATTAGGAATCACGTCAAGCCACGGGCAAAGTATTAGTCAAAAATAAAAAACGCAAAATATTAAATAAGAAACGACATATTCTCGAGAAGGTACGCTTAAAAGTTAATAATTGCTTTGATAAAGAGAAAAACTTAAATCAGTTTGTCAACTCTTTATAAAAATGACTTTGTTCATATTTAAGGAGCTAGACTGAATTCTCGGAATATAATGATTGTGACTAGATTCAATTTCAAAAAAGTTGGTAACAAAATACTCATTATTTAACAAAATCTACGCTAAGTTTGTTATAAAAATGGCTACATTAATAAATAACTTTAAACTTCCACTCATGTACGTAATTTATTTAAAAAATACTATCAGTGAGTATATTTATTCAAAGTTCGACTAGAATTAATCTAACGAAGCGAGATAATTTGTTGAGTTGGTTCATTATTCTAAGGATACTTTCGTTTCAAATATGAGTTTACGATTAAAGACTCATTGAGTAAAATAATTCAGGTATGTAAAACATTACTTTCGTTACTTAGTACTATTAACTGAAAGTTCGGATATCGTCTGAATCGTTTGTCAAAATCTTGCTGTCTCTTTTTATCAACAAGAAATTGACGAAGACAGAAAACTATACAACGGTACGATAGTATATTCTTAGTTTCAACGTAGCAGATTAAGTGTTCGGTGGCATACCTTATATCTCTTAACTCGACAAAAGTCAAAAGGAGGGTTATGATTTTAGGTTATTGCATGTACCTACTTTACTATTAATGCTTATAAGCGTATAAGTTGATTTCTTATTGTAAATAATAATAATAATATAAAAATAATATGTGGGGACATTTTCACACACGGCTATCTGACCCCAAACTAGGAAGACCCTATACTATGGGTGTCAGACAGCTGATACACATACACAAATACTTTTTTTTTTTTTAATACATACATATATAGATAAACAACACCCAGACACAAGGCAAACACAAGTGCTCATCACACAAATGTTTACCCTGGGCGGGAATCGAACCCGCAACACGCTGCGCAGCAGTCGATCGCTCAGCCACTGCGCCAACCGTGTCGTCAAAATAAATGGTAACAATATTATACGGCCGTCATTTTCAGGAAAACAAGACGATTCAAAAACCACATTTATGAATAACTAGCTTAGTCCGCGTGAATGTCGGTTATCGCGGATGCAGATGTAGTCGCGGATAAAAAAGCAGTCCATGTCCTTCCTTGGAGATAAAAAAATATACGCAAAAAACTTTTCTGTTGCGGGTTCGATTCCCGCCCAAGGTAAATATTTGTATGATGAGCACTTGTGTATGCCTTGGGTCTGCGTGTTGTTTATCTATACATGTATGTATTTACAAAAAAAAAATGTATTTGTGTATGTATATCAACTGTCTGACACCCATAGTACAGGGTCTCCCTAGTTTGGGGTCAGATGGCCGTGTGTGAAAATGTTCCTACATATTATTATTATTATTATCTATATATGTATGTATTTACAATGTATCAGCTGTCTGACATCCATAGTACAAGCACAGTATAAGTATTAGTACTATCGTAGTACAGGGTCTCCCTAGTTTGGGGTCGATAGCCATGTGTGAAATGTCCCCACTTATTATAATTATTATTTACTTCTTCTTCTTCTACGTATCGCTGGCACGACAATCTTTTAAAATTATTTGGCCCAGAACTACTTCCACAGCGTCGTCGGTGGCAGCGCATAATTCACCCCGATCGCATGTTATGGGGCACAGAGGACCTGACAGGAGGTGGGGCATGGTTTGCAACTCGGCGCCATATGCACACCCTGCTGCTGCTCTGTCGAGGTAGCCCCATTTTACACCTAGCCAGTCGGTAACGCAGCGTTTAGGTAACTAATCCTTTCACCACGATGGCACGAAGCGGTCTTTTGCTCTGTTTTACTGTCAAATGTTCACTATATTATAAATTATAGGTGAGTTTATATTCGTCCGAGCTAACCTCCGAAACTCCTGGTCCGATTCCGTAAATTATTTCGCTAATAGAATGCTACGTTATCCCTAAAGGTTAGAGGCTATAATTTATATTAAAAAAAATAGGGAATCGTAAATAAATCACGCATATGACGACGCGGCGTACAAGACCCTCCAAAGGATCCAAAAAGAAAAATATCCATAAGATCCTTGGTTGACTGGTAGTATAGTAGTACTTTCAGAGATTAACCAACAAACAAATTATTATAGTTTTTTCTATTATTTAATCAAGATGAACACGAAGTACTAAACCAGTCTATTACATAATTATCTTTAATTGTACCAAAATCACGCTTAGAAGCTGCTCTCAACTGAAATATTTAATGGTACGTTAAGCTCTTAATCCTCCAAGGATTAAACTCTAATCTACTATCGTTTGAAACCCTGTAACATGGCCGTAACAGAGATAATTAGAACATAGTGTAGTGTGACCCAGTTAATATGAATGGAGTATTCAATAACAAGAATGGATGGCTGTCTTATCGGCTGCCGGAAGACGTTGCTTGCTTACGTCGTAACTCGTGTGATAATGTCACGGTAAAAGCCATTTATTTATTGGAAAATACTTAGATATATTACAGAATGACAGAAATACGTTTGTTTTGCTTAAATAATAATAATATTTGGGGACATTTTCACACACGGCCATCTAACCCCAAACTAGGGAGACCCTGTACTATGGGTGTCAGACAGCTGATATACATACACAATAGTTATTTGTTATACAAGAGTGCAAAGTTGCTTTTTAACCGCGTGTTCAATTTTGATGACCGAGCAAGCGAAGGAGTCTAAAATTGAATCACGAGCGCAGCGAGTGATTCAAAATTAGAATCCTGAGCGTTAGCGAGGGAATCAAAAGAGCACGAGGTGAAAAATCTTTGCACTCGAGTGCAACACGTAACTTTTCATTCCACCTCAGCGAGGAAATGACTAAATGCAAAAAAAAAACGTTTACAAAGTCTGAGTTTTTAACAAATTAAAAAAAAGTTGTATGATATATTCGGCACCATAGAGGTAGCAGTAAAAAGGTTTAATGTTTTTTTTTAATTCACAAACTTAGTGCACACGATGTCCTAAATTCAATTTACTTTATCCTCTAGAGAATAAAAACGGCTTTTCCACTCAGATATTGAAGATTAAAAATACTCTTTCCGAGATGGTGGGATGAAAATCCTTTTTTTTTGTAAATACATACATATATAGATAAACAACACCCAGACACAAGGCAAACACAAGTGCTCATCACACAAATGCTTACCCTGGGCGGGAATCGAACCCGCAACATGTTGTTTATTTATTTATTTATTTATTTATCATCATAATCATTTCAGCCGAAAGACGTCCACTGCTGGACATAGGCCTCTCCCAAGTGTCGCCAAATTGACCGGTCCCGTGCGACTCGCATCCAGCGGATCCCCGCAACCTTTACCAGGTCATCGGTCCACCTAGTGGGAGGCCTTCCAACGCAACGTCTTCCGGTTCGCGGTCGCCACTCCAGAAAATTTCGGCTCCATCGACCATCCGTTCTGCGAGCAATAATATGTGCCCTGCCCACTGCCACTTAAGTTTGGCAATTCTTCGGGCTACGTCGGTAACCTTGGTTCTCTTGCGGATGTCCTCATTTCTGATTTTACCAATAAACTATGATGGTTTTTATTTATTTATACTTCATGCGTAAAGGTGTAATGACAGATTTAATGCCTTAGGCATTCTCTGCCAGTCAACAATGAGTGGCGAAGAGATAATTAATAATTAGGTTTACTAATGATTCACCAAAACACCATTGATAAATTTTTAGTTTACAACCATGCAACGTTTCGTATACTGTGTATTTCACAAACCACTTATTTCGTTTCGTTTTATTTTATAATCTCTTGCTTTACAAACATGTATTTAGCAAATGCTTCTCTTTACAAATGTTTCAGATGATATTTAATCATTTATACATTTTTCATTTAATATTTAGATTCTATTAGTTTTCACATTTTTTTTAAATGTAATAAAGCTTTTCTAAATCTACTAAAATAATTTATTGTATATAATTCAGTCGTTTCTGGCACACGCCAGTCGCTACCGCGGCACAGCTCACTACGCTCGCATCGGCTCGAGCGTAGGACGTCACAGTTTTAACCTAACCTTACCTTTCCTTTTTTAAATCCTTATCTAACTAGTTCGGTTCCGGGAAGCCAACTAAAAATAATGTGACTAACTAAATGTCTATTTAGTTTAATGTTTAGGAAATTGTGTAATATTAAGTCAATATGTAAAACGTTTTTATTCCAAACGTTGGTTTATGAGACAAAATGAAAAAATAAATAAAACGTTTGTCAATTAATAAGCTAATAAAAAAGTTTATCGGATAATTATTTTCTTACGTGAATTATTTGGCAAACTTGTGGTTGTATTATGATGAAATGACAAATCATGTGTTTGCCAAACGTTGCTTGTCAAGTAAAAATTTGTAAATTAATTTTTGGTGAACTGACAGGACACCTAATAATTACTTATCTGACTAGCACATCGTACGCGTGAATTGTCTCAAGGTTCCCTAATTTACAAGAAAGGAAAGTTGTCAGTATGGTCACAGATGATATAATACTAACGTAGTATGGTTGCCATATTGCTAATTCTGCGCGTGAAAGAGTAACATACATCCATCCATCCATTCTCACCAACTTCTGCGTTTACAATAATATAATAGTAAGAAAGTGGAACGCACTCTGGTAAAGAGCAAATCGACTACAACTAAAATAATTATCACTTAAAAAAATAACTCAGATCTTAATTACTTATTCGTCTTGTAGACTACTTTGTTATTAATTAAACCTAGTTCTTTAATAAAAGACAAAAAAAAATGTTTTCTTTTTAGGTAACAGTAAGATAAAATATTATCAAGGAGATTTTATTTTCTGAAAATACGTGGCTGTGTAGGTCGTCGCTACGCCGGCGCCGCGCTTAGGTTTCAACGCTGTCGTAGACCATAGCTACGATATCGTAGCAACTATTTGCGCCCTTCAAAAGCCCATCTAGATTTTTTGGGCACCATAAACTTTAATGTTTTCATTACGTTCAGGGTTTTTTTTTACGATACCATAACAATTTATAATCGAATTGAAATCGATAATGTGTTGGGGATTTATTGAAGATTCGGTATTAATCGGTATGTTTGGGGTTGTTATGCCAAAATTAACCTACCCACGCCAAAATTACTCCTAGTTTTCGAAGAAATAACAGTCATGTTAGATATTAAACACTAACTAACTTTAAATCTATAGTAATATTATAAAGCTGAAGAGTTTATTTGTTTGTTTATTTGGTTGAACGCGCTAATCTCAGGATCTACTGGCTCGAATTGAAAAAATGTTTTTGTGTTGGATAGTCCATGTATCGAGGAAGGCTATAGGCCCAGGCGAAGCCGGGTCGGGTCGCTAGTCTATTATAAGCATGTAAGTTCGGTCAGTACATTGGACTATTTTTACTGAATAGTAATTTTAATTATTAACAGATTGTACGTTCGCCCAATTTGGCAGATCTAAGTATTTTTTTTTAAGTATTCATTGTTTTTAATTATTTTACTATCAACAATCACAACTAGCATTCAGTCAACCTTCAAATTCTTGTATATCTGTCAAGGTTATTACATTTTTTCAATCATGGCTACTTACGCATGGTTACGATATACGCATGAAGACAAACCGAACTCCTTCTAAAATAGGTACAAATAAAGCAATCCACACATCGCACACAAGCACACGTATCTATAGCATCACACACCGCATACCTACATTACACACACACACACACACCATAAACACTATACACCATACACACTACACCAAACATTCTTATAAATTATTCCGTGTAACAAATGTTGTTCATTTTGATAACTTTGGTACTTTTAAGTTTCCATTTGCACATATTTTTTTTTTGTATTTGCTTCAGTGTAATTCTAATTGCATAAAACTGGTATCATGTAATTGGGAGAAGACACTGGCTCCTGTAACACAGGTACTAAACTTAGCGCAGGAGACTAGGCCTCAATACTTTAAAATAATTGGTTGTCTTTAAAGTCGGTTTACAGACGATAGTAGTAGAAACATAATGGCTAACATATATAACATAAGCAAATAATGGCTTCCGTCGAGGTGGGCGGAGCTTATTGCTTGGGCCAATCGTGCCTCTCTATTGCTTGTTCCGCGGTCTCGCTTGCACGCTCAGGCTCAGGCGGAACGTGACACTTTTTCGTGCGTGCAGCCGGTGATCATCGATTTATAAGACGTTATCACGTCAAAAATATTTATGTCGGCATAGGTACTACGATAGACTATCCAGTGATCTAACCTCGGATCCGTCAATAACCACTCTGTGTGTCTGTCAAAGAATGTATCTTCTAATGGATACATAGCGTCTGACAGTGATTGATCGACAACGGTACTATGGCATTGAGAGAAACTGTGTCTTAGAGTTTGTGTATAAGGTTAAAAATAAGTTCAAGGCGAATGTTTTCACACAGTCGAATTCTCGTTCATTGGGCACTATAGTATGGAAACTATATCTACGCTGTAAAGAAAAAAAAATGGGTGGAATAGGCAGATTAATGTCTCTAGCTTACGACAGCATCATCATCATCATCAGCCGGAATACATCCACTATTGAACAAAGGCCTCCCCAATATAACGCCACAACAAGCGGCAACATGCCACGTGTATCCACCGGTTACCCGCGACCTTGACGATGTCGTCGGTTCATCTGGTGGGAGGAGGTCTACGCTGCGTCTTTCGGTTCGTGGTTGCTACTCGAGAACCTTTCTTCCCCATCGGTTATAATTAATTATTTAATTCATAACTGAGTGTGTCGTGTAAGGATATCTCGTATATTGATTTTTTTTATTGAACTGTTATGTTTTACTACCATAGTTTTAAAATAAAATAAAAACAACATAAAATTAAAAGTGGGGTTTAGCTTAACAATTTAAATCTTGTTTGCTTTTTGTACTAATTTTTTTACAAACCGGGTCAACTTTAATACAATTAATTAAAAAAATACCAAGTGCGTGTCGGGATACACACAATGTAGGGTTCCGTGGTTGCCTTTCTTTATTCTTATTGATTTATGGGGAAAGTTGCTGTTCTAACTCTTACGTGCACAGATTTGTTACATATTTTAAGTTGATCGACTATTACTCGTAAACTTGTATAGCCATCTTAGCTATGATAGTTTACCTTAGAACTTCGTTATATATAAACTATGTACATATTTACGGTAGTAGTACCGTGAATTTTTATTTTTCATGTTTTCAAAAAGAAACCGTTCAGCTGGCAGCGGGGAAGACACTTGACTTCAATAAAAATTAGCACATTAGAGCTTACTATTTCACAAACGAAAAATTGTTTTAAAAACCCTAATATTTTTGAAAAACCCATCCAACTTCGCCCCGCATAGTGTCGTGTTCTTCTTCTTCTTCGTATCGCTGGCACGACAGTCTTCTATATTTGTTTGGCTCAAAATTTAGCCACTTTCACGGCGTCGTCGGTGGCATCGCATAATTCATCTGATCGCATGCTTTGGGGCACAGATGACATGACAGGAGGTGGGGCATGGTTTGCAACTCGGCGTCACATGCACACCCTGCTGCTGCTCTGTCGAGGTAGCCCCATTTTACGAGGTTGGCGTTACACCTTCCTATTTGGGTTCCTAAACGGTTCAGGGACTTCCAGATGGACCACGGAAGGTTAGACCCTGCGGGTAGATGCTCGCTGGTTTACTTACACGGAAGGGCATGGCAAAACTATAAGGGTTCCTTGTTAACTACGGAACCCTAAAAACAATACAGAAATTCCATTTACGGTTGAAATATTTATACTAAGTACACAAATTTCGTAAAATTCGCCCTTATAATTTAAAACTTTATTTTAAACCTAGCTTACGTCTAAAACAGACCAAAACTGTCAGAGTTCAATAATTTTACTCTACGGTCTAGGTTTAACATTTTGGTGAAATTTGCCCCAAGGGCGTAGACTAAAATTAGACCAGGTTCACGGTCACTTGTTCGTGTTGAAAAACTGTTTGAGAAGCGTTAAAAGCGTAGGCGCATGCGTTGGGTTTTCTCACCTCTCGTCGGCACCTTACACCACGTCCGGAGTGGAAAGCCGAGCCACTTAAATCGGATTTGCAATCCATAATGTACACTTACAGATGGTAAAAATAAATATAGAATAAAAACAATTACCTATGTAAACTGTCAGGCAATCAGTACTTAAGAGTGGAAGAGCGCTTTAACAATTTTCCTTGTTATTAAGTCAGAATTATTTTATATTCTGTTAAGTGTTTTAAGTTACTTATTAGTGCGCCCACGAGAGTTTTAGCGTAGAACCTATGATTTTTTATAGAAAAGTAGTACCTACGTCCAAAAGTAGCAACTCAAAATAGAAGACGTAAAGACATTGTAGCTCACTCCCCAGGAGTGCGATCAATTTTTGCCAGACGCCAATATGTAACACAGTTGGCTTACATATACAATAAAATAAACTTCCAACTACACATATTATTATACCCCCATCCGTCGTATGACTGAAAAAAGACACTAGTTAAATGGCTAAACACCCTAACTAACCAGATTTATTTTTAATCTGGTTTGAATAGGCTAAACAAACATACATACATGCATACACACACACACACTCTCACATATACACACACGCACACACACACTCACAGACTTATCTTCACTCACAAAGAAATACACACATTCATGCACGCACACGCACACTCAAAACCACAAACGCACCAACCAACGTGTGCACACGTGTACACACGGCTACACATCAAGCTATACATTTCCAGTATAACCTGACCTCTCATTGTATGGAAATTCTATGCAATACGAGATCAGCTTATAATGGAAATGTTTAGCTTGATGTGTAGCCGTGTGTACCACATTTTATAAATTTTAGTTTATTAATTTCTCTTTTTTCCTCTTGTTTTTTTAATTTAATTTAATTTTATATACGGTTGGTAAAAAAAAAAATTGTCATGATCTAGATTTGTAAGGCGGGAAGCGAGACAGCCTCAACACAAGTACTTAACTATATTACTTACTACTTTACTAGGGCTGCCTCAATTTATGCTGTAAATGCAATGATGGCGACAGAAAAAAATATCTTCAATGAAATTCAAAATTTCTTACAATTTTTATTTATATTTTATAATCACATACACAGACCACCAACCCCGGTCAAGTACCTGTAGTCCATATATTTGCTCCGTGCGGGAATCGAACCCGCGACACGCAACGCAGCAATTAATCGCCTAGGCAATCTGTGTCGTCAAAATAATCTCTTATTTTACACAACAACATTTTCGTTCCAAAACATTATCGTGCTTCAATGTGACTGTATTAGTTTTTATCTTAACCAAACCTTTAATTCTTGTTTGGAGAGATTACCTAATACAATATTAATTTTCGCAACACTTGCGTACACGCCAGTCCCATACGCGTGCAATTTATGTCCAAACTTTTAAACAACTTTTTGGAGTATATAAACACGTATACATAGGTAGGTATATCGAACAATGTGTCCTTGTAGAGAGTTGGGACCGAACCATATGACGCAAAAAAGGTTTGGGTCCTATAACATACATACATTTAACATTTATAATGTTTCAAGCACCTAAATCAAATACGTTTATTGTACATACAGCAAGCCAAGTACGAGCGTGCTCAAGTAAAAGTATTTATTTCAAGTTGATATTCGATTTGTAAATATGACTGAATCGAATTGTATATTAAAAATCCTGAAATAATTATTAGTAATACCAGTAGGCTAATTCACGTAACTAAAGAAGTGCTGTTGCAGTGCAGTTGCAGTTAAGTTTCGATCAAAACAACGCTTTTCGTTTTCTCAACCACTGCCAGACACGCTCGCGTCAAGTTCGCGTCACGCGAGCGTATTAACGGCATTCTACTGTTGCGTGTCTTTGGTGCGTGCTTCGGAACGCAACATGATCGGTATTCTACTATTCGCTTGACGTCTCAAAATGACAGTTAAATAGCACTAAAATCTGTACTGGGGTATAATTTTAATATTATAATAACGTCATATTCATTGAAATTCAATTATTTAGTGGGTAATATTTTTTCTCTCATGTAGGTACACCTTAAGTAAGTTTGGTTGGGTTTGGTTGTCGTACAGTTGACGTGCAGTTCACGCGTAGCTTACGCGCAGTTCAAAGATTACAAGAATACCGTTTATCACTCAAACTTGAACTTAACCGCAACTGCACTACAACTTCATCGGCGCGTCATAAAATTACGTGAATTACAAATAGCCCACTGGGCGACCAAGCACGAGCTTTGCTCGGTATTTTTTTTTTTAATGAAACCTGGCTAAATCGATTTACCGCCCTCAAAACCCCCTGCATACATGAAAATCGGTAAAGCCGTTTCATAACTTATTTCATTACATATTACAGATACATAAATTATTTCATTCGGAACAACATAGTAGGAACCACGGAACAGATAAATTCTATTTATCTGTACCAACCATACTAGGAACCATACTTGTTAGTACACACCTACAACTTAGTGAGTCCTGTACTTACGAGGCATTTCATGCGGACAATGATTTCGTATGAGATGCCTCAGCACAGGAGCTCTCGGGTCCTCAGCCACGACTTTCATGATGCTATTGTTACTCACCCGAATAATCCTGTATGTAAAATACGCGCTGAGACGTGGAGTTGCGGACACCAGCCCGTTATACTACTACTCATCCGAATCCTCCTCACAAGCGATGCCACCTTTTCCCTGATTTCTTTTTTTTTATTTGTTTATTGTTAATTAAAACGGTAACACCAATTACATTAATTAACACAGTTACGGTTTACAAGAAAAAAATTATGAAAAACTTAAGATATAATGGAGGACGCCCTAGCATACCTTCTCTCACAAAACATCAGGCACACACGCATAATTCCACTCCATTCATCGGCAAACAGATCACATTCAGGATTGAAGGTCAGGAGAGCGTTAAGCATTCTTAAAGTACGACACACCGGGGACTCAGCTCTGGCGACCGTTCTAGATGACGGCGGCGCAAACAAATTGTGTCGACGGCTTTGGCGATGTCCGATGTACTTGTCAGGAACAAACAGCCGACAGAAAGATCGTGAAGTTCGGGACTGTCGATGCGTCCTCTAAGAGCTTTACAGGCGACTGTGAGCTGTTGAAAGCCTCGTCTAACCTCCAACGAGTTGAAGCCCAAAACTCCTAAGAGGTAGTTAGTAGGGTACATGAAAGGAAAATAGTGAAACGTCTTTTTATACAGTACTCTCAGGAAAGTCTTTTGTACCTTTTCTAGTGCTAATGTTTGACTCGCTGTGTAGGGATTCCAGATACAGGCACCAGCCTCAAGTTTACTACGAACCAAGGTGGTGTACAGACGTTTAAGTACATTTGGGTTGTGAAAATCACGGGCATTTCTCAAAACAAAACCCAAACGCCTAAAAGATTCCTTGGCAAGAGAGGAGACGTGGTCTCTAAAAGTCAGACCGGTGTCAAAGGTCACGCCCAGGTCCTTTATATTCGTGACACGACTTATCACTTCACTACCCAATCTGTAGGTATATTGGAGTGGTTGATGTTTTCGACTGTACGTCATGACATAACACTTACTTGTGTTAAAAAAGAGTTTATTTAACAAGCTCCACTCATATATGGCATCAATGTCCCTTTGTAGGAGTATGCAATCCGCAACCGTATCAATTTGAAAAACCAATTTCATGTCATCAGCGTAGAGCAAGCATTTTGCAAACTTAATCTTATTTATAAGATCATTGATCATGATAAGGAAAAGCAGTGGGCCAAGCACGGATCCCTGACTCCCGCCTGATCGAGTATTAAAAGGTTCAGACTCAAAGCAACCATGCCTAACAAATTGCCTGCGGCCTCGCAGATAGTCCGCGAAAAAGTTTAGAAACTCTGACGAAAAACCTGACGCCTCTAATTTCATTAAGAGCACGTCATTGTCAACTTTGTCGAACGCTTTGCGGAAATCAAAATAGAGGACATCCACCTGCCCCCCTCGGTCCAAAACCCTAGAGATGTAATCGACGTGAGTCATCAGATTCGAGTTGACAGAGCGGCCGCGGCGAAAACCGTGCTGGGCATCTGATAGAAACGCATTTATATGCCTATAGATGTAAGTGTGGAGTATATGCTCGAAAACCTTAGCAAGGGTTGGCAGGACAGCAATGGGCCTGTGTTCCTCAACAGATGATCTGTCACTGGTTTTTGGGATGGGAATGACGCGCGAGATTTTCCATTGCTCAGGGTAAATACCGGACTGAAGGGCTAGGTTAAAGATATGGCAGAGTGGAGTTGCCAGGACATCATGGCATCCCTTGAGAATAAAAGCGGGGATAAAGTCAGGACCGACTGAGCTATGAGGTTTAAGTCTGGCAATACCTTTAACTACGTCCTGTGGGGTCAAAAGGGGGATAGGAATATTATTTCCAGAGTAGTGGGTTGGCCGGAGGTTATTGGGGTTTAAATCAGGAGAATCAGGTAAGAAAACGCTGGAAAAGTACCGAGCAAACGCTTCCGCCGCATTGATACCCGAGTAAGCTATACCGTTGAGCACTACGTTTGGTTCGAAACCACCCTTAGATCTCAGGCTCGAGACATGGTGCCAGAACTGTCGTGGATTACTTCCTATGTTATGTCCGACGGTACAACAGTATGATTTATAGGCCTCTTGAGTTCTGATTTTTAAATCCGAGCGTAGAGCACTAAATTGAGCATAAATTAGGTCACAGCATGAAAGTTTCCATTTGCGATGCAATCTATTTTTACGCTGAGTATCGCTGACTATGTCCTTTGTAAACCAAACCGGAAATCGTCGGTTGCCAGAACTCTTTCTCTTTTTTTTTTGGCATACATGAATCAAAGAGGTCATAGAAAATGGCGTAAAACTGACTCGTAGCCGCTCGTCCATCCCGACAGCAAAGGAGATCCTGCCAAGGGGCGCTACAAATTTGATCATATAAGAGAAAGTAGTCACCTTTGCTGAAGTTCCAGTCTCTACTTTGGTCAATGTTGCTAGGATATGATGTTTCATTTACCTGATGTTTTGACATTTTAACAGCAATATCCAAGGGAGGATGATACAGGTCGATGGGGACTAGCTCCAAGCCCTCAACGTACTCGCAGTTTACTTCGGTACCCTCCTGAACCAACACAACATCTAACTTACTCCCGCGCATATTCGTCACTTCATTCATCTCTACCAGATCACAAAAGTTTAAAAAATAACAGAAATAATTGTTAACATTCACTGATGCACTTCTTAAGTTAAGGTCACCTAATATCACGACTCTTCCGCTCAAATTTGATATAATGCTCTCAACCTTACAAAACCACATCATATAATCTTCGTCAGTAGCCGTGGGCTTGACGTAAACGACACACACATACATATTTCGGCCATTAATTTTGATCCTAGCCCACAGGTCTTCACCGTAATCCGTTTCTAGGTCATATTGCCTGCTCATGGTAACGCCGTCGCGTGCTGCTAGCATCACACCACCCCCCAGAGTCACTCTATCTCTACGTAGGATGCACCAATCTCCGTCTGTCAATTCCGAGTCTTCCACTGAACTATCTAGGTTTGTTTCTGTGACGGCTACTAATTCATGCTCTGATAGTAACAAGCTTGATCTCCATATGGGTAACTTCGTTTTGAGCCCACGCACATTTTGGTACAATACACGCAGACAGCCGTTGTTACGATTACTGAGAATGGGCGGGCTGGTGACAGGAATGTTAGTGGGATAATTGTTCACTGTTTCGTGCACGAAAGTTGTGGCGCCACGGTTTGACACAAATATCCTCTGCCCAGTTTTGAGTCGCTGTAACTTGATCGGCCAGTTTTGAAGGTACCCCCAACTTAAAAGATGCATAGTTGCCACGCGATTTAAGTGCTTCTACTGTGCAGATATCCGTTCCACAGATGGTAAGAAGGTGCTCACGTACCTGGCTATCGGTAGTGCCCTGCTTTACGTAGAAGAGGTGCAAGTATCTCCATCGTTCAGAAGCCTCTAACTTAGTAGCGCCAGGTGCGGCTGTGGCCCGCAAAACATTACCCAGCGAACGACGCGAGCGCCTTTGTTGAACTTCAACCCAACCATCATCAATCGTCCGGTCGTTGAAGTCTCTGTCACCCACAGAGTGATTAGCAGTAGCATCGGCAGGAGCAGCAGGCACCGGCAAAAGGCCTTGAGTTCTAGGCATTTGCCGTTGCCGGACAGCTGCTGTCTCTGGATTGTTTGGTATGCGCATACCCCGCCTGTTTTGAAGACCAGTTTCCTGATCTGCAGCTTTCTCTCCAACGGAAGCCATCGTTACAGCGTTCTCTCTTCTATTTAGTGGTAATCTCATGGGGCAGTTAGTAAATTCAAGGCAAGGTTGAGAAGTAAGTTCTAGGATTTCCTCATGGTGTTTGTCTAAGTCTGATGATAGCATGGAAACCATCTGTACGCGATTGGGCAAACATACCTGAAACCACAGAAACGATGGAGTTTCAACATCATCCTAAAAATGTTGTTATATTGGACGCGCAAGGCGACAGCGTCCCCCGCGAACAGCTGAACCACTACAGACTTCCCGTGTACAGGCCTTGACAGTACGCTTTGAACAAAATTATTTTGACCTGCTCGATACAACGAAAAAATCTGCGTGCCAACATGTTCCCTCGTACTGCCAATACCCTGCGCTCCCTCTCCACGTCCTCATCGTCCTTTAGGTCGTTGACAAGTATGACCCTGATATTTATATGGCCTAAAACATAATATCTATGTTTTACACGACAAGCACTATTAGTATCACCCATTGATTCGAGCATTCAATCTAAATAAATATGGTACGAAACGGGTATTTTCAATTTAAAAATCGATCGAATTTACGTTGCGTTTACCACGACAAGATCATTTGCGCAGTATCTAACCACTAATAATCCTTCCGATCGACTTCGGTTAAAACCACCAATTTCAATGAAGACTAGCCAAGAATGCAGTTGCCTAGTCCTTACTCTCATAATCCCATGGGACGACAATCCTCCACGACCGGACAAGGATCAGGTGGAGGGCCAATGGTTTTACGTGCATTCTGAGACGGGGGATCACACCATCGACACTACACACACTACACTCCTCACTTCTTTAACTATGTCGATAGGTCATCATAGGCCTCGCCCAAGAACGCCACAATGAGCGGTAACCTGCCGCTTGCGTCCACCGGTAACCCGCGACCTTGACGATGTCCTCGGTCCATCTGGTGGGAGGCCTACCAACGCTGCGTCTTCCGGTTCGTGGTCGCCACTCGGCAACCTTTCTTCCCTATCGGTTATCGGTTGTTCGAGCGATGTTGCCTGCCCATTGCCACTTCAACTTACATATTCTGAGAGCTATGTCGGTGACCTTAGATTGTCGATTGTTGCCTTGTCGATAGGTACATAGATAAATGAAAAACAATTTAAATAAATGTATTTTGATTACTAGGTAAGTAGTATGTACGTAATAATCAAATTATGTTTTTGTTCAATAAACACACGCAGGCGTCCGTTAGAGGACCATCAGTGTCACTGTGTAATTAAAATCGTATCAAACAAACAATTGGCATCCCTCGCCCACTCATAGGTGTCTGTCTCATTGGTCTCCTGCTTGATTTGGAGGGAAGTGGAAAATATGTTTTTCTTACTCCTCCGCTGTTCTTTTCTTATTAATTTCGTTGCGGGATCCAAGACAGTTGAATCGTTTCTCTGGGACTCGTTGAGCTTCATTGCTCTGGCGCTTTTCTGGTGGTCTCCACTGTTGATTCTGGCTTACAGGAGTTACAGTGGTTAGGGAATAGTGTGGCGGGCTTGTCTCATTGGTCTCGTGGTCGCAAGCACTACTGTTGAGCATGGGATCCTCGGTTCGATTCCCATTTCCAGCAAAGTGTTATTGGGTTTTTCCATTAGGAATTTACTACTAGAAACCTACTTACTATATTAACACCGGTAGGCCGGATCGATTGGTTATGCATGCTGGTTAAAGCTTCCTGTGGTCAGTCCGTGGATTGGAATAACCATTCATTTAATAATGAGTTCTCTCCGTGAATCGGAAAGCACGTAAAGTCATTGGTCCCGGCTGTCTTTCCTAGATCATTGAGTCGTTACAGGTAATCAGAAGCCAGAAAATCTGACAACCAGTCTTACCAAGAGGTACCGTGTTACGCAGTTACTGGGATGTGGAGGTCAGACAAGCCGTTGCTTCATATGAAACACTGGTATTCAGCTACATCCTGACTGGAAGCCGACCTTAACAAAAACGATAGACAGATGATAACATTTCTAAGTGTAAGGGAGTGGTCCAAAATCCTAGAGTCGCCAGACACATTATACCATGGCTGAAATGGATAGATGGATACGTAGCTAAGAAGATAAACGTACTTGTTAGCTTGAATACTGTGCCCTTTTTCAGGGATTTGGTGCAAAATGTATTATATTCACTTACATTAAGTGTGACGGCTTATACATTTTTCACATGAATTACAGATATTACAAGATATTGTTAAAAACCTACATCATCATTGCCAGACACTTTTGTGAGCCATAACTTCAGCAAAACTTGAACATTACTGCAACGTTGCCAGCCAATAGGTCTTTTGTCGGGTACATTTCGGTGAGTGTGCTTTGAAATTGTACAACTTAGTTCCCCCATCCCCATTCTACCATCGGACGAGCAGTGATATGACGAAACGTCACCGCTACATGGTTGAAATTCCACGGTCTCGAACCAAGCACTTTGCTTCTGCATTTATTGTGTGAATTGCCACACTGTGGAATTCACTGCCCGGCTCTCTGTTTCCCGTTACATTTAATCTTGGTATCTGCAAGGCACGAGGGAACCGGTTCATCCTAGGCAAGCGTGTTCCATCTTAGGCCGCATCCTCATTTAAGATCAGGTGAGTTGTCAAATATAAGCCTACTAGAATTAAAAAAAAAACTCTTTGATGTTCCTTCCTGCGTACACGTAACACGTACGTTTCCGGACACTAACTCGGCCGGAATTCTAAGTCCGGAATTTCCAATGAGAGGCGTCGGTATATGGATCTTTAAGGGTTGTAACTCCTATTTCTTATTTTTAAACTAGTGTAATAAATTATATCGCTCTCTCACCTAGGTAGATACTTAGGAAGAACAAAAGCCAACTCATTGACTACAAGGTATTAAAAACAATTTAATAAAACTATAAAATACAACGACTACAAACAATACTTAAACATTACAAAAAAAACAGGTCATCAATTTTTATACGTCAAACGAGACATCTTGCCTTGTTGGAGACGAAGGCAGCATCAGAGGCCCTCGATCCGAAAGCAGTACAATTACTAGATCTGCCGTCAACAATGCTATAGTAAAAATCGGTAGGACAGCATTCAACATGAGCGCAGTACTAGCCCTTCCAATTTTCTTTAGTTCTTCAAACACAGTTAGAGACAACGCACCGTGTAGTATGGAGCACGCAACAAGAGAATATGCTTGTAGGAATTTGGAAGCTTGTTTTTTGCGTGAACTACAGATTATGTGATTGCCGATCATGATGTACGTAGTGAATAAAGCAGCTGGGGCTAATAGGGCATGGTCGCGGGTCGCAGTAAACGTGGACCTTTCGTTGATAAGGTCACCGGTGTTCACAACAAGAGCAAGGAAGCGTATCTTGCGTGAGCAGTTTGCAGTGATCATTGATATATCGCTTAAATAAGAACAACACTAGGGTTTATCAGTGGCAATTATTTTCTATTTTCATGCATCGCTTTTTCTTCTAAACATTTTAGTTACAATTTGTATTCAAGGCAGACTGTGTGACGTTTAGTGTGGCAGAAGACATATAGGTATTATATTACTCTGTGGAAGACATGTACAGACATTGACAAGTACTTTTTCATTGAGTTTTATTTATGGATGGGTCCAAACGACGAAAAATAGCTGCCGTTTAGAAATGTCTAAAGCCATAAAACGGCCGTCGTTTCATACGATTAGGTTCCTTATTTCAAACAGATAACTAATACTCAAAATGGCCTACATGCCACGTTATGCCAGATATTTTCTACATACATTTAGAAGTTAAACAACCATGGCTCCATATATTATAAATTCTTTATGTACTACCTCTAAACAGAAAGTTCACAAAATCTTTTCTATTTCTTTTTAAATTTACCGTTACTAAAAAGTTACCTCATAAGGAGGTTTCAGGAAAGTTATTATATTATAATTAAAAACTTTTAGAAAGCAGGCCTAGATTTTATATGCTCGAATTTTATATATAAGTATTATTATTATGAATTTCCCTTACAATATTTCAATATTATTACGAATACGTTTTAGTTGATTGAAAGCTTAAAATACAGACTACGTTGGCAACATAATTATTGTGAATTCATTTCACTTGTAAGATGGCAATGACTGAACGCTATTGTAAACATTATTACACATAAGAATAAGAACTACATTTGCATTCGTCCGATTTTATGAGGCTTGAGGAGTATTATTTTGTCACAAAGACGACTGAAGTTGAAAAAGCCTCTTCTCTAATTTTCCTTCAAAGAAACTGCTTGGAAGAAATAATGATAACAAACGCATTTATGGAAGAAAGCAGTTTATTTATATTTATTTGATTTATTTAAAGAAAGCTAACACACTAATACCATTGTACGTAGGTAGCATACATGGGTTTGATTTGTATTGATTTGAAAATTACAAGCTTTTTTTTATTATTATCTAATGAGCTTTATTTTGACCGCAATTCACCTGATCTTAAGTGATGATGCGGCCTAAGTTGGAACACACTTGCCTGGGATGAACCGGTTCACTCGTACCTTGAAGATACCCAGATTATACTTATCAGGGAACTGAGAGGCGGACAGCGAATTCCACAGTCTGGCAGTTCGCACAATAAATGTGGAATCAAAGCGCTTGATTCGAGACAGTGGAACTTCAACCATATAGCGGTGACGCTTCGCCGTATCTCTGCTCGTCCGATGATGGAATGGGGATGGGGGAATTAAATTGTGCAATTCCAAAGCACACTCTCCGAAATGTACCCGATAAAAGGCCGTTAGGCTGGCAACGGTGCGGCGATGTTCAAGGCTCTGGAGCTTAGCCCTAACCAGGAAGTCTCTTTTTGCCCTTGTCCCAAAAAATATGTTGAGTCGGGTTTACAGATCTTGTGAATACTGTGACTAACCAGGGAGATTAACTGTCACCTTTTACCTGCCATGGCTTTTAAATTAATTTATTTTTAATCTGAATATTTCGAATTTCTCTTCACTAACATTGTTTTCACATATAGAAGCAACAAGAACAATGCAACCTAGGTTTTGTAAAAGCTTGATTGAAAAGTGTGTCTGTTGAGTTTCTTGCTCGTTCTTCTCCATAGAGACCTACCCTACGTTTTGGAGCGAGCTTCAACTTTCTGACTAACTAACTGACTCTTTGACAATTCAAAAGGTTTAATTGAAATAAATGCATTGTCTTTGACTTTGACTGAGTTATTAGTTGCTATCGCAGTTGACAAATGTAGGTAGGGAATTAATTAGTAATCATGATTATTATTTAGTTAAACACTATTTCAAAGGGGCAATTCTCGTACTTTCAATCTCTCATTCTAATCTCAGACTCAATCTGTCAACCTCTAGTTTACCTACATTTTGGACATTGACTAGCTTTTGCCCGCGGTTTCGCTCGCGTTTATTCAGAATTTGACAATCAATTCGGGTTTTATAGAATTCAATCATGATTCGAAACATACGTGGCGGCATCTATTACCATTAGAACTTTATTGTTGTTTTCCTCAGAAACTATTTTTTTTCGGGATGAAAACCTATGTTCGTTTCGGTACACCTGACAACGTATATTATTGTCGTTGATAGTCCAACCAATTCCATATACATATAAATCCATCCATACTTCCATACTAATATTATAAATACGAAAGTAACTCTGTCTGTTACGCTTTCACTATGAAACGGCTAAACCGATTATGATGAAATTTGTTACGAAAATACTTTTTAATCCTTGACTCAGTCTGCATTCGCGATAGCCTACATTCACGCGGACGAAGTCGCGGGCAAAAGCTATTATTATTATATGTTTGACGACACGGTTGGCGCAGTGGTTGAGCGATCGGTTCGATTCCCGCACGGAACCAATATTTTGTATGGCCTACAGATAGCGGTTACGGGTCTGGCTGGTAGAGTATGTGAATTTATATGTTTGTAAACGCACCCACGATACAGGAGAACTTCCTAGTGCGGGGCAACGTTTTAAATATATATATATATATAACTAACACTTTTAAATACCGCGAATGTACACTTTCGCTGACTTCACCAGGATGATTGGTTCAGTGGTTGTAACAGACAAACCTACTTTCGCATTTATAATATTATTAGTTAGAATATTCGCTGAGATGAAATTGCTACTAAATTCTGAACGTTTTTAATTACGAGAAGTGGCCTTCTGTTCTATACCTTGTAAACAACATTTCAGAAAATCTAGACTGAAAATGAATTCTTCGCTTGCAGCTTACTCCAGATTAAACTTTGATAATTTATTCCTTTGAATTAAATGAATCCTTATTTTAGATCCCTTACAACCTAAGTCTTCACTATTTTAATCTCCTCGTCTCGTTGGTAGCGGTTGAATTTTAAGCATAAACCAGGTATAATACATTAAAAAGGTTGTGTTTGGGTTTGGAAATAAGATTTTATTATTCGTATCTTGCTGCTAAGTTTTATTAACATCTGCTATCTTCTATATAAATAAAAATGAATTGCTGTTCGTTAGTCTCGCTAAAACTCGAGAACGGCTGTACCGGTTTGGCTAATTTTGGTCTAATTTTGCTCTAGGGTTGGTAGGTAGTTAATCAGGTAGGTAGATAGGGTAGGTAGGTAGGTTGGTTGGTAGGGTAGGTCGGTAGGTAGTCAGGTATGTAGGTATGTATGTAGATAGGTAGGTAGGATAGATAAGGTTGATAGAGTAGGTCGGTAGGTAAGACTAAGTAGATAGAGACAGAACAGCGTATGTCAGGTCAGCTGGTAATTCATAATTATGCTATGCAGTTCCTCAGCCTGGATCGATAACCATCCTCAGCATAGGCCCTGCTACCGTGCTGCAGGCACAATTTTACACGTATTTTCACTTTTTTTCTTAAATATGGTAAGATGTAAAATAATGCCCGCCAAACGTAATTGTAACAAATTGATTCCATTTTTCTTTTCAATAAGTGACAAATAATTTTAACACAGGGCTGTCTAGAATATTGTACTGTTAGAGAATATCATAGCTGTATATCCTCGATATTGTAGATATCAATAGGTACTAATATTTATAGTTGAAGAGTTTGTTTGGTTGAACGCGCTAATCTCAGTATCTACTGGTTTGAATTGAAAAAATATTTTTATGTTGAATAGTCCATATAACAAAGAATACTATAGGCCCATGCGAAACCGGGTCGGGTCGCTAGTTAATGTATAATGATCAGCCCTTGTTCTACTATTCATCTTTATCAAGCGTCTTAAGTGATAAGGTAAATTATCAAAGTAACTAAAATAGTTTTAAGTACTTGTGATTAAATATTAATATCCAGGATCAGATAAAATTACACAGTTTCGCTAACGTGACGGACAAAAGATTAAACGGTGAATAAATTATGAGTTTTAGCTTAATTCGAGAGGATTAAAGTAAATTCCAGTTCAGTTATCCGACATAAAGCTCTAGCATTCATGAATATTTAAACTTCATACAAATACAATGTTATTTGATTCCTGTAATCTCAAGTGTAGATTAGTAATCGAAATATGTTTAGAATGAATTCAAAGTACAATCGAATAAACCATTCGGTAAACAAACGTCAATTTGAAGCGACATTTACACGTTGCGAGTGTGCTAAAGAGTCATAATTTGGAACGAAGTTTCTTAACGTGTCTTGCGTGGGTGTGGTTCAGGAGAAAAGTTAACTTTACGCACAATATAAAGGTTACAGAAGGACCGCTCGCGCCATCTTCAAAAATAATTACCTAAACTTGCCAGACTCACTAGGGCTGCTACTGTATTGACTCTGTAGGTTTTATATGTGACAGTATTAAATTTTATTGACACTGGTTGGAACTCTTTGCAATTTTTGTATAACAAAATTTTCTGTTCGTCATGAAATGTCAATTACATAATTAATTATTCATTTTGACAACACGTGACAGTCGAGACTGAAGTCTGCTTGAAACTGCTTGAGAATACCTATAAACGTAATGTCAATGTGTGCGTGCGAAAAATGGCGGTTTGTTCTGAGTGATCGTTCTGCTCGGGCGCGCCGCAGCCTTACGTACTTTGTGCTTTACGTATGATTTTTGCGTTATACTTCATCATGGAGGGAGTACAGCGTATAGTGGATACTGGCCTAGTTCATATAAATTATGTTTAGGATAGGTGCCCTACCGAGAAACAATGGTGTGCCTTCCAATAAAGCCCACAAGCCAGGCAATGCAATCAATAATGCGAGACAATAAAAAAAAACAGAAAGCACCAAATAAATTATTTCCAAGGTATATAGGTATATATAGGTATTGAATTATTGTCTCATCTGTCGGGCTTGCCCTAACTTTGACCTCTATGCAGTAGGCACGCCACTGCGGAGAAAGAGGACATTTATCCCGCAAATACTTTGATCGCACCATGCCTTTTCATACAATGGCACAGAGACATGCAATCCTGTCAGCAAAGTGGTAGTGGTAGGGTCTCTCGATAGGTAAATAAAATAACATGTGATTCATTCACGAAACTAGAGTAATTACAACTATACCCCTGGGGCAACTATCCTGGTTTTACCCTACGTACACCGTGCGTTTTCGCTTTCTCTAGTGTGCGTGCAAGTATAAAAAAATCGTAAAGGACCTTTTCTTTACATAGTATAAAACACAGTCGCTCCCGCTGTCTGTACTCTTAGATCTTTTAAACTACGCAACGGATTTCAATGCAGTTTTCAGCAATAGATAGAGTGATTCAAGAGGAAGGTTTACACTTCTAGTTCTATCTTCATTGCACCCGTGCAAAACCGGGGCGGGTCGTATGTATGAAATAAGCTTGAAATTTAAACATTATTTGTAAGCCATATAGGGAGTGAAGTCCACGTTTGGGCAAGCGTAGTGTGGGACGCCCTGCGGCACAATGAACTGACGATTTGAAGAAGGGGCTGGCAGCACATGGGTGCGGGTTGCCCAAGACCGGGTTGGTAGGCGATCTCTGGCGGTGGTTGTAGTTCAGCAGTTCACGGCGATAGGCTTATACGATGATGATGAGCCATAACTTCGTTTTAAATATCAAAAGTTTAAAACGTCTAGCTTTTATGAAACCGCATGATATCAACGCTAGCTTTTATGAAACCGCATGATATCAACGCACTGACTTACGGCCAGCCGTCAGCCGCTCTGGTTATCTTGGGGCTGCGGCGGGCCGCACATCTATTGTTATTAATTTGTAATTGGTGACGCATATACTTACCCATCAATATAATTGCATGTAATCGACGACGACATGCGGTGGGCCACAATAGAACCGAGACGATACGGACAGCTGGAATACGGCAGCCCGTCTAATAGTTTTCATTTCATGGCCAAAACATTAGCCGGACAGCAATTTGGATTCGAGTGCAAACATTTGAAAGGATTTTGTTTTTAGTAAATAAACCGACAGTCATGGAATATTTTTTTTAAATTATGTCTTTTACATGAGATATCACAGAATAATACTAAGATCATTGATCCATCATCACAGTAAAATATTAAGCAACTTAAGCTTCTTTTAACAAAAATAGGAACTCATATTTTCCTGTCCTTGAACCTGAAATATTATTACGACACAATCATATTACAAATTAATATCACAAGGGATTTTAAAGAAAAACTTCTTTTTTCTTGTCTGTTTTTTGACAAAGACAAACTGTGGGAACGGGAATTCCGGATAAAGCTAGAACAAATGTTTAAATTATTCCTGCTAGAATTATATTATTAAATTTTGAAAATAAGTCGGCTTGGTAAACTGGACAATACAGCAGTAACAATAAACTTGTATGTCCTTAAAAAACATTTTACCTTTTTTCTGTATTCCATACTAGCAGCCCGCCCCGGCTTCGCACGGGTATTATTCAAACATTTCAAAATTTATAATTTTTTACACACACATACTCTTTTCTCGTTTTTGCGTGGGGTCATTAAAAAAGAGTAAAATGAAGAAAATTCGACTATGAAATTATATTTTTTTTTGTATTTTTTTTTGGATTATTATTATTTATTTAATTTTATTTTTTTTTAAAAGGCTTGTCACTAATATGTTATAAAGAGGAAAGATTTGGTTCTTTTTTTTGTTTATTTCTTTGCATTGAATAGGCTCCGAAACTACTTGACCGATTTGAAAAATTCTTTCACTGTTTGGAAGCTACACTATTTCTGGTGAACATAGGCTATATTAAATTTTCAAAAAAGTTAGGGATCCATACTAAAACTCCAATAATGTAACCAAAGGTGTGAAAAAAGTACCAAAAAACTTTCTTACATCGCGTGCGCTGCGAAAACTATTGATGAACAAAATAATGTACTACGTCTTTGCAGAACATATAACTATCTACAAAAAATATCGCGACAGCATATGTCTAACTAGGTCACAATAAGTGTTTTTTCGTTTTAAAAAATATTCAACCTAAATGCATAAAATTGCATGCAAGTCACCGTTTTGTTATGCGCTGTACCTAGCTGAGGAATGGTCAAATAATAACCGTCTTCTCCCGTTACGAACATTAAGGGATACTGTAGAGGATCATACGATCGGTGGAACTCAGAGACCCTTTTAAGTTAATAATAGTAATTAATAATAATTTTTATTTGGTACTTAATGTGAGAACAAATATATCTTCTGGCTCCCAAACTAGGTTTATAGCCTGTGACTTGGGAGTCAGTGATTCCAAAAACTAACAATATACCTAATAATAGACTTATTAACTAATTACAATTTACATTAGGATAAGTATAATAGAAGAGAAATGTGTGTGCGCGCGTGAGTGTGTGTGTGTGTGTGTGTGTGTGTATGTGTGTGTGTGTATGTGTGTGTGTGTGTATGTGTGAGTGAGTATGTGCGTGAATGTGTGTGTGATGTGAGGACATGAGGCGTATATAATGTGTCTGAAGTTGCTTAGGATTGGGTGAGAAGCAATTCTTTTGTTGGCCGTCTCTACCATGCAGCACTATATCTCTTGGGCCTTTTTCTTCGTCAACCAAGAGGACGGCTACCTCGTTTACAGCTAGAGCATTATATCTACCCGTGTGTGCTGTTTGTGGTGGGCGGTCGGAGTGAATAATTAACTCTAAATTATCTGAAGAGTTACGTTCTAAGTTTTGTTTAAAACATCTTATGTATATATTTTTGCTATTCAGTGCGGTCTGTAGTTCGTTAATTAAATAAATTTTAGCATTGGACCTATGTTTAACCGTAACGATAGCTGATCTGCGTCTAAAAATGAAATAGATTAGCAAGAATTGTGGACTTTGGCCTGATGATGGTAGAAGGCTACCTATTAGATGATACACTTGTCCCTCTATTTTAAAAGTAGGCATAAAGTTATCTTCTATTATTTATTTTGCGCCAAACGACGTCATTTGAAAAAGGCTATTGTACCTACGTATGTTGTTTAAAAAATTTACAGATTGTGTATGATTATTTGTCAATAGATTTTTGCTTGGCCTTGGCGGCTCCTGCATATTGGGGAGATTGACTTTTCCAGAAACACAGCACACCATTCGGTTCATCTCATCAGAGTTTTCAAATAACTTACATTTTTAAACATGTGATATCTTTCGAATGGAATGTCCAAATTGAATAATTCAAAAAGTCATATAATGGTATTAAAGCAGACTTAAATATGAAGTTTATTTATTTTGTTAAGGATTAATTCCAAAAGTATAAATAAAAGAGCTTTTATAGCGGTGGCATTTATATATATTTTTTAAATGAAAAAACACTTATTGTGATATAACTATAATAGTTAGACATATGCTGTCGCGATATTTTTTGTAGATAATATATGTTCTGTAATGACGTAGTACATTATTTTGTTCTATAATCAATAGTTTTCGCAGCGCACGCGATGTAAGAAAGTTTTTTGGTAATTTTTCACATCTTGGGTTACATTATTGGAGTTTTAGTATCGATTCCTAACTTTTTTGAAAATTTAATTTAGCCTATGATCACCGGAGATAGAGTAGCTTTCAAACAGTGAAAGAACTTTTCAAATCGGTCAAGTAGTTTCGGAGCTTATTTACTGCAAACAAACAAAAAAACAATCAAATCTTTCCTCTTTATAATATTAGTGTAGACTAATCGTTACTTCCATACCTTAGTGTAGACTAATCGTTACTTCCATACCTTAATCATACTATAAATGCGAAAGTAACTCTGTCTGTTACGCTTTCACGATGAAACGGCTGAACCGATTTTGATGAAATTTGGTATGAAGATAGCTTGAACCTTGGGGAAGGACATAGGCTGCTTTTTCATCCGCGACTTCGACTGCATCCACGATAACCGACATTCATGTGAACAAAAACTCGTGTGCAATAAGTCGAATTTTGTTTTGCGCTCCATCTTTAACCATACTTCTCTTTGTTTCAGGAATAACATCAATAACCACACTAACAGTGATATCCTTCGAGAGGTACATGATGGTGACCAGGCCTCTCAACTCCAGACACCTCAGCTCTAAAGGAGCCATCATGTCCATAGTGTTCATATGGACCTACTCGCTGGCACTTACCACACCGCCGCTAATGGGGTGGGGAAAATATGTCAATGAGGCTGCGAATATCAGGTATGAGTTTTGATCTTTTGATGTAGGTATATAGACTGAGTTATCAACTGGTTAAGCTAATTTATTTTAAGGTGATAACTCAAAATTTATATGGTCTTCACGTAGAACGTCACTTTCGCAAAATGACATCTTGAAAAATTTGGTCACTTTCGCATAATGTCACTTTCGCAAAACGTCATTTTCGCAGAATGTCATCCTAGTCAATTTTTTCTCAAGGGAGACCTAATACTAACATTGCAAAATTGGGTAAGTAAATTATTAAAAACATACAAAAATCATTAATCAAATATTTATTACATACATTATATGTACTTAAAATCATCTATCATGATCATGACAATGTAATTGGTTATTTAATAATGTCAGAATATTTGAGTAGCAAAAATATATATTACTGGCATTTTGCTCGTGACTTCGTCCGCATGAATTTTGTCAAAGATTCCTAATTTTATGATAATGCAATATAGCCTAGAGCATTCAGGGATAATGTAGCTTCCTATTCGTGAAATCGGATGTGTAGTTTCGGATATTACCCCCTACTAAGCTTAAACTTACAAACTAACAAACAATACCTCTTATTTTCTGGTCTCTTGGTACATAGGGCCACCTATGTACCTACCAATCTAGTCTAGATTGCCCGCGGTTTCGTCCGCGTGAATTTTCTCAAGGATTCCTAATTTTTTTAAAATGTAATGTAGCCTTTAAGGGGGTACCGAGCAAAATCATTCAAAACAGTCGTCACTGTTAAAGTGATATAATCAATACTTTTACCATAATTGCCATAAAAAATATGTAATGAATACCACAGTGAATGTGTTAACCGATTATCGTTGGCAAAAAATAAGAATACTGTTTAATTTAATAAACAAAAATACGTAAAGTTGTACAAAAATCTTTAAAAAAATCTCGTATTTATTTGAGTTTTGTTAGTAAACTGTATTTTTTTTTCACAAACTTGAATTCATATTAATCTTTAACATTCATACTACAATTTGTAGTTTTTACATTTTCGAAATGTCGCTTAGTTATTTTATTATTAATTTTTCGCGCTGTTTTGAATCATACGCAACGTATGTATGTATGATTCAAAACAGCGCGTCAATTAAAACAAAAATTAATAATAAAATAACTAAGCGACATTTCGAAAATGTAAAAACTACAAATTGTAGTATGAATGTTAAAGATTAATATGAATTCAAGTTTGTGAAAAAAAAATACAGTTTACTAACAAAACTCAACTAAATACGAGATTTTTTTAAAGATTTTTGTACAACTTTACGTATTTTTGTTTATTAAATTAAACAGTATTCTTATTTTTTGCCAACGATAATCGGTTAACACATTCACTGTGGTATTTATTACATATTTTTTATGGCACTTATGGTAAAAGTATTGATCATATCACTTTAACAGTGACGACTGTTTTGAATGATTTTGCTCGGTACCCCCTTAACATTCAGAGATAATATAGTTTCCTATTGGTGAAAGAATTTTTGAAATCGGATGAGTAGTTTCGGATATTACCCCATACATACAAACTTACAAACTTACAAACAAATACCTCTTTATAATATTATTATTAAGTATAGATTACAATATACATATATTTTTTACTAATAATACCGCTGACACTTCCGCGCGCGCAGCAAAAGCTACGCGTCTAAAGTCCAGCCGCGCGGAGTCCGCGCGACCGCGTGAGCGCCGCGGATGCGCCTCAACTTAAACCTTATTGTTTAGCAAACTACTGCAGTTAGATCAAAGTAAAAAATACGTGTGTATAGCAGAAACTGTATAGAATCGACTTATATGAAAATTCAATTACAGTAACCAGTTTAAAGTACTCAAAAAAAAAGTAAAACTTGAGAATATGTGTTGATTATCAGTAAAATATTTGTTCTTACTTAGTTTTTACCTATAATTTTGTACTTTGTGTCTATAAAACCAAAATAAAATTAAACTAGACTACATAAGCTTTTTTTTTAATACCCCCAAGTCATTTTTTGGAATCTTCTGAGTACCACAACAAACCAAAACTAACAACTCATACCCACCTCAATTTGATGGCTAGTGAAATTACGGCAAGATGGCCGTCCGTAGTGCTCTCACACATGAAGTTGCACATGATTTATTTTGTTATGACTAATTTATTTTGTGTTTTTAGTTGAAATGACACAACATTTTTTTTTTTATTTAATTATAAATTGCATTTCTAAATAATAAAAATAAAACATTTAAAAATATTTTTATTATATTTATTTGATATATTATTTCAGTAGACCGAATTGTGAATCTAAACTTTACTAGTTTCGGATCCACTGGAACACACACAAAAATTTCATCAAAATCGGTCTAGCCGTTTAGGAGGAGTTCAGTGGCATACACACGAACAGAAGAATTATACGCGCCGAAATCCCCCAGGGCTCCGTACTATCCCCTCTTATTTTAATGCTGTTTACCAGTGACATCAATATCAATACGAAGGCCCAGTTGGCTCTTCATCAGTTAAAGACTAGCATAAAAAAACCAACTGTAACAAACAAGTTCATAAAGTTCAGTATCATGTTGTATTTGCATATGAAACTTATTTGTGGGAGTATGTAATGTGGGCTAACATAGTGAATTTGACACAGCAAAACCATCAAAGAATCATCCCACCATAGAATGGTATAGCCATTCTCAAATCCACTGAAACACACACAAAAGCTAATAATTAAAATCATGAACAAAACTCTCCAAGTTAGCAAAGTTCCAGCAAATACGTTTTTTATTACCATACAACTAGATTGGGATTCAAATTCTGTCCGGGGTAAAGCTTTGTGTGATGAGCACTTGGGTTTTCCTCGTGTCTGGTCTGACACCCATAGTACAGGGTCTCCCTAGCATGTGAAATGTCTCCACATATTATTATTATATGTACTTACTGATTTCGATCACACACAGCAGCTCCTCATCCTCCAGAGAAGCAGTAGACGGAGCCATGCCTTCGAGTTCTTCAACTGTAACAAACAAGTTTTGTAAAGCTCAGTATCGGGTTGTATTCGCATATAAAACTTAAAAACTATTAATGAAACATTCATACATAATTATGATTCATAAACTTGGTAGACGAACTGACAGACTTGACTTACAGTTTGGACTTCAGAGAATAGCAAAGTGAAATAAAATCAAGTAGATAGCAGTGATTAGACAATACAGAAAAAACTTGAACCAAAATTTACCTTGTTGGCCGTTTCCTCGGAGGAGCATCCACTCCCGGAGGATAAACTCTTGCCGGACGCTAGCTAGCAGCGCATTCACTCTGCGCTGCGTCAGCTGCCTCTCTGCTCTTGCTTGAGACAGAGGGTCTTCCAGAACGGCACTGGCAAAAAATATAAAACATTGTAGATATATCTTTAAAAATATACTGCATACAATACCTTGTTATTAAAAGATACGTACACCTGTGCACCTGCACCTCGGCCTCGTCCTCTCCTACACCCTCTTCCTCTCCCACGTCCTCGTCCCTGACCTGGCCTGGCACCTGGCCCTCATTTTCTTGACTTGTGGTTCTACAAAAATAGATGCATTCACTTTTACCGCAGGTTCCAAATCTAAAATATTAATATCAATCACACTCATGCTTTTTCGTTTGTACGAGCCCTTCTTGCAGGTCCCTTACACAGACGTCTCAGCCACCACGAAAGCTGCTACTGACGACCTGTGGAACGTAATTAATATCACATCGAATCTAACCTCATTTCGTTATATTTTTACTGTCTAGGTGTGTGTAAATACTAATAATGAACTAATTTCCATATTACGGGCATTCAATTAGAAGTTTATTTAGTAAATCATACAAAAATAATTCGAAAATGCCCACACCCAACACGGCGTCATGACCATGTTTTGCATTTCGAGATTTTCGTTTTCAACAAACTTTGAACCAATTACATTTTTAGATATTCGTAATGCTTGAATCTTGAGGATTTTTTTGATATGATACACAAATACAATGAGTTATTAATAAAATTGTACTTACATCGTAAATCCAGACCACGCCATGACGCCACCGTTTGGAAAAATTTCACAATGACATTTAGCATCACGTTCCAAATTTTTTTTGTCGTTGATTTTTAGCATCGGAAACATTGAGGGACCCAGACACAAACGCGGAATGAAATACAGCGCCACCCCACATATTTTTTGGAAGCGTTCGTGGAGGTGCCGCTTTATAAAAGCGACTTAGGACCAAAAAGTCGACTCAGCTGTTTAAGCAGCTGGTACGTACGGTCGGGAGAGCGTGTTTATATGCGCGGACGTATCAGCGGGTAACACATATATCGGTAGGTACAACCACGAAGTAAGTCGTGGATACAACACAATAATAATGAACACAACTCTTATGAATCAACTTTTAAATAAAATACAATAATCAAGCTAATATGACGTACTAGCTTTTGCCCGCGACTGCGTCCGCGTGGATGTCGGTTATCGCGGATGCAGGCGAAGTCCCGGATTAAAAAGTAGACTTTGTCCTTCCCCGGGGTTCAAGCTATTTTTATGCCAAATGTCATCAAAATCGGTTCGGCCGTTTCATCGTGAAAGCGTAACAGACAGAGTTACTTTCACATTTATAATATTAAGTATATAGATTAGCATGTATTTAAATACATACATATAGGAATTCATTTAAATTAGTGCTGGTTTAAAGTATGTACTGCTTGTTTTTTAAAGTTGCAAAATAAAGGTTTTACGCGTTAATTCAGGTAATGATAGGCGGTCAAATTTCTTAAAAAGTTTGAATATAGTACTTATTTAACACTGTGTGAATGTCGACTATCGCGGATGCTTGCGACGTCGCTTATGAAAAAGTAGCCTACTATTTCCATTCCTGGGGTTCAAGTTATATTCATATCAAATTTCATCAAGATTGGTTTAGCCGTTTCATCGTGAAAATGTAACAGATAGAGTTACTTTTGCATTTATAATATTAGTAAGTTAGTAAGTATACATATGGAGTGTGGATTTTTCCTTTACGTATGTATTCACATAAATACTTATTAATTATTATATTTTGTTAAAAGTTGATTGAGGTTTAGTACGAGTCTGTTGTGTTCATTATTATTGTAATTAATAAATTAGTAGTATTATAGTATTCAATCCATTTTGCGAAAATGGCTTGAGTGGCATTTTGCGAAAGAAGCATTGTGAGAAAATGACGTGGTGCGAAAGTGATTTTTTGCGAACGTGACGTTTTGCGAAAGTGACCAAATTTTTCAAAATGACATTTTGCGAATGTGACGTTCTGCGTCAAGACCATTTAAATTTTCCTACGTTGTTTGCAATTTTCAGCCCTGCAATATCTATTGTTGTTGGAATTTTTTTATCTTACTGTACAACAGCTTTTATATTGGTGTTCGAATCATCAGTGAAAAAAATATCAATTCGGATACTGTGTCCCAATATATTGTGTCCGAATCGTCAGTAAGCCAAAAATAAAAGCAGTTTCCCAATCATATTCCTTTCTCAATATTGTTCAGTTTGATAGGCAAAACGCGTAGTTAGGTAACGGCAATGTGATGTGTCTTTTTAACCGACTTCCAAAAATAGAGGAGCTTTTCAATTCGACACGTATATTCTTTTTATGTTTGAGCATTAACTTGTTACAGTTCGAATTCGAAAATATAAATTTCATGAAAATATTCCATCTTATTGGCTTGGCTTAATTTATTTGGTGTTATTGTTTCTACATTAATTTGGATGATAAGAAGTAGGCACTAATAAGCTAAAAGAATACATTTTCTACTTTATTAAATGTTTTTAAAGGCGGTTGTCATTTTTTATAATAGTAGATTGTATGACAAGGGTGCAAAATAATATTTTTACGACGAGGGCCCTATTTTGAATCCAGAGCGAAGCGAAGGATTCTAGAATAGAATCCCGAGCATAGCGAGGAATTCTAAAATAGAATCCTGAGCGTAGCGAGGGATTCAAAGTACACATCGCCTAAGGGAAAAATATTTTTGCTCTCGAGTCATATGACTCGAGAGCAAAAATATTAATATATATTATTATCAATATATATTATTAATATTTTCTCATAGAAGGAGATGAAAAGTAGAGTATATACTCTACTTTTCATCTCCTTCTATGAGAAAATATTTCTCCCAATGTTATTAGCTTCTATTTTTATTGTTTGACGTAGAACTCATTCACTCACTCTCTTTTTTACAAAATACTGTAAAGTCCGTACCGATTACAAGAACAAAGACGTAAATCGCGAGCTTTTGTTTTTTTGTTTTAGTTATCGCGCCTCCCCGCACCGTACTGCCAATATTTAGCAGCCAGTATTTTTTTACAATTGGGTCCTTGTCACCACTAATCAATTGACATACTTTTTATGAGTTGTCAAAACGAGATTCCTCCATAGCTTTTGTATGACAATAGCGGCCTGTGACGTCACTTATTTACCAACTCAATTGACTAACTATTAATTGATTTTAATGCAACTTAAAATCGAATTTTACAGTTAATTGAAAATTAATCGGATTTTTGGCTTCTGGCACTTCCGTCGTCAAACCTAGGAACGATGTTTGATGACACAACTTTTCGCCTCGCTGCTTCCTTACGTTTAGGAGCATCTTGTTGCTCTCCTCATCGCTGTCGCTGTGGGGAAGCTGTCAACTGCCTTGGACACCACGGCCTGTCGAGCAGCCGGAGTGCGGGTCGCTTAGCGCGGCACGCGAATATTAATGACATTATTCGTCGTGCTCTCGTCGCCGTCGGCGTTCCGGCTGTTTTTTAATCCAACGGCTTGGCACGCGACGATGGCAAGAGACCGGACGGCATGTCATTATTTCCATGGAATTTGGGTAGGCCTTTAGTGTGGGACGCTACGTGTGTCGATACTCTTGCGCCATCCCATCTTCCTAGTACAGCATGCTGTGCTGGTACTGCTGCTGCGGCCGCAGAAAACCTCAAACGGCGAAAGTATAGTATCCTAAGCGATAACTTTATTTTTGAGCCGTTTGGGGTTGAAACCCTCGGGTCGTGGGGTCCGATTGCTCATCTACTTTCTAAAGAAATTTCCAAAAGGTAGATTGACACTTCCCGTGATCCAAGGGCTGGTTTTTACCTCGGACAGAGGTTACGCATTGCCATCCAACGTGGCAATGCCGCCAGTCTCTTGGGCACATTCCCAGTTGACGACGATGTGGGGGAATTTTTTTATACCTTATTGTCTTAGCTTTTTTTTTGGTTTAATGGTTATAGGTTTTCCTTTTTTATTTTTTCGTGTAAATATTTGTTCAATAAATCCTTATAGGGCTAAAATAAAGTGTATTTTAAGATAAGTCGTATTTTGGAATTAATGGTTAATGGTGTCAACAATCCAATTTGCGTTCGATTTTAATGAACAATTCATGATCCAAATTCAAATCTCATTACTGCCCGCTAAAAATTCTAGTGGAGAAAAGAGCTACTTTGCTCCCGCTTATCGAGTAACAAAACGACACTTTTCGAATAGAAGGGATGAAAAATAGTTTTGTATACTTAGTATATATTTGTACCTATAGTTTTTAACGTGATTTCTAACAAAACTTTACACTAGGTATGTACGTCTGTATTTTATAAGGGATAGATGTCGTAAATGAATATTTACCCTATTACCTAGTGTTTATATAGATTTTGCTTTCGCCTAGCCTTATACCTACAAAGGGCCATGTAATGAAGAGCACACAAATCTAGATCCCAGGCAGCTGAGACCATTCGTAATGGAATTTACTTAACCTACAAAAGTATTTCTATAATGAAATCCTGCAAAGTGGTCCCTGGATATGTGAGAAACCTCTGTTATTGATAATTACAATGAGGTCCCGACACTTTTGCATGGAAATATCTCTGTTACTGAGAATTTTCAAACCTTGTTATCTGAGAATAGATTTCATATATTTTTTCGATGTTTACCTATATAATTGGGACTTCGTAGCTCAATAACCCATGTACCACCACACCACCACCATGCACCCATGTACCCATGTGTCGTGTGACCATTTATCAGGTTTAGACAAGTTATGATATTCTTGTTTACAAACTGACTAATTTCTTTCATTTATATTTACACTAGCTGACCCGACAGACGTTGTCCTGTCCCTCTACCTACTTACCTGCCTATTTACCTACCCTACACCTACCCTACACCTGCCCTACACCTGCCCTACCCTGCCCTACACCTACCCTACTCCTACCCTACACCTACCCTATAGCCCATGTTACTAAGTGATAATATAGTTTTAGATTGGCGAAAGAATTTTTGATATCGGACCAGTAGTTTTTGAGTTTATTCGTTACATACAAAAATACAAATTTTTCCTCTTTATAATATTAGTACAGATTATAGATATATTATTATTAGTATAAGTATATAGTAGATTGTTATACAAGGAGCTAAAATGACCCATTATATACGAGGTAGTTTTACTCCGAAATAGAAACCGAGTTTTAATGTGTTTTAGCGGCGTGTGTTACACTATACTTTTCACTACGATTGCGAGAAAATAAAACAATCCTTAGAGAAAAATTATAAAGATTTCGCGCTCATGGCTTTTTTTTGTTTCTTCTGTAGCCGCAACACATTGCATGCATTCTACCAGAGATCGCCGATTTTAGTTCCATTTTCAAAATTAAAATGAGGTTCTTTTTTTATGAAACAGTAATAAGTCGAGTCTTTATTCATGATTATTCTACTTATGACTAAAGACTTTTTCGTTTTTGTAGGCTCATTGTCATATTTGACACACAAAAATTAAAAAAAAAAACTTTTTCCCCTAGAGGATGAAATGCTATTTTATCCCCGCTCTGGTATGCTACAATGACGGTCTTTTTGAGCAAGAGAAGTGAAAAGTATATTTACATGATACATGTTACATTTCGACCTCTCATAGTTGACTATAATTGAGACAACTGTCTTGTGAACTTGCCTATTAGGGAAATTGGGTAAATGGAAAGCCTCTGTGCTTAAAAATTCTAAGTCCCTTGAGATCCAAGTTAAAAGGTTTCACTGTATCTGTCTTACTATCTCGCTGCGGGTGAAGAACATTTTTCTATACATACCTACCTTAGTTGTCTGATTCCGCTGTGCCATACAAAAATGCAACACCACTCCGAAAATGAGAAGCTCATGAGCTCAGAAGTAGCGCTGGCGACCACTTTACTAAGCCGATCTGTGCATACAATTTTAAATATCTAGACAAAATTAAATCTATATTAGACTCAGCAGTCTTTACTGTCACAAAACATAGTTTTATGTTTTCGGCTCGTGGCTAAGTAAACCCCGCACAGATCGATGCGGTTGTTATGGGTTACAATCCAAAAGGCTAGGCAGATGATGATGACCTACACGGTGCAAATGTATGCAATAGCTGTTTCTTTCTGTTTTTAAAGCGTTATATAATTCATGCTTGTGGTCTAGAATCATGTGCTAAATCCATTTTAAAAAATTGAGTCACCATGTATTTCCCCACTATGTATATTTTTGTATAAAATAATTATAATGTTTTGTAAAAAATACTGAGTAAGCGACTATCACTCTCTCACTCTTCATCTTCATCTTCTGCCTACCCTTTTCCGACACTGCTAGAGTCGGCTTCCACTCTAACGGTTGCAGCTGAATACTTTTTTACATGGAAAGACTGCCTGTTTGGCCTCCACAACCCTATTACTAAGTGATGGTTACTTATCATAAGGTCGAAAAATATTTGACCGAATTTCATTTCACCTAAAACTTTTCAACTTTTCTCGTTTCGTATTTTTTTACTTCATCGAAGTCACGTCTGCCTCTGTATCGTTGCTCCGACGTTTCATTTGGTCGAAAAAGTTTTTACCGAAGTTACACTTAGCCGAAATAACATTTGTTCGAACATTCGTTATGAATATTATTAATTATATATATAATTATATATGTATATATATAATTATATCGAATATTCGTTAATTACCATATTTCACCAATCGCCTAGAAGTAATTAAGGCAAAAGCCTGATATTGAGTCAATGATAACCGGTACTCCACCAGAAAAAAAAATACGTCGTTAAAGAAACGAAAAATCAAAAACTTTTCAAAATTAAAGACAATTTGAGTGAAATTAAATATTTGAGAGAGCTTTCAAAACTAATGTATTTATTACAGTGGCGTTATAGAGAGATTATTGCAGATTAGTTTCCTACTATTTTGTTTCATTAATTATTTAACGTAATGGCACTTAATAAAACCCCAGTCATCCCAGTAAGAAGCTTGCAAACAAAGATTCTTGCTTCGAGCATGCAGCATGCAAGCAGGCATGCAGCATGCAAGCAGGTATGCAGCATGCAAGCTGGCATACAGCATGCAAGCAGGCATGCAGCATGCAAGCATGCATGCAGCGTGCAAAGAAGCATGAAACATGCAAGCAGGCATGCAACATGCACAAGCATTGTTTCTGTCACGGCTCCGGCGCTGCGGGGTCTGGGCGGCCCCACGCGAGCTTATCATCGCAGATGGTTTCAACGCTCACCACCTGCTCCTCAGCTCGCGGGCCGCCCCACCCCTCCGCGCCTACGCATTCTTAAATTACACTCTAGACGTAGGGCAGACAAGACTGCGTGAAGTCGGTTTTGCAGCGATTCGTTTCTGTCACTAAATTTTGTAAAGTATTGACTTTTTATGACACTATTTTAATTTAATGTTGAAAATGCTACCAAGTAACCGGCTATATATTTGAGATCAAATAATATTCCGAAATGTTGTTTTGACGGGGTGAAAATATGGCAAATAAATCATTTGGCAAATGAAAATAGTTCAAAAGATACTTCGGCCAATAGGAAAAAGTTATTTTGTAAATCGGAGAAACATAGTTCGGTAAAATAATACGTATGACACATGATACTTCGATGATCTAAAAATATGTCAAATAATGCATATAGCAAAAAAAAGACGTCGGTCAATAGTTTTCGGTAAAATGAAATTCGGACAAAAATTATTCGGAAAAGTGATCGGTTCCCCTAAGGGACACAGTACCCCTTGGTAAGACTGATTGTCAGACTTTCTGGCTTCAGACTAGTCGTAACGACTATCATCAACGCATCTACGAATGACAGACGGGACCAACGATTTTACGTGCTTTTAGAAGAACGAAGGAGTCTCTATATGGATGGTCGACTACTACTACGGTATATCTCTCCTAAGAAATATTTTCTAGAAGTTCTTGAACTACTTAAGAACGCGCTTGAGAATAATTAATTTTAGTCGCTATTCAGTTTAGCTAGACACAAAAAAGGTTACAGGTACCCACTTATTCTTTTAGTAACACTTTTTTCTGTGAAAAATTGTTTTTTGGGAACTCCTATTAATTAGTTAGTCACTTTGACGCGTTAAAGAATGAAATTGTTTGTAGAACCTTTACTTTAGGATGTTTTTTAAGTTTTTCACTTTTGACTAAGGAAATTGGAGTAGATACTAAATAATGCCTGGCCAACACAATTTTCATAGTATTATGTGTTTAGTGAGTGATTTTTCACTATTTGAGCGTGGATGAAAAGGGAGTCAGTGAAAGCATGGCGATTGACAGGACGGAATGGAAGAAGAAAACATATTGCGCCCACCACAAGTATCATGAGACAAGGGCAATAAGATGATGAGTAAGAGTTTTTCAGGAGCTACACCTTTTAAAAAAAATGTCTTGTTGTCTCTTGATTTATAAAAAAGAGGACGAAGACACAGTATAAATTTTACTACTACCGTACAGTGACACTGCCCGCCTCCCTCCGAAACACTGTTCCTCACCTCTCCCCGCGTCGAACGTGCTCGCGAAACTTTTAGTTCTCGCGGCGCGTAGACACGCACACTCGCGCACGTATTTGTACAGTCTGTTATTTTGGTAGTAGTGTAGGTAATTAAATCGCTTCGTTTGTATGGTGTGCCGTAGGTGTGACGAAGTGATGCCTATTGTGTGTCTGATCATACATCGTCGGAATCCCACTTTATGGAAAGTTGCAGTGGCCTGAGTAATTCTTCAATTCTTCCAATATGAGTAGGTATTCAATCAATACTTAGCCTGGCCATAAATACTGTTACAATTAAAAATAAGAAAGATATTACATTTGAATTTAGAATCTGTCATTTTTATACGATTGTTTATTGAGTTTTCTAATTTTGGCGCCAATACATTGTACAATATTTTGCGATATTAAAATGGAGTGGGGTGAGAAAGAGAACCGAATCGCTATGATTGCATTACACCAAGTTGGTATGGAGCCAAATGCAATTTTTAAAACTCTCCATACGCTTGGTATTAGTCAAATGTTTGTGTACCGGGCTATTAATAGGTACAATGAGCCCTCCTCTGTTTGTGACAGAAAAAGATATGGCCGTCCACGTTGTGTTCGTAAGAAAAAGGTGGTCAAAGCAGTAAGGGAAGAATTTGCAGAAATCCTGTCCGAAAGCAAAAGATTTTATCTCGGGAGATGAAGATGGCACCCAGAACCATGTCGTGTATTTTTAAAAATGACTTAGGACTTGCAGCTTATAAGAAACGCACCGGTCATTTTTTAACTGATAATTTAAAAAAGAATAGGGTGGTAAAATCGAAACAACCACTGGAGCGGTACGCAAAGGGAGGTCACAGAAAAAAGGTATTTACGGATGAGAAAATCTTAACAATTGAGCAACATTTTAACAAACAAAATGACCGTATTTATGCTCAAAGCTCTAAGAAAGCTTCCCAATTAGTCGACAGAGTGCAACGTACGGGCATTATCCGACTTCAGTGATGGTTTGGTGGGGTGTTAGCTATGAAGGAGTGACTGAGCCATATTTTTGTGAAAAAGGTATCAAAACATCGGCACAAGTGTATCAAGATACCATTCTTGAGAAGGTAGTTAAGCCCCTAACAACACCATGTTCAATAACCGAGTATGGTCCTTCCAACAAGACTCGGCGTCGAGTCATAAAGCTCGCTCCACGCAGTCTTGGTTGAAAGTGAACGTTTCGGACTTCATCGTGACAATATTTATGGCAAGACTAGGTATATAGGTTCTTGACATTCGTCTGTGGTGGGGTGACCATCCATATCACACCGAGACCCCACCGTGCCTTGAAAAGCACGTTAAGCCGTTGGTCCTGGCTGTCATTCATCATCTTTGACAGTCGTTATGGGTAGTCAGATTCCAGAAAGTTGGACATCCAGTATTAACAAGGGGTACCTATCATGTTACCCAGTTACTAGGTTGTGTGAATCAGTCGCTCCATATAAAACATTGGTATTCAGCTGCATCCGGTTAGAATAGAAGCCGACCTCGATATAGTAGCGAGACAGTCTAGGCAGGTAAAGTCAAAGCATTTCATAGAACACTCGACAGAAGCAAATTTATAGAACACTTTGACATAATAATTATGTCTGGGTTAATATATTATTAAAACGACTGACGTCTAAGCCAAATAGGCCGATACGCTGTATCCCTAGTCGATTTCAATTTTTCAACAAAACTGTTGGTATCAAGAAATATAACTTTGAAGTAAATTTTCTTGGGTCTTTTGTCGTCACCACTTGTACATAGGTATACGATAAACGGATAGCAAGCACGCTTGTTTATGGCTAGATAAACTATTTACTCATCATCATCATTATATAAGCCTATTGCCGTCCACTGCTGAACGTAGGCCTCCTCGAGAGGTCCATGCATCTTCCTAAGTAGGTACGTGAATTTTTAGAGCTAAACATGGGTCAAAAGTTCAATGACCTTGATGTATTCTATACTATACTTGCTCGTACTTCTGACAGTATCGGAATCGTAGGATTTTTTTCATTCAAAAGTCCATTCCATACTAAGTCAACAACAGAAGTTAAGGCAATTATGCATCAGATTATCCGATCTTTGCTTAAAAGAGGAGCGAAAAGGTCGTCGACTTTGAAGTAAATTTTCTTTGGTCTTTTGTCGTCACCACTTGTACATAGGTATACGATAAATGGATAAGAGAAACCATCAGAAATGTACAAACTACTTTAAAGGAAAACCTCCAATCAAAGATCAAAGAATATATTCTAAAGGTGCACAGACACGTGAAGCATGATCACTTATTTGAAACCCTATTAGGATTTAAGGAATACCTAAAGAGCACTAAAGTCCCTCACGCACGAATCCACAAGTTAGATTCCTGCCGTTCCAAATTTTGTAGGACAAGGACGTACGTGCAGGATTATATTACCCACGGAATAATAAAAACAAGATATTACCTGCTTAAATTATTTCCTGAAATTGTGAAGATGCCTGTGAGAGTCTGTAAGTACCTAAGTCACGATGTGCGATAATGCTGCATACGTAACGCAAATGTAAACGTTACCAAACGCAAGAAATTTCTTCGGTATCGTGGGTACGTTTACAAACTTATGTATAAACTCACATACACAAACAACCAAAGTCAAAGTCAAATCATTTATTTCAATTAGACCATGATGTTCAAAAGGCACTTTTGAACATCATGTTATAAAATTTGAATCTAGTTGCCCATTCCAAATGGTAGTTTCGTATGGAGAAAAGTGGGCAAGAAACGCCGTATATACTCTTTTCAAAAAAGGATGTTTACAATATATTCATTCACAAGATTATGATATGTAAATACGATGTACCTTGTATAGAAATCACTATATTATGTTATGTACAAAGTATCACAAGTTAAGAAATGACAGCTAAGTTATGTACATAGACACACAGTGTTCACATGTTTACAGTTAATAATACTGTAGACGACTACTTCTTCTATTCCAACAAACAATGAATAGTGTGTGAGTCAGAGTAATCTATTAAGTACAATAAAGAATAATATTAATATAAATAAAGTATTAAACTTAGTAATTTGAATTAGCAATCAAGCAGTTTGCGAACCAGACCTAGAACAATTACCTATAGGCCATACAAGTATTTGATCTGTACGGCAATTGTCGCAAAAGTTCCGCCTCAGAGTTTGCCAAAGAACAATGAAGCGTAGCATTCTGGATGTAAAACGACAGGACAGAATCAGGAACACCACGCTGCGTTCTAGAAGTAGCATATCAGATGTAAGCAAAAAGGCTGACAGACTTAAGTGAGATTGGGTGGGTTACGTCAGCCGCATGCAGAGTGACCGCTGGATGAGTCTCCATGCAATGGATGTCAAAAGATGGGCGGCGTCGTCGTGCACGGCCCAGAAAGAGATGAACGTGTTCTGTGAGGGCTGGTTCGAGGTGGCCCTCCCCGGCTTTTACTCAGCAGGGGGGTCACATAGGCTTCTAAAAAAAACGGGAATTGAACCCTAAACATGCAGCGCCAGTTGTACTATCATTACAACTGATTTTCTGGCTTCTGAATACCCACAACGACTGTCAAAGACCTTCAAATGACCAACGGCTTTACGTGATTTTCGAAGCACGGAGGGGTCCGAGACCCCTGAATGACCTATGAAATGTATGGTCACCCATTCATGGACCGACAGCGGTAAGCATAGCTTAACCAGGAGCAATCGATTCCTTGGTTTGGTTGGTTTTTAATTAAGCACGAGTACCTAAGACAAGAATATAATCACATATTATCTTTCATGCCTATAAGCATAATAGTAGGCCTGACAAAGCGCGCTAACGTATTAGCTGCTATTCGATTAATATTGAATTGGAAAGACGACTATCCTATAGCATTCAATTGAGGTTTATTTTAGCGACACTAGCATTTGTCCATGAATTTACGCACTCAGGGAAATCGTACCTTCTTATCAGCTGTAAAATTTACAGAATCGCACTAGTAGTTCCGGGGTTTTGCCCGAACAAAATCGGCGATATGATACGTAGTGAAGTACAATTCAGGCTTCTAACGAAATATATATTAGAATTAAAATCGCCAATCCGCCTTGAGCAAGAGTGGTGATCAATTGTGCCTTCTCTGTATGAGAAGAGGCCTTTGCCTTGCAGTGGCATAATTATAGCCTGGTATTATAAGATTGTAGGTGTTAATCTGGTTTTTCCAATTAAAACGTCAATAGAATTTATGTTACATTAAGGGTCAACATGCAAAGGTCTGCATGGCAAGCTACATCGCAGCAGGCCTAAGCGGTGATGACGGGATGATCTAGACTCCTTCGACAAAGACTGATCCTAGCCCTTAATAGTGGGTGTTGGAAGGAGAGTGGAGAGGTCTTTGCCCTACAGTGAAAAACTTCAGGCTGAAATAAATGATTAGGGTCAACTCACGACAAGCTAGTTGCTTCGCATTAAGCTATGGGGTGCCACTTTAAACCATTCAACACAACCACGAGGTTAGCGAACTCTTTTGTTGTAGTAAATAAAGTTTAATATCGAATCGTTGTCTCACACCACGCTATGCAGTCGCGCTTGCGACCACAAGACCAACTAGAAAATTATTTATGCTTTTGTGATTCTCCCACCACGACAGGGGCTCGGAACTGTTTCTCCTGAACACAGGCTACTCTGTAGGCTATCTAAGAGAGCAGTAATCCTCCCACTAACTAGATGTAAGACAATCGTTATCCTATTTTTACTTCGCCATGTATCTAGTCTTAGTGAAACAAAAAACTTGAACTTGAAAATTTTCTCCCACAGTTGTTCAGTAAACTGGCACGAGCAGTCAATGAACACGCTGACGTACATCATGTTTCTGTTCGCGATGGGACAGATTGTCCCTCTCGGAGTCATCACATTCAGCTACGTGAACATCATCAGGACACTCAAGAGGGTATGTACCTAATATTTTCTTTTATTCTTAAAGTTAGGAAGCTTGCATAGCGTGCAAGTAGGTTACAATACCAACTTCTGCCACGACGACTGATCTTAAAACCTCCTCGCATATTGTTCATGCTGCTGGCATAATACGAGTATGTACAGTCACGAGCATAATGATGTATACAGATTGCATAATTCAAAAGCAATTTTCTCGTGAAATAACTATTTCAACTTATAGATAAAAACTATTTTATAGCAGTTTGAGATCGAAAATACCCTAATCGTTACCCCATAACATTTCAATCACTAGTTTTGGAGAAAATCAGTTTAAAATAACACCAACTGTTTACATGTTTTTTCTTATATTAATTATTTTTAACCGACTTCAAAAAGGAGGAGGTTAACAATTCGGATCAAACATCCGAATTGTTAACCTCCTTCTTTTTTTATTTTATTTTACTCCTCTTATTTTTTTATGTATGTTCGGGCATAACTCCGTCTTAAATAGACGGATTAGCAAAATTATTTTTTTGTTCGAAAGGAGTTTATGCCGAAATAGTCCCATATAAATTTTATCGAAATTGATTCTGTACTTCATGAAAAATTCAACAAAATCCCAAAAATTACATAGACGACATTTTAGTTCATAGATTTGGAAGTTATGGCGATACTAAAAAGCGGAAAGCGAAAACTTTTTTCAATAAAAAAACAACCGCCTTCAAAAACTAAAAAGTGATAAATAACTTTAGCACAGAACTCACAAATATCGGTGGCGGTGGCTTTGTTCTGTTTGTTGGTTTGGTATTGCCACTTCCGACACTAAAGTAATATGTGTTCTGTGCTAAAGTTTTTCACTTTTTAGTTTTTGAAGGCGATTGTTCTTTTTTTTAAAAAAAATTTTGACTATGGATTGCAAACTAGCCGAAGGCTTACCAGATAGTAAGCGGTCACCGCTGCTCATCACATCTGCAATATTAGAGACCTCGCAAGGCGTTGCTACGCCAGAAATAAAATTGAAATGTCTCATCATGTGCCTACACATACACCAGCACCCTTCGTACCGGCACACAACAACAATGCTTTGCGGAAGAAATAGGTTAGAGTTGGTAATGCTTCCCCAGACGAGCTCCTTCACAGAGCTCTACTACAACTATTCAATATTTATTTTTAATTTGTCGCACAATAACAATTTATTTTAATAGAAGCAAGATTTAAAAAATACTTTTTTTTTCTACTTACTGTCTCTACAGTAAATAGAAAAAAAATGTTTGTTGTTTGTTTGTTTATTTGAATTGGATAACATTATGATGATTAACTTCTGTAAAATAAGAAGAGAAGTACATGACGTCCGACGTGTGGGCTGTCAAGTCGAGCAATAAATAGTAGTACTTAGTATATAATATCATAGTAGTTATATATTTTTGCTTATTCAGTTTACCTATGTTATTTTTTAACTATGCACCAGCCATGTTATCTCTTCACCACCCTTGGTTGACTGGTAGAGAATGCCTAAGGCATTAAGTCCGCCTTTGTACCTTTGTTCATGAAGTATAAATAAATAAATATATAAATAAATATCTTTACATTATAAAACCATATAAAATAAAGTCGCTCCCGCTGTCTCTATGCTTAGATCTTTTAAACTCCGCAACGGATTTTAATGCAGTTATCAGCAATAGATAGAGTGATTCAAGAGGAAGGTTTATACTTATAGTTCGATCTACATTGCACCCGTGCGAAGCCAGACCGGGCCGCTAGTAAAATATAAAATCAATTGGTAATAATCTAATATACGAAGCAACATAGAGATATTTGAGTACGGTACCTGTCATTAGTGAATACTTCTCCCGGTTCTCAAAATATATAACTTATCTTCCAAATATAACCAAAATATACGTATTTAGGAACAACCAAAAATGCAGTGAGAAAATAAAAACAAAACAAATTCACGGACTTAACGCTTAGACTATTTGGACAAAGCTAATATTTAGTACAAATGGGCATCATCAATCAGTAACTTCAACTTCACTGTAATGATAGCATTTTAAAAACTTCTCTCGAAGAAAGAAACACCAAAATCTCTAGATTTACGTCAGACAAACTTCAAGTCTATTTTGTTTGTGGTCCAGCCCGGCCATTACCATAATATCTTTAGCAATTTGTACAATCCCCGTTTGAATAATATACGAGTTCTAAACTCCTTTCACAAAGAAGTCATTAAAATTCAATTTGTAGTGCTCACTAAATGTTTTGTGGAAAGTCATTTCAGATGTCCAGTGTCGTCTTTTGTTTTGAACAGTTGAATTATCTAGGCTCGGGGTAGCCAACCGGTCGAATTCAGCTGTTATTCTAGTCGATCGCAGACGCGAAACTCATTATGTTGTTGAAGAATAATCTAAAATTTTGATGAGCTTGTATACGGTACCATTTGTTTATTCACAAGACAACTAAAACAGGTCACAAACACACATATAAAGCCCGTCACAGACGTAGCTATAATATATATTAATATACGTCAGACGTAGCTATAATCAAGGCATGTTACGATCAGCTATAATATATATTTTTACTACGTCACCAAAATATGTGGACAGATATAGCAAGGCATATTAATATAAATTTCAAAAATGTGAAACAACGATCGCAGACGTAATAAGGGCGAAAATATATTATTATATTATAGCTACCGTGTGTGGTGTGGTGGCTAGCTATAATATATATTATAGCTACGTATGTGACGGGCTTTATATGACAAGGTTCACATTACAGGTTTCGACCTGCAGTGCTATTCTGTTACAATCTGTCAAGCTTTTTTAATCACTAGCATTGGGACGGATCACAGATCACCTCTTCCTAGGTATTCACCGAGCGAGATTGTAACAGAATAGCAATGCTGATTGTCACCCAAAGCGTAATCGCACATGTCATGTTGATATTGTAGATGATAACTACAGTAAAAAAGCTTATTTCACAAAAAATGGAGCTACGAGGAATGTCCATCTGCTCTCCGACACACTTCTACTTCGCAAACGTGGAAGACACCAAACACGCCAGTAAATTACAAACTTATAACAATAAACAGAAAGTTTCGTTATTTAAAGAAGACAGTGTTTAAAGCGTTACTAGATTAAAGATTTGGAAGAAAGAGTACATACCTACATGTCTTTTAAAAGCAGCGGCACGAGTCAGTACTATGTGAATTACAGTAAAAAATATACGAATTACGATTCAATATTAATCACACAGAGTCAAGACAGTAAACTGATCTTGGCTTTATGTTGGCCACCCCTGATCTAGTCAATAGAGTATGCAGAAAACGGATCTAACTGCTCTAAACCCGAAACGATCCGAAGTTTTTCAGCACTAAATAGAGAATTCATTGTTACCATAATTAATTTACTTGCCTTGACTCATAAAACATTTTCAGAGCAGTATTTAATCTGGTAAATGAATTAAGAAAATTATTCATGTTAATTCTGACATTTAAAGGGCATGTAATTACAAAACTAAATCGCATTATGTACAACTTCGAAATGAATTAAATATATTTTTTATGAAGTCTCTTTAAAAAAACAATGACTAGTGAGTATAAAAAGAAATCTCGACTTTATTGGTACCTACTTTTAAAAGTTTAATTAGGGTAGATTTGTCACCAACAACTTCTGTCGCTAAATAATGTTTATGATTGTGTAATACGTATATCTAAAGTTATTTAATTTGGTCAGCACTGACAAAATTATTGAAAAACGTGCTTTTTCCCACGACTTCGTTCGCATGAATGTCGGTTATCGCGGTTACAGACAATGTCGCGGATCAAAACGTACCTAACCTACATTCAGTCTAAAGTTCCAAAATCGGTTCAATAAAATCCGTAAAATTGAAATAGCGTCGCCACTGCGAAGTAAGTATACTTACTTCGTGGTCGCCACGCAATGGATGCCAGAAGATGGGTGTCGTTGCCGAGGGAAGCCTAGAAACCGCTAGTCTGACGACTTATCAGACCAGCGGTTGTGGTGTTTATGAGAGATAGGCCAGAGAGGAGGGCAACACAAATGGAAGAGTATGGGGGAGCCCTTATCCCAACCGTGGGACAAGACAGGTTACAACAAAATAATTGACCGTGTCTTTCGTAATTTTGTGCAAGCATCTATTTTATAGGGAAGTATGCAAGCTTGCGCAAAATGATTGTTCATGCAGGCTTTTCATGCTTGCAGCAACGTAGCCACTATAGAGATCCGAGTAGCCAACATAAATCGCGTGATTTAAACATGTAAAACCTACCAGTCTACTATTTCGTTAGAATATACCGTAAATCATTGATTAGCTACATTAGTTTCCCTAAACAAACAGCGTAGATTGACCTTGACCCAAACAGTTTGCGATAAGACGCTATAAAGCTTATGTTTTATGTTGGTGGAGTCGAAGAATTTCTATTCTGAATTTAGCTAAGATACTAACCGAGACGTAAGACACCGGATCAACTTAGAATGGATGAAATGGCGACAAGTCACTGGAACAACTTGCAATACACAAATGTCCTGAAGATATTATGTCCTTGTCGTAATATATGGATCGCAATGTTTGAAAGTTGCATCAGTGACAAATAAGTTGAAAGGGAATCGTTTGTCTTTTCTTTAGGAAGGATAAAACGCATGTTATTAAAAGAGTAATGAATTTGAAATTTGGGTAGATGGAGAGGAAGAGGATAGCCGGAGAAAAGATTTTTTTTAGTTTTTGCCGTGTGGGACCATGAATAGCAGCACCCCATATCTACCCGTGGGAGTCACAGCATGCGACAGAGGGATAATGACCAGAGTGTGGGCAGCAGCGTCTTTCTGAGTACAATAACACCTACTGCGATCGTTAACATGCATAGGCCAAGCATGGCGATTTCGACCCATGCCCAGTATTGGGCATCTTAAGGTTGACATGGATGGATCGATTACTTTACATTGCCCAAGTTGTTACTGCTCCTGTATTGTAGGTGCGTTTACAAACATATAAACTCACATACATAAACAGGGGTGTGATTCTGTAAGACCTCATTCTAAACTTCGAATCTGAATCCGCTGTGAGTTTCTTGATTGGCATTCTAAAAACTTGGTTGGTAATTCGAATTTACACTAGCGCCACCTTTGCGAGCGTGTTAGCGAGTTGAACTAAATTGTCAGGGAGATTTTGACAGATAAAGTATGAGATGACGTAAGAAGTGGCATTCTGTAAGATAATTTCCCCGTCACTTCGATGCTTACTTGGCGCTCGAGCCCGATTCAAAGTGCCAAATATATATCGAGCTCATTTTGAACCTTATGCGAAGTGAGAGTGAATAGCGATGTGAGATGCGAGTTGTTGTTTGAATTTTACAGAATCGACCTACAGCCCGACCCGGAACAACTAATAACTTTGGGCCATATTAATATACGTTCCCTGCGGGAATCTAGATGGATGGATTGTGTGAACAACGATATGAAAGAGAAGGGAGTGATAGCATGACAGTTGACAGGACAGAATGGAAAAAGGAAACGTGTTTCGCCGACCCCAAGTAACGTGGGACAAGGTCAGGTAGATGATGACTTAGTAAACAAACTAAAAAATTGAATTTTAATATTAAAAAGCTTAATATTAAAAGTTTTAATCTTAAAAGCACAGGTGGGTCGGTTTCATTAACTTATCCAGAGCCTAATTTGTAAAAAATTTGAAACCTAGTAATTTTTAAGCATTAACAAAAACCACTTAGGTCTCTTTATTTTTGCTTAAATTAGATTACTTAGTTGTGCTAAACCGAACTCAATCACGTCTATATCTTTTCCATTTTTAGGGTTCCGTAGTCAAATGGCAAAAAAAACGAAACCCTTATAGATTCGTCCTGTCGGTCTGTCTGTCCGTCCGTATGACACAGCCACTTTTTTCCGAAACTATAAGAACTATACTGTTGAAACTTGGTAAGTAGATGTATTCGGTAAACCGCATTAAGATTTTCACACAAAAATAGAAAAAAAAACAATACATTCTTCCAAAGTGTGTGTGTTAAATGTGTGTCGTCGTCGTCCCCCTGTAACTTCTGAAATAAGAGAATGATAAAACTAAAAAAAATATATGATGTACGGTCACCAAAAGAGATAAGTACCTAATTCAAGTCGCCGGGAATAGTTGAAGTTTACTTAGAAACCGTTGGGTGTTTATGAATAAAATAAAATACAATTAATAGAGAATAAACAGTTCAATGATTTAATTAAATTTCATTTGAAAGCCTCCATTGGTTTTTAAGTGAACTTCAACTATTTCCGGCGACATGGATAGTTATCTCTTTTGATGACTGTACATTACCATGTAAAGTTCCACCGAAAATTGGTTTGAACGAGATCTAGTACTCGTAAGTAGTTTTTTTTAATAGGTTAGAAATCGTAAACTGCAGTTTACTAATAAAATATCGATCAAAGTTACAACGAACTACAAGAACTTTTATATTATGTTACTTGCTGCTACGGAACCCTTCATGGGCGAGTCTGACTCGCACTTGGCCGCTTTTTTCTAAGTAATTTTAATGATGTTGGATTTAACCGTTGATTCATTTTAAATCCATTTGAAGCTTAAGTTTTGGATTACTTTGAGTACTATTTGATCTTTTTTTAGGGTTCCGTAGCCAAATGGCAAAAAAACAGAACCCTTATGGATACGTCATGTCTGTCTGTCTGTCTGTCCGTCCGTATGTCACAGCCACTTTTTTCCGAAACTATAAGAACTATACTATTGAAACTCGGTAAGTAGATGTATTCTGTGAACCGCATTAAGATTTTCACACAAAAATAGAAAAAAAAACATATTATTTTTTTTTCGTCAAACCTATACGTGTTGGGTATCTATAGATAGGTCTTCAAAAATGATATTGAAGTTTCTAATATAATTTTTTTCTAAACTGAATAGTTTACCCTGTTACTTATAAAATAACAGAATGATAAAACTAAAAAAAATATGTGGTGTAACATTACCATGTAAACTTCCACCGAAAATTGGTTTGAACGAGATCTAATAAGTAGTTTTTTTTTAATACGACATAAATCGTAAACCGCAATTTAAAAAATACGCTATTATTAAAACATCGATCAAAGTTACAACTAACTACAAGAACTTTTATATGATGTTACTTGCTGCTACCGAACCATAGATATTACGGAACCCTTCATGGGCGAGTCGGGCTCGCACTTGGCCACTTTTTTCTAGATTATAATGTAACACGATTGATATAATTAATTAAATTATACAGAGATTGTAGCTGGCTCGTTTTGACACATCTATGCTCAAGTTATTGTGTTGCGTAAAAGTATGCGAAACAAGATTATATTCGGATTGTTTCTAGTTCAATGTTCTTGAGTAATGCAGATGTAAACATGCCAGGTAAATAGTTTCGTCTAGCGTGTAAGTATGGAGAACAAGATTACTCCCAATAATGTCAAGCTTGGAAAATTCTTAGCACAATATTTCGCCAAAAGTTTACAAGCTTACATGTCAGAACTGTTTAATAAGTAATGGTATTTTTATTTAGATAACAAAGAAAATGTTTAAGCCGTCTATCTTTTTGCACAATTCTGTACATTTGTAAATATTTCTATGTAATTTGTGCTGACAGCTGAATGCGCCCGCCGTATTTATTATTTATGTATTTGTGTACATGACAGCTGTCTGAAACCCGCAGTTACAGGGTCTGCTTAGTTTGGGGTCAGATGGCCGTGCGTGAAATGTCCCCACATATTTATTTATTTATCACATGTAGCCGTCATTACAACAGCAGTGTTATTGTGTTACAATCTCCCTCGGTGAACACCTAGGTGAAGTGAGCTGTCATCCGTCACGATGCTAGGGAATGACAAAGCAGACGGACTGATGACAGCTCACTTCACTTAGTTGTTCACCGAGGGAGATCGTAACAGAATGTGTATAAATACATTTAACAAAGCCGTCACATATTTTTCCTACCTTTGCTATAATTTTGTTGTTCTATACCATACCTTTTGGTAACCTTTTGGTTATTTAGATATGGGAGGTCAAAGTTCCAACTTATTTAATGAAAAACAGTTTTTAACCGACTTCAAAAAGGAGGAGGTCATCAATTCGGATGTTTGTATTTTTTTTATTTTTGATTTTATGTGTGTTCGGGCATAACTCCGTCATATATACACAGATTTGCAAAATTCTTATTTTGTTCGAAAGGGGTTTATTCTGAAATGGTCCCGTATATATTTTATCAAAATTGATTCAGCGCTTATTGAAAAAATCAATAAAATCCCATAAAAATTACATAGACGACGTTGTTTCTTCAATCTTTGGAGGACTTTCAATCTCTGATTTAATTGTATCGCCGTTTCTTAATGGATTTGGATGTTAAGGCAACACTAAAAAGAGAAAAATAAAAACAGTTTACAAAAAAAAACAACCACCTTCAAAAACTAAAACGTGATAAATAACTTTAGCACAGAACACACATTACCTTAGTTTCGGAAGTCGGTGGCGCTGGCTTTGTTCTGTTTGTTGTTTTGTATTGCCACCGACTTCCGAAACTAAGGTAATGTGTGTTCTGTGCTAAAGTTATTTATCACTTTTTGTTTTAAAACTTAAAAAAATATATACCCATACGAAACTTAAAAATAAAAACAATAAAATGATACTTCATTTTATTGTTAACTAATAAAAATACAAAGAAAGAGGTGTATTCATAAGGCATCAAAAAACTCGTCCACATCGCATTCAACGCGGCATGTGCCCAACAGACTGGCAGCATTGCTACGTTTTAAGGCAATGGTGATTGTTTGGCCGAAGAATAAGCCAGCCGTCGGGTCACATGGACGAAGTCGACCAGTCGCTTGACGATGTCACGAAAAACAAGATGAGCAACTGTTGCATAATATTATGTTACGGCTAATAGCCGAAGTGCGGCTACACCTAGTTTTATCCGGCTACAACTAGTTTTAGCCGGCTACAACTAGGTGCAACCGGCCACATGCGGTTAAACTTGGATGTATCTACATATCTTCGGATAGAACTACGTAGGTAACTAGCGCAGGGCACGCCGTAATTTCGGCTGTAAGACCCGTCATGGAGGATTGGTTAGGGCGCCGGCACGGCGCCCTCACGTTCCGGCTGACGCAGATACTGACCGGACATGGCTGTTTCGGGAAGTATCTGTGTCGCATAGGCCGCGTACAATCGCCCGGGTGTCACCACTGCGGAGATTGCCTGGAGGACACGGCGCAGCACACGCTGGCAGAGTGCCCAGCTTGGGCAGGGCAGCGCCGTGAACTCTCCGCAGCAGTAGGTTACCTCTCGCTCCCGAACATCGTCCTTTCGATGGGTTCTGGCTCCATGAGTTGCCGGCCTGCGGGTGGTCGACTTAGGGGCAATCCACCACCCGACCAGAAGCAGGCCCGTGTAGGCGGGGGCCGTGTTCCGCGCGCGCCACACTAGAGGATTCGGCGGCAATTAGACCGCCGAGGTCGACGGGACCCGCCTACGTTATTGGCGGGTCATAGCCTGGTGGGGGCGCGGTGGATGCGCGAGCGAATCCCGTACCCCCGCCCGTAGGTCAGTCGAGGAACACCGTGGTGGTTTTAGCCGGTACGAGTCCGGCACACACACCCCCCCCCCCCCCCGTCTTCCCCGGACGGGGGATAATCCATAAGGATTTCCCCACGATAAAAAAAAAAAAAAAAAAGGTTTAGCCTTTAGTATAGCGGCTAGAAGTAGGTGCAGTCAAACCACAACGCCAGGGTATCCCGAGGTTCGGTTTGGTTAGGTTCCTTTAAACCTTGCAGACCGAAATAGGAGCCCAGCGGGATTCCGTCGATGTGACGTCGACTGTCTCCTTGTGCTTAATGGTTTGGTGCCCCAAGTCCCGAGCTCGCTGGTCACACCTAAGATTAACCAACTGCTACCGGCTACACCTAGTTCTAGCCTTAGCTTAGTTGAGTTTCAGCCGTAAAACAAGCACTATAATCCATTCGCGTTATAAAAATAGTGATTGATTGTTCCGCAAATAATATCGCAAATACCCATCACTCATCATTTTCACTTATGAGTCACTATTTTATTAACGCGTATGGACTGGACTATAAAGTATATATTTTTGCGTGCGTTACCAATGTAGCCCGCAATCCCCGGTAGCCCGCAATCGCAATAGGTACCGGTAATAAAAATAGTAATTTTTCACACCAACTATATACCTAAGTGGTTTTCAATAATTTAAAATTTCATCAATATTTTAAAACCAACATTAGTTTAACGGAACTTTAAATTCATGCCATCCTTTACATTTGAAAGTGGCAGCATCAATTTAAAGAACCCGTATACTAATGCTGGTTTTGTGCAACTCACCGTTAGCTAGACAGCAATATGATGTTTCTTTTTACGTTCATTATTTATTAGTGTCTTAAGGGCTACCGCAATTCATACAATTTTTAGTTGAACAACTATTTCGTTGTGTTTTTAAGTTTATAGGAATGTACTGCGATCATAGAACTTGCACAAACTGTCAACACGATAGTTGTTCGACAAAAAAATCAAAAAGCCCTATCGATTTGCTTTTGATAAAAAAATTGGACGACTATCGATTAAACGCTGAATTTGTATAGCAGTGTATAATAACATCGACTACATAGTCGATCCGCGACTGTCAGTCTCACATTAGCGTTTGCAGCGGTGCCACTTCGCTCGTCGCCTTGGCGGGAACTATTACGGACGACACGGAGGAGTTTATTAATAGCGTAGAAAGTAGGCCTGCGCTTTACTTAAAGAGTCTGAAAGAGTATTCAGACATTAATCTGAAAAGAAAACTCGTCGGTTTGTTTAGGAGATAAAAAAAAATCGACGATCGATTAATCAACTGTTTGCGCACCTCCAACAACTAAATAGTTTAGTTGTGTGAAATTCACGAGAAGTATACAACTTGACTAAACAGTTTAATCGATGTAGAAGTTGTATGTTTGCGCTAGGCCTAAGTCTGAATCATCAATCCGATTTGAGCAACCATGGTAATCAATTCTCGTGTGTTCTCTGTATTAGAAGAGGCCTTTGCCCTGCAGTAGGTTAATAATAGATGGGTATTCTTTTTAATTAATGTGGGATTGTATAGCAAAATAAACAAGTTGAGTTTACGTAAAACTATTTATTTGAAACAGATAAAATTCGCTAGCTTATGCAATATTGAAGGAAATGTTTATTAAAAAACAGCGGCCGCGACCTAAGACTGCAATGGGTTCCGTCGCACGTCGGGTTAAGTGGTAACGAGGAGGCTGATAAGTGTGCAAAATTAGCAACAACGAATGGTAATGAATATAAGGTAAAATTATTTTATACTGAATATCTAGCGCAAATTAAAAAAAAAGTGTTACCAGAAATTTAAAGAGTATTTTGATGAGAGAAGTAAGGAGAAAGGAATTTGGTTTAAAACCATACCATGTCATCCTCCTCGAATACCATGGTTTATGGATTATAAAATATCTAGGAATATTATAGTCATAGCAAATAGATTACGTTCAGGACATTATCCCTCTAAGAAATTTGGACATTTAATAAATAAAGTTGATTGTCCCAACTGTGAAATAAGTGGGGTGTTGGATGATGTACAACACTTAATTTTGGATTGTCAAAAATATGCAGTAAGCAGATAATTAATGGTGCGTGAATTTAAATTAAATATGATTGATGTTGGTACATTTACATCAATTCTAGCAAATCCTACGTCATCCGCTGTTGCCACTTTATTTAAGATGTTCACGCATCAGTCAGGTCTTGTTAGGTATATCTGATTGATATAATATAATATGTTGTGTAATTGAGATGTGACTTAACGGGGCTGACATGTTCACGAGAACAAAAGCCCCTAAAACATAAGATTAAAAAAAAACAGATAAGGTTATTCAGCGTCACACGTTACACAGTTCGTCGTTCGACGTGATTCGCTATTCTCCTCTTTCTCTCTCGCACACATACTTCCCTTTCTTTCATCCGCTGAGTTCGGCTCATTTTCAAATTGAAATAAATAAACTCATAAGCATAATTAAACAGTTTATTACACATATGAAAATATAATCAGATATCTTCGAATGATCCCGAACACACGAACTTGTTACACGCGGTGCACTTCTTTCTGGTGCTTTTACTGCGCGCTCAAGACCACAGTCATGGCAACGGCGCACAACATTACTTGATGTCACTGCCGAGGAAGTTGGTTGGGTTTCTGTGAATCATTATACGAATCCACTATTCAGATGAATCGTTTTTGACCACAATGTATTGTCAACCCCGGTATAAAAGTCAATGCGCACGCGTTGCTGAGGCGGTTCATCATCTTCAGAGCTTTTGTCTGATCTCTCACTTGGGATGTCCTGCTACTGCTCTGATTCTGAATTATGGTCTTGCTCTTCTAGATTATCCACCTCGTCAGAGCTTGACTCTGCTTCATAAGCTTCATTTTCGGTATTATCTTCAGCAAGCCATGCCTCAATCTGTGCAGCTCGTCGATTATCCATTTATATGCTAAAAAATCAAAAGTCACTCATGTTAAATAAATCAGAAAGTAATAAACTAAGTTTAAATAACTAATTTAAGTTAATTATCATAAAATTAACAAAAACACAAAAGTTCGACATAATAAAAATACTTACGTAATTGGTCGCGCGGGCTACAATTTTATTGTAGTCTATGCACTTCGCTGAAGTCTTGTAACACAACCGAGCGCGACTGACGGCTGCGCTACACTCAGTGCGTCTCTCGAACATTCGTTCGAAAGTACCTGGGGGCACAGAAACCTAACGCTTGCCTATTCTCAGTAATTCTCGATTTTGTATGAGTGAACAATAAAAGTCACTTATATGCTACGTTCATATTACAAAATCATCTTAGAATATTTCTATCCCACACTAATATTTAAATCATTCATCGTATTGTTTCCAGAACTCCCAACGCCTAGGCCGGGTATCACGAGCAGAGGCGAAGGCGACAGCAATGGTGTTCATCATGATCGTGTCCTTCACTGTCGCGTGGACACCCTACTCGCTGTTCGCTTTGATGGAACAATTCGCCACAGAAGGAATTGTGAGTATCTACTTACCACTGTTTGACTTCAAAGAGTATATTGCTACTGTAAATGTAGTGTAAAAAGAACGGACCAAATACGAAATAACACGCAGCGCCCCAAAAAGGGAATCAAAAATGTGGGCGTAAAGGCTGCTTGGCTCAAATGTGATTGGGTGGGTCAGGTCAGCCGCATGCACAGTGATGGCCGGGCAATGAGTGACTAAAGAACGTCCGCGTCGTTGAGGCCAGCCCCGCAGGAGGTGGCGAGATCAAGAAGCCTCGTATACTGCGAGGACTGGTTCTAGGCGGCGCAAGAAAATAATACCAGGGGTGTGATTCTGTAAGACTTCTTTCTGAACTTCGAATCTGAATCCGCTGTGAGTTTCTTGATTGGCATTCTAAAAACTCGGTTGATCATCCGAATTACACTAGCGCCACCCTTGCGAGCGTGTCAGCGAGTTGAACTATGTAGATTGACAGGGAGATTTTGACAGATAAAGTATGAGATGACATAAGAATTGGCATTCTGTAAGGTAATTTCCCCATCACTTCGGCGCTCACTTCGCACTTGGGGATGACATCATAGGCTGGGAAATATAATAAAAATGTAGTGTATATAGATCGTATACCGTCATCACGGTCATCATGTTCCTACCTTTGTCCAATGTTACTTGGGGTCCGCAAACCATTTTCTTCTTCCATTTCATCCTGACAACCAACATGCTATCATTGACTCTTTTTTTCTTTCATATCATTCTTCACACATTCCATTCATCTTTTCTTTGGCCTTCCTCTTCCTCTCTATCTATTCATCTATCTCATTTATGTAGTGTGTGGTGGGATCTTTTAAATAAAATAGAGCAAGCAAATTTAACTTCTTATTACGTATGTTAATGATCAATTAGGGATCATTTATTTCAATATACAATATTTACATTTAAAAATAAAAAAGGAAAACCTATTTGCGTATGTTAATTAAAATTCTTCTCAAAAATAACACCTTCCGTCTTACGCCTTCTTTCCGTCGTTCCTCTTCTATCACACTCATGCTCGCTCGTTCACAAAGTGTTGTCACTCCATCATCTTACAATCCCACATTTATATTAATACTTATATGCGTTTAATACCTCCTATTCACATGCGCATATCAAGACCAACTATTCTGTTACTGGCGCCATTTTGACAGCTATTTTCTTTTTGTTTAAACGTTTTCCCCCACTAGGAATATCTTCTGTATCGTGGGTGCTTTTGCAAACATATAAAATATATTTCTGCTTAAATATTAATTGAGTTCAAAAATGAGTATTATTTGTGGCATTTATTTCACAAAAGTATTTGTTACAAAATTACGCCACTATATAATTTGCGTTTGAATTACGATTTTGATTACTAGTCTAGCCTAGAATTACGTGTAATTCTAGACTAGACTAGTAAAGCTTCAAGATTCAAGAGTCGTCAGACTACATCATTTTAGAATAGGTAGAATAGGTGTTTGCCTTGTATCTGGGTGTTGTTTATCTATATATGTATGAATTTACAAAAAAAATGTATTTGTGTATGTATATCAGCTGGCTGACACTCATAGTACAGGGTCTCCCTAGTTTGGGATCAGATGGCCGTGTGTGAAAATGTCCCCACATATTGTTATTATTATTATTTGAAATTTTAAAGGGAAGATGTCGAATATGTACCTATGCAGGTATGTGTACTTGCTAGCTTCAATGATGAGTCCTTTTTCAGGTATCTGGTATAAATGGTGTTTTAACCTGAAATTATGGCCCTCGAAAAGTGCCTCGTAATAATGTATATTGGTTTTGAATAATATATTATCCTGTAAAACATAAAAAACAGCCCAGAACGGTTAAACGTGATTGAGTAAGATACAGAGACTAGCACATTAAGCTACAACAATTTGTCAAATTTCTTTGATCATTAATTTTATTACAAAAAAAAACGGGACAAGTGCGAGTCGGACTCGCCCACCGAGGGTTGTGTTCAAATTCCGTGATTTGTTCACCCATACAATATTATGACCGCACATACCTCGATGATTCATTACGTACTTTAAATAAAGACTATATTTTTATGATTTAATTACAAATATACAGTTTTTAGACTTTCCCTTATACTTATAGTATAACAAGATATTGCTGGCCAAATTTCATAGTTCTAGGTCAACGGGAAGTACCCTATAAGTATAAGTTTTGATTCCCTTGATCTTTTTGTTACGTTAACTTAGAAGTTTGATTTTTTCACTGCTTCAAGGGACTGTAGACTTAAGTATATGGATTTAATTTCAGCTCGATACCTCGACGCGTTCCCGATATAAAGGGTCTTGACAGACAGACGGACAACAAAGTGATCCTATAAGGGTTCTGTTTTTTCCTATTGAGGTGCGGAACCCTAAAAATAAGGTTCATATTCAATTGGGAAAATTTAACAGTACTTTTTATAGCTGAAAAATGTACATTACCAAAATATACCTTCTTTGACATATTTCTTTATCAAATATGTCAAAGAAGGTATAATAATACTCAAAATTCAATTCTAAAATGAAGAAAGTCTGTTGACTCTGGTCTCAGTCTACAAGTCTTCTACAAAGAAAAAAGTAATTCAAATAAAAGAATATCTATGAGCACATCGATTCGCTTTCAAACTATAATACGATCGAGTAAAATAAATTAATCGAATTCTTTTGATCTTGTCGTTCAACTCTTCTCTAGAGTAAGATCATTAATATTCATGATTCTGTGATCGTTTTCAGAATGATAATTCTTTTCATTTAAGTAGGTTGGTATACCCACTTATACTCCATCTATAACATCATTAGAAAAACGAGGCTCGTAGAAACAGGAATGCAAAACATTTTATTTCAAAGATAAGTTATAACAATTTTAATTCATATTAATTTGTCATAACTTTGACAAATAGATCTAAGATAGTAGGTACTAAACATGGACGTATAATAAACTAAACAAAATAAAAGTGTTTTAAAGATCAGGTAATATTTTATATATTTGGTAAAAATATAGTGAACAGAATAACGTTCCCGGTATTGTTCATCCTTGCTTCTTTTAGGTTTCTAGCATTGACACTGTAATTTTAAATTGTAATGAAATAATACAACTAAATGAAAGCCACATAATTTTATAAGATAAATTATTAAAATGGTTACAATTAAGAGCGATAGCTTCTGTAAAAATAGATTATAATAAATTCGGCGTCTATCGTAACTGTAACATGTTTATTGTACTTTTGTTACAAAGTGTGCATTAAAAATAACCTTTTTCAACTTCTGTCCAACAATGCTATTGTAAATGGATTATAGAGCAGCACAAGTTTGATCGTGCATGGAGTACTTACACCTTTGGGACAAATCAACCAAATACCAACTGGATGCATTGGAAGCTATAGATAGACGTGGCAAGAGGTTTATTGACAACGACTCCATTGTTAAGGCTAAGCTCCAGAGCCTTGAATATCGCCGCGACGACGACGTTACTAGCCTATCGGTCTTTTTCCCGTTACATTTTGGAATACTCCACCTTAGGCCGCACCATCGCTTAAGATCAGACGAGGTGGGGAGTGATATGAAGATTGGAATGACGTTATTTCAACGCACGCTATTTCGTGCGTCGAAATAACGCACCAAGCACCACGGATTATAATTAACATCATTAATTATATTTATGGTCCTAAAAAACTAAAATCACATCGGATGCTGCTCAACCCGCGCTACCGTGGCGGTTTGTCTTTATTTGGTGTATCATTCAAGGGTACCTGCGTCCCTTATTAATAATAATAATAATAAATTGTTTATTTTTCTCCACAATATTAATCTTAATTGCTAGCCTTATTCATTTCTACGGTGACATACAAAACATTATATTGTGGGAGACTGGTGTCTAAACTAGGCTCAGGGCCTGTATTTCAGGTCACCAGGACTCCATCATTTGTTAAATGTATTAACAAATCTAGATATGGGCTCGTACAAAAGTGTGCGATTAGGGACAGGTTAACATTTTTGTTTTTTTATACATATTTTGATATAATTACAATTTTATAATTTTTGGTTAGTATAGTTAGTATCGGGGTGAAATTGAGTGTGTACTGCGTGTATGTATAGTGTGTAGTATTGTAGAGATGCCGACCAAGATAATAATAGAAACGTTTTGAAAATGACGTTGAAGGCGAAGTATGATGGTTAGCAACAGGATTGAATCTTCTCCTACCTCGGGGAAGAAGGGGACTGTAGGTTAGTAGTCTATGCTGTGTCAGGATAGTTTGTTGTATAAACAGTTGACGCACCGTCAAAACTTCCGCATTTTGGTAAAGTAATTCAGTAGGGTAGCGATATGGCAAGAACAAAGACACCTTCAGAATGGCTCTCTGTGCTCTTTCTAATACTAGGAGTGTGCTTTTTGGAGCACCACCCCAAGAGGTGATACAGTATGTTGTTATGGACTGTGCAAGAGCATAGTAGACCATTCTTTTTATTTTATCGTCAGCCACGTTTCTTAAGGTCTTAAAAACATATATAAGTTTTCTCAGTCGGTTACTTAAGATGCTGATATGTTGCTGGAATTTGAGTGTGCTATCTATACTTAAACCCAGATATTTAATACTATCTACTTTTGGTGGTTTGGATACATGTGCATGTAGTGGAGTGAGGTACTGCACATGTGTGGGCTATGATGGTGTAATTTGTTTTTTCCGCATTTAGAGTGCGGACATTGTCACGCAGCCAGTTGGAAACAATATTGAATCCCGACTGGGCGTGCACAAATACATCACTCCAGGTATCTGTAGTGAATAAGAGGGCGGTATCATCTGCGAAGGTTATGACTTTGCCTTTCGGGAGAGTGAGCTTACCCAGTTCGATATGAGAAAGAGTGTCGGACCAAACACGCTGCCTTGCGGCACACCGTAATTTACTTGGCACTCACCACTGACAATTTCTCCTATTTTAACGCTTTGGGTACGCTTACTCAGGTAATCCTCAAAGAGATCGAGTTGTACACCCCTTATTCCGTGTCGTTCCACCTTCCTTATTAGGATAGTAACAGAAACCGTGTCAAAAGCTTTCGCAAGATCTAAAAAGATCCCCAAGACTTTTTGGCCACCATACAAGTTAGTGACGATATGATTGGTGAGGTCATGAACCGCATCAGATGTTGATTTGCTGGCCCTAAATCCATTCTGAGATGGAGAGAGAAGATTATATTTCTCCAAGTAATGTACAAGGCGTTTATTCAATATGCGTTCAAGAATCTTGGAAATGGCTGGTAGCACAGCTATGGGTCTACAATCATCATCTTTTTGCCCTAGTCCCATGTTACCTGGAGTCGCGCGACATGTATTTTTCTTTCATTCCGTTCTGTCTAACGTCATGCTTTCACTGACTCCCTTTTCATTCATATAATTTCTTCACACAATCCATCCATATTTTCTTTGGCCTTCCTTTCGTCTGTCCATCCACATTTAAATCCATAACTCTTTTGGACATATGCGTTCTGCATTGTGTTCGTTCGTAGCGTGCATTCCCCATTGCAATATTGAATATGCATGTAATCTATTTAATGCTTATTCGGAATTTATTCTCTTATCCGGAATTCTTTAATGCATTCCTGTGAATGTTGTTGTATGTTCACATTGTTGCCTTTTACGAATACTTACTTGTAAAAGGTATTACGAATCTTAAAGGTATTTCAGATTATGAAACAATCGGCAGATAGACCGCGCGGAACACTGAGAGTGAAGCCAAAAATGCAAATAAAAATTCAAATGCGAATACCTACAACGCACTTCGTGCTGCAAGTCTGCAAGTCAAAATAGCATGAAACGCCGCATCGTTAAAAAAACAAATAAAGATACAAATACAAATTCTAAAGCGAATACAATCTTTGTTTGTATTTGCTTTGGTGGCTTCACTCTCAGTGTTCCGCGCGGTTTAACTGCCTTTTACCACCAGGTGGTACCAGATATGTTTACTGTAACCATACCAATATCCGATTCCGGACCGTAGGACCAATGTTGGAAAGTTGTTTTTAACTTTCACAGCCTGACTCATATTAGTTTTAGTAATTCAAAGCTAGCTCATGGCCGTAGGGATAAGCCAGCCATGTTGGTTAAGCTACGCTTGCCGTAGTCTGTCCGTGGATGGGGGACCATCTATTTCATTCCGAGCCCCTCCGTGCCTCGGAAATCACGTAAAGCCGTTGGTCCCGATTGTCATTCGTAGATCTTTGACAGTCGTTATAGGTAGTCTGATGTTTGAAAAATCGATTAACCAAGTCTTACCAAGGAGTATCGTGATTTCACCAACCACTGGGTTGTGGAGGTCAGGTAGGCAGTCGCTCCATGTAAAACACTGGTTCAGCTGCATCAGGTTAAACTAGATGCCGATCCCAACATAATTGGGATAAGGCTAGGCAGTTGATGAAGTCCCTTTCTGCCGCAAAATTCTGCAGTTGCATCCAATCAGAGTTTATAGGTAAATCTTCGTACCTACGGTTTTTTATTACATAATAAGGAACAAAAAATTCCAACACTATGGATTTATGAGTCAGAATTATGTACTGAGTAGGAACGGTCACCAAAAGACATACCGATGGGTGTTTATATATAAAATAAAATACAATTAATAGAGAATAAACAGTTTAATGATTTAATTAAATTTCATTTGAAAACCTCCATTGGTTTCTAAGTACACTTCAACTATTCCCGACGACATGGATACTTATCTCTTTTGGTGACTGTACAGAAATAGTAACACATTGCGCGTCGGCCGGCATCGGCATCCCTTCCGTCCTGTATTCAACTCAATATTTTGAAACTCTTCATATATTTTGTTATATACTCAGAGATAATTCTTTGGTGAAAGGATAGGTATATGAAATGTTTTTGGAGCTATTTGATTGTTGATCTTTAAGAGCGTCCAACCCGTTATAATTTCCATACAAACGCTCGTACGAGATTATAGCGTCATAACAAATTTTCCTACAGATATTTTGAACACTCGAGTATGTTGTGGTATAGGTATGTTGTATCGATTTATATTGGATAATAAAAGAAACAAATTCAGTGAACGAAACGTTACTATTGTTACACATTATAGATTGAAACTAGTCGGACGAAACCGGCAATATAGTGAGTTAATCCGTTGTTCTCAATCTATAATAAATTCAGTGAACTCGTCTGAAAATCAGATTTTTTCTAAAATACGCTCTGTGGTGTGATTCTGTAAAACCTCATTCTAAACTTCAAATCTGAATCCGCTGTGAGTTTCTTGACTGGCATTCTAAAAACTCGGTTGATAATTCGAATTTACACTAGCGCCACCCTTGCGAGCTGGTCAGCGAGTTGAACTAAATTGACAGGGAGATTTTGACAGATAAAGTATGAGATGACGTAAGAAGTGGCATTCGGTAAGGTAATTTCCACGTTACTTCAACGCTCACTTCGCACTCGAACCCGATTCAAAGTGTCAAATATATCAAGGTCAAATATACCATGGTTATGTCTCATCCGTACTTCGATACGGCATCATAATCTGGGGTAACTCTGTGGACGTTGACAGAGTGTTCAAAGCACAAAAAAAATGTGTCCGGGCAATATGTGGAGCCCATGTTTTAGATAGTTGTAAGCCACTGTTCGAAGAATTAAAAATCCTAACATTACCTTGCCTGAACATATTTGAAACCTGCATCTTTGTAAAAAAAAAATATAGCTTATTTGAAAAACAGGAGTACAGGGAAAACAGCCGGACACGCCATAAAGATAAACTGAGGTTGCCAACAATAAAATTGAAGCTTTTTAAGAACAATATATATACTGCATGGCTATTATTGTATATAATCATTTGCCAAACACGCTCCAAGATTTACCACTTCTACTATTTAAAAAAATGCTATTGAAACTCTTAATGCAAAAAAGATATTACACGGTTAGGGAATACTTAGAGGATAATTTAATCATACTTAGTGAACATTTTTAGGACATTTTATAATTTAGTACAACATTGACATAAAATAAAAATTGTATCGGATTGACATTTGCACGCCATGTATGGCAGGATATGCTGGAACTATCTAAATGAAACATCTATTGTGTACCATATTGTAACAAATAAATATTTTGATTTGATTTGTAATTTTGAACCTTATGCGAAGTGCGAGTGAATACCGATGTGAGATGCGAGTTGTTGTTCGAATTTTACAGAATCGACCTACTGCTTGGGCGCTGAGCGATCGCGAGGCGTACAGTCAACAGCAAAAGTAGATGATCAAAATCAGAAATTCAATACTAATGAACGGAGTTCGCATCAGAACTGTGTGGCGTCGAAATGATTCAAAAGTATGTGTGTGACAATCACATACTTTTAATAAACAAACTAGTAGTAAATTATATAAATTAGTGTCAGTAAATTAGTATTGAATTTCTGATTTTGATCATCTACTTTTGCTGTTGACTGTACGCCGGCTGCGCTGTTACTACGCGACAGCTGAGCGAGCGCGCGTATTTGATATCGATATATTTTAAATTTTATATTGCATGGGGGAAACATTTAAGTCTAATGTTTCTAAAGAGGGAGCGATGCATAAGTCACGCGCGTGCTGTGTCGCGCCGGAAAAATCCCGCTCGACTGAACGCACGCACTATACGTAATGGAGATGCTAAATGACATAAAATGATTTTTTAAGTTGAAACGGTTTTCAAAAATACGTATTTTTTAGAACCAGGTTTATGAAATCTCCGCGCGCTAATATTCGTTCGATATTATCGCGTTGTCGCTCACTAATTTGCTTTCAAACAAATTAAGAGAAACAAACTACTTATATCTAAAAGCATTATTATTAATGTTCAATATCCTATCATCACATTCCAAGTTCTTTTTTTTTATGTGCCCTATATACTTACACTAAAATCTCCCTGTAAAAAAAATACTAAAATAATTAATAACATTTATCTTTTGCTAAAGTTGACGTGCTATTAATTTGAGGATTACACTAATAGATTGGTAACTTAAAAATCTTTATAATACACGATTCATTTTATTTCAAAAGATCGATTCTCTTTTTTTATAAAAATAAAATCCAAAAATTGTGCGAATTTCGATCCTGTGGCAAAGAGGAAATGTACAGAATAAAGCATTATCTAGGGAAAAGCAACGGATACGAAAGTAAATGAACAAAAGCAATTTAACTGAAACTGAACTGATACAAACAAAGAAACAAAACAAATATAATTAAGACTTATGAACAATACAAGAACACACAAATTACATGCTAGAGGAATCGTAGTGTAATTGTAATATTACAGATATTTGACGACTTCATCTGTATCTACATGAAACTTTGTTTCGAAACAAGATCTCTATTGACACAAGCCTTTCATATAAGGAATCGGGAATTGTTTATTACAGGGGTTCCCAAACTGTGCTTCGCGTGACACTCCGACCCGCGATTTCCTTCTCAGTGTAGTGAAAATTGTTCTATTATATTTTCTAACATATTTTTTTATTGTGTTTATCTTACTTAAAACTAGCTTTTGCCCACGACTTTGTCCTCGTGAATGTCGGTTATCGCGGACAAAGTCGCGGATTAGAAAGTAACCTAAACCCTGGGGAAACAGGGTTTAAGCTACCTTCATACCAAATTTCATAAAAATCGGTTCAGCCGTTTGTTGTGAAAGCGTAACAGACCGAGTTACTACAAAAAAAATAATTAAAGTAAATTAGAGTAAAACCTATAATTATTAAATTAAAAACTAATACAATAAAGCGTCAAAAACTTCCTCCACATCGCCGTCATCTGGGAATGTGTGAGATTGGTGGCATTGCCACGTTGAATGCTTTACCTCTGACCGTGCATTACAGGAAGTGTCAACCAACCTTATGGATATTTACTTAAAAAAAGTAGATTACCACTCGGACCTCATGACGTGAGGTTTCCGGCGACTGGGACTGCAATTAACTCGGACTACAGTCCGAGATCTATTTAATTTAAATATTTTTCTTCCGGCTTTTTTTCCGGAATTTCATAAATTCAAAGAATAGTTGCTTAAAAAGTGACCACTTTTAGCGTTAAGCAACGATTCTTTTAATTTATGAAATGCAAAACAATGGAAAGTCACTCGAGAAATACTTCAGGCAATTTACTAGTTAAGTAATGGGTGGCGCTAGTTGGCTCTTGTCTGCCCCTTAAAGTCAATAACAACCTCTCCTCTATTCCGTGCTCTCCTCAATAGAAATAGGTTTTTGAAAATTGGTTATTGGTGAATTATTACTTAGTTTCGGATAAAAAAAAAATGAAACACTCCAAACTTATTTCTTTTTAAATATATGGGTTTACCTATCATAAGTTCGAAAAATATTTAACCAAATTTCATTTCACCTAAACCTTTTCAACTATTCTCGTTTCGTATTGTTTTACTTCATCGAAGTCACGTCTGCCACTGTATCAGTTGACCTATTATTAATTCCATTTTTTCCGTTACTCCAATGTTTCATTTGCTCAAAAAACTTTTTACCGAAGTTACACTTAGCCGAAATAGCATTTGTTCGAACGTTCATTTGGTGAAATGAAAATATATTAATTAAAGTAGTGGTGTACTTTAATTAACATATTTTCATTTCACCATATGCCTAGAAATAAAGTAAATCTGTCTGATATTTAATCAATGAAAGCGGTACTCCACCAGAAAAAAAAATACGTCGTTACTGAAACAAAAAATCAAAAATTTTTGGAAGTTAAAGACTATTATTGACTAAATTTAATATTTGAAAGAGCTTTCAAAACGTAATTATTACACGGGCGTTATAGATTAAGGCTACAGGAACCAATTTCAGATTAGTTTCCTACTATTTTGTTTAATTAATTATTTAAATGTAGGTAATGAATAATGGCACTTAATAAAATAATTGATTATGAACAAAAGCGGTTTAAAGTGATCCCAGTAAGAAGTATGTAAACAAAGATTCTTGCTTCAAGCATGCAGCATGCAAGCAAGCATGCAACATGCAGCAAGCATTGTTTCTGTCACGCCTCCGGCGCTGCGGGTTGTGAGCGGCCCCACGCGAGCTTATCGTCGCAGATGGTTTCGTCGTAGATCACCGCAGCTTCGTCTTGCTGGCCGGCGGAGCCTTAGCCGCGGCGGCGGGCCTTCAAACCACCTGCTCCTCAGCTCGTGGGCCGCCCCACCCCTCCGCGCCTACGCGGACTTAAATTACACTCTAGTAGTAGGACAGACAAGACTGCGTGAAGTTGGTTTTGCAGCGATTTGTTTCTGTTACAAAATTTTGTAATATATTGACTTTTCATGACACTATTTTAATTTAATATTGAAAGTGCTACCAAATAACCTGCTATATATTTGTGATCAAATAATATTCCGTATAATGTTGTTTTGGCGTGGTGAAAATATGGCAAATAAACCCCTTGACAAATAAAAAAGTTCAGAAGAGGCTTCGGCCAATAGCAAAAAGTTATTTTGTAAATCGGCGAAACATAGTTCGGTAAAATAATACTTATGTATGACACATGATACTTCGATGATATTAAAATATATCAAATAATGCATATAGCAAAAAAGACGTCGGTCAATAGTTTTCGGTAAAATGAAATTCGGGCAAAAACAATTCGGCAAAGTGATCGGTTCCCATTTTCGAGTAACAAGTACAACGCAGTATTGCCTATGGTCAAAACAATAATGACCTGAGATTGCTGCGTTTGTTGCTCACGAATGACTACAAAATAGGACACACGTCGCGTGAAGTATTGGTCGCATCACTTCGCATCGCGTCGGTACGTGTCGCTTCCGGTCGCTCAGTTAGGTCAACGCCTTAGTAGACGATTAAAATGCCACGTTGTATAAAAGATTGAGAACCCCTGGTCTATTAGGATGCCATAAGTTAAAATTGAGTATACAATCAGGCATAACGTATCTCTATAAAAGGGTACATAATGACGACTTTGTGAATATTGAAATAATACAGTTTGTATTTTTTCAATATTCACTAAGTCGTCATTATGTACCCTTTAAATCAGGCAAAGGCCTACTTATATTCTGTATAATACAGAATATAAGTATTTGAAATTCTTTATTGATATGTGTAATGAATTGGGATTGAACCCAGTTAAACGAACTGTAAAGGTAAATGACATGTATATAACATCATGACGTCTGCTATCTTCAAAGGGCTAAGCCTGTGCATAAAGAGATGTATAGCAAGATTTTATTGAAAAAAAAAACCACTAGGAAAATCAACTATATCGTGGCCGCGTAAATCTTATTAAACTCACAAACGGGACTCGAACACGCGACACGCAGTACCTATAACAACAAATCGGGCGGTTAAAGTACCTACACAGCGAGATTTATGTTCAAGATAAAAGAAAGCTATAATAAAACGAAATTAAATAATTTAAGAAGCATTAGTAAGAAAAATGTAAACTATCTTTTGTTTTTCTATAAAAGGTACCTACTCGTAACGTATTTACTTACCTGTAAAATATAAATGTTGTAAATATTTACAAACACTTATATAATTCAACAACATATTTCCATATTTCCCTAACAAGAAAGGGTCTAAAAATAGAGAAAACTTGCGAACTTCCGTGACGCCCACAGATCATAAAATGTTACAGTAAATTCTCAAGGACTATCATCTACTCGAAGTTCAAGAATAGTCTAACGGCGAAGATATTTACTAAAGTTCATAATCTTGCGGCAGTGGACATCGTTTAGATGTTCTTACAAAGTTTATTGTATTTGGTCAATAAATGTTCGGAGGCCAGGACGTCAAGCTACCCCAATCAGTCAAATTTCTTTGATCGTTTTTAACTATATTACAAAAGATTTAGGTTCTATTAAAGTTCTATTGCTGTTCTATTAAAAAAAAATGTCAGTTTGGTATAGATTGATGTGATGACGTCGATGACGTTGATGATGGCGAAGATGGCGTTGATGTCATGGAAGGGCTAAGTGGCTAAGTAAAAAGCAGTACAGATCAATCGATCAAAGGTTAAGCTAAGCTTGCCGCGGTCGGTTTGTGGATGGGTGACCATCCATTTCATACCGAGTTCCCTCCGTGCCTCGGAAAGCACGTAAAGCCGTTAGTCCCGGCAGTCATTAGTGGATCTTTTGCAGTCGTTATGGCTAGTTGGAAGCCGGACAGTCTGACAACCAGTCTTACCAAGGGGTATCGTGTTACCCAGTAACTGGGTTGTGGAGGTCCGATAGGCAGTCGCTCCATGTAAAACACTGGTATTCAGCTGCATCCGGTTAGACTGGAAGTCGACCACAAAATAGTTGGGAAAAGGCTGGGCAGATGATGATGTGATGACGTCTGTACATTACTAGCTTCTGCCCGCGACGCCGTCTGCATAGTCTTCAACATTAGGTAAGCCAAAGTTTTAAATTATCCCATAGGAACACTAAAACGGGATCCTCCCATTTTATGTGTAAATCAATATCTATGTGTGTTAAATGTTAGCTAATTCCGTTCAGAAGTTTGAGTGTGAAAGAGTAACAAACATCCATCTATCCTTACCAACTTTCGCATTTATAATATTTTGACGACACAGTTGGCGCGGTGGTTGAGCGATTGGCTGCTGCACTGCGTGTCGCGGATTCGATTCCCGCACAGACCAAATATTTCTATGACCTACAGATAGTTGTTCCGGGTCCGGCTGTTTGTGTATGTGAGTTTATATGTTTGTAAACGTACCCACGGCCACGACACATGAGAAATTCCTAGTGTGGGGCAATGTTTAAAAAATAAATAATAATATCAAGAAGTAGGATGTAAACTACTTAGCTAACTATTAAATACTACTTTAAAGGTTCATCATCTGCGTAGCTTTTTCCTAACAACATTGGAGTCGCCTTCCAGTCTAACCAGATGCAGCTGAATACCAGTATTCTACATTGAGCCTATTGCCTGTACGACCTCCACAACATAGTTACAGGGTAACACGATACCCTTGGTAAGAGATCATCATCATCTGCCGAGCCTTTTCCCAAGTACATTGGGGTCGGCTTCCAGTCTAACCGGATGCAGCTGAATACCAGTGTTTTACATGGTGCGAGTGCCTATCGGACCTCCACAACCCAGTTACTGGGTAACACGATACCACCGACCAGCTTTTTACTACCCATAACGACTGTAAAAGATCTACGTATGACAACCGGGAGCAACGGCTTTCCAAGGCATGGAACCACTTCAAAGATGTATTGACAGAATAAAGAATTTTCCGCATACATTACATTCACGGAATTGAAACTCTTTATAATAATAATAATGTATTATAATATTTATTTTGTACACATAGAAAAACATACATAAGTAGGTACTTAAGGATTCAAGAAATATTGTACAATAGAGTCACATTTAAGGGCGAACTGATTACTCCTAAACTAGGCCAAAAGCCTGTGTTTTAGGAGTTAATGTTCCTCCGGATTTAATGACATACAACTGATAAAAGCGTCATGCAAGTACTTGTAGATACAACAGCGTAAATTTAACAAAAAATGGCTTAAATTAAATATAATATAAATGTATATTAAGAGACAATTGCAATAACATTTTCTATTTCGTCGTTCATTCGTATTTAAGCTCCTGCAACCACCTTGTTAGTTTGTTTTTAACTTCATATTTAGTCAGGGGGTAAATAGGCATCATCATCATCATGTCAACCTTTAGACGCCCACTGCTGGGCATAAGACTCCCCCAAATAGGCATAAGTTTATGTATTTTATTATACAGACGAGAGCTAGTTGCCACAAATTGTCGGTTGGCAAACTTGAACGGCATTGAACTAATCACACACTTTGCTCTTCTGACTCTATTTTTTATTACGCAGGTATCCCCTGGAGCAGGTGTGATTCCAGCACTAGTCGCCAAGAGTTCCATCTGCTACGACCCTCTAATTTACGTTGGAATGAATACACAAGTAAGTTTACATTCAAAATACTAGACTGTTATTGTCCGATCACAGGGCAAATGCCTCTTCTTATCAAGAGAAGGCATGATCACCACGCTCAAAGCGGATTTGCAATTACCAACAACTAGATTCTTTGCCACTGACTCCGATGAAGTGGCAAGCGCGTGGTTATTAGTGCCTTCTCTGTATGAGAAGAGACCTTTGCCACGCCCTGGGACAACAATAAGCTGGTACTTATTATTAGTATAATACTATTACTAGTACTTTGTCCGTGACTTTGTTCAAGTAGATAATGCACTTCCCCTACAAGCTCAACGCCCCTTAAAACCCCTTCGTGTAGTTAAAATATTCAGTTTAATTAACTAATTCGGTTATACGTTTTTACAGTTCAGAAACTCAATCAAAAGGATATTTGGAATACATACGAAGGGTAAGAATTCTCAGGCTGAAAGAGCATATAACAATACTCTAACATCGCCAGCCAACAAACTGTCCAGCATCAACAATACCCGCTTTAATTCAGAAACCAATATATCTAGTTACAAAAATTCTAAAGGCAAGAAAATTGTCTTTAACGACGATGTATCAGAGATGACAACCAACGATTATCACCGAACGTTCACGAGGGACCCCGATCTTTGCACAATACCAGAAACAAAAACGTCTGATGCCGAAAGATCTGGTGGCACAGTATATGATGATGAGAACAGCAATCCCGGTAACCTCAAAAAACTTACCTTGTTCGGTGAATCTTGCAAAGTGATTACAGAAACATCTCCAGTCTTAACTTTTATGGACTCTGAACGCCTACTATTCACCAAAGTCCCCGAAAACGCCATTGTAAAACCAAGTGCTAGTAATGTATTCGGCAACGAAGCTTACGAGGACCTTTCGGCAGACAAAACCAATAAAGGCTCTCACAAAACTGAAGCTGAGCAACAAAGCCTCAAAAAGCAAAAGATTATACGGCAAAGTTACTCGTTAGACTTTTCTCGCCTTTCGAATGACAATAAAAAAAGGAAACTGTCAATAGAAACGAAATTGGAAAGTTTTGTTGAACCGAAAGGGTTTTTTAAGGACACAATTAATAAACTATTCGACCAAGAGGCAAAACAAGGACGTCACCACTTCAAGAGTTATTTGTGCGACACTCAAGAAGAAAGCCGAGACAACTTGTAGTTACAGAAGGTGATAACTCTTGTGGGATCAATGTCAAATTATTAACCAATATTGGTGTACTGGTAGGGAAATATAGTACTTACCATTTTAAAGTACCGGATCGAGATTTCAGACTGTTGACGACCACGCCTGCTATTTTCCATCATCTGCCTAGTCTTTATACTATGTTGGGGTCGGCTGTCATTCTAACTGGATGTAGCTGAATACCTGTGTTTTATATGGAGCGACTTCTTGGCTGATCAATGACACAGTGACTGGGTAACACGGTACCCGTTAGTAACACTGTTAATATATTGGCAAAGAAATTTTCCAATAGTGTGGAGTTGCTGAGTTACATTTTCCTTTAATAAAGCTAACGTTTTTTATATGTTTTGAATTGCGAACGAGTCTTTTTGCGATGGCTCTTAACAATTCACAAACCTACTGCGACAATCTTAGGTCCATATTACAGAAAGGTACTTCAAACTAATCAACTAATCAAATGGCTATAAATCTTCAGGTCAAGATCTGCACTTGAAGTATCGTTCTGTATTCAAAAAAATCAAATATTCTTACTGAAGTACATATTTTAAAATTGAGGATAGAGCGGTGCTGACCTACAATGAAAATGTACGTTCATTCATAAGAATGACGATGTTAGTCAAAGATCTGTGATATAAGATACGAGTGCCAACGTAAAAAATAAGAAATTTTATTTTTGGGAACGTAAAATGTAGCCGTAAGGTAAACTTAATAATTGTTATAGATACAATTCAGACCAATAAAAAAACTATAGACGGAACATTGCGCCCACAAAAGTGAGACACGAAGTATGAAGACGATTCGGTCATACATAATATATGAAGACGGCCGCTCGGTAGTCAGCCGCGAGTGAGTGAGAGCGCATGACGTACATTTGGTAAAATAATAATTTTACGAAATTATGCCGTCCTGTTGTATAAATTGCTGCAAAAACAATTCATATTGTCGTAATAAGTCTTCTGGGATTACTTCTCACAAGTAAGTAACCAATTTTCTGCATAATTTAAACAAAATCGCGAAATGTTTAAAATAATTTCTTGGAATACCAATTCTAGACGTTATTGTCTCAGTGTTGCAAGTTAAGAACATTATCTTTTCCCAAAAGTAAGGGCAGTTGAGAGTTTAGTTCAGACACGGTTTAACTAAGTGTATTTAATCAACTTATTTTATATTTAGTGTTGCAAGTTAAGAACATTATCTTTTCCCAAAAGTAAGGGCAGTTGAGAGTTTAGTTCAGACACGGTTCAACTAAGTGTATTTAATCAGCTTATTGTATATTTAGTTTTCGAGTACATTAGGTATGTTATTATGACATGACATGTATGATACGTAAGTATTTATAAAATATATTTCAATAATAATTATTTTTGATTTGATATTTTTAGTTCCGTACCTCAAAGGGAAAAAACGGAACCCTTATAGGATCACTTTATTGTCCGTCTGTCTGTCTGTCTGTCCGTCCAACAAGAAACGTTATTAAAAAATTGTGACTCATAACGTCAAACATACAAAAAACTTACGCAACTTATGGGGCATTAATATAAATACCTAAGCTTTGTTTTTTGGTAAATTAATAATGTTCATGATATGAAAATAAATTACTCTATTTAAATTATCTTTCAATTCATACAACCAAGACAAATTAAACAGTACTACCTAATAATAAAACTTTTCACCAAAGTATATCTCTCGCACTTGGGAGACGCAGCGTAGCGCTTGCAACATTATTCTCTAGCACACATGCGCAAATCTACAATAACGTACACCGAGTCACGCATACATAGCCGACTTTAAGTTTCACTTCTTTCGTCGCGATTGTTTACGACCGCTCCGTCTATAGTTTTTTATTGGTCTGAGAGATACAATAAGTAAATGTAAGTAATTTTACTTGCTTTTTGTCTCAATTCCTTGAATTCCAACAAGGGTTTTCTGCGAGAATACTCATTCTTTTAGTTTCTACATCAGCGCGTAATGTTAGTTCATAATGTAACAATTTGTTTAATAAAATTGATGACTTAGACAATTTTCCATCCAAACAAATTGTACCTAACTGTTAGTTTACGATGAAGTTGCTATAGCTCAATGGTGCAAAAAGTTTTAAAAACCACGATTGTTTGTCGCCGGCTATAAATACGTAAATAGAATTGCAGAGTGTGTACCCAGTCTTATTGTTAGGATACTCGTCACAAATATCGGTAATTTTACGTAAAATTTGCCTGCGTAGTAATTAATTATAGGATAATATTACGAGTCGTGCCAGATATAAAAACGTGTAGATGGGCCGCTTTTAAAACGATGTTGTGTATTTTGTAGTTTGTAAGAAGCACCATCAGTTAGGTATTATTTGCTGGTATTACAAACAGCTAAACTTGAACAAAAACTTGACATGTGCTTTTTTTGTAGCGATGGCCTAAGTTTTGTAATTAGTGTTTAAATATATTTGTATGAAGTCTTAGTATTATTTAATGGATGTTGTTGCGTATCATATTTTTAAATAATAACTATATATCTGTTCCGTGCCTGCACCTATCATATTGAATAATTTAATTCGACAAAAAAAACCAGTCCGGTCCGGCAACCTTTTTTTAATATGTGTTGATCATCAAAATTGGAATAGTGTGTTTTAGTTTTTTTTCTACTATTTAATAAATCAATGAAAAATAAATTTAGTTATGAGCATGAGTAGGTACAGGATGTCAATGAGGTTTAAAATAAAAATCTCAATCAAATTAATTGATTTCAGTAATGTGACATCAATATTATAAGAGTAATATTTTAACGTTTTTAACTTTATTTGTTAAAAATAATGATTTATTTTACGCACAAACGCAACTGTTAAGGAACATAATATCTATATTATACAACAGGTACTGTATACAATATTGAAAGGTCCCATAAATATTTCATTGCGGATCTAAAGTTCCGGCTCTACATCCGGAATTCCGGTTGTAAGGGGCAGCCTTATTATCCGCATACGGTTATACGTAAGAAGGCAATTTGTATGTAGATTGAGTAGGTAGATTATCAAACATATCTACATGACAAAGTCTTTGAATTGCTACCAGAATCTGTATAAAACTGTTTTTAGACGTGTACGTATCTTTGTTATTGAGTACTTATATTTCGAATCAATAAAAGAAAACCCACCTAAAATTATGATGTTTTTCAACAAATACCTAGTTTTAATTTTCACACTATGAACAATATCTTTCTAGGTAAATCAATGTCTTATATTTTAATTAATAACGTATCTATATCCAAACCCCCTACGTTTTCAGATAAAATCCATGTCCCGTACAACAATTCAGTAACTGTCAGCCATTTTATTTAAAACAGTCACTTGTTTTGAAAAAAAAATTCGTTATCTTCTACAAAACAAAAGCGGGACAAAAAAAATCCTTTTTCAAATAAACGTTGAACAAAATTAACGTTCCGTTACACTTGAACGGAGTTGAACATTGTAATTTTATTATTAATTAATTATTGTTAAACAATGGTACCGGAAATACTTGGTTTACGGCCTTAAGTAACTTGAACTTGATTTAATACGTAATTAGTGAAAGTAGTTGGCGTATACCTTGTATTATTTATATCTATTAATTTAGGGCTGATTTTTCAATAGTCAGATTACTTTTATCTGAGGAATAAAAATGGCGGTTTGACAGCTTATACATGTATAGAAAATATGTCAAACCGCTATTTTTATTAATCAGATAAAAGTTATCTGGCTATTGAAAATCAGCCCTTTGTATCTAGATATTTTATGGACGAAATGTAAGATTTTTCTCAAATTTTGCTATTGTTGCTCAGTTTATATTATACCTTTTTCAACTTTGCTGAACTTGAGTAGGTATATTTAAAACAGTAAAATTAAAAATAAAGTACCTAGATACACCTACACTCTGGCCCAGATAATAAATTATACTTAGAATAATAACGCATAGAAGGTCAGTCTCTAGTAGGTTATGTGTGAGTGAGCGTAATTACGACCGCTGACACGCACACACGTAAAAAAAATGTTGCTAAGAAATATGTATAATTTTCCCTAAAATCGGGGGAAAAATTAAAGCATTTGGGCCATAGCGCGATTGCATATAAAAAATGTTACGTACGTAATGTAAGTTGCCAATGTGGTTTTTTATGTTAATTAAAATACAGTCACATCTACTTATCATAACGATAAGTAGATGTGACTGATGACTGATCTGACAACGTTATAAAAGTTTAAATTGTTATTTTTAACTTAACTCGTACTTATAGGTACTTACTTAGAAATTCATTTGGTAGTCCATTTCGCGTATCTATTTAAATTAGTATAAATGTATACGCGCCAAACATTTTAATATATAATATCTTCGTTGTCGTCCCTACAAAATATTAATTACAATCGTATACTTTGATTACTTGGTGACTAAAAATGTACTCGACATTATGATCCGATAACACAGTGTCCGATATTAACCGGATACAACAAAATTACATTATTTACGCTTTCAGTTGTTAAAAGTATTCAAGGTAAAATAAATTTAACTAAACACCTGAATATCGCCAAAAAAAATAGCAGATCCATACCTACATTAATAAATAATTATTCCGAGTTATACGAACATAAATGTATAGATCAGCTGTTGGTTTCTAAGTACCAGAATAACACAGTAGACTCCAACAGTGTTAGTGTTTAGAATTATGGGTAATTTTTCCGTACAACACTGGCAACACTTCATTGTAATAAATTAGGTTATGAAAATTTTTATTCGGAGATCGATTTACGTAAAAATAATAAATATAATCTTACTATTTACATGTGAAATGTAGTTTTATCACATTTTTTATGTTTACCGCTTGTGCTATGGCAGATTTTACGCAACAAACCGTCATTTTTAAATATTTCTTGCGAGCTGTGTTCAACGGAGCGTGACCTTGAGCACTGACGGCTCGCTACGCAAACTAGACCTTTTATGGCCAAGTTTGAATACGCGTACTTTTGATGCTCGTACTAGGTTTCTATGCGTTATTATTCTAAGAAATGATACCTAGTCAGAACAAAATACATCATTATGGTTTTTTTTATTAATTAAATACTTAGTAAGTAATATTTTTTTGTGTTCTGTATTTAATAGTTTTAATAAGTTAAGACATAGCTTAAAATCAGTGTAAGTAGGTTTATTATTATAACATCTATTTGATATAATAAGACTCACTGTATGCACTATTGTGTCGATATTACTAATGATTTTTACGCGGGCTATATTGGCCTCGTAATATGAATATTTTAGACCTTATAATTTGTACAGTAGATGCATTTTTTGACAATTAATTCTGTATTGTCACTGTTAAGTTATGGGTGTCCAGAAAAATATCAATTAATTTGTTTTTATATTATTATGGACAATAATTTTAATTGATTAGTATTGTAAAGAAATGAGAATGAGTTTAGTTTTGTGATGAAATAAATTAAATAATTAAAAAAGTTGTAAAAGAAAAAAAAATGCATTACTTAATTATACCATATTACAAGTATATCTAAATATACATAACGGTTAAGATGTTTACGAATTTAAAAATTAAAAAAGGAACACAGAATGGTTATTCAGGCATCCGAAATATAAAAACAATTTTGGTACAACAACACCTACAAAATTGAATTGTAATTGGAAAAATTCGTAAGCATCTAAACAGATATGGCTTCGATATTCTATTCTACTATACACATTCATTTCGTGTTCATACATTATTAAAATAGACATTTACGATAATAAATAAAATTAAAATGAATCAAAATGACAGCAAAATTAATACGAAAACAATTATAATTCAAATTAATGAGGTTTCAGTAACGAAATACTGTATTATCTTAGTATTTAGCTGTGAACAGACATAATAGAACTCTTGATTGAATGTTTTAATTAATAAAATATTGTCATTCTGAAAAAAGGTTGTTTAATTTTTCCTAGCGCTTTGAAATTACTTGCGATTAATTAACAACTAAATAGGTTCAATTCCCAGCCGGCCTCGCCCGTTGCTCTCGTAGTCTAAAGCGCGACTTGTGAGCGTGACGTCCTAGATTTGATTCCTAGGTTATGCAAACTCAAAGTCAAAGCATTTATTCAAATTCAACCATTCTCAGGGACTTTTTAATTATCAAGGAGTCGGTCAGTTAGTTAGTGAAGCTAGTTGCTCGTTCCAAAACGTAGGTAGGTCTCTATGGAGAAGAACGAGCACTGTAAACAATGTTAGGATAGTTAAATCAATAATTAAACAAGTAAGTACTTAATCACTGACTACTCGGATATTTTTTTTAATATTCTTGTAGACTTGCGTTTGGCCGCAACTCATCTGATCTTAAGTGATGATGCGGATAAAATAGCGCGCGCTCGCCCAGGAAATTAAATTATGCAACATGACAAAATATTAAATATTCTTTAATAAGGTTTATTTAGAATTAAAATATTACTTTGCCTGACTGTACAAATGGCACTGAATTAATAGTAAAACATCTGGTATTATTCTTCGGGTCGAGTCTTAAGCGGGTGGCGTGGGCACGGACCCTTTGGAAGTTGGCGGAGTGACAACCCTGTCTCGGAAAGCACGTGTTACCGTTGGTCCTAAAGATTGTCGTAACATGTAGGTAGGTACTATGAGAGTGAGGAAAGGGGGAGTGTACTTACGTTTGCACACACACTTGTGCACTAGGTACCTATAATATCTCTTGCGTACTTGGCTAATCTAGATGGATTGGCGGCCGTGAGCGAATTTTGGTCAAAGTCAAAGCATTTATTTCAATTAAACCATTTACAGGCACTTTTGAATTATCAAAGAGTCGGAGGTTGGTCTGGAGAATATATTATTACTAACTTTCTCCTGCAACTTCGTCCACGTGAATGGCGGTCGTGGATTAAGTAAGTAAGTTCATTTATTTGATAAACATGGTGTACTTACATCATCATCATCATCATTTCAGCCGAGAGACGTCCACTGCTGGACATAGGCCTCGCCCAAGGGGGGCTTTTGCCATAATCGCCACGCTTGGCAGGCGGGTTGGCGATCGCAGTATGGTTGTTACAAATGCACACAGAACGCTACATTGCAGTTATTAAATACAGAAACGTACGTTCTATCATGTTCAGCCCCATACCATGGCGTACAAATTGGTAGGAAAAATTGGCGTTAGTACAAACCGCCACTACAGTTATCAGAGAATCATGGCGAGATGCATACATTCATTTGTTTGAAAAAAATAAAACAATTTAGAGGGTTAAAAATATTTTCCAATGTGAAGAATACATTACTAGGGGTAGATTTATATTCTTAGCATAGTTTTAAACCCTTAGTTAAAATATTACGAAATGAAAATAACACTTTCTCGTTTCACCTCGATTGGGCATCGAGGTGAAACGAAAAAGTGTTATTTTCATTTTCAGTTTATAAATAAAAGCAAGTGACAAGCGACGTTAATGGATCTTTAAAATTGGCAGACAAGTGATGTGACAAGTGTGTGGAAAAAAATAATCATTATTTGTAATATTATTTCGCATAAAACGATGCAATTTCAGTGTTAAAACTGCAAAACGGCGACTGTCAGTGACACTGTTACTGTCTGTCGCCGTTTCGTTCTGAAATAATAAGCTTTTCGTTAAACTATTCACTTTTTTACGGGGTTTTAAAAATACTGTAAATGCCTGAAGATACTGTTTAAGTACACAAGAAGATAAGAATTAGAATTTCAACTTCTCTAAACATCTTAATTTTTTTGTACAAATCCTGCCATGATTCTTTACTTTTTTATTTTTTATACTTGATTAATACAATTCAATGTCCATTCTTATTATTAATTAAGTCATTGCAAATTTTAATGCTATCAACAATAAAAACAATACATTATAATAATAATGGAGTGATCTTATTAAACAATGAAAAATCAACATTAAAAGACAACTTCATCATTTCAAAAACGAAGGAAATTTTTGTTAAGAAGAAATTAATAAGTAGCAAATGCTAAAATAAATTTTATTAAAATCGGTTCAGTAGTTATGCCGTAAAAGCATAACAAACGAATAAACTCACTTTCGCATTTAGTATAGGTGCTAACTTCTGCCCACAGCTTCGTCTAAATAATCCCACGGGATAAAAAAAAATGAGATAAAACTACTTTTATTTTATTTTATTTATTTAAGGAAAAACAAACAGTAGCACAATAAGAAATAGCATGCAGCGTGCATGCAAGCAAGCATGCATCACATGCATCATGCATGCGACATGCAGCAGGCATGGTTTCTGTCATTACATATTAACAATCATGCTACCCACTACGTTCTCCACAGCAACAAGATACAATTGATACCTATACATCAGTCATTGTCCCAAAACTTATAATTATAATAGATTTTAAAAATTTAAAAAAAGAAAAAGTATTTTAGTGTGCATACAATATAAAAAAAAAATACGTTATTATAATTTTATATTTGCTGATCCTTGCGCTGCTTTGATTTACTTTTTAAATGCATTTTTAGTAAAATAAAGACTGTCGATTGAATTAAACTCATTATTGTAAGTTTCAACCAAACGATGAAGTGATTAACGCGAGCTACTGTTGGATTTACAGAGGCTAGTAGAAAAAAGACGTCGAGTGCGTACCTCACGTACATGAACTGTTCGAGGAACCAGGAAACAGAGACTCCTAACTAAGTCCGGACAATCAACTTACCTATATGTGCGCCAAATTTCAACTAATTTTGTTCACCTGAAAGATACATATCCATTCTCACAAGCTACCGCGTCTATAATATTAGTAGGATTAGTATGGATCGTTTTAGTTATTTTAAATATATGTATGTATTGTCTTATGTTTAACGAACCTGCAGATCTAGTAAATGATAACCAAAAATATTAGGTCCTTACATATGAAATTGCCGATACTTAATACTGGCAACTTTGAAATCAAATATTTTGTGTTTGATTAGGAATTCCAAATTCAAAATTATTTCAAAATAAAGACTAAAGAATATTGTTTTAAAATTCGTGTTTCATTTGTTTTATCGTCATTTGTTTGGGCTTGAAAATTGCTATTGCAACAACAATGGAGAAATTAAAAATTCGCGATATTTACGAATATGAGTTCTACCGTGGCACCAGTGCAGCAGAAACGGCTCGAAGGATTAACGACGTGTACGGGCCAAGCACCGCTAACGAACGAACGGTGCGTTTTTGGTTTCAACGTTTCCGTTCTAAAAAATTTTGATTTACAAAATGAGCCTCGTGGACGACCGGATACTCAAGTGAATAATGAAGAATTAAAGGCGATAGTTGAAGCGGATCCATCTCAAACCACTTCTGAATTAGCAGCAGCCTTTGGAGTAAGTGACAAAACAATCACTATCCATTTGCGTCAAATTGGAAAAGTAAAAAAGCTCGAAAAGTGGGTACCGTACGAATTGACTGAAACACACCAACAAACACGCGTCGGTTGCTGCGCTTCCTTGCTCAATCGTCACAATAATCAGGGAATTTTAAATCGTATTGTCACTTGTGATGAGAAGTGGATCGTGTACGATAATCGCAAGCGATCATCACAATGGCTTAACCCTGGAAAACCGGCAAAACCTTGCCCCAAGCGAAAACTGACCAAAAAGAAGATTCTAGTTAGTGTTTGGTGGTCCTGTGCTGGTGTCATCCACTACAGCTTCATGAGATCAGGCCAAACGATTACTGCAGACATGTATTGTCAACAGTTGCAAACAATGATGGAAAAGCTCACCATTAAACAACCGAGATTGGTCAATTGCTCTAGCCCATTGCTCCTTCAGGATAACGCTCGACCACATACTGCACATCAGACGGTCGCCAAGTTAGAGGAGCTGCGACTGGAAACTCTGCGTCACCCACCATACTCTCCAGATCTTGCCCCAAACGATTACCATTTATTCCGAAATTTGGACAACTTTTTACAAGGAAAAAAAATCAATTCTGATGAGGCAGTTTAAACAGCCTTCAAGCAGTTCATCGATTCTCGCTCCCAGGATTTTTTTACCAAAGGGATCAATGAGCTCCCGATAAAATGGCGAAAGTGTATCGATAACAATGGTACATACTTCGATTGACTAAATATATAATTTCTTTTAAAAATGTTATTTTTAATTTTTTGATACCGAGCGGCAATTTCATATGTAAAGACCTAATAGTAAATGATCACCAAAATTGTGTTTCCTAAAGTCTTGTAAGTAGAAATTATGAGTTTGACTGTAAAAAGCGATTTGGTTCTGGCGTAGGGGGTCACAGTTCTAACATAACCTTACCATGTCGGATCAACCCTAGTGGGGACTTAAGAGTAAGACTTATTCGACCTTGATTAATTAGAGGTAATCCGGTTTGACTTGATAATGTTAATTAATATTAAAGCCTTCTCACCGGATATTTACTAATACGCCTGTGGGTATAAGGCAAACGAGGGTTCTCTATTGTTTATTGCTTACCGAAGTCACTGAGCCTTTACTTGCTGATGTATGACTGATTTAATTACTGACTACTATTGTAGAAGTGGTCTGTACTGTGTTTGCTGATGCGTTTCAAATCTTAAAGACTTAGCCTCAAGGTCTATTTTAATCAAAATATCCGTTCAACGTGGATACATTTTCACAGTATTACTTTGAATTCTATTTTGTATATATTCCTATATCATTATTATCATCATTTTCATATCAACGTTTAGACGACCACTGCTAGTATAGGTCTCCCCAAGGGGGGGTTCAGCCGTAATCGCCACAGTTGGCCGATGCATGTTGGCTATCGCAGTAGGTGTTATGGTACTCAGAAAGACGCTGTTGCCCATCCTCTGGTCAATATTCGTAGATAAACACACATACATATTTGTAATAATAGGAAAAAAATAGATGATTTTTCATTAAAAAATCCACATTATTAAAATGTATGAAGTAGAACATTTATTTTTTCTGTGTTGGTCTATAAGGGTGTTACTACACCAATCGATCAATCATAGATCGATGCCATCGGTCGACATCGATCTACGTTGATCGATTGGTGTGGTAGCTTTGGCTGATCGACGAATACCGGTCGACTAACCAATCGATCGATTGCCAGTCCATGGCTTCGGTCGACGTTCATCGAATAACTCCGGCTATAATCCATTACTAATAATAATCAAGCAGCTCGATCGACGTCGACTAATCTATTCTACCAATGCCAAAATCAAATGTTTTGTATGTTTTACAAAAGGTACTCCAACTGAATGTGAATGTTGAATCTACTATTTCTTAGTGAAGGTGAATTATTTTCCGTAAGTGAATGTATTATAATGAGTTTACCACTTAATATAGGTTTTTATTATAGGTTTTCCTGTAAACTACAAGCAATTAACTATATTTTGTTTTTTTTTTTTATTTTTGTCTCAGTAGTTTCGGAAATCAGGGGTTTTTTTTAATTCCTAATTTTACCCTCGGAAATGACCCTTATTTAGAAAAAAGAATGGATTTACTTTGCACATCTATGTTTGGGTCATAGAATTACACCTTTCACTTGATTTGGTCCAGTGGATTCCAAATTGGCTGTGACAGACGGACGGTCAGACAGACAGACGCACAAGTGATCCTATAAGGGTTCCGTTTTTTTTGTACGGCACCCTAAAAATCAGACTTTATTATGATTGTTGATCAATGGTTGATAAAAAGGTATAACAGCACCCTACAGCAGTGTTATTCTGTAAAAATCTCCCTCGTGGGAAGCTTAAGTGAAGTGAGATGAGTTCATCATTATCATGTCAACCTTTAAAAGCCCACTGTTGGGCATAGGTCTCCCCCAAAGACCCCCACCTGCGTCGGTCCGGTCCCGCGACACAAGTGAGATGTGTTACCGATGTTATATTACGGTAACGTGAAGAAGAGTGCTGTGTGTAGTTCCCAAACGTCCGGGTAAAGCCGGGCACTGTCAGGCTTTTTGATTGCGTGTCCGGCCAAATTAGACGGTCCTGTCCAGCTTTTTACAAGCTGTTTAAATTTAACCATATTTTTTATTTTTCTCATGTGTAGGTTTCAGTTCCGCCCGCTTCACCTTGTTTCCCTAGCTCAAGCTAGCGGACCTTTCTCCACTGTCCGATCTTTTTACCTACCTAATATGACGGAAGGGCATTCAATATCCGTGGGCATGCCGGACTCTTCCCGGCTAAAACCACCGCGGTGTTCCACCTCTGCCTATGGCCGGGGGTGCGGGTTTCGCATGAGCATTCACCGGTCCCCCGACAGACCATGACCTGCTGTTCTTCAGCAGGTCCCACCTCGCCGTGCGGCCATTTCCATAACGGCCGCACCCACTCTCGAGTGGCGCGCGTGGAACACTGCGCCGCGCGCCGCCTACTCGGGCCTATCTGATCGGACGACGGACGCCCCTAGTCCGCCGCCCGCAGACCATTTCTCATGGAGGTCGCAGATCGTTTTAAGCCCTTCTCGGGCGTCCGTTTCGTCTCCTGCGGGAGGGGAGAGAGGATGCAGCTTCTCTCTCTCTCGGCTGCCTCCTTTTCAGACATGACATCCTCGCAAAAGGAGGCAACCCCGTCCCATGCACTCTCGCTCTTGACCATCGATTGAACGACGGCCGAGAGCGAGAGATCGCTCCTGCCTCTTTTTACCCACCTAAATGTCCGGTGAAATTGGCTGGTTACTCCGGCTTTACGGGTTTGAGAAATGGACACCCTATGTGTGTATGTCAGTTATCATCATCATCATATCAGCCTATTGCCGTCCACTGCTGAACGTAGGCATCCGTCAGAGATCGCCAACCAACCCGGTCTTGGGCAGCCCGCATCCATCCGCTGCCAGCCACCTTCTTTAAATCGTCGGTCCATCGTGCCGCAGGGCGTCCCACACTACGCTTGCCTAAACGCGGTCTCCAGTCTAGAGCGTGTCTGGTCCATCTACCGTCTGTCCGTCTGCAAGTGACGTGGCCGTGATGTGCCAACTCAATTGATTTACTATTTATAGATTTGAAACCTACTAAAAAACTAATTTTACAGTTAAAAAGGAATCGTGTTTTTAGGGCTAAAATAAAATGTAGAGAGAAAAGTTTCTGTATCGGATTTATTGGATAAGGCTTTCTCAATATAACATCCCTAACTGTTCTACATTTTCAGATTTCTATTTTTACCCCGACCTAACCAGTTAACGATAATAGCTCCTGTTTAATGTCGCATAGCAAATTAGAGTCTGTCCCAAAGTGGCTGGTGGAGCAATAAATTGAAATTCGCCAGACAAGCAACTGACTACTTACAGGGCTCCGTTACACGGGTTTTTTTAGAAGCAAAAACTGTATTCTACTTTCGTAAATCTTCGGATTATAAAGATCGTTTTACTGACACTTGCGGGTAAATTATTATCACAAGAAAGTTTTTAAGGATGACGACTAATATAGATTATAATCCAAATATTTGATATTTTTATTCCATGCTGATACACATTACTGCTATAGTATGACAAGTTTGAAAAAAGCTCTACGTAGTTCGTTCTAAGTAAGGGTCGATTTTACCAAACTTATTAAACGGATAAGACTCTTGACTCTTGTGTTGGATACGAGTAAGTCTCTTCTAAAGTGGTGAAATCAGACCTACAATGTCAAAAAATAGGAAACAATTAAATTCTTCTCGTATAGTAAGAAGTACGATTTGACTTTATTACATCAGCCAAAGACGCCGAAAGACTTAGCATTTATCGACATTCCGTATTCATCATCATCATCATTCATCATTTCAGCCAAAAGACGTCCACTGCTGACACAGACCTCCCCCAAGAAATGGGGGGATTTGCCATAATCGCCACGCTTGGCACGCGGGTTGGCGATCGCAGTATGGTTGTTACAAATGCACAGAGAACGCTGCTGCCCATACTCTGGCGAGTCCCTTAGTCGCCTCTTACGACACCCACGGGAAGATATGGGATGGTGCTATTCTTTACGTCCGACATCATACGGACTCCGTACTTCCGTATTCAACTCAACTCAATTTGAGTAGAATACGGAAAGATGATGATGATGACATACATACAAAGTTCGAAAGAATAACGTAAAATCGTACTTCGTAGATTGCTAGGAGATTAAGTACTGAGTAGGTATGTCGAAGTCTAATAGTTTCTCAGTAACGATCTTTCGCAATAGATTATCGAAGTCAAATAGCTCCGTAGAAATGATTCTTTGCGGTAACGAGTATCGAAGTCAAGTAGTATCGCAGTGAAGATCTATTGCGGTAACGTGCATCGCAATTTGGTAGCATCGTAGTAGCATTTATCGAAACTTTGTGCGTCGACATTCCGTATTCAACTCGATGAAAACCGCATTAAAATCCGTTGCAAAGTTTAAAAGATCTAAGCGTACAAACAGCGGGAGCGACTTTGTAAAGAAGATTCCTACAATTGGTATTTGTTTTTGTCATCTTAGGTTATTACATATTAAATATAAAGAAAGAAGTTCAACTAAGATTAATGATGATTCAAGGAACATCCTACCTAGTAGCAAAGGAAATAGAAATACAAGGTTATTTTATTATTTATTTACTTACAAAAGTTTGTCATGGTGTGCTGGGCACATTTTGGTTTGTCATCTATACATTACAGTCAAAAGGTTAAAGTGTACAAAATAATATAAATCAAAAATATTCAAATATACAATACACACTTTATGAAAACTTACATCACATTTTTCTTTTCAATCAAAATACGGATTGTTTTATAGACCTCGTAAATAAGAAACATAAAATATTCGCAAAACTAAAACAATACACCAACTTATGCGATTTAAGTTATGCTTTTTGAGGTTTGATAGGTACCTACAGCTGAGATTCTGACTGATTTAAGCAATGTTCAACCTTATTTTAGGAGCAAATAGTTCGTAGACTATAATAGGAGATCACGTTTCTGAAATATTAGAACGAATGGGTTCGACAGTTTGCCTTTTTGACTGACAGGGTAGTACTTGAGTAATAATAATTATTTTATTGATATAAACCTTAGATTGTTGATAGGTCTAGGAGACGTACCTATAGTCTGAGATATAAGCGTTTAATTTCGCTATAAAACAGTACCTACCTAAAAACATCCCAAAGACAAAATATTGTTATCAATTATTTGAAAAATATGGTAGGTATGTATGGAATGGTATGCATTGATATTTAAGGAGTTTCCTGCTCATTCTTCTCCATACGATGCTACCTTCTGACACAGCAAATAGATTCAATTCTATTTTTATGACGTTCAAAAGGTCCTTTTTATGGTCTAATTGGAATAAATTATTTGATTACACTTTGAGTTTCAAAAGTTCAAAACTCCTACCTACCTCAAATGAAATGCTAAGCATAGCAACATTACCGACCGCATCATATGTTTTCATCAACTTAAATCTAGATTAACCACAGGAATACCGCGAATGGATCTTGAAAAATGTACCTAGTCCCGGTAATATCCTGCGGTGACGCGAAATAAAAAAACATTCATTTTCATAAAAACCTAAGCACTTTCTAGTTCAGTATTTCCCAAACTATCGTTTGCGGCCCGCTGGTAGGTCGCAAGTGAATACTGGATAGCCTTGAAAAATTGCATGCAAAAATAGGAAACAAATACATCCTTCTTATTGAGATTGCACTCCTTGTATTATTTCCCTAGCCTCTAAGGACTTTTGAAAGGCCCTATGCTCAGTGACTACTACTGGGCAGATTGCCTTTGACAAGTCCGTTAAGCAACTTTTTCCGCGCTCCCTCGTACCAGCACTCGTGGTACATATACAGGTCATCTCACCACCTCTTTCTGAAGGGTATTTAGTTAAGTATTAAAATTGTCAATAGTGACTAAATGTATTTTCGAACTGTCCTTTATTAATATAGTCATGATCTGCTTAACCTTTTCTGGGTCGGCTCCCAGTCTAACTGGATGCAGCTGAATACCAGTATTTTACATGGAGCGACTGCCTATCAGACCTCCACAACCCATTTACTGGGTAACACAATACCCCTTGGTAAGACTGGTGGTCAGACTTTCTGATTTCTGACTACCCACCCGTATCGGCGGCCCAGCGGCTTAAAGTACTTTCCAGGGCACAGAGGAACTTCGGTATGAAATAGATGGTCACCCATCGATGAATAAACCGCGGCAAGCGTAGCTTAACTATGAGCAGTCAATTCGTACGGCTTTTACTTAGCCTTCGTGACAGCGAAGAATTTCAAATTTCGAAGTTTTTCTTAGATGGTCGCAGTAGGAGCAACTTTGGGAACCGCTGTTCTAGATCATTATTTCTTGGAACCTGTGAATATGTTATGAGGCAATTTACATAAAGAGTTTACATCATGTCTGTATTCCTTGATTAGATAGTCAGAAGTAAATGTGTCTGTTTGTACTTATTAGGTACCAAAGTCGTTACTAAGTTTTGGCAGTTGTTTTAAAAGGTTTGTCTTACGCCGTATGTTACATAATAATTGCATAAATACAACATAGTGCAATCTATTGTTTGAGGAACAGCAGTATTTTTTTATAAGTTAGAGGTAGTCCTATAACAAAAAATATTAATAAGAATACTCTCATCCCTCCCCCATCCTCATTCTAAAAGATTATTAGTGAATTAAGTCATGTTGTATGTAAATCGAAAGATTATTAGTGAATTAAGTCATGTTGTATTTAATCGCGATCGCCAACATGCATCGGTCAAACATGGCGATTACGGCTGAGCCCCCAATTGGGGGAGACCTATGCCCAGCTGTAGGCGTCTAGAAGTTTACATGATGATGATGGCAATGCTGATAGATATTGCTCTAGTTTAATATATGGGATAATGTTTATCCTATATTTAACTACTAACACCTAATTCCGTTTCGCCGGTATAGCGTGAAAATGTTACAAACATCCAATCATCCTCACAAACTTACGCATTTATAATAGTTGTTAGATACTTAGGCTCGTACTTATCTAACCGTTTGTGACACGTTTATAATTACTACAAAATAGCACCCCAATAACATTATAATTTTCACAAAAGCCATCATTTACTCAATTGAACAATACGTTGCACGGTTTGTCAAACAAATTCATGTTCACGACAAGTAAGCCACGCAATGTATATTGTTGAACTGTCAAAACGGAACCTATTGCTATAATAATACGCAAATCAGGAGCTGAGAAGGTCGAAATGCCCGCGGCTAGAACATTAATTTCCGTCAACTCATGCATATACGACCGAGGGTTTAATATATACTAAATATACAAATCTGTTATCTTCTATATATATAAAATTCTTTGTCCTGAATGACTGACTGACGGATCAACGCACAGCCTAAACCACAGATCGTAGAGACCTGAAACTTGGAGGGTGTGTTCTTTGTATGACGTAGGCATCCAATAAGGAAGGATTTTCCGAAATTCTACCCCTAAAGGGGTGAAAAACGGGGGCAAATTTTGTATGGGGCAACGTGATTCCTGGGTCCAATCTACTTCAAATTTTGCCTAAACATTCTTTAACAGAATTGATGGAAGACGTATATTTTTATTTTATTGAAACTCATCGCCTAATGGGGCTAAAAAGGGGTAGAAAGTTATTTTGGGAGTGATTTGCATCGAATACTCTTTAGTGCTTTTGATTTAAATTACTTTTAATTTTGACACGTGTCGTGTTTGAAAACTCAACTCAAAATAAATATTATTACAATAATCTGCAGAAGAATTAGGTACATGTATTTTTTAATACATTAAATTAAAGGATTATAAAATTATTTTATTAAAATAGTGTGGTGGTGCGAGGAACTAGGACTGACGAGGTAAATGCATCGTTGAAACGATCAATTCTATGTCAGGAGTTTATAAATCGCGCTTGACCATCAATATGCGCGCTCAGCTTGGCGGCAATTCACGTGTTTAAGAATTCTCCGATCTTCATTTAAAAGTTGGGGAAGACTTTCTACCAGTGGAGAGAGGGCAGGTGGATCTAACAGAGACTCTTGGTATTGTAGTATCTACAATAGAAGAACTGATTCATCTGTTGTACGGCGACATCAGTCAAATACCGCACCAAGAGAATTTGGGTGTGTTAACAGGCTATTTCAACGCCTAAAAATTATCAAGCTGCAGCGATCGATAAAAACATTCTGTTTCTCTCAAATTGAAGGGAGACAAGTAGTATACATCTCAATGAATACAGTAGTCGGGCAAGGTGACGCCACACATTACCCCGTAGAATTTTGAGAGGTTTTATAAATATATAGCTAAGCTTCCTCAATATTTTTTCGTCTTTTTAAACATTTTCAGGCTAAGAATTTCAAAATTTGTTGTGTGTGTATGAATATATAAAAGTATTTCTTTTTTGGAACGTCAAAGAACATATCGTTTTTAAATCGTGCAATATTCGTACTCTGTATTTATCTTAAAATGTAAAAAATAAACAATTATTTATGATCACTTTTTTTTCAGCATGCATCGCGAAAGAGTCAGCTTTTTTTAGTACATTAACCGTGTACACGACAGAATTTCCTATTGGCATTAAAGACAAATCTCCATACAAAGTTTCGTGCTTCTAGACCAAGCTGTGCACTGCCTGTCAGTGAAATTTATAATTGCTATTGAGCACTCAAGTAGTAATTGTTTACGACTTCCACGCGAACGAAGTCGCGGGCATAAGCTAGTTATATTATAAAAAGGTAAAGTTTGTAAGTTTTAATGTAAAAGGTGTCCACCGAAACAACTTATCCGTTTTCAAAAATTATTTCACATATCAAAGCTTCACTATTGCGAATACCATACGATGTTGTTTTATGGTAAATATATATTATTTCAATGTGGACGAATTCGCTGGCAAAACCTAATAAAATTTATTAGACGGGCATAATCTTCTTCAAACGAACATTTTTAAGGCATAAATATGATCTAGCATAATTATTGTTTTGCTAATTGTTTAAATGTCTGAATTTACAATGGCATACTTTTAAGACGGCAGAATTTTATTTGGCATAATTTCAAAGACTAATTAATTTGTCTTTACAAATTGCGAAAGGAAATCACCTAGTGCCTAAGGTTCAGTCAACGTTCTCACTCTAATTTGTGCAAGAGCGAAACTTGGGGCAACTTGGGGAGCAATTTTTTGAAACCACCCAGAAATTGGAGCGCCGCTTGGCGGGGTTTCGTCGACTGGGCCTTATTTTTTAAGAACAGCTGTTGATATCATTATGCGTAAATAAATTTATGCTTTAGAATGTTATGCAAAACATTATTATGGATATGAAGTTCGAGCCTAAAGATAATTTTGACAAAATTATGAATAAATAATGAGTGTATGCCAGAAGATTTTCTGCGAAATGGCAATGCTAGATAATATAGTGACATAAAAAGTTCTGCTATAAAAGGTAGAGCCCTCCGGAACTACTACTCCGATTCAGAAAATTACTTCGTTAGCTACATTATCCCAAAAAGCTTCTGGCATTTATTATTTAAAAAAATAGGAATGCATAAGGTAATTGACACAAACAATGTCGCGGCCAATAGCTAGTATATATAATAATTAATATACCTACATAGATTTGCCAAAAAATAAATTAAATGTTATGAGAAACATAATCATGTTTGTTTTGCGTGTGTGGTTTTAAAAATACTCGGTTGCCCTGAGGGCTGTAACTCGCTCAGTCCTTCCATTACAATCTTCGAAACCAAAATTAATTAGATCCGGGTATAGGATTTCATTTATAAATGGACATAATACTGGCAGCTTTTACCGTTTTTTTTTTACATTAATTCTCTGGACTGTATAGTTCGAATTTGTATCTTATTTAATATGTTTTAAGATTTCGTTTTAATTAGTCCCCATATATAACGGGTATTCAGAAGCAGGAATTAAATAAGAAGCCCGCGCTGGAGTTCTAATAATCTATATTTTTCTAGTCGTAAGTATTTTTACAAACATCTGTCCCCACCAGTTACGCTAGTCGAAAAAAGTACTGCCGCCAACAGGAAGTCCACACACATCCCCTTTTTATTATTGTTTAAATTTAACACTTACATAAATTGACTTACTTATTATAATAATCATAACAATATTAGCTATAGGTTTTATAAAGTAGACTTTTACAAATGAATATGATTTACAGTATGTAATATTTCCCAATTAATAAATGAATGCTCAGAGAAAAAGGAAAAGTTATTAATATTTAAAATGACCACAACATTATGGTGTCTCTAATAATTGATAGATGGCGCTATTGGATAGTTTGCATCAGTAGATCTTAATGGCTGCTGTTATACTAGTTGTGTTCAATGTCAGTAGATGGCGTTAGCCGTTTATTCTTGACGATGAGGCGAGTAGAGTGAAGCTTCCTGGGCTACGGCTGCACAGCTGGCGACTAACTGTTACACTCGGCCATCCTGCTATTGTCGTGGTCCTCCACGGCGTTGGGCTCCAGCTCCTTCAGCAGAAGTAGTGACACCAGAGTCCATTTTTGGCGGGACCTGGAAACAAACAGCCCGCAGTATATTTTGATATATATGATAAATTATCAAATGTGTTCTTTCTGATACTTGGATTTTTATTAAATTAGCATTCGGTTATTCACATAGATTTATTTGACATCTCACATGGCACATAGTGAAGTGCACTTAGATCTGTCTGAAGTTTCACAAAGCATAATCGGAAAGACATTCACTCAGATATAATAGCAAGTGTAACTGGATACATGATCACACAGATTTATATGTTGTATCACTCAGTAGAACAGCATAGATATCCACACAGACCTAGCTGTATCACACAGCTAGCAGGAAAGATATTCACACAGACCTTTCAGGCATATCACACAGTATATCAGGATAAGTATTCACACAGACCTATACTTATGCTGTATCACACAGTATAGCAGGATAGATATTCACACAGATCTGTCTGCTGTATCACACAGCATAGCGGGACAGATATACACACAGATTATCTGTATCACACAGATTAGCAATTCTAATTTGTTTAGGTATCAATTAGATTCTGTTCTACAATGAGCACACTAATCTGTAACAAGTAGGTACCTAGTTGTTGTGTTCTGTAGTTAGGGCAATATTAATTTTTAATAGCTACTTAATGAATGCTACTTAATGGTGTGTTGAATGTTTAAATTGGAATAATACAACTATTTATAATATAAAGTAGGTAGGTTTTTAATTTAAAATTATCAGAGGAAGATAAAGCAATAATAATAATAATAATAATAATATGTACGGACATTTTCACACACGGCCATCTGACCCCAAACTAGGGAGACCCTGTACTATGAGTGTCAGACAGCTGGTATACACACACACACACACACAGTACACAGTGTAAAGTATAAATATTATGAATAACAAGACAAACAACTATATCTGGTGCAAACAAATGGTATTATAATTACTTAGCTCTCCAATAAATCTATTAAATCATCCCTATCTATTTCATGATCAGAATCTGTAGAGCTGTCTGGCACTGATGACTTATACGGACGTAATGAATCACCAGCAACTACTGCACTGAACTTTTTATATCCTTTGACCCCTTGAATGCTATTTATTGTATATCGGTCAATAGTATGGTCTATTTTAGTGATCTTGTACGGACCCGTAAACACACTTCCTAACTTTTTAGTGACACCAACTGTATGATCACGAGATAAACCTCCCTTCCACAAAACCAATTCACCTACATTATATTTCCTACATTTCTTATGCCTCTTATCATACCGATCTTTCATCATTGCCATATTATTATCAATGCGCAACTTTGCATTTTGTCTACGTTCAAGTAACTGCTTCTGAGGGTCAACGTTTGTACCAACGTTTGCAGGGTAAGCAGGTAATAAGGCATTGTCATGCGTAAACATAAGACTAAAGGGGGAGAATCCTGTAACAGCATGAGGGCTGTTATTTATGCCCCAGACTACATCCGAAAGTTTTTCATCCCATGTGCATTCACTTTCAGCGGTAGTGTTTAGGCCGTTTACAATGGTTCTGTTTACTCGTTCGACCTGGCCGTTTGATCGTGGACAAGCAACTGCATTTAGTACATGTTTGAACTGTTTTTGTTTAGAAAATTCAGTAAAATAACGACTAGTAAAAGCGACGCCTCTATCTGTAATTATTCTATGAGGATTGCCAAAAGTAGATATTATTTCCTTTAAGTTCTGAATAGTTTCTATAGAACCAGTCCCTTTAACAGCTCGAGCAAATACAAATTTCGTAAAAGAATCAATCACTACAAGTATGTACGAGTAACCACGGCGTGTTTTCAAAAATGGGCCTAAATGATCTATATGTAAAGTATGCATTGGTATTGCTACTTTCTCAATGGGATGCAGCTCGCCCTCTACTTTGCCATAACTTCCCTTAGCATAAGCACAGTGTAAGCAGGCATTTACATATTTTCGTATAAACCGGGTCATACCAGAGAACCAAAACTTTGATTTTATTGTCTTTTCGCACTTTTCAAAACCTATATGCCCAACTTGGTCGTGGTATTTTTGTAACAATGACCACTTTGACAGTTTAGGTATTACGAATCGATTGCCGTGTAAAGTTTTTCGAAATAGACATCCGTTATCAATGGTATAATTTTTATTTATATCCGGATTATTCGTGCCCGCATTAATCTGTCGAATAATACTTTGTACTGTATCGTCTTGCAACTGTAGCGTGAGGCGCCAGTCAGCTTCATCAATGCGAAGTATAGAAACGCTTTCAACCGGGTTGCGACTAAGTGCGTCAACGTGTTGCATACGGTGGCCAGGGCGATATTCGATTTCGATATCGAAATCCTGGATCGTTAGCCACCATCGGGCTATACGCGGTATCAAATCTTTTTTAGTCAGTGTGGTTCTTAATGCTGCACAATCGGTAATCACCTTAACTGGGATACCTGTTACGTAAATACGGAAGCGTTTTAGAGATTCAACCACGGCGAGAGTTTCCAGCTCATAACTATGATAGTGCATTTCCTCCCTACTAGTAACGCGACTAAAATAAGCAACAGGTTTTAAATTACCATCGTTTTGATATTGAAGTAGAATACCGCCTAGCCCTAAGCTACTAGCATCTGTATGGATTTCTGTTTTAGCATGCGAGTCATAAATTGCTAAAACAGGTCGCTCAGTCAACATGGTTTTTAAAAGATTAAAAGAATATTCTTGTTCGGAACCCCACATCCAGGCTACGTCCTTTTTTGTTAGGCTGGTTAAAGGCCGGGCAATTTCAGCGAATCCTCTTACAAATTTACGGAAATACGATGCTAAACCGATGAATTGTCGTAATTCATGTACGTTTCGCGGCTGCCTAAAATTAATAACACTAGTAATCTTTGCTTGCCCCGGGCGTACAGACCCTTCAGTAACCTCATGACCCAAGTAATTTACACTGGTTTTCAAAAAAGAGCACTTTGTTAAATTTAGTTTTAAATTAGCACGAGAGAGAAGTTTCAAAACATCTTCCAATAGGTCTATACCTTCTTCTATTGTAACAGTGGGCAAAGTGACGTCATCAAGATATGTAGCTATTTTATTATCTAGGGACCCTAATGCCTTACGAATTAACCGTGAGAAAACCGCCGGCGCGTTGGCCAAACCAAACGGCATTTTTAAAAATTCATATTGTCCAGTCGACGTAATGAAGGCGGTTCTATGAATTGAATCTTCCGCCATTTTAACTTGATAATAACTTTGTGCCATATCAAGAACCGTAAAATACACTTTTCCCGATAGTCGATTGATCTGATCATCAATGTGCGGAAGAGGAAATCGATCTTTTACAGTACGTGTGTTGAGAGCACGGTAGTCGATACATAACCGATAGTCGCCTCCCTTTTTCTTGACTAGAATTACAGGACTCGCGTATTCAGAGTTTGATTCTCGCACTATTCCCGCGGATAAAAGGTCATTCACCTTTTCCTGCACAATTTCATTTTCTTTGTAAGATAATCGATAGGGCTTACAAAACACAGGTGTTTCTGAAGTGGTAGAAATATGCATTTCAATTAAATCCGTACAACCAAGTTCACTGCTACATTCAGCAAAACAACTGGGATACTTATTTAGTAAATCTAATAATAATTTAGAATGTTTTTCTTCCATTTCGCCAATGTCTAGGTCAGACAATACAAATGTCTTGTTTGGCTGAACATAATCCTGTGTACTATTAGTGGCACAAGTTTGAGAAACAAAAGCTACGTCGGTTTGCGTGTACATATCTGCGCGCGTAATCAGTCGGCCCGCGGACCATTGTAAACAAAAATCACCTAAGTTAATTATGCGTAATTGTAATTTTGGGGTATTTTTCAAAACTAACTCTGGGATGTAGTACGATTCATCACACATAGAATACAAACGTGGATGGGTAACAAGTATTTCACTTGGCGCCAAATCATATGATGTGTAGACGCGTACCTCTGCACTCGAACCCGGCAGGACTTCGACATTGTTGAACAAGAATAGGGGGACTTTTGATATAAAGTCCTTGCTAGACAAACAGATGGTTGATAAGGGACAGTCGTACGCACTATTTGCAATGAATTTCTCAGAATTACAGGTTATAATTAAGTTTAAGTTCGGCTGATTAATAATAGGCTGCCCCACAATTAAATCTATACCGTTGAGGTTTGCATTTGTTATCTCGACACATGTTTGTAAACTTATATTATCTATAACTAGATCTACAGACGCTTTACCTAGAGAATTTACAAGTAAGCCTCCAAAGCCTCTCATTACAACATTTGATGGTAATATACATGAGTGCGATTTTTCGGTAGCTTGCATCGTGATTATGTTAACCTTACTGCCAGTATCAATATAGCCGATTGCTTCAAAACCATTTATACATATTTGTTTACGGTATAAATCTGAAATAACTTCTGTGGTTACATGATAAACCTTCCGTACCTGTTGGTTTCTTTGCGGTGGCGCCGGCATGTCCCGCGAGCTCCCCCCGGCCGCATACCAGCAGGTGTTGGCAGCGTGTCCCACGCGCTGGCAGACCTGGCAGCGTGTGGCGGGTGCAGCTCGGCAATCCCGGGCTTCGTGCCCCGGTCGCCGACAGTTATAGCACACCTTCGGAGCAGAGTTCCCTGCCGCAGAGCCCCGTTGCCAAGTTGACTTGATCAGCTTCTGGTCAGAGGATCGCCTGTTTTTTTCAGTCCCGTAGTTTTCGAGTGACGAAAGGAACCCGTAATATAGTTCTTCGGGAGTCTTGTAGCCGCATGCTTTCGCGTTCGCACGCAGTTCAACCGGCAATCCACGGATGAGGCACGACATTGCGTTTTCCCCATCCAGCCCACACTTTTTCATTAGAGATATTTTATCATGGTAGTATCGGGTCATGGTCTCGTTTCCTTTTTGGCGTGCTAGCATTTCTTCCAGGCGGTCGACGAAATCGGTGGTACGTGGAAACGCCTTTGTCAGCCATTCCTTCCATGTGCCCCACGTGGCGCTGTAATCCTCCAAGTCGTCGTACCAGTCGCGCGCAGCGCCGCGTAGCCGAGTTTGCATCACGAAGACCCTGTCCCTTTCTTCCCAGTTGTATATGTCGCCCAGTTGATCGATCTTGTGAAGCCATCCAATCACGTTTACATTTTTCTTCGCTGGATCGAATTTAGGAATGACCTCTGTGTCCAGGTGTGTTATTCTTGGCCTTTTGTTGGTGGGTAAATCACAAAACGAGGACTGCGAAGAAAAAAAAACGGGACTTTTTTCCTGGTGGCCACCATTTTCTATTTCATCCGAGTCGACGCTTGACGACCGTCTCCCTATGCCGCGGATATATGGGCCGTGGAATTCTTCCATCCCACTTCTGAACTATAACGGGTATTCAGAAGCAGGAATTAAATAAGAAGCCCGCGCTGGAGTTCTAATAATCTATATTTTTCTAGTCGTAAGTATTTTTACAAACATCTGTCCCCACCAGTTACGCTAGTCGAAAAAAGTACTGCCGCCAACAGGAAGTCCACACACATCCCCTTTTTATTATTGTTTAAATTTAACACTTACATAAATTGACTTACTTATTATAATAATCATAACAATATTAGCTATAGGTTTTATAAAGTAGACTTTTACAAATGAATATGATTTACAGTATGTAATATTTCCCAATTAATAAATGAATGCTCAGAGAAAAAGGAAAAGTTATTAATATTTAAAATGACCACAACATTATGGTGTCTCTAATAATTGATAGATGGCGCTATTGGATAGTTTGCATCAGTAGATCTTAATGGCTGCTGTTATACTAGTTGTGTTCAATGTCAGTAGATGGCGTTAGCCGTTTATTCTTGACGATGAGGCGAGTAGAGTGAAGCTTCCTGGGCTACGGCTGCACAGCTGGCGACTAACTGTTACACATAGGCAATGTGTGTAATCCTATTCCATCAGTGGGTTTATATTTTCATCATATGCCTAGTCTTTTGCCAACTATGTTGTGGTCGGCTTCCAGTGTAACCGCATACAGCTGAATACCATTGTTTATCATGGACCGACTGCCTGTCAACCCAGTTACTGGGCAACACGATACCCCTTAGTATAGCGGATTATCAGAATTGCAGCCTTCTTCGGCTTTACGTACTTTCCAAGACGGGAGTGTGACACCACCAACTTTCGAACTCCGGACTGTTACTGAGCAATTTCCTAACACACACCCATCCGATCATTTTTACTGATAGGTGACCGAAACCGGATTCCGATTCCGGTCACCTATCAGTAAACGTCGTCGCAAATCGCTCCGTAAAAATAGTGTCAAATAAACCGATAATTACCGTACAACCACGTAAAAAGGCGAAAACTGATAAAAGAACCTATCAGTTTAAGTGCATCACAATTTTGAGGTTAACTGTCAAAACAATAGTGAACGAGTAAAGTGAAGTAAATAGTACTACCAACCAGACAACTTGAATGTGCGTTCAGAAACCACACGCAATTCAACGTTCCGTTACAAGCAGTTTCATTACGCTTATTTTTTCATTACAAATAATTAAACCACTAAGAAAATGGAACAACAATTTCAAATATTATTTGACAAAATTAAAACTGAAATGAATATACAAACTGCAACAATTACAAATAATCTACTACAAAAGATGGAAGAAAAATTACAGCCATTAATTGAAGAAAATAAAAACTTGAAAGAAAAAATAGAAGTGTTAGAGAATAAAGTAAACAAGCTGGAAAAGGAAAAGAAGAAAAATAATGTACTACTCTTTAGACTAGAAGAGACTAAGGCAAGTTCATGAGACCTATTTAAAACAGTAAAAGAAATAATGAAAAATTATCTTGACATTTTAGTGAATGATAGCGATATTCAGAACATTTACAGAATTGGAAACAAAAATAAAGAGAAATAAGGAAAAAATATTGGAACAAAGTAGAAATTTAAAAAAACAAAAAGAGGCTAGAAGACATTTAAATAGTAGAAGACTATTCAAAAGCTGTATTAGAAAAACGCAAATTACTACAGGAACAACTAAAGGAAGAAAGAGTAAAAGGAAAATTTGCATATATAAAATACGACAAGTTGATAGTGAAGGAAGGTAACGCAACCAACACAGAAAAAAGGAAAAGAGAAGAATCTACATCTCCTGGGATAAAAACAAACCCTAAAAAACAAATTAATATGGCTACAAGCAGCAAGCCACATCGAACAAATGCTTATGACTTGATGCGAGCTGGATCAAATTCAAATTCTTCCTTATCATCAATAAACAAAGTCAGGTCAGGGGGGGGAGTGAGGTGTTAGACTCCCCCCCGGACGTCTTAGAGGGGCGCGCGTGGAACACTACGCGCCGCCACCTCGGGTCCTGGTGTATGGGGGGGGCGACAGACGTCCCCGAGTCTGCCGCCCCTGGACCCATTTAGGGGGGCCGGAAGAGGGCATTGTCCGCCCTCCGCCGACGCCCGGTGCGCCTGCTGCGGGCAGGGTGGGAGGTTGAGATCTCCCTCTCCCTTTCCGCAGCCTCCTTCTGCGACATGACACTTTCGCAGAAGGAAACCACCGCGTCCCAGGACTCGCGCTGTCGACCATTGACTCGACCACGGCCGACAGCGACAAGTCACTGCCTACTTCTGAGACGAGGGCACGGCGCGGCCCCTCCCAAAAGGCACATTCCGCCAGCGTATGCCGCGCCGTGTCCTCCCGGCAGTCGACGCAGTGGTGACACCGGGCGTCCGGCTCCCTGTGTATGCGACACAGGTACTTCCCGAAGCAACCATGCCCCGAGAGCACCTGCGTCACCCGAAACGACAGGGAGCCGTGCCTCCTCCCGAACCTTCAAAAACCCCTACACCTACCCGAAATAATAAAAACAATGTAAACAAAATACAAATAGCAACTATTAACAGAACATTAAGAACTGAGGAAAGACTTATCGAACTTAAAGAAGCATTGAAAGATATTAGATGGGACATACTTGAACTCTGTGAAGTTAGAAGATCTGGAGAAGAAATAAAAGAATTCAAAGATTTTATATTCTACTACAAACGAGAAACTCAAGGAAAACATGGAATAGGATTTTTAGTTAAAAAAGGTCTTAAACAGTACATACAAGAATTTAATGGTACATCGGATAGAATAGGAATTCTAAATATTAATCTACCTGGCTTCAGAAACCCGTTCTCAATACTGCAAATATATGCCCCAACAGATCAAGCAACGGAAAAGGAAAAGGATATATTTTATAATAGTCTCACAAAGACAATGCATAAACTAAATAAGAACATCATATTGATGGGGGACTTTAATGGTCAAATAGGAGCCAAATCAGATAAAGGAGAGTTCATCATAGGTAAATCTGGCCAGAGAAAGAGAACCGACAATGGGCAACGTATGATACATTTTTGTTTCGAATAGAACTTGAGAGTAATGAACACCTTTTTTTTCAAGAAACAGGACAGGAAATGGACGTGGATGTCTCCAAATGGCAAAGATACAAATGAGATAGATTTTATAATTACCAATATGCCCAAGATTGTCAACAACGTCAGCGTGGTCTCAAATCTAAATTTTATTTCAGATCATAGAATGGTAAAAGGATTGTTCCTTTTACCATTCTATGATCTGAATTAAAATTTAGATTTTTTTAGATTTTTTTTCTTTGTATTTTTAATTCTTTGCACGCTATTGTTAGTGTGCAAAGAATTAAAAATACAAAGAAGAAAATTTCATAGAATAAATGGCCGGCCCATAACACTTAAATCAGAACAAAATCTTAATGAACTAAAATTATCATTAAACTTGATTGAAAAACAAAATAATGTACAAGAAAAATACAACATCTTAGAAGAAGCCCTGTTAAAAATAAATAAACTTAAAACAAGAGATAAAAGTGACAAACTCGGTGACGAAGCCAGATTAAAAATAAACCAAAGGAAATATATGATAACAAACAAAAAAGAAAATCGTACACAAATAGCTAAAATTAGTAAAGAAATTTCAAAAGACATCAGGAACTATAGAAAAACTAATCGACTTAATATCATTAGAGAACAAATAAACAAAATCGGAGGAATCAAAAGAGCTTCAAAACAACTTAAACAACTTTCAACATGGATACCAAAGACAACGCAGAAAGGAAAAGACAACAAAATACAAACTATAACCGCCATCCAAGCCGCGCGCTAGCAGTAAGACGTGTCGCAAGTCACTCCGTTAAAAACAAATATTATCTGTTTATTTATAAGTGTTATTAATACAGTTTCACAGTTATGAAATAGTGCTTAACTTACTACGCGTTTTGGTGAAATAATATCTACGAGTTCTTCATCAAATACGAAGATATAAGCAGTTTAAAACTTAAAAGAAAGCAACACATCACCAAACAACAGTGAGTCACACCTGCGAGAGCTGCTCCTATTCGTCGATTGGTGGTGAGTCAGAACACGCGTTACGGCTCGGTGCGCTACCATATATGGTCACGAATCCACAATATCCCCGCTCACTAAGACACAGGTACGAAATACTGACTGCTAATTTTGCAAAGAATCTACATGTCAAAATAGCTAATTGAAGACTGGTGCGACACCTCATTTACGAGAGCGCGGGTTCAAATCTGAGGAGGAAAAGTTCTTTTTGCATTTGTTTTTTATACTTGCTTGCGCTTTTGTTTTATTTTATTACAAACAATCGCTTTGCTTTCTGCCATATAACGCATACTTGGTAATTTTCCTCTTTATTTACTAAAAAATAATTAAACATGGCTGATGACACGTCTCCCATAAATAATCACGAAAAAGCTCCTCTGCGTAATGTGTCGACCACCAGAGGGAACAAAAGGCAAGCTCTTGGATCTCCGCCTCAGGCGACTACTGAAAATATATTATCGCGTGATGATGTTCGCGATATTATCCAGGAAGTAATGAAGACTGAATTATCGACATTGTTGTCTAAATTTAACGAAACCATGATTGCAACACTGAACAAAGAGTTGCAGCCTATCAATGAGAAAATTGCTGCCATGGATAACTCTATGCAATTTATGAACAGTCAGTATGAAGACCTACTAAAGGAGCATGCTTCGTCTAAGGAGACCATTATAGAACTGCAGAAGGAGAATCTCGAAATGAGTAAAAATATCAATTCACTAAATGCGCGTGTAGATCAGCTGGAACAGCAAACTAGATCTAACAATGTCGAGATTCAATGCTTACCGGAGAAGAAACATGAAAATCTGCTTAATATTGTATCGGAAATCTCTAAAGTGACTGGCTGTGTCGTAGAAAACAGAGATATATTACATTGTACTAGGGTAGCGAAACTCAACCCTAATAATACCAGACCACGTTCAATAGTAGTGCAGCTGGCTTCTCTCCGACTTCGTGATGAATTCCTAGCGTCTATTATTAATTTTAATAAAAAAAATAAGGACAATAAACTGAACAGCGTGCATCTTGGCTACGCTGAGCCAAAAACAGCAATTTTCGTGGCTGAACATCTGTCCCCAACATATAGGGCTCTGCACGCTGCCGCAAGGGTCAAAGCCAGAGAACTTGCTTATAAATTTGTGTGGATTCGAAATGGTAGAATTTTTATGCGTAAAGTACAAGAATCGGAGCACATCATGGTCAAAAACATGGACACTTTAAATAAGTTAACTTAGTTTTCGTTATTATTTATTGTAATCGCATTGGTATTTAATCGTTGTTAACATTCTCGGCTCTTAATATTAATATTTATTACCAAAACACAAGAGGTCTACGCACGAAGACCCATAGTTTCTATCGTCAATTATCTTTAGAGAACTATGACATTGTTGTATTGACTGAAACATGGCTGAATGGTAGTGTACTGAGCTCGGAACTTTTTGACGATAGATATATAGTATACAGAAGAGATAGGGATGGTAGGAAAAAGGATGGAGGTGGTGTATTAATCGCCGTATTGAAGAAAATCAATTCAAAACGTATGGTTCACTGGGAAAGCCAATGTGAGGATCTTTGGATAACTATTGAAGTACCGTTTATGAAATCTTTTAGTCGAATGGCTCTGTGCGCGGTATATTTGCCACCACCCGTGTTACGTAGTACCTTGGACAATTTTTTCGACAGTTGTAATGTGATACTTGAACAGGCAGACTTGCACGCCTGTATTGTCGGCGATTTTAATTTAGGTAACATAAAATGGAACTTGGTTAATGACTCAGGGAATAATTATACTCCTCCTGGCATTAGTAATATGCTAGTAGACTTTATTCACATGCATAAATTGACCCAACTTAATGGTATTGTGAATGTATCTGGACGAATATTAGACCTTGTATTAACTAACTTACCTTATAGTAGCGTTACTGCAGCCCTTAATTCCCTCAGCAATATTGATGTCCACCACCCTCCAATCGAAATCCTGCTTAAAGCGAGTGAAGAAATCCGACTTCCATACAACCCTCAAACTATAAGAACTAATTATTATAAACTTGATTATCAAAAAATTTGCGAAAATCTAAATGATGTAAACTGGGTTAAAATATTTGAGGATATGGATGATGTCAATGAAATGCTTCGTGTGTTTTATGACACGCTTTTAAATATTATACACAAGCACGAGCCCTCCAAGCCTACCTTTAAATATAAAAAATATCCTCCTTGGTTCAATAAAAACTTAATAAGAGCTTTAAAAGAAAAGGAAAAAGTAAGATCTCGTTACAAAATCTATAAGAACCCTAGGGATGAACTCGAACTCAAATTATTAGGCAAGCGGTGTTCCAGTTTAGCTACTGACAGTTACAATGATTACATAAAAGACATAGAAAATGAAATCTCCAAAAATCCGAATCGCTTTTGGGCATACGTTAAGGACAAAAAAGGGGGCTCTGACTCTTTTCCGGCCACAATGACTAACGGAACCGCATTTACATCTGATGGTCCACAAATTTGTGAAATGTTTGCGACAACTTTTTCCTCCGCGTTTAGTGATGCAAATGCGACCCATAGTGAACCGGAGTCAGATTTTCTTCATAATATGAAGAATAACAGCCTGCCACTAACGGCACCTGTGATTGATCGCGAGAGCTTATTGAACAAGCTTAAATTGTTAGATCCTCGTAAAGGCGCTGGCCCCGATGGTATTCCGCCATTATTTATTTATAAGTGTGCCCCCGCTTTGGTATCACCTTTGACACTGATCTTTAACAAATCTCTAAGCTTAGGTATTTTCCCTGACCTATGGAAAAAAGCAAAGGTTATCCCAATTTTCAAGAGTGATGAAAAGAACAACGTCAAAAATTATAGACCTATCTCTATCTTATCAACGTTTGCCAAGGTTTTCGAATCCTTGGTTTGTCCATATCTTCAGGCACATTTAAAACTCTATTTGAGCTATTCTCAGCATGGTTTCGTAGGTTCTAGGTCTACTTGCACTAATCTAGCGACTTTTACAGAAATGCTATCGGATGCCATCGACTGCGGCAAGCAGATTGACGTGATTTACACAGACTTTAGCAAAGCCTTTGACCGCGTGCCTCACCATATACTACTATCGAAGTTATCTGCGTATGGAATCATCGGTACACTGTACAACTGGCTAAAGTCTTATCTTGAAAATCGTTCCTTCTTTGTTGCGGTTAATGGTTTCCAATCTGGGACCTACGAAACATCGTCTGGGGTTCCCCAAGGCTCACATGTTGGTCCGGTTCTATTTAATGTTTTCGTTAACGATATTCCGCACTGCCTAATATTCTCAGAGTGTTATTTGTATGCAGACGACCTTAAATTCTCTAGGATAATCGAAGCTGAAAACGATAGAACCTTAATGCAGAGAGACCTTGACTCGTTAGTTCAATGGTGTAAAGATAACGGAATGAGCTTAAACTTAAAAAAGTGCTACCACGTGAAATACACCCGGAAAAAGAAATTGACGGCTAGTAAATATCATGTGGGCCCTAACATTATCCAAGAGGTGGATCAAATAAGGGACTTAGGAGTGGTTTTTGACAATGCCTTGACTTTTGTACCTCATGTGGAGGGCGTCATCAAAAAGGCTTCTAGAATGCTGGGATTTGTTGTAAGGAATGTTGCTGGTTTTAAGCGCAGTCGGACAAAGATCTTGTTGTACAACTGTATCGTTCGTAGTATCTTAGAATACTGCAGTACAGTTTGGAGACCTCATTACTCCACGCACATCCTTCGACTGGAGCGAATACAGAAGAGATTCCTCTGGCATCTGGCCTATGCCAGCGGTAATGTAAAAAAGATACGATCATACGAATCCCGACTATCTTATTTTAAGATGGTCTCTTTGGAGAAACGTAGAACAATAATTGATTCTAGGTTCGTATACAAGCTACTTCGTTGCAAAATTGATTGTCCCATATTACTATCTAAGTTTCAGTTTCGGGCTCCTGCTAGACTCCCTCGTGCTCCTATTACTCCTCTACACCCTCCACTCCGCAGAACAATACTTGGTGCAAACTCTATCGTTCCTCGTCTTTGCAAATTGATAAATAGCTCCAGCGATCTGGTTGACGTGCACTTTGATTCATATGCCAAGTTCCATAGAACAACTACTAGTAATATTTAATTTTACTTTTCTTTTTGTTTTGTTGTGTCTCTGTCTGTTTTGTCCTTTTGAATATCATTTTTACTGTTTATTTTTAGATATTTTGTTCCATCATTTAATGTTAATTTAAACTTTAATTTTATTATATTAATATATTAGTTTAGTGCTTGTGGCACACCTAACATGTTTATGGGGTATGCAGTGCTAACCTGTAAGAAATTGTTACACTAGCCCTAGCTTATGATACATATTACATTAACTATTTACAGTGTAAACAATTGTTGGTTGGCCAATAAAGGAAAATAAAATAAAATAAAAAAAAATAACCAAGCGACGACATATTCTACAAAAGGCAACAGATTTTACAAAAAAAAATGCATACGGATAATATGAACGAATACTTATGCAAAACAACATTAGAAGAAGACCCAAACCCAGAACCAATCCAATACGTTATGCAAAGTGAAGTAAGCAGAGCTATTCAAACACAGAAAGCTGGTAAAACACCTGGAGAGGATATGATAACTAACGAATTGCTAAAACTTACCATGGAAGAGATAACACAACCATTTACATATATATGCAATGAAATTTTGGAAACTGAACAAATTCCCTCGCAATGGACATCGTCAACAATAATTCTTCTATATAAAAAAGGAGATAAAAGTGAAATTAACAACTATAGACCCATCAGCTTGATGCCGAACTTGTACAAAGTGTTCAGCAAAATTTTATTACACCGGCTGACTAAAAAGCTAGACAGTAATCAACCCAAAGAGCTAACGGGCTTCCGCTCAGATTATTCAACAATCGATCATATACATACTGTCAAGCAAATTATTGAAAAATGCAACGAATACGACCGCCCGTACTACCTGTCCTTCGTAGATTATAATAAGGCATTTGACTCTTTGAATCATAATTACATATGGGATGCTTTAAAAAACCAAGGAGTGGAAAGTAAAGTCATTAAGATCATCAAGAACATATACGTCAACAGCACAGCAAAAGTACAACTGGAGATCAATTTAAAAAACAGAAGTGTGTAAGACAGGGAGACCCGCTGTCACCAAAAATATTCAATGCAGTTTTAGAAAACATATTTAGGCAACTTAATTGGGAAACTTTCGATATTCAAATAAACGGGGAAAAACTACACCACCTGAGATTCGCAGATGACCTCATTTTGTTTGCAGAAGATCCTATCACACTAAGAACAATGTTACAACAACTAACATCTGAAAGTAAAAAGGCAGGTTTAACGATGAATATCAGTAAAACAAAATTGATGACAAACAAGATCGAAGTCAAAGTGGACGAAGAAGAGATAGAATACGTAAAAGAGTATATTTACCTGGGTCAAGTCATATCTGTGGAAGACTTATCAATTAAAGAAGTAGAAAGACGAGTAAATAATACCTGGCAAAGATACTGGTCCCTCAGGAAAATTATGAAAAATAAATCCATACCCATCTCGGAAAAGAAAACCGTCTACAACACTTGTATACTTCCATGTCTTATCTACGGCTGCCAGACCTGGCCACTAACACAGAAAATTGAGCACAAATTGGGTGTATGCCAAAGAGGAATTTAAAGAAGTATGTTGGGACTAAGGTTGAAAGACAAATGGAAAGCTACCAACCACAATTAGGAGCATCACCAAAGTAGCGAATGTTAAAGTAAAAACACGAACCTTGAAATGGAAATGGACTGGTCACATGATGAGATCAACAACAGGAAAGTGGACCAAAAAAGTAACAGAATGGTACCCGCAGGACGGAAAAAGACGTAGAGGAAGGCAGCAAAAAAGATGCGAAGACGATCTGCCCAAAGGTTGGAGAAGGACACCAATGGACAGGCAAAGGTGGAGGGAACTTAAGGAGACCTATGTCGCAAGACAGCCTGATCTGGTTATTGATGTTAAATGTTAAGTTATAATATACATACAGAAAAACAGAAATAATTATAGTTAGTATAGTATAGTATAGTTAGTATAGTCTTATTATATTACAAATTGTGCAAAGGTCAGAGTAAATAAAGGCTATTTTTTTCATTTATTAATATATATACAGCATGATTATAATATTGAAAAAGTGTCCAGCTCTAAGCAGCAAGTAACAGTTCCAAAACTCGCCCAAATTGCGCTAGCGTAGGCGCAAGGTATGGTATGAATGTAGCAGTTTTTGACAGATAGAAGTATGTGGGAAAACGCAATATGGCATTGCCCTACTTTGAGACCGATGGGGAAGTTAGTAGCCCCCATTACCAAGTTACAAACTTTTCGTATCGTTTCTCTTTCTACAATAATTAACGCCTCGTCGTAATCCATTTTTGATTTTCGATCACGTGACATATCGTTGAGATGACGTCATTCCCATACATTTGATTCGTTTTCTATTAGCGTTATCGATTGTAGATTGTCAATTTGGGTAATATGGCTAAGGTCTCTAAGATAATCTTATCCTAAGGACTATCATCACATGTCAATAGACATTACTGAACATAATACGAGTATTGAAAGAGAATCTTTGTTATTACTTTCAACTTATTCGACACTGATGAAAAAGTCCATTAGTCCTTAAACTTGTAATCCAGGTAATAAGACTATCTAGACAATCAATAAAGCCAAAAACCTCCTTTCTATTAGGTACCTATCAGTTTGTCTTGACACTTTCCATCAAAGTTAATTTGATCTTTGTCACAGATACCTAAGTTTCTGTCTTCAAATAGACGGAGACCTAACTCTATCAAGACGTCGACATCGTATATTGTGGCGTTAATGAAAATGTTAGAAACTATAGTAATTTATCTGTGTTAATGCTAGTAAGATCTAAGTTACAGAGTTAGGTACCTACATTATTAGGGTACAAAAAAAAACGGAACCCTTATAAGATCACTCGAGCATCTGTCTGTCCGTCCGTCTGTCACAGCCAATTTGCTCCGAATCTACTGGACCAAATCAGGTGAAAGGTAGGATGGTGTAATCCTATAACTCAAACACAGATGTGCAAAGAAAATAAATATTTTTTTAAAGTAAGGGTCATTTTCGGGGGACAAATTAGGAAATTATAAAAAAGTTTTGCTAACTTTAATGATTCATATATAAAATGAAAGGGCTCGTTATGAGGATCTCAAATAATTTTTTAAACGTTTAAACGCACACGCACGCACAAAACGTTTTGGGAACGCATTCATTGTGCGTACTGCTAAGGAGTGGAATTCCCTGCCTGAGTCTGTGTTTCCTGATAGCTACAACCCGGGAGTCTTTAAGTCACGAGTGAATAGGTTACTTCTAGGCAAGCGTGCTCCATCTTAGACCGCATCATCGCTTTAACCATTCCCCCCCCCCCCCCGCTGATATTCTAAACTGCTGAGCCTAAAATTTTGAAAAGAATACAAAATACAATTCATTGTTTGTAGATTACAGGAAAACTTATAAGTATCAATTTAAAATAAAGATTTAATAAAAAGATTTGACTCTGGCACTGTACGGAACCCTCTCCACGCGAGTTGAACTCGCACTTGGCCGGTTTATATTATGTAGTTGTTGTTGAAAATTAGGTCGGTCTATCACTTGATAGACCGACTTATGTACTTACATAGACCGCAAACTGGTACTTGATTCAAGTAACTAACTTTCCTATGTATATTTATAAGTTGGCTAAAGCCAACTTATAAATATACATAGGAAAGTTAGATAGGAATGAATTAGGTATAAATACCTAATTCATTCAGACACTTGACGACACGGTTGGCGCAGTAACTCAGTGATTGGCTCGATTTCCACGCGGAACAAATGTTTGTATGGCCTACAGGTAGTCTGGGTTTATTAACAGCATCTGGACTTTGAGGTCGAGCATAGGACGAGAGTGTAATATTTTCACGCGCGGATGACCTTGACTATATTATTATATTCCGGGTCTGGCTGTTTGTGTATGTGAGTTTACATGTTTGTAAACGCGGAATCTGGCATTTCTTTGGTGAATGTTGTGTTTGCCTATAATTCTCATATATTAGAATGTAAGCTTAGGATGTATTGTGTGTTGTATATATGTGCTGTGGGTCAAACTATAAGTAAATAAACGCACACACGATACAGGAGAAATTCCTACTGTGGAGCAACGTTCACTAAAGAAAAAATATGTACAATGTTTAATTTAAAACTTTGACCCCAAAAGTCTTATAGATTATAATAATATTTTTGTTCTGTCTTCAATCTTAATGCGAGACAAATTGTTCAACTAATAAACTCTCTTTTACCCGAAGCTTCGCAAAATCCCAGAAAAAAATGTAACTTGGCCTTTTTCAAAAGAACAATTCCAATAGTTTTGTTAACTTTAACATTCTTACCTCAGTCTCAATTTGCCATAAACACCTCTTTAAAACGTTTTTGACATTAACTGTCACGGAGATGAGATTGCTAAAAGATTTTGAACGTTTTCAATTACGGAAATTTCCTCGCCTTCTGATCTTAAACTACCTTTGTCAACATTACGATCGGTTCAGTGCTTCTGTCGTGATGAGGTAACAAATAGGCAAACACCGTTACTTTCGTGTTTATAATATGACCTGTAAACTCAACGACTGTGACGCGAAAAATATTGAAGGTCAAACTTCCGCTGCTCAAATGCACCTATGCGGTATCATCGACATTCGTGAGGATGAACCATTCACTTCAAGCTTACCTCACCAAAATTCACCGAGGGTGAATCATTTAATTATATTTTTTTTAAAGTGCCTGCACTTCATTAAATATGTCATTATATGTACTAAAGTTGAGTTTCTGTTGGTTAGGGCTAATTTTCGGAACTACTGGTCCGATTCTGTATATTCTTTGCCTAAATAGGATGCTACGTTATCCCTGACCCGTTGTCCTACGTGAACGACAAACGCGGTAATGCGACGCGACGCGTAAATATCAAATAGTCGTTGTATGTACTTGTGGCACAAAGTACGTAAGGCTGCGGCGCGACCCTCTATATTTTGTGCTTGTGGCCTACGTAGGCATCAATGTGCGACAAAACGCGGCAAGCGCGTATTTGTTTTTTGCGCGACGAGACGCGACGCAGCGTGACGTGACCAACACGTGTTGCCAACTCCACAAAATATATTATGCTAAATCTACGTTTAGAAAATGCTAATGTGCTAAAATTAATTGATTTTTTTTTGCTAGTATTTAAAATATGAATTTTCCATGATCAACAATGAATTGAAATTGCCGCGTTTGGCGGTCACGAATGACTACAAAATAGGACACACGTCATGTCAAGTATTGGTCACATACACATTACGTCGCGTCGTTACGTACGTGTCGCGTCCGGTCGCCACCTAGGACACACGTCGCGTGAAGTATTGGTCGCATTACGTCTCATCGCGTCGCGTCGCGTCGTGTCGCGTTCGGTCGCTCACCTAGGACAACGCCTGAGTGCTATAGGTTATATTTTACTATTAAAAAAAACTTTCTTACGAAAAAGATAACCGCCTTCAAAAACTAAAAAGTGAAAAATAACTATAGCACAGTACACACACGACTTTGATTTCGAAAGTCGTGTGTCTACCAAAACTAATGTCACTATTCGTTTTTGAAGTAGGTTGTCTTTTTTTTAAAAAGCCTTTTTTTTCCACTTTTTAGTACCTCCTTCTCATCCAAATCCATTAAGAAACGGCAACACAGTTGATTTTTTCAAAAAGTGTTGAATCAGTTTCGATAAAATTTATACGGCATAAAAATAAGAATTTTCACCGACCGATTTACATTTGACGGAGAAATCGCGCAACAAATATACAAAAATAACATACAGTCGAATTGAGAACCTCCTTCTTTTTGAAGTCGGTTGAAAATTAAGGTTTCGTAAAAAATAACACGGGTAAAATTGTGGACAAATTTTAGTTTCCATATCGGAAAGAAAGTCAGCGTCTATAAAGATAAAGATCTCTCCCGGGCCAGGTGATCTAATAGACTGAATTGGTAATTTACATCCGTATTCATTTGAACAGGTAACCCTGAAAATGTTTACTCAGTCACTCCTCCACAGACTTCTATCTTTAGACCTCTATATAAATACAAAGACTCTCCTGAGATAGATAATCAATTAGACCCGACAGTGATAGGAAAAGTCACATATAGAATGGACGCATATAGAATGAAACACCATACTACTCTCTAAAACACAGATCGTTGACGTAGCTAAAAAGGCTGCCCAGCTTAAATTATGAGACTGGGCTGGATATGTCTGTCGTAGGCCGAAGGACCTATGGGCCCGTAAATCCCAAAGTTGGAGGCTTGGAGCCCCGAAATACCGAGACGGGGTCGCGGTAGATCACGAAAGAGATGGCGGGATGACTTGGACGGCTTCCTTAAAAATTGGCAAGACATAGCTAAAAGTCGAGACCGATGGAACGGAGGGAGGCCTTTGCTTGCAGCGGGACAGTAGGGGCTAAATATAATCCTACTTCCTACTATCCTACTAATATTATAAATGCGAAAGTTTGTGAGGATGGATGGATGTTTGTTCCACTTTCACGCAAAAACGGCTCAACGGAGTGTGATAAAACTTTACACAAATATAGTTTACACATCAGAATAACACATGGGCCACAATTTATAAAGATTTTGTAGTAAGTCGGAAAAATGTCTGCCCTCTGAGAGTTATCTTGGCGTGCGCTACCTATACCGTTGGAGTTACACGAAGATAATGTATCGTAGGATTGTTTGTCTTAAAAAGTTATAAATAAAAGTCCGCGACCGCATATATCTACCTTTTATGTGGAAGCCATTATATCCCTAATTATTAGCCATAAATAAATTTAAATTAAATATTTTTTTTATAATGCACATTTTAGAGTATTTAACTAATTCTTATCAAAATTGATACATTTGTCGCGTTTAGTATTCAATGTAGATGAACTTTGTCTTTTACACTAAATAATTTGGACAAATAGTTTCTAAAGTACGCCGGACCGAGACGCACACAGATCGGCACGGTCGGTAGTCGGTACTTTCGGCGCGGAATCCTTCTTTTTTCCAGTCCGTGACTGAAAAATATCACAATAAGATTGACTTAAACACTTACTTTAATTGGTTGTTTACGTTAGAATGTGCTAATAAAGGATTGCATTTTTATTTATTTCGGTACACCGAGGTTGTATTTGTAAGTATAAAGTAAATAGGTTCATTTTTGTTTCAAATGAGGATCCCATACCCTGCGAACTCACGTATGGATCCATATCCGAGATAGATATTAGAGAGGTTAAACAAGCTATGTTTAAAATGAAAAACAGAAAAGCTGTTAGGCCTAATGTGATCCCTGTAGCCCTTTGGAAATCCCTTGGCCCTATAGCCGTAGCTTTGCTAACCAAGCCGATCATCATGCACACGAAGCGCATAGCCACTCCTTTTACCACCTTTTTATAAGGACAAGGGTGATGTGGCACAATGTGAAAACTACAGGGACATAAACCTCACCTGACCTCACTTACGCTTAAGATATAATGAACTTCGATAAATATTACAGAAATACCTCCAAATCAGTTTGGACCTTCACAGCATCATCACTGACGATATTCAAGCAATCAAGATTAAGATGAAAAAGTATAGATTTAACAAAAAATGTCACTTGTCCGGTTAACCGGACAAGTGCGAGTCAGACTCGCTCACCTAGGGTTGCGTACGTATTTGTACATTACATATCCATACTTCTATACTAATCCATACTTTAATGTTGGTACTTAATATTATAAATGCGTTATTTGCGACATAAACGGCCGTATCTTTTTTTCACGTAAACATGGAGGGTTGATTTTTTTACAGCATCAAGGGACCGTAGACTTTGAGTATATGGTTTTAATTTCAACTCGATACCTCCACGCGTTCCCGAGATAAAGGGTCTTGACAGACAGACGGACGGACAACAAAGTGATCCTATAAGGGTTCCGTTTTCTCCTTTTGAGGTACGGAACCCTAAAAAGATATACATCGGGAATACTACACCTATAACCATCTAAGTACTTAGGGATGACGCCAAACAGAAGTTTAAATACTTAGGCTCCATGTTCACACTCGATGCTAACGTTGACACCGATGTGATGACACACAGAGTAAACGTAGCAAGACAAAAATGTAGAACGCTTACAGGTGTGTTGTGTGACCCACGAATTCCCATACAGACCAAGGGAAAAGTGTACAAAACGGCAGTTCGTCCCGCTCTACTCTATGGGTCCGAATGCTGGATAACAAAGAATACACAGGACATGATCAAAATATATATAACAAAGAAATAAAGATCCTTAGATGGGCGAGAGGTGTGACCTGGCTGGACAGAATTCGCAATGAATATATACGAGGCAGCTTCAAAGTTGCTCCAATCGTGGACAAAGTTACTGAAAACCCGCTCCGTTGGTATGGACATGTCAAAAGACGAAGCGAAGACCATGTGGTACAAATTGCGCAGAACCTACCAGAACAGAAAAGAGGTAGAGGCCGCCCGCTATCGACCTGGTGGTCTAACATAGAAGGAGGCCTCAAGAAAGCCCAATCGCCAGAACCGAAAACCCAAGATCGTCAGACTTAGCGCAGAAAAGTGGGTAGACCAAAGTCTTAAGTGGAAAGAAGAAACAGCAAGTATGTGTCGTTCGGGCGGGAAAGTAGCCATTCCTTCTATAAACGAGCCAATTGAACCTTTGAGAGAACTTTTCTCTAATGAAACAGATGAATCTTGCTGTTTACTAAGAAGTACCAGAAAATGCGATATGTGCTGCTTTGGAGCAGATAAAATTGTCTGAATGCCAGGATTTTGCCCGACCTTTGCAATACAAGGACAAGTATACTTTTACTCCCTATCATCATGTCAACCTCTAGACGCCCACTGCTGGGCACAGGGCCTGTGCCCAGCAGTGGGCGTCTAGAGGTTACCTGTGCCGCACAGGTCTCCCTATCGCCAGTTCAAAACATATCGATAATTATCTATGTACTATATTCTAATCCTTTCAGTTTTTTTTTTTATTTTTTGCTGCTACCGTACGAAAAATCGAACCACTATATTAAGAGTAACCCTCTCCAAAAATAATAATAGTATGCATACAACTCCTTACCCGACATTATACAAATGAAAGAAACTTCTGTCTGTCTGTTTGCTTATCCGTGTGAATGTACATATGTTTTACGGCTAATCTGCTGAGTCTTTTGTGATAAAATTTAATATGGATAGTCTGGAGCCTGGGGAATGATATAGGCTACTTTTTATATCAACAAACCATGCGGGCGAAGCCGCGGGCGAAAGCTAGTAATAATATAAGAATGGACGGAGATTCCAGAGACCTGCGTCTTTGTAGCCTGACTGAAATGTTGAGAGTAGATAGAAAAATATATAGTCGAAGTATCCGTATGTGCTTGAGCCTGAGCGTGACACTTCAACGTTAGTGAATAATGTGCCTTCTGCACCTGATAATAATCCAATCCAATCCTGATAATAGGTCAATCACAATAAATACCAGCCAAGTAACATGCGTTTTGTGTGTGTGTGTGTAAGTCGTATGGCCACGAATAGCACTAACCCATTTCTACCCATGGGTGAACGTTCTTAGAAGTTACTAGTATTACTTCCCAGGAATCCCAAAACGCTCTAACTTTCCACACATGGCTACTGTCATTAAAATAGTAACCGGATCCGAGGCGTTGGTCATTATTTCACTCATTATACGAAGGCAAATCCACTAATGAAGCTGGCCTTTTGCAAGGAATGCTTTATTTTGCATAGTTCATACATTTTGGTATTATTTTGTGCAACGGATTAAAAGGATTCTGGATTTCAGTCTTAATTGCTTGTGGTGCATGAAATATTTAATGATCAACATGTTTGTGTTTGTTTTAAGGAAGGAAATAAACAACGCTTCATTAGTGAGCTGAAGATTCTCTTACCATGCATCGCAGTGTGTTAATATTTAGGTATAATACTTATATACGTTAGTATTTATTATTATCTGTGCTTATGTATTATTATTACTCAAAACTGCTGGGAGCTATCTCACAGAAGTTTGTGCTCGCTTGAGATTTTAATGTATTTGTTACGCTCCAAGATCGGAAACGCTCATTGAGCGAAAAATCGGCTCACAACGCGTTGTGGTCACTGTAAAACATCCACATCGCTTTATTCATATTATGGCTCATATGAAAACGCTCACGACGCGTTGCGGCAATCATAGAAAGACCACATAGTGAAACTCGATTCGTGGCTGTCATGTTATACGACCACAACGCATTGTGGCAATGAAGAAAATTGTAGACCGTAAAGAATAATAATTATTTATTTATTACAGATCAAATTACAAGATCCATATTTAGTCAAAAAATGACGTCGAACGTGCTCTCGAAACTGCTTTTAGTTTTCGCGTCGCTTAGACACGCTTTTTTTAAAAATCAACAAATACCCAAAAATTTTACATAGACGACGTTTTAGTTTCATCAATCTTTGTAGTAGTTAACTTTCAATCTCTTCTTAATAGATTTGAATGAGAAGGAGGTACTAAAAAGCGGAAAATAAAAAGCTTTTTACAAAAAAGACAACCGCCTTCAAAAAGTGAAAAATAACTTTAGCACAGAACACACATTGACTTTAGTTTCGAAATTCAGTGGCTTTGTTCTGTTTGTTGTTTTGTATTGCCACCGCGACTTCCGAAACTAAAGTCAATGTGTGTTCTGTGCTAAAGTTATTTTTCACTTTTTGAAGGCGGTTGTCTTTTTTGTAAAAAGCTTTTTATTTTCCGCTTTTTAGTACCTCCTTCTCATTCAAATCTATTAAGAAGAGATTGAAAGTTAACTACTACAAAGATTGATGAAACTAAAACGTCGTCTATGTAAAATTTTTGGGTATTTGTTGATTTTTCAAAAAGTGCTGAATCAATTTCGATAAAATTTATATGGGACCACCCCTGAAGCATAACCTATCTATAAAAAAAAGAATTTTCAAAATCGGTTTACGTTTGCCTGAGAAATCGCGTAACAAATCGCGCACATACTTAATGCAAATTTAAGACTTATACGGTTTTCTCATGGATGCCATGGTCAGAATTGGACCAAATTAAAATGGGACCACACGGGAAGCACTAGCTTCCAAATAAAAAAAGAATCATCAAAATCGGTTCACCCAGTCCCGACAAATCAGGTAACAAACATAAAAAAAAAAAAAAAAAAAAAAAAAAAAAAAAAAAAAATACAGACGAATTGATAACCTCCTCCTTTTTTGAAGTCGGTTGAAAAGGTAAAAAAAGGTTATCGGCTGTTTAACCGGACTATCCTGTGGTGCCTTAAAAATCATTATTTTTAGGGCCTCCAGTCAGGACATAGCGTAGACACGCACACACGCATTTGTACAACAGTTATTTTGGTTGTAGTGTAGGTAATAAAATTCTTTCGTTTGTATGGAGTGACGTACGCAGGTGTGCGTGCAGCCGTATCCAGTGAGCCTGCATGGGAGTGTCCCACCTATACACTCAGGATGCTGTGGGAGGAAGCACGTATTCTACCGAGAAAAGTAGGTATAGAATAGAATAGAATTTTTCTTTATTCGAGTAACCAAGACTCAACAACATTGTTAGTAAAACTTATGTCTATGTTAGTAAGAACAGACACTTAACAAAAACAAAGCAAACAAAACAAGAATTAACAACAATTGGTCACTGCTACGACGTCCCATGAGAGACGGCACAACAGTTACCCACGTACAGTCCAGGCGACTCGCAACCATGCTTAAGACACTGTTGGAGCTGCCCCACACCCTGCGCACCAGGGAAGCGCGGCTATTGTTATAGCCTATGATACCAGACAATAGTGTGACTTTCTATCAATTTTTGAAATCGAATTAGTAGTTTCGGAGATTACCTGCTACATCCAAACTTAAAAAAATTATTTCTATATAATATTAGTTCTTTTTAGGGTTTCGTACCCAAAGGGTCAAAACGGGTCCTTTTAATCTCCTTCTGGATGTCTGTCACCAGGCTGTATCTCATGAACTGTGATGACTAGACAGTTAAAATTTTCACAGATGATGTATTTCCGATGTATTGCCGCTATAACCACAAATACTAAAAACTGAATAAAATAAATACGTATTTAAGGGGGGCTCCCATTCAACAAACGTGATTTATTGCCGTTAAAAAAAAGGTTATAATATAGTGTCTAATGTTGTACCTATAGATAATGCTACGGAACCCTTCGTGCGCGAGTCCTTTTCGCACTCGGCCAGTTTTTTTTTTAATAAACTTTGCCACGCTCTGTGAGTTTCTCCTGTATCGTGGCTGTGTTTACAAACATAAACTCACATACACAAACAGCCAGGCCTGTCTGTAGGCTGTGCGAATATTTGTTCCGTCCGCGATTGGAACCCGAGACAAGCAGCGCAACAGCCAATCGCTCAGCTACTTCGCCCCAAAAAATTGTAGATTGTTATACAAGGACCTAAAATAACCTATTATATACGAGGTAGTTTTACTCCCGAGCTTTAGCGAGGGAGTAAATAGAAACCGAGTTTTAATGGGTTTTAGTGCCGTATGTTACACTATACTTTTCACTACGATTGCGAGAAAATAAAACAATCCAATACAATATGAAATATGTAGTTTATTTTATTAAAAATTAAATGTACAATTTGTATAATTCTGGATATTTAACGAGATGTTTTTTCCCGGTAACTTAATTTCAGTCCTCTGTGAAGATGAATGTTGAGTTGTCTGTGGGGTAAACGTGGGAGATACACGTAGTTCCAGGTTGGAGGGTCCCTCGTTCGGATGTTCTGGATAGAGAATCAGCTCAGTTGACTCATCTCTTGATGTCGATGGTCGTGGGCTAGTTGGGTGAATATTGATGCGTTCCGTGATACGCTGGGTGATATCGAATTTGTTTTGAATGGAGTTCTCGATATAGCCTTCCGCCACTTGATCGGATCTCCATCCACCGTGGCGTTTTAACGTTGTTATATTTGCACCAGAATCCGCCAAGAGAGTGGCGGATGTTCTTCGCAAACAGTGGTCAGTGTACTGTTCCGGATTAGGCAAATTTAGATAAATGGCGATCTCTTTCGACATGTTGCTTAATTTATTTTTGCCTATAACTTGCCTTGTGCATTTTCAGTTTCGATAGTTGAGAAAAAATCTCGGCGTGCCCACTCCACTTGGCCGTAAGTCTTGGTAGGCTTTGACAATGTTTAGAAATTCTCCACTTATAACGAATTTTCTCTCCTTATTTGTCTTTGTATTGGGCAGATTTATGGCTTGAAGATGGGTATCAGTTTCGACATCTTCCACTGTTATGTTAGTCAGTTATATCCCTCTGCAGGCACCGCTGATCCCAAAAATTAAAGCAACCTGCAAAACAAAAAATAAGTGTGTTAGAACTGTATTTTGGTTGGTACCTCTAACTAGCAATTTAGTATGATGAAAATAATAGAAAACAAATGCAACTATAACCTACCTTTGTTGCTAAGTATTTTTCATTTGGTGCCTTATTTATGGAAATTCTCGATATCTGTCCTCGTGAAAACTTTGGATTTCTTGGTCTTGTAGCCGGTGGATAATTTCTTGAGAAAAGCCGTCAAATTTACATATTTCTTTATATTTACATTATGTCATATCTGTATGGTTGTTCGTAACATTGAATATGTGCTCCAAAGCGTTGAACTTTGATATTTTTTGGAAAGTTCATCGAAATACGTAAGAAAAACTTCTTCCGTAAGAGAATCCACTCGTTTTTCTGTCCTCCACTTCATAAACTTTTCGTAAGTATTTAAATAAATGCTTTGTGACCTTGACGGCAACAGATTGAAAATTATTTCTTTCCTTTCTCTTCTATTTGTAAATTAGGGTCTCCATTCTCACTAGATGATGACATTTTCACTATTGTAAAATTAATTACGGTCACTACCAATTCAATTTGCAATTAGAGAAAAATTATAAAGATTTCGCGCCAATGTCTTTTTTTTGTTTCTTCTGTAGCCGCAACACATTGCATGCATTCTACCAGAGATCGCCGATTTTAGTTCCATTTTCAAAATTAAAATGAGGTTCTTTTTTTATGAAACAGTAATATGTCGAGTCTTTATTCATGATTATTCTACTTATGACTAAAGAGTTTTTCGTTTTTGTAGGCTCATTGTCATATTTGACACACAAAAATTAAAAAAAAAAAACTTTTTCCCTTATAGGATGAAATGCTATTTTATCCCCGCTCCGCTTCGGGTATGATACAATGACGGCCTTTTTGAGCAAGAGAAGTGAAAATTAATTTAATTTGAAGCTTCTTACTGCTACAGTATCTTATTTAAAACTACCTTTTGGAATGGGCAACTAGAATCAACTTTATATTTTTTTATTATGACGTTCAAAAGTGCCTTTTTAATGGTCTAATTGAAATAAATGATTTGACTTTGACTTTGACTTTATTGTTTCATAGATCTCCTTTTTTAAAGAATAATGGCAGGATTTGTCCAAAAAAAAAATTAAGATGTTTAGAGAAGTTGAAATTCAAATTATTACATTCTTAGGTACCTAAAGAGTATCTGCAGGCATTTACAATATTTTTAAAACCCCGCAAAAAAAGTTAATTGTTTAACGAAAAGATTCATTATTTCAGAACGAAATAGCAACTAACAGTAACAGTGACACTGACAGCCGCCGTTTCGCAGTTCATTGAAATTGCATCGGTTTATGGGAAATAATTGGAAATAATATCACAAATAATGCTTATTTTTTCCACACACTTGTCTGCCTATTTTATAGATCCGTTAACATCGCTTGCCTCTTTCTTTTTTTTTATAAACACAAAATGGGCATCGAGATGAAACGAAAAAGTGTTATTTTAATTTCGTAATACTTTAATTATGCGGGGGTTTAAAAATATGCTAAGTATATCAATCTACTCCTGGTAATGTATGCTTCACATTGGAAAATATTTCTAAATTACTTTTTTTCATATAAATGAATTTATGAATCTCGCCATGACTGTTTCAGTTTATTATGCCCAGTTTCTGAGGTGATTTAACTGGACTATATCTATTCGATAGTGCTATTGGTTCGATATTGCGTTTCCGAGCACTCAGTTAAGGAAGAACATCACTCAAATAGATAACTTTGTCGAATGAATAGCTATCGAAAGTTTATCCAAAGACCTCAAAAACCGGGCATTAGTCGTTTAAGTGTGAAAGAATAACAAACATCTATCCATCCTCACTAACTACCGCGTTTTTATTGATAGCACAGATCCCAGATCGGGCGGGTCGCTACCTAACATTGTTGATTCTGATCCATAATAACTTGCACCAGTAATATGAATATTAAAGGTTTTACTTTATTTTTAGGTATTATATTTGTATGGGAATTATTCCATCTGCTGACTAAATGTACCTACACATTTGTAAACGTTATTTTAATAAATAAATTACTATTATACTTATACTACTACTACTACTACTATATTATTATTATAGGAAGTAAAAGCTGTAGGTCTAATCTGTAAAATTCAAACAACAATTCGCATCTCACATCGCTATTCACTCTCACTTCAAAATGACCTTGATATATTTTTGTCACTTTGAATCGGGTTCGTGTGCGAAGTGAGCGTCTAAGTGACGAGGAAATTATCTTACAGAATGCCACTTCTAACGTCATCTCATACTTTGTCTGTCAAAATCTGCCTGTCAATTTAGTTCAACTCGCGGACACGCCCGCAAGGGTGGCGCTAGTGTAAATTCGAATTATCAACCGAGTTTTTAGAATGCCAATCAAGAAACTCTCAGTGGATTCTAATTCGTAGTTTTGAGTGTGGTCTTCACACCCCTGTACAGATTGATCGGTCAAAGGTTAAGCTACGCCTGCAGCGGTCGATCTGTGGATGGGTGACCATCCATTTCTTACCGAGTTCTCTCCGTGACTCGGAAACATCGTAAAGCCGTTGGTCCCGGCTGTCATTCGTAGATCTTTGGCAGTTGTTACGGGTAGTCAGAAACCAGAAAGTATAACAACCACAACCAGTCTTACCAAGGGGTATCGTGTTACCTGGTAACTGGGTTGTGGAGGTCCGATAGGCATTCGCTCCATGTAAAACACTAGGATTCAGCTGCACCCGGTTAAACTGAAAGCCATCCCCAATATAGTTGGGAAAAGGCTAGGCAGATGATGATAAAAGAAAAGTAATTATAATATAAAAAAATGAAGTCACAATAATAATTATAATGTTGAATGTCCTTCATTAAAATTACATCAGATTTTGTTAAGTTTTTTATTTTTTGTTTTTTTTGCGAGATCAAATTCGACGTGAATACGTGGAAAACCATCCAGGAATCTCAGAGTACAATTATTCATTTTACTTTTTTCACCATTTTGATTCCAAAGCGTTGTTTGAAAACTCCGGCTGAAAGTATTTAATTATTTAACAGTACTAAGTTTCTCGGTAAAAGAAGAAAAGTATCATGAGCTCATGAGAAGAAAAGTATCGTCACATCTATGATATTTTTTTGCTATATTTTTATGAACAAAGAACATTATACGGCAACATAAGAGTTGGGACTGCAGATTCCGGGTTCTTCATTTCGATATAACTGTTTCGGATGGATATTTCAGTTTTGCTGTCATACAATAAAATAATAAGGTGGCTATGACCCTTCGATTAACAAAGGTTTTAAAGTGCTACAAGGGTGGGGACGGTGTCCATACATTTTTGAGCATTGTTCTTTGGCATTTAATTTCACAATTTAGCAATGTCTTGCATGGGGTAGTTTGATAATAGCCTCAAGATATACAAAATCCTGACAGAAACACACATGTCAAAACTTGTGATTATAGGCCGCTCCTTCTGAGAACATGTGATCTCAAATCAAACCAGAAGGTACCGTGTTATTATAATTTAATTCTGAGAAGGGCAATACATATTAGCGACAAGCGCGGATCCACCGTTGTGGGCACGGTGGGCATGCCCACAACCCTAATTTTCACGAAATATTAAATAAACTTTGTTAGTGTATAATGTGTAGTACCTTTTTGTTGCAAAAGTAAAACTTTCATTAAATTAAATTGATGTCCAACAAATACCTATACATTTGTTTTTGTAATTTTTGTGAGCAAATAAACTAGCACTTTACCTCCTACACAGGTAGGTTTGTTAATTTTCTAGTGTTCGCCCTACTGCATTGCCCGCCGCAGGGACAATATACAAGGGCTTAGCCGGAACGACATACATTTTGTAAGTCTCCTTTGTAGGGATGAAAATGATTATTGTAAGTCCACAGGGGAAGGTGGTATAAAATGATCCCCCAACGGCTGTGAAATGAGTGTATGAAGCTTTTTCTTAAAGGACATGTTTCATAATGGGCCCAGTCTACATAGACTGGTGTACATACACCACTTCAAAAAAATTTAAAAATCCGTAGAATCCGGGAAAAATATATATAATTCATTTAAATGTATACTGTTGTGGTAGTAAATTGATAATTTAAAAATATTTTTTATGGATTTTCAATATGGCTTCACTCAGATTTAGCTACTCTATAAACCATAGATTGACCATTGATCATAGAAAGAGAACTGTCAGCTGTCAGTGTCACAACAGTGTCACTTCAGTCACTATCGTCTCGTTTTGTTTCTAGTTTCTGGAGTATTTTATAACAACCTCTCTTTCGATTGTTTGAATTTAACACCGTTTCTTTCCCATTTGTTTACCTGGCTATCCACAAATCGACGCAGAAAATTAGAATTACAAATGTCAAACTTAATGACGAATTACGTTAGGTATACCCATTTTCAAGCGCGTTTGAATCTATACAAACGCTATACTAACACGCGTGTGTATCGATACAGACGCGCTGGTGTCGCGCGTTTGAATCGATACAAACGCAAGTTTTTAAATTGATATTCTTTTATTCCATTTTTAACCGACTTCAAAAAAGGAGGACGTTCGACATGTAATTTTTTTTTGATGTCTGATCTTCTTACAATGTTACAGTTTTGGAAAATTATTGCCCCATATAAACATGAAATATTTTCACCTCTAAGCCTCTAAAAAGCGAAAAAGCAAGACAACCACCCTCAAAAAGTAAAAAATTACTTATATTTCGGAAGTCGGTAGCAATAGCAATATCAACAAACAAAATTTAAGACTTGCGAAATTAAAGTTATTTTATACTTTTAAGTTTTTGAAGGCATCATTTATTCAAAATAAGGCTGGACTCACACATTCCGAATTCCTCTCTGAATTTATATATTATTTTATTATGAAAACCTAGCACACAATTTTCATTATAAAAAAATCAGAATGTGGTATAATAAAATTGTATGCTTTTCCGGGCTTTCTCAGTTAATAATAATTATGAATTTGATACTGAGTTCAGATAGGAATTCAGAATGTGTGAGTCCCATGGACTTAAAGTCCATGGTGAGTCCAGCCTAAATATTTTTTTTGTTGGTAACTAGTTTTTACCCCATCCCTCTTCCGAGTCGTGCCGCGCATTTTTATGCAACATTGCATTTGAAAACTTGGAACATAATGGCTGAACTGCCGTGTTTGTGAAAAAAATCATTTTTGTGTGCCGAAACAATTGAAGAATAATAGTTATTTGTTATACAAGAGTGCAAAGTTGCTTTTTAACCGCGTGTTCAATTTTGATGACCGAGCAAGCGAAGGATTCTAAAATTGAATCACGAGCGCAGCGAGTGATTCAAAATTAGAATCCTGAGCGTTAGCGAGGGAATCAAAAGAGCACGAGGTGAAAAATCTTTGCACTCGAGTGCAACACGTAACTTTTCATTCCACCTCAGCGAGGAAATGACTAAATGCAAAAAAAAAACGTTTACAAAGGTTTTTTTTTTAATTTGTTAAAAACTCAGGTTTTTAACAAATTAAAAAAAAGTTGTATGATATATTCGGCACCATAGAGGTAGCAGTAAATAGGTTTAATGTTTTTTTTTAATTCACAAACTTAGTGCACACGATGTTCTAAATTCAATTTACTTTATCCTCTAGAGAATAAAAACGGCTTTTCCACTCAGATATTGAAGATTAAAAATACTCTTTCCGAGATGGTGGGATGAAAAAATGATTTATGTAGAGATTGGAGTGTTGGAGTGGAGTGGGTGGGTGGTTGGGGGGACGAATAAATACTTTGTTTTTCTTTCTTTCTTTATAATGTAACAGATAAAATGTTTATTGTGACGTCTTTTCCCATTCATTTTTTTTTTGTCTTTTTCTGACGTATGTCGAAGGCTGCAGTTACTTATGCTGTTGGCAACATGCCACTCGTGTGTAAGAGCCCTTATACGTAATAAGTTATAATTATTAAGGTAGCTATATCTTTTGTTTTATAATCTCAGTATGTACCTATATTTTGAAACTGACAGGATCGTTAGCATTTCGCTTTCATAGTTAGGTAGGTTATAACAACTCTTTTATTATTACTACATAGTAGGTAGGTACCTACCTAGGTTAATTTTCTTAGCGATGTAGCAATCATCGGATATAAAGCGTTTTACTTGAAGCCAGTTCAAACTTTAAACTGTTATTACCAACTGTTACAAACTTTTCCGTAGAACTTCCATTAAATTTCCATTAAGAAAACAAAGGGTCGTAATGGTCTTATGAAAGGTTTCGCATTGGACTACAACTGGATACAATGATAGGTACAGACGCCAGCAGGTCAACCTACCCGAAACTGTCACATTTTCCCAATCAATCTTGAACCTTATGTTTTAATCATAAAGTTAAAAATCGATTAAAGAAATGTGACTGATTGTAGTAGCATGATGTGCTGGCGTCTGTACATGCCTAATTACTACAAACGGCAGTAAAGCTCTAACTCTAAACGTAGGCAGCTACAGCTACTTTTGTTACTTTGTTTCAATTGTCTTACTACCACACTCAGAGACGTCACTTATTAATAACGAATCATTAACTTTAAATGACCAACATATCTTGGCACATGTCAACAACTCATATTTTTGCGTTCCAATTTACGTTGGTCGATTAAAGTTAGGTAATGATTGATCATTATTAAGAACCTTCCTGAGTACCGCAGATAGAAGTTATCAAGAAAGTAGATATGATAAAAAAGAAACTGAAATAGAAATAAATCGGTTATCTGCAAAAAAATACTTCTGGTTATTCTTTGTATCGAAAGCAAATATTTTGTTCCAAGTATTATTTTTTTTTTGTTGGTTCTGGTGTTCCGCAACGGCAACACCACAGATATTATCAGTAGCCAACACCATCCGCTGAACTCATGTAAATAAAAACAAAAAACATTATCTAAATAGTAACTATGAGCAGAAAGAAAAAGTTACTAGCGTTTAGTTTTCATTTATTAAAATAAAATAAAAGTCATCTTCGTCTTAATTTAAACAAACTATTTTTTAAACTTTTACATAACCTTATTTGAAACCTATGAGATTTACAAAAAATATTAGCAGAGCGTGGTTTCGATCCACGGACCTCTGGGTTATGGGCCCAGCACGCTTCCACTGCGCCACTCTGCTCGCACGAGAATAAAGCGAAATAGCAGTTCACCATCTGAAGCTGATGCAATATTATGAAATATTAAAAGTCATGAAATCGTCTTTTTACCTGAAATGAGCTTGCCGTGACTTCGTCTGCGAATATAAATAAATAAACCTGAATCTAATCTAATTAATCTTATCTACCTAATCTTATACTTCAGAATTAAGCCAAATTCCTAAATAACCCTACGGGAAAATAAAACGGGATAAAAAATATCGTATGTGTTAAAAGTAGATCAATTTATACAAATCTATACTAATATTATAAAGCTGAGTTTGTTTGTTGGTTTGTTTGGTTGAACGCGCTAATGTCAGGATCTACTGGTTCGAATTGAAAAAATATTTTTGTGTTGGATAGTCCATTTATCGAGGAAGGCTATAGGCCCATGCGAAGCCCGGCCGGCTCGCTCGTATAATATTATAAAGCTGAAGAGTTTGTTTGTTTGTTTGGATGAACGCGCTAATCTCAGGATCTACTGGTCCGAACTGAAAAAATATTTTTGTGTTGGATAGTCCATTTATCGAAGACGGCTATAGGCCCATGCGAAGCCGGGTCGGGTCGCTAGTATATAATATCTATTCAGCCTCTTAAGGGACTAACTACGCTTATTCAGCTCAAATCAGGTTTTGTCCATATAGAAAGCACAAAATTATGGAGTGTGCGTACGCATCCTTTCATCTTCCCGCGTCTGATAGGTTGACGTCTACAAAACAGATATTTTCAAAAGCTCAGATTATGAAACAAACGGCATACCTATAGACCGCGCGGAAGTCTGAGACTGAAGCCACCAAAGCAAATACAAATTCAAAAGCGAATACCTTTAATCAATCACGCTTCGTGCTGTACTGACACGAGTCAATACAGCACGAAGCGCCGCATCGTTAAACAAAACAAATTCAAATACAAATACAAATTCAAAAGCGAGTACAATCATGGGATTCTAGGTATTCGCTTTTGATTTGTATTTGCTTTGGTGGTTTCACTCTCAATGTTTAGCGCGGTCTATCTGCCTTTTGTTTCATAATCTGATTTCTAAAGGCAAACGCTGAATGAACCTAATCAAGAGTAGTCCCTTAATGTTAAAGAGCTACAAATAATAGAACTCAAGGTTTCTCTGTCTCGCGATTACAATAAAATCCTTATCAACCGACTGTCCACATTTTCTTAGTGAATTCGGTCAACGCTATAAAAAATGTTCTTACTGAAGATACTGGCTTTGGGGGACCTACATAACTTACCTCGACAATAATCCCTGAAATAGATAAGCTAAGCCACGGCTTTCGACTGAAGTCATGTTTAAGTTCTTAAGTAGATATTTTATGACCGTATTACTTAGTAGGAAAAGCCTGTTTTAAAAAACTGCCTTTTGTGCCCCAAATTAATGTCAGATAGTTCAAAGTTTCTTTAAAAAATCGGTCAAGTGCGGGTCGGACTCGCCCATGAAGGGTTCCGTAGCAGCAAGTACCTAACATAATAATATTTTTTCATCCCACCATCTCGGAAAGAGTATTTTTAATCTTCAATATCTGAGTGGAAAAGCCGTTTTTATTCTCTAGAGGATAAAGTAAATTGAATTTAGAACATCGTGTGCACTAAGTTTGTGAATTAAAAAAAAACATTAAACCTATTTACTGCTACCTGTATGGTGCCGAATATATCATACAACTTTTTTTTAATTTGTTAAAAACTCAGACTCGGAACCTTCTTGGTGTTCTTTTTTCAATTTGCTTTGTACGCGGTTCTTTACGCGGCATTTTTTCACGTCATTGTTAAACCTATTAAAAACAAGAAACTTGAAAACAAGTGAAAAAACTAAAATGAGTGATTCTAGCGACGAGGAAGTTTGCTTGACGCCAACAGAATTGACTGAAACTGTTATTAATGCGCAAATGAGCTTTCTCCCTCAACAATCACGCGAGAAGTATTTAAAACAGTACGATATGTTCAACACGTGGCGACTAGCAAAAGGAGCCAAAACTTTCTCAGAAAACGTATTGCTGGCATATTTTATAGAATTATCCGAGAACAAGAAAGCAAGCACTCTATGCAGTACGTATTCGATGCTAAAAGCAACAATAAAGATGAAAAAAGACAAACATATCGATACCTATCCTAAATTAGTGGCATTTTTAAAAAGAGCCTCATCTGGTCATCAACCAAAAAAATCGAAGGTTTTCACAGTATCTGATATTGAAAAGTTTCTTAACGAAGCACCCGATTCCGTATATTTGGCGGCAAAAGTAAGTCAGTTGCACATTCAGTATCTACTTAAGTATATTAATCTCAATTAAATAGTATACTTAGTAGATGTTGATAGGCATAATTATGCGTTCATATCAATTTTATTCATTTATCTACTACAATACTCTTTACGTTACAGGTTGTTCTTATTATTGGAATAAACGGAGCATGTCGAACTAATGAACTAACACAACTTAATGTCAAAAACATTGAGAAACATTCAGATGACTTACTATTAATTAATTTACCTAATACAAAGACAAAAAGAGACCGCAACTTCGTCATTCGCAAGGAATACGTAACGATTGTTGAGAAATATCAAGCCTAACACTCCAATCAATCGATTTTTTCTACAGTATCGCAATGGAAAGTGTGTTAGACAGCCTATGGGTACTAATAAAATTGGCAGTATCCCACGAGAAATAGCAACATTTCTTGAACTTCCAGAACCCCTGTTGTACACGGGTCATTGTTTCCGACGAACTTCAGCCACACTTTTGGCTGATTCCGGAGCTGATCTCCTGTCCCTTAAGCGCCACGGAGGCTGGAAGTCCAATGCAGTTGTAGAGGGATACATAGAGGATTCCATCCAAAATAAATCTAAAATATGTGAAGGCATCGTAGGAGCCATTACACTGAAAGAGCCTCAATCGGATCCTTGGACTGGCCCTTCTACATCAAAAATAAGCCGTTATGAAACACCTAACCATCTCCCTCTCTCTCCAACATTCACGCCAAGGGAATCCGATGAATCGGTACAACTATTAAGTATGACAGATAGTTTACTGAAAAACAGTACACAAGTGACTAACACCAATATTACAGTACCAAACAAAAATATTACACTCAATTTAAATAACTGTAGCAACGTTACTTTAAAATTTTCTTAATTATACCTTAGTATTATTTTGTTATAATTTAAAGATTATTCTGTAATACTTACCTGTCATAATGTAGTAATTAATACCTAAACTGAAATAAAAGTGTACCTATCTTGTGATTGTAAACTTTTTTTTTTCATTTAGTCATTTCCTCGCTGAGGTGGAATGAAAAGTTACGTGTTGCACTCGAGTGCAAAGATTTTTCACCTCGTGCTCTTTTGATTCCCTCGCTAACGCTCAGGATTCTAATTTTAGAATCCTTCGCTTGCTCGGTCATCAAAATTGAACACGCGGTTAAAAAGCAACTTTGCACTCTTGTATAACAAATAACTATTATTATTTTATTTTTATATTTGAGTTGATTGAATGAATGGTAAATTGCGGTTTACGATTTATGACGTATTAAAAAAAACTACTTACTAGATCTCGTTCAAACTAATTTTCGGTGGAAGTTTACATGGTAATGTACGTCATATATTTTTTTTAGTTTTATCATTCTCTTATTTTAGAAGTTGCAGGGGGAGACACACATTTTGCCACTTTCGAAGTGTCTCTCGCGCAAACTATTCAGTTTAGAAAAATATAAATTAGAAACCTCATTATCATTTTTGAAGACCTATCCATAGATACCCCACACGTATGGGTTTGATGAAACAAAATGTTGAGTTTCAGTTCTAAGTATGGGGAACCCCCAAAATGTATTGTTTTTTTATCTATTTCTGTGGGAAAATCCTAATGCGGTTCACAGAATACATCTACTTACCAAGTTTCAACAGTTCTTATAGTTTCGGAAAAAAGTGGCTGTAACATACGGACGGACAGACAGACAGACATGACGGTTCCGTTTTTTGCCATTTGGCTACGGAACACTAAAAAGGCTTCGAAGACGTTTTTCTTCATAGGTTCTGTAAGGTACGTTTAAAGTCTTGCATGCATCATCATCTGCCTAGCCTTTTACCAACTATGTTGGGGTCGGTGTCCAGTCTAACTGGATACAGCTGAATACCAGTGTTTTACATGGAGCGACTGCATATCTTACCACAACCCAGTTACTGGGTACTAATTACCACGACACCCCTTGGTTTCTGGCTTCTGAATATCCATAACGACTGTCAAAGATCTACGAATGACAGCTGGGACCAACGGCTTTACGTGTTTACCGAGGTACGCAGGGTTTTTGTAATGAAGTTGACGGTCATTCATCCACGGGCCGACCGCGGCAAGCATAGCTTAAGCTTGACCGATCGCTCCGTACGAGCCACTGGAAAGTCTTGCATGCAAGTGTGTTTAACTTGAACAAACTTGTTCTAAACTTTGAAATGTAATGCTCTAGGATTTGTTAAACACTTTATTATTATTGCTAAAACTTGTACTTAAAATCGCAGTATAATTTTCCATTACTATGTAAGTAAATAATGAAATTGTTGCCGCAACGTCTAGACAGTTTCAAAAACAGATGGCTTTTATTTCGTTATCATTCCGCTTCGTAGAAGATGCAAAAAGCCACGGAATGTTTTTATTATTCCGTGCAAAAAGCGAATATAGTTATCTATGTACGTCGATGACATGTGACGATGTAGCCCTCATACAAAATGACAGAGTTTCTTGTCACATGATTAGGTACCTACAGCCGGTCTATTCTGTAAAAATCTCCATCGATGAATTTAGGTGAAGTGAGCTTGAGGTGAGATGTATAAAAATAGGAATAAACTCCACCTTTCTAAATTCACCTAGGGAGACTTAGAGACAGCAATGCTGGAACGGTAAAATATAAAAAAAATAAACGCCGCGGGACGCCTGGCAATATACAGTAATCATCATTAAATGAGCCTATTGCCGTCCAGTGCTAAACGTAGGCCTCCTAGAGATAGCCAACCAACCCAGTCTTGGGCAGCACGCATCGATCCGCTACCAACCACTTTCTTTAAATCGTCGGTACATCGTGCCGTAAGGCATCCCACACTACGCTTGCCCAAACGTGATCTTCACTCTAAAGCGTGTTTTCTCCATCTACCGTCTGTCCGAATAACTTCATTACGAATTCTATACACCAGAGAAACCCCGAGCATCGCTCTCTCTCCATACACGCTGAGCAACCTTTAATATGTGGCCCAGGCCCACTATGAGTGTCCACGTTTCGTCGGCGTTGTCATGGCGACACGTCGCTCAACAACTGGTCTGATCCACCGCAATGTGTGTTTCACATCAAAAACTACAAACGTTTACCTACCCCAAAGATGTCATAAAAGTTCTGCGAAATACATAGAAGTTCCAATTTGTAAAGTAGGTACAGACAGCGTCATCAACTGCTAACCCCCCACGCATACAAATTACTTCGGATAAGGGGTAAGCAGTTGATGACGCTGTCTGTACATCACATGACTTGCTGCCGTTGAAATTTATTAGGAAAATAGTCAAAGCTCTTAATACGACGATCCAATGTGACGTCTGGATTTTATGTTTTGCAGGATATTACAGTTCAGTCATCCCCATCATCTGCTTAGCCTTTTCCCAACTATATTGGGGTCAACTTCCAATCTAGTCGGATACAGCTGAATACCATTGTTTTACATGGAGTGACTGCCTATCTAGGCCATCTAACCACAACCTAGTTATACTAGATACCAATTTTTTTTTTTTTTTTTTTATCATTTGTGGGGACATTTTCACACACCGCCATTAGACCCCAAACTAGGGAGACCCTGTACTATGGGTGTCAGACAGCTGATATACATACACAAATACATATTTTTTTTTTGTAAATACATACATATGGAGATAATTGGTAAGACTGGTTGTCAAACTTTCTGGCTTCTGACTACCCATAACGACTGTCAAAGATCTACGAATGACAGGCAGGAATAACGGCTTCACGTGCTTTTCGAGGACAGAGTGATTTTGGTATAAAATGGACCCATCCACAGACAGACAGCGAACTGCCAGACTGTGGAATTCACTGCCCGCCTCTCAGTATCTCGATAAGTTTAAGAGGATTGTGAGATACCGATGCGCGTCGCGAGTAGGTATCTCCAAAAGTGCTATTACGATAATGTTTCCCCCCCCCCCCCCTTAAACCTTCACGAAATGAGACAATTTTGGATTCAGACTTTCATTAGATTCAGTACACCTTAATCTAGGTCTGTACGTTGTTATTTTTAAGTAATTGAGTATAGTTTAATAAAAAAAAACGCTCGAATAATTTTGACGTCAAAAATGTAGATATTTAAATGTTAATTACTTATAGCGTACGTAATATTTCAATTTTAATTTTATTTTTTTAATAAAATATACGTACATACGTACATAATATATAGTTTTTCATTATATTTACAACATCTCCAAAAATTATGAAAATTGGATTAAGTTTACAAAAGGTAAAACATAATCGCTTTTTGTATGTAACAACAGCTTCACAATCCTTTTAATTTGGGTATCTTCAAGGCACGAGTGAACTGGTTTATCCTAGGCAAGCGTATTCCAACTTAGGCCGCATCGTCACTTATGGTCAGGTGAGTTGCAGCCAAACGCAGGCCTATTAGGCCGCTCACTGAGGGTTCCGTACAACACGTTTGCCCACAGTTGGTTTCACTCAGGTATTCAGAGTGTTGTCTCCACTTTTATTACCTATAAGCTTCTTGTTTGGTACACTAGTACATAACCTTAAAAAATAAAACAGGTATAACATTTACCACCGAACTTCTAAAAAATTAAGAATTTAATTAAGGCTTGTCTATCTGAACAGGGACCAAATCCGTAAAGTACTAGGTACGATAACCGGACACTGACCCTTAAACAAACACCTATACACCATAGGTGTGACAGATAGCCCTCTGTGCAGGGGATGCATGGAGGCGGAAGAAACGCCACAGCACGTGCTCATGGAGTGCAGGAGCGTGGCGGATCAACGGGCACAGATTCTCCGGTCTCCAGCATCACTTTCGGAAGTCTGCAGCGACCTGAAAAGGCTGCTCGCCTTCTGGGATGAGCTGGGATGGCTGGAGTAAGAGGAAAGACAGTGTTTCACGTACAATGGCCCAATCAAGTGGCTAAGTGCGGAAAAAGGCCCCGACAAACTAACTAACTAACTAAGGCTTGTCTATCGTATAACTACCAATTAAAACAAAAATTATCCCAAATTATGCAATTTCATTAGCGGTACAAACTTCCCATACATGGGTGCCATTTTCCTTTCATAGTTCTAGGTCGACAGAAAGTACCGTATAAAGGACAATGCCAAGAATTGGCCGACAGCGGACACCTTTTGAAAGATAATCAAAAAATATAACTTTTTAAAATAGGAATTATCCGATTTATGCTACCTATCCAAATAGTCTACGTAATCACAACAAATAAATAAGTCATTTAACTTATTATCAACACGACCGCCATTTTAACGTGTAGTTTAGTGTTGCCGTTATATGTGTGTGAAATGTACGTTTTATGCGACATAAACGGCCGTATCTTTTTTTCACGTTATCTTAGAAGTTTCACAACTTCAAGGGACCGTGGACCTAAGTATATGGTTTTAATTACAACTCGATACCTCTATGCGTTCCCGAGATAAAGGGTCTTGACAGACAGACTGACGGACAACAAAGTGATCCTATAAGGGTTCCATTTTTTCCTTTTGAGGTACGGAACCCTACAAAAACAACCTTACCGATCCAACCGTTTGATTTTTACGTAGCCACGAACCCCTCTTAAAATAACGTAAGTCAGTTGACTCTGGGGTCTTGGACCATAAGCGTACAAAACACGCTTTTAGTGCTTGCATCTGACATTGAATTACAGCGGCAAGTTGAAAACTATGCCATGTGAAAATTATGGCCTCTGAGAACTTTATTATTAAAGCGGGAACTTGTGGGTGTGTTGTAGAATATACTAAAATAATTGTGGTTTAACTTTACAAGTGTGGGAAATGGAATCGCCTAACAGTCAAATAAATTAACATCAAAATATTTGTAATCGTACATTTCAGGGGTGTGATTCTGTAAGACCTCATTCTAAACTTCGAATCTGAATCCCATGTGAGTTTCTTGATTGACATTCTAAAAACTCGGTTGATAATTCGAATTTACACTAGCGCCACCCTTGCGAGCCTGTCAGCGATTTGAACTAAATTGACAGGGAGATTTTGACGTATGTACGATAAAGTATGAGATGACGTCAGAAGTGGCATTCTGTAAGGTAATTTTCCCGTCACTTCGACGCTCACTTCGCAATCGAACCCGATTCAAAGTGTCAAATATATTAAGGTCATTTTGAACCTTATGCGAAGTGAGAGTGAATAGCGATGTGAGATACAAGTTGTTGTTTGAATTTTACAGAATCGACCTACAGTAGTGGTGGCACTAGTTTAGCTTAGTTCTGTTTTGTCTCCTGCTTGATACAGAGGGAAGCGGGAAATACGTTAGGTCTCACTCCTCCGCTGTTCTTTTCCGATTAATTTCATTGCGGGATCTAATACAGTTAAATCGTTTCTCCAAAATTCGTTGACCTTAATAGGTTTTTCTGGTGGTCGCCACCGTTGATTAGTGATAGTTTTTGGCTCGTCATTAAATGGGCTTCCTTGAACTGACACTATGAACACTTATTGCAGATGGAAATGGAACGTTGATGACTTCAATTTTAACCCTTGAAATGGCATTTGTGGAAGAGGGTTCCCTATCCATTTGCATAAAATTTTATGACATAATATAACTTAGCATAGTACTTTTGTTTCTCCTAATTATATTTTCGCATAACATGATTTACGCATAACAGCTTACTATGCATAATTTTTTTTGGTATATTTTCTCTAATTCTAATAATAATTAAGCATAACATTCTATAGCATAAATTTCTTAACGTTTGATATTAAAACATATTTTACAATGCATGCAACAAGCATGCAAACATGTAATCAAGCATACACCACGCAAGCAACAAGCATGCAGCAAGCATGCAGCAAGCATGAAGCAAGCATGCAGCATGCAGCAAGCATGCAGCATGCAATATGCAACAGGCGTGGTTTCTATGACGGCTCCGGCGGTTCCACGCGAGCTTATCGTCGCAGATGTGTTTTACGCTCACCACCTGCTCCTCAGCTCCCGGGCCGCCCCGCCCTTCCGCGTCTACGCGGGCTTAGATTACACTTTAGGGGTAGGGCAGAGAAGACTGCGTGGAGTCGGTTTTGCAGCGATTCGTTTCTGGAACTAACTTTTGTAGCACAACATATTGAATTTTTAAGACAAAACCTTAGCGTAAGGCACACAAGGTATTAGCACATCATGCCTAGTAGCATTATGCGAATTAAATTTATGCCAAAACAAATTAGACTTTAAGATAGTTATGCCAACATAAACCGTATGCAAAAAAATAAATGGCAACGTATTATTATGACAAAACAAATTATGCCAAAGTAGTTATGCCAAAGTAAATGAGGAAAAAAAAAAACATTGCGAAAAGAAGGGATCCCGTGGAAGAGACACTACTATTTTGCCAATATCAAATAGGTGGGTCAACTAAACTCTGCCATGAAGGTGGTAATATTCGCCGTCCAAGGCATACCCTCATCGAACCCGATGATCCCATCACCCTCATCCAAGAGAGTAGTAGGGAAACCAGTACGATCCGTAGTAAGTACAAAAACAAATACCGACCGCGACTCCGGCCCCGCCGCCGAGGCCCTCCGCGACCCCCCGTAATATCACAGACCGACTCTTGCTCGACGAGCCAGCCCGCGCCGCTGAGCCTGTAGCTTTAAATTCCCCTAAATAATTTCGACCCAGCCTGACCATTGCTGTCCCCTTAATGACGCACTAAGCCTAGGTTCGAACCCCGCAGGGGGTGCCCTTAGTGTCTGTTCATTTAATAAATATCCTTAGTTTGTAAGCCCTGGCTGGGGGCCTTAAAGTAATTTTAGGCCACCACAGGATTGTCCGGTTAAGCAGCATCAACCTCAGAGAGTTGTTGCGCTGCGAGTGGTCATATCAAAAAAAAAAAAAAAAAAAAAAAAAAAAAAAAAAAAAAAATGAAGGTGGTAATATCCGCCATATTTACTTTAAATTTCGCTTAACTGTCATAATAGAAAGTTCTAAACGAACCCTTTTCGTTGTCGTACTGTACCGGTCTGACCCCGGAATAATTAAATTCACTAACGGTGCGAAGTTGGAAACCATGCCTATGCAATGTAATTTAACTATATAAGTAATATTATAACGGTACCGCACACGACTAGTTGTCGGACTGTTTCAGTAATTTCTTAGGACCAACTTTTCGCACTACTCCACCAAGACAAGTAGGCACCTGACTAATGTAAATAAAGTTAATTAAATCTATATCTTCTTTTAAAATATAATAAAAATGAATCGCTGAAATGTATGTAAGCTCTTAACTTCCGAATGGCTGCACCAAATTAGATAATTCTTTTTTTTTGTGTTTGTGATTGTCAGAACAGGGTTTGTATATCAACCAATCAATCAATAAGCCCTTTATCCTGAACTTCCGTCTGTTTTTTAGCTGTTTGTATTCTTCTTTTAGAGGATATCTTCTAAGTTCAGTGTGCCTTGTGGCAAAGGCCTCCTCTAACATTTTCCATTGTGTTCTATCTCTGGCAACCCTTCTCCAGTAAGGGCCCGCTGTAAGCTTTAGCTCATCTTCCCATCTCTTAAGTGGTCTTCCCCGTTTCCTTTTTCCATCTCTGGGATACCAGTCTGTCACAATTTTACTCCACTTTTCCTGAGTACTCCTTAACATGTGGCCTGTCCATCTCCACTTTAGTTGGTCTATCTTCGTGAGTACATCCATAACTCTTGTCTTGGCTCTTATAAAGGTGTTTCGTTTCTTGTCTTGTTTCCTGATGCCTATGCGCTTACCTTCCGAATGGCTGCACCAAATTGGATAATTCTTTTTTTTTGTGTTTGTTATTGTCAGAACAGGGTTTGTATATACTATATAAAAAAATTTAGGGTAGGGTAGGGTAGGTAGGGTAGGTATGGTGGGTGGGACAGGACAACGTCTGTCGTGTCAGGTAGTTATGTATAATTTAATAACACAATCAATCCAAATAAGATAGTTTTTTTTTCCAATTAAGGTTTATTAAATATTTATTATAGCATCTGGGCGGCCACGGCGCGCGGCGGCGTGCGTAGCAACGGCGGCGGACAATAGAAAACACCAAGTAGGGTTTTAACACCTTTGATGTAGACATCCAGAAAGAGGTACTCAGGGGAGGCACTGTAAAGTGAAGGAGAAGAGGCAATGATTTTGAAAGAAAAATCTCTACGAAGATTAATATTATAGTAACACAACCTCCTCCTCTTCCAATTCTTTCCTCACGGATAAGAACGAAACCGGGAACAGAGTAGATGGTGGAAATAAGATGAGATTTGAGCAAACTTACAGATCGCTTTAGTGACTTAATTGGTACACATCGAGCATTGATATGGCAGACATTAAACAAATGGTCTTTCTTTTATTTATTACTAGCTGACCCGACAGACGTTGTCCTGTCCTTATCTACCTACTTACCTGCCTATTTACCTACCCTACACCTACCCTACACCTACCCTACACCTACCCTACACCTACCCTACACCTACCCTACACCTACCCTACACCTACCCTACACCTACCCTACACCTACCCTACACCTACCCTACACCTACCCTACACCTACCCTACACCTACCCTACACCTACCCTACACCTACCCTACACCTACCCTACACCTACCCTACACCTACCCTACACCTACCCTACACCTACCCTACACCTACCCTACACCTACCCTACACCTACCCTACACCTACCCTACACCTACCCTACACCTACCCTACACCTACCCTACACCTACCCTACACCTACCCTACACCTACCCTACACCTACCCTACACCTACCCTACACCTACCCTACACCTACCCTACACCTACCCTACACCTACCCTACACCTACCCTACACCTACCCTACACCTACCCTACACCTACCCTACACCTACCCTACACCTACCCTACACCTACCCTACACCTACCCTACACCTACCCTACACCTACCCTACACCTACCCTACACCTACCCTACACCTACCCTACACCTACCCTACACCTACCCTACACCTACCCTACACCTACCCTACACCTACCCTACACCTACCCTACACCTACCCTACACCTACCCTACACCTACCCTACACCTACCCTACACCTACCCTACACCTACCCTACACCTACCCTACACCTACCCTACACCTACCCTACACCTACCCTACACCTACCCTACACCTACCCTACACCTACCCTACACCTACCCTACACCTACCCTACACCTACCCTACACCTACCCTACACCTACCCTACACCTACCCTACACCTACCCTACACCTACCCTACACCTACCCTACACCTACCCTACACCTACCCTACACCTACCCTACACCTACCCTACACCTACCCTACACCTACCCTACACCTACCCTACACCTACCCTACACCTACCCTACACCTACCCTACACCTACCCTACACCTACCCTACACCTACCCTACACCTACCCTACACCTACCCTACACCTACCCTACACCTACCCTACACCTACCCTACACCTACCCTACACCTACCCTACACCTACCCTACACCTACCCTACACCTACCCTACACCTACCCTACACCTACCCTACACCTACCCTACACCTACCCTACACCTACCCTACACCTACCCTACACCTACCCTACACCTACCCTACACCTACCCTACACCTACCCTACACCTACCCTACACCTACCCTACACCTACCCTACACCTACCCTACACCTACCCTACACCTACCCTACACCTACCCTACACCTACCCTACACCTACCCTACACCTACCCTACACCTACCCTACACCTACCCTACACCTACCCTACACCTACCCTACACCTACCCTACACCTACCCTACACCTACCCTACACCTACCCTACACCTACCCTACACCTACCCTACACCTACCCTACACCTACCCTACACCTACCCTACACCTACCCTACACCTACCCTACACCTACCCTACACCTACCCTACACCTACCCTACACCTACCCTACACCTACCCTACACCTACCCTACACCTACCCTACACCTACCCTACACCTACCCTACACCTACCCTACACCTACCCTACACCTACCCTACACCTACCCTACACCTACCCTACACCTACCCTACACCTACCCTACACCTACCCTACACCTACCCTACACCTACCCTACACCTACCCTACACCTACCCTACACCTACCCTACACCTACCCTACACCTACCCTACACCTACCCTACACCTACCCTACACCTACCCTACACCTACCCTACACCTACCCTACACCTACCCTACACCTACCCTACACCTACCCTACACCTACCCTACACCTACCCTACACCTACCCTACACCTACCCTACACCTACCCTACACCTACCCTACACCTACCCTACACCTACCCTACACCTACCCTACACCTACCCTACACCTACCCTACACCTACCCTACACCTACCCTACACCTACCCTACACCTACCCTACACCTACCCTACACCTACCCTACACCTACCCTACACCTACCCTACACCTACCCTACACCTACCCTACACCTACCCTACACCTACCCTACACCTACCCTACACCTACCCTACACCTACCCTACACCTACCCTACACCTACCCTACACCTACCCTACACCTACCCTACACCTACCCTACACCTACCCTACACCTACCCTACACCTACCCTACACCTACCCTACACCTACCCTACACCTACCCTACACCTACCCTACACCTACCCTACACCTACCCTACACCTACCCTACACCTCCCCTACACCTACCCTACTCCTACCCTACACCTACCCTACACCTACCCTACACCTACCCTACACCTACCCTACACCTACCCTACACCTACCCTACACCTACCCTACACCTACCCTACACCTACCCTACACCTACCCTACACCTACCCTACACCTACCCCACAAAAGTTTTTTTTTTTTTTTTTTTTTTTCTCCGTAAGAACCATCTTCGTACTTCAAGGAATATTATAAAAAAAGAATTATCCAATTTGGTCAAGCGATTCGCAAGTTATGCGCTTACCAACACATTTAGCGATTCATTTTTATATATAAAGATTGCAAATAAAAACACTGTACAAAGGCGGCCCTAATGCCTTAGGCATTTTCTTTTGACTGAAGCTCAAACTCACAAAGTCACCAAGGGTGTCAATGAACTACAACTGCGACATCGGAAGAATTAATTGAAGCATTGGCAGAGTGAAAGGAGTCATTATTAGATAACATAAAATAATGATATAGGTACATATCACGTAAGCGACTAAGTTAAGTTATAACTAAACCTTTTGGTGCAACACTAATATCTGTGCGCTACCCACCAATATATACTAGTACGACAATACAACAACATGGAAGAGAAAACATATAATACAGGAAAACATACTGGACAGACTTTACGTTTGCAGATATGAAATTTTGACAAAAAAAAGGTGTGCAGTTCATTACTAATATTTTCGATAGAGTAAGCTAGTCTTCATACCTGAAATTAAGTTCCATTTCGACGTGATAACGTCTTATAAATCGATCGAGCTGCACGCACGAAAAAGCGTCACGTTCCGCCTGAGCCAGAGCGTGCAAGCGAGAGCGCGGAACAAGGGATAGAGAGGCACGATCGGCCCAAGCAATAAGCTCCGCCCATCTCGACGTAAGCCATTATTTGCTTATGTTATATATGTTAGCCATTATATTTCTTTATGACGTTATTACGTAAAAGTATAGTCCGTAATCCGACTTTACAGACAACTAATTTTTTTTCCAAGAAAATGAACACCGATTGTCAGTCGTGTTCGGGCACATAATAAACGTTTAATTATTTTTTGTTTGTTACTGTAATCTCTGGAAGGACAGCTATGCTATTCTGTAAGAACTCACTCCTTATAAATGTGGCTACCTACTGGGCCCAAGTAGTCTAGCATAAAGGAAAACCATCGATCCGAAAAGAAGAAGAAGAAGGTCTAATACCTACCTACAGTTTTCACCAAGGAATCAGAAGTGTGATACGATGTGATGTCAAATAAAATAAACGGTTATGCATTGCATTGTTAAGGTAAAGAACTTGAAACTAAAATGGGAACATAAATGTATTTTATTATTACTTATTTAACCAACAACCTTGGATTATTGATAGGGAAGCGGGAGCCACGGAAAACCATCGATCCGAAAAGAAGAAGAAGAAGGTCTAATTTCTACCTACAGTTTTCACCCAGGGATCAGAAGTGTGATACGATGTGATGTCACGGTAAATGCATTTGGAAATGAGATTGGAATCGAATTCGCGGGTGATTTTTGCAGAATTTCACTGCTGTATTTGTGCGAGCACCCTATACCTACGTAAAATTGTTTGTTTGTTTCATAAGAGTAATCTGTAATCTCAGCTGCTGATTCGATAACATTAATATTACACTGTGTAGCCTTTAAGTGTCTGTGTAGTCCCACTGTCTAGTGTTGTAGATTTGTTTTCTGTTACATGGATTTAGTAACTGATTCATAAGTATTGTGTAGGTATCCTTTTGTTATAAATCTATCTTGGGACAATAAAGGATTAAAAATCGGTAATGAGCGTCTTCACTATTTATGCTTCGCAGACGACATTGTGCTGTTCTCAGAGAGCCCCGCAGAGCTCCAATCCATGATGTCAGAACTTGATAACGCAAGCACAAGTGTCGGCCTGGAAATGAATATTTCAAAAACAAAGAACATGTCTAACCACCACAGAATTCCGATTAATATAAATAATAACATCATAGATTATGTCGATAAATACATCTACTTAGGCAAACAGGTATCCTTTCGCAAAAGTAACAACGTTGAAGAAATAAACAGGCGTATATCAACCACATGGAAAAAGTTCTGGGGCTATAAAGAAGTTATAAGGTCTAACATGGACATAAAATTAAGAAAGAAAGTAATGGATTTATGCCTCTTACCTTGTCTCACATATGGATGTCAAACGTGGATATTTGAGTCAACAACCAACAAAAAGCTTACATCATGTCAAAGAGCCTTAGAACGCAGCTCATTATAAATAAAATTGAAGGACAGAGTTAATCACAGAGCAATATGGAAGCAGACTGGCGTGATATGCCTTGTCCTTCGCACGACGTCTGAAATGGAGGTGGGCGGGTCACATGGCACGCTACACTGAGAACAGGTGGACGAAAACCGTGACTATGTGGTGCCTCATGGGCACAGAAGCAGAGGGAGGCCAAAGGCAAGGTGGAAGGACGAGATAGAGGCCGTCGGAACACGCAATTGGTCCAACCTCGCAAGGAATCGCGACGAGTGGCAATCTCTAGAGGAGGCCTTCACCTGAAGAGGGGTCCAGATGGCATTGGACTAACAATATCCACACCCTTTACTATTCATATGTTTGTATGTACTTGCCAATGGAATAATAAAGGCTTTTTTATTTTTATTTATCCTTTTGTTGCTGCGCTTTATTTTGCTTCTTTTTATAAGTTTTGTATTAAGTAGTATATGACGGCGAAGTGGTAAAAGGAAAACAAATATATCAACAATCAAAACCATATATTTGGTATAAAATACAAACATTAATAATAATAACACAATATACAATTAATCACCATAGTAACCAGATAAATAAGTAAAGATAATAAATAATACCACCTGAATACCAAGAAGACAGTTCAGAGCACCGCTTGTGCCGTGTCCGCAGTCGAACAACGTCTGATCTGTCGATTTTTTTTTTTATTTTTTTTTCGGATTGGCATCTCGCAGGTCAACCTAGGAGGTTGTCGGCTGCTTAACCGGACTTTCCTGTGGTGCCTTAAAAATTATTATTTTTTGGGCCTCCAGCCAGGGCAAAAAGCTTACAAACTAAGCGACTACACGCTAAGGGCACCCCCTGTGGGGTACGAACCTCGGCTTAGGGCGTCGCTGGGAGAGGACAGCAAAGGGACAGGCTGGATCGGATTTCCATTATTTAGGGACGAATTTAAAACCACAGGCTCAGCGGCGCGGGCTGGCACGAGCAAGGGTCGGGGAGGGGACGTACGGGGTCGTCGCGGCGGGCCTCGGCGGCGAGGACGGAATGACGGCGGTCTGTGTCTGTGTTTCTTAACTGTACTGGTGGCTTTATTGCTCTCCTGGAGGAGAGTAATAGCATCGTCAGGGTCGGTCAGAGTATGTCTCGGTCGTCGAGTCTTACTAATACGGGAGGGAGTGTACCGGGCGGCCGATACGATTAACGGGTTAGAGTGCTTCTCAGCAGTGTCGAAGAAGCGCTTGGCGGAGCGTTTCATGAACTGCTGGATGGTAGGTATTTTTAGATCGAGATGGAGGTTCTCGTTGCGAAGGTAAAAAGGGGCTCCTGTGATTCTTCGCAAGAAACGGTTTTGGAGGGTCTGCATCCTATGGAGACGGTATGGTTTCGCGTGTGCGAATACAGCACAGGCGTACGTCATGATGGGACGAATGCACGCCGTGTAAATGCGCAATTTGCACTTGAGTGACAATTTGCTGCGTGCATTCAACATGAAGTAGAGCCTACCGAGAGCGAAAGCGGCGCGCGAACGCACCGTCTTGATGTGCTCTCCGAAAGTAAGATGGTGGTCCAGAATCACACCTAGGTATTTGGCTTGCTTCTCCCAAGGGATCGGCTTACCGAACATGGTTATCGGACTGGGCAGAGAGGGGGACGAACGCGGTTTGGAAAAGAGTACTGCCTGACTCTTGATGGGGTTTACCTCGATTCTCCATTTCCGGAAATAAGCGCCTAAGGCTTTTGCCGCGGATTGGAGGGTACGAGCTATGCAGTCTGGGTTACGACCCGAGTAATAGATGGCCGTGTCGTCAGCGAATAGAGCCAACTGGGCCTTTTTATCTTTGGGGATGTCGCTGGTGAACAGCGTGAAAATGAGGGGGGATACTACGGAGCCCTGAGGGACGCCAGCGCGTATCGGGTGGGGTGAAGAGAGCGCACCCTCGATGCGATAGCGAAAGGTGCGATTCGACAAAAAGTCACGCAAGATGAGCACGAGACGATCTGGCACTCCGAGTTGGTAAAGCTTGTATAGTAAGCCGTTGTGCCAGACTTTGTCGAATGCTTTCGCTATGTCAAAGAAGAGCGCACCCGTCATCAAGCCACGCTGAAAACCAGCGCTTATGTGCTCGACGATGCGGTGGACTTGTTGGACGCAGCTGTGTTCGGTTCGAAAGCCAAACTGCTCGTCGGGAATGAGACTCTTTGCTTCGGCAAAGTCTTTGAGCCGCTTATAAATAAGCCTCTCGTAGATTTTGCCTAGAACATTGAGTAGACTAATGGGACGGTAACTGGTGGGATCAGACTTGTGTTTGCCTGGTTTCGGAATGCCGATAACGGTGGCCTCTTTCCATGCCTGAGGAAAAATGTTGTTGCTTTAGAGCGCCATTGAAGATGGCGGTCATTAGCATTATGAGATGGGCGGGGAGGAGTTTGAACACCTTATTGGTGATACCGTCAGAGCCGGGGCTGATCTGTCGATAGACTGCACCCCTCTTTTATACCCGAATGCGCTCGTTAGTGGGGGAACGAGTTGTCAAATGCACTACTTTCATAAACCGGAAGTCGGTAGAAAAATTTTTGTCTACAATCATTAGTCAATCACTTGACTCAAAAAATAAGTCTCATGCCGACCAGACTTGGTCAAATCACATGACCACAAAAGCCAAATCACATGGCATCTAAATTCAGTTCTGACCAAATCACATGGCCTGTTTTTAAGTCACATGAAAATCAGGTATTGCAGCCAAATCACATGGTAAACTGTCAAATCACATGACAACTAAATTTTACAGCCAAATCACATGGCAAGCTGTCAAATCACATGACAACTAAATCTTACAGCCAAACCACATGGCAAACTGTCAAATCACATGACAGCTATATTTTACGGCCAAATCACATGGCAAACTGTCAAATCACATGACAACTAAATTTTACAGCCAAATCACATGGCAAACTGTCAAATCACATGACAACTAAATTTTACAGCCAAATCACATGGCAAACTGTCAAATCACATGACAGCTATATTTTACGGCCAAATCACATGGCATACTGTCAAATCACATGACAACTAAATTTTACGGCCAAATCACATGGCAACATTTTGGGGTGATTGTCGAACATAACCATGATCGTTGGCCAGACGCTCACTGATATGCAAGACGATTCTCCCAAGTAGAACAGAAAAATTAACAATATCTTTTAACAAAATTTTCCATAAATAATCTATATTAATCTGATAGATCCAAAGAATCGATTAATTCACAGCCCATGTCAGGCGTGACAATTCGCAAATTGTCATCGGAAACATATAACTCATTACCAGTTTTATGAACTTTCACAGTGTATCTATCATTATCATTTACTTGAGTAATGACGCAAGGACCTCGAAACTTACAGTCAAGTTTGTTGATTGCTCGCATATTTTGCTTAACTAACACAATGTCGCCTACTTTAAAGGGCACAATTTTAGCTTTTGTTTTATCGAAACGATCCTTTTGGGCCTGAGCCAGCTCGTCCATCCTAATTTTTGACTCTTGACGAGAAGTGTCAAGATCCAAGCGTTCAACATCATTTAGCAAGGTTGATATAGCGGGAGGTGACTGATCACAGCCCATCAGAAGTTGGAAGGGGGTGTGGCCAGTGCTTTTACTAAAAGTGCTGTTAATTGCCAACTGAACTTCACCAACTGCATCCTTCCAACTTCTTTTGGTTGTATTTTCTACAATTGTAAAGCAGTTTGTCAGAACCTTCATTAGTCGTTCAACCTGTCCATTTGCACGACTCACACCACTAGCTATAAATTGTAACTCTATAGACCAATGTTCACAAAAACTAGTAAATTCTTTACCAGTATAAGAAGCAGCCTGATCACAAACAATGCGTTTAGGTGTACCAAAGGTATATATAAGTTCTTTTAAGCAATTAACAGTAGCTACTGCAGTTAAATTAGCAACAGGTTTCATAAAACAAAACTTGGTAAACGCATCTATAAATACGACAGCGTACTGTTTAGTGTTTAGTAGGTTTATTGCCACTCAATTTACCAGTTGTATCCATAAAAACAGTATGGACAGGAGTAGGAGCCTTATCTATTGGGTGTAGGGAAATTTGTCGTGATCCTGATTGGCTTTTGTTGATATTACAAGTCAAACAATTGTCAACATATTTACGGGTACACTTGGACATATTCGGAAACCAAAATTGCTCTCTGATTTTCTCTAGAGTTTTTTCCCAGCCGAAGTGTTTAAGGTCATCATGATAAATTTGAATGATATGCCAGCGATAACTTTTTGGGACAAAAAGACGTTTCTTGACTTTATTATTAATAGAGATAACTCGACACAGTAGTCCATTTTGTATTTCGTAACTGGAAGCTACGTCTTTGTCTATACTACCTCGCTTGATTGATTCAATTATACTTTTGGTTTCGGGATCATTATTTTGCTCTACTTCTAGCCATTCACTATAATTTTAAACATTAGCTATGTTGACAGTTGTTGGATTGCGACTAAGGTAATCTACATGGGGAATACGTTCGCCTTTACGGTACTCAATGTTAAAATCGAAACATTGCAAATAGGCCCACCACCTATGAACCCTGGGAAGTAATTCTTTCTTGTTACGAGAGGCTTTCAACGACTTACAATCAGTAATTACTTTAAACGGTCTGCCAAGAAGATAACGACGGAAATGTTTAATAGACCTAACTACTGCTAGCGTTTCTAACTCGTAAGCATGATAACGGCTTTCTGTTTCAGTGGTTCGCATGCTTAAATATATTCTACTACTTTCATTAGCTCATTATGTTTTTGAAAAAGAATGCCTCCTAAACCTGCGGTACTGGCATCCGTGTGAAGCTCAACAGGCTTTGTAGGATCAAATAAAGTCAGTACAGGTTCGGAAGCAAGGTACTGAATAACAGTATTTCTAGCAGTATCATGATCAGAGGTCCAATTCCATTTAACATTGTTACGAGTTAGTTTATATAAGGGAATCATGATAAGAGAGAAATTAGGGATGAATTTTCGAAAATAACTTGCTAGTCCACAAAATCGACGGACTTGCTTAACAGTTGTTGGAATGGGGGCATTCAAAAGAGCGTGAATTTTACCTGGACTGGGTTTTACTTGACCATTGGAGATAATTCTTCCCAAATATTCATTCTCAGTTTTTAAGAACTTGCATTTTTTAACATTAATAGAAGACCCAGTGTTTTGTAAGGCATCCAAAACTTGATTTAAACATTTAATACCATCTTCAACTGTTTCCGAGTAAACTACTACGTCATCGATGTAAATTAAGACAAATACATCAATCATTTGTCATCATCAAATTTTCCGTTTTAATTTCAGGATTAACATCTATTGAGTAAAGATCAAAATCTTTTTGAACACAGTTAATATAATGAGGGTTACGATAGACTTCAGTACAATTTTTTGAAAACGTCACTTCTATTCCGGGAATATTGATCAGGTACCAATACAAAATCCAATTCAACATTAAGGCTATCAACACACACCATACATAGTTTCTTTCGTATACAACTGAAAGCACTGTCTCCAAAACCTCGCAAATATGTGGCCTCATAACTTATACTACCCTTTATTGAATTACCTATACTTTCGCGCATAAGGGAGCATTCCGCACCACTGTCTATTAAGCATGAATAAATTCGATCATAAATTTTAATAGTATTCATTTTTGATTATTTAGAATCAGACTATTGATACGAGTCGATTTTTCGTCTTTAGATGTCTTATTCAAGCGTTGGAAACAATTTTCGAAAGTATGACCTTTTCTGTTACAAAACGAGCAAGATATTGTAGGGGGTTTTGATGTACATAGTTGGCTTTGTATGGAAACTGTACTCTTATCAGGACCACGGCTGTTTGTATCTGAGCGACAATCAATCCTTTTGTATATGACCTAACTTGTGGCATTTATGACACCGCCTAGATCTAACGTCAGTAGTAGGAGTCGTTTTTGAACGTTTTGATGGTACATTATTGTGATCAGACTCTTTACCAGGCCTTTTGCGATTATATGAATTAAGACTTTGGATTAACTGAGGCAAATTTTTTGGTGTAAGTCGCAATAAGTCTGAACGAATTCGGGAATCTGACATACCTGAAATCACAGCTTCCACGAGGTGCTGCTCAGTCATCTCCACACCAATCACCTTCTTCGCTAACTCCCATTTTCTGGTCGCATATTCAGCAAGGCTGCTGGTCTGGTCGCTGGTGAACTCCATAAACTGCGTCAGGTCGTCGTAATATCTGGCTTCATCTGCGAAAGTTTCAATTAGACCGGCTTTAGGTTCTGGCCAGCTAGTTAAGGTGGAATAGTTACGACGAGCCCATTCAGCAGCTCGTCCTCGTAAGTTTTTCCTTGTCAAATTGAGAATTTCTCTGTCACTGAGTTCGTACTCATTTTTGATCTCTTCTACATTTCGACACCAAACTTCTACCGTATCGGTCATGTCATCAGGGTCAAAAGTAGGTACATAAAGGTGATCGAGACTCAACATACGTTGAGTATGCCGTACTTTCGGCGGGTTGGAGGCTTGCGCGTGGTATGGATCCATTGTGTCATCATTTGCTGTATCATGTTCTGCATAAAATTAATTGGTACAAATTCTACTGCCCTTGAATCATGGCTGCCATCCGTTGCCGTTGAACTGCAAGGGACCGCATTGCTGCCGTTGCACAGTGATGCAGATCCTGATCGCGTCGCAACGCCTCCGCCGTTCGTGCCCGAATAGTGACCAGTTGATGGATCCGCCGTTCCATGTCCTAGAATTGGTGACCCAGGAGAGGTGGCTCTCAAAACTCCTGCTCGGAATCACTCTGCGGCTGTTCGGCCTCGATCGCAACAATAGATTCATCAGCATTCATCCTGAAGCTCCTGAAACATAAATTTTTCGTAGGCGTAGATTTTGCCTCTTATCCCACTTCTGATGACGGCGAAGTGGTAAAAGAAAAACAAATATATCAACAATCAAAACCATATATTTGGTATAAAATTAATAATAATAACACAATAAACAATTAATCACCATAGTAACCAGATAAATAAGTAAAGATAATAAATAATACCACCTGAATACCAAGAAGACAGTTCAGAGCACCGCTTGTGCCGTGTCCGCAGTCGAACAACGTCTGATCTGTCGATAGACTGCACCCCTCTTTTATACCCGAGTGCGCTCGTTAGTGGGGGAACGAGTTGTCAAATGCACTACTTTCATAAACCGGAAGTCGGTAGAAAAATTGATTAAATAATAAAATAAAATTACTCTCACATATATTACCTTCATTGTTTTCACATATAGAAGCAACAAGAATCATGTAACCACTGTTTGTAAAAAACTTGATTTAGAAGAGTTTTGGAACGAGCAACCTTCAACTTTCTGACTTAAGGTAGCACACATATCAAATCGGAAAGGGATCGTCACCGTATCGCTTTTCGCCTCGCCCTCAAACAGGTGTCAACATAACGTAAGCAACATAACGCTCCGATACGTCGACTCGGCTACGGCTAGGCGACGCCGCGCTTACGGCTCGCCGACCGCTGGTTGGCCTGGCTGGCACCAGATCACCAGGTCAAACACGCGCGTAACGAGACTGGAAGTAGCCTTGTGAATGACTGCACGTGTGGCAACAATATAGTGCTGCAGGCAGGTCGCGGGAGGGGTGAGAGACAAGCGCGGCGACGTCGCGACGTAGAGGCGTAAGCGCGTGGACCACGCGCCGCACCGCGGTTCGTGAGCTTGTCCCCAGGCGAGTCGTTTACGTTACGATTCCAATTAGTGTGCTTCACAATAAGGAGTTTCATGCAAAGAATACTAAACGGGTAGAGTCGATACGGTTACGATCCGTTTCCGATTTGATAAGTGTGCTACGACCTTAATTGACCGACTCCTTGACAATTCATTCATTACTTTGACTTTGACTTCCTTTCTTTTTAGGAGAAACGCTTCTCCTCTCTCTCTCTCTTTTATTAAAAACTTTATTTGTTATTTCAGCCGGGATTTAGGTAAAATTCTGAAAAAGATAAAACGTCCTCACGATTTTAATTACGTTTTTCTAGTATCTACCAGCTAATTAGTGAAATAAACTGCTGGGAATTAAATACAGTCGTGTGCTAAAATGTAATGGTTTAATTTTGAACAGATGTCGACCATTGATACAAAATTAATGTTCCATTTTCCATTTTTGGAGACACGGTTGGCGCTGTGGTTGTGTGATCGACTGTTGCACTGCGTGTCGCAGGTTCGATTCCCACACGAAACAAAGTTCTTTAATCATTGTTTGAAGTAGGCTGGTTTAAAACCAGCCAGCCAGTTATCAATAAATTATAATAAACTAGCTGACCCGACAGACGTTGTCCTGTCCCGATCTACCTACTTACCTGCCTATTTACTACACCTACCTTACACCTACCCTACACCTACCTTACACCTACCCTACACCTACCCTACACCTACCCTACACCTACCCTACACCTACCCTACACCTACCCTACACCTACCCTACACCTACCCTACACCTACCCTACACCTACCCTACACCTACCCTACACCTACCCTACACCTACCCTACACCTACACCTACCCTACACCTACCCTACACTTACCCTACACCTACCCTACACCTACCCTACACCTACCCTACACCTACCCTACACCTACCCTACACCTCCCCTACACCTCCCCTACACCTACCCTACACCTACCCTACACCTACCCTACACCTACCCTACACCTCCCCTACACCTACCCTACACCTACCCTACACCTACCCTACACCTACCCTACACCTACCCTACACCTACCCTACACCTACCCTACACCTACCCTACACCTACCCTACACCTACCCTACACCTACCCTACACCTACCCTACACCTACCCTACACCTGCCCTACACCTACCCTACACCTACCCTACACCTACCCTACACCTACCCTACACCTACCCTACACCTACCCTACACCTACCCTACACCTACCCTACACCTACCCTACACCTACCCTACACCTACCCTACACCTACCCTACACCTACCCTACACCTGCCCTACACCTACCCTACACCTACCCTACACCTACCCTACACCTACCCTACACCTACCCTACACCTACCCTACACCTACCCTACACCTACCCTACACCTACCCTACACCTACCCTACACCTACCCTACACCTACCCTACTCCTACCCTACACCTACCCTACACCTACCCTACACCTACCCTACACCTACCCTACACCTACCCTACACCTACCCTACACCTACCCTACACCTACCCTACACCTACCCTACACCTACCCTACACCTACCCTACACCTACCCTACACCTACCCTACACCTACCCTACACCTACCCTACACCTACCCTACACCTACCCTACACCTACCCTACACCTACCCTACACCTACCCTACACCTACCCTACACCTACCCTACACCTACCCTACACCTACCCTACACCTACCCTACACCTACCCTACACCTACCCTACACCTACCCTACACCTACCCTACACCTACCCTACACCTACCCTACACCTACCCTACACCTACCCTACACCTACCCTACACCTACCCTACACCTACCCTACACCTACCCTACACCTACCCTACACCTACCCTACACCTACCCTACACCTACCCTACACCTACCCTACACCTACCTTACACCTACCCTACACCTACCCTACACCTACCCTACACCTACCCTACACCTACCCTACACCTACCCTACACCTACCCTACACCTACCCTACACCTACCCTACACCTACCACTACCTAAGTGCAAAATTGACTCTTTGACGTTAGGAACATACCTACATTGTTTAAACAACAGTGACTGCTTGTAATTATGAACTTTATACAATAGCAATAAAGCTCGTTTTAGTTAGAAAACGTTTGTATGGGAAAAAGAAAAGGGCTCTTTTTAGGGTTTTTCCGGCAATTATTCGAATTTTTCTCGCCGTAAAAACCATCTTTGAACTTCAACGAACATTTTAAAAAAAGAATTGGCCAAATTGGTCCAGGCGTTGTTGAGTTATGCGCTTACCAACACATTTTGCGATTCATTTTTATATTATAGATAGTTCCTTTCTCTTACCTGCTCTTATTTCCTCGATAACAAGGGCGGGTCCCTTTTGAACTAAAATAAAGTTCATTATGTATTTCCAAGTTACCTCATGCATGATAAATTACCATCCCTTCTACATATTCATACTGAAATTTTCATGAAATTGTCTCTTTGTCAATGATTCCACGAATGTTCATTTATTTAAGTAGGTACAGACGCCAGCACATCAAGCCATACCAAACTGTCAAATAAATATGAACCTTATTCCATTGTAAGAAAGACATATTGTTGTAGCTTGATGTGCTGGCCTCTGTACCTGGTTCTAAATTCAAAACGTAGCAGATCGTACCAAATAATGGTCATAAAGTTCTATTTACACTTAGGTACAATTCTCAATTTGTAATATTCAGTTGCAAAGATTTTGATGAATAACCGCGTTATTAATATAACTGTATAACATGTTATTTTGTCTGAAAAAATAATGGTAACTAATAGAAACTGAATTGCTTTCCTCTTCTCTGAGGTCTAAATCAAGAGACGCCGATTTCACGCCGGTTACGCCGCAGCCGCCGCCACGCCACCGCCAAAATTTTGGAATAATGACGCGCCGCGCCAATGAAAATTAAATCGAATCACACCTTAAGTACCTACATACTTAATATTCAACTGCATACTGCAACTTCATTTATTTTTATTTGATTTACTAGCTGACCCGACAGACGTTGTCCTGTCCCGATCTACCTACTTACCTGCCTATTTACTACACCTACCTTACACCTACCCTACACCTACCTTACACCTACCCTACACCTACCCTACACCTACCCTACACCTACCCTACACCTACCCTACACCTACCCTACACCTACCCTACACCTACCCTACACCTACCCTACACCTACCCTACACCTACCCTACACCTACCCTACACCTACCCTACACCTACCCTACACCTACCCTACACCTACACCTACCCTACACCTACCCTACACCTACCCTACACTTACCCTACACCTACCCTACACCTACCCTACACCTACCCTACACCTACCCTACACCTACCCTACACCTACCCTACACCTCCCCTACACCTACCCTACACCTACCCTACACCTACCCTACACCTACCCTACACCTCCCCTACACCTACCCTACACCTACCCTACACCTACCCTACACCTACCCTACACGTACCCTACACCTACCCTACACCTACCCTACACCTACCCTACACCTACCCTACACCTACCCTACACCTACCCTACACCTACCCTACACCTACCCTACACCTACCCTACACCTACCCTACACCTACCCTACACCTACCCTACACCTACCCTACACCTACCCTACACCTACCCTACACCTACCCTACACCTACCCTACACCTACCCTACACCTACCCTACACCTACCCTACACCTGCCCTACACCTACCCTACACCTACCCTACACCTACCCTACACCTACCCTACACCTACCCTACACCTACCCTACACCTACCCTACACCTACCCTACACCTACCCTACACCTACCTTACACCTACCCTACACCTACCCTACACCTACCCTACACCTACCCTACACCTACCCTACACCTACCCTACACCTACCCTACACCTACCCTACACCTACCCTACACCTACCCTACACCTACCCTACACCTACCCTACACCTACCCTACACCTACCCTACACCTACCCTACACCTACCCTACACCTACCCTACACCTACCCTACACCTACCCTACACCTACCCTACACCTACCCTACACCTACCCTACACCTACCCTACACCTACCCTACACCTACCCTACACCTACCACTACCTAAGTGCAAAATTGACTCTTTGACGTTAGGAACATACCTACATTGTTTAAACAACAGTGACTGCTTGTAATTATGAACTTTATACAATAGCAATAAAGCTCGTTTTAGTTAGAAAACGTTTGTATGGGAAAAAGAAAAGGGCTCTTTTTAGGGTTTTTCCGGCAATTATTCGAATTTTTCTCGCCGTAAAAACCATCTTTGAACTTCAACGAACATTTTAAAAAAAGAATTGGCCAAATTGGTCCAGGCGTTGTTGAGTTATGCGCTTACCAACACATTTTGCGATTCATTTTTATATTATAGATGTAAGTAGGTACTGTAGAGATGTGACATGTTTCTGAGATAATAGCCATTAGATAATAATTATACTCTATGACAGAACACTCAGCAAGCTTCTAGAATAAGTTCAAATCGTAGATTTGTATTGTTTTAGATTTGACATTAGGATGACTTAGCCTGAGCTTGTCACGGGCATACGTTAAAAGCATACCTATATAAATATAAACCAGTTCCAAGTATCAGTGCTTTCATTCCAAGTATACAATTACGCCACAACCCGGTACCAGTAAGAAGCCCTAGAGTTGGACTTCTTACAGTACCTACTGTAAGAGGTCCAGCTGTAGGGCCTCTTACAGGTACCGGGTTATTAATAGCGTGGTGTATGATAATTCTAATATGATTACTTGGAATCAAACTAACTTCGTACTGCTTTGTAATCAAGACATCGATATATATGTACTACGCACAATCAAGATAATCCAACGTATGCCCGTGAAGGATTCAAGTAAGAACTATCCTTCTGTCATATATAGGGTGACTGGTAATTAGTGTACGATACTTAAACACGTGATTGTGTTCATGACAACAAATAACTTTCCCAAAAAAAAACATGTTTTTTATACTGGTTCTCTTTTATCATATTAACACAACAGCCGTATGAAATTCACGCGCGCGCACGCCTATGCCCTAAAGTGAACCAGTACAAAAAAAAAATTTGTTCGGGAAAGTTGTTTGTTATCCTGAACACAATCACGTGGTTAAGTATCGTACACTAATTACCAGTCACCCTATATAGAGCAATACAATTCTACCATTTGAACTTATTCTAATTATTCTAGAAGGATCCAGAGTGCTTAGTCATAGACCATAATTAATGACTTCTGCATACAACCACTGAAGTACTTACTTTACCTACTTTTCCCGATAAAAGCATTTGAGCAATGGTTCCAAGTAGGTTATAATAAAGGCACTAACATATTTTGGTATTTTCGTATTTTCATTATTTAACAAATCTATACGTAGATTTGATATGATAACAACTTTTTGACAGTGCAAGTCATAATATGGTCTCGTCTAAGCAACATTTTACATGAAAATGTTTTGGGGGAATAGTGTTTAGGTATGTCGGGCTAAAAAGTGTTTATTACACTATACAATTTGTAGGAAATCAATGTAGGTACCTACCTAAGTTGTTAGTCTCACTCTCACACTACACTTAATTGAATTCTAAACTGGACCAATTTAGAGTTCAAGTTAGTAAACCTCCCATTTTGCAGTAAACCGGATCCAATCTGTTCTAACTGCGATTACACCTGCCGATTTCCTAAATTAGTTTCCTAAAAATTGTATAGTGTAATACTTAGTGCAATAAGTGTAATGGGCGCCTTAATCATTGTGGCATTATGACATGACCCCTAACCCTAGGGGTCATATCTAATGCCCGTATCTAATGCATAAGATTGCATGTTCGATAAGAAACAAAGTACCTATCAATGTGGTTTTTAACTAATAGGGGATAATACTGCAATGTTCTGGCACCAGAGTGCAGCACTAGCGTAAACAGTAAACAGTTTTTCGACGAGTCGTTCAAAGCGTGAAGCGTATTTAATATATTTTCATAAAATACCTAGTTATTACAATTAGTAACATAGTATAACAAGAATACGTTATGCTCCATGGCGGTTTGTTTACTGTATGTGCTAGTGGCGCCCTCTGCGCCGAGTTTCGCGTAATGTTCCCTATTGAAGGGGTGAGGTGCTGCCACACTGCTATTTAAAAATGTTTACAAACATTTTCTAACAGTAATATATTTACTAACATAAGTTAGGAATTGTTACATTATGTTAGGAATTGTTAAATGTTTTAAGTGCTCCTACACCGATGGAAAATGTTTACAAACATTTATAACATTTTAAAAATCGACTCGCTCGCTGTTTGGATTTACGTTCCGAGACGTCTGCATGAAGATTAGCTCATTGGATTAGCTTTCATTTTTTGTTTAAAAAAAAGAATACGCGCTATATCTGGATGCGCCAAACACTAAGAGCTAGACAAAAGTAGTGCCAAAGATTAATCAAGGATTTGGGCATTGACAGCTGCCCAAATGATTTGGGCAGCTGTCAATGCAATTTTGTTCAGAAATGTTTACTAACAATACCTAACATGAAAACATTTTCTAACATTGTGATTGTATGTTTCTTAACAAATGTTTACTAACGTTTGTAAACATTTTTAAACAGCAGTGTGGCTGCACCTGTAGGCTTATGGGACCATTTCCATTTCAGATTCCTCAGTAAAAGTTTGGAGTGTGAAACCTATATGACTAAGATAACATCAACTAACTTTTACATTACATTTAAGGACCTACCTATAGTTTGATATTTCGCCGCGACGGTTGGCGAAATAGTTTAACGATTGGCTACTGTGCTGCGAGTCGTGAGTTCGATTCCCGCACGGAACAAATATTTGTATGGCCTACAGGTAGTTGTTTTGGGTCAAAGTAGTTTTTTGCGTTTATGAGTTTATATGTTTGTAAACGCACATGTCATGATTAGCCACGATGCAGGAGAGATACGTACCAACTGTAAGACAACTTTTTTTTTCATGAAAGAAAAATATATTATTACCCTCCTGTCATTCAGATACAATAAAAATCTGAACATTTTTATGTGAAAAGCCTTATTGTAAATATTTCCACCGAAGCTTACGGCTCCCGTACCTAATCCTTTGTGGCACTTTTTAAACGATATAAGCTTTACGAAAGCCCCTTACCAGCCTACGTTAAAGACATTAATACCTTCTTTATTATACGTTTTTGTGAAAAAATGGTAACAGAACAGAATGCTATCTTATATTTCTAAGGCGCAAATTATACAGAAACGGCGTAAGGTGAAGGCGCGGCGCAGGCATCTTGCCGCTTCAAAACGTTTCTATGTACAAAATGTAGGTAGGCGACACGTTGTGAATTATACTCAAGCGGCGTGGCGCAGGCACGTCGTTTCGTCACCTGTTCCGCGTCGCTAGCAGCAGCTAGCAGTCGCGACCATAGATGAATATTGGTCGCGACTGGAGACGCGCGCAAGCAGCACGACGTTTTGTTATACAGTAGGAGCCGAAAAATGCGTAACGATAGTGAATTTAATGTAGAGTTCTGCGAGATAATTGAACAATATCCTGCTCTTTACGATCATACTAAGCCGGAGTACAGTAATAAAATTGTACAAGATAAAATATGGAAAGTTTTTTTTTTGCGGTATTGATTGATAGCAAACAAGTGCTCCTTATTATCAAATCTTAATCCAGTTTTGTCCAGGTTTAGTGACATTTTATACACTGTAGGAAAACGATGAGGATATTCGCATAATTTTTCCATTATTTTAAAATATATATGCTCTTGTGACATTGTCCACACAGGGTGCACCCAACCCAATATCTTCGGTGTCTCTGCACATTAATGAGCTGCAGCAAAGCAAGCGCATCTTCGTCGTCTGAAGAGGAAGACATGCTATCACGATAAAATCAGCCTGTATAATGACTAGCCGCGCCGTCTCTTCGCCTCTTTGGTGTAATTTAAATCGCGTCCGTGCCCTATCTGTTCCACGCCTGCTCCGCGCCTTCACCGTACGCCGTTGCTGTGTAATTCGCGCCTTAGGCAAATAATATAGCCGAACAATAAATTTGGTACCTATACCAGTAAAAATAAAAATAATGATCCTTTACACTGGGAGTAAGTATTCATTATTTCGAATCATATCGATGTGCATTATCGGGTAGCCTAATACCTTTAACAGATTCACATATTCCCAAAAATTATGTAGCCTAATATGGAAATATTTGCTTGTATACTCGTACCTATTACCAATATTCGTAACACTTGTATCTTCATGTTTCGACCCTGTAAAACTAAAAAGACATGAAAATTGCCAACAATGCGCACATTGAATTGTACGCGCGTGCCGTGGTAAGATAAGATAATTTATTTCGCAAATATGGGGACAGTACTTACATGATACAATTATACAGTCAGTCACATTTTACCATTAGGCAGGCGAAAGGTACAAGACCAGCAACAAACAGAATGATTTAAACATTTCATTCAGGCGTATTTACATTACGAAATAATCAAAAATTAAACAAATGCATTCTCGTTTTCTGCAAAAAAAAACTCTGAAATATTGTAATAGGCTTTATGCACTAAAAATTAAAAAAAAAACTGTAAGCTTAAGTTTAAGTCTTCCAAGATTAAGGTAACTTACCTATAATATTATAAATTAGTGGACCCAAGCAGAAAACACTTTTGCGCATGAGTGCTGTATTTGCGGCCTGCGAACATTATTTACTATCATCACGCCTGCTTCAATGAACTACATCTGCGAGACGTGTAAAACGATTTGGATTCGTTTTCAGAAATACAGCCACTTCAGGAATATGCCTGCCTTACATCGCTAACTTATAAAACTCCGAGCTACAACTGAGAAATTCCTAATGCGAATGACCTATAATAACACTTTGCCCGACCTGAGAGTCGACCCTAGGACCCCACGCTCAGCAGGCGCGCTTGCGACTACGAGACCAACAAGGAAGTTAAAAAGTATATCATACACTGCATTGACATAGTACCTTTCGGACGCTCCAGCATTTTATTTTTCTTTTAAACGTTGCGCCTCACTAACCATTTCGCCAAATTATGGATTATGGTAGGTACATCTACCTATCTGCTGGATTATCTATATGCTCTGGAGGACCTTTTACCAACAACGTATTTTTTCGTACTTCGGCCACACAATGCGCAGAGGCGGCGAAAGTTTGGAAAAACTTATTGTGGTTGGGAATACCGAAGGCAAATCGCGCGGTCGTTCACCAACAAAATGGGCCGACCAAATTAAAGACTTCGTCATCCAAATTCTACACGGTTGTAAGAGACGCGCTGGACAGAAACCGGTGGAGGCCGATCATCCGCTCCAGATGCAATTCCAATGCTGACCACGATACTCAGACATGAGGGACCGACCAGAGAGAGAGATCTGCTGGATGAGCGAGGCAGATTTGGTCGCTGTGGTGATGATTGGGGGGACACCTATGTCTAGCAGCGGACTCTTCTCATGGTTTAATGATAATGATGATGATGAATGTTTCAATGTCAACTGTTGATTTCTTAACACAGACTATAAAAGCTATAGGCTAAGGCTAACGTACTTAATTGATTATAAAGAGCCTAAAATTAACCAGGAAATACCAGGGTCACCGCAGACGAACCGCCATCCCAAAGACAAAGTTGAGATGTCTAATGCGTGCCTATATACGACCCTTTGAACAGAATACGATACACTTGGCGGAGAACGAAACAATCACAGATAACGGTGACGCTTGATGGTACTCAAAATGATTTACCGCTACACCAATAGATGGCGCTGTACTTCCGCAACCACTGTTCCAAATGTTGTCTACATTTGGTACGATGGTTTTGCATTTTGATATTGATGTCTTTATTTCTAACATGAAAATTTTGCATCCCATTTGTAGCCCCCACAAGTTGTAGTCCCTTGTTACGAAGGGTTTTTTATTATCTTTATGCGGCTTACTGACACGCTATCATTGACAACATGTATCACTGACAACATGTGGCCACATCTAGCCACCAGTGGCTAACGTAACCACTAGTCGTTTAGGTGTCGTGGGACACTTTACCATATGACCGCCAAAAAAGCAAAAACGTGCTCTCGTGTAGTCATGACCGTGGCGTAATGGGCTCATTTTGGTTTGTCATTTATACAGGACTATGGCGGTCAAAAGGTTACAGTCAAAGTCAAAGTCAAATCATTTATTTCAATTAGACCATTATGGCACTTTTGAACGTCAAATGGGAAAAAATTGAATCTAGTTGCCCATTCCAAAAAGTACATGATAGATAAAATAAAATCACCGTGTATTGTTCAAGGGTTTATTTAAATAGTGTCTAATATATATTATCATTATACTATTATACTATGAGCTTAAGCAATACTGAACAAAACAATAAAATTTACAAGTGACAAACTTTATTACATACCATACATTAAGAAAATTTTTAATAAATTATTAGACTCCATTTTAATAGTGACATTAACAAATTGTGGTAAAAATTAAAAATAATATTTACAATGAAATAAACTTATGTAAGTATTTCACTTCTGTATTCATTTGGGAATAAATTAAATTGATGATGATAATTTATAAAAAATGTAAAATTTATCAAAAATTTTCTACCACGCTTTAGTTAAAAAATTCCAAAATGTTTTTTATTCTAGGTATTTATCAATTCCTACACCTAGTAAACTTTAGTAACAGTATATGTTTAATATAATAGTGGTTTAGTCAATTCCCATTCTATTGACACATAGGATTCTATTGTGTCAGATTTTTTATCTATAGGTACGTTGAGATATGTAAAAATTATCAACATTCATACTGTAAGTTATCGTTATATTTATCAACAAAGTTTTGGTTGAGGTTTTTGTTACCACATTATTAACAATTTTTTCTAATCTGCTAACTTTATGTATAATGACACAATGAGTAACTAGTCAAATAAAACGTTTCAATAAGTAGTCAATATTATTGTATTCTATTAAAAAGTGACTTAGTTACCTGCTGGGTAATACCCACTGCATTACACATTTTTTTTAAGTTGGCTAGATAATTAGAAATTAACTTTCAGTTTTTCGTTTGATTGGTTGTCTCATAAATTTTCCGTTCGAAAATCAGTTAGACTAGTACACGAGATAAAACTATGTGCACATTTAAGTTAAACCTGTGTATAATTACGAAAAAAAAAACTAAAATTGATAAATACAACGACACCTTCACTACAACCAAGAAAACTCCAGTAAAAAAACTCAATCAATTCACTCTAAACTCTATGGTTACTCAAATCACACAACGCTTATAGATAAGTAAAGACTAAAATAAATCGTCTATGGAATAACATGCACAGTCTTTGACTACTTCAGTCGATAACCAGCAAAAGCTTTTCGAAAATTCTCGGAGGTCGTGGCCTTTAGAAAAGCCTTAGGCTCTTGTGGACTTTTATACGATAATTCGAGTTCTTTCACTGGTATTATTGCACTAAACTAAAGAATATTCTTTAGCTAATTAGTTTTGTGATAATACATAACTCATGGAAATTTATTTTCGTTATTTCCAAGTCGTCAAAAATAGTACCGAAATTACAATATAGATTGAGGCCAGCGCTCCATCAGGCCACGACCTTAAAAACATCCAAAATTAGGCACCATGTTTGTGAGAAATTATCAAAAATGAATCCAAAAAATGGCAGCGGTCCTTTCGTTGTCACATAAAACTATGTGTTGACACATGTCACGCGTCACATCCGTCATACTTCGTTTGTAATCTCTTATTTGTGACTCCGTACTTATAACGGACCAATAGGATCCCCTACTCGGTAAATATCACGTTTCGATTAAACTAATCGTTTGCTTTCGACAGTCCAGCGCCCGTCCTACAGATATCTCAATTTGACAGAAGCCAGGTAAACGTTTTTAAAGCCAAAATTATATATAGAACTATGTTACTAACGTACGCCATAACATAGTTAATACTATAGTATATTTACCCACCAAGAGAATGCTTTGAGAAAATTTCCTACTAATTAAAGCATATCATATCGCACAGACATTGAACGACTAAGGATCGCTGGACGCTACAAACTTTCAATAACCTTCACTAGTAGTATTGTTTCGTTCAATTCTTCTGTCGTTCTCTAGAGTCCTCCCTACAGACGCCCCTAGGGGGGGAGTCTCTACCTTTATGGCTGACTTTGGAAGCTTTCCGGGATCGCTTGAACTTAGCGACATCGTCTCCGAAGACATCTCCTGTTCTGAGTGCGGAGATGAGGTCGTCGAACTCTCCCTTCTGTCCGTTGGTGAGGGTTCCGTCCCGAGAACTATCAGAGTGTCCGTTGCAGTCACCGTTCCCGTTGGACTTGCCGAGTGACTTGCCGACGGAGCTTAGGAGACTGGACGCTTGTTTTCGTTCCATTGTGCGTTTCTTGAGCTGCAAAGAAATAAAGATTAATATTAATGGCATGGTGTTAAAGGTACTGCCGTAATTTTCGCGCTAAAAAGACTTTTCGCCAACTCGATTAGCTTATTATGCGTACGCCAAATACAAAGTAATCATTAAACTGGTTTTAAATCTTCCAAATATCTCATATCAACTAGTAACTACTATCCAGATTATCCGACACTGGCGCCGATTCCCTTGTTTATAAACTAAACTAAATTAGACAATTGGCATCTCTTACTGCCAGGTAGCTGCAGAAAAGGACGACGACAGATAATAATTAAATTAGAGACGTCAAATTAGTTTTTTCTTGAACTTCGCCGTGTTTTAATCAATACATGTTAACTGTATGAACATTTTAGGATCAACTTAAATTGAGAAGTCTTATTAATATCTGTCTCTTTCTTGTTTTATTGGTGAGAAAGAGATTTAAATAGCTTAAAATAAATTTAGTTCGTGCACAACAGAATTAGCACCCTTCCTCTCCTCTTAAGGCATTGAATGGCATGTCTAGGTTACAGTCTCTCTCTTCACCCTTAAAAAAGGAGACTGCCCACCTGTCAAGTTGGGCCAGTCTACTCTACCCCACAGCGACCATGTAAGATATCTTCGCTTACACATTGATCGTAGACTAACCTGGAGGCACCACATCAAATGCAAAAAGCAGGAGCTTCAGCTAAAGTACAACAGCCTATACTGGATGCTAGGAAGAAACTCGAGACTCTCTTTGGACAACAAACTCCTTATCTATAAAGTCATCCTAAAGCCCATTTGGATATATAGTCTGCAACTATGGGGCAGCGCAAGCGATTCCAACATAAATATACTCCAGCGCCAACAGAACAAAATCCTAAGAACAATTGCAAACGTACCATGGTACATAACTAACAATGAAATTCACGAGCACCTTGAAATGAGAACGACCAAAGAGGAAATTTGGAGTTTGGCAGCTAAATATAAAGAGCGGTTAACCTAGCACCCTAACGAACTTGCTCGCCAACTCACCATGGACCAGTATGTTAGACGGCTAAAACGTCATCATATTCTAGAGCTAGAAGACCGACAGTAGCTCTAGGCAGCAGAGAGTCAAGTGGTTTTATAGTCTTTGGGAAGCATCTACTCAAAATGCTTCCCAAAGACTATAAAACCACTTGACTGCGCATACAGAGCCCCGACGCACGAAAATTATCAGTATTTTGTCGCCTATAATAAGCTCCCTTTGTGACCACTTTAGTTGTGACCAAGTAATAGACCTGTGTGCACGCAAAATTTACGTAAATTCTTAAACATTTTACACAATAATAACGCATCAAAATGCCTTCATGTGCGGTGAAGTGGTGCGGGAAACATTCCAAGACATCTAATTACAAAAAAGATGGTATAACATTTCATCTGTAAGTAAACAGTACAATATTTATTTTTGATTTAATCAGATTATGAGTGACCGCATGGGTCTAGATATAATGGTAGCTGGTATAATAAAGCACACTGCAGTATCGCGCGTTGATGTCTTTTAAAAAAGTCTCGTTCTTTCATTAGAAAATTCTAATACGTCTATCCCTTTCTTTCCCTTTGTTTGGTTTATCATGAAAATCAGTGCTGTTACCTTCATAAGTAGCTGTAGTAATATTTATTGTCGATGTTGAAAATAATAAAATTCAAATTAATGAAAAAAAAACAATTTAAAAATTTTAATAAAATACCTATCTATTTTTCGTCTGTGTAGTTGACATACCTACATGTTTTCATTTTAGATTTCCGAAGATTCCTGTACTAAAAGAAAAATGGATAAATATTGGAAGATTTTCGAAGAGTGCTAGGAGAAGGTAAACATGTGCTACAAGTTTTCCTTATAAAATCCTAATCCTAATTGGGGGAGTAAAAATGTAATGTTATTGCAAAACAACGAATTTCTGGCGAGTATTTATTTTGTTTTTGGTATGTGACCGGTCAAACATTTTTGATGTTGTTTTTTTATCAATTCCTATTTTCTACACCGATACCTTTTAAAATACCTCATTTTCTTGATTTAGTAATGATTTTTTAGTAAGTGTATTTGAAAATTTCTTCTAAACTTACGACTTTTTTTTTAATTTCCTTGTTTTGTCTTGATGTCTCTTAACATCCTTTTTCTTTTTATTTAAACTATACAAGCTGAAATCTAAATGGTCCATTTCCCGCTGTTTTTTAATAATTTATTATATTTTTTTTATTAATCGATTGTACACACGGCTACACATCAAGCTATACGTTTCCAGTTTAAACTGGCCTCTCTTCGGAAATTCTATGTATAATGCGAGATCTGCTTATACTCGAAATGTATAGCTTGATGTGTAGCCGTGTGTACTACCAAAACAAAATCATTTCGCTTCGGGAAAATAACCACTAAAATTTCAGCGTGTATATAATATGAGATTTTATTTTAGAAAAAAAATGTTTGTTTTTTAAACGCTTTTAAACGATAAACTACTTTAAACGATTTTTAATAAAAAATGGTCTCATTCATATTATCCAACCTATGTTACCTACCTATATTCTTGCAAATAAATATATCATTCATTCATTCATTCATCAATATATTAATATGACATTATGTAACATACTCGATTTAACGTAAAATAAATGATAGTTACATAACATTAGTATTATTTATTTAATTAACTTATGCTCATTTCTCAAAATGTAATATACCCATTTTATCGATATCGACTATTTTTCCTTAATCAAGTGGAACAACTCTAACAATGTTATACCTATGCATGTTGACCTTGAGCTGACCAATCACAGCCGTGCGTACTTGCCCGTCCCCCGGCCCGCTGTGGTGAGTCGTGTACTTAGAAGAAATTAGCCTATACACTCTCTAGTAGTTTTATTCTCTTTGATGCTTCCAATGGGAAGCCACTCCGCATGACAGTTTCACAGAACAGATTTGCTCATAGTCTTAGGGCTGATTGCAAATAAACACAGAAAGGAAAAAAAAAAGGTTATAGTCAAAACTCTTAAACAGTCAAAAACTACTTTTGACTGGGTTCAGTCAAAACCCTTCTTATTAAAATATAACGCGTTTGCGTTACAAAATCAAAAATACGGAACGCCTTAGTTATAAGAATCACTACAAAACCAAAGTTTTAAAAGTCAAGTAGTCAAAAGTAGTTTTATCTGGTTAAGAGTTTATGTCACAGTCAAAACTCTTAACCAGTCAAAACTCTTAACCAGTCAAAACTACTTTTGACTACAAAACTCAGTCAAAACTACTTTTGAACTGTTTCAATTTATCCTTAATACTTGAAACCCATTAGGTTGGTAGGTTTATTTTTTTGTTGTCCTTTCAAAACTTTTCTTTTGTAGTGATTCTTATAACAAGGGCGTTCCGTATGTTTGTTTTTGAACGCAAACGCATTTTATCTTAATAAGGGTTTTGACTGAAGTCAATCAAAAATAGTTTTGACTGGTTAAGAGCGCCCATCCCGTCATATTTCCCATAGCTCGTACGCGATTACGGCGTTATAACAAATTATTTCCCAAATATTTTTTACACACAGGTATTTTATGGTTTAAATCTAGGTTTGTATGAAGCCAAAAATAAACTTTTTTGAGAAACGAATTCAGTAAACACGTCCGTATATCAGTTTTTTTGCACAATTTTATCTGAACTTTGGCCTTTCATAATGCACTCATATATTGAAAAAGTAAAAAAAACAGCGTCATAAAGACCTTGCACATTTAATGGTGATTTTAAATTACAAACATTTTTACCAAAAACTTGTAAGGCTTTTTCAAAAACACGTATGTCCTAGAACAACTTTTGTGAAATTTCCGCGCGCCAATTTTCCTGTGATGTTATCGCGTTCTCACTTACTCGTTCGTTTTCGAGCTTTGCATTGGTTGCAACAAAAAATTTTTCAATCACGCTCGCGTTGCAGTTCGTTCGATGGGGATGGGCGCTCTTAACCAGTCAAAACTACTTTTGAACTGTTTCAATTCATCCTTAATACTTAGAAACCCATTAGGTTGCCAGGTTAATTTTTTTGTTGTCCTTGTTAAAAGTAAATCTTTTAACAAGGGCGTAGCAGCGGTGGCGGGGCAGTAGTTTTGACTGGTTAATTGTTTTGACTGTAACAAATACATGTGTATCCTTTGTTGGAGATCCTAAATAAATCAATAAATGTGTCCCCACTCGCTCACCTCCTGCTCGTGTCGGGTGCGTCTCTCCTCGTCGTCCCTCCTCCGGCGCGCGGCGTCGCACTCGGCGCGCGCGTCGCCCAGCTGCGTGAGAAAGGAGTCGAGCGCGCCGAACAGCTGCTCGGGTGACGCCGACGCCTCCTCGCCGAATGCGTGTGCGCAAGCTTCTAAACGACTCTTCATGTCCTGGAACGAGAAAAACGAGGTTCAGTTTGCTCGAGTACAAAGTTATGCTCAGATCCTAAAAACTTTGTCATTGCTTTTATTTGCTCAAATACCGTTTTAAAAATTTTGAAAAAGTAAAAGTGCCTTTATATAGGTCGTTTATAGAGGTAGAGGAGGAGAGTAGGCCATGATAAATACAGAGACACATTTGGTGCCCATCAAACACTACTGTAGCAAGGATATGTTTGGAACTAGACGAAATGTGGATAAAGCCATCTTTGTTCCAGTGCAAGAAAGAGGTATCGCTAATTTTCCTATATAGCTAGAGAGATATGGAGGGTTCCACATCTATAGCACTGAAGTAATGACAGTTTTCACGTTGCAATTCTTATTGTGTAGGGTCTTTACACCTTTCAATGATGATAGTTTGAGTGATACGCAAGAGTACGTAATTATACACTTTATTGATTGATGATTAATTGAATGATAATGAGTGTACGCGAGTTGAGTGATATTCGTGTACTAAAGTATAGACCACTCGTAGCAAGTAAAGTGCTGACACAATGAGGTCAAATTTGTACATGCTTACACTGTACATGCTCCGGGGCCCGAGAAGATGTGAATGAGATGAAGGATAATGATTTACAAGATGATAACTAACAATTGTGCTTACAAACTTAAATAAACTAATCTTAGGATATTTCATTGAATTGAGTTCGAACAGACGGCGAAGACCCTCTGTTGGTGGTGGCGATGGTAGGACGACTCGCAGCGGTGGCGGCGACAGCTACATAGCTCACGCTAGCCTCGGCCTGCTCTGTTGCCGCAGGAGCGGGCGCCGGACGCGGCCGGCGCGCTCGCACGCATTGCCATGCGTACAAACTGGCGCAAACCACGGCGACCCCAGCTAAGACGTAGATGGCCACATAATGGTGAATGTCATGGGATGTCATCCGATCCGCCAGTTCCTGGTTGAGCTTCATATCGTTGAGTGCTTTTTCAATCGCCTTTATGTCTTGCCGTTGCTCGGTAATATCATCTGTCTCGTTCAATGGAGTGATGAGAGGTATAGACAGATTAATGATGTGATTTATTGGTGGAATCTCGATGTTCATGATATCGATCTTCGTTTTAATTGAGTTCGATAAAGATTTGTGTGCGTAAATCGTAAACATTCTGCCTTTGATGACACAACTGTCTCCGAGTGTAATGACACCTGTTTTGCTGAGTTGCTCGATCGTAATATCGTCATCGCATATGACTCGCACACTGCATTTTCCACAACAAAAGTATAGGTACGAATTAACTAAATTCAATTCAGTCCAGTAATCTCGACATTCTTTTGTTTCAGTCTGACATTGATTAGAGGCTTGATGTTTCAGACAAAGGTTGGTGTCTGATGTCATCTGATAGACGGGTTTTTTCAGTGGACAGATGTACTCGTCGGTGTCGTAGGGAACGCATCTTTGTAAGTCGCTTACAGACACCGGAATGTAAGAGTCTTTGTGTGTGTTGATAGCCAGGTAGTTTGATAAAGGCACTATGTTGACCATGCTTTCGTTGGCTTGTTGTGAAATCGGTACGAGGTTGTAAAGCTCATAGTCTTCCCTGCTCACAAGAGGAATTCTAACTTCAAAAATCAGGGACTCTCTGGTAGCTCTCGCTTTCACTTTCAATAGGTGGTATATCTTCGCTAAGTCAGTCTGAACATTATTAATCGGTAAGGCTAAGTCCTTTGAGATTTGTCCGGTTATAATATTCAGTTCGTTTCTTAACTGTTCCGGTGTTAACAAGTGAAAGTTGAACTTCTCATAGAAAATGTTGGCCACTGTATCAACTAGCGTCTCCTGGATTTCTTTAAGATTGGTCATGATGCTGTTGGCTATGAATGTTGATAATGTAAATTCGGCTTTGTTGTCCGTGTGTTGGATTTCCTCTTTCAGTTTACTCATGCCCTCGTTGCATTTGATAATGTATTGGTTGATTATTTTGTGCTGCTTGTCTAGGGTATTTTCAATTCTTTTGATAACATTTAGCTCAGCCTCCACAACTGACGTCTGGTTTTTCCACAGCTGGCTAAGATGTTTTTGATTGTGTCTGATTAAGGCAATATCTTTTTGATATTGTTCGGCGAAAGTTTCGTCCAAAACTCCGAACAAACTATGTGCGACATATCCAATGCCGTTGATAAGCCCGCGACGTCGGCGAACTTGACCTTGCTGACCAAGTAAAACGTTGTTGTAGTGTTCAAGTTCGTTGTACCCGTGACGCAGCTGTAATCGGACTACGTCGCATTGTGATATTTGATCCCTCGAACATATGTTGTCCAGGTGAGTGGCAAACTTGTTCAGTAGGTTCATTCCTTGCCAATACGGAGTCATATCGCAATAAACGATGAGTTTCCATTCTTCGCGTTCCAATTTCATGTTTCCTAGTTTGTCAAAAAATATGTTTTTGTTTTCTGTGACTTTGGTAATTTTGTGTTCGCATGTTCCTGAACAAATAACCATCAGAAGTATGAGTGTTGTTATTAGAAAATTACATAATTTTGACGAAGTTGGCTTGTAATATTTGTTGTTTATTGGTTGACCTTCTTGGTTTTCCTTTCCTGTGTCGTGGCTTTGGTTGTTATTGTTGATCGGCAAAATGGATAATTTTGTAATTGGTCTCTTGAGCGTCCCATTTTTCGTCCGTAGGGTCACTACTCTGACGTATCCACCTTTCCCTGGATGAAGTTCAATAACTCTGCCCATGGGCCATTTTCCCGGGGGCAGATTGATGTCGTGAATGATGACGATGTCATTGATCTTCAAATTCTCATGAAGTTTGCGCCACTTACTGCGAGCTGATAATTGGCACAGATACTCAGCTCGCCATCTCTTCCAAAGGTCGTCAAATATTTTTTGCGTGAGCTGCCATCTTGTTCGTAGATCTCTTTCTGTCTCTATGATAGTTAGCGTCGGACCGCTTGCCAAAAAGTGAGATGGTGTGAGACAGTCTAAATCGTCTGGATCTTCGCTGAGTGCGCATAAGGGTCGGCTATTCAAACAGCCTTCTATCTGAGCGAGCAACGTCGAATATTCTTCGAACGTCAACTTCTGTTCCCCTATCACTCGTTTGAGATGGTACTTCAAACTCTTGACGGCAGCTTCCCAGAGGCCTCCGGCACTGGGCCAAGAAGGGGCATTAAAATGCCAGGTAATCTCCATACTGGTAATAGCTTCGAAAAAATTGTCATCTAAGGTGTCTCGAATGTTTATGAATTCTTCGTTGAGAATTCTGCTTGCTCCAACAAAATTCGTGCCATTGTCACTGTAGACATGGCCTGGGGTGCCTCTTCGAGCTGCCATTCTCCGCAAAGCCGCTAGGAACGATGAAGAGGTTAGGTCCGAGACTAGCTCGATGTGTACCGCCTTGGTTGCCATACAGACGAACACGGCGATATACCCTTTTGTTGTCTTGATACCTCGGCCCTTGCTTGCTTTTACGTCGACACACCCAGTAAAATCAACCCCTGTGTGATAGAATGGTCGTGTCGGGTTACTGCGTGATAAAGGAAGGTCGCCCATCAGTTGTTCGTGTTTGATTGGATCGTGTCTTCTGCACTTGACGCAGTTTCGAAGACGCTTCTTGACTGCTCGGTTTCCACCTAGAATCCAGTATTGCTGACGTAGCCAGGCTTGAGTAACTCTCGCTCCCCCATGGAGTGTCATATGATGTCCTTGATCGATCAATAAGTCACTGAGATGAGTGCTGTTGGGAATGATGAGAGGATGCTTCATGTTCTGACTCATCTTCGCGTTGTTCAGTCTACCACCGACTCTCAGTAGGCCTTCTTGATCCAAGTATGGGTTCAGCTTTAGTAACTTGCTCTTCGCGTCTATTTGCTTCTGATCTCTGAGGCTCGAAATCTCTTCTTTATATACCGACAGCTGCGTTTGTTTGATTAAAAGATGTTTAGCGATTTTTATTTCGCTGACAGTTAAATACTTCGGTTTGTGTTGATTGCGAGATATAGCGCGCAAAGTCCAAGCGAGTACGCGCGCTGCTCGATCGAAGTTGCTGTGCTTGTTTAATAATTTTAAAACAATGTCCTCATTTTGTTGAATTACATTGCTTTTTACTGACTTCCTGATTTCTTCATGCGTGACGTAAGTTGGTAGATCTTGATTGTGATTTTCTTTGAATGTTGATAGCCAAGTTGGTCCATGCCACCAAAGAGGATGATGTTGCAGTTGGTCCGCTGATAATCCTCGGCTCGCACAATCAGCTGGATTTTCAGCAGATTTCACATAGCGCCAGCTATTTGATGGTATTAGGTCCGTTATTTGTGCTACTCTGTTCGCCACGAATGGCTTCCAGCGGTTCGGGTCACCTTGAATCCAACCTAGTACTGCCGTAGAATCAGACCAGCCATATACTTGGATGTTGTTGCTTGATAAACTGTTCTGGACAGCTTTCATCAGTTTTGATAACAAATGCGCAGCGCAAAGTTCCAATCGAGGCAAAGATATTGATTTGTTGACAGGCACGAGCTTTGATTTTCCTGCTACAATGATCACAGGTGATTGACACTCCGCCTTTTCGTGACCGATAATTCTGCCATAAATTACGCATGCGTAGGCCTTTATTGATGAGTCACAGAATCCATGCAACTCTATGTTTGCATTTTCTGGCGTTTGTAGCCATCTTGGGACGTTAATATTTTCGATTGCTGGTAACTCCTTCTTTATTTTGAGCCATTCTTCATTGATGTTTGTAGGTACTGCGTCATCCCATTGAAGATTTAATGACCAAACTTTTTGAAACAAAAGTTTCAGTTTGGTGGAGACTGGAGACAGCCAGCCAAGTGGATCGAATATCTTTGAAATGTCAGATAATAACGATCTTTTTGTGGATGGTGTCAATGATGCTGTGTCTATCTTTAACTGGAACTTGAATTGATCGTTCTGGGGGTGCCACCGCAGTCCCAAAGTTTTGGTTGATTCTTGATGCCTGAATTCAAATGTTTGTTCCTTGTCTGATATTGCGTCATGGTTTATGTTGATGTTATTTGAAGACCATTTTCGCAAATTAAACCCTCCAGATTTCAGCAATTTAATAAGGTCAGCCTTGAGTTGTTTGGCTTCCTTTAAACTGTGATGTCCAGCTAAAAGGTCATCCATATAAAAACACTGTTCAAGTACAGCTGCTGCTGTTGGATACCTTGAACGTTCGTCTTCTGCTAGGCGTTTCAACGTCATCATGGCCAAGAATGGAGCTGCTTTGGTTCCATATGTGACTGTTGTCAGCTCATACTCTTTTAACGGTTGGCTAGGTGAGTCACGCCATACGATTTTCTGATATTGCAAGTCTTTTCCACTACAGAAGATCTGTCGGAACATTTTCTCGATGTCGGCTGTGATTGCATATTCATACTGTCTCCATCTCAGAATTAGGGTAAATAAATCCTGTTGTAGATTCGGACCGCTAAACATTAAATCATTTAGACTGTAGCCTGTCGATGTTTTTGCTGACGCATTAAATACCACCCGCAACGCAGTTGTAGCCGAGTCCGGGCGTAAAACGCAATGGTGAGGTAAAATGCAATCCGGCAAATTCTTCCGTGTACACTCGCGCATGTGACCCAGTTTGATGTATTCGTTGATGAATGTTTTGTAATCTTCGGTAATATTTTTATTTCTAGAAAATTTTCCTTCTAGTTGATAAAATTGAGCTATGGCTCTTTGTTTTGATTCTCCCAATTTTTCTTTGATGTCTGGCTTTAGTGGCAGTCTAACCACGTATCTGCCGTCATCCCGACGTACTGTTTCCGAATTATATTGTTGCAGGCATTGATAGTCTTCAGAGGACATGTTAGTGTCGGGATCGGTAACATCTTCAATGCTCCAATACCTTTGTATGTCTTCTATATTGTTCATGATAACGTTGCATTGATAGGACTTTACATTGCCGCTTAAAATCCAGCCAAGTTGAGTCTGTTGTGCTATTGGTAGAGATGAATTTTCCTTGATAATGCCTGCCATGATTATTTCCGAGTAAACTTCTGCCCCCAGTAATAAATCGATTGGTCGACAAACGTTGAAATCTGGATCTGCTAGTTGGATGGTTTTAAGATATTCCCATGATGGTTTTGAAAAACTATGATTCGGCAAGTTGTTAATTAATTTTTTCATAATAACAGCTTCTGTTTGGAATGTGTAATTGGAGTGTAATGAGGATGCCACAAGACTGAGAACTCCCTTACAATTGGTTTGATTGTCACTGACTCCAACTATGACGCCTTTGCATGCGCGGCGAGGGAGTTTTAAGACTTGAGCTGCGTTCTCAGTAATGAGGGAGGCTTGAGAGCCTTGATCTATGAGAGCCCTCATTATGTGATATTCTCCATTAGCCCCTTGTATACGGACAAGTGCTGTTGCTAGCAGAATTTCAATAATATTTTCCTTGGAAACCTGCGTCACATTACTTCGTGTTGTGTCTTCACGTGACGTAGACGGTGACGTATTCATGTAACTGGACATCGCGTTTGTCTGTAGGGCATCGTGTAACACAGTGTTATGAGTTCCTTGACACACCCTGCATTTTGATTCAGAACGGCATGATTTATTTTTGTGATCCACCAGGCAATTTTTACACAAGTTAAACCTTTGGACTGTGTTTCTTTTCTCTTCTGACCCAGATTCCAAAAATGGTTTGCAGTAGAATAATCCGTGGCTGTCGACTTTGCATAGTGGGCAATACTGTGTCCTCATTGCACAACTTTTTGCAGCGGAACTGCGTAAAAACGGTTTGTTGAAATCGTTTTTATTATTGTTGTAATTATTCGATTTTGCTTGATTCTTTTTGTTGAATAAATGTTCAGAATCTTTGTTACTACTCGGAGATGACGACGATGATGACTTCGATGTATGGTGCTTGCGCCGTGTTGATTCGAGAGCAGTGTATTTGTTCTCTAAAAACTTAAGAAAATCTGATAGAACAGGCAAGGCTCTAGGATTTTCTAATGATTGGGTGTATTCACTGAGTGTCTGTGTATCCAGCTTCAGTGTAAGTAAATGCACAACCGTTGCCCCCATGGCGGTTACGTCTATACCAAGATTTTTCAAGGCGTTCATGCATTCATTGATTGTGTCGAACATGTTCTTGATCTGTGTGTCGACTTGGGTTTGCATTGTAGGTATTGACAGCAGTATGTTCATGTGCGAGGTAAAAATTAGCCTGTCATTGTTGTACCTATGATTCAAGATGTCCCAGCAGATTTGGTAATTTTCAGAACTGATATTGAGGTGTTGAATGATCCTTTCTGCTTCGCCTTTCAGTTTACTTTTCAATAACTGCATCTTCTGGGCACTTGGGATGGATTTATTGTTATGGACTGCTTCTTGGAATAAGTCCTTGAATGATATCCATTTGTGATAGTTCCCCGAGAAGGTCGGGATATCAATCTTCGGTGTAAAACTTTCCCGATATGAAACAGAATACATCTTGCTATTGACTAACCTTTTGATGTCAACGTACAGTTGTTCGTACTTGCTATATTCCTGCTCATACTCCTCATCTTCCGAATACATTTCACTGTCAATTTCCCAGTGTAGGGAATCGATGGTTGACCATTTTGCTTGAGTGGTTCTGAGCACATCCTCGAATTCCCATTTTTCGGAGAGGCTCTCTACGTCCACGGTTTTGATTGCCCGTGATAAAGCTTTGAAGTTACTTTTCTGCTTGCGCAGCATTTCTTCTAATTTACTGGCGTTCCCCCGAGAGACAATCTTCTTGTATAATGATGTCGATTGACTCCCACTAGGCTTGATGTTCGGTTGATCTGGATCAACCGACAATGTGTCTGTTTGCCGTCGCTCTTCCGCAGCTTCTTGATTGCGAGTGTCTGACATACGAATTGATGAAGCGCTGGGCGACTTATCCCTCTTTTCCAAACTAGTAGGTGGTTTGTATTGTCGAATGATATCCTGAGCTTCATTGTAGAGGATCATTGCCTTATTGTAGAAGTTTTCCGAAAAGTAGGTATAACCGCGATCTTCAAACTCACATAATGTGACATGATTCTCTTGAAACTCCCTCCAGTATGTATCCAGGGTTTGCAAACGTTTCTTGATGTTGGCCGGAGTTTTGCGCTCCGCAGAATCCTTCTTAAAATTCCGCAGTTGCTGCTCCATGGCTTGAATGATCTGATCTTGATTGGCCAAAATGTCTTCCATGTTGGCGCTCATGATTGTAGTTGTGTGATAAGTTTGCCGCTGTGAGCAGTTCGTGCTATTGCAATTTCTCTGCGATGGATAAACGGATCCACGTAAGAAAAGTGATGGCACACAATCTGCTGAGACGGAGCAAACAGTCGTTGAGTTCCAGCAGACAGATGTTACTCTGTCCACAGGTCGTAGTTGCAGGAGCTACACTTCCGTGTCGATAGTTTATTCACACTGTCACGAACGCGAAGTAGTCCCGCTCACACGGAGGCTCGAAGGACCAAAAAGATGTAGGGTCTTTACACCTTTCAATGATGATAGTTTGAGTGATACGCAAGAGTACGTAATTATACACTTTATTGATTGATGATTAATTGAATGATAATGAGTGTACGCGAGTTGAGTGATATTCGTGTACTAAAGTATAGACCACTCGTAGCAAGTAAAGTGCTGACACAATGAGGTCAAATTTGTACATGCTTACACTGTACATATTGGTTTACCTTAAATTATAACGTTTTAAATTGTTAGATAAAGTTTGTTCAAAATGTCATGATTTCTGTTTGATGTCTCAAATAAACTGGACGCTGGTAACCGAAATATAGGCTTATGCCACGTTTGGCTACAAATACTTAATTAAATTGTTAAGGAAAACCATAGCCTATGTAAAAAATATATATACATGGACTGCAAAATATTTTGTTTAAACCGACCTTTTTCTAAGCCATACTATTCCCAAACCACTGCAACTCCTAGCCAGAATCAACAGTGGCGACCACCAGAAAAGCGCCGAAGTAATGAAGCTCGACCAGTCCCGGAAAAACGATTCAACAGTCTTGGATCTCGCAACGAAATGTATCAAAAAAGAACCGTGAAGGAGTAAGAGAAAGCACTGACCTGGAACAGATCCTCAAGCTGCGTGAAGGAACAAACAGCATGAGCGTGGAAGTCCCTCATGACAGGCAGGAACATGTCGTTATGTGACCGGTTGCCCAGAGCTGAGTGGTACTCCAACTCTCGGGCGACCTCCCGGAGGCCCACGCGTAAGGAGCCCACGTCCTTGTCCAGTTGTTCCACGCAGACCTTGGCTGCGGCGCGCACGTGAGGCAGGTCTTCTTCGAGAAGGAGGATGTCTTTGAACTGTAAGGTGGGGGAAGACTGGTTTAGGTTTTGATGATTTTAGTAGTGAGAGTTATCTTATAATCCTCCTTTGTATTGCTTAATAAGATTTTTTTTTCAGAGAGCGTTCCTGTTTAAAGTTTGACAGATCTTAAATTAATTATCGATAAAATGAACACGACAAAAAACTCAAAATAGTTGGGCATTTGTGTATAATTTAACCTCAAATATGCCAAAATATACCAATTTATGTTACACGCTGTATAGTAAACTCTCTACATCTGTATGAAAATATTTTAATTATTTTGAACTTGTTTAAACATCGAAATATCGAAACGAATCCTTGACTTTGACTTTTACGACACGGCGCAATGGCTGAGCGATCGACTGCTGCGCAGCGTGTTACGGGTTCGATTCCCGCCCAGGGTAAATATTTGTGTGATGAGCACTTGTGTTTGCCTTGTGTCTGGGTGTTGTTTATCTATAGGTATATGTATGTATTTGTGTATGTGTATCAGCTGTCTGACACCCATAGTACAGGGTCTCCCTAGTTTGGGGTCAGATGGCCATGTGTAAAACGTCCCCACATATTATTATTATTTTGAGAAAAGAATAAGATCAAGTACAGATTATTTAATTTTTTCAATTACCTGTGTCTCCAGCATTTCAACGAGGTAATGCAGCAGTGTGGTGTTGCGCGATACTGAAGACTTCGTGTCGGCCAGCTTGTTGAGTGACGTCAGGCGGAAGCCGGACGCATTGCCGCGGGCACCCCTATAACAACACAATATTTATTTTATGTATTTATTTATACTTCATCTTTGTGCATGAAGTATAAATAAATACACAATGGCGGACTTAATGCGTTAGGCATTCCCTACCAGTGAACGAAGTTTGGTGATGAGATAACATGGCAGGTTCATAGTAAAAAAATTGTCAAAAATAGGGAAACATAACATATACCTATATAAATAAATAATAAATATTAATCACCTCATTTTTTACACATTGAAGTACACTCTTTCTTTACGTAACACAGCTCACTTTGATTTTAGTTACTAATCATCATCATTTCAGCCGAAAGACATCCACTGGTGGACATAGGCCTCCCCAAGGGGGGGGGGGGGGGGGGGGGGGTTGCCATAATTGCCACGCTTGGCAGGCGGATTGGCGATCGCAGTATGGTTGTTACAAAGTTCGACGACACGGTTGGCGCAGTGGCTGAGCGATCGACTGCTGCGCAGCGTGTTGCGGGTTCGATTCCCGCCCAGGGTAAACATTTGTGTGATGAGCACTTGTGTTTGCCTTGTGTCTGGGTGTTGTTTATCTATATATGTATGTATTTACACAAAAAAAATGTATTTGTGTATGTATATCAGCTGTTTGACACCCATAGTACAGGGTCTCCCTAGTTTGGGGTCAGATGGCCGTGTGTGAAAATGTCCCCACATATTATTATTATTATTATTATTAAAGGTACAGAGAACGCTGCTGCCCATTCTCTGGTAAGTCCCTTAGTCGCCTCTTACGACACCCACGGGAAGATATGGAATGGTGCTATTCTTTACATCCGACACCACACAGACATAGTACAGAGATAGTTACTAATGTTTTCAGACTATTTTTAGCTCTACGGTGCAATACATGTCGCTACAGCAGTAACGTTATTCGGCAGCAAAGATGGTAGCACTTCTGCGAAAACAAACCTGTTCATGTAGTTGCCGAGCGCGAGCACCACCTCGAGGAGAGCGCGCAGTCTGCGCGAGCGCGTCATGTCGCGCGCGGCTCGCAGCACGACGGAGGCGCGGGCGCTGGCCTCAGCTGCTGCTCCACTGAACTTCTTCTTGAACAGCAGCAGGCGCACGCGCTGCGAGTAGTGCGGGATCCTGTCGGAGAGCACGAGTTAAACCATTGAGCACGGCTATTAAGTTTAATGGCTACAAAACATACAACACACTTGCGGTCAACCGCAATGCGGTGTGCCGTTGCGGCCGACCGCAGTATATACGGTTTGCCGCGACGGTACGCCGTGTTCCGGCTCACCGTATCGCCTCGGTTCTACAGCGTTTTAAGAGTAGATGGCGACCATTGATGGATTTTATATAAAGTAATATTATAAAGAGGTAAAGCAAGTTTGTATGTAGGGGGTAATCTACGAAACGACTCATCCGATTTCAAAAATTGTTTCACCAATAAGAAGCTACGTTGTCCCTGAATGCTATAGGCTATATTGCAGTATCAAAAAATTTGGGTTCCTTGAGAAAAATCACGCGGCCTAAGTCGCGGACAAAGTGCTAGTCTAAGATATAGGTATAGCTACAAAATCTGTCGGGTTGATGATCATCACCGACCTTTAGTAGTTAAGTATACACGTAAAAGGCAACATTCCTACTAAACAAATAAAACCTAAAAACATAGAACCGGAAAATTTGTGATGACTATGCGAAAGTGGCTATCGCATAGGTTGATTGGGCTACCGTCTTATTATCTAGCGATATTGATCGGGCGGTGAATGATTTTTACAAGGCTTTCAACTCTATAGTCAGCAAGACTCCCACAATCAAATTGGGTGAGTCTACACAAAAAAAAATATCAGACGTTTCAAAACATATAAAAACACTCGTGATTATGATATCTTCTCAATGTTAATAGGTGCAAGTTTCTTACAAAATAATGTTACGGTTCCGTCCGTACGGTATAGTCTTATTAAAAAACAGAAGTCAACTCGTTTCTGGCAGCCAAAATGGTCCTTTTTACTCAATGATAGTGTCAATGATTCTATTGGCTCGCATACGAGGTACCCTCTCCCTTGCATACATTCTTCGGGCTGCGCGTAAGTTTTCACCACAGTGATACACAAGCACCATCGACCTACTCGCGTTTAGTGAAAACCGACAACGTGATCGGTATGTACCTGCGACACACGAGGAGTGGCACGGGCGCGTACTTTAATTAGAAAATTCACGTGAACAAAGTCACGGGCAAATATATTATTTACTTATGTAGTTCCGTCCCTTTCTCCTTTCCAACCCTCTCTGTCTAGAGCTAGTGTGAGTCAATCCCTCCTGTAAGCGTCAAGTTCATCCCACCATATTCGCCTCGATCTACCACGATATCGCTGGACGATTTCCGGGACCCACATTGTGAGCAAAAGCTAGTTACAAATAAAAGCAGCCTAAAATTAATATTGAAAGTAATACCTATTTTTTAAGTCTCCAGTTAGTACAGTCAGCAAAAGAGATAGGTAGGCAGGGTCGTCAGATATAGTTAAAGTTTACTTGGAAACCGATGGATGTTTTTGATTAAAATTAAATTAATTTAATAGAGAATAAATATTTCAATGATTTAATTAAATTTTATTCGAAAACATCCATCGATTTCTAAGTAAACTTCAACCATTTCCGATGACCTGCATACCTATCTCTTTTGCTGACTGTACATACACACACACACACAGTCATACAGTTTTTACATACTTAGAATAAATTTATGAAGTCACGTGACTCACTTGGATATCTCATACAGGAACCGGTCAGCGCGCGCCATGCTGTCGAGCTCGTCCTGATGTTCTTCGAGAAGCGCGGCCTCCTCAGCGCTGGGAGTGAACTTCACCAGCTGTTCCACCATGTCGATAGGCAACTGTTCCCCGCTGTCCATGCGGAGGATCGCTCTGGAAGCCAGACCACAATAAAGCTCTCATCAATTTCTAGCAGTACTTATAGTAGTTGTTATTTTAGGTTTAGGTTTATGTCATATTTATAAATAAAATCAAATCAAAACATTTATTTGGTAAAATATGGTACAATAGAGATGTTTCATTAAGGTAGTTCCAGCATATCCTGCCATACATAGCGTGCAAATGTCAATATTAAGTTAATTTATTTATTACGTTAATGTTATTATTAAATAAATATAAATATACAAACTATTGTAAAACTATTTCTTTTTAAAGAGTAGTTATGGCTTTTCTTGCCCATTCTCGTCCATTAAAAGTACCTTTTAGAAGAACCAAATCAATAAGAAAACGATAATATTATGTAGATTTATTTTTGAACATCCACTACAAACATCGGAAATTTACTTAAATGGTATTTTCCTATTAAAACTGCCCTTCTCATTAACTTCATTAGTAAATTGCACCCGAGCGAAACCGGGGCGGGTATATGTAAAATATATATAGTCGTTGAGCGTGCACTTCCGCGAAACTAACATGTTTAAATACCGCATATTTCGACCTTATGTTAAATCAGCGAAAGTGTACTTTCGCGGTATTTAAAAATTTTAGTTACGCGGTATTGCACGCTCAACGGCGATATATCATGTATACTAACCGGCATATCTCTTCGTCAGTCATTTTGAGTTTCGACAGCAGAATGGTGCAGTTCTGGGCGCGTCTACCGTCGATCACCGTCAGGATCTTAGAGCGGGGCTTGGAGCCTAACTGTCTTAAGTCTTCGACAGAGCCTTCGTTCTGTAGATCAAGAATATTAATTGTTAAAATTAAACGTACAATCATTCATTGATGTCAAAATAAAATGAAATAACATAAATTATTGTGAGTGTAGTATAAGGATGAATATTTTTGCTTGTAAACCAAATAGCTTGTTCGACTGTACATAAGTGTGACTACGAATTGGGTAGTGAACACAACCAATCAACTGACATTATTTTTATGATCTTTCAAAACGCGATTCCCCCATTGATTTTGTATGGCAATAGGGTTACTGTGACGTCACTTATTTGACAACTCAATTCATTAACTATTCATTGATTTTAAAAGAAAAATAATCAAATTTGACAGGTAATTGAAAATTTAGAGTTAACAAAAGCGGTTTTTTAGGGAAGTAGTGTCTTATTGGACCCGCTTACGATGGTCCAGTACTAGTCGGAGACGCGGATCATGCGTCAAGCGAATACGGGGCCCCCGACACATGGTAGCAAGAGGAACCCTGGGGTTTTGTCAGTAGGAGTCCGACATAACCCATTCATGAGGTATCCATGAAAAAAGTCCCCAAGAGAAAAAATAATTAAAGATGTAGTGTCTTAGAATTCTACACCCGAATTGGACAGTCACCTTTGAGAAGAAAACAAAGATTTTTGCAACCAACCTGAACTCCATTCTTCTGGTAAGCGCAGAACATCTTATCAATCGTATGAAGATCCATTGCATTATACAGTTTCGTATCATCCAACTCCTGCCATATTGTTCCATGTAGTTTAGCGTCAGGCAGTTTGCTCCAGTTGAAACTCTTCAGAGGATTGCCAGGTGTTGGCACGTTTTTCTTAGCCCGAGGGGGTGCGGTGGCTAGCGGGGCTAACGGGGCTAGAGGCGCGGGAGGTGGGGCTGGGGCTGGCGGTGCAGGTGGAAGGGGAGGGGAGAATAGTGGCGGCGGGGGAGGGGGAGGAACTGAGCTTGTTTCTATGACGGCACTCTTGAGGTTGCTCACCTGTATGTGGTAAAAGTTGGGTTGTTATTAAATACTACGGTTATACAATAGCTTAATAACAATAATAATACAAGGTAAATTTAAATGGACTGATGAAACTTTACAGATAGTATGCATATATCTGTATCTTATCATGACGAGAGCGAGAAAAATATAATTTTATATTTCAGAGTCACACAAAGTATGAAATATATGATTGGAAAAAAAAGTAAAGGATTTTTCTCATTCTGATTGTCGAACGAAAGTTAAGCGATTAATTAATTCAATTAGATCTATTATAATAAACGCTGAGCAGATCACAAGACGTTCGAGAGCGAAATTAACGGCTAAAAGACAATGCCAAAAACCCTATAGAACTTTGCTCCACTCAATTAAAGTCATGTACAAGCTTGCAATATGTAGCATCTTACTGCTTATTAATTGCTGATAACTAAACATTAGATTTGCCAACAAAAAAAAAGTTCTTTACATTTCTTATTAGTCTAAATTACCAATTAGGTTCTCAAAACAAAAACAAATGTAAGACACAAAGGAAGCGTTTTGCTAATGAACTCCACACAACTTCACACTCGAGCCTGTCTCGTGGAAACAAGCCAAGAATACAAATTCGCAAGTTCTTAAGAAAAATACTTTATTATAATAAGGTTCTTTGATCATTACAATTATTTTATTACTTTACATTTTCTGTAAATGGGTGGGACGGGATCTGGCATTGCCATTTCAATCATTTTATATCGAGATCTGTCAAGTCCCTAAAGTTTCGCCAGGTAATTTAGTTTGACCTTGTATGTATAGGATGTGGCATTTTACGTACCTTCGCATCATCAGGTATGCTTCCTTCACTGACTAGTTTTTCAAACCTCACTCTCTCAGCTCTTTCCTGGTTCAACTGTAGGTTTAAAATATACCATGTGATTATTAATAATAATTAATCAATGTTAATTGCTCATTTTCTAGTAAAATTTAATAAATAAATAATTAAATTTGCGTTAGTAAGCTGACGAACGTGTATAAGTTATGATTCACTTTTGGCTCTAGATGTTAGAAGGCGTAAATGTGAAAACCAAACCATGTTACCGATGCGAAAAATGTGGTGTGTACGTGTAGCAATGACACTAAGCAGTATAAGTTTCAAGTTCTTTTTTCTTTGGGGATCTCTAATAAAAGAAGTTTAACCAAATTTTATATGACCATCAGAAAAAGCTTTACAAGAAAATGTTACTAAAATTTTCTTAAAAACAAGAGAGAATGCGTTCATGGACGCATGCATGTTTAAGTCTGACATAATTCACTGCAGAAAATCTTGCAAAACACTGCGTTAACAAGACATATCCCAAATTGGGATACGCCAAGATCCAGCATGTCCCTTTACTGTCCTCTCTCCGCGACGCTCTAAGCCAAAGCTCGTACCCCACAGGGGGTGCCCTTAGCGTGTAGTCGCTTAGTTTATTAGATTTTTGCCCTGACTGGAGGCCTTAACTTTTCTTTACAATGTTGCAGGAAAGTCCGTTTATTAATAGGGGGCCCTTAGGACCTCTATTCCTATAAACACTCAAATACCTGGCAGGCGGACTTCTGTTGTTGCTTACCTGGAATCAACCGGTACGGCCTAGCCTTACAACCTACCTGTGAATAGCAGCAGGCGATCACACCAATCCGTACTTACATTTTTTGGTGAATCTTCGAAATACACAACCGAAAATAAAATAGTCGAATCTAGGCAGTTAGCCTAGTTCACTGTGGTACCAGGCGCTCCTTGAGGCGCGACACCACGCCCTCCAGCTCCTCGCGCTGCTGGCTCTGTTAGTGAACTAGTCAGTACCTGCTGCTCCAGCGCATGCACCCTGGTGGCCCCGGCCCGCGCTCGCTCGGCACACTCCATGTGCGCAGCTGTCTCGCGCTCCAGGCGCTCCTTGAGGCGCGACACCACGCCCTCCAGCTCCTCGCGCTGCTGGCTCTGTTAGTGAACTAGTCAGTACCTGCTGCTCCAGCGCATGCACCCTGGTGGCCCCGGCCCGCGCTCGCTCGGCACACTCCATGTGCGCAGCTGTCTCGCGCTCCAGGCGCTCCTTGAGGCGCGACACCACGCCCTCCAGCTCCTCGCGCTGCTGGCTCTGTTAGTGAACTAGTCAGTACCTGCTGCTCCAGCGCATGCACCCTGGTGGCCCCGGCCCGCGCTCGCTCGGCACACTCCATGTGCGCAGCTGTCTCGCGCTCCAGGCGCTCCTTGAGGCGCGACACCACGCCCTCCAGCTCCTCGCGCTGCTGGCTCTGTTAGTGAACTAGTCAGTACCTGCTGCTCCAGCGCATGCACCCTGGTGGCCCCGGCCCGCGCTCGCTCGGCACACTCCATGTGCGCAGCTGTCTCGCGCTCCAGGCGCTCCTTGAGGCGCGACACCACGCCCTCCAGCTCCTCGCGCTGCTGGCTCTGTTAGTGAACTAGTCAGTACCTGCTGCTCCAGCGCATGCACCCTGGTGGCCCCGGCCCGCGCTCGCTCGGCACACTCCATGTGCGCAGCTGTCTCGCGCTCCAGGCGCTCCTTGAGGCGCGACACCACGCCCTCCAGCTCCTCGCGCTGCTGGCTCTGTTAGTGAACTAGTCAGTACCTGCTGCTCCAGCGCATGCACCCTGGTGGCCCCGGCCCGCGCTCGCTCGGCACACTCCATGTGCGCAGCTGTCTCGCGCTCCAGGCGCTCCTTGAGGCGCGACACCACGCCCTCCAGCTCCTCGCGCTGCTGGCTCTGTTAGTGAACTAGTCAGTACCTGCTGCTCCAGCGCATGCACCCTGGTGGCCCCGGCCCGCGCTCGCTCGGCACACTCCATGTGCGCAGCTGTCTCGCGCTCCAGGCGCTCCTTGAGGCGCGACACCACGCCCTCCAGCTCCTCGCGCTGCTGGCTCTGTTAGTGAACTAGTCAGTACCTGCTGCTCCAGCGCATGCACCCTGGTGGCCCCGGCCCGCGCTCGCTCGGCACACTCCATGTGCGCAGCTGTCTCGCGCTCCAGGCGCTCCTTGAGGCGCGACACCACGCCCTCCAGCTCCTCGCGCTGCTGGCTCTGTTAGTGAACTAGTCAGTACCTGCTGCTCCAGCGCATGCACCCTGGTGGCCCCGGCCCGCGCTCGCTCGGCACACTCCATGTGCGCAGCTGTCTCGCGCTCCAGGCGCTCCTTGAGGCGCGACACCACGCCCTCCAGCTCCTCGCGCTGCTGGCTCTGTTAGTGAACTAGTCAGTACCTGCTGCTCCAGCGCATGCACCCTGGTGGCCCCGGCCCGCGCTCGCTCGGCACACTCCATGTGCGCAGCTGTCTCGCGCTCCAGGCGCTCCTTGAGGCGCGACACCACGCCCTCCAGCTCCTCGCGCTCCTGGCTCTGCTCGTCCACTTGCTTCTCCTGTTAGTGGGTTAGTGAGGGAGTCAGTACATGCGAGTGGATGTGGGCTATTATTATTATTTGGCGGTCGGTTTAAGCGTGAGATTCTGGTAAGCTGATATTTTTGTTCAGAATTTGGTTTATTATGACATATTTAAATGCAATGCGACTTAATAATAACCTATACACCTTGCAAACAAAAAATAAATATAAAAAAAACACATTTCACATCTTTGTAATCTTCTAATACTAGCTGACCCGGCAAACGTTGTTTTGCCATTAAAATAAAAAATAACTTTCGACATATTCCTAGACCTACCAAATATACAAAAAAAACAACATAAAAATCGGTCTATCTTTTACGGAGGAGTTCGAAAACAAACACTATGACACGAAATTTTTATGTTTTTTTGTTTTAGATATTTATTACCAACGTCGTATTTTTTTTAATTTATTTAGCAAAATAATGTTTGCCGAGTCAGCTAGTCTATGAATATTATAATGAGGTAAAGTTTGTGTTTTTTATTATTTTTTTGTTTGCAAGAGAATATCTGAAAATGCTGGTCCGATAACTACATAATAGGGCTATGTTTTATGGTTTAGGTACTTGATTTCCACGTGGGTAAAGTCGCAGGAAAAGCTAGTATTTAATAAGCCTCAATTGACTCAAACGTTTTCATACAGAGAAGGTACAAGCTTTAATCAGTTCACTTTCTCAATAGTGTTGAAGATTTCAGAACAATTTTGTTTCAGTTTCTTTTTGTTATTTTTAGACCAATAGTCACAATTTTTTTTCTCAAATTATAGTAAAAACACTTTTCCCGCGACTTCGTCCGAGTGAATTTTCTCAAGGATCCCAAATTGTTTCAATTGATAAATATAGCGCCTATGTTACTCAGGAACAATGTAGCTATCGATTGGTGAAAGAATATTTGAAATCGGGCCTGTAGTTTTTGAGTTAAATCGTAACAAACAAACCAATCTTTCATCTTTATAATATTACTAGCTTTTACCCGCGACTTCGTCCGCGTGAATGTCGGTTATCACGGATGTTGACAAAGTCGCTGATTAAAAAGTAGCCTATGTCCTTCCCCGGGTTTCAAGCTATTTTCATACTAAATTTCATAAAAATCGGTTCAGCCGTTTCATCGTGAAAGCGTAACAGACAGAGTTACTTTCACTTTTATATATAAAATTTTAGATACCATAGAATAACAAAAAATAACATCAGCTTATCAGAACCAGTAGCACATACCAGCTCATAGGCATCACCACCCCGCACATAAAACAACTTGTCTTAAAAAGTGTTTGTCAATATAGCTCCATGTAATGACGTAATGAACATATATTAGCTGCTCTATTTCACGTTTACCTTTATGTAACAAAGCAATTTGAACTTTAAGGGCTGATGTGCTGCTTTTCAACTGTCAGACTTTTATATGAAGAATAAAAGCTCTGAGGAATAATATAGCTAAACTGGAAAAATAATTTTAAAAAATAATGAGTGTATCTATTAAAAACCAACATAAAAAAACAAATCTTTTCTCTTTAGTTTGATATAAGTTTAGATTACAGAATATATGAAAGTTTGACAGCTTTTGTATATAAAATATGTCAAACGGCCATAATTATTTTAGTCTGTAGATACAAGATGTCATCAGCCCTAAGTATTTGGAATAAGAGTTATCGTAAAATATAGCAGTTATATCACCAAAATTAAAATGGAAATGTCTCTGTAATGGAAACCATTATTATAATTATAAATAAATAATATTATTACGAGTATGTTTTCCGCTACCATTAGGCTGCCATTGACACTGTTGAAGAATTGATATCATACTTTCTGTCTGTCTGTTTGTTTGTTTGTTATCGTAATGGACCAAGAGATAACTCTACTTAGACTGAAAGATCTTCCCTTGTAAACGATGTTTTTTCTACCAAATATACATTTTTAAATTTAAAAGGACTAAGGGCGCGTTCAAACGAGCGCGATATTTTGACGCGCGTGTCGTGTATTCATCGTTCCCTCTTTAGAAACATTGGAATTAAAAGCATTTAATTCCAATCTTTAGGAGACGCGCGCGCTAAGCCGCGCCGAAAAAAAACGCGCTCGTCTGAACGCGCCCTTAAGCTAATTTTTAAATCGCAACTTTGTTTTCATAATTTGCGATAACCGACATTATTTATAACTGGATGGAACTGTTTCTCGGTATTAGAACAACAAAAAGAAGCGAAATATCGATCGAGATCGAAAAATAATGTCGCGTTATACCTACCGACAACAGCACGAATCGATGTGATTTTTTAAATTGTTATTTATCTTATCCAGTTTTTTATCCAATTACGCACGATACTTCCAATTATACTACAGACAAGTCCAGAAATTAGTGCAGAGGTCACGAACATTTTTTATTTTTAGAAATTAGCGCAGTGGCTGCCAACATTTTATATTTTCAGAAATGAGTGCAGAGGCCACCAACATTTTATATTTTCTTGTATGATAACAAAAATCTCCAACAACATCATAAATAAAGCTTTATTTAACGTACCTTCTTGGCGAGTTCAGTAGCGAGGTCAATGTTCTCTCTCTCCAGGTTGTCTGCCTTACTCCTGGCGGCGACCAGTTCCTCTTCTTTGGCTAGCAGGTGTACTATCTCGCCTACGTTTATATCGAGAGGTGCTACGTCTGGGTCATAGATCTGGAAAAAAATAAACGTAGTTTTTGAAAAGATGTAGATTAAAGGTGTGTCCTGATCACTGCAGGTAAGTCTAGTGTACCGCCAAACATAATAAAGTTTTCCATTGCCATAGTATCTAGTAGTTAGAAACGAAATCTTTTTCTGATGAGCTTTTGAGAGGGGGAGCAGCTCTATGAATATATATATTTTTCATCATCATCATCATCATTTCAGCCGAAAGACGTCCACTGCTGGACATAGGCCTCCCCAAGGGGGGGTTTTGCCATAATCGCCACGCTTGGCGGGCGGGTTGGCAATCGCAGTATGGTTGTTACAAATGCACAGAGAACGCTGCTGCCCATTCTCTGGTAAGTCCCTTAGTTGCCTCTTACGACACCCACGGGAAGATATGGGTGGTGCTATTCTTTACGTCCGACACCACACGGACATAAATATACATATATATATTTTTAATTCTCGTATACTTTGGAATTATAAATCTAAATCATTTTGCTCTGAATGTATTATTATAATTATTATGAATAATGTTCTAGGTGCCAGACACACAGGACTTAATTTCCAAACAGACTTAACACTGCACAAGAAATTCCCTCAACTTGACTTTTATGAAAGAGACACCACGATTTTGTCATTATCACGTTGACACAATGATAGACCATCAAGCTCTGGAGAGGGTAGATAGTGAATCGAAATCCTCTCTACACATCCAGCGCCGAGTTTCAATTCAGTCTTCCGTAGTCAAAAACTTTTTTAATAAACTTGGTAATGTCTATTTACCTTAGTAGTATCAGAAGTACTGCCGCGCTCGCTTCCTTGCTCGGAGTTGGCGCGACTGCCGGAAGCTGGCTGCTGCAGGATCAACTGTTGCACCACGCGGTCCAGCAGGAGCCAGTGCTGCGACTGAGGGTTGTACTCCACTGGAACATAGACTCACTTATCATCATAATGAAAATATCAGCTCGACTGTTCAGAATAACCGGTTTTTTTACGTCATTGAATAACAAGCCACGGCCCATATGATGGTAAATGGTCACTGCTGACTATAAACATCTGCAATACCACAACCCATGAAGTTGCATTAAAGCTGAAATGTCTCATGCCTGTGAGGAACAGAGTGGAAAGAACCTCCGACCTCCGTGTCTGTTGGGTAACTGCCCGTAGTCGGGATTTTGTATAGATGCTAATGCCGCAAAGAACTTTGCTTACGCGATCTAAGATATGTCAGAAGTACGCATCATATGCGGTAGATGTCGCTACATCAGTAACGTAATTACCCCGGTAACCTTCAAACTGGAACAGACCAACGCTTTGCCGCAGAAATAAGTATAGTGGGTTCTCGTATTTATGTCCTCAATTGTCGGAGAAAGTCACGAGGTCATGGCCTTTATGCCTCACCGCAGCCCTTTAGTGTGGCCAACCGAAGTGCACCAAAACTAAAGCTTTTGAGGGTTGCAGGAATCCGAAGGATGCTAGGAACATAAAACCGATTGATGTAGGAGCTTAGGAAAGGTCTATGTCTAGAAGTGGATGTTAGATAATGACTTACATTGTTTTCGCATATAGCAACCTCTTGTTGGTATAAGCGTCTCTGAATGTAACCAGAATTTTGTAAAAACTTGATTAATAAGAGTGTCCATGGAGTTTCTTGCCCGTCTTCTCAGTAGAGATCAATGTTTTGGACCGAAAAACTAGCTTCAACTTTTTAACTAATTGACCGACTCCTTGACAATTCCAAAGTGCCTGTAAACGGTTTCATTGAAATAAATGCTTTGACTAACACGGCAGCAGCAGTAGATGTTCCAACATGGACAGCAGATGAGGATAGGCAGCAGTGTGGCTGAGCTTCCGCCGCAGCAGCTCAAACATGGATGTCGCACTCTTGGTGTCCACGTGCTCCTTGTCGAACCTCCTCGCCAACTCCCTCTCGTCTTCGTTGCGAATCATCTCGAAGAACTCGATGTGACGATCCAAAGTCTCGTTTTCGTATTTGCGGAGTTTTTCGATTACTGTAATGAGACAAAAAATTATACACATCTAAAAAAACAAAAAATTGGTTCTCAAACAAACTCCTTCAAAGGACAGACAAACATTTCACTCTCCATTCACACTTAATCATAGATTGCTTTAAAAAACTGACCTGGTTGTATGCCCAACATCAGCAGTTCATATCTGAGATGCAGCCTGAACTCGAGGCTCTCTTCGCCAGGTCCGTAGTTTAGCACAGCATTCACAAAGGACATGATAGCAGTCTTAAGACCAAGGTCGTCGCGGTAGGCACCGGTGCTTCGGTCCAGCTCGTTCATAATGCTTTGGAAGCGGGCTCGCTCGCCAGCGTATTTCTGGTAGTGGACCATTGCTTCTAGCACCTGTGATGATAGATATTAATAATTATCTTAGTAAGTAATAAAATAAGCCACTATTGCAGTTTAAGTGTTTACAATTAATATTGAAATAGAATATTTCATTTCGTATCGATGATCAGTTTATTATCCAAAAGCAGTTAGTCCTTCGACAAAGATCTCCTCTAAAGACTTCCTTAGTAGATACTTACTTACTTAAGATCTTAGTAGATACTTACTGAAAAATGAATATGATTCACTGCAGGAATTTGCTATAGAAAGTTGAATAAAGACAGTACATCCATATTTTCTTGGATTATGATGTCGATTAATGATATTTCCAGTACAGCTTGGTCAACAAAATCTTTGCACCCACGTTCCTTACTTTTCAAAAACCAATATAACAGAATCCGTCTTCCTTACAGAATTTACAGGAAACAAGATCCAGGGCGATGGACCCAGGATCTTGTTTCCTGTAAATTCTGCATCTAAGAAATTCACCAGTCCCTTACAAATTACTTATAAAGGAAATACCCTACCTTTTTATGTCCTCCTGGTACAAGACAGACAGCACCCAGTATTTCAAGTGCAGCGACTTTGGTCTTAACATTCTCAGTGTCTAAAGACTGTGCGATCAGATCGATGCTCGTGGGGTGGGCCAGGACATGCGCACGCCCAGTCTGCAAGCAACCAAAATATTAATAAAGCAGTTGAAGATAGAAAAGTTATAGGGATAGATAAAGATAGGAATGACGTCAGAAATATGGTTTTAGGAGCTATTTTTTTTAATCTATTCTCATTCCTAACTAATTGAAGAAGTGTATATTGTCGAGATTTTCAAATCTCGTGATATTTGTGTTTAAAATTACCTTCAAATTTGTTGGCTGATCTGTCAGTTGGTGATGAAAGTATCAAATACTTTAATCACTAGTTTTCAATTAACCAAGGCAACCAACGGTTTTTAACCAACTTCAAAAAAGAGAGGGGGTTTTCCATTCGGATATTTACATATATTTTTTTTATTAACTCTTACTTCTGCTATCCCATCTCACGTTTACAAAAAAAAAAAAAAACTTGAGAGGTGTCAAGGGACACCCGGATGGAACGAAGTTCCTTTCGATTAATTAGTGAAGGAATTGTAATAAAATTTTATTTTTTTTAAGTTATAATAATATTTTTTTTATTATTAACAAATATAATGTAATTAAAAGACAATTTAATTAAACGTGCCCGTTTATGTATCGAGCGAAATGGACTCCATATTGAGCAGTTGCTTCGATACAGGGAAGTGTAAATTTTATACCTAATAGGTAAGTTTTTTAATTAAGCCAAAGTTGATTAAAACTGTGTTTGTGAATAGCTCTAATTTATTTAAATAGGTTACCTATAGCACCTATAGGTACCTACGCCTGCCTGCCTTTCTTTTTCTAGCAAAAGAGTACCTACTCACTTACCTACTTACAACTACAAATAATTCGCCAATGATAAAAGTAAGTACCACTACCTACCTAGGTACCCACCTAAGCTCCCACTGGCTTAATTTAAACCAAAACATCTACGAAAAGCGAATTCGGACTTTATTTTGTAAACGTAAACGGTTAAAAATTGAAATTTTACCAAACTAGGTATGATAAAATTATTCTGAGAAACGTATAGGCTGGTGCCCGACCGGACAATAGGAGCTATGTGCAACCGAATTTCACGGTTAATGTGTAAAAATAAGGTTTTAATTCGCTCCAATATTTTCATAGAAAAGCGAATTAAAACCTTATTTTTACACATTAACCGTGAAATTCGGTTGCACATAGCTCCTATTGTCCGGTCGGGCTAATAAAAATAGCAAAAATAAGGTTTTAATTCGCTCCAATATTTTCATAGAAAAGCCGCCATTCAACTAATAATGAACTCTATTTGACAGTTCCAACGATTCAATTTAGCTTATTATATAGCATGTCGTGACAAACTTTTCGTAAGAATTTTTTCCGTCTAGCCCCCTTTCACAACGCGCGATAAGGAACTTCGTTCCAAAAATGATTATTGCAAACATTGCATTAATAGCATAAATTGAGGTAGGCCCAAGTAACAGAAATATTTATGTAGCGCTGTTTCTAGATATTAGTGTGTCCAACCAATCATCTAATCAGGTGAATGGACACTGATATTTGAATGCAGATTACATGGAATTATTACTGGTTTTGACCATGACATCATATGGTCCGAATCATTTACGTTTATGGTCTACCAAAAAGAATGAATGGCATTGTCCAAAGACAATTTAAATATTAGTATAGAAGAATGAGTAGCACAGACTACACAGATGGAACTATAAAGTTCAAACGACGTCATCTACTTCCATAACCACTAACTCTTACATCCCCATCTCTACACTAATCTACAAGCTAACCATCACTTACCGAGTTATTCATGAGCGCCTTAATAGCCGCTATAAGGTTATGCCTGGTCAAGGCGTCGTCTCTGGGCGCTTTCTGCAGGGTATCTAATAAAGAACCTAGGCCTCCTTGCTTGATGAAACGGAGGACAAAACTGTGTGCTCGCGTCCTTAGGGCTGTTTTGAGGCCGTCGACTAGCGCGCATGCTTCTGCTGGTGGTACACCTTCAGATGAGGCGAAGGCCTGGAAGGAAACGAAAAAAGATCATGGCTAATTGGTCTTACTATATTTTCATGAAAACATGTATTTACTCTTTGTGTGGTTAGTGGTAATGGCCAAGCACTAGACTTGACGAATACTGGGTGAAAGGTTCTTCAATTATCAAAATGTTTATCACATGTTCATCAACCGTAAGCGAGCGGCATCACTGATGCCCAGGGTGAGGGTACATCCAACAACTACCTGAAGTTTATTGCTGGTCAAATGGAAATTCCTTTATGGAGGCAATGGATACACATCCATGTCAAATAGTTCCTCATATATAAAGTACTTACACTTTTTGTTAGGTTCTTTTGATGTATTCACTAACAACATATAGACACATGAAATAAAGCAATTGAATTCAATTCAAATTCATCAATGAAACATTGTTGCCATTATTACAGGTCTTAGTACTCACATCAGCAATTTCGTTAAGGGCTTTGATGTACTCCTCAAGCTGCGGCGCGGTGGCAAGCGGTGGTGGCTGCCCAGGCGGAGGTCGCCTGCTGCAGTAGATCTGCCACTTCTTGGCCGCGGGGAGAGCCATCATCGCCGCTTTGTTTACAGCTGTTAGATCCAGCTCCTCCTGTGAATCGATAATGTTGAGGTGAGAACTGACATCCATACTTGTACAGAGGCCAGCACATAAATTTCTAACTTTATTACAAAAGAGTAAGGTTCATTTTCAATTCGGAAAATTTGGTTGTTTGGTATGGCTTGTTGTGCTGGTGTCTGTACTATAAATGCCAAAATGTATGTTTATTACGATTTCATATCTGTACTAATGAGTCGATGATGAAATTTAGTACAGAATGCTTAAACCCCAAGAAAGGACATAGGGTACTTTTTAATCCGCAACTTCGTCTGCATCCGCGATAACCGATCCGAACCATTCACGTGGATAAAGACGCGGCCAACAACTAGTTTTAGGTACATTTTTCATATAAAAGAAGTGGTAATCGTTAGCAGAATCTGATGGAAGTGTATGATACTGAAATATTTCTCTGCTATAGAGGAGGAAAAAAAATACATGTCAAAAGAGAATACTCCAAAAAACTGTGCAGTCTTGTCTATTTAAGGAAGGGCCAACATTTAAGGAATACATTTGGTAGTAAAAATGTAAGCCATCTTTTCCATGCAACGAATTTCAAATGAACCTAACCCTCCATTCCAAACGCTAAAATTTTACGAGTATCTCCGATGAAAAAGGCAAAAGGTCATCTACACGCACAAAAAGACAAGAATGATGAATTTTGGACAGTCCAACACTTATTTGGTCAGGCGTTCAGAGTAAACGATGCGATATTAGGACCAGTAATGCAGTTTATGTATTACTTCCAAAGATAGGCAGTAAAATATGGCCAGTATGCGATTAGAATTTCAAATGTCACCTTTTATAGATATTGAATCGGACTGGGTGTGACCTACTTGGAATATAGCAAGACGGAACAGTACTTTATATCTACTGCTCGACATTTTGATATTGGCTCTGAATATTGAAGATATTCTGTAACTTTCTAGAAATTAATCATAGGTAGTAGAAGAAATACATAGATACCTTATAGTTTATTTTAATGGCTTTTTAATCTAGGATACTATTGGTATATTATAAATTCTTTAAAAGGTCTGCTAATTATTTATTAAATTAATACATACTTAAGACAGTAGGCAGTTTAAACACTGGAGAGGCAGTATGATAGTTGAATAAACCCTATAACCTTATACTGCGTTTTCTGAAATTCAAAAATCTCAAGACTTATTTCAAGAGTCGATTCTCATATTTCTTAGCTCTGTCTCAATGTATTGACAATAGCTCTTAACTCATTTCAGTTTTGAATAAAATTTTACATTGATTTTAGCCGAGATAAGATTGCGAGACAATTTAGAACGTTTATTATTATGGGAAATTAGCCTGGCACACAACATTGTTTTACTTTTTACTTAGCTGAGTAAATAAATCTCTTAACATTATATTCCTCCTTACTAAAACCTAGTAATTGGTCCGTTAGTAATTGACAAGGTGACAAACACACGACTACTGTTGCCCACAAATCGCATGAAATCGAATCGAGGATCGAGTCGAATCGCATCAGTCCGTGCCGGACTTCCGCAAAGAAAGGCAATCGATCAAGCGTGGATCGATTTATGATCGATATAATCGTGGAAATGGTGAGTGATGCGGATGTGAAGCTGTGAAATGTAGGTTTAGTGAATCGTGGCCTGTTATTAAAAACTTCTGTTGAGTGTATCTATTTATACCGCATCGCCATAAATTATTAGGTACTGTTTACAGTAGCTTCCCCAACGGCAAGATAATATAATTCTACTAATGAATACGTTACAGCTAAAACCCGAAGTGCGGCTACACCTAGATTTAACCAGTTAGAACTAGGTGTAGCCGGTAGCAATTGGTTAAACTGGTGTAGCCTGCGAACTTGCGACTTGGGGCACTCTGATTTAGTTATTTTTTAATCAAACCGTTGAGCAGAAGAAGACGGTCAACAGACCCCCCTGCGAGGGGCTCGTATTTCTATCTGCAGGGTTCAAAGGAACCTAACCAAATCGAACCTCGGGGTGCCCATGACGTCGACCGTCTCCTTCCGGTTCAAAAGCACAAAAACAGACAATTTAACCACCGGTGTAGCTGCACCTAGTTCCAGGCGCTATGATGAAGGTTAAACCTAGTTCTAACTGAACATAAGTAGAATACATCTAAGCTTAACCGCATGTGGCCGGCTGCACCTAGCTGTAGCCAGCTAATACTAGGAGTAGCCGCACTTCGGCTATTAGCCGTAACAAGTATCCTAAGAGAATAGTTTATAATAAAATCGTCTTGTGCTTGTTTTAGTCATACTAGAATCCTTCGCTTCGCTTTGGATTCTAAATTATACATGAAATCTATCGTATATATAATATATATATATATATCTATCTGACAATTACCTCCCCGTAATTGTTCTTTTCCGTATTGCAGACACTATGAAATCTGAGAGCGCAGTTGGTGTTTTGTTTACCGCAGTTTTAGCAATCTTTGAGTTGAGGGCATAGCACAAGTGAGCAGAGTAAACGTGTTTAAATTGGAATTAAGTACCCATTCGCAAATAATATTGATTTTTCAAGACTTAATTCAGATCATAATTTTCGTATAAAATTAAACCAAAATACGATATTTAAAATTCGAAAATCGAATACAATGCAATAAGTAACAAGTAAGAGTAATAAGTTGCAACTTATTTATCTACAGCCATTAAAGAGGAACTTGAGAGAACTATTATCTAGGCTTTCGCTTGCACACCATCACCAAGAGACACCTGACGCAAGACTAGATTAACAAAGTAAAAGACAGTTTAAGGTCAGTCTTAACATAATCAGATGCAGTCACTACAGAATGAAACGGAAGAAAGCTAATCTCTCACTAATAAACATGCATTTATCTAAGCTTTGGGATTTCTTTATAGGGTTCCGTACCTCAAAAGGAAAAAACGGAACCCTTATAGGATCACTTTGTTGTCCGTCTGTCTGTCTGTCTGTCAAGACCCTTTATCTCGTGAACGCGTCGAGGTATCGAGTTGAAATTACTTAATAAAAATGAAATTACTTAGTTAAAAACCATATACTTAGGTCCACGGACCCTTGAAGCAGTGAAAATATCAAACTTCTAAGTTTACGTGAAAAAAAGGTACAGCCGTTTATGTCGCAAAAAACGTACATTTCGACACTCTCAAGGGAATCGAAATTTATAGAGTACTTTCCGTTGACCTAGAACTATGAAATTTGGCAAGTAATTTCGTGTCATACTATAAATACAGGGAAAAGTCTGAAAACTATACATTTGTAATTAAAACATAAAAAATATATCCCGCGATCCGCGATTTGGTCCGTGTGAATGTCGGTTATCGCCGATGCTGACGAAGTCCCGGATTAAAAAGTACCCTCTGTGTTTTCCCAGGGTTCAAGCTATTTTCATACCAAATTTCATCAAAATCGGTTTAGCCGTTTCATCGTGGAAGCGTAACAGTCGGAGTTTCTTTCTAATTTATAATATTAAAGTACCTATGGATATGTACCTACAAATTCGTACGGAACCCTCGATGAGCGAGTCCGACTCGCACTTGTCCGGTATTTTTTTAATAAAAGATTAGTTTACATTATGCAGTCTAGACGCTGTAAATTATTTACATTATATTTGGAGTCTAAGTAATAAAATGATAAATACAAAACTGTGAGAGGAACTATGAACACGTTTTTATGGACTTCTAATGAAAAAATATTATGTTGACATACATAATTGTAATAATTATTACGTATGCGTGCTTTTATTTGCATTTATTAGATTAAGTAACGAACGTTAAATCATTGATTAAGATTAGGTTAATGTAACTGTCAAAGCAAAATAGCGTTGAAATTTTATCCGATGGCTTAGTAACAGTAGATACCTACAGTTTGTACAGACGCAAGCACATTAAGCCATACCAAACTGACCAATTTTCCCAATTAAATATAAACCTTATGATTTTGTAACAAAGTTGAAAATCTATCAAATAAATTTGACAGATTGTAGTAGCTTAATGTGCTGGCCTCTGTACTCCGATACGGTCACAGAGTTCTTTACTTTAGTAATGAATCAATGTATAGCCTTTGCCCGCGACTTCTCCTGCGTGGAAGTCGAAGTCAAATTCCGTTCTTAGCTGACGTCTCCTACAGTCTATAAACTATCAATTTTCAGCTTCACAGGTCAAGTCGTTTTCGAGATTTCGTGATTTTCTTTATTTAGGTACCTAGCTATTTATGTAGATATAAATACAAAAGCGAAAGTTCATTCATTGATTCATTCACCCACTGACTAAACACGAAACCTAAAAAACTGCTTGACCTATGAACCTGAAGCTTGGTGGGTAGGTAGTTTATAGGCAGTAGACGTCACCTAAGATTTTTGGGGCAGGGTCGCATTAAGGAGACTTTGACATCCACGCAGATGAAGTGTCAAGGAGTCGATCGTCTCAAGTATCGTACCTACTAAATTTAAATAATAATTAAACATAAATCAGGCATTTGATAGCACAAAATGTCACACATGACGCAGTTCCGTTTGCAGAGATAATATCAATCACTGTCAAGTTCCTCTATATTAGTAGGTATTCAATTTAATTTGTTGACAACATTATGAAATCGTTTTTTTTTTCAACCAGCGTACATGGGATTTGACTGCAGATTAACTTGACAGACTTCATCAGGATGGAAGAAAACAGTGCGTTATGTCTATTCAGTAACAATCTCCCTCGGTGAACACTTAGGTGAAGTAAGCTGTCATCCGATTGTAGTGCTTTGTAAATCCCAAGCATCGGGACTACATACAGTTATCGATAAGTCGATCAATTTAGATGCCCGAACTCAATCAAAGGCAATTTAAAAATTTGTAAAGGCACAGTAATCTATAGGTACATTTCTAAGTGAGAAATCATAATCAAAATTACATAACCAATTCCAAATAAAAAGGAAACAATAGCATACAATCAAATCATACTTTCAACCGAGCTACAATTAATCTAAAACTCCGCTGCAGGCCATCAAATCACTTGCATTTTAATCATAGACAAAACACGTATCATCGGAAATAATCTCGTGTATTATTATCAGAATAGGGATGTCGAACCTTTGGTATGCGACCACATATTTTGGGTTAAAACAAAATAAGACAAAAGTCACACATTTTTTAGTAAGTACATTTATTAAATGCAATCCAGTTTGATCTCAACTTTCAATACAGGATTTTTTTTAAATTTCGCAAGTTTTTCATAAGAAAGCCTGGTGGCCCGCGACATTTAAATATTTTTACGTTTTTTGCAATTTTCAGCTTAATATCTGGTTGTAAGGTAATAAAAAAAATAGTTTAAAAAAACTAAAAACACGCTTTTTATAGAAAACCAAACTAAAAAATAGAAAATCAATTTTAATAAATTTAAATTAAGAAAAGTGTTAAAAATTTCAATAAATATAAATTAATAATAATGTGAATAAAAAAAATATTTTATTTAAAAAAAAGCGTGGGGTGCTTTTTAAGATATTATCAAAATGATAATCACTCTACTCATATCTGTCAATAAAATATTTATAACTATAGACACCATGCACCCCACGCTTTTTTAAAATAAAATATTTTTTTTTTATTCACGCTATTATTAATTTATATTTATTGAAATTTTTAACACTTTCCTTAATTTAAATTTATTAAAATTTATTTTCTACTTTTTAGTTTGGTTTTCTATAAAAAGCGTGTTTTTAGTTTTTTTAAACTATTCTTTATTTTTTACTTTTTAGTTTGAAAAATGGAATAATTTTATTAAATTAGTGTATTGTCATCGGTCCTCGATAAATCTACAAAGTTTGAACGAAATCTGGCCGTTTAAAGTGGGTCAAAATCGCGCCCAAAGAAGTCGGTTACAAACAAACATACAAACATACAGGTGAAGCTAATAAAAAGCGTGTAAAAAAGTTAGACGCGACAGTAACGAGTATGTATTTAGTCAATTATAATAATTAAAACTGTAAGTAACAGAAATCCGTAAATGGTAACGTAGGCGTAGGTACCATATCTTAGAATAATCCATAAATATGTTTATTTAATGAAAACACGGCGTTTTCGGATCTAACTTGGAGAGTTATGTTGATCTGGACACAATTTTATTTTTCTTTTTGTTTTGTAAAAGTTACGCATTTAATTAAAAAGGTTTGCCATCTGTGATTAAAACAATAGGTTCACTTTCATCTCCGTTTCGCAACAGTAACCGATGTGATATAATTGTTAGCCTCAGGGGACCAGTGAATATAATGGATGACAGCTAAATGATGTCTTTAGACCATTATGTACACGTTCAGGATTTGTGAGTTATTTGTTTTGTTCTTTGGGTTCATTGACTGCTTGATTTGGCTAAGAACGTAGCCGCAAAAAATCGGAGTCATAAAGTACACAGCACATCACAAAAAGATGGCAATTTTCTGAGAGGTTTTAAATTCAAAATTATGCAATACTTAAACTCCACTCATTTGACATTTTTTTTTTAATTATCCCTGTGTTGGGCTTCTGGGCAAAGGCCTCCCCCGAGTCTTTCCAGGTAGGTATTCTTTTCTTTCGCCGCCTCGAACCAGCCCTTGCAGTACGCGTCTAGATCATCTCCCCACCTCTTCCCGGGCCTTTTTTAATTGATCTACAAAAAAAATCTCTAGCTCTTAATTCACTTACCTCATAAGAATGTCTCAAAACAACACCTCAAGCGTTTAAAACCACTTCCTTATTTTCAATAACCACAACAGAACCTAAACGCTTCGTTTATAACTTATAATCACAATAATCTAAATTTTAGGGCACTATTTACGCTGATTGGCCGGTATTTTTCAAACGGCCGCTAGCTGCGCGGGAGTGCAACTCGCATAGTCCGCATAAAAGGCCAGCGTTTAGAGCAATTGCCATAATTAGAAGAGGTATCATTAGAGATCTTGTGGGTCGACGACCTTTATTTTACAACGTAGTAATACCTATTGGTGGATGTGGTCTTGAAGACTAATTAATTAAACGTCTTATTAAACATTAAGAAGTTTTTTTAATGAGTACTTACATCCTGTCGTTGTCCGAAATGATAAAGTTATTCTTTTTATTACCAGTTTATGGCGTTAAAGAAAAATCCATTTGTAGGTTTCGGGGTTTTATAGTCTTTGTTTCGGAGTTTATCCATATTCTACCTCTATGTAAACACCTATATGTGACATCTTCTGTCTTCAGACATCCAGATAGCCAGATGCCCTTATTTTATAAGCTATGCGCTGAACCTGCGCCTAAAGCCACACAGCTACTTGCACAAATGTGCATTAGTGTGCATAGGTGGTTTTAAACTGTCTTGTGCAAGTTTAAACTTGCGTAAATATATCGAAACGTCAGTGTGGCTACCATAAGTTAATTTTAAACAGTGAAGTTGAGTGAGTGAGATGGATGGGACGAATTTGTGTCCCAACCAATTCAGACACACTATCGTACATTGGTACAGACGGTCGTCGTCTGCAAGGCCCGGTTTCCACGAGTAGGTACCTACTATAGTCCGACACTTCAGTCTAGCCAATAAAGGAGACTTTTCCGACACGCTCTATACAAAAGAGTCTATTTAATAGACTCGATGGAACTTTGTAGATACCAAAAAAGGCACATAAGAAAACACATAATTTATTATATCTGTTTGTCCCTTCGATTTTGACCTACGTATAATTTTGAAATAATAAGCAATAAAAATTGTAGACAAGATAAGAAAGAGGGCAATAAGCAATTGAAGTCTATGATTTGACTTATTTGACTTTATTTTTTGTAGAGGATGATCCTATCTACAAAAAATCATAGACTTTAATTGCTTATTACTCTCTTTCTTATCTACCTACAAAAAATCACAGACTTGTTTATAGCCCAAAAAACGACTATTAGAATATCTTTTGTACGGAGCACGCTGTCGGGAAAGGAAGGAAGCATCGCTACGAAAGATGAATGGAAAGAGGGCGTGTAGGTACCAAGCACTAGTGGTGGTATGCCGCTACGAATAATTACAACGTTGTGTAGGTAGGTACATCGAGCTAACAAAAAAAAAACTTTTTAAACAAAAAAAGACAGTTTAAAAAGTTTCCATTTCGTCTTCTTCATATCATCCAAATTAATTAAGAAACGGTACCACTAAACTTATTAAGTCATTCCTTAATTTTCCACCCTTAGTAGAATGGTTTCATGAAATTATATGGAACCAAACCTGAGGCATACGCATCTTTCAAAAAATATTTTTTGAAATCGGACTACATTGTAGGTAGGTAAAAAGGTAAAACAAACATAAAAATACAAAACATACGTGTCGAATTGAAAACCTGGTCCTTTATTTGAAATAGGATAAAAGGTAAAAGCAATGACTTCGGTAATATTTGAAATACTGATGCGTACGTAATACTGACGGAATCTGTTCTAATATGGTAGGTAATAGTGGAAAAGTAGATTTTAATATAATTAATTAGGTTAATGCTGCTTAGTTAGAAAGTAAAACGATTAAACGTTGGCATGCGGGAGTTTCCAGGATGACGATGGAAAGACGTTGTGATTAACTACGAATTAGGAATTGCAATGTGAAATTGGTATTGGAAGTGACAGTTGAACATCGGAAGTGACACATACCTAGGTAGATCACTTTGAGATGTCTTACACGTGTGGCGATAGGTACCTATTTAAATATAGGTTGTTATATTTATGTAAACACATCCAAAATAGAGGAGATGTTCCAGAGATGAGGCAAGTAGCATCAGGACCAGCGGCAGCTTCATCGTGTACGTCATTTTTTTCATTAAGCGAGGTAACATAGTAATTGTACCGGTAAAAATATTCTTCTTTATATTACACTACCAGTATTCATTTTCGTTGTGTGCGCAATTACTTTTTAGCCTTATGGAATGACGAATTTCGGTGCAGCGAGCTTTTAATCCCCAGCATTAGGTAGGCAATATTCTACTAACTTTTAGGATCAATTGTATTCTAATCAAGTCTCAATTTTTCAAAAACTCGTTTTATTGAAATACTTACATTTTTTACCTTGATTGTCCGTTAAATGAGAATGCGACTAAATGTTGAACGTTTTTAATTACTAGAATTGATCATCAGCAGTGCAATACTGAAAGAAATCACCTGCTAATCCGAATTGGCCATCCACTAAAATAGTTAAGTACGTAAAATAGTTCGCTTCACCTATGTTCTCACTCGCTAGCAGGAACAGCAGACACAGACACACACACACACAGTACAGTACAGTTTTCACCGTGAAAACAGAGGGCCTAGTGTGTGTTCTTATTCGAACTCGATCGCGTTAACGTAATCGATCGACGATAACGAATCAAATTGGAGTTTAAGTTAACGCGATCGAGTTCGAATAAAAATTCACACTAGGCCCTCAGAAGTCAGATGTGAGCACTGAAGTGAGATCTTACAGAAAAGCATTGCAATTAGGTATAGGACAGCTCATTTTCCCTAAATCAACCAATGGAATGGAACGGCAGGTTAGGCAGATGAAGAAGAATACGACTACAGAAGTCGAAGCAAAGTTCAATGGACCACAAAAACACCTAACGACTACAGACTCCTTTCCCAAGAAGAAGGTATTTTAAACATGGTGTGTACTACTGTTTACACTAATTAAAACTGTTAAGTACTTTACTACAAGCTATAAATAACTTGGAGATAACCTTGTCCTTGTAATTAGTTTAATGGTTTCCATCGTTACTTACTGATAACGTGATTGTTACATAGGTATGTACATAGATTAGGACTCTTCCCATGGTAAATCAATATGTTTTCTACTTGCTTTAACCCGCGATTTCGTCTGTTTGGAGCCTTTGGCAGTGTAGCTTTCTCTCATCGAAATAATTTATAATCGGCCTTGTCAGAGATTCCTCTTATAACATATTATACTTTTTTATAATATGGGTTAACTTAAACTTAAGGTTTGCCAACGTGCTATGGAGCGCAGTATACTTGGTGTTAAATTAACAGATCGCATTCGTAATACCATACTGCGCTCCAAAACATAGATCGTTGACGTAGCTCAAAAGGCTGCCCAGCTTAAATGGGACTGGGCTGGACATGTCTGCCGCATGCCGAACGAACTATGGGCCCGTAAATCCCAAAATTGGTGCCCTGAAAAAACGAAACGGGGCCGCGGTAGACCACGTAAGAGATGGCGGGATAACTTGGATAGCTTCCTTAAGAATTAGAAAGAAATAGCTAAAAGTTGAGACCGATGGAAGGAATGGAGGGAGGCCTTTGCCCTGCAGTGGGACAGTACAGGCTAAATATAATAATATAATAATAATAGTATGGGTATGTTACTTCATATTGAAAAAGGCTGAACTACTGAACGGAGTAGATGACCCTTGCTAATCTTAGGAGTATATTATAAATGTACTCCTAAGGCCTACTTGCACCATAAACTCTAAGTTAGTTGCTAACACGAGGTTGAACCAATGATATTGGTTGGTTGTCATTGGGTTGAATTACGAAATTGTCATACTATTTATACATAAATAGGTAGCTCATTCGTTGTTACTCAATCGCGCTTTACTGCGTGAACGTCTATCTTTATAAGAAGACTAGCACTAAGCCCGCGATTTCGTCAGCGTAAATTTTCTCAAGGATTCCTAATTTTTAGCCGACTTCAATAAGGAGGAGATTATCAATTCGGATGTTTGTATTTTTTTTTTAAGTATGTTCGGACCGGGCATAACTCCGTCATATAATTATAGACGGATTTGCAAAATTGTTGTTTTGTTCGAAAGGGGTTTATTCCGAAATGGTCCTATACATCCTATCCTATTGGAAGTGTCTCTCGCGCAAACTATTCAGTTTAGAAAAAAAATATGTAAGAAACCTCAATATCATTTTTGAAGACCTATTAATAGATACACCACACGTATGGGTTTGATGATAAAAAAAAATTGAGTTTCAGTTCTAGATAAGGGGAACCCCCAAAAGTTATTGTTTTTTTTTCTATTTTTGTGTAAAAATCTTAATAATAATAATAAATAATAATAATAAATCTTTTCTTTCAGACTCAAAGTCCATTTAGGTTAGCTACACAGACTACATAGAATACATCTACTTACCAAGTTTCAACTGTAAAGTTATCATAGTTTCGGAAAAAAGTGGCTGTGACATACGGACGGACAGACAGACAGACAGACATGACGAATCCATAAGGGTTCCGTTTTTTGCCATTTGGCTACGGAACCCTAAAAAAGTCGTCAGTCAATAATATTCGGGAAAATGAAATTCGAACAGGAAAATTTCGGAAAAATGATCGGTTCCCGAATGTAAAGGGTTTGAAGGTCATGATTTTAAGTAGAGACCTTTGGGCCCTTTCTAGGTGAATCATGAAAGTCTTGCATCCACCGCCACATACAGTAACACGATATCCCAAGCGAGCACGAGAGCAAAGTATACAGTGCGAAGGAGTTCGAAGTTGGCTACGTGTCTAGTTTTTTGAATGCCCAGATAAGTTTTCTTATGTGAGGTCTATGTGCTGACGACAGCCCAGCTTTTCATCCACAATCACACCAAGTACCACCAATTATAGTGTAGACAAAGAAACGCATGATATACGGAGAAATGAGGAAACTCTCAAATAAAACTTGCAAACAGACAGCTACATTGTGTCTTACTTCACATAATAATGTCTTTGAAGAGAACATGGGCCTCTATATACTATCATGCATAATAATAAAGTCATCACGGCGTAGAGTCAATGATAAATGTCTTAATACGACCTCGGTTAATTAAGCGAGGTGACATAGTTCAAATTCTTTTGACCCATAATGCTAGCTAACAAGTCTCGCGATGGCTCAGCTGTTAATGCCCGCCTTTCATGAATGAGGTTGCGGGTTTGATTGAGCACGCACATTGGTAATGCGACTTTTTCAATACATTATGCACTCTCTAAGTTTAACCCTTATAAAAAGACACACAAATAAAAAAAGATAAGCTGATTTTATTTTTTTTCACTGAAGTAAATGATAAATGAGTAATTTAAAGATGTATGTACCTATTCTACGGAAAAGCCATTCAAAAGTTACCAGCATGGAGTTGGTAGATTACGGAATACTGATGATGATACACGCAAATAAACACAATAACAACGTAATTATTTGACATACCTAACACTATAGGAGATATTACTGCAATGCTCTGGCACCAGAGTGCAGCACTAGCATAATTCGTAAACAGTTTTTCGACGAGTCGTTCAAAGCGTGAAATTCTGCCTTTAATTGAGTTCAAAATTGGGAAGTGTATTATATTATACAATAATGCATCAGTGCTGTGTATTTCGATGTAGAAATGAAGGGAATTATTTATTTTCAAAAGAAGAAAATGTTCGAAAACTTTGGGAAGCAGCTAAAAATCACTCTAAAATATGTTCAGGTTAAGTACCTATTCAGATGAGATAGACGTATTTACAGAATAACGTTCACTTTTGTCATGTAAGACAACCAAATATAATTTTATTCTGAGCATAACCTAGAATCCACTTTCAAATGGCCGTAGGATGCCATAATGTAGTTAAAAGTACAGTTAGATAAGCAAGATTAATTAAAACTTTGATATATTTTCACAAAATACCTAGCTATTATAATTAATAACATAATTAAACAAGAATACGAGGTTATGCTCGTGGGTATGTGCTAGTGGCGCCCTCTGCGCTGAGTTTCGCGTAATGTTCCCTATTAAAAAAGTTTTTGACAACCGCCTGACTAAGAAGGAAAAAAACTTTAATTTCGCAAGCTTTGGCTCTGTTTGTAGTGTACTATTGCCATCAACTTCCGAAATTTAAATATTTTTTTACTTTTTTACTTACAGAAGGCGGTAAAAAATAACTGTCGAAATCGGACTACATTGTAAAAACTTACGCGTTACAGTAAAATTACTCCTACTTTTTTTGAAGTCGGTTAAAAAGTAACATAATACAATAGTTAAAATGTGGCGCCTTGTTATAAAATATTAGCAAAAACGGCTGTCGTCAAATTGCAGCACAACAATCTTAATGTTTCTTTATCACACGTTATGGTAAAAAAGAAATACACAAGTGGTATATAATGAGTTTTCTTTAGTCATAGATATCTATATATTTACTAGCAAATATGGCAAACGTTGTTTGTATACTACTCAAAACAAAATAAGGGCCACGAGGTATTTTTTCATTTTGGTGTAATTTATTAAACATTTACATATTGAAAGTAGTAAAATATTGAGTATACAAACTCTTTGATACCTAAACTTTTTAATATTGTAGTATTCATCTAATGCTGGCAACAATTTTAAATAAAATTTGATTTAAAATCCTTTTTGAAAATTTTGATTCCATTTTCTTTGACGTTTAGCTTTCCTTAGCTTCTTGGTTTATTAGAAATTATCAGAGTTCATTGATATCTCGAGTCAGAAACATCTTATGCAATATGCCACAAGCACGCAGGCGTCATATGGACTCGCTGGCAGCAACCAGAGCCGTTACGATGATTGAAGAAGGTCATTCGCAGCGATCTGTGGGTTTGCAATTGGGATTTTCTCGAAGAGCTATTCAAAATCTATGGAATCATTTCCAAGAGACCGGCAGTGTTAGAAGAAGACCTGGTTCGGGCAGAGTTCGCATTACAACAGCTCAAGAGGATCGTTACATTCGATTAAGTGCGCGCCGAGATCGCACAACGACGGCCCGCAAGCTGCATAATCGTTTACGGCTGACAACGGGTACTCGTGTCAGTGACCAAACTATTCGTAATCGATTACATGAAGACCAGCAGGCATCAAGAAGGCGAGTTGTCCGTGTTCCATTAACCAGAAATCATCGTGCAAATCGTTTAAGATTTTCCCGTCAACATTTGGACTGGGACATAAACCAATGGGGCATGGTGCTCTTCACAGACGAATGCAAAGTTAAATTTTTTAACGACGATCGGCGTATTAGAGTATGAAGAAGACGCGGCGAGAGATTTTCAGAAGCCTGCATCCATGAAGTCGATCATTTTGGTGGTCCAAATGTAATGATTTGGGGCAGGATAAGCTTACACGGCAAAACTGAGCTCGCTATTTTAAATGAGGGTACTGTTACTGCTCAGCGGTATATTGAGGAAGTTGTCAGACCACATGTGATCCCATTTGCACAGCGAGCGGGTCCTGGATTCATCTTGATGCAAGACAATGCTCGTGCACACACGGCTCAAGCGACTCGGTTTGTACTGGAAGACTCTCAAATTCAAGTCTTGCCGTGGCCGGCGAACAGTCCGGGCTTAAATCCAATAGAGCACATGTGGGATCAGTTGAAACGAAGAGTTAGAGACGGTGATCAGGAAATCCACAACCAACAGCAACTCATCAACGCTGTGAAAAGGACCTGGGAAGAGATTCCAATGGAAAATGTCAGGCATTTGATTGAGAGCATGCACTCCAGGCTTCAGGAGTGCGTAGCTAAACGAGGGGGGCATACCCGTTACTAAAAGATGAGCATGGAGTATTTTCTTTTGTTTTCAGTAACTTTACGTTGTTTTTATTTTTAACCTAAAATGTGTTTTTTCTTTCAAAAATGCAAATAAACTTTTTAATCATTATTATTTGAATAAATTTATTAGTCTACATGGTAAAAACAACATTAGTTTTCGTTATGGAGACAAAAAATATACAGGGTGTGGCGTAAATAGTGGTCCACCGTTAAGGATTCGATTCACCAGACAATTTACTATAACCTACTACAATTTTAACCATTTTTACCCAAGGGTTCCGGAGATATATTTTATTTTTTAATAAAATTTCTACATTTTGTCATAAATTTGGTTGTATAAAAAAAAAGAAACATCTTTTTCTTGTTCTGATTTCTGTTAATAACTGCTGAATACTAGAGCTATCGTGAATAAATGTGTTTTTTTAAGTACGTTTCGAGAATTTGAAGAAAAAGCAAGTCTTCTCTATTTTTAATCAATTTTTTTAAGACACGGGCCGATGTGGAAGGTTCTTCATTAACCAAATTTAATAATTATTCGTCGTTGTGCACTTGCGGTCGTCCTTCACTTGCACCTCCTACACCTGTGCCAAGTATCCTCCCCTCGGTGTATGCGTTATGCACTCTGCCAAAAACTCTATGGTCCGGATGTCTTCGATCGGGATATCTCTCCCGATAGAGTCGAGCTGCTTCTCTGCCAACACCTCTGCATTCACCATAAACAAAATGCATGTCAGCATATTCGCGTGGTGTGTATCGAGACATTTTTATTTGTCACTGCACTGCACGTTTGGCCAAATCGTTGAGCAAGTCAAAATCCAGTAATCCAGTACACGTAGCCAAAATCGTAGGGATCACCAAAACAACAAATCCAATCAGTAGGCAAAATCAGAGTCCACGGTCAGGCAGGGGTAAACAAACAGCAGAGAAAAACACAGGCAGAATAAAACGAAACGCATACGACGCACGAGTGACGAGATCGTACTAAATCATTTAAGGAGATTTCTGGAGATTTCAACGTTAGGAATGAAAAGGATAGAAATCGTTAACCATATTCTTTCCTTATCATTCTTATTGTTCGTTACTCTATTGTTTTTTGTTAACAGACATGTCTCAGGTAAAAAAAAAAGGGTCGGGCTTTTGTTCGCCTCAGCTATGTTTGTACTTGGCACCAGCTTTTGTGTGACTCAAATCACAAACCCTAATTTAAATGTTATTATGATTTAAAACGTTTTATTAACGGAATTAAAGTTCAAAATGTATTTTAATGAAAATCGTCCTTTCTTGGATTAAAATTGAATATCTTTCTGTTAAACAATAGGATCTGCTATTATGATACCTTTTTGGAATCGGTATTTAGTAGGCATATTTTAGAACTCATGGGCATTGAGAGTATAGTACATTTTTTTTACAGAAATCGCTCTTGCATTTGCAGATAATGTAAAAAAAAAAATATTAAAAATAGAGAAGATTGCTTTTTCTTCAAATTCTCGGAACGTACTGAAAAAAACACATTTATTCATGATAGCTCTAGTATTCAGCAGTTATTAACAGCAATCAGAACAAGAAAAAGATGTTTCTTTTTTTTATACTACCAAATTTATGACAAAATGTAGAAATTTTATTAAAAAATAAAAAAAAAATTATATCTCCGGAACCCTTGGGTAAAAATGGTTAAAATTGTAGTAGGTTATAGTAAATTGTCTGGTGAACCGAATCCTTAACGGTGGACCACTATTTACGCCACACCCTGTATATTGGTTATATTATTTTCATGGTACAGACAAAAAATAGCCTACGATCTATTCTCAGACCTACCAATTTTATACACACAAAAATTTAATAAAAATCGATCAAGCCGTTTTGGAGGAGTTCGATAACAAACACTATGGCACGAGATTTTTATAAATTAGATAATATGTGAACAGAAAACGTTGTGCCTTTTTTAAAGAATATATCGCGCACGAGGAGTCTGATGTTTGGCATAGCTAAATAATATTCATATGGAATGGAAAGTGCAGAAAGCTGAAATTTAAAAAGAAAAAAATACGTTCGTTTTTCCACCACTAAACGACCACTAATCTAATCTAATATTATAAAAAGCGGCCAAGTGCGAGTCGGACTCGCCCATGAAAGGTTCCGTAGCAGCAAGTAACATAATATAAAAGTTTTTTTATTTTTATATTTGAGTTGATTGAATGAAAGGTAAATTGCGGTTTACGATTTATGATGTATTAAAAAAAACTACTTACTAGATCTCGTTCAAACCAATTCTCGGTGGAAGTGTACATGGTAATATTACATCATATATTTCTTTTAGTTTTATCATTCCCTTATTTTAGAAGTTACAGGGAGGGGGACACACATTTTAGCACTTTGTAAGTGTCTCTCGCGCAAACTATTCAGTTTAGAAAAAAAATATATTAGAAACCTCAATATCATTTTTGAAGACCTATCCCTCAGATTATAAAACAATATGCAGATAGACGAAACGGAACAAAAATTGGAAGCACGGTTTTTTGACAGGTGTGCGTGACAGCCCTGTAAAAACACGTTGCCTCTGTGTGCGTTTACGGTTGCCAGGATAATGACAGAATTACCCATAATATTTCATTAAGTATATTAAATAATTTAGTGTTGCAGAAAAATGCAGACATGATGTTAATTGAATGCAGGTACCTACTTTAGGAATTTATTAATCTCAGATAACAAAACAGAAGATGTTGATTTAAAAATGGTGGAACAATATCGGAACATGATAAATTTATGCTTAGGTGAAATTAAGGGATGATTTAATTTGTTTGGTTTTGGCTGGCGACTTCCGATTTTAGAGTATTTTTTAATTTTTTTTTAAGAAAGCGGTTGTCTTTTTTATAATTATGTTTAATGTTGTTACCTCAGATTATCAAAAAAACGGCAGATAGACCGTGCGGAACACTGCGAGTGAAGCCACAAAAGCAAATACAAATTCAATAACGAATACCCACAATCTCCTGTTTGTATTCGCTTTTGAATTTTTATTTGTATTAGTATTTGTTTTTTTTTTTTAACAATGCTTCGCTTCGTGCTATACTGACTCGTGTTAGTACAGCGGCAGCGCAAAGCGAATTGTAGGTATTCGTTTTTTAATTTGTATTTTCTTTTGTGGTTCACTCGCAGTGTTCCGCACGGCCGTGAGGATCTGCCTTTTGTTTGATAATCTGTGGCTATAACGACACAAACAAACGGACTAAAATCTAGAACTATTTATTAATAACGATATTATTTCGTTATTATTTATTTCGATACCGATAACGTTTCCATAACGTTATTTTATAACGTTATTTTTACTTTACGGTTTTAGTACGTTACAAATATTGGAACGTTACGTGAAAACATTAAGTGTAACGGAACGAAATTCATTTCGTTTTCAAATCCCTGATACCAAGCAAAATGCGCGATAAATAGAACACTAATCGTAATAAATGTTTTTGTAAATCGCTATTCCTGTATCCTATGCTTATTTCCTAATTTAGGGGATAAATATTTCAATATAAACCAGCAACACCAAAGGATTTTTGTTAAGGTTTTGTGTTCAATGTCTCTGACAATAAGTACGTAAAATAATTTCTAAATTAACAAATTATCAATATTTACCTATGAAAAAGATACTCCATCTTCTTTCTTTTGTTTTTGGGAACAGTTCTTACAACATTTAAACACACAAGCCGGAATTATTCTCAAAAATATTGGAATGACGTGTGATGTACTAACGATGCGGCGCTTCGTGCTGTACTAACTCAAGACTGTATTCGTTTTTTGAAACTGTATTTGCTTTGGTGACTTCGCTCGCAGTGTTCCGCGCTGTCTATCTGCCTATTGTTTTATAATCTGAGACCTATCCATAGACAACCCAACACGTATGGGTTTGATAAAAAAGAAATTGAGTTTCAGTTCTAAGTATGGGGAACCCCCAAAATTCATTGATTTTTTTCTATTTTTGTGTGAAAATCTTAGTGCTAAGTAGATGTATTGTGAACCCACAATACATCTACTTACCAAGTCAATAGTGTAGGGCTTATAGTTTCGGAAAAAAGTGGCTGTGACATACGAACGGACAGACACACAGACAAAACGAATCTATAAGGGTTCCGTTTTATGCCATTTGGCTACGGAACCCTAAAAAGGAGGATTAAGTTTGGATGTAAAAGGAAATCTCCGAACTACTCATCCGATTTCAAAAAATCTTTCACTGATAGAAAGCTACACTATTGGCGAGTGTCATAGAATATGCTTTATGGTTTATACTGGCTATCCACGCGGACGAAGTAATAGATAAAACTGTGCATACAAATATTACGTAACTAGGTACTTAGTTGTTAGAAAAGACGGAAAATTTAATGCTAGTAAAACGGCAATTAAAAAAACCTGTGTGCGTCATTACTTGAAAACATTTGTTTTTTCTTAAGTGCACTTAGTTTAGTCACAGACTCACGACCTTGACCTCATCTTAGGACATTTTCAAGTTTTTGGACTCATTAGGCGCGCCCCTACATCATTGTTACGTCCAAATTATTTGATATCTCTAAAAAATAGTATCTAAACACCAACGAGATCAATCGGTAAAATACTTGCTATGTAAGTACATCTTCTGTACATATACAAATAAATCAAAAGAAGTGTCTGTTTGTAATGACAAAATAACAGCTTTGACTAAATGCATATTAAAATATAATTATACGAAAATTTTATAACAAAAAATAATTGTCTGTCTTTCTGCCTTTTTTTGTTGTTGTTCCGGATAATCTATAAAACGAATAAACCAATTTTGACGGGATTCCGCGAAACAGTAATTAAAACCCCGCCGATAAGTAACCGAATATCACGCGGACGAAGCCGTGGACATCATTAGAATATGAATACAAGCATAAAGTTATATATTTAGAAACTTGTCGTATAATCATCATACATGATAGTATCAGTGTAATTGCAGGCACATTAGACATTTCAGCTTTGTCACCGGGATGGGAACCGTGGCAACGCATCTGCGAGGTCTTTGATATTGCAGATGGTCCGTCGGCTTGCTTGCCATCCAATGGCTTATACAACAACAATATAATTGCATCTCATTTACTCCAAGAAGAGGAAAGCCGACAATAATACAAATGGACTTACATGCAAATCTTATCTAGTTTGCAAATATCTCTATTCAGCCAGTAAGTACTAAACATGCAAGTGGGTATAGGGTGCGCTAGAAAGCAGGTACAACAAGCCTGCTAATGAAACTATCAGTCCAGATAACTTTCACACATCAAGAGAAAATATACTTATTTAGAATTGAAGAAACGAAATGTCTTATTAATATCGTTTTCACGTTGGATCGCGGATGTTTTTCTCCGAGACTTCGAAAGTCGGATTTCATTGATACACGTACTAGGCCTTGATGTTGAATACTAAGTTTAACGCATGTTGGTATTCGTGAAGTGATTTAGTTATTTGTCCGATATAATAAAACTTCTTCCTCTTATCTTAGCACTAGCGACCCGTCCCGACGTCGCACGAGTGCAATGTAGTATAACTATACGTATAAACCTTCCTCTTGAATCACTCACACTCACACTCACACAAACCGCATTAAAATCCGTTGCGGAGTTTAAAAGAACTAGGCGTACAGACCGCGGAAGCGACTTTGTTTTATAATGTGTAAAGAAAGATGATATACCAGTGGGAGCCCTGGTTCTGTGTCAAGTGTATACTGGTCTCCTGACTAAATGGTAGTAGGAGGAACTGAAGGATTTTAGTCGGTAAGAGTCCCCATGAAAAAGAAAAAAATTTGAACATAATCGGATCCCACACATAGGCAATATAGTAACTTCCACTGTCAGATATCCTGTATAATTTAATTCGTTGTAACATTGTGACTGGTCAACCAATCACAGTGGTTAATAGACTTGACAGATTTGACAGCATAAACTTGATTATACATTCAGAAACCGAAGGCTACTGAGTACTTCAATACGTACTCTAAATTCCGTAATATTAAAATCATGCCCATGCATCCATGACCCCTACGCTCTCAATTGCACTCCAATAAGTTTTAAGTTAAGAGAATTTCAGATTTGTGATTCTTCAAAAAACAACAATGATCAAGGTTTAAAAAAGATGTACACGATCAGGTCTGTGAAATACTGGTGGTAATTCATGGCAAACTGATCAGTAAGGGCGGTAACAGAGCGAGAGATGCATAAGCTTATTTCGAAATCTACAGCAAAGACTCCTGCCGCAGTAAAGGTTGATGAAAAAAACTAAGTGTGAAGTTGGAAACTTCCGAGATTGTAGTTTGCAAGACCGCGGACATGCCAAACTGCAGTAACCACGTCGTTCAATCCCTTGTGACCGCAAATACCGAACGGGAAGAAACGTTGCCTTGTAACGGCGATGTCGTCAAATAACATTGAATAGACAAGATACTTCAAGTTCTTTCCGTCTTTAGCAGCTTATTCTAACTGATCGTCACAATTTTATAAAACACGAGAGCCATTTTATATTGTTGGTAATTTCTAATCCCGGGAATTTGCCCCTTACAATTTCCACCATCGATATATTATTTACAACATTTTATGTGATGAGCACGAGTGTTTTACAGGGTGTCCCTAGTTTGGGGTCAGGTGGCCGTGTGTCAAATGTCCCCACATATTATTATTATTATTACTATTTATTCTTTGCACAGTCTACGGTCACATCTTCTACGGTCTCGCAAGCAAGCAAAGGCGGTTTCTTACTATGCAGTAACTAGTTCAGACGACAGCACATCAAGTTATCCCAAACTGTCAAATATTCTCAATGGAACATGAACCTTATTCTTTTATAATATAGTTGAAAAACTCAAAGAAATTGGACATATTGATGTGCAGGCCTCTGTAGATAGCCTCATATCATCTGGTAACTACACTAATCTTTTCATATACCTAGATATCATTTCTATGTTCTATACTATAGATACACCACGCAGTAACATCTCAAATGGGAACACCACCATTCAAACACGATCTAAACATATAAACGCAACATTCTACGGCATACCGCCTGCGTCTGAGCAAATTACATCTCAGTAATTTATAATAATTTGTCACTTAACTAAATGTCTTAGAACGCGGTCAATGAAAACAAGGGGTTACTAAGTATATGATCCCTCTTCATGATGGCATTGAGGTTTCTTTCATCCGCCATTTACCGCCAGATGTAAAACTGTAATTATAACCTTGTTGACTTGTTATAACTTAGTCATTCTAGGTCATAAAGGTGGTTAAATGATTTGTTTCCTAGGTTTCTGCATGTTTAGCAACGTGCAAATCTGTTTGAAACATGATGAATTGATGACGAAAATGCTTAAGAATATTTTGCGGGTAGAACCTCTTTTAGCCAACTTCGGTGTTTTTGCTAAGGTACCAACTTGATTATGACGTGCAAAAAAACGTTTAAAATTCAAGCCCTACTTTCCCTATCAATCGGAAGCAATCACAATAAAAAAAACATCAACACCTTTCAAAGTTTAATTAAGTTAACATTAATCATGTATGTACGTACATCACTGTGCTAGTGCTAACGTCAAGCGCACGTCAAAGTGACACTTGAAATCTGAAAAGCATCTTTACAGCTACGAAATAAATGCGCTGTCCAAGTCAAACTGTTACCATGTACCTGCGTGTAGTTGGCTGTACTCGGTATCACGCTAATCTGAAAAGTTACTGAGATCCGCTCTCACTGCCACTCCTTCACGACTCCTTTACAGGAAATTATGATTATAAATACCAGCCGTATTTTGTGCGATTTTGTTGCTAGGTATACCGATTCAAAGCTGGAAAATATCTCGATGTTTTTATTCTAATCTACTTATAGTTGAGATACCTTAATGAATATTAATATTATTTTAATTTTCTCCTTTTAACTATGATAAGTTTACACTTCCCGTGACTCGGATGTGGACGTGACAGGACAGTCATCTCATCATACAGGACCTGTCAACCGTCATGATATTACTGACTCACTTTTCCTTCATATCATTCATCACACAATCAATCTGATGATAGCGCACAGTTTTTTTTTCAATGTTTTTGTCTTTGAAGTTTGCACGCCGTGACGATTTTGGAAATAAACTATAAATAAGCGTAAATCTTTTCTTCGGCCTTCCTCTTCTTCTCCATCCATCCACATTTATATTCATAACTCTTTTGGTCACATGCCGTTTGTCTGCAGCATTCTAATAATTAATATTGATAGCATAGTTATTTTTTATCCCTCCTATTATAATAAACAAAGAATTGTACGTGATTATATAAAATTAAACCTATAATATTGCTAAGTATATCAACAAATTACATGCATCTAATCGATTTGCGTTAACAAGATGATGTACGAAAAGATGGATGTCAGTACACTAGAGACAAAATAACTGACAAGCAATTAGTCGTTAACCGTACGTAATGGAAGGAGCATGAACAATTCAAGAATGTGAATACTCAACTTAAACCTTGACTGTATTAACAGCAGTTTAAGACCATAATCATAGGCTATAAAACATTTCAAAGATCACTTGGTACAAATGGTTGTACACGTAATAAAGTGTTTCCGAGAATTTTGAAGAATGTAATGAAATATCATCTGATAGCTTTCATAGAATACAAATCATAACTTTTCCTTAAACATTTCAAAGAATAGAGTCTAAGGACACAATCCAGTCCATGGCTGACTTTTTCTATTACAGGAAACTATAGCTATACCCTGCTGTTTCTTCCGCATTAAGTCTTTGGTTACTACTCCGCACCTGTAGGTCGCAGCGTGATGTTATATCTAATATATAAAATTCTCGTGTCACAGTTTTCGTTCCCGTACTCCTCCGAAACGGCTTGACCGATTCTGATGAAATTTTTTGTGCATATTGGGTAGGTCTGAGAATCGGCCAACATCTATTTTTCATCCCCATTTTTCACCCCCTTTTCATCCCCCATAGATCGGGACAGGACAACGTCTGTCGGGTCAGCTAGTAGCGTATAACTTTCCACAGTAAACGGGCTATTATAACGCACCCAGATATCAAATCGTACCAGTAGTTTCTTAGATTAGCGTGTTCAAACAAACTATATATATACTATTCTGCTTCATAATCTTAATATATATAATCTTAATATATATAAATCTCCTGTCACGATGTTTGTCCGCGATGGACTCCTAAACTACTGAACCGATTTTAATGAAATTTGTACACCGTGTGCAGTTTGATCCAACTCGAAAGATAGGGTAGGTGTAGGGTAGGTGTAGGGTAGGTGTAGGGTAGGTGTAGGGTAGGTGTAGGGTAGGTGTAGGGTAGGTGTAGGGTAGGTGTAGGGTAGGTGTAGGGTAGGTGTAGGGTAGGTGTAGGGTAGGTGTAGGGTAGGTGTAGGGTAGGTGTAGGGTAGGTGTAGGGTAGGTGTAGGGTAGGTGTAGGGTAGGTGTAGGGTAGGTGTAGGGTAGGTGTAGGGTAGGTGTAGGGTAGGTGTAGGGTAGGTGTAGGGTAGGTGTAGGGTAGGTGTAGGGTAGGTGTAGGGTAGGTGTAGGGTAGGTGTAGGGTAGGTGTAGGGTAGGTGTAGGGTAGGTGTAGGGTAGGTGTAGGGTAGGTGTAGGGTAGGTGTAGGGTAGGTGTAGGGTAGGTGTAGGGTAGGTGTAGGGTAGGTGTAGGGTAGGTGTAGGGTAGGTGTAGGGTAGGTGTAGGGTAGGTGTAGGGTAGGTGTAGGGTAGGTGTAGGGTAGGTGTAGGGTAGGTGTAGGGTAGGTGTAGGGTAGGTGTAGGGTAGGTGTAGGGTAGGTGTAGGGTAGGTGTAGGGTAGGTGTAGGGTAGGTGTAGGGTAGGTGTAGGGTAGGTGTAGGGTAGGTGTAGGGTAGGTGTAGGGTAGGTGTAGGGTAGGTGTAGGGTAGGTGTAGGGTAGGTGTAGGGTAGGTGTAGGGTAGGTGTAGGGTAGGTGTAGGGTAGGTGTAGGGTAGGTATAGGTAAATAGGCAGGTAAATAGGTAGATAGGGACAGGACAACGTCTGTCGGGTCAGCTAGTATTAGTATAGATTAGTGTTTAAAGTCTTAAAATGCGTGTCTTGTAACTTTTGTGTTGCATATCAGATGATCTGATTGTCTTCAAAACAAAGCAGCGCGGCAATAAGATTATGATCGATCACGACTTTTAAGACAACCTTCGAAATATGAATATCAATCCTAATTTAGCAGAAAAAATACAGAATGTCAAAGGACCACCAACATAAACTTCGGCCTTTTGACTTTTAAAAATTAATTACAAAAATATGATATTCTATCAACGGTATTAACTTAATAATGATGAGAGCAGTTATGATGGATGGTCTGAACTTAATAAAGTCGATCAAGCGATCGCGACTTCTCGTGACTGAACGAAGGTTAAATAGAAATTAATTCACGACATCGACACGCTAATGCACTAGAAAATGATATAACTAGTTTTGTGATCGGCATTCAAAGTCAAATGTAAATAAGCTAGACCTTTCGAGCCGCTTAGGAATCTAACCTGATACCTAAGCGAACACCTCGCACTGTTGAGAGTAGAAAACGTGGTTTGATTTGTGTTTACTAGTGCGTAGGCGATCCGATGTTTTGTCAAAGCTTTATGTTTGAATATTTATTGCAGGCCATAAAAACAAGTCAACACATATCGTCTCTGTTATCAGATTTACCGAGGATCTTAATCGCACTCAAGCAAATAAATATTTTGCAATCGTACCGGATGTTAATCAGTTCTAGATCATAGTCAGATTAGTAAAAGTGGTGCTAGAAGCCTATTTCAATTAGTATTCATGAATGATTGTAATTAAAACCCCAGGCGAACTCATTGAATACGAAAAGAAAGTTGATTATCAAAGATTTTATAACTATAGGAAATCAATAGAGATTGACTCTAGAATAATGAACAAGTATATTAATTTGCATATACCCACAAATATCTGTATCGTATAGTACACGTATTAATAGTTCACAGTACAATGGGCGTGGAAAACCAGCTAAAAGAGAGACTTGAACAATGATTGATGATGAGGTGAAAACACCATTCGCGTAGGTGCTAGTCGTTAGAGAAATCATTAATAACGAACTCATTGGCACGTTTGTACTTATGCCAATCATATTGTCGGCGCCCAATGATCACGCCAGGGGTCGGGAGAAAGTCCACAATGGACATTTTTATGTACCGTCATTTCCAAGTTAATTATTTCCTGACTCAGCAAAACAAAATGAAGATGTTTAGTAAAAAACGAGTATTTTCGGTAACGAGCAAATATTTTCACGAATAGAAGTCAACAAGGGTGCGGTAGAGTTTCACAAGAAACAATCTGGACAAACCCAAATATAACAAAGACTGAATCATTGCAAAAATAAGCGTGAGAACTTAGGATTTAAGAATGAATTAATATGTCTTACAGATGACTTTCAAACCGTCAAGTAGTTAAGTACAATTAAATAAATGCAAGTAATATGACAGGCCAGGTTTCTAACTTGACTACGTATGATGAACCCAATGAATAGGTTAAGTATTTGCTATTACTTAGACATTATACGACGACACTGACTCTTAGCATAAATTCTTAGATTCTGTCCAAAGTTTAATTCAAAATGCTATTGATCTTTACAAGAAATCACGGTCGGTTTCACCATGCTATGTTATCTTACATAACATCTGTAATGGCAGTCCGGCATCGTCATTACCGTGTGAGCTTGTAAGTGCCACAAATCTGTCATGTGCTTGTCATATCGTCCAGTGAAAGCTCATGGAACTGTGAGATACCAATTGTACTAATGTGTGTTGCGTCACTTTCATTACGTCTGTAATTATCATTGTCTTGTTGCGTTGATTTGTTATTAATTTAATCTCTTCATCTTCTCTTATTGGAATTATTCAACCAATAAATATAGGAGATAGTGAAACTCGTTTGTAAACTCCAACCAGATCGAGAATATTTGCAAGTTTCATTAATCCCTGTTCATCTTTCTAGAAACGTCTGACATAAAATTTTACAGCTGCGTCTCCGGTGTCGAAAGCAAAGGTCAGATGAAAAACATCATAAATATTCAAATGACACTACAAAAAATATGGCAGGGATTTACATTATTAATTGTTAAAAGGTACGAAAGAATTTACAACGAATTAAAAATCACGGTCAGTTTGTTTATTATATCTTTTACGATCTTCTTTGGTGTGGGCCCCAAACTAGTTTGTAAGCGTAAGTGAAAATTGGTTAATGTAACCGCTTATCTATATTAACCGCTGAGGTAGCTAATTAAATATTTTGTGGAGCTATAACTTTTGCATTTTTATTAGCTGATAATTAGATATCTTAATCTTTTGGAAATTCGAGTAGGTACTTGAATATCACCTTTTCGGCCTTGCCTTCAATTGACTTGCTACCCCAAAATAAATGTTTGCCCCAGTTGTATTTCCTTTAAAGATCAAACCGTAAACATACCATTTTAAATCAAAAAACGTTTCTGATTTAACAATTTCTTTTTTTATGGCCGCTTTTATAGAAATCTACATAAACGTTGCTAAAATGGGTTCATTTGAATAAGTTTTAAGAAAACTATGATTTGTAGTTGTTTCATTTCGTAACATTCAACCTTTCATTAACAAAAATGCAGTGACAGAGGTTAGTTTCACACCTTATTTCCATAGTTCAAGGAGTACCACATTGTGATCACAAGAATGTATGTTTATCCAAATATCCATGTTTGAACATCACTAAGAACATTTGAAGGATATAAAATTACACGGTTAATGGATTCCTGAATGCAGTTATAAGGAAAACAATCAATTAAGAATCGTCCTCGTCAAAATTACTTAACAATTTTGTTTGGGCTTTAATATTTGTTTTGCTCATTATCTTTTATGAATTCCGTATCAATAGGATCGGTGGTCTGCAAATTACGTGATTTGGCCTCAAAATGCTATGCTATGAATATAAAGTGATGACGGCATGCAACCACAATCTTCCATAATAAGAAGTATTTCATCAGACACCATATGCATTCTTGTATTATCTCTAATAAGGTTTCTTTACTTGGGTACAAAGTTACTGGAACGCGGAACGATACAAGTGTGAGGTGTCTACTGAACCGCAGTAAGTATAATAGGTACTACGATAGTTCGATCAAACAATTTACATTGTTGATCAAAGGTATCAATCAATCTACACTTGCAAAGGATTTTTCAGGAGAATTGTTAGATAGCATTCATTTTGGAATACAAGAGGAAATTATGCAATACGTAAATAATGTATGTAAACTCCTGGCAGATGTTGCTATTCTAGAGCTAGTTGCGAACAAGGGGTTATTATTATTAGCAGCCTTTTCCCATCATCATCAGCCTATAGAACAAAGGCCTCCCCCATAAAGGGGGGGGGGGGGGGGGGTTTGCCATAATCTCCACGCTTGGTAGGCGTCTTGGGGATCGCAGTGAAGTTGTTAAGTACACGGAAGCCGCTGCTGTCCGGCTTCCGGATTTTCCCTTAGTCGCCTTCGACGACACCCTCGGGATGAAATGGGGGCGTGCTATTCTAGCCCCCACATCGCACGGGCTTTTCCCACTGTAAGGCAAAGATCTACTCTATTCCCAACCCTCTCTATTAAGACTATTTGGGACCAATCTTTTTTGAAGGATTCTAGGTCATCCCGTCATCTCCGCTTGCGCCTGCCGCGATGTCGCTTGCCCTGTAGAGGGAGCCATTGAGTCGTACGTTTGGCCCGATGATCGTCTGACATGCGGTAAGTGTGCCCAGCCCAATTTCATTTCAGCGTAACAGATGGAGGTATTCCTAACCCAGTCTTGCAATTTTAAACCCAGAATACTCCGTTCCATAGCTCAAACGAGTCTTAGGACTATAATCCATCAAATTACTAAAGCGATAAAGCGCTTTATGAAATAAAATACCATAAAATAATAATTTTCAAATCTCAGGCTCATTTTCCAACTTGAACCCCTTGGCGGCGATCGTAGATCGGTAAGTGGCGATGCGATGCTGTGATAGCCGATCGAACAAGCCGCAGTATCGAGGACGGCAATTTGCGTGGCACCGTGCCGCTAGTAAATCAAATTAAACGCCACCTACCACTCGATACGATACTTGTTATCCGATTTAAATAGCTATAGGGTTGGCTCATGGCTTAATTTATTTTCTGTTGATATGAGCTGGCTGCCCGGCTCAAATGGAATTGGGTGGCTCACGTCAGCCGCATGCACAGTGACCGCTGGGCAAAGGTCTCCACGCAATGGGTGCCTGAAGATGGTCGGCGTCGCCGAGGCCGGCCCAGGAAGATGTGGCGAGATGACCTAGACGCGTACTGCGAGGGCTGGGTCGAGGCAGCGCAAGAAAAAAATAACTGGAAAGACTCGGGGGAGGCCTTTGCCCAGCAGTGGAACACAACGGGCTAATAAAACAAATGAGTCTTTTTTTTTGTTGTCGACCTTCTTAGCCCTTTTTTGTAGATGTTGGGGTTTAGCCAAACTATGTTCTTCGTCGGTGTCACTCTTGACAGAGTGGTCGTGGTTGTTACTTCATGTGTTGGTGGCACGCTTTACGACACGTCACCATTCCTCCCTTGCAGCTGCCTTCCTCGCGCATTAGTGCAAGGTGACATCAATAGTAGTTAGCCGAACTATACCTAAAAGTAAAGTCAAAAAACACAAAAAAAAATGATCTCCAACCATTCTTTAATTTAAAAGACAGCATTCTTGTGCATTAAACTAAAACATCAATTTAACTAATATAATATTATAGCTTAGACCAGCATGTAGCATCCGCAATATGATTATTATCAACTTTAGCCTTTCCAACAGCAAACTTCAAGGATGTTGCCAATTCAAACTTAGCCACAATTCTAAACTTTGTTAGATCTTGTTAAAAGATAAAATTAACATTTCTATTAGTTTGGCTAAAATACCGACGTTATGACATCATGATTTATATTATGAACAATTATAAGAATAACATTTAAACGGAGCTGTAACATTTATTACATAAACTCATAATACAAACGTTTTGTAAAAAAAAACTGAGAAGACACACAAAATATTTATTCAAGACTGAATAGTTAATTATGGCAAAGATGAAAGAAATAAGAAAATATTACGGTGAAACATGACCTAATGTCGAACTACGTATATTTTCTTAACAATGGCCCCGATTCCCTTGTTCACAAACTAAACTAAAATTAGACAATGCGCATCTCTGACTGCCAGGCAGTTGAAGAAAAGGACGGCGACAGATAAGAACTAAGTTAGAGATGATCAAATTTTTTTTTTGGACTTCGCCGTATTTTCGGTTAATACGTTCTGAAATGACAACGATCACTGTATGAACATTTTAGATCAACTTAAATGATAGCTCTCATCAATATCTGTCTCTATCTAGTTTTATTTGAGAGAAAGAGACATAAATAGCTTAAAATAAGTTTAACTAGTGCACGACAAAATTGGCACCAACGTCCAATTTATGTATCAACATTTTTAATTTAGAACAGACAGCCCTACAAAAATGGCGATGTATTGTGAAAGTAGTCCGAGGGTGCAGGCCTGCAGGTGCCTGGGGGCGGAGCCGCGCCTCATCTGTCTAAACAACACCTTCCAATCGCTGTCTGTCGTCTATCTGTACCGATAACGTTAACGTGCCAATTTAAGATGTAAGGGTACCAACTTGCCTGAATAACAATTAAAGTAACAATAAGTTTAAGATGGGTTCTCGTATTCAAGAAGACCCAAACGATGAAGGTGTTTTCTGTCTAGCAAAGCATAGATTAGCCCCAGCTAATACGAAAGAAGAAACAAAAGAAGTAGGTGACGTAAATGGATAAGTGACTGATATCAGCGGCTTCTACTTTATATTGAGGATATAGAGAATTATTTGCATACGATAATTGTAAGCATCGACTAAAGTCTCTAGACGCCGCATAACAAGCAATGGATGTCTGTCAACACATCTGACTGGCCAATCTTGGCCATGTGTAAAAAAATGGTCATTACGGCAGCATCGTCAGGGTTATCAGAAATGAAGAACCAGCCTCCTTTATACCTCAGCTACTAAATTATGAATTTAAATAGAAATATCTAACATTAGGTGTTCAGGGAACCAATAGTAAAGCTCTGTTAGCCATATTACATACATAGAAAGATCAGTAGAATTTCCCACATGTTTAGGTACAATAATGCCACAAAACACCCATAAAGCGTTATCAGAGAAATAAAGAGAGTCAATAAAGTTCTTACTGTTGGGTTTGTAAAGGTAATAAACCTACTGATACAGTTTGAGTAAATAGTGCACATAGAAGCATTGGAAACTAGTGTCAAAGTGTGGAGTTTGTTCGTCTTGACACGTTTAAAGGAGTTCTTCTGAGTTCACATGGTCCTACCCTGACAATTGTCTTTGTCACGGAGAGTGTGTTATGATCTAGAATATTATAGTCATTTATTTATTTGTATATTCGTACTTCATGCACAAGGTACAAATACGGTCTTAATGCCTTTCATAAAGTAGTCGCAGACAATACCAATGTAAATAGTATTAATGATTCTATTGCTATAGAAAAAAGTAATTGCCTCATTGGATAAATTACTATTTCTGTGTTTTGATCTTCTACAACTTTAGATACCTTTGTCTACGGTCTATGTAAATGTCCCAGGATGAAACGCATTATAATGTGAAAAATATCATCAATTTGAGTAAAGATACTAGATTGTTTAACAACAATTAAATTAACATTAAGAGTAAAGAAGAATAAAGAAACAAGATTACAAACAACACAGTTTTAGGAAACTAATTTCATCTTCAAAGTTCTATCTACATAACACTCATAATGACAGTTGCCAGTTGCATAAGTATAAATAAACTATACTCATACAATGACGAAATGAATCGCATAATGATGGGAACAAAGATGAGGCAGTATTATGACAACTCCATATTATGTTATGGGATTTGCTTCAATGTTATTAAAATTCCTCTAGATTTAAAAAGGAAGTACTTTAGCTTCATTGTCGATTTTGAATACAATAGAGGGAAGTCGTTACGAAAGCTTACGTGTACTTTATTCATTTTGATTATATAATTAATTAATTTGGTGGCAAAGATTATTCTGATGACCATGCCTTAACAATTGATGGCGACAGAAACCTTACAATAAATACCAGAGATGATATTTCTTTCGCAACCATTGAACATTGACTCTGAATTGAAATATACAATTTAATTCACTTGATTATATTCGAGTCATGCTATCAAGATTCAAGATCTAATGAGAACTGGAGTTTCTTAGTAAAGGTTAAAGCTTCGTCGCAGGAAAACTACATAATAATGTACAATGATTATGTGCTTTATGAAGCAGGTACCAACTTAGAAAAGATAAAATACCTTCATTGTAGAATCAACTCGGATATTTAAACATACAAGCATACAATGTTATTCATAGTGTCTATCTAGGATGTAATTAATATCATAATTAATATTTTGGATAATACATAACGATAGCTCCGCTAATATATTAACGTTAACAATGAAGGAGCAGCTCGTTAAGTATAAGCAATAATCATTTAAACTAACAAAATACAATCTTTATGATACGATCTGTTCTAATCTACATCTAAATGGATTTAAAATGATTTTTCTCCCCCTTCCTAAAATTTCTCTCAAATCAGACTCCTTAGCTACAAGCAGATACTGCTACTCCTGGATTCGATAATGGCAGTGAAGAAGACGTTGAAAAAGAGATCATGTTGAATGAAATTTCTGATAAACAATAGAGGCGAGCCAGCATTTAATTCCGAGCCTCTTGACCTATTTCGAACAGAAGGAGGAAATATGGCCAGAAAAAAGTCATACGGGACCTAAACTTATAAGTAGATGATGAAATTAGGTATGTACTCACCACGAGCTCAGCGAACTTGGCGTCGAGCTCATCTGGAGGCGGCATGGGGTGTGTAGGTGTGACGGCCTGCAGTGCCAGACCGCCTTCGCCCCCAACCACGCAGTATGTGATCTCTGGGGGTTCGTCATTCTGGAACAAATAACATATATAGGTTAGAATTTGGTTAGAATAAAGACGAAGTTACACCTGTCCACATTCATGACGAGATACTCATTAATGTGTAGGAATGCTATTCTGTAGGTAAATATCCTACTTGGTTAATGAAGGTAACGTAAACTTCGACCGACAGGTCCACACGTACGATGAAATGGAGAAGAATGTAGAAGAAGAAGAAAACGATAAGGATCGGCGAAGATTCGATGGTAAAATGACGTAATTATATATCATGTAGGTTAAGAAGGACGTAGATAAGTTAGCAAGACTTGACAAAGGGCTATAGATAAAAGTTTAATAGAACCGTGGTCACATACACATAAGTCCGTAATATAAACAATAACAATAGTCCATTGACCTACGATGACGTTTGCAGACGCATTAAACATGGAGGCAGTAGAATTACTTGTACGTCGACTAATTAACTTTGCGGCAATTCTTAACAAACCAATTAGATTTAATTAGCAGAAAGGCACATGTTTTTGGTTGAATGCCAAAATTCATTAGAACTTGGTTTTATTTCTTCAGTTACTTAGTTTCTCAAAAATTACTGAGAGGAGGAGATTATTTTCATTTTTAAAGCCATCGTCAAGACATAATTTTGCTACGTGTATCACTTTCAAACGAGCTAAGTAGGCCATAAAAAAATAAAGTTTAAAAACTAAAACCCGACCACAACAAAAAGTGATCTAAAAAGTACGAAACAAGAAAATATTTCACACAGAAATCAAGACATAGGTACAAAATGGTCAAGGTAAGCCGTTGCATGCCTGTATCCCTTATGAGAGTGATGAACATGAATATAATGGCATGCAACCACGGCTTACCTTGACCATTTTGTACCTATGTCTTGATTTCTGTGTGAAATATTTTCTTGTTTCGTACTTTTTAGATCACTTTTTGTTGTGGTCGGGTTTTAGTTTTTAAACTTTATTTTTTTATTTAAACCATTTTGGAGTCACAGCTAAGTATTATATATTTAATAGGTACTAGTGAACCCCTTTCCAATGATACTAAACACGGTATGCGTATCTTAATTTATTTGGTAATCTTTCCTTTTTTTACAATAATTTGTGACAAATCACCACTAAATATTATATATTTGAAAGGTACTAGAGAACCCCTTTCCAATGATACCAAACACGGTATGCTTGTCTTCATTTTTTTTTTTAATCTTGTTTTTTTTGTCCGCCAGAGGGCGCCACATTGGATTCGGTGAAACGTCATATAGCCTATAACCAGTGGATGATCAAGACGCTTCTAACGATACCTCATTTGTTTAGTTCTGATAAGTAGTATAGGAGCTATGAGCGAACAGATGAACATACATACATACATACATACATACATACATACATACATACATACATACATAGCCTGTCAAAATCATAACCCTCCTTTGGCTTTGCCGTAGTCGGGTAAAAAGACAGCATCGATCAAAAACGCCGACATGGAAACCTTTGTATATCCTTGGAGCTAAGATTTACTAGCAATCAAAGTGTCTCTTTAAATAAATTACTGTTTCAAGAATGTTATAATAGACGACAAAGGCCTATTACAGTAAACGTAGAACTATGGTTACCAACATTTGAAAGGAACAAACGAACTAAGAACACACTTGATCAGAGAAATCATGTCAAAATTACACAGAAGTTACGTCGAAAATAATCAAAAATATCAGTGACAACAACACAACATTAAACAAAACATAAATATGACACCATATTAAAACTACATACCTTATCAATCATCTACTGACTGACAAAAACGAAGTCACAAGAAAGTAATACTAAATTTCAAGACACATTTCGAGCACGTGGCCACAAAAAAACGAAACAAGAAAAGGAACTTTCTACATACAATAAGTCATTTCCATTTCAACATCTGGCATTCTGGCCAGTTTAAGGAAGCCATAAATAAAATTACTGCAATCAATACCTAATTATCCAAAAATATTCCATTCGCATTGAGAGAATTTTCCCAGTAAGACATAAATCAACGTGAGGATATAATTTGTTCGTGCTTCGTACTTGGATAACGAGAAAAAAATATCCATTTAAATAGTCGAGTTAAAAATAAATGAGGAAGGCATTGGTTCCTTCCTTAAAGGGAGAGTCGACAAATGTGGCAACGAGGAAGTACGCACGGACAGACGGACAGAAAAACCTCGTATGGCAACACTGACAATCACCAAGCTATTACGATAATAGGGAGGTAATTACTATTAAACACATGATTCGACGATTTGCGACGTTTAGGTGCATTCTTAGTTTTATTTAATCTTTCTTCGATGTATGAACCGGTTATTATCGTAATTATTCAAACTTCTCACTAATTACACGTCTGTACAGTCTGTTCCCGAGTAGACCATTCTCTTTGATTTGAAATTAAGCAATCATTGCACTTTGCTTTAGTGTAAAAGCTTTTCCTGAATTTTATGAAGATACCCCACCTATCCCTCCATCTCCGTTAGCAAATGCTTAAAACACTATCCTAAAATTATCAGTAGGTACGATAATGGTACGATATATAGTTTAGCAAATCTAAACATTTTGATTTCTACTTTTACTATTTTGTCATACTTAGGAGGTAATGGGTCAATACTGATTTCGTTCTGTAATTTCTTTATATTATGCTTCACGACAGGATGGCAATTGGTAGCTTACTTAATATTACCAGTCAATACCACAGATTTTTGAACAAATGGAGGTATGAACCATGCAATGTTAGGCCACACTCGCGACACTCCATAGAAACGAAACGATATAATTGCCTACACTACTACTAAAATAACAGACTGTTCAGATACGTGCGTGTGTGTGCGTGTCTACGCGCCGCTCGAAAAAAAACGCAGTTCCCAGAACAGTCGTTCGGCGCGGGGAGACGTGAGGAACGGTTTCAGAGGGAGGCGGAGCGTGACGCTACTGTACGGTTACTAATATTTATACTGTGGTTAGGTTTTCCGAATTTTAAGTCTTTTATTGTGTACAGCCTTTTCTACTCGGAACACACACACAAATGGCTTCAAATAAGCAAATCGGGCTTAAAACCGACTTTTATCATGGTTTGCGGTTGCTAATAGAAATGCAAATTATTATTATGCACAAGTAAACCCCTCTAGAAAGACTGTAGTAAATTGAGTATCGGTGACTCAATTGACATCGACATTACGTTTAATAATTTGTTAGGTGTCTGTCACCACAACAGTATCGAAATCATCCATATAAAACTAGTTTCCTGCTTCCAGTGGGTAAAACAAATTATATGGGTAAGTCGACATTCCATTTACTAACTACTCCGTGCTGCATACAAGCTGATAATATCGTGCACGTCCATACATGAGCACGATACAAGCGCTTCTGAGTCAGAGTGACCTTTCGGCGGCGCCTGCGACGCATTTCTACGAACTGTCGTCCGATGTCTCGCAAATCCATTGACATAATGAATAGGGCTGTGCAGAGAAAGCGTTATAAATCTACCATTTATTTCTGAAAATTATACATGTTTCGCCATAAATAAAGTTAATTTGCAACTTTGTACTCGTATGATATCTTAACATAGCCCAGCCCATTTTAAAACCAACCACCTTCGGTTAAAACCATAAAGTTAATAAGTAAGTACCAGAGTCCTTTATAACAATTTATTTTAATACTTAACACTGTTCAAGGACAAGGAATCCAAGTATTTGTTGCTTATCGTCCGCCACAATTTGCTGAAGCTAACTGAGGGGAACGAATAGTAGCGGTGATCTCGACTTCGCACCCTCTCGCCCTGTTAATAGGTGCTTGAGTGTCGCCATCTTTAAACGTTATTGCTGGGACGTGACTTTAGGCTACGCCTCTAGCGAGACAAATTTATTTTCATCGCCTTTTTGTCGTTTACACTTCAACACCTTAAAATAAACTGTTAACACGTTTTAAAATAATATACATAACTTATTAAAATGTACTATTAATAAATGGTTTCGACCTAAAATAAAAATTGAGATGTTCTAGACGAGTATGCTGTGATGATAATGGCAGTTCTGTACTGTCTCAGCTTAAAAGAAACAAACCACCGATAAACATTTAAATATATCTCACATATGTATCTCAATGATTTATTAACAACACTAATTGAGAGGGTTTTATGCAAACACGGTACTTATTCAGCAGACAGAAACAACAGAAAGTCAACTACTGTAAAACACCAATTAATTATGTATTCCCTTAAGTAATTAACATTAATAGTAGAAAGTACTATAGACTCGGCACAAACAGATGGAAAAGCAAATAAAACTTATCAAGACGAGGCGTTTAATGAGGTCATGAACATAGAAGCAAAATATTTGTGAAGAGAGAACAATGGAAAAGTTGCTTTAAGAGCTAATAAAGTGATATATAATTTAGAATTATATGATTTAGCTGCAACCTGTTATGATTTTGTGTTTTCTAATTACAAAATATACAGTTGGATTTATATCTACTTAATTAATAAATAGCATTGACTTGTTAACATTTGATTATTGTAATAATCTAAATATTATTAACGTGTTAATTGGATTTGGAATTAAGGTTAGTAGTAGCGTCTTCCGTGTGCATTATGAAATATAAAATGCAGTAGTCTTAACACATGATCTAAATATAACACAAGAAGACTAAAATATCCATAATCTAAAAATAATAAATTAATAAAGAATCGTATGCAAAAATACTTTGAAAAGTAAGAAACAGTATATCTTTCGACTAGCACCTATGTGAATTTAAAAAAACCTTCCTTGTTTAAAAATAACAAGTGATACTTCTATTAAATATCGTCCAAAATTCGTCTCTCCCATCTCCCGAAAAGCCATGAAACAGAAAGCAAAGAACACTGACATCATCCAAATACGAATCGATGACTCATAGTCACACTCGCCATTTTTTCTTATTAACAAACACCATCTAAAATTACAAAAGCGATAACCCTACAACCCTTTACAACACACAAGGAGTGGAGTATATTTCCGTCGATGACTTCATGCGTCGTCCACTCGACTGCAAACTTATTTGCAGGACCATCATTATTAACAACATTAATTTACAAGATGTGTACGAAGACGGTATATTATGTGATAATGTGACAATCAACATAATGGGTGCAATAAAGGATATATAAAAGAAGAGTATCAAAGAAGATGATGTCGTACCCGTGATGTATAGTTGAATTCTACTAAGGATAGGAAAACGTGAACGTAGTACAAATTGCCTCACACGTACTGTAAGGACAATTATTATATTTTTAAGTATGTTGTCTAAATAGTAAAGGAACCAGTTTCATAAATAAAGTAAGGATTCTTAGACGCAAAAGCGGCTCGACGTATTCGATTCGGCACTTTAAATACAACGATACCAAAGGTAGAATTGTCGTGTGGGAATTTTGTGGAAATATCTATCGTAAAATATAAAATAATACTGTAAACGGATATTCTCCAAAAAGGAGGTGAAAATGTACAGTAGAAAGAAGATGTTCATGATCATCCTAATCTTGAACTCAAACCAGTCTAAACCGAAGGTTGACAAAACGCACTCATTCCTAAAAGTCGTATCCACATTTGGTATTCCGAAGAAACGCAATATTATGTTAAGAAAGAACATTAACTTCAAAAGGGTGTGAACATGAACCATCTTTAACTTTTAATGCTGTTCGGAGAAAAACTAGCGCTCAAATAGTCTATTGACGGTTTATTTAAAAAACTGAACTTACATTTTGTACCCTTGCGATCGACTGTTTTCTTCTCAAACTGAAAAATCTAGATTTATTCATTTCGGAACACAATTCTGGATCATCAAGAGAAGAACACTAAAATTACAGCTGATTGATTAATATAATTCAAGCCACTTGACCGCAGTGTCAATAATACGCTTTCCCACTTGCGCAAGAGTCAATCAACGGAAGGACCACAAAACGAGAGACATGGCCGCCAGGCGCCATGCAATGTGTCTCAATCAAAACTAAAGACCTCCTTGCACCCGTAACTGCTTCCCGTATTTATCGAAGTGCATTGTCTCGCTCTAATTCTATTAACGACTAAATGGACGTTTCATTAGGGTCCATGTTGACACACCGATACAACAAGTATTTATAAATGAAATGTTTGTTTCCGAGGCGAGTAAACAAGGGCTGGACGGAGACAGAGTAATTAATACCAGAATAATTATCAACGTATTTACTTACAAGTACAACGAAATTGCATTAGTACTCGATATAACGTCCAAATAGATATATAATATCTCTTAGTCGATACAGCCTTCGCAAGAGAGACATTAGACTATTGAAATCGTACAATAAGTCACGGCCTTGCTCTAAACGAACCAATTAAAGTTTCAAAAAACCATAATCCTATAACCCTCGACCTTTACTAACTCTCTATAATCAGCTTACGTTTGTGAAATATGTTTGGTAATATTCAAATCAGATACTTTAAAATTATTATTTGGCTTCTTTGTTATAGTTTGACATGAACTCTTATCGTTTAACACGATTATGGCTGCTGACCTACCGGTCAAACTTGTGACTTTTAGACAGAAACACGTGGCATATCGATCAATGAAGTGTTTTATTCATAGTACAGTCGAACAAACTATTTGGAGGGCAGGTAGCTAACTTGTTACTACTTTTAAACAATGTTTTGAGTGTTTCAAGGTATCCAATTGTCACATCGATCCTTCAAATAAGCCATAAGCGTAAAAAGATATTACACACAATAATAATACAAAAATTAAAAAATTCAAAACCCTCGACACAAACTAAACCTCTTACTTCAAAGTAACATTGTTCGTCTAATATCATTGAAGTAACGGAATAACAAATTTCGACTCGATCAGACCTGTGGAAAATGCTCAAATTCATTCATCAACTAGAAAAAAGCTTTTTATAAAAAAGACAACCGACTTCAATAACTAAAAAGTGAAAAATAACTTTAGCACAGAACACACATTGACGTTAGTTTCGAAATTCAGTGGCTTTTTTCTGTTTGTTGTTTTGTATTGCCACCGACTTCCGAAACTAAAGTCAATGTGTGTTCTGTGCTAAAGTTATTTTTCACTTTTTAGTTTTTGAAGGTTGTCTTTATTGTAAAAAGCTTTTTATTTTCCGGTTTTTAGTACCTCCTTCTCATCCAAATCTATTAAGAAGAGATTGAAAGTTAACTACTACAAAGATTGATGAAACTAAAACGTCGTCTATGTAAATTTTTTGGGTATTTGTTGATTTTTCAAAAAGTGCTGAATCAATTTCGGTAAAATTAAATGGCATACCCTATCCATAAAAAAAAAAATTCAAAATCTGTTTACGTTTGCCGGAGAAATCGCGTAACAAATCGCGCACATACATAATGCAAATTTAAGACTTATACGGTTTTCTCATGGATGCCATTGTCAGAACTGGACCAAATTAAAATGGGACCACACGGGAAGCACTAGCTTTCAAATAAAAAAGAATCATCAAAATCGGTTCACCCAGTCCAAAGAAATCAGGTAACACACATTAAAAAAAAAAATACAGACGAATTTATAACCTCCTCCTTTTTTGAAGTCGGTTGAAAATACCTAATAATTTTTAAACAGCTGTGCATATTTTATTGAATCACGAAGAACACTCGATCTGATCGCCAAAATCGGTGATTGGATTAAGAAATCAGATCAATCGTTTGGGCGCTAGGATACTACACATTTGTACACACGTCAAACATAAAACCTCTTTGTTTTCGTCGGGATATGTTTACATATTGCAAAATTCAAAAGCAATTTTCTAGTGAATTAATTTCAACTTATACATAAAACCTATTTTATAGTAGTTGAGGATCAAAAATATACTATTTGTAACCCCATAACATTTCAATCAATAGTTTAGGAGAAAATAAGATTAGAATGAGACCAACCGTTTACATGTTTTTGCTCGTGACTGTACAAAAATAAAAATATTTTTGCATGTGTACTAAGTAACTTGTTCGACTGTACAATACTTGCGCCTTTTTGTATTCAATAGGGTATTTTACTCTGTATGAGAAAAAATCTATAAGTATGTTATTGAGACAGTTTAGGCATAAAGCAGTCGGAAAATGTAAGTTTTAGTTCATAAAATAACAAAACAAATTTTTAAATTAAATTCAAAGTTTTTAGTATTTTTAATCTGCTATAAAACACCGTGAAATAGTAGCGGCCATGTTATTACGCCATAAGGCTGTGTAAACAAAAAATTGTCAACTGTCAGTCAACCGATTGACGTAATATAGGCTTTGTACTTTTATTATTTTCGTGACCAACGTAATTTTTTAATTATTACACCTGTTCCAAAATATGCTTTTAATTATTTTTAAATGATATACAATTATCATATTTAATATGAGCTCATTTGATACAAAACGAACTGACGTCATTTACGCTGAGCAATATGGCGTCCAGTAAGAGGCGTTTTCGTCAAACTACGCGCAAAATTTGAAAATTTAAAATTTAGATGCATTTTTATGGCACTTATCGATTGAATAAAAATTTTGTGTTTTTTTTTGGTGGCATATTAGCACTACAGAATTTCATTGAGACACTTTTCAAAAATGGGTGTAATACCCTATTGCGCTTGATTGAGGTGGTCGAAGTTATAGGTTACCTTAGACAAGATAACCTAAGATATTTTAAAGATATCACAAAGGCTATATTGACTGGCTAAGCTTTTGGGAAGTTATTATGCATGCTAGTCTCAAAATATTATTTAACATCATTTACCGCAACCGTTATCATAAGAGCAACTATACCTTTCACATCTTCAAAAAATCAAAACTGAAAATCATTTAAGTAGTTACATTCGCAAAAAGAACATGTGTGTCAGTTTCTATTAGTTAAATCTCAAAGTGAATCAAACCAGGTGAAACACCACATCAAATAACAGAATTAATTCGTATAAGTTATCTGTAAAGCAATCACTACAGATGCATTTTAATCTCGCGACTTAGCAATAATTTACTATAAGCACGTGTGCAAAGAGCCTCATCTTGGAAATAATATAAAAGCAAGTGCCATACATGTGCCGACTGACCGACATCTCGGCTGCTTTCCAATCCAATGAAAACTGGTTTTCAATAGCGCATGCGTACGGTTGACCCTTACCTATAGCCCTTTCATGCTAGTAACAATCTAACAGTGAAAGTTGGTTTAATTTTAATGAAAATCGCAAGAGAAATGGCCTCCTCGAAACAGTTCTTCATAACTTCATAGCAATTTACACACAGCAATTTGTTTCGCGATAATATATCTCTGTATGTATATTTGTTTTTGTAAGCCTTTGTGAGTAATTTGATTGAACGAACGAGTAAACATTCAAGAACAAAGATAAGTTAAGCCTCGCTAATCAGGCGTGTCTCGCATTCATTCATTAGTTTGCTTATGAATTTTTCATCATTGGTTTTGGAACGGTCAATGACTCTCCCGCTATTTAATGCTTCTACAATAATATTAATGTGTTCGACTGTTCGACTCTATGGAGAAACCCTTAAAATAACAAAGATATAGGTTATCTTGAGCGTTACATTATCTTAAGAGACTGCCATGGACGCTCACTTCAAAAGTCGTGTGCTCATAAACAAACCACGGTCATTATATAAAAAAATGCGAAAAACAATTCAACATCAAAATCGAAGTATTCAAATGAACCTCCTAACAAAGAATTCTTGACTCGCTTTTACCCAGAATCAGCATAATAAATTGACGAAATAAATTATGATGAAAAACATACAAAACCACAATTCAGTCAAAATAAACAAACATATTGTTTTGATTAATATCATCGCGGTTCATAAGAAATGTACATTTTGATTAGAAAACCCACGTTATGGAGATAAAGATTTCTCTACGACAAATTCTAATGGCTAACCTATGAACTGACCATGGCACAATAAAATTTGCACAAAATTTAAATACATTAACACTTGATAATCGTATCGATATGGATGTCGGAACCATAATTTCACTTTAGCGAAATTTATACAACAATGAAATGAAAATGCAATAAATAAGCTACTTTCATGGCTTTCAAAAGCTATGTTGATCCAGGGCAAGCAAACAAAGAAATTAAAAAATATGTACATATATCTGAAGACCACAACTTAGATGACGCCGACAGCTCCATTTTTACCACATCTTTTTCAAGAACTCACACAGTATACCTAAGCAAGGAAGTATACCTAATCTAGCTTATAGTCTTCTTGGGCAGGTGATAAAAACAGCGATTAGTAAGTGTATCAGGTGAATGGCCAACAGCATCTATCTTACTGATAGAATCACACTTGGTAAACCTGTTTCACGTGAGGTTGTAGACCAGATGTCTGTCAGCCCACACATTAAACCGTTACTCGCTACATCATGGGTAAACGAATTGCCAAAGAAAATTAATAAATACATACCCAAGATAAAAAAAATCTAGAGATAAACTGAATGTTTTTACATTTCAACTAAGCATTGAGAATGTTAAGAATCCAGACAAAATTCGCAAGCATAAAATAAGGGTACAAATGGACTAGATTGTTTGTTGGACCAGTATAGTCCAACAAACACCAAAACCAACTCATTCTATGCGGAGAAAATTGTGGGCTAGTAATACAACTAAACTATGTCTCGATTCCCACAAACCGATTAGAAACGACAAACAAGTCTTAATTACTCGCAATTTGAAATTAACGAGGATATTAAACAGCGATACACCGATGCTACGAGGTTGACACAAATAAGAAATGTAAACGTGTCTATTTCTCTAAATGCAACTTATGTTACTTTACCAACCAAAGTAATTGGACCAAAAGTTTAACTTCTTATAAATCGTAATCCAATATTAATAACCACTTAAACAGTAATGACAGTAAATCGAAGCAAGCACAGATCAACCTTTTATGGCGATATTGTTTTTTCAGAGTCTATTTGTGTCAGTCTCTTTCGGATAGTAGAAACTTAAAGGAAATTAATTAACCTAACTAAACTATAGTTCCTTCAAATTTGTAAACATTGAAATATTTTCGTACAGCTTTGTACTCTCTCCATTCATTGTAGGCTAACCTCTGTGTAGCGAACCTTCTGTTTCCATTTTATTACATTACTCACATTACTAATACCGTGGTGGGTGTGGCAATTACCTTTTGGATTGCCTTTAAGCTATTCTAAATGTTAATTATGTCGTTGTAGCCAACTTGAACTTATATACAGATTTTTGTGACCCGTTTCTCAGATTGGTAAAGAAAGATTCCAAAGTGTATTGAATTTAAAGTTCAGGACTTGTAGCGATTTCATGGCTTACAAATCTTTCAAGTGTATTTATGATCAGCAGTATAATATTCTTATTAGAAGTTAGGAGACTAAACACGCTCTCTAGAGGAAAAATAAATTGTTTCACCGAAGAAGAATCGCGAACTGCTGTAATCAGACAGCTGCACCATTATTTATACAAGCAAGAAGTTTTTAATAACGGTCGAATTATTCGCACCTGTCTTCATAAGCCTTCAGTAAGTCGGACATAATCTTTAGTACAGAACAGCTTAGTACGGCTGGCAGACACTGATAATGATATTAGTGCAAACAACCTCGGAGAAATGAAGTCCTTGGACTCGACTTTCACTGGCGGGCGTGGACTACGAATTACCAACCTGTTGACTATGAATAACCTACAAAAGACCTTTGACCTATGAGACACGAGACGTGAAGTAAACAAGTTCGACGTGGTCTGTAACCTGTCTAATAGAAACAAGTCTGGTGCTGCAGATCTGATTAAATCACAAATACTTTCGTTTTCTACGGAGACTGCATTATAATATATTCTAATTAAGCAATATGTGAACTGAATGGTCTAGAAAATGGAGAACCAGCTGTTGTTGGAGATTGTGATAGCTATTTATAACTATGACTGAATCTCTCGAAGGATTAGGCAGACATTTCTTTCATATTTTACCAAGTGCTATTAATTATCAATATTATTTCATCATGTTTAATTTATACAAAAACCTAACATACCTTTCAACGTCATCATATGCATCATTACACACTGAGCTCCCACAGCCACAGCCATGGACAATACCTACTTATATTAATGAAAGATGAATATAGTATTTTTGTGCAGTTTCATGGGATAGGGCGGGTTACGTCAGCTTGCATGTAATTGTCCGCTGGGCAAGAGTATCAATGCCATGGGTGAACGGCGAGGCCGACGCGGGTTCAAAAAGAAGTACCGAGATGACCTGGACGTGTACCACGAGTGGTGGTTAGAGATGGCATGAGGAAATTAATGCCTTGAAGGAATTAGGGAGGTCATTGCCCAGCCGTGGAAAAAAGTGCTGTTTCGTTCAAGTATGTCCATATATCCAAAGTCTTATTTCAGTTTATACAGATTTGGCAAAAATATCCAATGATTTTCAAAGTCCCTAAGCGACTGGTGAAAGTACGAGGTGAAACGAACCCTAATCCGAACTCGATATGCCGTGGGTGTTGTGTTACTAGCTCGTGAATCCAACCGACACGTTCCGGAACAATTAGCGGCGAAGTACTTACAATATTGGTACGTAGATCAACTAGATAAGCAGCAATAAGGATATTGATCAAGACTTCCCTTGATTACTTTGTTTTTGTTTGCAAATCCGCCGCTGAAAGGTATAGGGAAATTATAGTTGATACCATTGCATTGAAAGACAGAACGGAAGCTTGCGATAATATGTAATTACGGTTGCAACTATATAATACCATGTATTGAGGGTAAATAATTAAGTGGCTTCCATACATTTAAATACATTAGCGGATTAATGAGTTATTAGAGTAGGCTTTCATTAACCATTAATCTAATTATGTTTGAAACATACGCAATTGGAAGAATGAGTAATTTAAGAGAACAGAAATCAGATACTGGTCCTGGCTTTAACATTCTCTATACTATAGCTCCAAATGAGTATGGGTAAACTCAAGTTGGTAATTGAACGAGTTTAACAAGCAATTTGTAAATATAGATATCACAAGTTCTTAGCCAATGTGCCACTATTTCTGTTAGCCTAGTTCTGTTCTATCTCCTGCTCAACTTGGAGGAAAGTGCTATTCTTTTCTGATTAATTTCCAAGACAGTTGTAAGGTTCCTCCGAGACTCGTCGATCTTCAATGCGGCGCTTTTCTGGTGGTCGCCACTGTTGATTCTGGCTTGCAGTGGGAAAAGTTGGGAAAAGTGTGGCGGGCTTATTTTTAAATCTAATTTCTCACTGACCTGTAAACAAGGGCACAGCGGCCACCGTCGGCGCAGTGCGTGCGGCATCTTCTTTCGTGGCGGTTCGGGCTCTGCCGGGGGCTCGCCGCACGCCCAGCGCACAAGGCGCGCGCGCGCAGCCTCGGCCGCCTCCAGCCCGCGCGACCACGATGGTAGACCCTGAGGAAGGTGGAGAAAATAATATTAGATTATGGCTGATGGATGCTGGTGTTGAGGAAGACAAAATGGTTGGTCGATAATGGAAATGGTTAAATAATTGTACATAGTATTCTACAATATCACTTTTGCTACTTCAATATTCATGTTCATGTATCTTGCTCAACTGTTCTAAAAATAATTTATTTTATTTATTTTAGGTCAGCCTACATTTTTTTTAATACATTACGTACTATTTAAAACTACACGATATTTATAAGTGCAACAATTACAGGCCAGCACCGCAAGTTAAGCAAAGTTGACCACTAATTTATACTTTTTCATCATGTAAAGAATTTTTGTTCTAAAAATTTAACCCAAAAAACCGGCGATGATCTCAAATGACCCACACACAAAAACAGAATCACTGAACAATTCATACAAGTGTTTAAGCCTCATCGCCTACTTCTCATAGCATGAAAACGCATGCAAATCAAACTATACAAGATCATGTCAGTCAAGGCCGATCGTAACGTGATGCTGCGCACACGCAACGACGCCAACGACTCTACGCGCACGTAATAACGGTATCACTCATGTTTAGCGGTGTTTTGACAGCGAGAGTGAATTCGCTACAGTGACGAGCAAAAAATGTTGCATACGTAACTTATATAATTATTATACTTTAATTTACCTGATTGAATAGCTATGAGATGGACAAATAGTAAAGTTGGTAAAACCATTCCGTAATTACCTACTTGAATACGGAATCCTAATTACGATATTAGCATACTTTAATGTTATGAAAATAAATGTTAAAAATTCACTTTACACACGCTATTTCACTTGAATGCAGCAGTTACAATGTCGTAATCTGTAAATCACTTTTTGCAACCAGGAACAGATAGACGCAACATGCAACAACACATCTACTTGACTTTATTAGACACTAACATTGTAGAAATAGATACTAAAATGCGACGAAATAGTCTTACAAAATAACATATCTAGACGCTATTATAAAAAACAGTATATTCTTATTACAAAACGTGGTTAATATAAGCGGTTCATTATTTCTGCTCGCCACTGCATTACCATACAGTGACGGAAAAGCGAAAACGTTTATCTCAAACGACTTTCTTCCGACAGATGCGCTGACGCAACTTATCGGAATAGGAAACATGGCGGTTATGGTAAACGGGAATTCTTATGTTAAAAAGTAGAAACTAGTTCAAATCATCGCCATTATAATCGATATAAATATTATGTTGAAAATTGCGTAGGTAAAAACTTGCCTTTCGATTTTACTGATAAATGTATCTTTAGTATATACCACCCCGGGTTAGCACGAATAACACTAATATAAAAAATTATAACCTTCCTAAGCTATTCCTCTTTCTGTTGGTGAAAACTATATGTAAATCCGTACAGTAGTTTTGGAGATTAGAAACGAACGAATACAAACTTAGCGCGGAAAGGGCTTTAATTTATAATATGTAGTGATGATAGTGAAGTGATGGTGATAGTGCTGATACACGAACAATAACTGAGAAACCAGTTTGAGTCCTTCTTAGACTTGATTCATAGTACCTTTTTATTTACCATAAATGACAAAGAAGTCTTTGAGGAAGCGTTTGTTTGTATAAAAACGCAAGACATGAAAGATCACTCAGAGGCATCATTTTTTTTGTGATACGATAGTCAAACAACTTATTTTGAACCAAACTATCGCTTCCCATCAGGTGAGATAGTGGTCAAACGTATGCGTATCAATAGATTAAAAAAAAAAGAACAAAAATCTGTCTAAAGACAATATCTTTGAAAACATTCAAAACGCCACCAGAGAGCCAATTCACGTAATTTCATAACACCCTGATCGAATTTCGATCACATTTAGGTTTAGTTCACTCTAGTCTTGACTCTTAAATATTCTTGTCATCTTTGCACTTCACATACATCAGTAGCAAAAATGGGGTTCGCGTGACGCAAAGTAGATGCGAGCATATCTAACACCGATCGTTAAGTAAGAGGAATACAAATAGGGCTGTTTAGATCGTGAATTAACCCTCTGATACCGCGATAAATGTGGCTACTCAAATTGTCTATCAAAAAAAAGCTTCCAAATTCTTTTTATCCCCTTATTCTATTTTCCTGTATTTTGTCGAAAATTATTTTTATGGTAATAAATATAATAATTTTTATTTATTGTACACAGTGGCGTAGCTATCGGAAGGCTAGGCGGTGCGAAGCCAGCAAACCCCGAATTGACCTAACAAAAAATTCTTCCACCTTCAGAATATAAATACGAATTATTTCTGTTGTGTTGTGTAGGTTTTTGTGTCTAGCCACTTCAACCAATCAGCTGTTATACAACCGATTTATGAATTTGTCGAGTCACTTTCTGATGTCTACGTTCACGCACACCGTTCTGATTTCTGAGAGTTGGCTCAAACCTCATCTTCTCTCTACAACTTACCCTCTTCCCGATTCCGTTCTTATCCGTAATGATACAACTGGAAAGGGAGGAGATGATGTTGCTATTTGAGTTGTCTTCGTAGCGATTTTCCTTTAAAAATCTTTGCTTCTTCTCCTTCACTTTACAGCTGTGCCTCTGCTGAGTAGGTACCTCTTTCTGGAGATCCATATCAAATGTGTTAAAACCCTACTTGGTGTTGTCTATTGTCAGAGCATGCACATTGCGTCAATATGCCCCTTGTTCCCGCAAACTCCTACATATCATCGAGTTTGTTAGTCTCGTTGTTCTTCCTCCGCAACCTATTTACTCATTTCAATATCTCAGGGGATGACACGTGGCGGTGTTAGACTCCCCCCCGGACGTCTAAGAGGGGCACGCGTGGAACACTACGCGTCGCCATCTCTGGCCCTGACGTATGTGGGGGGCGAAAGACGTCCCGCCCGTGGACCCACCCGTGGGCCCGAAGGGGGCGTTGTCCGCTCTCTGCCGGTGCCTCCTACGGGCCGGGTGGGAGGTTGTAATCTCCCTCTCCCTTTCCGCAGTCTCCTTCTGCGACATGACGTTTTCGCAGAAGGAAACCACCACCACCACTCTACGTTGCCGACCATCGACTCGACCACGACCGAAACTACTACTTCTGAAACGAGGGCACGGCGCGGCTCCTCCCAAGCGGCACACTCTGCCAACATATGCCGCGCCGTATCCTCCCGGCAGCCGACGCAGTGGTGACACCGGGCTCTCTGTTCATGCGGCACAGGTACTTCCCGAACCAACCATGCCCCGAGAGCACCTGAGTCACCCAAAACGACAGGGAGCCTTGCCTCCTCACGAGCCAGCGCTCGACCACTGGTCGGACCACCTCGATGATAGCGAGGCCGGCGGTAGGGCGCGAAAGCCTGTCCTGCCATTCCGCCACCAGGACCTTGCGAAGCTGAGACCGACGCAGCTCCATGTGTCACTGAATCGGTCACTCGCCCCGCGCTACCTCGCGCCACTGAAATAATGGCTCGAGTACCTTCGCCAGGAAATATGACCCTGTGTCGAGCTACAGGACCGAGCTAAAATAGTTGCCCATTTGTCAAAATAGTTTGCGTGCGTTGACAACGCTTTCCTCCCTGCTCCACTGTCTCTCCCCTCCATCAATCTTATCTTGCTTTGCCTTTTTCATATTTCTGATTTTGTTCATTCCTCTTTTTATGTCCAGTCCATTCCTTTCTGGAATGTGCTTCCTCTCGATATCAGAACGGGCTCCACTGACTGGAGGCCGTCCTATGCATTGATGCGGAAGATTTAAGAACAATTTATTTTAGCACAAATAAGCCAAGACATCTTATAAACCTCCTTTCTTTTCTTTTGTATTTACACTTTTACTAGATAAAATGAAACGTAACCGGTTTTGATAGGGTCCCAATTTTTTTTTCGCACCGGGCCCCTTGTCTTGTAGCTACGCCACTGAATTTTATAGTTAAGAGCTTGTGTAGCTTTACACATTGGACTTTGTACTGTTCTTAGAGCCCCTTCACACTAGCGATTGTCTAACCTACGCTGAACAACCCTACGCATACGTTCGATACGTTCATCGAACGCTTAAGCGTTGGATGAACGTATGCGCAGGTTGATACGCCGGCACGCGACGCACCGAGACCTCACACAATTTCGTTGTCGTTTCGGTATACTATAATATAATACCGCAGACGCCTGCGCCGCGCTAGCGCAGCGTTTTATTATCTGCAGAAGAAACGCCGATGCCGCGGCGTCTGCGCTACGCATATGATCATCGACCGCCTACGCTGGACAAATGCTAGTGTGAAGAGGCCCTTATTACAAACGCTTAGTAAGGCTTCATGAGCTTTTGACTGTATTTAAAATTCATGCTATTCCCATCCTCCATATATATCAACTTGCCCCCCCCCTGGGCCATCGGCTGGCGACGCCCTTGCTTCTGGCCCCCCCAAGTCTCATAAGAACCTCCATTAATCAGCTATCAATCACTTACCTAAGTCGTTAGCTTAAATATCTGTTATATCTTACTTATCGTCATGATTAATTAAATTTGAATGCGTTAAGTCCAGTTCAAAACTTAATAACAGCACTTAACGGTATTACGTAAGCTGATGACTGTTAATAGGAACCTTTAAAAAGTTTAAATAACATTTTGCATAACGATCACGTGAATTTTAATTGCCCATTCACTATTTGACAGGGTATGAAAACAAACGAACTGTAAGATTAGGTATCCTACTTTCCTACTATAAGTACACGGACTAGAAAAAAAAGAAGGACTCCACACCACGCATATGAAAAGTAAAGCACCTAAAGTACGCCGGACCGAGACGCACATAGGTACGGTCGGTAGTCGCGGTACTTTCGGCGCGGAATCCTTTTTACACGCTTTTTATTAGCTTCACCTGTATGTTTGTTTGTAACCGACTTCTTTGGGCGCGATTTTGACCCACTTTAAACGGCCAGATTTCGTTCAAACTTTGTAGATTTATCGAGGACCGATGACAATACACTAATTTAATAAAATTATTCCATTTTTCAAACTAAAAAGTAAGCAATAAATAATATTTAAAAAAAAACTAAAAACACGCTTTTTATAGAAAACCAAACTAAAAAATAGAAAATAAATTTAAATAAATTTAAATTATGAAAAGTGTTAAAAATTTAAATAAATTTAAATTAATAATAGTATGAATAAAAAAAAAAATTGTTTTTAAAAAAAGCGTGGGGTGCTTTTTAAGATATTATCAAAATGATAATCACTCTACTCATATCTGTCAATAAAATATTTATAACTATTGACACCATGCACCCCACGCTTTTTTTTAAATATATATTTTTTTTATTCACACTATTATTAATTTATATTTATTGAAATTTTTAACACTTTTCTTAATTTAAATTTATTAAAATTTATTTTCTATTTTTTAGTTTGGTTTTCTATAAAAAGCGTGTTTTTAGTTTTTTTAAACTATTATTTATTTTCTAGTGCGTGACTATGATGTAAATGTGTGCGTCTTACTTAGGGTGCTTAACTTTTGATAGGTATGCGTGGTGCGGAGTCCTTCTTTTTTTACTAGTCCGTGCAAAGTATTATAAACGCGAAAGTTCGTGAGGATAGATGAAGGGAAGTTTGTTACTCTTTCACACTTTAATGGCCCAACAGAATTAGTTGAAATTAGCGATATTGATCTAAGTTAACACATAGGTTTTTTATCACGTTTAATTTCCCCGTGGAATAATACGTATATCATAGACGAGGACGAGGAGTGAAGCTGGTTTTATTATAGGTTAAAAGGTGGTTTAAATCTACCAAATTAGACAATAGAGCTGAAATATCACGGGCATAATTATGAGGGAATAAAACAAATAACAGTTATCGTCCTGTCGCATCGATGGCTTTTAATTTTATAAGGCATCATTTTGAAAAATCATTCATCATCATTCAATCATTTTCTACACAGAACTTCTACATTTTAAATATTGTCTTCATCTATTATTACTGAATAAGACAAATGTTTTTTTTTTTTTTATATTAAACCACAAAATTAATTCGTGGTCAAATGAAAATCCTGACAAACAAATTGAGATACTAGAGATGCATAGCTCGCGTTGCTAAAGATGAATCAATTTCTATTTGTGTTTTTTTGGTACGAGAATAGTTAGTACTTAGAAGAATTAAATTGAATATTAAAAGTTTTAATGAATATTTGTTGACAAGCATTTAAATTTCTATTTATTTTATTGTACGCCCAAAGGGCGGGACATTGCAGATCACAAAATGACTGTTAACACCATCCACCATCACCACCTGTGTATTATGTACACCTTCCTATGATCCACAATAAAGACGAATTGAATTGAAGATGGTACAACAGAGTATAATAAGTACTTGGTAGGCATTGTAGTAAATTGGACATAAATAAACACGCTTATGTTAAAATGCAAACCACAGTAGATAAATCATAAGAAACACAATCTAAAGAAATTACTCAGTCCACCACAAGCAGGCATCTTAAGCTCCTTAACGTGTAACAACTTGCGACATTTAATTTCATAGTAATGTTCAATTTATTGAATGTGATTGTAGAACAACATGTCGCAACGGACAAAATACGATCAAATTACATTTGTTCTGAGAAAATCGATTCGATAGGCTTTATGGTTACATTTAATGGTAATATAATGTGTGAATTACGCTTCCCCGCGCACGAAGGGTAAAAAGCTGAAAGTCTGCCCATACTTTTAGCCTGCCGCGACCTTTGCTTATAACTTTAAATTCGACCCTATATCATCTAAATGTGATCCAGCCTGTACCTTACTGTCCTCCCCAAGCGACGCCCTAGGCCGAGGTCCGTATCCCACACACACAGAGGATACCCATACCCTCCTATTAATAAACCCTGAATAAAGTTACACCAAGCGTATTCCTCGAAAAATGTATGGTTAAACCGACGATAAACGGTGGTGTTGCTTTACTCCGCGTTTATTAATAGGAGGGTTAGCATGTACTCGTTATTAGTTTACAAGTCTTTATGCCCTGGTTGGGAGCCTTAAATGATTAAGGCAGCACAGGAAACAAAACTTTAGTTAGGTACAGGACTAGGAATACCAAATGATTAATAACCCCCTAAATCCTAATTTTGAACAAATTCATGAGAACAAGACAGACAGGACGATCGATGAGTTATTCCAAATAGTTTAAACTACATATAGTTGAGATTTTCAAAGATTGGTTCAACGTGGGTTCAAGCTACTTAGAATTACGTCTCAGTTATACAATTGGCAATGATAGTAACTAGCTAATCATATTTTTATTTCTAAATCTCTTAAGGATTTAAAGATTACAAAAAATGTAATTGAATTAAGCAAGAATCAAATCGTGACTCTTACAAACCTAGCGTGTTTATTACTGTATTTTTAAGATTAGTTACATTTAAAAAGGTAGAACTTAATTGTTTTAACTTTCTAGCTTGACTAATAACCTAATAAATATAATTGGCGTTAACATTATAATTTTCAAGCATAAAACTTATCTTTCATTTACGAATTTGATTACACCTTTGTGCTTCCCGTTTTCATTTGCTTCGTTGCTGTTGAAAATGTATAATCGCAAGTACATTTGATGATATTTAGCCAACTCCTAATTGGTATCCCCATAGATTTGTACATCATCAAACAATGGAGTTATATTTGCAAGAATGAAAAAGATTCCTCACACTGCGCAAGCACTTTTCAAATGCAGTATGATACGAGTATCTAATAAAAAATGCGAATGCCACAAGGTTAGGTTCATTGTCCGTGTCGGATTCAACTGTCAGATAATGCATACAACGGACCATAATTAGGCCAATACAACCCCTACTTAAATTACAAGAAAATAATTCTGATCAAGCCACTTAGCATCAGATTTATTTATTAGCTCCACGAATTCACTTAACTTCAATGCAGATAATTCCAATATCACAAGATTTAATCTATTTAATTAATTACCTGCAGACAGCCATCTTATCTGAACTTAATAATTTATGCACACCCATCATGATTTAGTTTAGCGTTGGTTTCGACACCGTTCTGAGCTATTGTTCCATTGAACTTTAGTTCGGCATTTGCTGAACTGTTGCGAATTGATCATAAAGGTATGATAACCGAATGTGATGTTTCGATGTTTAGCAGGTTTGCAGTCTGTCTAAGAAATGCGTGTGTCTAGTGTGGGATATAACAGTTAGATGCATGAGCGATTAATTTCGCGGTTGAAAGTAGGTAGTGGTGATTAATAGCGGGGTAATTGAAGATACCGTTTGATTATTTTCAGTTAGGAAGAGATTTGGTATGATGTTCGAGCTGGTGTGACTATGATGACTTTTTAATAACGCACGCAAAGCAGAAGTAAGCGATGTAAACGTTGATTCACAAAAGGGCATTGATTATGCTTTTGACCAGCAGTAGAATGATACAACTAATTGAAGTTAGAATCAATTGCATTCCAACGTTAGATAAATTTTAACCAACGACAGATCCGATATAAAAGAGATCGCAATCGCAACAGCATCCATCATCCACTCCATAACCTTGTAATAACCACACAAGACGTATCTTTCACCGCAGCCAAACAAAGGCGTGACGAAATCCTTTACCAAATTCCAAAAAGCTAAAACTTAAACGTAATGCACAAGTTTCCATACAAAAATAATGTAAATGATAAAAGTGTAACGGAGCGTCAAGTGTAGTGTGTCAAGAGGGTACGGTTAGCATGGGAAGCACGTAGGATGGGTGTGTGGCACACGAGGATGTGGTGAAAGTGAATACGATGCCTAAAATTTTGGTGTGAATAGGCCTACAGGAATTTATTATGATAGTGATTCGACAATCCCAGGCGAAAATGGGAGGTCGACCTTGATGCTTATAGGCAGAATTGGACCATAATAGCTCAACATAGAGAGGATTGGAAAGAAGAAAAGAAAGCCTTGTAGTGGGACGACACTGGGAAAAAAGTAATAGACGCTATATAAAAAAAACTGGCCAAATGCGAGTTGAACTCGCGTGGAGAGGATCCGTACAATGCCAATTGATATCTACAAGCAATGAACCAAATTTTGTATTATTTTCAAAATTTTTGTCTCAGTAGTTTCGGAGATCAGGGTGGGAGAATGGTTAATTTTTGTCTTCCTTTATGAATCAAATCAAAACTTACAATACTACTTATATTACTAATATTACAATATTTTACAATAATGACAAAATTATATTTAAGACCCTCATAACGAGCACTTTAATTTGATATATAACACAGTTAGGTTTCCATACCATACCTCCATACGCTCCGCCAGATTATACAGAAGACCGAGGAGTATAATCGTATAATCGGCCATTATGTCTAGCGTTTGTGGACTATGAAATAGCCTTCGATTCAATCGAAACCTGGGCGGTGTTACAGTCTCTTCAGTGATGCCGTATCGACTATGGGTATATCGAAGTCCTGGAGTGTTTATATAGAAGCGCCACTATGTTAATCCGATTACAGGACGAGAGTACGAAACCAATCCAATTGGGGGCGTGAGACAGGGAGATGTTATTTCTCCGAAACTGTTCACGAACACATTGGAGGACGTTTTTAAGCTATTGGACTGGGACGAATTTGGCATCAATATCAATGGCGAATACATCACTTACCTTCGTTTTGCCAATGATACAGTCATCATGGCTGAGTCGATGGAGGATATTAACACTATGCTCAGGGACCTCAATAACGTTTCTCAACAGGTAGGTCTTAAAATGAATATGGACAAGACAAAAATTATGTCGAATGTCCATGTTCCAAACGTACTGGTATTTATTGGGAACGATACCCCAAAAATTGTCGAGCAATCTGATTACCTTGGACAACCTGTGTAACTAGAAAGGTCCAACTTCGAGAAAGAGGTCGCCCGAAGAATCCAACTCGCTTGGGCAGCGTTCGGGAAACTACGAGATATCTTTTCGTCCAAAATTCCACAGTGCCTAAAGACGAAGGTTTATAACAATGTGTGTTGCTAGCGTTGACCTATGGTACAGAAACGTGGTCCTTAACTGCTGGCCTCCTACAGAAGCTCAAAGTCACGCAGCGAGCAATGGAGAGAGCTATGCTCGGAGTTTCTTTGCGCGATAAATTCCGGAACGAGGAAATCCGCCGAAGAACTAAGGTCACCTACATACCCCTAAAAAGTGGCAATGGGCAGGCCACATCGCTCGAAGAACCGATAATCGATGGGGAAGAAAGGTTCTCGAGTGGCGACCACGAACCGGAAGATGCAGCGTTGGTAGGCCCTAGCACCAGATGGACCAACGACATCGTTAAGAGGAAATACCACGGGCTAGAGAATTGAAAATTAGGTATTTGTAAAATCTATTGCGGTCGCGCGATGCCCGAACACGAACCGCAGAGCGCGATAGAGACAACTGCAGCTTTGACCGAAAATACCAATTAAAAGTACACATAATCAATGATTCGTAGTCCCCTGATTTCTTCTCCAAAACTTAACCGATTTAACTGCTTTTTTCATTAAAAAATAAAGAAAGGCTTTTTCCGTGTTCCTATGTTTTCTATTTTTTATATAATCAAGACAAATTTGTTTTCTGAATGTTTGAACACAGCGGAAAATCATGCCAATTTTTTAGGTTTTTGAATATTCATATCTCTTTTAATAATAAATTTATGAGAAAAAGGAAACCATAGGGACATGCCAATAGTAGCCATTGATGTTTAAAAAAAAAAAAATTCAGTGTGTACTTATGTACGCGCGTGAGAAGTTATACTTCTTCGAGTCACAAAATAGCAACGAAGGCAGTAAGTAGTTCAGCATGTACGTCAGAGATGGCGTTGTTTACAATTACTCCCGTGAGAATTTTGTGTGACGCTGTGCGCGCGCATCGTAAAATTTCACTCTCATCATTTTTTCATAACGCGCCTAAAGAAGTATAACTTCAATAATTGATCTACTGGCATTGTCCAGGGAGGAAACAGGGGACTAAGTTTGTATGGAAAAACAGCCCTTGTGTTTCCTCTTAAGGTCGCGGGTAACCGGTGGATGCAAGCGGCAGGTTTCCGCTCGTTGTGACGTTCTATGGGGGGGTCTGTGGACGTCTTACGGCTGATGATGATGACAGTGAAGTTCGCAAATTTTTTTTTTTAATGTCCTAATTAGTCCCCCGAAAATGATCCTTATTTTAAAATAATATTTATTTTATTTACTTTGCACATCTATGATTGGGGTCATATGATTACACCATTTGGTACAGTAGATTACAGCCAGACGGACGGGCAGACAGACGCACGAGTGATTCTATAAGGTTACGGATTTTTTTTTGTACGGAACCCTAAATAAGGATTGTTTCAGATGGGAATGAAATGAAAAGTGGCAAAAACGAAGAGAAATTACTATCTAATGATGAAAAGGACGTTATAGAAAATACGTCTACTTCACATCAAATAAAATCAGCTCACAGAAAGATGCACTAACTTCCAAGGTTTCGTCAAAAGGTAATGTCAATCGTTAACGGCGCTTAGGCTATGGGTATGGCTTAAAGTGGAACTTCCTAAAACTACTTCTGTAGCTCGTTACGTATTTTAGAACCTCATAGTCGGATATTGTCACAGTTACGCGAATTCTTCACAACGAATGAATAGTCTTCACTTTCGTTTTTTCTCGTCAATAAGAGCACTTTTTATTCAAAATGTCGTTTTTACTTAAGAGATGTTTAGTTTAGATAAGTATTCTAGCTAATTTGTTACTCATCCAATTCTTTTCTTTGTTCTCAAAGAGCATTTTAGCTTAAACTTTTTCACATAAAGTATGATAATGTCGTGTTTACTTTAGCTTTACAAGTACACTAAGTTTCTCATGACTTGCTGTTTTTGAAAGCGTATGGCACATTTCTCTCAAAAGATTTCTTGTGAATAGAAATGTGGCCCATAGCTTAGTGACACGAAACAAAATACTCATGAAAATATCCTACTTCCTAGTATAAAGGTTTATATCACTATTGAAAACGCAAAGTTTGTGACGCTGAGTGAATGGATTTTGATGTAAAGTTTTATTGCCGAAGAAGTAGGTAAATAACATTAAAAAGGCACAAATTCGCAAGAACAATGAATACGTCACAACAAACCACAGATTCTGACCACTTATATCCTAGAGAAAATGCTATCATCTTAGCCTACACTCTACCAGCCACGGAGTCAAATGCGTTTTCATTGTTATCAATGCCACACTTATCTGAACTCTGTAAAGTAACCAGACTGTGGACATAATGTGTTGACTCAGCACTCCCGCGACATTTCACAAACAAACAGACATACAATATTGTCCAATGTGAAGCAGACAGTTTTATAAGAGAAGATTTTTTTTTAATGTTAGTATTTACTCTCGAAAGTAAATAATGTACTCACAAATCTTTTACTTGCAGACCTAGATTGAACTCTGGTTTACGAATCCTTGTCTTGAATTTATTTATACCGCCTAATTATTTGTTTACCAGAAACCTGAAAACTGGTCTTTACATCATCATTATGAAAAACTAGTACTAAAATATCAGCTGATCCAATAATTTATGTTAGCACTAGCGACCCGGCCCGGCTTCGCATGGGCCTTTAGCCTTCCTCGATAAATGGACTATCCAACACAAAAAGATTTGTTCAAATCGAACCAGTAGATTCTGAGATTAGCGCGTTCATCCAAACAAACAAACTCTTCAGCTTTATAATATTAGTATAGATTATGTTAGCACTAGCGACTCGGCCCGGATTCGTATGGGCCTATAGCCTTCCTCGATAAATGAACTATCCAACACAAAAAGATTTGTTCAAATCGAACCAGTAGATTCTGAGATTAGCGCGTTCAACCAAACAAACAAACTCTTCAGCTTTATAATATTATTGTATAGAAGTATAGATAACTCGACAATATTATGTTTGAATCGCGATTTCAGAGTACGTAGTAAAAGTAATTCAGAATGATGAGTACATTTACCCCAAGGTTTCTGGTAAACAAAAAATAAGCTCGTTATAGGAATGTAGATGAACCAAACGGTCACACAATGAATGGTTTACGAAAGAAAAAGTAAAATTTGTAGTGAAATAAAAATATAAAAACTAATTACCATAAGAACTAGTTTAAAACCAACCAAGAATGAAAATTGCATCATTATATTTAAGTGCGTACGCGCATAATACGAAGACTGATCTCAGTTATACAGATTAAATTAAGGTCTCGTCAAATCCTTGACATCTTCGACATTAGCATAAAGTAATTACGAACAAAAAGCGATTTGATGCGTTATTAGTAAATTGGTATAACATCAATCATTACTTACCTACGTTTGGTTTACGTTTGGCAACCGTCACTTGTACAAATTATGTTCGGTGATTTGTGGTTCGAAGTTCAAACCAATCAGGGAGGCAATTCTACTAGCTTTTAGGAATGTTCGCTTCCAAAGTGCGTCTATTTACCTTTATTTTCACATTGATTGTCGCCGAGAAAAGATTGCTACTTTACGAAAAATGTTGAACGTTTTTATTAATATTAGAGATAGGAAATTGATCTTCATTTGTTCAATCTAGAAAACAAGGCTACAGAGCACCTGAAACTTTAGACCGCCACGAATTGTCACGTCATGCTGAAGCTTGAGAAAAAAAAAAGCAAGCACACTCGTGACGTTAATACAAACCTATGGAGTCTCAGGCAATTCCTCAATTGCCCAGGTCATTTTAAAATCAAATCTCCTGAAATACAGGTACTCTAACCTAGCTCTGAAAACAGGGTCTCAAATATTTATAATAATAATAATAATAAATTCATTTATTTCGGACAACAGTGTTCCATATTTTGTTAGACTTACACACAGCTTATATCTAGTGTTAGTAAAATTAAATTTGTAACTGATTTATGGCAATATTTTTTTTATTATTATTTAATGTGACCTGAAACTTATCTACTTCTTGGTTAAGTGGCTGAGTGATTTATGTTGAGTTTATATGATTGTACATGTAAACGTACCTACGATACAGGAAAAATTGCAAGTCATCATCACCATGTCAACTTTTAGACGCCCAGTGCTGAGCATAGGTCTCACTCAAGGAGGGGTTCAGCCGTAATCGCCATGCTTGGCCGATACATGCGACCGCAGTAGGTGTTATTATGGTACTCAGAAGAACGTTGCTGCCCATCCTCTGGTTTTTTCGCATTCGCGGTTGGCACCACACGGTTTAATTCAGCAATTGCAAGTAGATATGGAGAAAAGTAATTTTTTTTTTAATCTTTGTCTTCAATCGTATCCAATTACTTATGGTTAGCGATCTCTGGGAAAGGCCTACGTTAAGCAGTGGACGGCAACAGGCTGATATATGTATGTATTCAATAACCTAGAAAAATTTAAGAAATGACGTGGCCTGGCTCGATTTTGCAAAACGAAGGTCAAGATAATTAAAGGTTTAAGTTATTTATGTATAACTAAAACTATCGACGTATCGATCATCTCATTAACATCACACACGGTACACGATCCATATACACTACATTATACAGTAACAACACCACTTTAATAACTTCTTTGTTCAATAAATACACGCAATGTTCCACAAGCTTTACAACCAGTTGTAACTTTTTATTAATCATAAATATCTTGTATGATCATTACTCGTGATATTTTTTATAGTTACTTACGTTACATCAGTGTTAATGATCTAGGCATTACAAATTTGCTGTTTCCTTATTAGACATATCATTATGTAATGTAATCAAAGCTTTCGCTTCAATTATAGACGTGTGACTAGTTTCTGAAATGTGATTATTCATTTCTACATTATTTACGCATAAAGTATCTCTCTTTCTCAGCTAAGTGATAATTTAGTCCTTTTTAATCAACTTTGTTGATAGTCTGGTTATCATTCTTTTGCTTTTGTTTAAATTATATCATTCATCTTAATCAGCAGTCACCTCCATATTAATTTTTTTGTAGACAATATCATTTTTCACATAATCCATCCATTTACATTTGATCTGTTTTACAAATATTGATCGTATGTGCGTTTTCAAATATACATAAACTCACACATACACAGATGTCAAACAAATTAGTTGAAATGAAAGCGAACGATCAAACAAAAATTCTCAAAAGTTTAAACCTATGACTATGATACTGCAACAAGTAACACAAAGATTCATGATACAAATAGTGCAGTAAAACGAAAAGTAAAGAAGCAATAAGTACCTATAATTGTAAATTCAACAACACATCAAGATGCCCTTGTTCAAGCGAACGATGCCACAGAAAGTCTGAATAATTCATGTCACACATCACATATGGACTCGAAAGACAACGATAATAAAAGTGCAATATTGATCAATTTGTATGTAAATATATTGAAACTGTATGAAAATAAACCTAGTTGGAAAGAGAACGGATGTAAAATATTAATAGTTGACATTAAACATTTGAATTTCCTGAAGACGATATTGTTGATGAGAAATTAAATTCAATGAGTATAATGCTAAAGTTACGAAGAGAACCACTCCATAATTAAGGTTACCTGTAGCGCTATTCTGTAAATTTTAAATCGGTGAATTAACGTTAGAGTGGATTCGAGGTGAGTTCTCAATCCCTAGTATTAAGTGGAATTGTTTGCGGACCTTAGGCTCACTTCATCTAAATTCAACAAGGGAGAATTTTACAGAATAGACCGGTTGCTGATACATTGTTTTAGTCTAATCTTTCCGAAGCAAAAGGAAGATAGAAGAAATTATCACACGTTTCCTTATATTATATAACTACAACCAATAATAAAGCAATAGCTTCGTATATTTCTGATGACCAAATGGAATCATCATCATCATCTTCCTGTCCTTGTTCAAAAGTTACTTGGGGTCGGCGCTATACGTTTTCTTGTTACGACACGGTTGGCGCAGTGGCTGAGCGATCGACTGCTGCGCAGCGTGTTGCGGGTTCGATTCCCGCCCAGGGTAAACATTTGTGTGATGAGCACTTGTGTTTGCCTTGTGTCTGGGTGTTGTTTATCTATATATGTATGTATTTACAAAAAAAAAATGTGTTTGTGTATGTATATCAGCTGTCTGACACCCATAGTACAGGGTCTCCCTAGTTTGGGGTCTGATGGCCGTGTGTGTGAAATGTCCCCACATATTATTATGTTATTATGTGTATGTTATTCCGTCCTGTCAGCCGTCATGCTAGTACTGATTCCCTTTTCTTTCATATCATTCTTCACATAATCCATCCATCTTTTTTTTCCTCTTCCTCTGCATCCAAGGAATTTATAAGACATTTTCTGCTAGTGGAATACATAAAACGAGTTACTAAAATAGGTTACGCATGATAACTTGATGTGCCAACTTGGCTTTGAATCCTTTGGCTAACATTACTGCAGGTCATAATTTACGACTCATGTAAAAGAGCAGGCTTGGCGTATGGCTGAATTCTCCTTGGACAGTTGACAATAGTTATTTTAAACTAATGACAAACCAAATTAACATGATTCTCCTAAACAACCACTTCGATGAACTGTTAAATTCAATCGTCAATTCAGATAATTAATATTCAATATCGATACTCTAAATCGATTGTTGAGTTTCAACACGCCCATGTTATAGTGCATTATCGAGTTACGTATGAACAGATCGGAACCGGCAGCCGGATCTTGCATCGATACAACATAGTTACATCACTAGTAAATAGTGTTGACCTCAATTATTTATTATGTAATTAGTGTTAAACCAGTACATTGATACGTGTGTCCGTAATTTATTTGCTGTCCATCTCCGAAAGTGATTGGTCTTTTTGTTCGGATCATTTTTTATTTGACGTGTGCGTATTGTAAGTCGCTCTCAACGTAACGTAACATCTTTACTGATCAGAATTACATACCGCGTCCAATGTTTTAAACACTTCAAATTGAAATTATCATTCTGTTTATTGCTAAGTTCCCGAATTACCGACCCGCGCTGTGCATAAACCACACACATACATACACACACATACACATTACATGGAACGACTGCCTACCTGACCTCCACAACCCAGATGCTAGGTAATACGATACCCATTGGCAAGACTGGTTGTCAGATTTTCTAGCTTCTGACTACATTTAGCGACTGCCAAAGATCTACGAATGACAGCCGGGACCAACGGCCTAACGTGCTTTCCGAAGCACAGAGAGGTCTCAGTAAGAAATGGATGGTCACCCATCCACGGACCAACCGCAGCAAGCGTTGCTTAACCATAATCATCGGTATATTCGTACGGCTTTTACTTAGCCGTGCTCCTCATCATATTATCTAAATATTTCTACCACAAAACCGGCAGTGCTTAAATAGTCTGATGTCCCAGAGAAACGTAAAGTTTTCCCTTTATGGTTTGTGGAACTACACTTCACGTTGTGTCGATTTCACATTTCACCTGTTATCTCCGCCAAATCTGACGGGTGTACAAGTAGTGGGTACACTAGCCAGCCGTGACTCAACCGGTCTAACTATTGGCTATTGAACTATGACATCAATGTCTGTACAATTGAGAATGTATGCTGTGTGATCTCACTCAAAGAATTTCTTACAAACTTTTGTTTTCCTTTGACTTTCGTGTGGGATTACTGAAGTATTTATTTGTTGGTCAATAGGTTATTTTCATATTCGAGAGTAAAATTGATTTGATTGTTTTATATAGTGCGGCAGTAGTGTAATTTTTTCTGTTACTTCAAAACCAGATCCTTAAACCATTAGCAAGACACCGGGAGGCTAGGTATTAATGTGCCTATTTAATGAAAATATAAATTATTATAATTCTAAAAAATGCATATTTGTTACCCCCGCGAATATTTTTTTTGTATTAAAATACAACTAGGTAATGGGCTGAAAATTGCAAAACCATAATAATATTCGAATTTCGCGGGCTACCCTAGCGCTTTCACCTGAAGGGAAACTATTTAATGACCTATTTAAACTGTTAAGGAAATATAGAAACAATAAAATAGAACATTAAACAAAAATAACATCTACATTTCGACTTTCACAGGTCATCCCACCTCAAGTTCAAGGCCTGACCGCAAAAGAAACCATGCCAATAAAGTCTGAAGACCAGTCAACGTCACCAATCACACTTGACCAATTTGCCTACAAACAAACGGGACGGCACTAAACGTAAAGTACCAGCGAAAGCTGAAGAGACGAAAGTTAAGTCTGGCGTTTTATTTAGTAAGCTTGAAACTGCCATTTATGAGCATGGACTATGGATATAGTTTATATATCCAGTCTATAATAAACTCTATTTTGGTATGGTTATGGAAGAAAGCACTAGAATGTAAATCAATGGGTAAAGGATGGGTCGTACTCATAGAAATATAAAATCTATGGTTGCATCTATGATATAGTATTAAGTAGTAGAACTTTTTGTGTAGGAGTTCATCAGGCAACACCTACCTATATCTGTATTTCTGCCACAAATCAGCGTTTGATGTATTCCAGTTTGAAGAGCATGGGTCCTGTGGTAATGAAAGGCACATGAGACAGTTCAGCTTTGTCTCTGGGATGGCAACGCATATCTACGAGCTCACTGATATTGCTGATGTCTGTGTGGTCCGACCATTCTGGAATGTACCTATTCAATACATTTGTATGATGAATATGCGAGTCATACTTTTCAGCGCTTCTACACGAGCCATAGTTTCCCGGCATAGGTTTTTTTTGCATAACTCTGTCACGCTCCTCAAACTACTGCAACTTCTGAAAGCCAGAATTAACAGTGGCGACCACAAGAATAGGCAATGAAGCTCGACGATTCCCGGAGAAACCTTACAGCTGTCTTGGAGCCCGCAGCGAAATTAATCAGAAAAGAACAGCGGAGGAGTAAGAAAAACATATTTTCCAAATCAAGCAGGAGACAGGACAGAACTAGGCCAATAGGCACAAGGGAACGTTTACAACTGGCCTATGAGTCTTAAAATCCCGACAATGCTGCAGTGCATTGTCAGCTATATTTTAAGTATTGTCGGCCATACTGGAAAATGTTGCTGCTACATATTGCAGTAAAAGTATTGCTCGTTTAGCAAAAGCACCTCAATAACAATTATCAAAAGATACATAACAACTAATATAGAACGTTAACCAAATGTACAAACATAGGATGACCTCTCGACACACTTGGGTTCACCTATTGACAAATTGCAACAGCCTTCACCCCGTGTCAAGTTAGTACACGATTAAAAACATATGTACAAAGGTAATCATTATTTTAACTATACAAGCGATTAACTGGTCCTTTTGTACGCAAACGAGCAGATTTAAGATTTGCATTTAAGTAAGTAATAATAAATAACAACTACTTACTTACTAAACTAGCAACGAAATACTAGGTCTAAGACTTCTCACAAATTAGAGGTTACTATGATGGGGAAAGTATCCGCCGCCACAGCGTTTCATTATCATTTCAGCCGAAAGACGTCCACTAATTAGATCTAATCTTAATTATAATGTACGTACTTAACATGATAAGTTCAATTGAAGGGAAAGGTAGAACTTCTAACGATGACAAATTTTTTATGTAAACTTACGTCGATATGTCCGATTAAAATTTTTCTCGCGTAAAAGCACCGTAATTTCTGGGTTAACCATGACTCCTGAGAACTTACAAAAACTCACGAAAGTCCATAAAATACCGCATGATAACGGATCAATCGTTACTCTCATAAAAATGAGGGAGTCGACATATTTATGGCAAAATAACTCTTGTGTCCATCAATGTCAATTTTAAAATGCATTGTGTGCAGAATTAAGACATTAAACAGTTGGCAAAAAGTACCACACACGAGCATTTTACATAAAATGTACATTTCTGAGTACTTACTGACGAAGATTTTTTGCGATAAATATGCATTAATAAGTGCTGTTGTAAAATAGATACATCGTCTCGTGAATATTGGAGGTGAATGAGCCTATGTACACTATGTTGTGTAAGTAAATACGGAAGTTTGTACGTCAAGTAAACGATATGAATGATGAATCAAAGTCAGAACACATCATGTTACCTACCTACTGGACTTAGTAAGTTTGATTGTTGATGACATAAAATATCTAAGTAGTTGAAAGCTTTCTAGGGATCCGTACCGTACCCAAAGGTTCGAAACAACGCCCTTGCTCATCGGTTCGCTCGCCTGTACATCCCTGTGTGGGCTGTATTATTTAAATAGGTGGACACTTCAAATAAAATATAGTTAAAAATTAAAGGGGGTGTAAAATCCACATGATGAGAGACCGTAGGTACTTCAAAATCTGAGCAGGCACTGATCGATTCAGTGCGAAGGTAACATAAATCAGCGTAAAGCAATATATTATTGTAAATCTGTATTATTGCCAAGTGTTCGTAGAAACCGACGGCAGACGCCCTGGCATCCACCAGCATTGTTTACACAAAATTTATAACACCGACAATTGTATAGATCTGAGAACAATACGATACAATCTACTTTGAATACTAAACGAAATAATATATATGAGAAAGAGTCATACATTTTTAGCGTTTTTGGTTTCTGGAAACCGTATTAGAACGGCATTAATTAAAAGCGAGTCTGATTTATGGAAATAACAACCTAATTTAAGTGACTATACAACAAAATCGTGAGACAATGGGTTTAGCAAATTTCTTATTAGCTACAGACACCCACGAAAAATTTAACGTTAAAATTTTTGTATTTATTTAAGATCTGTATTTGGAGCTATTATACAAAACCTGTTTAAACGAACGATGAGACAACTCCATTAATTCTATTTTTGGTGCAAATTAACGAAGAAATCGATTAAATTATTTGTTTTGGTATCTCAATAATGCGTTAATTAGTAGGCTGAGCATCACTTTCAAATGTAATGTAACTCACTAATTTCGTCGTATTATAAGAAAATCTAAAATCTGTGTACCCAACTCCTATTCAATACCTAAGTACTAATATTATAATGAGGTAAAGTTTATTTGTTTTTTTGTCTGTAAAAGGTAATATTTGAAAGGACTGATCCGATTAGGTACCTACATACATTATTTTTACTGATAAAAACCAAGTCTGATGCCGCGTGCCAAAGGCTGTTTAATAGTACACTTGTCTCTCATGCGCTAGTTCGTAGAATAGATTCAAAACGAATGCAGCTGTTGTCCACCAAATAAGTTTAGATTTATATTCATCAGTACGTACTTACTGCACGCCATTGAATAGAAGAACAAAAGCAAAACATTAGATTGTATACAAAATCTTATAGGCATTGTATTCATTTTATTTACCATCAGTCACTTGTCTTGAAACAATAGGTAGTGCAACAACAAAGTATCTTACATTGACTAAGCTGAAAAGAATTATGATATAATAATTATTTAGATAACGCTTTAGAGGGGCCTCCACTCTAGCGTCCCTCCAGCGATCGATAACCGAATGTGTAGAGTAGGTGTGCAGCGCGACTAGGGTTGCCAGATCTTAAAACCGAAAAGCCGGACAGACCAGACAATTTAATCGAACATTTGTGTATTACTGTGTCCCGATTTATCCGGACCCTTGGCAACGCTTAAAATGCGAAGACGCAATGTGTGCGTAGTCTTATCGCGGCGTCTGCGCTGGGTGGCTTACGTTAGAAAGAGAGCCTTAGGTACAAACTAGAATTCTAAATCTTTAACATAAAAACATGTACCTAAAGACCAATTCATATTCTTAAGCACAGTTGAACAGTTGCACAGTCGGCTCTCGGAAGTGATTCGCAGTGGTCGAAATGGAAAGCGCTCAATAGACTGCGCTCCCAAGTAGGGTGCTGCAAAAACAACCAAGCAAAATGAGGGATTATAGATGCCCCCAATACCCAATGTGAGTGCGGTGTTCCTAACAAGACAATGGCCCACTAACACCTGCACCATAGAAGATTTTAAAAACACCACTAATACGATACATGTGGTCCAAGTAGCCTAACAAAACAAAAGAAGAAGAAGCACTTACTTACGGCTTACTACACCCGTACAATTAGCACCTCAAACACATCTCTCCCAAAATCTAATTTGCATTGCAATCAAAAGTCTGTAGCACACCACCACATTGCCGCCAAACTATGCAACACAGCCAACACATTTTGTAACTGCACACTGCACCGACTAATCACGGTGCAAATTAATTACTTATTGTAGCGAGCCACGCGGCACGGTTGCGATATGTCGCTCTGTCACAACTCACCACGGAGGAAAACCTTTACGAAATGTGCACAGTGTAACAATGATTGTGACAGCTATCAAAAATTGTAGACGACTGCGTGTGCGTTGCCTGTGCTTGTATGAAAAATGGGTGTATAAAGACACTAAGCGAAGTGAAAACATGTTTTTCCCATCATTATGTTTTTTTTTTGTTCTGAACTTTTGGGATACTTTTAGATACGGGAAAATATTGCAAACCCAATTTCCAACTTTTTTTTAATGAAATCAATTAATATACCACCACAATCCGTATGTACAACGTTTTCTGTGCGTTACATTGCACGGACAAAAACATCGTATCCCATTAAAAAAAATATCAATGTAACTTTCTTATGTGAAGTTATGTTGCTATGTGACGTCTTTTTACACCCGGATACTTTTAATAAAGATTTAATATTCGTACGTAATTACGTATTTAGCAAGCGAGCATTATAATTATATTGCACGAATTAATTTGTATGCGAAAGAAACTTAACAAAATTGATGTTTTGATGCTGCTTCTCGGTTAGTCGTGTGAAAATACAATGCATTAAGATAATTATCTAAATTACATTTAGGATGGAAGCGGAGGAAAATCCTAGTAAAAAACCATAGGTAGTAACACAATAAGAAGCATATTTTTTAAACACTAGCTTTAGTCCGCGTCTCTTGTGCGTAAGTTTTCTTACGGATTCGTAATTCTTTAACAATAAAATAAAGCCTATAAGACTCAAAGAGAAGCCATGTTAGGCTTCTTATCTGTAAAAGAATGATTGGAATCAGATGAGTAGTTACAGAGATAACTTGCTACATCCAAACTTACAAACTTTAGTGTCTCTTTATAAAATAGTGTACTTAGATTAAACATGGCACTCTCAGTATGTATGTCGAATTTTTTACTTATAAAATTCTAACAATTAACAGAGTTGGCGCAGCCCACAGATATAACTCGCGTCACTGTACCGTGGGCGCTGGGCGAGCGACCGATACAGCGACACATGGAGCGGCGTCGGTCTCAGCTTCGCGAGGTCCTGGTGGCGGAATGGCGGGACAGGCTTTCGCGCCCTACCGCCGGCCTCGCCATCATCGAGGCGGTCCGGCCAGCGCTCGAGCGCTGGCTCGGGAGGAGGCACGGCTCCCTGTCGTTTCGGGTGACGCAGGTGCTCTCGGGGCATAGTTGCTTCGGGAAGTACCTGTGTCGCATAAACAGGGAGCTGGACGCCCGGTGTCACCACTGCGTCGACTACCGGGAGGACACGGCGCGGCATAAGCTGGCAGAGTGTGCCGCTTGGGAAGAGCCGCGCCGTACCTTCGTCTCAGAAGTAGGCAGTGACCTGTCGCTGTCGGCCGTGGTCGAGTCGATGGTCGACAGCGCAGAGTCCTGGGACGCGGTGGTTTAGTTTTGCGAAACTGTCATGTCGCAGAAGGAGGCTGCGGAAAGAGAGAGGGAGATCACAACCTCCCACCCTGCCCGCAGCAGTCGCAACTGGTCGACGGAGGGCGGACAACGCCCTCTTCCGGCCCCCCTAAATAGGTCCAGTCCCCCCACATTCATCAGGACTCGAGGTGGCGACGCTTAGTGTTCCACGCGCGCCTCTCTTAGACGTCCCGGGGGAGTCTAACACCTCACTCCCCCTTGACCAGAGAAGTGGCCCGCACTAGCGGGCCGGCACCAGTCGGGGGTTGCGAAAGTATCTCGACGTAGGTGTGAGATGGAACACCGGGGTGGTTTTTAGTCAGTAAGAGTCTGACCGACCCCTTCGCCCGCCTTAGGGCGGAGCACATCCATGAGGATTTTCCACACCGAACAAAAAAAAAAACAGGCCACACATATAAAAAAATACGCGCAGGCTGACCGAAGGCCTGCTGCCCTACGTGTCTCGGTTACTATTCCCGCACCACAGTATAAGTATTAGTACTACCATCCCGCACGGAAAAAATATTTGTATGACACAGGTAGTTGTTCTTGGTCTATTTGTTTGTGTATGGGAGTCTGAAATGTTTGTAAACGCACACACAATACATTATAAACTTTCCCTTTCCGATAACTAAATAATGACGTTGTCCTGTCAATCGATTTTTCAATTTTCTTACCGTATAAACCTTAATTGGACTTCCACAAAAATATCAAGACCAAAATTAGCGAAATCGGGCCTAATAACTAAATACCTAACGAATTGTCTCAAACCTGGTCTTTGACTGTTCAGCTGAGGTTCAGGCTTGAGGTTTGCCAGCGAGCAAAGGAGCGCAGCATTAGCAGCAGGAGTCAGGTAACGTACCGCGTTAGGAATACGGTGCAGCGCTTCAAGACAAATCACCGACGTCACTCAAAAAGCCGCCAAGCTTAAGCGGGACTGGGCCGGCCACATACGAAACTACCACAATGTGGGTCCTGTAAACTTCCAGCGCGGAACATCGCGGTAGACCCAGGCGAAGATGGCGGGATGAGCTTGACACTTACAGGTCCACATTAGCTCTAGACAGTGGGTTAGAAAGGTAAGCCTTTTCCCTATAGTGGGACAATACAATACATTAATGACTATAGATAAATTACCTCAATCAACCTTATAAAACCAGACACATGACCACGATACAAGTGACCCGACCTTTACACTCTAATCATAAATCGCTAAACGACAGCATTCAACTTTACGAAGGTTACATTAACCTCAGGTTAACCGGAGCTTAAATTAGCACATGAGTTTAAGAATACCAAGTACAATAAACGCCATTCAAAGTCACGGAAGCTGGTTTGTGCAACTTGTGCTTTGACCAGGTTTTGCTTTAGCAATAATTATGAATAACTAGCTGACCCGACAGACGATGTCCTGTCAATCGACTTTTCAACTTTCTTACCGTATTAACCTTCCCTGGACTTCCACAAATAATTCAAGACCTAAATTAGCGAAATTGGTCCAGCCGCTCTCGAGTTATAGCGAGACTAACGAACAACGATTAATTTTTATTATTAGACTAGCGTTTTCCCGCGACTTCGTCCCCATAATTTTCTTAAGGAATGGCAGGCCAATTGTACTCAGGAGTAATACAGCATCCTATTAGCGAATTTCAAAATCGGGTCAGCAGTTCCGGAGATTCATCATCATCATAAGCCGGAAGAGGTCCACTGTTGGACAAGGCCTGCCCCAAGGGAGTTGCTGGGTTGCTATAATCCCCACGCTTGGCAGGTGTTTTGGGAACCGCAGTGTGGTTGTTAAGTACACGGAAGCCGCTGCTGCCCGACTTCCGGATTTTCCCTTAGTCGCCTTCTACGACACCCTCGGGCGATAGGTGGGTGCTGTTCTGGCCCACAGGATCGGGTTCCAGAGATTAACGCATTTAAACAAAAAACCGAATTCTCCAGCTTCATAATATTAGTACTATTGTTCTTGTTTTTTTTTTATATCAGATGTCAGATCATTTTACTTGATCTGAGATCAGATACAAAGAAAAATAAACAAAGTCCATATTTAACAGCAAGGTAATATGCAACCTTTATAAAAAAGCTCTTTTATTTCAATAAGCCGTCTTTAGACTCACAGAAAGGGAGTGTCGTCGGCTAGATTCCATTGACATTATAAAATCCTTAACAAGGTATTAGCTTAAACGTCAATGCCAAAATGGGATCCGATAGTCGCCAGTCGCGAACTGAAGCTAAATAAAATAACTATAAAACATACATTATAGGTACTTTAACCACTGTGATGTTCTTCGACCTACTTGATTGAAAAACAATTTGCCTTATTACTTTGTATATTGATCTAATTACATATTATATTTTAAGCTATACCGTCCGTGACGTACTGCAAAATCTTTATTCAAGTTATCAGAGTATCATCATAATCATCAGCCAAAAGATGTCCACTGTAGAACATAGGTCTCCCCCATAGAATGCCACAACAAGCGGCAACCTACCCCTTGCATCCACCAGTTACCCGCGACCTTGACGATGTCGCCGATCCATCTGGTGGGAGGTCTACCAACGCTACGTCTTCCGGTTCGTGGTCGCTGTTCGAGAACCTTTCTTTCCCATCGGTTCTTCGATATCAGAGTTATCAGAGTTTATCTCATCGGATTATAAACTAATAAAACAAGGTTGTATATGGTGAAGTCATCCAGACTCTCCAATATATAATAAGAGGATAGATACAGGACAGTTTCCAAAAAATAAATGTTTTTGGTCCTTCATAAAGTAGGTACCTTCTGTAGAGATTACAATTAGTTATGGTTATGAGATGAACACTCTTCTAGAGTAAGAGGAGCGTGACGTCAGACGTGTGGGCAGGATGAGATAAAAAATATAATAATATAAAATACTAATAATAATACAATTACGCAGAGGCTACCTAAAGTATAATAATGTATCATTAGTAGATACCTCTCCCGGTTCTCACAGAACCTACCCTATAGGACCAATGCAATGTCTTCAGAACTCCCAACTTTAAAACGATAATCCATCTATCCGACCATGATCTAAAATATCACACACCTATCTTCTTAAAACAATATCTAAAAAATCGTCTACACTACAATCCGAACGAAAACGAAACATAGAACATCCCAAGACAATAGTAGGGTGAGTAATATCGATTCGTCGATCATTGAGCGACTGATAAGATCGATTGACCAGATAATAGTCGACTGTTGACATCACAATGGACCACCGACAAGGACGGAGATTCTATACTTTGTGTGTGTAAGAATTCTTTGGGCAAATCGTCGTATCGATCGGCATTTTCTGTATGAACAGCCAATGAAGTGGAAGTATCATTTTAGTATTAAATTGAATGGCGTGGGATGAACCGACGAAATAAAATATCGAATTTACCATAAAAGCTGATAACGTACTCATGTACCTAAAAAAGATACAATTGTGCCAAACACAAAAGATTTGTAAAACATTTGTGTATTGGAAGGCATACACATTTATAGAGTACCTAATGTATTTGGTTAGATATTAAATGGGCTACATGTTTTGTCATAGAGTATGGCAAAATGATTATATGATAAAAGTAAAAGTTACATAGACATAGATACACGAGTAGACCATAACGAAAAGAGCTACCCTACCTATCTTCCAAAAATAATGTCATATTCATATTAAGAAAAGCCTAAGTTGTTTTTTATCATTGTAGAAGTACCTAAGAGAATGATATAAATAATATAAGATCCTAATCTATCACAAACGTAGTATAATTATTTTGGAAGCTTTAGACGAAATGGCTTGTAGTAAAACAACAATTTAGCTAGACTGAAATGTTTTGATTTCCAAACCTCTTCACTGCAGCGCGATCTCTATCTAAGTATCTTATTTGTAGGTATTGTTTTATTTTTCTGGAACTGATATGCTATCAATCATCTTCCCAAGGTTTACTATATCCTACTATGCCTAAGTCACGAGGTCAGCTTAGGTAAGTAGGCACTGAAAGAGTGCCAAGAAAGGCTATCAAGAAATAACAGCAAAAGGACATTAGTAGATTCATAAAATATTATATGTATAATGCTTCCTTTATACATATAATATTTTATGAATCTACTAATGTCCTTTTGCTGTGCCAAGGCCTCTTCTTGAGCAGAAAAGGCATCAGTAGCACAGGCACAGGCAGTAGTAGTAGTAGTGAAGTAAGTAGTATAACGCTTGTAGGCAGACTGGCGATTACAGAGCTATAAGACCAGATTTTCTCAAGATATTTTCTTTCACCGATGCCAGTGCGATATCTAAGGTAAGGTAATGAACTTACAAGGGCGTCGCCAAGAGACCCCTAGAGATCCAAAAGCTTCATGTGCCTTTGACTGTATTTAAAATGCATACTTTTCCTATCCACCATATATCAACTTGCCCCCTCCCTAGGCCATCAGCTGGCAACGATCTTGTTACTACGTTGAACATAGAAAGTAGGTACAGTAGTCATCCATGTCGTCAGAATTAGTTGAAGTTTACTTGGAAACCGATGGGTGTTAATGAATAAAATAAAATACAATTAATAGAGAATAAACAGTTCAATGATTTAATTGAATTCCATTTGAAAGCCTCCATTGGTTTCTAAGTAAACTTCAACTATTCCCGAAGACATGGATACTTATCTCTTTTGGTGACTGTACATAATTGAAAATAAATAAAGTCACATTAGAGCCCTTGCGAACGCACAACCGCATACGTGAGAGGCGTCTTGTACACTCGGCCATCCCGTCAGTGGAAGCATTCAAGTTATTTTAATTCCCAACCATAAACATACGGAAGCAACGAAAGTATTTCACAGAAGCCTACCTAAACATTACCGTGGAACGCGGCGCAAACGTCGCTCTCGATTGTAGCATCGCGTCAACGTCGCGCACGACTGCGTAAGCGCACCAGAACACTAGCATAACAGGAGTGAGCAAAGAAGTTTCATACTTGATATTTTGCAATAAGCTTTATACAATTTTAACTTGAGCAAACCGTGGGATTGTGCTCAGCTAGATGGACCGAGGACCTTAAAAGCGGCTGGAAAAGTCTAGAAGCGGAAGGCGAAGAATCGAGGGTTATGTATGGTGCAGATTTGGAGAGTTCACTCGATCAAGAGAACACAGTCTATGATTGACCGTTACTGGAAATAGGATCAATTTGCAAGGTTACTACAAATAGTAGTAAAAAAATACAGATGTCAGTCACATATTGATTATTTATGTAGTTCATGGATTTTTGAGGATTAGGAGAAAAGCAAGATTCAAAGTCAAACTTCCGTGCGTTCCGTAAAAATTATAATGGTGCGACACGGAAGTATGTACAATACGTCATAAACATAGTTAAATGCAACTTTATCATAATTTGCACGAACTGTGTTTGAAGTGAGCCTTCTGTTTATCTAAGTTACAGCACTTGGACAATGATTCTGGTTATTCAAAACGTTTGTATCTACTATAATAGATGATATGAAAACAATAAAATTGGAAATTAAAAAGACAACATTGATATTTTGGCGAAATTCCTACGTAATTAAGATAAGTACTTGCTATAAAAATTTACTTGATAAATAGTGCTGTAAATAATTAGAGCACAAAAACTAGTTTTGTCTTTTCGACTTAATAATTACTGGCTTTGTACCGACCATATTATGTATCAATCACCTAGATCTGCATGTTCTAGTTAAATAGAAATTCAATTAAAACCTGTTTAGTATTTACATCCAAAATGTTTTTACCTTTTGCTATGCCTCAAGACCGTGTGACCGTGCCATGTCCGTGTGGTGTCGGACGTAAAGAATAGCACCATCCCATATCTTCCCGTGGGTGTCGTAAGAGGCGACTAAGGGACTTACCAGAGAATGGGCAGCAGCGTTCTCTGTGCCTTTGTAACAACCATACTGCGATCGCCAATCCGCCTGCCAAGCGTGGCGATTATGGCAAAACTCCCCCCACTCGGGGAGGCCTATGTCCAGCAGTGGACGTCTTTAGGCTGAAATGATGATGATGATGATGCCACAAGAAGCAGCGCTTAAATATTTAATAAACAAAGAAAGAAGAAAAAATAGCAATTGAAAAGATTTATTAAATACAAATAGCATTGGTCCAGATTGGACTAATGATTATTATAGAAGAAGGAATTATTATATAACCTATAAGAGACACAACAGAAAACACGCATGATGTTATGCTGATACTTCAAACGCAATCACAGAGCGTAAACACTTAGAACTGGATGTGCAACAAAAGGGAAATTAATGTTCCACTTATGTGAATCATTAATCAAGTATTACATGCTCACTTTCTTTTCGTTCTACAGCTACTGGTCTGGGAAATAATGAAAATGCACAACCTACAAATGATACGCATACAAAAATATAATATAGATTAGAGATGTAGGCAGGTCCTATTTTTAGACATGAATCACGGATGATGAAAAAATGATCAATCATCATCATATTAGCTGCAACAGCTGGGAGGGTAGAGAGTATTGACAGAAGTACAGTAACACAGAGTATTTTTATTATAAGCCAACCCACAGAACGAACCAAACTGGAATGGTAAACAACAAACAAAATAAATAACTTTAGTAAACATAGTAGTACAATAGGCAGTCGTCATTCCTTATAGTAAGAAACAGTCAGTCATCAGTCAGTCATCGAATCGAAATGAGCAAGAAAACATGCGGTAAGCAAAAGGCAATCCATCACAAACATCCACGCAAATACCTCCACGATCAGAACCCGAATGTTCTAAGTCGGCAAGCAAAACCAAACACGCCAACTATAATAATAATTACAGGCACAAGAAAGTATAATTATAGTTCGGTATGCGCGACAGACGACCACAAAGGTCGCTCGTGACAGTTTGGAAGCAAAACCGCTGTTTTTACACGACACATCAATCATTGCAGGTTGTGCGCAGTCGAGTTGAAGGTGCTGGTTATTATAAACATACTTTAATGTGTAAGAGAGATGGAAGCCCGTAATTTTGATACGTTGGTACTTTTTTGTCCAACCAATTACAACAGGTAACATATGATTTGACAGCAACTTATGATACTGTACGAATCACGAATCCAGAGCACGAATATGGAATATTAAAAAAACATTCGAAAGTTTAATACATGTTTAAGAAATGGAACAGTTGAGACACCTCTATTTATGAAAGAAGCTTATCTTACAGTAGTCTGTGTTGGCCAGAGATAAGAAACGTTTAAAATTAACGCAAGAAAGCAAAGTCAAACATTGTTTTAACTCACTATTAGATAACATGAGCTGACGGAGTTCATCTGGAATCGAGTCCGGAATTCCTGTACCAGATTCCGGGAGGGCGAAATATCAGTTGTAAAGAGGTCACTGCTAATTTAATACAGATGTCAAGGGTTCCGAATCCGGTCTGCCAGAAATAGGAGCCTATGAGGAATCGTGTGCGTGTACATCTGACTTTATTGATGACTTAAATCAATATAAAGCAGCAGGTGACGAAATGAGTCATGTTTTACAAATTGTGAGCACCCTAGAAAATGACAATAAGAAACAGCGAAATTCTTACTTCCTTTTACAACAACACTAATACTACTAGCTTCTACCAACAAATCGGTACCACCAAGCTTTAAACAAGGACTAAACAGAACAAGAGTTGCAAATGACTTTACAAACGTGCGTTTGACAATATATATAATTACCATACATTCCAGTATGTGCGACAATCAGTAAAGGTCGTGTGTTCGTGACTGTTTGGGAGCCGAACAGCTGTTTGTTCACGACACATCAATCATGACGTAAAATAAAAGCGTACGTAGGTGTCACGTGCCCTTATTTGCCTTATAGAGTAGCATTCTTTGCGGTTATGCGGTATGCACTAAGTTTGGAATGCTCTATTGTCATATTAAAAAGTGTGATGTGAATAACTGACTAGGCTAATTCTAGATGCCAATGACTATGATTGATAGGATTATGTTCAGCAGTGAATTGCGGTGGACCATTCCGAATATTAATAATGATGCTAAGCAATTCCTGTGAGTCTGACTAAATCAAGTCTCCGGATCGTCTCTAGCCAAATCTATAAGATATTTCGATTTAATTTAAAACTTTGAAACAGGCAACCCTAACTATGATACATTTATATCACAATCGCCTACACATTATCTAAAATCACGCGCCCTTATTCGCCTTATGTAGAATAGAATCGCCTACAGTTAGTAAAGACAAAAATCGCAATATATTTATGAATCCCTTATATTCTATGTGAGCAACATTGTAGAGAATAACACAATGACTGCAGAATCCAAAGTAATGTATAAGAAAATACTTTGTTAAATAATCAAGGAAAATCTATTTTAAAGACCCAAGAAAGGCATCGACGATTCAAAACATCTTTCGATTTGCATTAGATTGCAATCCAGATTCCTAGTTGACACATTGATAAAAAGTAATACATCGACATTTTCCTACTACGAATATGCAGAAACTTTATTGCAATATGACGAATAAATACAGAATCGAGATAAATATAATATGGAATGCGTTCAGGAGAAACCTAACAGCCAGCAGGTAAAACCTACAAAACTAATAAAAGACATGGAAACTTACTTAGCTGGATTACAAAGTGCAGCTATTATTAATGAACTAGGTAGTCACACAATACTTCACAGGTGTTATAGCGTATACCATACATTATAAATTGTACAAACAACAATAGATACTCTTGAAGAAACACATTAAGTAAATCTGCTTAAAAAGGGAGGAAAACACACGGATGAGGTCTTTTTGATAAAAAAATCATTAATAGCTAGAAAATGTTAGTCTGTATCTGTGAGAACTCTTACTATTGCGTGGGTTTAAAGAAAGAAAAATTCTTGCTTCAACTAAACCTATTATATTAACCCTACTCTTTTTGGTAGTAATTTTGAACAATGTACGCTCTAATCATTACTATCTCAACTATCTAAACATTTAACGCAATCTTTTATAATCTCATTGCCACGTTGAACAATATTTTGACTATTAACGCCCATATCGATGTTATCTCTACAATATTTTATAAACAGCCTCTGGCTGTCCATAATTTATATATTTCAGAGAGCATATTAATACAATTTGACTGCGTTTAACCTCAAATTTAGATTGTGGGCGTAGATTTATGGGTTGAAAAGGGACCAGCTCCAGTTCTCCCACAATCTTTACAGCAGGCCTATGTCGTAAAACATGAGATGTGTCACGAATTTCTTCAAATTGTTTATGAATTATGTTAAAATTCATGACAACACGCTACACGTGTCTTAAGATAGTAGTGCACAAGGTGACTTCAAGCACAGCTTTAAGTTTCTCGAAGTGAGTCAGATCAAAATTTGTTTTCGAATCTGCAAGGAAATTAAGTATGAACCGTGTAAATTCTCACTTCCTATCATATGAATTACTTTGAGAAGATCCTATTTCACTCTTCATTTTGAGTTACAAACGATGGCTGCTTAAACATGTTTGCTTTTAGACGGCATGTCCATGATTTCAGGAACTAGTTCTTTTAAATACGTTGCTGTTTTAAGTCAATTGAAATGCATTTAATCACCATCCTACAGGCACAACCGGTAAATTGTTATCAAATTATTAACTACAAGGTAGGTTTGCTGGGCAATCAGATAAAGGTAACGACTATATTTTAGAAAATTGGTTCTGATTCTTTACAATCTCAAGCTTAACAAACAATTCAATTGAGTATAAAATTGGATAATCAGAAGGCAACCTGCGGGCACGTTTGAAGTCACAAACGCAAGTCATTGAACGATAATGGTTACTTATCTCTGCTTAACAGGCAGAACAGATGCATCTCACGGTACTATAGCTTAAAATTTGACTCTCTCTATTAAAGTAAAAAGCGTAAAAATACATACATTTCTTTATTGTGTTTTAGCAAGTAGTTGCAGTGAACTCCAGAACTGAAACCCAGGTAAACTAAATGGGAAATCCCCTATAGGGAAATAGAAAATGACAGATACAGTTGGTAAATCGCATCTATGATCAATGAGAACCTAGAAACTTAAGTGAATATTAAGAACTCATTTCACAACCACCAGTACGAAAACTTCTTTAAAACGAATGGAAATGAGGACGCATAATATCTCGACCTCATTTATACCACGATTATGCATTACGACATAATTCCATAGTTTTCCGTGGTGCGATTGTTTTTCTACTCCAGTTACTACTTTACATCATACATACAGTTGGTGCATATTTAACAACGAGATTGCTGACGTCCACTTCTGGAAATGTTCGAATAATATTTGGCAATGGTGATGCCATATCGCTTTGCAATCTTAGAATTTTGAGGATCATGTGTTCAGTTTTAACGAACAGTCTCAGCTGAGCAACTGCCCTAGACTGAATACCCCTATCGAAAGGTATTACATCTGGTATTACTATCATCCACCTGGCCTTATCCTAATTTGTTTGGGGTCAACGCAGTACCTTCATTTTTATCTTTAATTCACCACCACTATCCGTCATCTGAGTGTTTATTTCTGTTGGAATTACAGAGGCAATTTGGATCGACTACATTTATTTTTAGAATGACATACAACAAGCAGTTTTGCTCTAATGTTAAACCAATGTCATGTAAATATACAACCGCCACCGATTTCCTTCCTACCTGCATCATCGTTTACATATTCCATCCGTCTTTTCTAATCTTTGGTCTCTTTTGTTTTAGCCATCGACCTTTCCACTTGCTCGTCTTACAACACGTATCTCATCTGCTCCATTAGTAGCTACAGGGAGAGAGGATGACCTATACTAAGCCTCATTACTATTGAACGTACAGTTCTCTGCAATAAGTAATTGTGGACTATATCTGGGCTTAGTGGTACCGTTACCCGCATTGTTTGTACCTTTTTCCGGTTCGATTTCTATGTAATAGATAAGAATCAAGTTAAGTAACTGCAGTTAGAGTTGTGTTTAAGTACCCTTTTCATTTTTTTTTACTAGCTTTCGGCCGCGACTTCGCCCGCGTGAATGTAGGTAATCGCGGATACAGACGAAGTCGCGGATTAAAAAGTATGTGTTTGTCCTTCCCTAGGGTTCATGTTATATTCATACCAAATATCATCAAAATCGGTTCAGCCGTTTCATCGTGAAAGCGTAACAGACAGAGTTACTTTGGCATTTATAATATTAGTATGGATTTTGCTTTGGTTCATCTTTCCCACCGGAGAAGAGGTCATCATGAATTCACAATGCGTAGATTGTGCAGTACCATACACTTGGCAGATTCTAAAAATATTTTACCTCTAAAGTCTTAATCGATAACTCTTATTGATCATCTGGTCAATCATTTGCATTGGTATCTCAAATAATATGCTCGTCATCAAACCTTTAGTCATTTTTATCGGAAAGCAATATTGGTAACAGGATCCTTCTTTTCTACAAAGTGAAATAGCTTCTTCTACATTAACCCCTTTACTTTAATTAAACGTTACTTAAAATTAAGACACGCATTTACATACAAAATATATTGTTTTAAGCTAACTATTAGTCAACTTTATGCAACGTTAAATTAATAAGCAGGGATCGAATAATTAAATGCATATTAAAGTAAATTGCAGGTGTTGGCTTAGTATGGAATGGACTTCTATACTGAAAAAATCTTGCGATTCCGAAATTGTCCTGATTTTTACTAAAAACGTGTCCACACACCCAAGCGAAACATGAATTTTAGGTTAATAATCAAATTAAGGGGCAAACATTCCAATAATTAAGTCTACACATTTTAAATTGCCGGAATATGAAGATGTTTTAAATTTAAATGGAACTGAATCACATTGAAGTTCCTGTTGAACATTTCTACCGATCTATACGAGTAATTCTGGCAAACTTTGCTCAAATAATAAAATTACTACATTTTAGAACCAATAGAGTGTCTATACAATTAATTATCAAATTAACATTGTAACCACAAAACTCATTATCAGTCTTAAGGATCATCGGATGTTCGGGCCGTTAGCGCCAGAAACCTCCATCAGAACCAATGTCAATATACTTTCGCATAAACCAAACGTAATATTAAAATGTACGTAATACGATAACCTTCGTAATTACAGCAATACAATTCGAATTGAATAAGAATCGATATTAAATCGTTACTACCATTAGAATCAATGATTTGGTAATGATCATTAAGTGCAGCACCCAATCGATTCAAATGTTATGTACCTATATAAAAAAAAAAAACAAAGATTTAGTACTGATCGTGATTGAATAACGAAGGCTAATTAAAGTGTTTTAATTATCAATGCCTGTCAATACAGTTCACGATTGAAAGAAACGTGTACCTTATGTACGAAACTATTTTTAATAAAAGAATATCTTTAAAATGCACGATTGTAACAAACAGGTACTTAAAAGGCCAAAATTATCTGAACAGCCGGCTGTGTTCGTGAACTAGATACATATTTTCTTGCACGTATAACAGATAACGAATTAGTACTAAGTATGAAAGAAAACAATTAGCTAAATTACATTTTATAGGTTCGAAAACGTGAAATGAAATATGTCGTGCTTATTTCTTCAGCCATCGTTTTGACCGCATAAAATAAAAATAAAATAATTAAACATAAAAAACCTATCAATAGAAAAGTCTCATATAAGAAAAAATAAATAAAAGTGAGTCGTCGATTCGCGTCGGGGACCCAAGAAGTTTATGAATCCACTAACAATATTGAAAATACTTCTAAAGCGAACCTACTTCTCAAAATCTGCTTTCTATTTTAAAAACACCGCATCTTAATCGTTCCATCCGTTTGGGAGCTACGATGCTACAGATACACATGTTAAACGTATGACACCCCTCTGTTTTCGTTGAGGGTTAATTAAAATCTATGTAAACGAAGACTTTTGTATATGGGACCTGCAGTAGACTGTAAATAAACTTTAAAGGATACATTCAATTCATGGTTGCACAGAATATATAATAGTACTACGCTTGGTTGGCTCGCCGGTCTCAGTAACCAACGAAGCATTCATCATTGCATCCACATATTTACTAACTCAAATATAATCTGAATATGCACAAAGTACAAACACATACAATATCCAAGTCTCAAATATGTTCAGACATATTCATAACAGCCAATCGCTTAAGAGGACACAGAATGCAGATCAATATACATAATACAAATGCTATGACTGATTAGGTACAGCAGAACAAATACGATAATAAAGCAACTTAAAGTATTGGTACACGAACACTTGCAGAAATTGGTCGATTATTTATCGATACTAAAATTGGAATCGCGTGGATTAACGATGCTCGATATGTTATAAAACATGATGTATGAGAATACAGTGATGAGACAACCAAGCTAACACGATAAGTACTTTACTAATGTTACTATAACTGTCGGTCTATTGTAAAGAAAAATCGTCCTCAGTAATTTAGGGCGTGACCACGAAATAATAAAAACTTTTCCGTGGGCGTGACCCAAATTCACCGAGGGAGATTTTTACAGGAACAACCAGCAACTACGCTAATCTGTATTAAGACTTTTTTTTTCTACTACCAAATGGGAATCTACTGGTTTTGTTGAAATTGAAGTAAGAAAACATATATCCTAGCAATTGGTACAAAATTTAGTTTAAATATCGGTCACTAATCAGCAGACACGCTTTATACCTTTTACCTAACTCAATCACTTGACTTTATATTTTTCTTAGAAAAAATGCCCTATATTAGAAATTTTTAATATTAGTTCAACAACCATTCAAAAACCTAGTAGACACGACTATACATCAAGCTATAAATTTCCAGTTTAAGCTGACCTCTCGTTGATCAGCTTATACTGGAAATGATGATGTAAACATAATGAATTGCATCTTTCACAGAACGCTTGTAAAATATCGACCAGCAGCAGGTGTAGTTCCACCTTTATTCCCGCTGCATTGCAGACTAACAGTACAATATGTCCGTTATTATTCACGCTTTGTTACAACCAATTTTAAACCATTGAAATGTATAGACCAATGTCAATGTGATGCATTTTCCTTCCCTGAACTTCTATAGAAATAGTGTCTACGCGTTTTGTTGGAGCCAATATCACGTCCAACCTTGACGGTCAACCTTCGTATAGTAAAGTAATTAATAGCCAATTGTGACCAATTAGTATTTTATGTTATCATTAGATTAACCGGACGCAGTTAATCGTTAATCAGGGGTCTGTACCGAAAACGCGCTCCATACAAATGTGAACTTAGGTCTAATAGTATATTTTGAAAAAACTTAAATTCATAATTCTACGTGATTAAAAAAACATTAAGTATTTTTCTTAGCCGTTCACTCTTGACAGAGTGGTCATGGGGGTCGCCCACAAAATTGCGGTCGCTGCCTTCGCGATCCTCCTTCCACCGGTCTCTATTGGCTGCATGGCGAGCACATACTGCCACAGGGATCTTGGTGACAGATTTGATGGAGTTTGTCCATCGGGTTGGCGATAGACCACGTGGCCTTGTGTCCTCACGTTGGCGTGACTTAAGTTCAGTCACGGCAACGCCGTCCGCTGATTAGATAGTCATTTGATCCGCACATGAGCAGGTGATAGCAGGGCATGCGGCGGAAGATAAAAGTTGGACCATGATCTGCGGAGAGACGCCGCGTAGGCACTGAAGATTGGCATCATCTGAGAACCTTTGAAGATTCTCTTTCCTGTGGCCGACCTGTGTGCGGAGTCGCTTTAAAGTTTTTCAGATCGGTCACGGTAACACATACCCAGATGAAAGAGTCACAAAACATACAAGGGTGGTCACAAAATTTCATGAAGTTTAATAACTTATAATTGCCGACAGCACTCTATACAAAAGTAGCCGGTACAGTCCCCTTGGCAGTTGCAAAAGGCTCGTAGTTTGGTTTAATTAGCAAAATATTGTTACGGTATTTACTTCGATTTATGTCAGTCAGGTGGATAATTGATGCAACATTCAATAACGTTAATTTAGTTAATTAGTTTAATTTATAAATTAACACTTCACGGTGATAAACGCTCAGATAAGCTTTCAAGGACACTACTCACATTGGAAGAAGGTACGTAGTAGGGTAACATTTCGTAGATATTGTGATAGTGATTTGAAGGAATATCGCCGCATAGAAGAAAGCAAATATCAATAAACATTCTATTATCTCTTCAAAAAAAAATAAAGAGGAAAAAAAAAAACATTCTATCAGTCTTCACTTGACACTAAATAGGTGATACGTTTCTACCTAATGTTTCTTTTCACGACATATCTCACATCATCACAAAACAAAGAGTTTAGAAATTATGACATAATTTTACCAACGTCACCTTTACTCATAAATTTATTTTTCATAAGTCTTTACCTAGAATCAATAGGTGATCGTGATACGTTTGAAATCTTTAATTTCACGACATCACTCGCTAGGCCCTATCGACGAAATTCCTAAACGAGTAAGCTCTCGTTTAGGAATTTCGTCGATAGGGCCTAGCGAGGTCCAACATAAAAAAAAATATATACATAATATATTGTTTGTTACCACCGCCACCTCTAGTCATGAATGTACTTTCTACCAGTCTGTACTTAATATTAGTTGATACGTTACAAATCTCTTATTTCATTACTTACTTACATCTCTCGCCGACGAAATGCCTCAAAGAGAGTTTAAAATAAAAAAAAGTTATTTTAATTTTATCTCCACCACCTTTAAAGTCTTGAATGTACTCACCACATTGATCTTACTCAGCACATGGTTTATCTGTTCCTTGCTGCACATTGTTGTTAAATTTGTTGTCAACTCCTCAGAATCTATCACATGTCACAACTCACTAGATATCCATGTCTATAGTAATTACCGTTACTGGAAAGAGCGATACGTTTATTTCACTTTGAGGTCAATGGACTTTGAATTACCATTAAAAGTATGTTCTAGTTTAGTTACTAATAATAAAACGACGTAAAGCGTGTTTGTTTCTTTTTGTAAGGGGGTAATCTCTGGAAGTAGAAGGAGAAAAAGAAGGAGTGGTCCGATTACAAATTATTTTACTAATAAAAAGCCACTAAACATTACTCGGCAATAACATAAAAACTCGGCGTTTCATAATATTTACTTCAACGCGAACGGTCAGAAGCTAGTCAATTATTCAATATACAAAACGTTAACAAGGAAAGTTATGAGCAGAAAATGTACAAATTTAAATACAAGGAAACCTAAAATACCATTCACACCAAACGAAATGATAATATTCAAAGCAACGTTCAGGAAAATAGGTCTACAAAGGCTGTACCTCAAATTAGTGGCAACATTTACCGACATGCTGCACTGGTCAACACAGAATAATTTGCATGGCATTATCACACATACTACAGTCGAAGTGCCAGTACTGGCACGGGGCATTACGCTGATAACAATCAAATAAGTCAACCGATACGAATAATTACTTGCTGTAATGAAATTTACGAAACTAACGTTGCAAAATTTTGTAGTGCAGTTGATCAATCAAATTATTTGGAATGTCAATTGTTGATCAGTTTTAGGAACTTGCAATGGTGAAGGGTATACCCATATAGGTTGCGTGTTTGTAGTAGGTATTTTGTTTATTGAAGCTATGCTTGTGAAAAACTTAAAGCAAATTATTTGGGAAAAAAAATGGAAATCTCTCCAAAATTTAGAAAGAAGTCGCTCCCCGCCTTACGCTTAGTTCTTTTAAATTACTTACTTAACGAATTTAAGCGTGTTCATCATTAGATAGAGTGATTCAAGAGGAAGGTTTATACGTATAGTTTGATATTGTTTTGTGTTATTTTGTTGAAATATGTGATAACACCACATTAGTATCTACATTTACTCGTGCGAAGCCGGGGCGGATCGCTAGTAAGTTTTAACTAGATAGAGACACTGGTAAAGGTACATACACATACCAGATAATGGAAGACTACATTAGCAAGATTTTAATACAGATCCAGCGCAAACAGACAATGGGAATATCTTATGTAATTTTTAAAATTATTGTTGATTTGATGCAATCCAAAATATTTGAAATCGTTTAATTTCATCTATGGATTATTAGCGACCATTATAATTTCGTTGGCACCTGGATAGTCACCACGCACCCACGCCTATGACAATTAAATGCAAATTAAAAAAAACCGGTGAAATCGCCATTTTATAAGAACAATTTCACTGGATTCTTGCATATATTCTGAACCATTGCTGTGATATTAGTTATATCATCGTGATGAATATGGATGATATCTACGACATTTTTGAATTAAAAACCTTTTTGTTTGCAATTAATATAGGTAGGTATTAACATCTTTATTATAGTGTGGGGCACGGCCAGAGGTCAATAATCGACGAACCGGAAAAAACAAATGAGCCCCGTCTGTCTAAATAACTTTTCTAAATATTTTACGACTGCCGTTTATTTATCGAATAGCTTTAAAACGAATTTATTCAACAAAGACAAGTAGCAGTATAAGTTACCACCTGTACGACTGGACGGGAAAAGGTCAAAAGATTAATCGAATTGACCAGCGTTCAGGGTCTCTCCATGAAAGGGCAAGGCGACGAAGTCTTTGGAAACGAAAGGATGTCCGTGGACCTTGTCTTGTCAATCTGTTGGAATGAAACAATAGTAAAGCCTCCGCTATAAGTTTTTTGCAACAGCACGCCGGAACATTGCAGGAAGAATGCACTATACATCATTTGATAACTATCTCGTGCATATAGAAGCAATCGCTTGAAAACCTTTTAACGTTTAAACTGAGTAACAAAGCCTATGGACTTTGAACATACAACTACATAGTACTATGAAATATAACAATCTTCTTCTTCTATATATTATACATGATTGTCAACATAGTCCTAACTCAAAAAACGCTGTTTCGCGATATTACGTTCTAAATATTTGATAAAACTGAAATACCACTCCCCTGATTAATCACGAAATCTCGAAAATAACTTGATCTATGAAGCTAAAATTCGGCAGCGTTATCAGTTCGAGAGGTCTTCTAAGAACAGCTTTGACTTTGGTTTTCGCTCGGACAAAGTAGCAGGTAACCACTGTCACCTTATGTGTATAAACAAATGTACTTAATGCATTTTCCCAACAACGTTGGGATCGGCTTCCAGTCTAACCAGAAGCAGTTAAATACCAGTGTTTTTCATGGAGCGACTGCCTGTCTGGCTCTCCTAGTTACTGGGTAACACTATATCCCTTAGTAAGACTGGTAGTCAGACTTTCTGACTTCTGAGAAAAACGACTATCAAAGATCTAATACGAATGTCAGCCAGGACCAACGGCGATACGTTATATCCATGACACGGTGGGATCTCAGAATGGAATGGATGGTCACCCATCCACGGACCGACCGCGGCAAGCGTAACTTAACCTTGACCAACCGTACGGCTTTTACTTAGTCATGAGCCACTCAATGTAAGTAATATCCAAATATTACATATCGCCAAACACAGGTTCGATTTGAACTGGTTTGATCGCATCAACGTCTAAAAACAGGTCCCCAATAAGGAGGCAATCATTTATTAAACGCAAAACGCATAATCGATGTTGCACAATTCCGAAATTAAATGTTACTTTTTTTTTAATTCCCAACGTTACGTTGCTAACACAACCGGTCGGACAGCCAGACGTTGGTTCTCTTTTTTCACTTTTTGTAAACATTCCAAAGAAAACGAGAGTACCATGGTATTGTGAGTATTGATAAGCGACTGAGCAATTTCATGCCATTTGGGCAATGCATTAGAAAATCTAATAACGTTGATACGAGATACGCTTTCACGTAAAATTGTGATGACGTCATCTGCTTTACGTCTATCTAGCAGATTATTGACATGTCGTTCGTTATCATTAATTTAGGTGAATTTTCAGGTAACTTCAACCCTTTGTAATTAAAAGTAATGTGAGATAGTTATTGCTACTGTTAATTATAATTATCAAAAAACAATTACTTAGGAAAACTTGTACTTGAAATGCTGATGACACGGTTGGCTGCGCTGCGTGTCGTGGGTTCGACACCCGCATGGAACAAATATTTGTGGCCTACATATAGTTGTTCTGGGTCTGGCTATTTGTGTATGTGAGTTTATGATTGTAAACACACTCACGATACAGAAGAAAATACAAATATGGGGAAACAATTAAAAAAATAGTTAAATTAATATTTTCTTATATAAATGAACTGGCAACTTTTTACACGCGAAAGCAGTTCAAATACGATATTATTGTATAAGCCACGTAAAAGAGCTTCAAAGACATTTTATTCACTTTTTTTTGTCTACACCCAAATGTCGGATCTCTTTATAATTATCACGTAGAGCCTGGCCATTGTGTAGGTGTGAATGCGTGCAAACACTACTTACGTTAAACGAATTTGGCTGTAGTTCACTTTCACTGAACTAATACATGTTTCTGTACGCCTTGTAAGTTGTAGGTGTTTTGTAAATCGAAGGTCTCGGTTTCGATTTGGGGTCAAACGATTAATTTATTAGATTTCGATAGCCGTACAACTTTCTTTGCGGAAAGCAAAACTCACACATTTAAATTACTTGTATTTTTTTTTTTGTTGGCCTCTTGGTTTTGTGGTTGTAGGCGTGACTGCTAAGAATCCTGCGTTTGATTCCCAGGTGGCAAAGAGTTATAGGGTTTTTCCATCGGGAATTATAAGGAGTTTCAAAGTTATTGATGTGACACTCCCGTGCTTTGGCGTGCACGTAAAGTTAAAGCCCGACCACTTAACTAAGACCGGTCTTTAGGTAGTTGTGCGGTGCGGAAGGGGTGTAATGACGTGACGCGAGAGCTCACTGATACGTCAAATTGTGACAACTGTCACCCCTCCCGCATCGCGCATCTACCTCAGGAACGGTCTCAGTTAAGCGGTCGAGCTTGTCTCTATCGAAGTTACCCGCGGTGGCCGAAATTCGACCAGGAGAATAGTTTTTTTTTATACTAGGGTTGTAACAAGTTGGCAACTGCAGCTATTCATTATAGTCTGTCCTTAACAAACTGGCCTAACATAAACATTGCGTCATGTCAAGTTAATTACCACTGCAGCAGACAATTCGACCAATACTGATTATATTTACAATAATTAACATGTCAATAGTCTACATCAAACGCACTAGACTTTGAGCTTTAATTTAGCAACACTATTTTATGACAGCATATACTCATTTTGGTTATATAAACGGGAATATAAGACATTATCGTAACTCTAAAACGATTAATAGATGATGGATACAAGATTAAGTACCATTAAATTACGTAGTTCCATTATACGATATCCAATTTAGTTTGTACTAGCTTTTTTCCGTCCGCGTGAATGTCAGTCGCGGATTAATAAGCAGCCTATATCTTTTCTTGGGATTAAAGCTTCGTCTGTCATCAAAATCGGTTCAGTAGTTAAGTCGTGAAAGCGTTTCAAACAAACACTCATTCGCATTTATCATCGGTAACGGTATCAATATAAAAACCTCTAAATTGCAATAATCCAACCAAAGAGATGTCACACTTTTTGCATTTCATAAATAGATTTAACTAAAATTGTTCAATCTTTTGTTACATTTTGTGCGTTGGCTGAAATTGGATGTTGTCACAGTCTTTGTCAAAACCCCGTGATCATTATTTTGAACTTATCGATAATTGGAATCCACAGCTTTGCCGCATGACGAAAAATAACCACAGGCATGTCCAAATTGGATACCAACATTGGGTTTTCATAAAACAATTGCGCCATTTTTAAGTCGGCTTCGAATTATTTTGATTACAACAAAACCGCTAGATATAAATTTAATTTAATAGCCTATTTATTTATCTTGTAATATTATTATTCATCGTTGAGGGGTTACAGGCTACGTAAAAGACGTACGGCTCGATCGGGATACGATTGCCGCGGTCGGTCAGTGGATGGATGACCATTCATTTCATACCAACACCTCTCCGTGCTTGGAAAAGCACGTAAAAGCAGTTGGTCCCGGTTGTCATTCGTAGATCTTTGACAGTCGTTACGGGTAGTCAGAAGCCAGAAAGACTGACGACAAGTCTTACCAAGGAGTATTGTGTTACCAGGTAGCTGGGTTTTAGAGATCAGGTGGCCACGAGCTCTTAACGCGATCCATTTTAGGACCTTCTGTATTTTGTTTCTGTCAATTTAGGTCCTAAAATGGATCGCGTTAAGAGCTATTTAGGACTTTCTGTATTTTGTTTCTGTCAATTTAGGTTCTAAAATGGATCTTACGCGATCCATTTTAGGACCGGAGAGAGGAGAGCTCGTGGTAGGTCTCCAGAAGGCCTAGTATGAGTTTTTATTCTAACTCGATCGCATTAACTTAAACTCCAATCTGTCTGGAAACTGGAACCTCGCAGTCTAGTGGCAAAAATAGGAATCACAATTATTGTATACAAATTGACATAAACGATAGTTTACGTTAACGCGATCGAGTTCGAATAAAAACTCACACTAGGCCCTCAGACTGGCCGCGCGTCGCTCCATGTGAAACACTAGTATTTCAGCTGCAACCGCTTACACTGGAAGCCGACTTCAACATACATAATAATAATTATAAATATAGTTGGGAAAAGGCTAAGTTTGTGATTTTTTTATCTTTAGCCTAAAGAATAAAATTTTCATAACAAGGTAAAGATTTAATTTCGTTGTAAAGAAGAGAAGAAGAATGTCTATTGTCGCATTAGTCACGATTAAAAATGATAAAACAGATTTCTAGACAACAGCCATAATTTAAAATAAACAATAGGTTAAGTACAATCCACTTGGAACTTTTTCTTAGTCACGATTTTCTTTGACTTCCATTTGTCAAACGTTATATCATTTAAATAAATTGTATAGGTAGATACTTAATTTTAAATTAAGCTAGCATTGAGCATAGCATATTAAGCCTTTTATTCATTACTTATCCAAGTATTAGTACGTAGGTTTTTCTTCAATAAACACTTTATTAATATTATTATTATTAGATGTACCAACTACTTACTTATTTAAAATTAAATTTGAAAGAGAATACTGAAAAAACGAAACAAAACGTGTTTGATGTACCTATCACAATGCTGATAACTTCACATGCCACAGATAACTACAAATCTAAACATCCTCAAGATCAAGATTACCAATTATTTGAAGGGACAATTATTTGATTTTATAATGACAATAAGTAAACTGACAATGCACAACGAATCATTTAAATGAAGAGTCGTGCAAAAGTACCCCGCTTGCATGTGTGCAAGCGCATACCTGCGCCAAAAGGTTGGGGGTGAATGGGCCATTTCAATTGTACTACGAATCTACGACTGTTACAATAAGACAGATATGGTATGCTCGGTATTTTTCGGGGAAACGGTATCGGTATCAAGGTGACGTTTGTGTTGCTTTAGATTTACGAAGTAATTTATTTATTAAAGTACCCACATAATCCTAGTTTTTAGTACAGTTAAGTGTTCCGGATTTTTTTTGCTAAACAAGGTAGTTCTGCAATGCGGGTTATTTTGTTTAAAATTAGCAATACGTCTGTAATTATACATTCTCTGTGTAATCAATTAATGAACATGATCTTACACTTCCTATTTCATTAATAAAACAAGTAAAGAATTTAAAAGTTACATAGGAAAAAATGCCCAACGAAAACAATGACATGACTAATTGGAACTAATCGATGGAACACACGACTAATATTTATCATAACAATTAAGAGAATAGTCTTCCCCGAATGAAGATTTGCATATGCAAATGAGAGGGGTTCTTACTTGCAAATTCTAACAATAACCTATGAATTTAACATGTAATAATTTGAACAAGCTTGTATTATTGACAACAAGCTTTTATTGTCAGTAAAAAAGCTAATAAGTTAATCAGCTAAGTAGGTACCCTAAATATTAATTTTGCGACATTAGAGGTAATTTTAAAATTAAGTATTTCTTCATGTAGATGCAAATCTCGAAATTTTTACGAATTATTATAAAAATAAAAAATATATTTTACAAAGAAAGTTCATTGACCTACTATAAAACAACACAGTTGGCATAACAAAACACACTTTAAAATTATCTCGCTTCTAAATAATTAAATTTTCCAAAAAATATTATATTTTATCAGTTCAGTTAATATTAAAAATGAAAAAAATAAGCGAAATAAAACAAAAAGCAGTTTTGTTTCAACAACTGAGTTAAATGAATATCTAAATAACTTTACCATACAACAAAAAAAGTTAAACCATGTCCAAAAGGCCTCAAAGGAAAATAACTCGTCCACAGAAAAACACAAAAAGCACTGTCCACCAATAAAAAAATTAAAACATTTGGCGCCAAAATCGTCAATTCAAAAAATTAACAGAATAGATCGTTTAGGCACGATTGGCGGCATCGGCATCTCACGGACGCGACGTGTTGCGGTTAGTGCACGCGGCAGGTGACTGCGCGCACGCACCCGCGATCGACCGTCGCGGATCGAAATTGCAGCCGCTGAACCGAAGTAGGTAGCGATGTCACGGAACGTCAGAGAAAATAGTTGTAGAAAACAACTATCATCATTACTTACCGTGCCGTACTCGTCTTCAAACGTGAATCGTCTATTTTTATTTGTGGATGCCGTTTGAATGCAGAAGTTGCAAGTACTCACCTGTAACAATACGAAAAAAATCGGTCACAAATGAAATTGTAGGCCTGTGCTGTTACGCATGTCAATTGACACTAAACTTACGAACACATGGCACAGCAATTCAGGACGACAGGATAGTGCTGCAAAGCATAATCTTTTTACTTATTTTCTCTGTCATAGCTTTTGGTAAAGAAAAACTAATTCAATAGAATAAGTCGTAGATTATTGTTTTCCATTTCATAATAAATTATAAACAAAATGACATAAGAAGAAGCAAAACATTAGTTATTAATAGATACTGATATCACTTTTCTAAACATTGTTTGGTATTATACCAAACAATGTAGACACTAAGAGACACTTTCGATCAAGATAATGTACGATATTATATCGGTAAACGACATGATGTGATAACCACCAAGGGCATTATGCATAATAGTATGATCAACTGAGACGTCATCACAGATGTTTATGATTCTTCTGATCATGAACATTCAGCTCTAAAAATAATAAAAAAAAGTAATTATTCTCAGAAGTAAGCAATGTAAACAATTTACAATGTAAGAAAAGATTTCCCAAGCGTCGTCTATTCGTTAATTCGAGGACCTATGCCGTTGCATTTACATATTCAATTTACTTTTGTCATTATTTAAAAAGAAACAACAAAAAGTACTATTTATCACTGAAACTAAACTTTTCTTCCGCTAATGATACATTTTAATCTGAAATAGAAGGTAGTACTCCAAAAGCTACTAATATATTTGATGGACAATTCAACACGAACCCTAAACTTCATAAGCCAAGTCATTAAAAACCGCTCAACGTGCTAAGTGCATATTAAATAATCTAATATTCTTATGACATTATTCGTCTTACCAGAGGAAAATGTAAGATGAATCGTATCGCAAACTTTTCAAAGCAAAATTTCAATCATAATAAGGTAGAACTTCTTTATGAAGCAATAAAAGGAATCATTAATTTTTCTATTAGAAGATTGGACAACATGATTTCTTCAATAATTCAATCTTAGGGTGTTTTTATTAACTTTCACAAACTCACATAATTTTGATTCGTTCAGAGCAACGAACGAATTTTAAGATTCTTACAAACTTCTTTCAATTCTTATATTTTTATGTTATCTCACAATGTTACGCGTTATCGTCTGCTCCGAAAGTACCAAAATCGATTTAGTCTGGTGCAAAAGTAGTTTCTACAGTGTGTGAACATCTTTAAAGAAAATGTAGAAACTGTCTTTGCAAATATAATGAACTTTCGTGTTTCAGTGTCTTGCTACCCGCATTGCGCAGAGCATTGAATCCGCAGATTCAATTCCTGTGGGACAGTGGGATGTACAAGAATCCAATTAGCTAAGTGGTGTGCCTTTAAAGTCTTAATAATCCAGCTAAAAGCCAGTAAACCAACAGGTTCTGCATGCTATCCTAGACCTTTTTGACCACAACATATCGGATACATTAGCATAACAATTTCCGCAGCACTTTTACTTTCTTCGCCATTCTCGAGTACGTTTAATGCCTTGATTGACCTTTTCAATTGCATCAATACCTAATATAATATCTGTACTAACTACCAAATGCTTGTCGAAGTGTAACTTCCGTCAGTCTAGGATCATTAAAAAGGAAATTATCAGGTGTAAAGGTTATAAGAACAAAAAAAGTGTGTAGTACAAATTGGCGGATGTGGGCTAGTCTCGCCTCACTGATTGATTGGTTCAGCCGACTGCTCTGACAAGACATTTGATCTGTGGATTATCTACTGTGTGTGATACAAGGTGCAAGTTATGAGACTCGAGAGGGTACGTGGCAGGGGTATGGAGTGAGAAATAGAATTCAACAAATTAATTAATTATTGTCAATAAATATTATATCTGGAAAAATATATCTCAAGCTAGGCCTAGCTCCCCATTAGGCCAGTGGGCGCTAAATTACAAAATGGTTAGATTACAATATGTCATACATATTTTTTTATTTAATCTCGTGTTAGCATCAACTCTTGGGCTTAAGGTAACTAAGACCTTGGTGCAGTATTATTAAAGCTTAACTTAACAAAGAATAATAACATATTAAACACTCATCAGTTTGTAACTTAGTCGAACTCACTGTGTGAGCCAAGAGCGACCTTCCACGCCTCATTCTCAAAGATTGCGTTTCTCACAAATCAATGGCTTCTGAGATTTATTTCCTGTTACACCCTTCTTGTACTTTTCATTTAAATGTTACTAGTTACTTATTACTTAACCAGATATTTTTAATATATTATGCGCTTAGTTGTGACCAACAAATGCTTTTAGTATTGATCTAAATAGTCCTTTGAGTTAATTCATTATTTGTCTACTTTCATAATTATTGTTAAACGCTATGGAATTTCCAGAGTCATTTAGTTCAAGATCACGTTACACCATAATTTTTAAGGTTACATTTACTTTAGTTAACATTATGACAAAACTATTCAAGCACAATAAGCAACGTCATAGTCTCAAAAATAAATTAAATAAAATTGAAAACATGAAAGTTGGAGTTTAATTCAAAACAGCCGATTAACAAATTCCATAATTATTCAGATCAAAAATTTAACCTTATTTTTTGTTTACCAGAAACCTGAACCTTTTTCTTTACGACCAACCCTGAAAATAAGCTAACTCATATATACATTTATGTAAGTGTACACACACATAACAAAAAAAATTACCTCAAATTCCTGAATATTGTATTAAAAAACGTAATACGTCGCCACACCGCAGTACAGAGGTGCCCAGACGTGCCTATCAATCTTACTTACTCCCGGCCAGATAACGGACGGATTGTACTTTAGCTAGTGGCTATGAAATCAGCTTGCGTATCCTTCTGTATCCTAAGTAACTCACTGTTTCACAACGAAACCGCAGAGTTATGAACTTTTCATCGAAGGGTTATTTACACTTATCTATACTAATATTACATAACTCAAGTTTGATTCTTTGTTTTTTTTGCTTGAACGCGCTTATATCCGAAACTACTGGTCCCATTTTGAAAACCTTTTGGAAAGTTATCGTAGGGTGCTATTTATTATAGACATAATTATAAACAAATTAGGGATCCGTTAGAAAATTCACACAGAAGAAGTCGCGGGCAAAAACTAGTTATAAATATAGCTCCTACTTCCACCATGCCATGATTTGTATTCTGTTATATTCGGGAGAGTGATTTATGTATGGACTAACGACCCACCGCACCGCAGGTGCAATACAGATAAATACTACAAACAATACCGTGTACAAATTTTCCTCTTGAATCCCTCTATTTATTGATAAACACCGCATTGAAATCCGTTGCGTAATTTAAAGAATCTAAGCGTACAGAGGCACAGACGGTGGTAAGCGACTTAGTTTTATACTATGTAGAGATATTGGAATTACCTTTCATAATCGCATTGCTTTTAAAAGTTTTGTTTCTTCACCTTAAGTCGAAATCTATGGTTGTAACAGGAGCAATTGAGATACTTCTAAATGCACCTGGAGGTACGTAGTTCACGCTACAAACACAATCAAAATGTGCCATGTCTGTCATGTCAGTCATGTGCCTAACACACGATTTTCTTTTATACAAAACCTCATAGGCTTTGTACAAAAGTTCCTACAAAGCGTAGCCTAGGACCAGTATTACGCACTCTACTTGTTCGCTTTCCGATGCAGTGCAGGTTGTGTCCGGTTGTTGCATGACGTCACCGACCCACATCTATGCATCACTTACCTAAATCATTATTGACGTATTTAAAACAGTTACAACATCCTCAGTTCCGTTACGTGGGCATACATTACACATCTTGTTTGTTATGATTGAGTGTTGCTATTGTTTTGAGATGTTGCCTTCTCTCTTTGGGTGCAAACATCAATGAGTAGTGATTGAGTATTTTTTTAATAATGATCTAATCTTTCTATGGGGGCCTATGTTCAACAGTGGACGTCTTTCTGCTGATGGTGACGATGATGAATGATCTGATTTGTTACCTAGTATTAAGTTTTTATTTTGACCAAGTTATTATTGTGACAAGCGAACTGTAGCTATACAATAGTATAATAGTTAGCGAGAAGGGTTATCAGACTCAATTTCAGCGCTGCCTAGAACATCTTGCTGAATGATGCTCAAAGTACTTGTACAGTTACTTCTCTTCATTTGTAACAAATTATGGACATAATAATATTTGTACAATTCGTAATTGTATCTCTGTATATTTATTATGTTTTCTTTCCATAACAAGTCACCAATGTTATTATAAGTACCTAATAATAAAAATAACGTTCGCTCAAGGCGGTCAATCACGATGGAAATCCAGAAGATATTATACTGCACAAATGTGTGCCCAAAAACTGGAGCACTACATCTTCCCTCGCTCTCATTGTTCGCTGGGACGGCAATCCGTCACGACCGGGGAGAGATCAAGCGCAGGATCAAAGGCTTTAAGTGCTTTTCAATTTAAGGCACAAGGTTTCACACCACAACTTCTAAACTCTTGGCTGTTACTGAGAAATTTCTAACACTTAGCCCGATCGGACTATCAAACACAGGACTTTCAGTCTCAAAAAGTGCGCTTGCGACCACAAGACCAAGGGGCAGCCATAAGTACCTATATTAACTTACTAAATGTGTTGAAATGGATGTAAGCAGCAGGTTGTGGCGTTGTGGCGTTCTATGGGAGACGCCTTTGTTCAACAGTGGGTGTCTCCTAGCTGATGATGATGTGTTGAAATGGTCTAATGCCAATCTTAGCCTGATACGGCTAAGATTGGCTTTAGACCAACTTAGAGCTGCCGGGATTCCACAGATTTTCCCTAGTATATAGAGCGCCCGGGGCTCGTTTGGAAAGGGTTTACAGGTGTGTGGGGAATTCGAATTACATAATTAAAAGATAAGCAATAAATTACTCAAAATAAGTAATAGGTAATTTAAAAAAATATAGTAATAATATTTGTCCCAGGGGCGTCCGGGACTAGTATCAAATTTTTGTCCGGTGTCAGCAATTAACTGATGACAGCCCTAATCAACCGCACATCTAATGTTAAAATTTTAAGCACTATTAACGACTTTCAAAAGAATTCGATCAAATTCTCAACTTCGACTATTTGGATGTCTGCCAGACTTCCTAATTCCCTAGTCGCTCGAAAGTAAAACATTATCTACATAGATCGAACTACCGATTCGGTCACGATTATCGATTTACTTTCTCTTCAGGTATCTCTCGATCTACATCAGACACCTAATCGAATGCTTCAATCAACATCTTGTATAGATAATGTACTTAACAGAATCGATTCTGATGTAAAACAACTATTTCTATAAGATCAAGTTGCTGTGTTAAGAAGTTACCTGAATGCCATTTCTACTTATTAAAAACATTCTAAATCTAGTCGTAGTATTCAATGCCATATATGCCGCAATCAATGTCAAATGTTTTCAAAAATGTAGGTAAAAAGAGGAATTAATGACAGATTGAAACTGAGATTCGACTGTCCCTAACCGCTGTATTGTATACCCAACAGTTCAAAAAATGCCAGCATCGCCTTGACGTAACTGACGATCTCTTGGGCAGGTACCCTCCCAAGAGATCGTCAGTAACGTTACCGGTTACCGAAGTACTTTGGCCTGTATGTGGCATGGCAACCTTAGGGTAGTTAAGAATGAGCTGCTGGCTGCTTACTTGATGGACCTAATACATTGTATACACGGAGAATAATTCATCTACGAAGATAAGATACAATTATACAAAAGGTCGTGACTCATGAGTTATTGACTCTAACAGTAATCTAGGAAAAGAATAATGAATAAGGAGTAAGTATTTGTTTCACCCGCGTTTCTCGTTTAAAATGTGGGTTCCGGAAAACGCCTAGCGACATTGTGGCAGACCCAAGCGAAGATAACGGGATAAGTTTGATGCTTACAGGTCCACACCAGCTCTAGACAGAGAGGGTTGAAAAGGAGAAAAGGAGGCCTTTGCCCTGCAGTGAGACAATACAGGCACAAAACTAATATTAAGCCAAGTTACTTAGTGTTGTAAAAGACTCAAGATTTTTAGTCTTCATTTAGAGACTTGAGTCGATTTACGAGACTATAGGACTCGTTAGTCTCACGAGTCCGAGTCCTTTGAGTCTTTTCGAGTCTTCTGAGTCTTTTCGAGTCTTTTAAGTTCTCTGAGCTGGAATGAGTCATGAACATGAGTTGGTGTATTATACAGGTTACAGACATGACAGACAGGGTGACTTTATATAGTCACCCATATTTATTTCTGTAATTGAAAGTAGATCGAAGTAATTTGCGTCAATTTAATTTCATTAAACACAACCCATTTAAAAGTTACCACTTCTTCAGGTGGTTGCCGTACACGTGCCATGATTGAATATACTAAAATAATATAGAAATAATACCTAAAGAACAATTTATTTACTTACTATTTTACTGCAGCTATCGATTTAGAGGACTTAGTCCTGAGTTCTTTGAAAAAGACTCAGTCTTCGAGTTCTCTTCGAGTCTTTCTATAAAAGACTCATGAAATCTAAAGGACTCAAGCTCTGAGTCTTGTTTATAAGACTCGAGTCTTGAAAAATAGCTCAAGTCTTATTAAATAAGCCTCGAAGATTCGAGTTTCTTACAACACTAAAGTTACTACGTACAGAGCTCCAGATAGCCTAATTTAAACTTTTAACTACCTATCAGAAACTCAGTTTCGTTCACATACACATAGACCCACATCGATTTATGGAATCAATATTTTCACACATCACTGTCCATAGCCCAGTTAACCCATAAGGTGTGGCCGTGATTTCGACACACCAGTACCGTCTGCATCGTTATTATTTATAACAATATTATTCTTATTCACATGTTCATATTTTATAACTACCACTGGAAGTGCCAACTCAATAAAAAGAAGTTAAACTTTGACAAAATGCTGAGTGATAACAACAAAACCTATTAGAGAAGACGTAATTTCCGGTTTAGAATCTAGACTACTTAGATGCGAAACCAAATTAAACTCCTTGGATGATTAAAAACTCACAATAGTTCGATTCAAAGCACTTTCGATCGCCACACAAAAAATGTAAGCCAATACAAATTAAAAAAAAAAGAGGATCAAGAATCAGATTATTTACTAATAGATTTGAAGAATGAATGAACTGCTCTATAACAAAAAAATTAATTACTAATACGAATTCCTGTTGAATACCTTCGTTTTTTGTAAATCATTTCTTCAACCTGTCACTTCTAGTATCACTACACCCACGTATCATTGAACGATGTTGTTGCACACAAAGTTGGATGCAGCGCTGCGTGAAACCCATGGGTGGCGCTGTTAACCTGATTTCAACTTATATGGCACACAATAGGGACGCGTTTCGCATCGTACAACATCGCTTAGACCGATTTTCCACTATGTAGATAGGAAGTGCTACAGATGGTAGAAAATCGCTGTAAGCTTACGGAAAGGGAAACTTCAGAGAGATTACTACTAAGCGTGAATTTAATACTAAATGGTTGAGGAAATACAAGGAAATTAATGTTACGTTTCCATCTGAAGTTCACATCGCTGTATAGAAGTAACAGACTGTAAATATCTATGACCAATCCGTAGCCTGTTTAAAACTATAGCTGCGGTATTTTAGAATAGCAATTGCGATGCCTAGCATTCTTTACTTAAAAACACTAAATGCCCTGAATCGATATCTATCGTATCCGTGTCAACATGTTTCCCAAATGAAGATTGATAAATAGTTTTATTGTTCAGTTAATTAGACACGCTCAGAAAAATATTTCTATGTTCGGGTCTTCATATTTATATCTGTGAGCAAGTATGTTCGTCAAGGTGTCTTGGTAAGAAGTCGGTTAAAAACAAATTAAGGAATAGGATGACTGATCATCATCTCGAGTGTATTTTACGAGTTTTGTTTAGTTTGTAAGATTACATAAACTCCTTGGCCCGCAGAAATGTTGTAATTATTATACATGGTCCAGCTCGAAATCTATTTCCCCATCCCTGTACCTACTACAGAAAAGAAATAATAACTGATAGAAAGGTACCTACTTTATTGATAGTGTATGTTTTACGGTAAAAAATAATTTTCTAGGTAGGTCTGGTGCGGGACGGATACCATTTTCCTACATAATACGAGTATGAAAATTTTATCTTAATGTCATGATGCCTTCACGTCTGCATGTCACTGCAGGGATTCAGAAGAATATCAGCGTCAGGTATATTTGCCTGACACATGCTGAGCTGGACTCCCATTTGGTGCAACACTTCACATAAGTTTAATCCTTACTTGATTTGTATTTTTAGGGTTCCGTACCTCAAAAGGAAAAAAACGGAACCACTCACTTACCACTTTATTACACTACACTTATCACTTTATTTTCCGTCTGGTTGTCTGTCTGTCCATCTGTCTGTGAAGACCCTTTATCTGGGAAACGCGTAGAGGTATCGAGATGAAATTAAAACCATTTACCTACTTAGCTCCACGGTCCCTTGAAGCTGTGAAAAAAACTTCTAAGATAACGTGAAAAAAAGATACCGCCGTTTATGTCGCAAAAAACGTACATTCCGACACTCTCAAGGGAATCAAAATTTATAGGGTACTTTCCATTGACCTAGAACTATGAAATTTATGGTTTAAGACATTTATTTTTCTCAAAAGATTACATAAATCACTTACTGAGAAAATACAATAATTATGTTAACTAAATAACCGATTAGCGTTTTAGTAGGGTAGATGTTAAAAATTTAGAGTAGATTAGTGAGTGCGCGCATTTACTGCGGCGCAAATTTGGCAAGTAATATCGTCTTATACTATAAATACAGGGAAAAGTCTGAAAAGTCTTTCTTTATTTATAACGAGCTGTGTGAATGTTGGTTATCGCGGATGCAGACGAAGACCCGGATTAAAAAGTACTCTATGTGCTTTCCCAGGGTTCAAGCTATTTTCATACCAAATTCAGTTCAGCCGTTTCATCGTGGAAGCGTAACAGACAGAGTTACTTTCTCATTTATAATATTAGTATGGATATAAATTTGTACGGAAACCTCGGTGAGCGAGTCCGACTAGCACTTGTCCGGTTTTTTGTGTTGTGATACGTCTTTTAAGTGCACTGAATAAATGTGTAAGTATTTATCTATCTATCATCACTGAAACTATTATTATTTTTTTAGGATTTTACGCGGACGCAGTCGCAAACAGAAGCTAGTGTTCCATAAATTCGTAACGCGCCGTCGTTATACCTACTGTAATGGCGACCGAAACATAATTGGCACATCGAAGTTAACTCACGAACGCCATCAAAGGTCCCATTGTCGTGGTATCGGTCTCAAATACCAGGAGCTTTTTGCTTTATTTAAAATCTGATAATGTGAAACGTGATCAAATGAAATAATATGCCTAGTACCTACTTACATAGGCAAGGTAACCTACTCTTTTTAAATTACAACGAATAATTTATATTGAACTCTAAATCTTTTAGGAAAGAGTGCGATTAACATTGTTACTATTACATATCCTATACTAAATAGACACAAAATAATACGATGCACTGCTTTCCAACATTTCAGGTAATATTTTATTTTATCTTGATTTTACAACCGGAATAGGCGTAAATCCTTAATAAGGATCAATAATTCTGAAATGTTACTTTAATTTTTGTCGTTGACCGCACCTATTCTGAAATTTTCAGATATCAAAAACAGAACCGCTTTTCAAGTGAAAAAAATCTTTTAATCTTTTTGTCAAATAACGGTATTGAACAAATTTTTACTGCACCATATCATCCTGCTTCTAACGGGGCTGCAGAGAATGCAGTAAAAATATGCAAGCGAGTAATTAAGAAAGCGTTAAAGCAAAAATTAGATCCAGATACAGCGTTATGCCGATATCTTTTAACTTATAGAAACACGGAACATTACACATTAGGGGATAGTCCGGCAAAAATTTTACAGGGTCGTAATCTACGCACGAGATTAGACATATTGAAACCCGATCGAGAATCGCGCACGCAGGCGCGACAAAATCGTAGCGAATGTCTGGCGGGCGGAGCGCACAGGCAGGTCATACCGGGGGATACGGTATGGTACAGGAACTATCGCGGGGCAGACAAATGGGTAGCAGGACAGGTTATAGAAAAATTAGGTAGTACTGATTACAATGTTAAATCAGACTTTGGAACCGAGGCACATCGTCATGTTGATCAGTTAAGGCGAAGGTCAGTGTTGCCTGTAATGGCACACCCATCACCTTGTATTAATAATAGAAAGTTAAGAAGTATGTCCCCCACACTATTCCCAAACCACTGCAACTCCTGAAAGCTAGAATCAACAGTGGCGACTACTAGAAGAGCGTCGAGACAATGAAGCTCGACGAGTCCCGGAGAAACATTACAACTACCTATCCTGGATCCCGCAACAAAATTATGTTGTATCTCTGAAAGATTATCAATGAAAGATTACTTTACATAATTGATGTGATATAATTTCACTATATTCTTTAAGTATTTGTTTAATGAGAATCATTCTCCAAGAAATAGGGACCAATTTGAAAGTAATTTATAGTCTGTTGTCAAATTAACTAGTTACCAATTTATGTAATACCTACACAATCGAATGTTACATAAAATTGATTTTTGTGTCAAATCCGCTTGAAAGACACATCAATTATGACTAACGACCGTCTGCCACCATATATAGAGACATTAAATGATAAATAAGCTTGCGGTCATGCGCAAGCGCCAAGTACCTACTTAATTACCTACTAAAATCAAAAAAAGAATACGCGGCGAAGCCACTCTGCTCAGTTGCGCTGCGTTGCGTCGTCGCGTCGTCGGAGCGTTGACGCTACGTCATTTTACATTATACATTTTAAAACATGCCACACTGCTCCATTGCGTTGCGTTGCGTTGTCGAACGTATTGCGTCGTCGCCAAGACGAAGCGGGGGGAGGTGATGCGGACCGGCAACGTAGTTAATTTTGTACAGGCAGAGAAAAAATACGTGCGCAGCGCAAGACAACACAACGGAGCAGTGTGGCATGCAGTGCGTCCAAATCTTGCACTGCGACGTCGCAACATAAACGACGTCTGGCGGCCTAACAGAATTTCTGCCGAGCAGAAATTACGCGACTCACAACTTAAAAAGTTAAGCTCACCCTAAGGCTCAGTCGACGCAGCGCACTGAGAATGCCCGTGTGGCATCAGCCTAACTTTTTAGATCTTGCTAAACAAAGAAACACATCCACGCTGTGGAGTACTCCACAGCTAAGATAAGAGTTACAAAAACCTGGCCAAGTGCGAGTCGGACTCGCGCACAAAGGGCTCCATACCATTATCTATACAACATTAGACATCGAGCAAAAAACGGCAAATAGTTAGTTGTTTGAGAGCCCCCCTTAAATATTTATTTTATTCTGTTATTAGTAATATTTGTTGTAGCGGCTACAAAAATACATCATCTGTGAAAATTTTAACTGTCTAGCTACTGCCTAGTGACAGACAGCCAGACAGACGGACAGTGGAGTCTTAGTAATAGGGTCCCGTTTTTACCGTTTGGATACAGAACCCTAAAAAAGATTCCGACGAATTGAAAACCTCTACCTTTTACTAAAGTCGATTAATTAAAAAAAAACAACAATCCAAAAGATTAAACGACACAAAGTCCCAAACATTCTCCTAAAAGAATTTTAACAGACCATCATGGCCCAAATCTTTATTTAATCCGAAGTCTTCAAAGATCCAAACCGAAACACCAAATCTCACAGCTACTAAATATCAATCTCTCCGTTACTTCCTAGTTCTATTTTAATATACAAGTTATAAATACGCAGACAGCTGCCGCCCATGGTGAAAACAAAACACCATGACAGGATAATTGCCGTGACGACTGATTCCTATGCGAGTGATTCAACAGACACCATCAAAGTATGGTGCCGGCGAAGAAAAGCGCTGAATGGTACAGTTGATGAGTTTTCATAGGAAGTTGAGCATATATATCATACTAGCTGCTGCCCGCGCGACTTCGTTCCCGGTGTTTACTTGCGAAAGCCATTAGACCTCTTGAATCCGGCCCTGTCGCAAAACCCGTTCTTAGCGGACGTCTACTAACTATAAATTACCTTCATGCCAAATTTCATCTTTATACGTCAAGCGGTTTTCATTTCGTGATGAGTGAATGAGTAACCTTTCGCTTTTATATATTTAGAAGAAGAAGATTCTCCAGAACTAATTTCGGTCACGGCGGTCAATCTCAATGGAGACTATCCAAATACGCAGAAAATCCACTATATACTTAATATTATAAATGCGAAAGTAACTGTGTGTTACATTTTCACGACGAAACGGATGTACCGTTTTTGATGAAATTGGTATGAGGATAGCTTGAACTCCAAGAAAGGACATAGGCTACTTTTTAATCCGCGACTTTCGTCTGCATTCGCGATAACCGACATTCACGCGGACAAGTATCATGCTGGCACTTCACATAGCGTATTTGTAAAAATATTCGTCTTATCCAGATAATACGAAATTTACCGTATTCTTATAGAAATAAAGTTCATTTTGTGTAACAAGGCGAATAATTGGACGAATATGTCTTGTGAAGTGCCGGCATTATATGTATAAAGCACAAGTGTGTGGCAACACAGGTTCACTCGCGTTTGTGACCACGAGACCAACAAACAAGACATAAATATGGAATAGACATAATAGGATATTTGCTCGTAGGAATGAATTCATGGGTAAAAAATAATTTAATCTAGAAAGAGTTGTAGAAAAACAATATTTCACAAATCCTCGAAATATCCATCGCAACTTTCACATAGCAACAATAAGCTCATTTGACGAAGAAAGTGCATATAAAGGCGTATAAAAATAAATATTCCACTTTCATCGATATCGTTGCGCTCTTATGCATAATAAAAGTAAAAAATAAACTAAATTATTGAGTTTATTTTAGTTAAAGACCCACTTATGAATGTGAATGGTCTGAGAATGGCGGTAGGTCTGCCACCTGCGCAGTTGAGCATGTCCGCAACAGTAAAGAATACAATTTACTAGCACATGAGAGGAAATGCACAAATATTGCATATATCATCTATCGCAGCACAAATGACGTTTACAACTAACGTCTCTGCGACATTAGCATAATTATACAAAATCCCGACAACAAATGTCCGGCAGTAACACGCCCAACACAACACCCCAAGATGAGGAACTTTCCCACTGTTCCTCATACCTTTAAAAAGCTATAAGACAGGTAAATGTAGTTCTAAGTTGGAAACAACATCGTGGTTCGGCAAATGATGTTACTTGGCCAAAATTGATATCCTATCTCTAAGATCACTTAGGGTAATTTTACAGGAACAAATGCAAAGAGTGCAAAACTAATTTAAAGCCATTTATTTAAATGGTTGAAACTAGACTTACGTAAGTAGTCTTGAGTTAGGTTCTGTATACCGGCCTTAGTTTAGCTTACAGTACGTATACCGACTTTTACCAAAATGCCTTGTGGGACACCATCAAATCGAAGAGAGCGGTATTTTAGGCAAACCTATTTCTATAGATGAATTTCTAGGATACCATAGACTTCAGATAAACCAGTAGCTAAAAGCATGAAAGCTGTTAATTTAGAGATATTCTCGTCCTCTAAGTAGTACACTCAGAATTAATGAGTTGACAGATTAGTTCGACAAATTAGAGCGTCGTCGCCATTATATTTTTAAATCTAAGACCACACAAAGAAAATATGCTTTTAAAGGGATCCAAACGACTTGACAATCAACCGTTAAGGATAGAAGTTTCTGTTCGTAATGGCTTTTAACTTAAGTGGAAATTATGGAGAAAATTGAACGGCTACTGTATGTTGTCAACTTACTGTTATTACGTGTCAAATTAGAAATCATCTATCTATCCAGGTCTATTCAATTCTGTAATAGTGCCTTTACTTAAGGAAAGTTTTAACTTTGGAAAGCTTTTAGCAAATTCATTATAATAAAAATTATTTTTTGTACCACTAAAGATTTGGTACTGATTCATAAATAAAAACTGAACGTAGGTAGGTACATAACTTTATAATACACTGATCTTATCTCACAGTAACAATCTGTTAACTCTAAAATAATAATAAATATATTCCACACGCGTCAATCTACGACAAGTACCCGCTTCTTCCGGCATGATTGGGTAATAGAACCTAAAAAAAGATACTTTAATTATTTCTTAAAGTAACCGGTGATGGGCCACCAAGCTTTATCGTGTAAACAATAAAACGAAAAGCTTCCGTTGTGCAGTGAAGACACCAATAATTGGGCAATTAAATGTTACGACGACGTGTAGGTGGCAATATTTCATCCCGTTGCTTTCAAGAAAATAAAATAAGAATAGAGCGTATCAAATCAATGGATGATGAATGTGTCAATGATCCTACGCTGAGAATAAGTATTGATTAGGCGAAGGGAATTGAAACCGATGGAACTACATGATACAAACTTACAACAAACAACCAGTACAAGTATACAAAGCTTACAAATGCCTACACTAGCTAAAAGGAAAAGATGGAAAAAGTACTGGGAGGAACAGACAACTATAATTCAGTTAAGAAAAAAGTGCAAAGAAAAAGTAAATCCCTGATAAGTAAAGTAATGAATATGACACAAAATAGAATCAACAGAAATGGTAGTCAAAATAATAACGAGATAGTGACGACATTTCTAAAAATAAAAAGCGAAATCCGCATATTTGAGTATAAAAAGTACATCATCTTGTTCAACTATTACAATAATTAGTTTTATTGTTGTACGTATATCATCTGCGGAAAATATCAATTCATTTTCCTCTACTTTACCAAAAGTTCACTTCAATACCTTATCTATTCTATATCCCACACCATTTTCTGCTTATCCTGCGAGAAAACCGAAAACAACCGTATATTATGCGCATAAATATTTAATCAAAACGGGAACATTTTGACAATATTTCCAGAAAATATGTGTATCGTCTTCAATCTGATTCATTACTTCAAAGTACTTACCCAGTTTCGTCCTGTACTAAGATTAAAAGTACTACTTACTGCAAATGCTACTGAGGCTTTTGTAGCCAATTTGAGCTAGTGGCAATCTAGGTTCAACACGTTCGCCATTATTTTTCTGCCCTTATATTACAGGAAGTCATGTGTAAAATTATTGTATTCAGACATTTATGTCTTTTGCCAAATTAGTTAAAGGTTAATCTATGGTAATCAAATTGAACCTAGTTTAATTAATTGCCATTGCTTAGGCAGAACGGGTAAAATAACGTACCAATTAAAAACTATGAGAAATCTACTGCCTTGCGTCCCTTATTCCACGTCTAATTAGAAATATTATGACGTCGCATACCAGTTACTTAGATTTTTCCCAGCGTCATGAATTCGACGTTAGGGGAATCGACGTAGAGGGAAATTCATCTAACCACCCTAGTCACATTGTCCTCAAAAAGTCATTGCACTGACAGTCACATCTTATAAAGTAACGACAAACCAGTGAGTCAATCCAAATATTTAGATCAGTAATTACCTACTGCATTCATTATATTGTTACCTGCTTACTGCACTTTACGGTTTACTGGTTAATTAAACTTAATATGCTTATATTACACGACAAACCTTTACATAGTATTCTAGCACAGGGGTTGTTTAGGGAAAAAAGCATATGACGTGGTTCGGCAATGTCAATACTCAATCATCGGGGTGACACTTTCTGTTTAGAAAAAACCCCGTAAATAAAATGATATTTAAAAATATATATATATCAAAGGTAGTACTGGCCCGTACTGGAAGATCCAAAAAGAATGTGCCATGCCGACCCGTTTATGTTTCTAACTTTCTACCGACCCTAATATCAACTGAACTAACTAAAGTGAAGTGTGAAGTGGAACCATTCGTAAGATCTTAACGGAAACTGAATATCTGAAGTTGTATAGTCACACTTTACAGCATTGTTTATAAACGTTCACAGACTTTGTCACCCTCACAAGTACTGAGTATATGATTGAAATACATTATTAATAAGCTATTGTATGAAAGATATTCGATAAGAGACCGCTTCCTCGAGGTGTGAATATGAATATTATGTAAATATATAACAGTGCGGTCAATGTAACAAGTAAACGATTCAGTGTTACGATCGATGTAAATGAGACTGTAAGTGACATTATAATTGAAGAAGAATAGAGAACATTGTAGAAGTGACACGCTAGGGTACCTACAAACGACAGCGTTGGCGCCGTGGTTGAGCATTTGGTTGATAATTGCTGCATGTCGCGGTTTCAATTATTACACAGAACCAATATTTGTATGGTCTACAAGTAGTTGTGAGTGTGTGAGTTTATATGTTTGTAAACGCACACTGCACACACGATAATAAGAAATACCTAGTGCGAGGTAACAAGAAAGAAATAAACTTAATTTTAAAGAGGCAGATTTGTGGCACGTGTAGATAATAACCAGATTATTCAGCACGCGTCTTCGTCCGCGAGAAAATCAAGTAAAACCTAAAACATAGTCTATAACAGTCAGCAATAGTATCTATAGCGTTCTATCATAGGAATAAATTTAGTAATCGGACCAGTATTTCGAGAGATTACTTACCTCTTACAAATAAAAATAAAAAACTTTACCTCTTTATAATATTCACGTGTTTTCAAAAACACGTTTAGGTGCATATCTTTTTTACAAATTTCTTCCACTTTCAAAAAAGGATTTCGATGGCCGTTTTCAGGAGGAGCTAGTAGGGGCTAAGTAACAGCCGTACGGATCGACCTGTCATGACGTTAAACTACGCTTGCCGCCGCCAGTCCATGGATGGATGACCATCCATTTCATATCGAAACCCTGTCGTGCTTCGGAAAGCACGCCGTTGGTCCCAACTGTCATTCGTAGATCTTTGACAGTCGTTATAGATAGTCAGAACCTAGAAAATCTGACAACCAGTCTTACCAAGGGGTATCGTGTTACCCAGTAACTAAGCTGTAGAGGTCAGATAGGCAGTCGCTTCATGTAAAACATTAGTAGACAGCTGCATCCAGTTACACTGGAATTCGATCCCAACATCGTTAGGAAAAGCCTAGGCAGTTAATACCGTTTTCAGTTTGGAATTGATTTCTTTCACGCATGGGATGGCAATATTAAACCCGCTACCCTTCTTTCTTATATCTATGCCGCTACCTAAGTACCTACCTATAGGTATGCAAAATGTGGTCCGACAACTCAATGCCATCACAGAGATGTCGAGTCTGTGAAATATACTCTCTCGCCTGCTATAAGGAAATGATTTCTACTAATAGCATTATCGGCGACTGCAGAGCGTAATAGCGGTTTAACATTGCATTTTCTATATGTAGGAAGAACATCGTGGGAGTGGTGAATGCTTATTGGAAACCCGCACCCCGGACATAGGCAGAGGTGGAACACCGCGGTGGTTTTCGCCGGTAAGAATCCGTCATCTACACAATGGAGGAAGTCCAAGAGGATCTACACCAAGAAAACCAAGAACCGCGAAAAAAAGATAACACAGTTCATGCTAACCACAAAAAAGTTGTGTGCAGCACATCTGCTCCAAAGTGGTCTGGTTTTTTTCTGAACTGGGACTCAGTTCAGCAACCAGACCACTCGTGTCTAACGCTGGTTTTCAATTGGACCTATGAGTTAAAAGATTTGGGCAAGTGTAGTGTGGTTCGTCCTAAGGCACAATGGACCGACAATTAGAAGGTGGCTGGCATTGGATAGATACGGGTGGGCCCAGGACCGGCTTGGTTGGCGATCTCTGGGGGAGGCCTACGTTCAGCAGTAGACGGCAACAGTCTGATATACGCCAATGACATAGGTATGTCATAGCGAAAATAAACATTCAGAAAAATTTATCGAATATAAGGAAATTGATAAAACGTCCAGATAAGTAATTGATTGATTGTAACTTTTTTAGTTTCAAGGTTGGACAAAGCTATGAGTATATCAACTATTAATATGTTAATTAACGATCGATAAGCGCACAATTTGTTTTTTTAAATACTTAGGTAATTGAAAATTTATGAGCAGGTACACGAATTAAATAACGCTAAAAACGCTGTCATTATAATGTGTCAGTCTTTTTTATTAAAAATTCAGTTTTAGACAAATACATTTTCAAAATATCGTTTTTCAATATTATCACCATCGAATGTTTCTAACCAATATTCTTATTTCGCAATAGCAAAATCTCTCTCGTTTTAAGACATTCTAGAATTTCAAACTAGATTGGTTTCTAAACTTGAATAGAAATTGCTTATTTTAACATTTCACTCATCGACTAAGTACCTACTAATATTAATTCGAATATATTTTTCTCATTTATGCAGCTCACAGTAGTCTGCTAATTACCCGTACTTAATTATTGTTAGGTATCTTTAGGTATCTTTAACAAAGTCGCAAAATTAAAGTAACTATAGTCAAAGTTTTTAACAAAATCTTTTAAACTACGCAACGGATTTTAATGCAGATTTCACTATTAGTTAGTCTGTGCTAATAGATAGAGAGATTTAAGAGGAAGGTAGTTATACTACATTGCACCCGTGCGAAGCCCGCGGCGAGTCGCTAGTAGTGTTAAATATAAGGTTAAGTTCACACGAATGCAGTACCTAATAACCGATTGGTCAGCAAAAATGCTAGTCACATACAATTGGCACTCAACTTCAGACTAAATGAATGTGATCCGCATTTTTCTGCGCTAATCCGACTGGGATTAGACTCGTGTGAACATATCCTTAAAATGGTTCATGCTTAAAACATGTCAGCAATTCCTTATTCGAAGTGGCTAAGCGATTGGCTGCCGCACTGCGTGTCTCAGGTTCGATTTCATTTCAGTACGGAGCAAATATTGTGTATTATAATATAACCTACATGTAGTTGTCCCGGGTCTTGTTGTCTATGTCAGCGAGTTTTTAGTAAGTTATAAACGCCCTCACAATAGGTGTAATTCCTAAGGTAAGGTAAAGTTTTTAAAACAATAAAAAGTCATGTATGTTGCTGATATCAAAAAGACGTGTTTTAAAATCTGGTCTTTAGGTTCGAAAGAAACACAAAACAATTTGTTTCATCATCATCATTTCAACCTTTAGACGCCCACTGCTAGGTATAGGTCTCCCCCAAAGGAGGGTTCAGCCCTAATCACCATGCTTGGCCGATGCATGTGGGCGATCGCAGTAGGTGTTATGGTACTCAGAAGGTCGCTGCTGCCTCTGGTTAATATCCCTCTGTCGCCTTCTACGACACCCACGGGTAGAAAGGGGTGGTGCTATTGGCGGCCGGAACGATACGGTTACTCGGCCGGCACCACACGGCTAATATAAACAATTTGTTTACATTTACCAATTTGTTCACTAGTCAAATGTAATCTAGAAACGTACCTAAATGACGTAATTAGGTATCTAACTGATGTACATAATATATAACAATAGTTGAATCAAATTAATGAAAGTGAATCGTATTCAGCTGATTTATCCATTAGATATACGTACAAAGCAAACATGTTAAACCAGTCGGGTGATAAAAACTGTCTCAGGAGACCGGTAAAGTCACTAATTATGTCATTGGTTTCTAGTGTGGCTGTAGGTGAGTTTCTTTCCATTGGATTAAGCTTTTTAAGGGGCTATTTAACGACTTTTACAGATTTTAAACTGACAATCACGTCTGGTCTGACAGACTGTGAGTCAGTCCGCCGGATGTTCTTCTACACATCCAGAATAATAATATCCTAAATAATTTCATAAAAAATATTATAACCTCTATGGGTGGAAAACTAAGGGATGACTTAATATGTTTGGTGTTACCGTTTCTTAATTTACAAAAAAGATAACCGCCTTAAAAAACTACAGAGTAAAAAATAACTTTAATTTCGAAAGTCTGTGGCAATTCAAAACCACAAACAGAACCAAAGCCGCCGACTTGCGAAATTAAAGTTATTTTTTACTTTTTACGATAACCGCGATAACCGACGTTAACGTGGACGAAATCGCGGGCAAAAGCTAGTAATGACTAGGTATATAAAACATTTTTAAACAGTAAAGATTTTCTTTTCTTTATGCCTTTCGTGTAATCAAGGCTGTCGTGACCAATATGTGTGCACTATGATTCCGTTTCCAACACGGAAATATCTATTATTATCATGCAATATTTCTTTTTCCTGTGAGGAAAAATAAATATTAACTATACAGAAGCTAACAGAACGATCGATGTTTATTATTGTACTATAATGTAACTACACTTACGCTGATCTATTTTAAGTCAAGGTAGCTGATGAAAAATCCCATCATCTAGGTATTCTCTGTGAAACTGAAAGAAACTCCTTTACAAAAAGTTCTAGCTCCTAAAAAGTAAGTATAGGGCTATAAGGGCTACCATCAACTAAATTGCTGACGCCTGATCAAAACTTGAGAAACTCCAACATTTCAAGGGTGAAATTGACAATTTTCCAGGACGCCCGGACTGCGAAAAATATGTTAAGTTCAATCAAAATAAAAACATCGTTAACACTTTTTTTTTATTCACTATCTTCCCGGGGGGAGGGAGGGATTCCCTTCTTTTCTGGACGGCCCCCGGACGCCCTCTAAACTGGAACAAATCTGGGCAATCCTGGACAGAACGACAGGCCACGAAGGAGATGGCGGGACGAACTGGATGGATTCTTCCAAAACTGGTGTGATGAGGCCTAGGATCGGGAAAGATGGAAGGCATGGAGGGAGGCCTTTGCCCAGGAGTGGGACCTTTTTGAAAGAATGGAACCGCCTTCAAAACCTAAACAGTGATAAACCAAAGTTGGTGGCTTTGTTCTGTTTGTTGTTTTGTATTGCCACCGACTTCTGAAACCAAAGTCATGTGTGTTCTGTGCTAAAGTTATTTATCACTGTTTAGTTTTTGAAGGAGGTTCTTTTTTTTCCAAAAAAGAGTTTATTTTCCACTTTTTAGTGCAAACAACAAAAACCGAGAAGACGTTTTTATCGTATTGCCGAAAAAAACTTCTCGGTTTTTGTTGTTTCTTTTTTCAAAAAAACGCTGAATAAATTGCTGTTTCTTGCATACTAAAACCTTCTCCAGAATGTAAGAAACACTTTTCTGAAAACCGCATCAAAATCGGTTCCGCCAAACGGGAGATAATCGCGGACAAACATACATACTTACAAAAATACGGGTCGAACTGAGAACCAAATTTTTTTTTTGCAGTCCTTTAAAAAAAATCTTTAAATCAACCTTTTTAAAGTAAAAGTTTGAAAGCATTTATCAGCGACCTTTCCTTTCCGTACTCTGTTCGACTTTCGACCACTGTTAAACATTTCTCATTTCCCTCTCAATGAGACAGTTATTACATTGTTTTGTTACAGATGCTTAGTACTCAGTGACTGGGTTAAGTGCAATCTCATGTTCTTATAGGTACCTACACTAAATACATAAATAGTACCTTCACATTATACATAGATATAATACACTAACGAATCGACAAGCGTGATCTTTAGTGTATTTAGCTACAGTCAGGGAATTGTAATGTTATGTTTCACAGATGGTAATGCGTTATTAAATAATTATGTCGTGTTATGCTTAGCTACGTATATCATACGATTGCTAATAAATAACAATTTTATTGTAATTCTATCTTACTCCAACAACTTTTAAAAACGAGAAAACTGAGGGGTGGACGGGTCTATGGATGAATGTTTGGACTCTTTCACGTAACAACTGAACGGAGTTTGCTGAAATTTGGCATGACATATTGTGTGGGTAAATATTGATTTAACTTAACACATAGGATAACTTGTACCTATCCTGTTTTTGTGTTCCTATGGGATCATTTCAGAATTTGGCTAATTCCGAAATCAACGCAAACGAAGTCGCGGGTAGAACCTAGTTTGATTATAAATATGGTCAGTTGAAGTTGATACCTTAGTATCAGTAGGTCAGTACAGTCAATGTCAATGGCTTAGGTATCAACTTCAATTGACCGTTAAAAGTTAATTAATTGTTAAAAGTATTTAAGCAATAATTTGCCCTGACTGTACAAAATCATTATATATAGATTATAATATATTCAACAAAAAAAACTGTTTTGACAGGAAATACAAACGAGCAGATCCATTAATTAAACAAGATAATTAACACCAATCAAATAAGATGGACGATTATTAAGAACATTGCATGATACGTATGCACTAGGTAATTTATCAAGATAAATGACAAAAGTAATCTACACTCGGCGTCACAAAAATCGCACCTCTTTAAGAATTCCCTTCAAAGTCATTTTAACCCTATTAATCAATGGTATACATATGACTATAAGGTATAATTGGAAAGGCAATTTATTTAAATTTCAGAATAAATCAATGGATTTGGTTTTTTGTTTACCAGGGAATAAAAAAAAGCAAGCTAATGCAAATGATTAAAAAGTTAAATTTTATTTTATCAGCAAAAATTACAACAAAGCCCTTAAAACTAACTTAAAACCTAGTGTTACCCCCCCTAGCCCTGATGACTGCTTCCATGCGTTCTCTCATGGACCTTATTAATGTGACAACAGTCTCTTGTGGAATGTTGTCCCATTCTGCAACGACGGCATCTTGAAGGTCTTGGAGAGTGGTAGGGGCAGGATTTCGTGCCCGTACTCGCCGTTTCAGTTCATCCCAAAGGTGCTCAATAGGGTTCAGGTCTGGACTTCGCGCCGGCCAGCGCATAACAGGGATGCCAACTTCTTGCAGGTAGTCTCTTACAATTAAAGCGGTGTGACAACGGGCGTTATCGTGCATTAACGTGAACCCACTGCCAACAAAACCCGCATAAGGGACAACCTGCTCCTCTAAGATCTCTGTTATGTACCGAGCAGCAGTCAGCGACCCTTGCCCGCGAGCACTTCCAGTCCGAGAAACACACACAAGGTTCGTTTTACCGTCGATTGACATGCCGCCCCAGAACATGCACGAGCCACCCCCGTATTCCACTGTCTCTTGAATACAGGCTTGTGCGAATCGTTCCCCTTGCCTCCTATACACTCTTCGACGCCTGTCGTTGCAGAAAAGACACACCCTCGTCTCATCCGAGAAGAGCACAGCCCTCCATTGGTCTATTGTCCAATCCACATGGTCACGGGCAAATTGCAACCGGTCTCTCCTATGCTGTGCAGTCAATTTGGGCCCTGTAGCAGTCCTATGAGTTGCAATTTTCTTCTCCCGCATTCTTCTTCTAATCGTGGAGACGCTTACAGAAGTTCTGCGAGCTGATCGCAGTTGTTGTTGCAGCTCAACAGCATTGGAGAACCGATTACGTAAAGACGTCGAAACAATGAAGCGATCGTCTCTTTCGGATGTGCACCGTTGTCTTCCAGATCCACGTCTTCGGATATAGCCACCAGTCTCTTGGAAACGTTGGAACACTCGTCGAACGGCAAGACGACTCAAGTTCAGTAAGTTGCCGAGCAACATCACATTGCCGCATCCCTGATTGCAGTAGTGCAATGACTTGAGCGGCTTCATCTGCAGTGGTATCCATCTTCTGGGGTATTTTTCTTGCTGTAGCTGTTCACGTGTGTTCACTTCAAAGGTTGAATAGCGAATGACCCACATTTAACCCGGGTCGCCCGTTTTATACCCTTGTAGGGAGGTGCAATTAGTGGCCGTTGTAATGCGTATTTTGACAACATTTTTTTTAACGTTACGTGCTAATGAGATCTGTTGTGTTTAGGAATTCTAATTGTTGTTAATTTAAAGGTCGTTAAACATACTTTTAATTGATACCAATATTAATTGGGTTTAATGTATTCGTTACTGGCGGGACATGTTTTAAACTTATTTTCGAAAAGGTGCGATTTTTGTGACGCCGAGTGTATAATACGGAAATCGATGCAAACGCTTAAAACTTAAAAGTGACGTAACTCTGACATAAAATATTGCTTATCAAGAAATTGGCGCCAAAAACTTTCACAGCAGGGCCAAAGGAATTCGTTTTGCAATTCTAATTTCAAAAACACGATTTATTCGAATTACGTCACGGAGGCCTGTTTTCTCTACGGCAAGTTCCTTCAACTGCCTTTTCTCCATGTTTTTTTTAGGTTCCAGTTTTAAACACAAACAGGCTAATGGCCGCCGAACGTAAACAAACATTTGCCTTCCACGACACCAATGACATAACTTGTTTGTTTCACTTATTAATTGCTTCGATTACGATGCGATGCTATGTAAATTTTCTTAATCGCAGTCATTTATAATTACACAGAACTAGGACTTTAGTGGCTATTTTTTAAGAAACACACATTTAGCGTTCTCTCAACGCTCATTGCTATTATTACAATATCTTAACTGTTAAGCGATAAACAAAACATCTAATAGCCTTTATTGAATGACGCGGACCGCAAGACCAAAAAAAATAATATCCCTTACTCATTTCCCTCTTCTATAACAATGCAACAAAACAGCTTAGAATATGAAATAAAAATAGTCTCAGTTTGGTTATTCAATATTCACCAATTTACTTAATCTAAATTGTTGTTGCAGTCTAAATAAAATTATAGTTCCTCGCAATCCATTAAACAAATTACAGTCCTTCGCTTTTCCAATAATAATTCCAAAATGCTGAACACCTATCCCCATTTGATAATTATTTATCGTAATTAAACAAACATTAATCCTTAGAATAATAACGCATAGAAACCTATAGTACGAGCATCAAAAGTACGTGTATTCATACTTAACCATTTATGGTTTGGTTTGCGAAGCGAGCCGTCAGTGCTCAAGGTCACGCTCCGTTGAACACAGCTCGCAAGAAATATTTTAAAATGACGGTTTGTTGCGTAAAATACTGCCATAGCACAACCGGTAAACATAAAGAATGTGATAAAATTACATTTCACATGTAAATAGTAACATTATATCTATTACTTTAACGTAAATCGATCTCCAACTAAAAATTTTCATAACCTAATTTATTACAATGAAGTGTTGCCAGTGTTGTACGGAAAAATTACCCATAATTCTAAACATTAACATTGTTGGAGTCTACTGTATTATTCTGGTAGAAAGCAACAGCTGATCCATACATTGTTCGTAAAACTCGGAATAATTATTTATTAATGTAGCTGTATGGATCTGCGGCGCGTATACTTTTAAACTAATTTAAATAGATACGCGACATGGACTCACAAATGAATTTCTACAAGTATAAGTACGAGTTACGTTAAAAATAACAATTAAATTTTTTATAACGTTGTATAACGATAAGTAGATGTGACTGTATTTTAATTAATATAAAAAACCACATTGACAAATTAAATTACGTACGTAACATTTTTTAAATGCAATCGTGATATGGCCCAAATGCATTATCATTTTTCCTAGAATCGGGGGAAAAAATATTTCCTAGCAACATTTTTTTACGTGTGTGTGCGTGTCAGCGGTCGTAATTACATGCCGATCACTCACACATAACATAATATTGTAGCGTAAATTTTTCATAGACAGCGTATAGAGACTGTCCTTCTATGCGTTATTATTCTAAGCATTAATCATTTAAATACATAGTTCAAAATTTCCGATATACGTCCGGCACTGCACATTATTTATTATTCATAATAACAAACAGCCAACCAACTCGAAATTCACCTTCGAGTTCGTGGGTGTCTGGGTAATTACATAGAATATGAAATACCTCTAGAAGTAGCACTCACGTACAGTCAGGGAAACTGATTGTATAGCAAAAAATAAAAAAAGTCAGTAGTATATGGCTACAACACCTTTATTTAGATGGCAGTTTCCTAAACAATACATTTTTTCCCTGACTATATCTAATAATGATACTGACTAAAAGGTTATTTTTTTGAACCACTTCAAAAAAGAAGGAGGTTCTCAATTCAGTTGCTTTTTTTTCTTTGTGCCTGTGTAGATGTAGGTACTACGTGGCTGCGTGAACGACGCGGTAAGTAATTGCGGTCGCTCACTAAACGGTCCAATACAAAACAGGGTTATCAATTAGTCAAATCACTAGCGCGTATACACAGGCGCAAGCAAAGGTTCAAACCCAGACTGTTTTGAAAGTAACTAACGTCCAAAAAACGAAATCCAAGCTAAGTTTCGCATCTGTGCGTACGTGCGTTCTTCTATGGTACCTAATTGGTATACTGTTCTCTAACTGCACCGAGTACTAGATAAAGGGCATAATAAAACACACAAATCGGCCGCAAATAGGAAAATATTTAATATTTTATTACACTTAATTGTCAGTCGAATCTGTGAAGCCGGAATTTAAATAACAAAACCTAATGGTTTGTGTAAAATGCTAAACGGTGCTAAATATTTAAGTGCGCTTTTGCATTTGCCTGAGTAAAACTGCTGTTCCTAATAGCTTATTTATCGCATTATTCGAATATTTCCAGTTCCTTCCAAACTCTATAGCTCAATCTTTTTTTTTACAATTTATGGGTGCATAAAAATCTTTCTAATCTTATAATACACGCAGGTTATTCCTACTGATTTCGCCATATCGCTACTCCTAAAAAATCTGTTGTTTACTTATAGTTAAAAACGGTTAAAAAGTAAGTAGGTATTCATAATTATTACTTATTATATTGTAGAGTTCTAATGAAATATTTTCCCTTTACCCATATCTACCAATAACAGGAGGTGCCATGTTACCCGCCCCTACCCTTTTAAACACATGTAACAATTTAATTAATTAAGGAGCCTTTTCCTTTTCGTTAAACAGGATATAATTCGACATAATTTCCCATGCATTTATTCATGAAGTATGTGGGTGTGTGCGGCCAAAATGTGCTACAAAACGTTTAGTTTACATTGAAAATAGAAAGGATTTAATTAGACTAAAGTCTGGAATAATTCGTTTCAAATGGGTTATTATAAAATATCATAATACTCAAGGCAACGTCTCCTTTTGGCACAGTTTCGTATGCATTTATTCTATGTTGTATGTAAAGTTGAAGGTGGGTGGGTAGGTGCGGTTAAATTGCACTAATAACTGTATTCAGAATAGGACACAATCGATACTAATTAATTTTAAATAATACGGTGAGAAGTATGCAAAAGGACTTGATTTGAATTGCTACGATTATAAATTGTGGAATATTCGGGTGTGACTGGAATTATTCGTTGAGGTGACAGATATGGATAGACATAGCTGGATTATTATTTTATAACCACGTTATTTGATTTGAGAAATAGAAAGAAACTGAGAAAGCATTTGATTTTTTTGACTCCAATGCAAATTACAAACTTTTAAGCTCCTACTAAAGAGAACTAAAATAATGTATTTCTCGTTACTCTTTTGGGAGTCGGAAAAACTCGAGTGAATTCTCCAAAGAAAGGTTTTGTTGTCTTTATAAAATACAACTTAACTTATGAATGTTACCTACAGTTATTTTAATAAAAAATCGCTTACCTCGTCCACGCTACAGTACAAACTACTTAGCACTTACCTGAAAAGGAAAATTGAAATATTTAGAACTAAGGACTATCTTTTAATAGCAACATTACCATAAAGGCAATTGAGTAACAGACATAAACAAATCGTACACCTCGACGCCATAAAAGTCATGTTTTACGATAAAACACGAATCAAAACATTGACTTGTATCGTTACACGGAACACGTTTGACACACTCTAATCATGTAAAGGACAGACATGCATACGGTGTTTACCCTACCTATCCTTTATCAAAAACTAGAGAAATATACACGGGTAGGTGGCGCGCTGTCTATTTTATTCAAATGTGATGCGGGACAAGATGCCTGCAGAGTGCCTGGTGACCTAACTTACAGGTTTTGAAAAAACTTAGTTTAGGCACCAGTCTTTCACAAATCTAAATATATAAAAGCGGCCAAGTGCGAGTCGAACTCGTCCATGAAGGGTTCCGTAGCAGCAAGTAACATAATATTTCAAAGTTCTTGTAGTTCGTTGTAACTTTGATCGATGTTTTAATAATAGTGTATTTTTTACCCCGACTGCAAGGAAATGGTTATGTTTTTCGCGCCGGTAAAAGAAAATAAAATATTCTTTATTACCTGATATCTTCCAAACTACTTAACGGATATATTTCGTTAGGGTATCGTTAGATTCGTCTCATTAGTCCAAGTGTTCTTAGATACGTGGCGAAAAAATTAAATTAACGTGGCAGCTGCGAAATGCCATTGTTTGAAGTTTAAATAAAAATATTTTTTTCTAAAGCTATAATATGGGTATCAAATTCAAGGGCTTATTTTAAGGATTCTAAAAATGTATATCATCACAGTAATAATTGAAAAATAAATATAAAAATCGCGTAATAAAAATATTTTTTTCTTCGATATGTGCAATGTGGGTATCAAAATAAAGAGCTCAGTTTAAGGATTCCAAAAAGGTATTACAATGCCTTAGTAATGTAATAATAATACAAAAAAACCGGCCAAATGTGTAGTTGGAAACGCGCATTGTATAGGGCTCCGTCATCCGTCGGCGTCGTTGCCTTAGCTTACCCATGCAGTTCATGTTTAGTCCCCATATTTTATATTTTTAAATTGTCGTGCCGTATTAGACACCAACACCACTGATGCGATTGTCACTTTGACGTCATTGAAAAATGTATAATAATAATAGGTAAGTACCTACCTATCTATAACATTTATAAATATCTAATTATTTCGTAATGTAACTTAATATTACTTTATTTTAATTTAATCAAGGTATAGTCGGTAATAAATAACCTACTTATAATTATATTTATAATTATACTGATAGTGTCTTTCATCCATCAAATAAATTTGTCAATTTCGACATATTTTTTCATTAAACGAAACGTGAGTATTGTTGCAACACATCGAGTTTATTCGTTTTTCTCAATCTATTATTTCCACATAGGTAGTACAGGCTATTAAACAAAGTCGCTTCCCGCCTTCAGTCCCTCAGTCATGTCGCTTTGATCTTTTGAATTTAATGCGGTTTTATTAACAGATAGATCGATTCAAGAAGAAGGTTTATACGTATAGTTTGATATTGTTTTGAGTTAATTTGTTGAAATATAACGATAATTGATCAACATTTTAGGAGAAATCAAGCACGGTAACCGTGCGAAGCGGCGGGTTGCTAGTTTTATATAATAATAATAATAAAAAAGATTTTTTTAATTTAGAATATAGTTAGTAAAAGTCTGCTAAGAACGGATTTTGTGACAAGGCCGGATTAAAGATGTCTAATGGCTATTGCAAGTTTGAATGAAAGTCATTCATTTTTGTGCTACAAACTTGAAATATTGCAGGAAGGTAGTTTATAGTTAGTAAAATTCTGCTAAGAACGGATTTTGTGACAGGGCCGGATTAAGAATGTCTAATGGCTATCGCAAGTTTGTATAAAAGTCCTTCATTTTTTGTGCTACAAACTTGAGATTTGGCACGGAGGTGGTTTTTAGTTAGTAGACATCGACTAAGAACGAATTTTGCGACAGGGCCGGATTAAAGAGTTCTGATGGTTCTCGCAAGTTTGTATGATAGTCTTTCTTTTTGTGTGCTACAAACTTGAAATTTGGCACGGAGGTAGTTTATAGTTTGAAGACGTCCGCTAAGAACGGATTTTGCGACGGGCCGGACTAAGGAGGTCTAATAGCTCTCGCATGTTTGTATGAAAGTCCTTAATTTTTTGTGGTACAAACTTGAGATTTGGCAGAGAGGTAGTTTATAGTTAGTACCTAGACGTTCGCTAAGAAAAAAAATTGTGACAGCCTGCACTAAGGGCTCTCGCAAGTTTATATGAAATCCTTGGCTTTTTGTACCTGAAAGATGGTAGATAGATAGAATGAAGCTAAGAGATGTAGGGTAGGAACAGAATTTATGACAGGGTCGGGTTTAGGGAATGTAATCGTTTTCGCTACCATGTGTTCAACAAACATTTATACATACAAAAAAAAAACAGAAAATACAACTACATTAAATTCAAACGAAGATAGGTGTTACTATATTTTTACAATAACATTTACGTAGGTAAGTAGTTTCATCAAGTAATAGTTCGAATATTTTTTGTATTTTCCCCTGGGTACCTCCGTGACGCTTTTCTGTGGTAAAAAGTATCTTATAGTACCTAAACCTGGTATTCACATATCACCTAATTAAATACCAAATTCCAGACAGTATTTTAAACATGTTTGTTTATCCCACATTCACCATCGTTTTCAATAAAACTCTAGATAAAATTTTCGAAGGCCCCCATTTTAAATCTTTATCCACTCCATCCATTTTTCGACTCTATCATAATCACAAATGCCATCTTTTTAAATAAATAATTACTGCAGCCTGAAAATAAAACTATACATGTGGTGTAAAGTGAGGTTTTACAAACATTACAACATACACTCGGCGTCACAAAAATCGCACCTCTTTAAGAATTCCCTTCAAAGTCATTTTAACCCTATTAATCATGGTATACATATGACTATAAGGTATAATTGGAAAGGCAATTTATTTATATTTCAGAATAAATCAATGGATTTGGTTTTTTGTTAACCAGGGAATAAAAAAAAGCAAGCTAATGCAAATGATTAAAAAGTTACATTTTATTTTATCAGCAAAAATTACAACAAAGTCCTTAAAACTAACTTAAAACCTAGTGTTACCCCCCCTAGCCCTGATGACTGCTTCCATGCGTTCTCTCATGGACCTTATTAATGTGACAACAGTCTCTTGTGGAATGTTGTCCCATTCTGCAACGACGGCATCTTGAAGGTCTTGGAGAGTGGTAGGGGCAGGATTTCGTGCCCGTACTCGCCGTTTCAGTTCATCCCAAAGGTGCTCAATAGGGTTCAGGTCTGGACTTCGCGCCGGCCAGCGCATAACAGGGATGCCAACTTCTTGCAGGTAGTCTCTTACAATTAAAGCGGTGTGACAACGGGCGTTATCGTGCATTAACGTGAACCCACTGCCAACAAAACCCGCATAAGGGACAACCTGCTCCTCTAAGATCTCTGTTATGTACCGAGCAGCAGTCAGCGACCCTTGCCCGCGAGCACTTCCAGTCCGAGAAACACACACAAGGTTCGTTTTACCGTCGATTGACATGCCGCCCCAGAACATGCACGAGCCACCCCCGTATTCCACTGTCTCTTGAATACAGGCTTGTGCGAATCGTTCCCCTTGCCTCCTATACACTCTTCGACGCCTGTCGTTGCAGAAAAGACACACCCTCGTCTCATCCGAGAAGAGCACAGCCCTCCATTGGTCTATTGTCCAATCCACATGGTCACGGGCAAATTGCAACCGGTCTCTCCTATGCTGTGCAGTCAATTTGGGCCCTGTAGCAGCCCTATGAGTTGCAATTTTCTTCTCCCGCATTCTTCTTCTAATCGTGGAGACGCTTACAGAAGTTCTGCGAGCTGATCGCAGTTGTTGTTGCAGCTCAACAGCATTGGAGAACCGATTACGTAAAGACGTCGAAACAATGAAGCGATCGTCTCTTTCGGATGTGCACCGTTGTCTTCCAGATCCACGTCTTCGGATATAGCCACCAGTCTCTTGGAAACGTTGGAACACTCGTCGAACGGCAAAACGACTCAAGTTCAGTAAGTTACCGAGCAACATCACATTGCCGCATCCCTGATTGCAGTAGTGCAATGACTTGAGCGGCTTCATCTGCAGTGGTATCCATCTTCTGGGGTATTTTTCTTGCTGTAGCTGTTCACGTGTGTTCACTTCAAAGGTTGAATAGCGAATGACCCACATTTAACCCGGGTCGCCCGTTTTATACCCTTGTAGGGAGGTGCAATTAGTGGCCGTTGTAATGCGTATTTTGACAACATTTTTTTTAACGTTACGTGCTAATGAGATCTGTTGTGTTTAGGAATTCTAACTGTTGTTAATTTATAGGTCGTTAAACATACTTTTAATTGATACCAATATTAATTGGGTTTAATGTATTCGTTACTGGCGGGACATGTTTTAAACTTATTTTCGAAAAGGTGCGATTTTTGTGACGCCGAGTGTATATATTTTTTCTAATTAGTGCCATAAAAAAGTTGCTTAGTGTGATAGGTATTTTCTGTTGCCTGAAATATAAAAATAGTTTGCGTTAAACACCATTAAACTTGATATCTTCATAAACGCAGACGAAGTCGCGGGCAACAGCTAGTCTAACTAAATATATAGGTAAAAGCGAAAGGTCACTCACTCACTTATCACGAAATATCGAAAACTGCTTGGCGTATAAAGATGAAATTTGGCAGGGGAGGTAGTTTATAGTTAGTAGACGTCAGCTAAGAACGGATTTTGCGACAGGGCCGGATTATGGAGGTCTAATGGCTCTCGCAAGTTTGTATGAAAGTCCTTCATTTTTCGTGCTACCAACTTGAAATTTGGCAGGGAGGTACTTAGTTTATAGTTAGTAGACGTCCACTATAAGAACGGATTTTGCGGCAGGGCCGGATTAACAATGTCTAATGGCCCTCGCAAGTTAGTATGGAAGTCCTTTTTTTGTGCTACAAACTTGAAATTTGGCAGGGAGGTAGTTTATAGTTAGAAGACATCCGCTAAGAACGGATTTTGCGACAGGGCCGGATTAAGGATGTTTAATGGTTCTCGCAAGTTTGTTTGAAAGTCCTCCTTTTTTTGGGCTAAAAACTTGAAATTTGGCATGGAGGTAGTTTATAGTTAGTAGACGTTCACTAAGAACGGATTTTGTAACAGGGCCGGATTAAGAGGTCTAAGCACTCTCGCAAGTTTGTATGAAAGTCATGATTTATTTTTGTACTATCGATCTGAAAAGAGATTGCCCATTTCAGGCCCTCCAGTGAACATTAGACTAGAGAAAAAATACTTCATGCATTAATTTTGCCATAAAAAAATATGTATTTACTTTCTTCCAAATGAGCGCCACTACAATTTACAACAATTCTTTAAAACAAGTAATTCTATTGGAAAAACAAGAAGTTTTTTTATACTGACGCAGGCATAATATTGCCAGCATCAAAGCCATATTACGAGTATATCATTAATCAATCGATTTGAATCGATTTATAAACAAACACAATAACCTCAACGGCATACCCACGAGACTTGACTGGTATTATATTTAATCAAAATCCCACTAAAAGAAAACATTAAAAGAATTGAATTGAATATGTATATAAAACTAATGATGAAAATAAAAAAGTAAAAAAGAATAACAAAAATAAATAAATTATCGGTTATTTAAAAAGGTAACCGACTATCGATTTAACGTTATTATTTGTTCGTTATTGTGACAACACTGAATTTCGACTCTTCGTTTGTTGTCTATGTTGTTTATACTCAATGTGGAATAATGTGGATGTGTTTTATTTAGTTTTTCTTTTACGCACGACATTAGCTTTGTTTTAATAATTTTGTAATCACGTTCGACGATAACTTTGACTCTAGAATCAAGGATCACGACTGCTTTCGATTTTAGATACTGAACAACAACACAACACACTGATACTGATACAATGACTCAAGAACATTGTGTGAGTTGTGGTTTTAATCTGACCGAGATTCAAAATCATATCTTGGAACCCGAAGAAATAAGCGTGATACAGCAGTGGGCACTCCAAGTAAATATTCAAACCATAAAATGATTCTATTATTGCCTACATCATACAATTATTTACCTAAAAGAATATTGTTTTAGGTGTCAGCAGATAATCTTGTTTCTTATAACGTTATGTTTCTAAAATAGTGGCGTCAATTTGAATATATTTTTTACATGTCTAATACTATTAAGATTTTGGAACACTCCATTTTTATAGTAATATTTGATGTACAATCTTGGGCCTAGGACAGTATGGAGACTAGGCAATCCCCTTTAGCAAGTCTAGAGTTTATGAGTAGGAGACATTAACTAACAAAGAATTTTGTAACAGCCTACAATAAGGGCTCTCGCAAGTTTATATGAACTTGTGCTTTAGAACCACTACTTATACCATAAACCAAATCCATCCAAACTTCCAAACTAATATTATAAATGCGAAAGTAACTATGTTTGGTACGCTTTCACAATAAAACGGCTGAACCGATCTTGATGAAATTCGGTATGAAGATAGTTTGAACCTTAGGGAAGAACATAGGCTACTTAGGTACTACTTTTTATTCTGCAACTTCGTCTACATCCGCGATAACCGCCTTTCAAGCGGACGAAGTCGCGGGCAACAGCTAGTATAAATCTCCGAGTGAAGCCGGCGCTTTACATACATTGAAACTAAAGAAAAAAACGGTTTGTAAAACCCAATGTTACGATTAGAGCATAATATTTATGTAGATATCCGTTTTTTGTTGGTTACGCAGCGGTCTAAGCAGCTAACCTTGCTTCTCGAGTCCTCTGGAATCTCGAACACCGCACCCACTTGTCAGTTTTTAGAGTTCCGTTCCAATATGGTGATATGGTAGTCTTGGAATGTTTGCTCATGCGCAAAAGGTAATGAACATCTCTAACAAAACCTATAACTAGAATAATATTGACTTAATAATTGATTGATCAATTACAGTTACACACAATTACATTACGATCAATACATATACGACATAAGGCTCATGATTTAAAAAAAACATTCACCTGGAAACGTAAGCAAGTCATACAAAGAAACAATACGTCTGGCACATAAAAAAAGTAGATAAAACGATGAACGTCGCGACCCGGCGACCTCCCAGCGGGATGCCAAGCTAGTGAAAGTGAACATATACCTTTGTTTTTGCGAGCATATGGCCTCTTGAGTAAACAAACAATAAGAGACAAAATGTAATCGTTGAGGCTTTATCGCCTTTTAAAAGACAGTAAGGCTAAGTCTAGAATATTTATAATATTGGTGGTTTGGAAAAGGTCCATGTATAAAGTATTCGCAACCAAGATGTATGCAATACTAAAGACACTGCAGATACATTGACATCCTAAGCACAAAGCTGTGTTTTATGTGCCTGTATTTACATCGGCATCGAAACAGCAAAACTGCTTGACGGCGTTAATTGATATGATATGGTCATAGTACCTCTCCGGACACATTTCCTAAAAAAGAACTGTAGGCACGAAGATTTCTGTAGTACTTACTTGAAAGAAAAGTAAGAACACACACAAAGATAAACACACTGAAGTGTTGCCTGAAACGAAGCATAATGTAAAGCGAATGTTCGATAAGGTGTAACAATTGGTGGCATGCGGTAAATACACGCGCCTGTGTTCATGTATACTTAGTTAAAACTTGGTTAAAACAAACAGGAAAACAGCAGTTACAAGCTATGCATGCTGTAATTGGCGATGTTCACAACGAAACGCGAGGTAAACATGATAATTTTATTATTGTGATATTATGGTAATATTTTAACCTGCGGCGGGCATCCAGCTGAGAGAAACGATAAACATCGCAAGATTAATCACGCGTTTACAAATTACTGCACAAATTATGGCCAAAGTGGAAAACAAGCTAAGGACCTAAAACATAAATCATAGAAACCAAGACGCCTAAAAGTAGTCCTTAGATGTCTAAGTGACAAGCTAATGGCGAATTATATCCAAAAGATGATAAAATAAATCTTTTACCATCTTCCACCTTTCCTTCTACATTATGAGGAGTCACATTGTCTACGAAATCCGGGACTATTAAATGACGTCAAGATTCACAGCCTACCAAACAACGTGGTGCTTTGCATACAAAATAAGTATAGTCTCCCTTTTACTAAGCAAACACGTATTTCGACAAGCTTGATAAATTCTGTTACAAAAATAAAGAATACATAGCGTAGCGAATGTAACAAAATGTCGACACAATGACGAAGAACACTAGAAATAAATATCTAGTTGAATATAAGGAAGAACTATATTGCAAAAGTTCTAAAAATACATTATGATTAAAGAGAATAATACGGGAACAATTTCAACAGCATGGTCTTTATAACATTAGAATGCTAATCGAATCGCCTTTACTTTGCGGACTGGGTAACAATTACTGCGAAGTGCGAACTATTCTTTAGATATGTTTACGCAGTCACATGGGAACATGCGTTCCATTGATAACGTGCACCGAGCTAGCTCGAACTAAGTTTTTAGTACCTATTGGATCCTGTCGGCCAAGAGCCGAGCTAGCTTGAGGGAAACTGTCAATCCCTAGTAACAAGTGGAGTAACCACCTCAATTTCACTTCCCCTAAATTCACCAAAGAAGATTGTTACAAAATAGCACTGCTATACCCTTTTATTTTACTAGTCAGTCATAAAAGAAAACCGAGTATTATTTAAGATATTATAGCTCTTATCTAGTGTTCTTAAACTTCTCTTTTCAACGTCAGCCCTACGGAAGGTTCAAATCAATCAACGCACAGATTATTGATTCCAAACAAGAAATACGAGACAAGACTGACGGAAGGCATAAAGGTGGGGGAACGCAGCCGGTCATTAATCTTTCCCGCGTCACACGTTATCAAAAGTCTCACCCTCGCCCTGGCAACCCCAGGTAGACACATACGCAAGTAGTGCGTCTGCAAGAGATAGTTTAGATAGATAGATACGCCTATGACATGAACAACAGTCTGTGACAAACTGCCGCCGCGATGTTTTTTAGAATATCTTCAGTTAGCAAAATAATCTTCGAACAGATACAACAAAAAAAACAGGAACCGCATTTCAAAAAACGATAATTTATCCTAGCTTGTCTGTTGAAATGATTGATGCCCGGGATATCTGATATATTGAAAATAATAAGTTCATTATATAAGAGACATGTCGAGCAAGTTTGTGACAGGCTCGATCGATTTGTCTATGCACTAAAAAGAATAAGAGTCACGGTGTCAACAGAAGCTGCTCTTAACGCATATCATGGCTACGTTTCGTCAATACTAGCATATGGACTTTTGATGTGGGGCAATTCGGAGGATATCATAAGAGCATTTAGAGTCCAAAAAAAGTGTGTGCGTGCAATCTGTGGAGCCTGGTATACCGATAGCTGTAAGCCCTTATTCAAAAAGTATAATATTTTGCCTCTACCGTGCATGTACATTAAAGAATTATGCCTATTTGTACAAAAAAAAACAGAATACTTTAAGAAGTATAAAGATGTGATAAAAAGAAATGTAGCTCCTAGGAATAAAAATAAGCATAAACATATGCTCTGTGTACCACAATGTAGGCTAGCATTGTACAAAAGAAATTGTTACATAACGGCAATAAAGGTGTATAATAAATTACCTGATGCCTTCAAAGATTTACCTTTGACTATGTTCAAAAAAATTTTGACACAGTGGTTAAAGGAACATTGTTTTTATGATTTAAACGAATTTATGTCATATCGTGCAGAAGATTAAAACTAAATAATATTGAAGCATACCTTGCTGCAATATTGATATCTAATTGTATTCGTAATTTGACATTTTAATTTAACTATTTTGACGCTAACTAATTTTAATCTTATTTTATATTTAACCAAATTTTAATTATTATTTGATTTTATTTAAAAATAATATGACATATTTGCACACCATATGTTATGGTAGAATGTAATTGGGCCACGATAGTCTTATAAGTTATTCATTTGTACCTACATTCTAGCAAATAAATTAATTTGAATTTGAATTTGAATTTGAGAGTCCTTGATATAAGATTGAGATTCTTCTTCATACGAAAATAACTTTAAGAAGGGGCAACTTAATTCAATTCTCTTTTCTTGTCAATAATAATACCAGCCTATAATTGTCCAACTGCAGTGCAAAGGCCTATTCTCATACTGAGAAGGCATGAGCATTGATCACCACGTGCGCTCAAGGTGGATAAGCGATTTCAGACTTACGAGTATAGTACATATATATCAATTATAAGTCCAGGTTTCCTCACGATGTTTTCCTTCACCGATGTCAATGTTGTCCAAGATTTTAGAAAGTACTTATGAATTGAAAAAGTCACAACCTCATGCATGAGAGGCGGGCGCCTTAACCATTAGGCCATTACGACGTTAATGTCATAATAATAATCTTGACGTTGACGTTCAAAAATGCCTTTTAATGGTCAAATTGAAATAAATACTAGATTTTGATCTACAAAACTCAACAAATCTAATCAGTCACAAGACAATCGCGATTTCTCATTCTAATTCAAAACACTGCTCACCCCACGTATGAAATCGAAATCAAAACCACGATCGAAATGATAGACCTGTCAAACTAAGCAGTAACAAGAGGACCATTATGAGGACTGCATTACATTCAATAACAATGTTGATTTCGACATATCCGCACTTGACACCTGCGCTATCGAAGAGGGGCGGGCGGTACACGTCAAGAATGATATGAGATGGAGACATTTGGAGGTTGGTCTAAGTTCATGAAATAACATAGGTACTTACTTGTGAGCAATCTTGGATTCTATCTTTAAGGAGTTGCAGTGGTTTGGGAATAGACTGGCGGACTAGACCCAATAAAAAAAGTCTTTGGTTAGAAGAAATCTATGAACATTTATGGTAGAGCTTTCGAGTCAGATTCTCCAAAGAACAAAAAGTGGAAAGAGCTTTTAGCGCAAAAACATCGCAAAGTATATTAACATTGTTTGTGACATATTTAAAAAACCATAATTGACAACATTTCAAATTTTTAACCTACTTGTATTATTACGTTATATAAAAGTAAATACAAATTTAGGGCACCCGTATTTTTCCGTTTTTCAAAATTATGTACTTTTCATTCATAATTTAACCTTTGAAATTAGGTGTATTCTAAAAAGACGTAAGCACCAAATGACGTCATACTTACGGTGGAATAGCGTTTTATCCTTTGGTTTACTGTGACCCGTCAAAAAACTATTATCATTATTATTAGACTTCATATTTATGTGACATTGACGTGTGTCTTATTTGACGTTAATGTTTTCATAACCCCATTGAAATGCTTATGCAAAGGTAAACTACCTCATTCCACCGTATATGTGACGTCATCACATGCTTTTGGGTTTTACTTATTTTTCTCAGAAATAAAGAAATAAAAAATAAAATATATATATATCATTTCTTTATTTTCGTAATATTATTTTTTTACTCAGGATACGAAAATAAAGAAATGATATTTTTGTTTTAAGGTCGTGTCAGTTTTGAAATGTTGTCAATTACCCATGAGAACTCTATAAAAGAACCTTAGTAGAACGTATGACCTGAACTCTAGAGGTGAATAAGTAACCATTCCCAAGAACATCTAAAAAATTGAAAAAAATTGTAGGAAGTTAAAAACAGCCGCTGTCATCTATCACTCAGGCGGCTGTCCAACCCCAAAGGCAGCAGTCGTGTGGGTGTCGTAATGACCTTGGCGCGTCGAATCAATACAGAACAATGCTCTCGATCACCCATTGTTTCAAGCCAGGCTCCAATTTACACTTATTGGAGTTCGGAGTATTGCGTTAAACATTCGACCAGTGATGTAAATATGAAAGCAGGTTTTTAGAAAATTGCAAACACATTTTGTTTGAAATGTGTGTTGTGTAAGCCAATATAAATATAATTGCCGTTTGTCTAGTTACTTTGAAGTTACAATTAAAGTTTTAGCCAGATGCTTTTAGTCTCCTACAGACATTGAATTTTGTATTTTTGTGTTCATAATTGGTTCATATTTTAGCCCATACAGCTCTCTACTATGTGTTATTTGAGAACTTTATGTACCAAAGTTTTAACAACCAGGCTTCATTTGGAAATTGGATCAATAATCAGTATTTGTATAGAATGCTATCGCTTTTCACTTCAGAAATTTCATAAATGTCAGAACACTTTCATTCAGCAACTCGATCTTACTGCTGACTTATGTAGATGACAATAGAGTCATTAGTAATGACAAAGACCACCCAACCGAATCAGTTCACACGTATACCATAAAACTAAGAACACACGTATAGAGGTTGATGCTTTCTAATATCCTCGCTCCGGGGAAGGAGTGTCACGTGTCAAAACAATTTCTCTACATTCTCACTGGCCACTTTTCATTACCTATATTATTGATTGCTGAGCAATATAACTTTAATTATAGATTGTCATTGTCCACCATTTAAATCACCATATTGAACGCACGAAGAAACGCATTGTGAATAAGAAGCAGGACTTGGCGAGAATAAGTAATATGGAATTACCTATTACCTACTTAGGCCTATGCCTAGGTTCATTTAAACCAAGCTTAATGATTCATTGACAGTTTATGGAGAGGCGTTAGAGTTGAATGAAGATTTTCCATCGATCAAACGACTAAGCAAATTAAATCGATCGATCTATCAATTGGCCGATTACTCAGCAACTCGAAATATCTCGTTCGGTCGTGCTCTTGCAATTGCGTGGATTGACAATAATTGCTCTATCGCTATTAAGATCCTGCGACCGAAGCTACTGTTTATATCTCAGGCGCATTTGTACAAAGACGTTTCACACAGCTGACAGGTTTGATTGATGTCTGACAAAATGGCGACATACGAGGAAGATGTTGGACTGCGTGTGTTGTTGGTGAGCCTACAATCAGTACTAATGTAATTTCTTTGGAATTTATTACCAAATAGCTGCGATGAACTGTATTGTTGCTGGTTTTTGTCAAAGCTTCTTCATTCACAACGTCATTCTCATCATTCTGTGGTGACATTAGATTTCAAGATTTTAAGCGAATGCATTGCAGCGAAAAATGCACTTTCGTAACTGACTCAATTGCTTCTGTCTCTATTTCTATACGACTCGCAAGTACACGAGACAGAATTCAATGTAAAACCCAGTAGCACGTCTGTCACATTTTTTACATTTTCCTTTGAAGTTGTCTGGCGGAGTGCAACGTAGTGGTATGAATCATTCATTAGGAAATAGTTAATTTCGCCCTCAAAAACTAAAAGCTGGAAACTTTTGAGGGTAATTGAAGACTCTTTAACAACGAGGACCTATTGTAGGTACGCAAAAGGTTTACGGAAATATTTTGCTGCACTTGCATCGTATTGTAATCTGTATGGGGCAGCATTCCATTGTATTGAAATATTATAACATGCTAAATTCAATCAAATTGCGTTTGCACATAGGTACGTTTAATGCATGATAAGTAAATGAGATACCTGGGCGCATTTTTTCTATTAGCTACTGCTATATCATGTTGGTACATTACTATTTGACGAAAGTTACTATTTGATGTTATAATGACTTTTCTCTTTGGTGACTGTACATTCACAACACAATCAGACGACCATAAAATGCCTTCAGTGATTTCCCCCATATTTCTTTCTAAAGGTAAAGATTTGTCGCTCAATCTTTGGGGAAAGGAGACCACCTCATGTGCCTATGGAATAACAATTAATTTTATATCCTCTTACGTAGTGACATAGTGATGTTCCATATCGTTGTTACTTTCAAATTCAAAGCATTTATTTCAATTTACAGGTACTTTAGAATAGGCAAAAGTCGATCAGTTTGTCAGAAAAGTTAAAGTTATTTGCTCGTTCCAAAAGGTTTCAATAAAGTAAGGTAAGATAAGGTTTCAATGAAGAAAAAGAGTGTTCATAAAATCCTGGTTACATTATTCATGATGGTCATTCTATGTGATAACACAGTAAAGGTAAGGATCAATATAAAACAATTCAAAAATAAAGTTATAAGCCATGGCAGATTAGTGATGAACAGTTTCACGTGACAGCGCCCGTTCTAGAACATGACGCGTGGATCAGCATCATTTAGCTCTACCATCATGAAGGGAACCGAATGATCCAACACACGCGCCATCATCAGTGAGACATTTGAGTGAGCATGACAATACTCTAAACCACCATGCTCTTTCACGTCAACACACTCTGTAAAGTTTGATAAGGTTCTGATAAATTAGTGTTATCGTTTGCTTACTCATTATCGATTCATGCATGTTGTTGTTAGAAATTTTCCGTATGACCATGAATGGAATGGCAACCTTTTTTTATATGTATATTGTTCCTTTACCAAATTGCTAAAGGCTTGTTATGGAACGGCTTGTTCAAAATTCTCCTTTAACTCCGATGTTTATCATAGGGATCTGATCGATGTGTAAGTACCTATCTCATAATCCTTATAGGATTATTCATATGCCCATTTGTCGGTTCGATTCCCAAAAACGAACTTTTATTTGAATAAAAAAAAGAATTCCTAAATAAACTATCGACATCTCTCTTCAGGCCAGCACTAGGCGTCTTGTTCGCCGGTCGAATGCAAACTGATCACGAAGGCCGGGGGGTACGTGACCACTGAATACGGGCCACAGACACACGGATGTCTTCCATTGACTGATGAACTACTATTTGTTTATATGTAAGTACTATAATATAGCACACGTGACTCATGTATGCCACATCACGGACTAAAGTCATAGAAAAAATGGATTTGGAGAAAGATTATTCGTATCTCTTTGTGGCACTGCTGTATATTAGAGTAGACATAGAGAGAAAGTTTCCTTTATACAGTAATAATCCACCGCTACAGGATTGCAGGGGTTACAACAAAGGATCCTCCGCTTTCGGTATGCAGTCTTCAGGATTTCAACCCTGCAATGTGCGATAACTAGGATGTTTAAGTATCAGATTTGGACACAAGAACATAATTGCTTTTTCGCCCTAGGAGGAGTATGTAAAGAGGAGCCGTCAGAGACGAGTTAAACGGATTCTGCCGTTCGCAAGCGAAAAAAAAAACTGGGTTCATTAAAAATTGCTTCACGATAGTTAAAATCTAAATATTTGTTAAGTGTTATTTAAATCAAACCTTTTCTAAATCTAGAATGATAATAATATACCAATCTCTATTCAAATTAATAGAAGATGACCTGAAACTCGACTGCGCCGAAAACGGAATTAGATTAGGTCATCCGCGACTGGATGGAACATTAATTTTATACAAGAGACCCAAATATGACGTAATAGTCTGCTGCGATCAGAAAACCAGACAGACAACAATGCATCATATTATGTGGTTATAACAATATATTCATCAATCACTTGACCGAAATTCTTGTCTTAGGAACAATAACGTAAATAGAATTTAAAGAACGTTCCAGCTAAATATTAAACCAAATATAATATCAGTCAAGCGTGGGATATTTGCCATCACCATTTATACATCACATAAAACAAATGTACGTCTCGTCGTTTGTTCTTCCCAGTCGTAGGCCTCAGGCAACCAACTCGTTCCTGCTTCCTTTGCCAAGTCGTCAATAGCCGTATTGACCTGCCACGTGGAAAGCCTATGCTCCTATTGCCAGTTCTGTTTCTCCAAACAGCGACATAAACCACAAAGGTACACGTTCCTTATGTACCGTGCTTAAAAGCTACCGAAAGTTCCTTATGTATCGTGCGTAAAAGCTACCGAAAGTGACGTCAGAATTTGCTTTCGTACACACAATAGCTAATAACCAGCTCAATAAATCATAAGAGAATCCACTTCATTAGGAGTAGTTGTACCTTGTGTTACGTGATCTTACGTAATACATGTCTCATCGAAAGTGCTAACTTGTCAATGAGAACGATCTTCGTGACAATCTTCAAAATTTCAACTTTATCATTGTGGTTAAGTATTTCACTGTCTATCAGCATTTCATTGCGGTGACGCAATGGCGTCTCGACCAAATATATAGCCATCCATTCCATCTATCCAATCTTTTCTATTCAGGGATTAGATATTTCGACGAGTCATTACACAGAAAAAAGAATATCCCATCCTGATAGTTCAAAAAATGGCAATGATCATTGGCAGACTGAACACCCCATTCCAAGGCACTGGGTAAAGTACCTAGCTAAGGTTGAATCTGATACTAAGCACAAATTTTGGGTCTGAAACAAAGTATTTTTTCATTGCTTCGTAATAAGGAAACAAATTGGTTTCTTAGTGATTGAAGCTTGTCTTATAGGTGTTAAAAGGATGCACATATTCCTCAACTTCTCACTGCGCGTCCGCTTAAGATCGTAATACTGTCAATCCATCAACTACCTAGCCTTCTCCCAACTATGTTGGTGTCGGCTTCCAGTCTAACGGGATGCAGCTGAATACCAGTATTTTACATGGAGCGACTGCATATCTTACCACAACCCAGTTACTAGATAACATCAATACCGACGATTGTCGAAGATCTACGAATGACAGCCGGGGCCAACGGCTTTACGTGCTTTCCGAGGCACCGAGGAGGTATGAAATAGATGGTCACCCATCGACTAACGGTCAGTACGGGCTTCTACTTAGCCAGTCCGTAATACTGTCCGTAAGATGAAAATACTCCTTGTTGGAATTTAGAGCAAATCGCATGCGTATGTTTACTATCTGATAACACATGCATACAGACAGCGCCATCTATTCGTCTTATGGCGCACTAGTTGTCTAAGTAGCAATACTGCGATAGAAACTAGAAAAGCTTATCTTGAAAGCTGACTTCGGAACAGATATTAGATTTTTTTATACTTAAGCATTTACACAAGCTATTCGACTGATGATAACCTACCCCTACCAAAACGAAATCAATTGACCAATAATTTTATATCCCAGTAAAAAAAAACAAACATGGATAAAGTTGATCGGAGTTGCATACAATACTTTTGTACTGGCAAAGTAAGTTGTAAGACATGTACGTAAGAGTGAGAGTTGTGTGTCGGACGTCCGTCTAGTTGTTCTGTTCGTCGCTTCCTGCCGCGGTCGGTATTAAACCACGCTGTACGCATGCGCCATGCGCGGATTGGTGCGTGAATCATGTGCAAGCGCACGCGTGCCTCTGACACTTGGATGTCCTTTTTAGTACCGTACCTACGTTAAACCAAATTAGTAACAATTAATTATTAATAATAATTGAACCCACGTATGCACCCCATTTTATGTAATTAATAAAACTAGGCTAAACAAATGCCTTAGAACTATAACTGTCAAACAGGCTTAATTGATCACACTATATTTATTCTCATAGGGAAATATTATTCGCTTTAGTAGTAAAATTCACTACTTATTTTTAGCATCTGAAACTAAAAGACCGAAATAGAACATGAAACCCATTCAGAATTAAACTTTACAAGAAAAGCTAATAGCTTCTAATGTTTCCAGCAGCAACCATATTTGACCCATATTAATACACAGCAATGTGTGCATTGCCTCGCAGTATTTAAGTGTTAAATTGATATGCACCACCAGTTGCACGTGCATAGAAAGGCGTACTTCCGAACTTCCTGCAAGTCCCCATATGATACAACACGTTCGCACAGTATTTAGTCCAACCTCACGTATTCGAAGAATCCTAAGTTAATACAACAAACTAGTACGATTATCCAGTGAAATCATCCGCGACATTCTTTAGCCATTGCGCGTCTTAAACAGAATAGGACGTACAAATAAGAAAGATAAAACTGTACTTAGGCACACTATGAGTAAGACTAAAGTTACTCATGTTTTCGCATTTTTAATCAAGCATGTTTATGCTAGATAGCAAGTTATTTTGCATAACCACGTGGATCTCTCTTTTAGCATCGATTACTTATTTGGAAGTGTAAGAATTCCGATGGTCATTCAAACTTACACAACTTTGTGTTACATCATTTTGGTGGTGTCTTGTGGGCTTTTAATACAATCGAACAATAACATAGCAACCCGTTTTGGTTGACTTTCGCCAAAAACACTGCAATACATTAAACAAAGCCTTATCTACAGTATGTATTCGCACTTGCATTTATAAATCAGCTTAAGTCCCTAAAAGGTGCTCGTTACCTTAGTATTATTCAATAAAAGGTTCTTGCGAGAGACCGTGGTCCCTTCAAAGTGTTAACGGCTAGGTAATTAACGACAAAAAACGAATTAAACATAAAAGGGTTTAAGCTTACTTGTACGCTTCAGAAATCCATTATTAGGTAACCTCTATTTTGGCACTGCACCAGACTGAATAACTTCAACAAACAGAGTGCACTGGCTTCATAAAGGAACTGGCAAGATAAACACACAAGGTAAACACCACAAAATCTCTAACAGCACGACAGTCATTTCTAATCCGGAGCGAGTGTAAACTACTGCATTTCATATCGATCGTACAGCTGCAGTCATTACAATGGAACGCTTCGACTCTACTAACAACATTGCCGTACCTTTTGTGCGCCAACATTCATAACTAATAAAGTTATAATTACCTATGATATGACCTATGTAAGCAGTTACTGTAATTAGACCATTGTGGATGATGAGAATTGTAATTGTCACTAAAAGTATATATATATGATAAGTAAGGTATTATCCATTATTATACATATTTTCAATCATTAGCTATAGAGCCTACTAGTTTTTTTTTCTTATAGCTTTGCCCGCAACTTCGTCTGCGTGTTTTTTTTTACGGATCTCTATTTTTTTATAATTTCTATAGCACTCAGGGATAACATAGTTCCCTATTAGGGGAAAAATTTAGAGAATCTGATTAGTAGATCCGAATATTAGCCCGAATGAACACAAACTCAACTTTAATTTATAACATGTAGTGTTAAAAAGATTACATGGCTCATATTTTGATAACCAGAGATTAAATAATTCTCATCACATTCAGGAACATTTCAAATGTGCAATCCCTGATGTCATATCCATTTCTTACTAAAAGTAATGATGACATCAATGAGTGGTTCCATCAGGAAATGGATAAGCGAAATTTTTTAAACATTTCCTCATCCAACGGAAATAAAAATGGCTGTCATACGTGCACAGATTAAAAACTTCATCATGTAATCGCACTTCCTTGTTTTAAAAAAGCAATCTGCATTCTGTTTCTATCTCTCTCTCAAAAACATGTATGACAGAGATAGGCTATGTGGTAGGAAAATTGATCCGCCAGCCGATGTTGAAATGAGATACTACCTACTCGTGCATTCGCGTCCCTAGATTCTTATTACCTGCCATGTACGGAAAAAACAATACGTTATCCAGATTCATGTGGGGTTTCATACTGTCTCTCAAAGTGAAGTGTTTAGCCTTAGTGTTCGGCTATGCCTATAGGCGTATTTCTTGAGACTTGAAATGCCTTTCATATTATCAAAGTAATTTAATTTTGAAAATACTACGCCTCTTGTACGAACTCAATTAAGAAAAAACCCTGAGTAGGTAAGATGAAACCAAATTAATTACTCTTTATAGCCGACTTGATCTAATCACAAGAAATCTCAAGCGGTAGTGGTACATAAAAAGATACGCCAATAATGTTTACGATTGTAATCCAGTCTTTAAACAGACGTAATTAATGAATACGTCGAATTACATCAGACGATTGCATTCCCCTCACGATCTTGCAACTTACAGCACGCGAAAGAAAATGGCAAATCCAGTTGGATAGCAAACAGACCAGAATTGAATCACGAATGGACAGGTCATTGGATACAATACAATAGAGCAAAATAAAGATTGAAGAAAAAACTCGCTATAAGAATCAATACTAAACAGTATATGGGCAAAAATACAATGATAACAAGTTACGTTCTGTATGAGCACTATTCCAACTGATTTGGAAAGAGAAATTCTTCAATATGTTACACGCAGAGGAATTCGACAACGAATTGAAATAAGGAGCAGCTGCAGCAGTTTGAGGGCGTGTTACCCAAAGGATCATGACTGGTTGCGAATAAAATAGAAAGTTGAAATTTTAACGATCTTCTACTTGTTGTTTTACTACTGGTTGTTTGATAGGGTACATAATTATTGCTAATTTGTAGTCTGCAATTTGACATTGATGAGATGTGATCAAAGAAACGACAGACAGATCGTGTGAATAGTGACAAAGAAGATGATATGGGTAAAAACAGACGTGACCTGACGAGATCCCATTCAAATTTTGGTTCAGTCAGGAAGACGATGAGTAGAAGATTTAAAACACATTCAAACAGACACAAATAAGGAACAGAAAATACGTACAGATAATGTTTATTTCTATAGAGGTACCTATATTCTAGCATACTTGCGGTAGGAGATTGTACAGTAAGAGATGTAGACACCATGTGTAAAAGGCCATACAGGGAGCTGTAATAGTCATCATAATTTAAATCCTCTATCTAATTGAAGCGACGAAATTATGAAATACCTTATTTCTTTCCCTTATAAGTGAAGGAATTATGTAGGCAGATTGTTAAAAAAACAATCATAATTTTGACGTGTATATCCAATACACTGTAACTCGAGTTACAGTGTTTTGCCTTAATAGCGCTCATTTGATTTCTTCGAGGAGGTTACATATCCCTTTATTATTATTTTTTTATTTTACAGTACGTAGAAGGAGATATGAGCATATAAGAAACACTGTATTTCAATTACATTTACGGTTTGGTAAGGCAAAGCACTGTGATTGAAGTTACAGTGTTTTGGCTAAAAAATTAGTTGAAACTCTCGAGATACAGTGTATTCGAAAACCAAACTATCTGGATACGCCGCGCGCGGTGACACCTCTCTACGCGTAATACGTGCAAGACGCGTGTGGGGCACGAGAGTGAGAGCTCAACGGATAGTGGTCGCGCATTGTTCGGTCAGTGTATTGATCGACAGCCGGCGCATACGCTCAATACGTTTACGTAAGAGGATACCGTAATAGACTATTAGTGAGATTGTCACAAAGCAATATACAACATCACAACCATTCAACTTGTTCTACAATGGCTTCAGAATTAAACAGTATGAAAAATGATAGTGAGAATATCACCAACGGCAGAAATAAGGAGCGTCCTGCAGTGCTATTCTGTTACAATCTCCCTCGGTGAACACCTAGGTGAAGGGAGCTGTCATCCGATTGTAGTGCTTTGTAAATCCCTAGCATCGGGACAGATGACAGCTCACTTCACCTAGGAGTTCACCGAGGGAGATTGTAACAGAATAGACATATTGGTATGGCATTGAGTTTAATTGTTCTACATATGTATTCGATTCACGTTAGCACATCAGCCCCTTGATACCCCTTAGTGAATCTTAAATAAATGAATGTATCTTGGTGGCGACGTCAACTACGTCCATCATTGCAAAAGGAAAATTCTGATACTGGACCGATAACGAGACTAGCAAGAAATAGTTCGGAACACTGAGTATACACTGGACACATCACGTGGTCTCAAAAACTACTGACATAGAAGTAGCCAAAGCTCATGAATTTGTGATTTTTTTTACTAATATACCAGTAAAAACCACGGAAGCTTTGAATTCCTCACTTGACATCTCAATTGCCTTTTTAAAAACGATCTGAACGTTTCAGGCCGCCCAGTAGAATTTCATTTTAAACATATTAAACATATTAACCGCTTTTCGGCAAATCAGAAGAAAATTTCCTGATTATCTGTGGGGTATGTCTATTAAAGTTTGTACGGCTATAATTTAAACAATCGCGCCTTATTTGGCTGTCACTTTATTAAAACACATAGTATTTCCAGCGACGGAAAAAGCACAGGATGCCATAGATGACCTCTCCAAGGCATTTGATTGCGTAAATCATGACACACTACTTTTGAAACATGAGCATTACGGACTAGGTGAACTTGCGGTTAGTTTAGTAAAATCTTATTTGATTAATATAGCAGCAAATCCAAATGAGGTGAAATCACATGGTTCAATAGTAGAAACGGGGGTTCAACAAGGCTCATTTGTTGAAAAACCACACCAAAAACAGCTCTGTTCTCACAAATCCAATAAACTGTAACTAAAGATACAGTGTTTTGCTTAAACAATTGGATACATTTCATTGGCTTTCATAGGGACAAAACACGTTCTCTTAGTTATTTCTAATTGTATGGGTAGTATGATTGCAAACTTGACATGGCTAGATAAGACGTAAACATACCTATCATTTGGTACCTAACACTATATATTATGTTATAAATAAGGTACCAAAAAGAACCAAAAACTAAAAAAAGTTTTGAAAGCCCTTTTCTCGAAATAGGAATTTCTGAGATACGGTGTCTTGGATTTACACGTCAGAATTGTGCCTAGATTAGCTCGATTAGGAAATACAGTATTGTAGAGGAAGGTGCCTATTTTATAATCATGGAAGGAAATATGTAAAACATCATTAATCTCTTAAAATATTTACAATTCCTAGATTTAAAACAACACCCGCATCCTGATTTGGTGTGAATGTGCAGTTCTAAATATAACCGTGGCTTAAACATCTGAGGGGAATTCGGGAGTTCAAAGACCTCGCGAACCGGCCCGTGCCGCGATAAAATATACCATTTTTATGGGAGAACTCGAGCGAAACAAAGTTCACGGGCAGACATAATAAACGCAATTTATTCGATAAAGTAATGGCGTAATTTATTAATATTGACGATAATATCGGGATCACTTCATTCTATTTCAGGCACAGGACAAAAAAGCTTTGTGCCATAGGTGCAGATCTCAATTCTAAGAGTTTGCACTTCTGGAAGCCCTTATGTAAGTACCTAGTTCTTGCATTGGTTGGCATTCTTCCAAGGCTATAAATGTCCTGAGCGGCGAAAACCATAGATACAGCTTCCTTATACAGTTAAATAGTCAGCTGGATTGAGATATACAGTTTTTCAGCTAACCTTCGTTAATAACGAACGACGTATTTATTTACTTACTTGCTAGTTACCGGTAGTAAAGACCTTTATCACTAATTCTAGTACATCATAAATGTAGATCATAAAGTTCATTGCCAAAGTCAATTAAGAGTAACCGTGTTAATTTAAGAGAACATGCCATCGTCCCTATCTCATACATGCAGGTACTTTTATGGTAATAAAAAGGTAGAGTGATGAATTCATTACTTTATGGCAGTGTTGAAGAGTGGATGAAAACTTCGAGTAAAGCAAAGAATTCTTATCACTTTTTGAATACGCCTGCTTCACCAATGAATTAATGCCTATAGAAGCAAATCAATGAGAAGCTTTTGAGTCAGCAGAATAGTCAAACGCAAGGGCTCTCCAATATCAAATCAATCGATACTTGAAACCAAATCGTCGAGGTAGGACCAAAACAAGTACTTGTTTAAGTTAAACCCCTTGTTGAACAATAGTGGCAAGACCACACAGTTAGCTTTATAACAACGAATCTGAAACTTGAATGGTTCTTAGTCGCATTTTATTTGTGGCTGATTAAATGTGGTGACAAGTGGAAAAAACTGCGCGTATACTGCATTTGAAGAGGTTTTTTTTATTTAGTTTTTAGTTTTCATAATTTTTCTCCAAGCGACATTGCGGCACATTAGATGGAGACGGCGGGTAGAGCTCGACTCCTCTAATAAAGACTGGTCCTAGACAGATAAGGGGTAGGAGAGTGGAATCAGTGGAGAGGAAAGTTTGAAGTGCAATTGGTCATGTCGAAATTTTGTAAAAGATGACTGTAAAGGAAGAACACTAGATGATTTCTGGCAGACTCGAAATCCTTAAATTAGGTTAATAAGGATGAAGATTCTTAAAGGCAATAAACTCGATGAGCCTGAGGTAAGAAAATATTCACGAAACAACCGATTCCGGCGATTCGTAACACCTGCTTGTACATTTGGGTGTCGTTTTAGGTAAAACAGTTTTACCTGAATAATTTCATACGGGACCAGTTGCTTGTAATGGTATTATTACACCTGTCTACGTTTGGTAAGAAAATACCAATACCTAAATAAGAAATTGCTGTGTACTGCAGACTAAACATTGCTTGGTAAACAAATATATCATGTGCCAAACTGTTGACAACAGAATCGGGGAATACAGTCAGTAAAAGAATGAGTTTTTAATTCTACAAAAGAGACAAAAATTTGCAGTGAGTGATCCTAATTCTTGTAAATCCTTTATAAAAGGCTTAAATTTGCAATTATTTTATTTTATTGAGAAAACATCATCAATTTAATTACCGTTTTGAAAGGGGGTAGGTACCCTATGTTACCTACTATATTTGCAGATATTATTATGTCGTTTTCATAAGTTAGCATTGCAATACAAAGGTCGAGCCTTTAATTATGTGCATGTCCATGTGTTTATGTAAAGCTGGTGAAGATTCCGCTACCAGTCATTAGTTAACTAGACTCTGTCATACCTACTTCGAGTTTAGAATAACAAATGTTTGTTACTTGCCAGTACATCGAGCGTATAGTAACTGTGGAACACTCATTTAAATAGTAATCAAATATTGCAATTTACTCTTGACGGCGACTTCGTCCGTGCTAATGTCAGTAATCTCGGATGAAGTCTTTTAAAAAATTACCTTTTGTCCTTAGCCTGATTCCTGGCCACCTCTTTGTGAACAATTTTGCCATGATGAGGTAACAACCAATCAGACAAAGTTCATTCGCATTACCAACTCGTTCCGAATTGAATTAAAACTATTTCAGCTAAATAGAAATACACTGTATAATAGGTAATAATAAAATCGCGTACCTACCTAATTTGAACGCACAATGAAGAATGAATTTATGGAGTCAATAGACTCCATAAATTCATTCTTCATTTTGCTTTGCATAGAATGCAGTTGTAGGTAAATTCAATATTGTATTTAGTCGTCATCATCTTCCTGCCTGCTTATTTGGTGGTAGGAACACGTTTTTTTTTCCTGTCAAACAACAAGCTAGGTATCATTGATTCTCTTTCATACCATTCTTCACAATCACCCATCTTTTTTTTGGCCTTCCTCTCCCTGTCCATCGAATTAGTAGCATTTAGTATTTGGTGCAAGAAATACCTATGCCACCTGTGATTATGATTGTGACTAAATGCATATTATCAGATGTAAAATAAATAAGTTTACCTACTTTAAAATGAACGGAATATTATTTTTAATGTGTAATGTTTATAAATAATTTGCTGAATAATTTGTAATCGTAACTAGGTGAACATTTTGATGAGGAGGATATTGTATTGCAAAACTGTAAAAGTTCATGCAAATATAATTATAATATTTGAGTGTGTAGTGCTACCTATTATAGCTAACGATAATAATAATTTATTGTAGTCTGTTTAGTGAGCACCTAAGTGGTACCTACTTCATCATTATCAGATCAGCTTATTGCCGTACACTGCTGAACGTAGGCATCCCCATACCTACTACAAACCTACCCACCTACCTACCTAACTACATATTATTAATAAACAATATTAGGGTCTTCCTTTGCTTTTGAGTAAGTCAAGTTAACCCTTTTTTGCTCTCAGATCTAAATAATTTGAGCCTAATCTGAGGGTACATAAATGCTATAATTACATGTAGGTATTCGCGAATGCAATGTAGATCTCTCAAAAATAAATCAATGGTAGGTACCTATTTGTCTCAGTTGGATAACGTCGATTCAAATTGGATTTACATTGTATTTAATAGGTACCTACTTTCCTAAATAAAAAAACTAATTGGGTCCAGTTCCCGCAGCATCCAACAGACCTACCAAATAAACGAAAGAATAAAATAAACAACCGAGATGAAACCGAAGCGACAAAACTTATGGGGGTAGGTCATGAGAGTGGTGTGTGATCCTGATCACAAAAGTAGGTACCTATCTATACCACAACTTGGACATTCTTCAACGAAGTCAGTAGCACTAAAATATAATGTACATCACACACAAAGTAAACATCTACTCAATGGACCATTATTGAAAGAAATTAATCACACACTTTATTATTGTTTTTACATACCTACCTTGCGGAAACAATTGGGACGTACGGGAGCCGGTTTTCCGAATTAGTAAACACACACTGATATTGCACTGCACTTGAATAATACACAATATTCACTTTGTAATTTAATTTGGGCCGCTTTGTGTCAGCCGGTGACAGCTGGCTCGTATTTTTTTGCCGCGGGGTTGTCAGATGTGTCCTTGAAGGACGCTGTAGAAGCGCGCCATGTTGATTTGAGGACGGGCGCGTGGCGACTGCGCGCAGCCGCCCCTTGCGTAGCGCATGCGCTGTGCGTCACCCTCGTCGCCATCCCGCCCGCACCCGGCCTTCCTTCCTTGTTCCCAAATCCTGACTTGTCCTTGCGTGTATATTGCTGCAACGACAACGGTTAGAAAGATAATAATTTACCCAAAGGTTTAAAAAAAAAGGTTTATTTTATAATTTAACGAGCTTACGTGAATACATTAATAACATTTTAGTAGGTAGGTATTATGGACTTAGGTAGGTACCTACCTACCTAAGCAGTTACAGGATTCTACGTATTTTTTAGGAAGAATCCATAATTATTCATCTAAGTACGTTATTGGTCTGAGCTATGTAAGTAGGTACCTACCTAGTTTTTAGCGCAGCTGCCGATCGTCTGTAATTTGACTGTTTCAGCACCCCACCCAGTAGTTCTGATTCCGAGGTGTCCCGTACCCTCCAGCCACAAGAGGTGTATTGCAATAAAGGCAAAATAAAGGGCAATTCGCCCCTACATGGCAACTAGATGGGGTGTTTTGTTGTAAAATCACATTAAAATGGGATTACGGTGCCTTTCATTCTTTCCTCAATGGTCAAGCGCTGTGAGGATTGTCTGAAGAAAAGTGACTTTACTCGACTTGGAATTGAACTCGGGGCAGCTCAGAGTCTGATGAGCTGCCCCGAGTTCAATTTCAAATTTCCAAGTCGAGTTTCTTCTCTTCTTCTCTTAGTCTTAGGTTTCTAGTAAGAGGTTATCTAAAGGTATTAGCAAGCAATGAGAATCTTGCTTGTTAAATTATATCAGGCTTACACCCAAAACATGAGAATTTTACCGTGAATATGGAGCAAGCCCTTTAGAAAGAATAAAAATGTAGCAAGTAAATACCTACAATATTGTTTATTTATAGTCGTTAAACGACTGCACTTTCATTGTTGTCTGTCGGCTTGAGACCTGGAGGCGTAGAAACATGACGGGAAGCGAGTGATGCATTCGGTAGAACACCCACCAATCGCCCACAAACTCGCCTACTCAAAACTGACTAAATAAGAACGACGAGAAGGTTCACAACCGCCTTCTTTTCATGTTAATTAAACCAACTATATACCTACCTACTCTATGCACCGAAAAGCCTGCTTTTTATAACCGTTTGTTTAAAGACAACATTTAAGTATTGCTAGTTGCTAGTAGTGCTGCAAAAGTAAGTACCTACCTACCTACCTTTGAAAGTAGGAGGCCATTTCCCAGGAGTAGGACAGAATAGGATAACAAAAACAAAAAAGAAGTACCTACCTACCTATACATAGGTATACCTATATCGTTTTGCAAATACGCAAGTAATCATAGGAACAAAATAGTACTTAACTGCTTTGCCACAGTGCCAAAATCGAGTTTTGTTTAAATGTAAGCATCATTATTATGATCTTGTTTCAACATTAGTTGACCAATGACCTTCTGCGTTCGTCTTTGTAGTGCCAAAATACGGTTAACCTGCGAAGCCTTATTTAATTCCTAAATGCACCCGAAATTAAACTTTAGGCGTAAGAAACACTGGCTAAAATAATATAAACAGGAATGGAGACTTTATCTGCTGTGGGTATGTTCACTGATTTTAATACGGGTGCTTATCCGGGCGTAGTCTGTGTCTGTACTACCTACCTGGCGTACCTGGTCTACATGATAGCGTGAAAAGGTTAGTGTTAGCCGGCATCGGAATCATCTCCTGCTTCGTGATTTTAATGCATAACTAAATAGGAGATTACGATGGTCATGATCACGTTGGTAGTCAATCAGTTGCCGTGACGTCATTTATAAGTAGACCAAAAGGAAAGCTTAATAGCTCTTGGTAAAATTAATCGAAAAAAAATATGGTAAAAATTAATGCGCTTCGGAACTTTAGGTAAAATAAAAAAATTAAGTTTAAAAACTAAAACCCGACTACAACAAAAAGTGATCTAAAAAGTACGAAACATGAAAATATTTCACACTGAAATCAAGACATAGGTACAAAATGGTCAAGGTAAAGCCGTGGTTGCATGCCATTATAATTCGTGTTCATCGCACCCATACGGGATACAGGCTTTACCTGACCATTTTGTACCTATGTCTTGATTTCTGTGTGAATATTTTCTTGTTTCGTACTTTTTAGATCACTTTTTGTTGTAGTCGGGTTTTAGTTTTTAAACTTTATTTTTTTATTTAAACCATTTTGGAGTTTAGTTCAAGTCAAGTCACAGCTAAGTATTATATATTTAAAAGGTACTAGTGAACCCCTTTCCAATGATACCAAACACGGTATGCTTGTCTTCATTATTATTTTTTATCTTGGTTTTTTTGTCCGCCAGAGGGCGCCACATTGGATTCGGTGACACGTAATATAGCCTATAACCAGCGGACGGTCAAGACGCTTCTAACGATACCTCATCTGTTCAGTTCTGATAAGTAGTTTAGGAGCTATGAGCGAACAGATGAACATACATACATACATACATACATACATACATAGCCTGTCAAAATCATAACCCTCCTTTGGCTTTGCCGTAGTCGGGTAATTAATACTTGCCGCCCTTTACAATGACACCTTATGACTTTATGAGTCATACGCTTGTTAATATGTATATATAGATGGTGCAATTGAAAACAGACTCATAGTAAAATCACCAGCGTAGCCCGCGATTTTTTTTATCTCATAGAATCCACTTGTTTTGTTTTAGGCTTTGTACCAAATGTTTACATAACATGTGCGTCACTTTCGTGTGAGTAAAAGGTTTTTTCCTTCTTTCACGGACTAGGAAAAAAGAAGGACTCCACGCCACGCACATCGTAAGTAAAGCACCCTAAGTAAGCCGGACCACCGCTTGTACAAACACGCCTCACGCACTCATTAACATCATAGTAAACCGACCGGCAGCCATTTCGTAACACGACGGCGCGGCGTCTTTGTAGGTAGTACTATTTATTTACATGATGTAATAAAATAATGTCATCTTGTGTTGTCAAGGTGTAAAAATAATACTGTAGGTACATCCAAGAAAAAGTGTCAAGGAATAACATTTCACAGGTAAGGCGCAATTTTACTTGTTGATTTAATGTACTTATAGGTATTATGGATGACTAGAAAACGTTGCTGAAAAAAAGCTTTTTACAAAAAAGACAACCGCCTTCAAAAACTAAAAAGTGAAAAATAACTTTAGGAGAGAACGCACATTGACTTTAGTTTCGAAATTCAGTGGCTTTGTTCTGTTTGTTGTTTTGTATTGCCACCGACTTCCGAAACTAAAGTCAATGTGTGTTCTGTCCTAAAGTTATTTTTCACTTTTTAGTTTTTGAAGGCGGTTGTCTTTTTTGTAAAAAGCTTTTTATTTTCCGCTTTTTAGTAACTCCTTCTCATCCAAATGTATTATGAAGAGATTGAAATGAAAGTTAACTACTACAAAGATTGATGAAACTAAAAGTACAATTTTTGGGTATTTGTTGATTTTTCAAAAAGTAAATGAATTTCGGTAAAATTTATATAGGACCACCCCTGAAGCATACCCTATCCATAAAAAAAATAATTTTCAAAATCAGTTTACGTTTGCCGGAGAAATCGCGTAACAAATCGCGCACATGCTTAATGCAAATATAAGACTTATACGGTTTTCTCATGGATGCCATTGTCAGAACTGGACCAAATTGAAATGGGACCACACGGGAAGCACTAGCTTTCAAATAAAAAAAGAATCATCAACATCGGTTCACCAAGTACAAAGAAATCAGGTAACAAACGTAAAAAAAAAAAAAAAATACAGACGAATTGATAACATCCTCCTTTTTTGAAGTCGGTTGAAAATACGTTATTCACTTAGAATAATAACGCAAAGAAACCTAGTAGGTACGAGCTTCAAAAGTACGAGTATTCATACCTTACCACAATGATATTATAATAAACAGATATGTTATGAGCGCCCAATTTTGAAGATTCAAAAACGTCCTAATTAGGACGTATTGCCTTTAGTCTGCGTCACGCATGGCGACGAGTGATACGCTTTGTTATAGCAGCTAAAAAAAAAAAAAAAATGCTTTTTGTGTATTCAGAAAGTGTACCAATTATAATGCCAAATTTAATAAAGCACAAGGGATCTCATACCACATGTTACTACGCAATATACAACGATTTATTTATATATTTCAATTATTTTCCTAATATTCTTATATTTGGAGGTTAGAAAAAAGAAAGAAATGGAAATACATTTTTTCACGTGAGTAAGACAAGGACGCGTTCACTCCGGACATAGAATAAAAGTACAGATGCGATATCTTACGCAGTAAAGTCATTGTTTACCCACAGTTCTGTTTTTCTTTTTTCTAACCTTGTAATATTTAATCATTTTGTTTTATTTAATCATTTATATACTTAATTAGAAATTAAACAATGTGACGACAGATATTTTTTATTCTTCTTTAGGCTTAAAAAATGGATCGCATTTGTTCATAAACAAAGAAATGAATTTTATTACAAAATAAATATTTTCTACTCTATATATTATTATATATATTCTATTATACCTTTAGTCCTGTTTATTAGTTGTTATAGGTACAAACCGTGCGTATAAAATAATGTACTCGCGGTTTGTACAACCTTATACCTTATACCTTCTGTCTCGTGTTAGTCTATGATGCCAAGACGCGGTGATTGGTGGCCAGGATAATGTCTGTTTACATTCACGCGCAACTGACAACACTAACTGTCTCTTTTTTTCTAGTTGGTTTTTTCAAGCCATCCCTTTTCAACATTTTGACTTGTAGTGAGTTGTAAAATGAATGAAAAGTGTGTATGTGTGCAGCCGCTGCTGCGCGGAACACTTTTTTCGTTTGTTTTGTGAGTGTATAACATATCTGTTTATTAGAATACTAGCTGACCCGACAGACGTTGTCCTGTCCTTATCTATCTACTTACCTGCCTATTTACCTACCCTACACCTACCCTACACCTACCCTACACCTACCCTACACCTACCCTACACCTACCCTACACCTACCCTACACCTACCCTACACCTACCCTACACCTACCCTACACCTACCCTACACCTACCCTACACCTACCCTACACCTACCCTACACCTACCCTACACCTACCCTACACCTACCCTACACCTACCCTACACCTACCCTACACCTACCCTACACCTACCCTACACCTACCCTACACCTACCCTACACCTACCCTACACCTACCCTACACCTACCCTACACCTACCCTACACCTACCCTACACCTACCCTACACCTACCCTACACCTACCCTACACCTACCCTACACCTACCCTACACCTACCCTACACCTACCCTACACCTACCCTACACCTACCCTACACCTACCCTACACCTACCCTACACCTACCCTACACCTACCCTACACCTACCCTACACCTACCCTACACCTACCCTACACCTACCCTACACCTACCCTACACCTACCCTACACCTACCCTACACCTACCCTACACCTACCCTACACCTACCCTACACCTACCCTACACCTACCCTACACCTACCCTACACCTACCCTACACCTACCCTACACCTACCCTACACCTACCCTACACCTACCCTACACCTACCCTACACCTACCCTACACCTACCCTACACCTACCCTACACCTACCCTACACCTACCCTACACCTACCCTACACCTACCCTACACCTACCCTACACCTACCCTACACCTACCCTACACCTACCCTACACCTACCCTACACCTACCCTACACCTACCCTACACCTACCCTACACCTACCCTACACCTACCCTACACCTACCCTACACCTACCCTACACCTACCCTACACCTACCCTACACCTACCCTACACCTACCCTACAAAAGTTTTCTTTTTTTTTTCTTTTTTTTTTCTCTCCGTAAGAACCATCTTCGTACTTCAAGGAATATTATAAAAAAAGAATTATCCAATTTGGTAAAGCGGTTCGCAAGTTATGCGCTTACCAACACATTTAGCGATTCATTTTTATATATAAGATCATTGCCTTACCATAAATGGTTTAGTAGTCGCAGCGAGCCGTCTGTGCTCAAGGTCACGCTCCGTTGAACACAGCTCGCAAGAAATATTTTAAAATTACGGTTTGTTGCGTAAAATATTGCCATAGCACAACCGGTAAACATAAAGAATGTGATAAAATTACATTTCACATGTAAATAGTAACATTATATCTATTACTTTTACGTAAATCGATCTCCGAATAAAAATTTTCATAACCTAATTTATTACAATGAAGTGTTGCCAGTGTTGTACGGAAAAATTACCCATAATTCTAAACATTAACATTGTTGGAGTCTACTGTATTATTCTGGTAGAAACCAACAGCTGATCCAAACATTTATGTTCGTAAAACTCGGAATAATTATTTATTCATGTAGCTGTATGGATCTGCGGTTTTTTTTGGCGATATTCAGGTTTTTAGTGAATTTTATTTTTTTACCTCGAATAATTTTAACAACTGTAAGCGTAAATAATGTAATTCTGTTGTATCCGTACGTAACATTTTTTAAATGCAATCGTGCTATAGGCCAAATGTATTATCATTTTTCCTAAAATCGGGGAAAAAAATATTTCCAATATTTTTTTACGTGTGTGTGCGTGTCAGCGGTCCTAATTACATGCCGATCACTCACACATAACCTACTATTGTAGCGTAAATGTTTCATAGACAGCGTATAGAGACTGTCCTTCTATGCGTTATTATTCTAAGGTTATTCAATTGATTGTCTTGAATTACCTATAAGGAAGATAGGGGGGATAGGGGGGGACGATGACATCTGTCGGGTCAGCTAGTAATAAATAATTAGCATTAGACACGTTAAATTGGAGTATTCCCATCTGACCCCGAGTGTTTGTCCCCACGTGGGGACAGATGGGAATTTTTGTGTCATCTGTCCCCAAACTTTTAAATGGGGACAGATGGGAATTAAAAGTATCATCTGCCCCCGAAATATTTTTTACTTAAAATGTCTGTCCCCGAATGGGGGCAGATGGGAATTTCCCGTGTCATCTTCCCCCGAATTTATAAATAGGGACAGATGAGAATGAAAAGTTTTATCTGACCCCGAAATATTTTTTAATTTGAACATTATTATAAAAGCTGAGTACTATCGCGCTCAGCTGTGGCATGAACAGATCATCAATAGGAATAACGTCGTAGGCGAACGATAGGTACAGAATATGGTGTTGTAACTTCATTTTGTTACAGGAATGAATAAAACAATGTAGTTTTCATAGTGGGCTATATGGGTATCGTTATTATGTAATACAAAATTTATGATTTTTAAAATCAGTTTTAGTCATTCAAACAAGTATAGGAACTATTTCTACTTTTTTTTTTTTTTTTGTTTTTTTTTGCTTTTGATATCAATATTAACAGTGAATATAAAACTATGCGTAAATTAATAAACGACACAGGACTTAAAATTAAGATAGTACTTCTCTCTTGGCATCATGCCACGAGTGCGAGTGAGATAGTCTGACACCCCTATTGTTTTGCGGTGAGTGAAACTGGTTTGGGGGCTGGGGATTTAGTTACCTGTTTTCTGTGTCAGAGTGTGGTAGTGTTAGCTGTGTTTTATCAGAATTGTAAAATGTAAGTGCAACTAGTTTCTAAGTATTCTGTGTACGTGGGTTAAATCTACAGATAAAATAAATAACGCGTAAGTACCTACTTAATCTTTTTATGACAAAATTAATAAAACAAACGTAGCATTAGCATACGTCTAGATTGGATATATTATTCTATGCGTTTTAGACCTGATACTATTTAAATGATAGGATCATCAAATAAAAAAATTGTATTGTAACGTTTTCTGTACATATAATTATACTTTCATGTTATGTCGTTCATATACACAAATAAATGTGTAACAATATTATATTTTAGGTAAATATGTCTACAGATGAACCAAGACCAGAAAACTCAAAAAATAATATTGAATTAAAAATACTAAATCGAGGAGGGGGTACAACTTTATTACGTGCGGGTTATCAATACCACCGAAAATGACAAAACAAATCTGGTTCAACAGTGTGGGAATGCACAAGTAGAAGAAAGTGTAAATGTTATGGAACTTTGATAATTAAGGTGAGCATAATTTCTACAACTCCTCCATAACTTAAAAATAATCTATTATTATACCGTCACCCGCGACAATAAGAACACACTCGCGCACTCTCTCTCTCTCTCTCACTCTCGCTCTATCGCATCACTCTAAAAACTGATGTTGAATATCTTGAGACTGGATTATTAAATCATTGGCCTTAATCATTTCATTTCAATGCGCTATAAACATACCTATATTCATAATAATTATAAATTACAGGATGACACACTTCTTAGAGAAAACTCACACAACCATGCCCCGGATTTTGAAAAGAATGACGTTGACGTGGCTTTACAAAAATGTAAAGAAATGATTCATTCAGATCCAAGCCATGCTGTTCCTGCCGTATATAACGAGTCAATGGCTGAACTAGAAGATGCGGGACTGAAGATTCTAGAAAAAATACCAAGTTTGGAAGGTATTAAATCAACTTTATATAAAGAAAGGAATAAAGTGGCAGGGGTTAATAAACTAGTAAACAAGAAAGTTTCTGACGTGGAAGTTCCTCCAAAATTTGCACCTTTTTTAATGGCTGATTACTACCATAACGGTACTCGAATATTAGTTTTCTGTTCGGAGAATACCAAAAGTTTATTAGCCAATACCAGAGACTATTTAGCTGATGGCACATTTAAAAGCTGTCCACCCCCATTTGAGCAATTATACACCATCCACGGCGATATGGATAGCGAGGGACCAGGAACTAATATTGTACCATTATTTTATGCACTGATGAGTAACAGAACGCGTCATAGTTATTCAGTTTTATTTCAACTAATAAAATCAAAATGTCCAGAATGGGAACCAATCACATTTAAAATTGATTTTGAAAAAGCTGCAATAAAAGCTATAGCAGACATTTTTCCAAAGACTGAGATTAAAGGGTGTTATTATCACTTCAGGAAGTGCATTTGGAGAAAAGGGGAAAGTCTCAAACTAACCAAATCCAAAGTTTTACGTAGACAGGTAGCTCTTAGCGCAGTTCTACCGCTGTTGCCAGAGGATAAAATTATAAGTGGGTGGTTTTATGTAGCTGCTGAAAGTCCTAACGACAAAGGTAGTGAACTATTTAGAAAGTATATGTTGAAAAATTGGATAAAAGATGACATTTTAAAAATATGGTGTGTTTACGGTTTACGCCATAGAACGACAAATTTTCTCGAAGGTTGGCACTATCGACTAAACAGATCGGTAGGAAAGAAAAATCGAAACATAATACAATTATTGGAAATTAAAAAAAAAGACTCTTCTTTTTACTTTCCGAAATCAAAACAAATTAAATTAAGTATACCAAAAAAACGAACACATAAAGCTCTGATGAATGACGAATATATAAGAGAATGTCAAATGCAGTTTATAAATGGAGAAATAACGGTTGGTCACTTTCTGGAATAATTGAGGTAGTTGATTGATCTCATAGAACAGTATTTTATAGTTAGTATTATATAAACAATTTTTTTAATTACTACTTTGTGATTGTGCACACTGTGATTTTAATTAATTACTACATATTTTGTGGTTTTGTATGTTGAGATTTAAAGAAATTGCAAAAGCATACAAAATCACAAAACATTACTTTGTTATTTAATATATAATAAATGTTGTTGATTTTTATCAAAAAAAGTATATTATAAGTGTTATTTTGATCTGTGATAACTTGATAAGTAAAAAAACTATAAGCAAAGATTATTTTTACGATTGTTTAAACATGTTTTTTATTGTAATAGGATAGTATTTTGTAATTTTATATGTACCCGTTGCAAGAGACCGAGAGAAAAGTACTGTCTTAATTTTAATCCCTGGGTATGTTTATTGATTAACGCATAGTTTTATATTCACTGTTAATATTGATAATAGAAATAGTTCCTAAAACATGTTTGAAAGAATAAAACTGGTAAAAAAAAATGTGTTACATAATAACGATACAGCCCTAATAAAAAACTACTGTAAAAGATTGTAACATTTGTTGACTTTATTAAAATCATTGGTTGATTATCAATGTCGTTTTATTCATTTATCAACAAAATTAAGTTACAACACCATATTCTGTACCTATCGTTCGCCTACGACGTTATTCCTATTGATGATCTGTTCATGCCACAGCTGAGCGCGATAGTACTCAGCTTTTATAATAATGTTCAAATTAAAAAATATTTCGGGGTCAGATAAAACTTTTCATTCTCATCTGTCCCTATTTATAAATTCGGGGGAAGATGACACGGGAAATTCCCATCTGCCCCCGTTCGGGGACAGACATTTTAAGTAAAAAATATTTCGGGGGCAGATGATACTATTAATTCCTATACGTCCCCATTTAAAAGTTTGGGGACAGATGACACAAAAATTCCCATCTGTCCCCACGTGGGGACAAACACTCGGGGTCAGATGGGAATACTCCCGTTAAATTTGGTTTAATTTCGGACAGAATTTCTTCGAATTCTTTTCCTGACTGCTTTGACCACCTTTTTCGTACGAACAGTAGCGTGGACGGTCAGATCTTTTTCTGTCACAAACAGAGGAGGTATCATTGTACCTATTAATAGCCCGGTACACAAACATTTGACTAATACCAAGCGTATGGAGAGTTTTAAAAATTGCATTTGGCTCCATACCAACTTTGTGTAATGCAATCACAGCGATTTGGGTCTCTTTCTCACCCCACTCCATTTTAATATCGCAAAATAGCGTACAATGTATTGGCACCTAAATTAGAAAAGTCAATGAACAATCGTATAAAAATTACAGATTCCAAATTCAAACGTAATATCTTTCTTATGTTTATTTGTAACAGTATTTATGGCCAGACTAAGTATAATAGTATAAATGCGAAAGTAACTCTGTCAGTTACGCTTTCACGATAACGGCTGGATCGATTTTGATGAAATTTGATATGAAGTTAGCTTGACGTCTGGGGAAAGACATAGGCTACTTTTGAATCCGCAACTTCTTCTGCATCTGCGATAACCGACATTCACATGGACGAAGTCGCGGGCAAAAGCTAGTACTTGAAAATAAAAACAAAAAGAAATAAATACTTAATTTTGAGTTTTATCTAGTATATGTTTGTAATTTCAATTAAATGGACTTCTTATATCGCTTTGTTCTAATAAATGAATAAACTGTCAAAATAGGTATTTAAAAAATTGGAAAATTTTCATTCATATGGTATCCCTCAAATCCCGCACACATAGATCGGTACGGTGCAGATGGTGCTTCACTTTCGATATACGTGGCGTGGAGTCTTTCTTTTTTTTCTAGTCCGTGCCTTCTTTCTATGCAAATATTCTTATCATATTCATATTCTTTCATTAGTTGTATGCTCTGGTTAATTTTATGTGACATCTTGCAATCAGTATATAGTAGTTAGGTACCTGGGCGACCGAGCTCGGCTCGGTATATTTTTTTTTTTTTTGGTTAATCGTGTTTTTTAAACATGAAACCTAGCTAGATCGATTTATCGCCCCCGAAACCCCCTGCATTGCATCCAAAATTTCATGAAAATCGTTAGCCGTTTCCGAGATTTAGATTATATAATTATATACCTACCTCTTAGATTAATTACGCATAGAAACCTAGTACGAGTATCAAAAGTGCGAGTATTCAAACTCGGCCTTATATGGTCTAGTTTGCGCAGCGAGCCGTCAGTGCTCAAGATCACGCTCCGTTGAACTCCGCTCGTAAATAGTTATTTGTTATACAAGAGTGCAAAGTTGCTTTTTAACCGCGTGTTCAATTTTGATGACCGAGCAAGCGAAGGATTCTAAAATTGAATCACGAGCGCAGCGAGTGATTCAAAATTAGAATCCTGAGCGTTAGCGAGGGAATCAAAAGAGCACGAGGTGAAAAATCTTTGCACTCGAGTGCAACACGTAACTTTTCATTCCACCTCAGCGAGGAAATGACTAAATGCAAAAAAAAAACGTTTACAATCACAAGATAGGTACACTTTTATTTCAGTTTAGGTATTAATTACTACATTATGACAGGTAAGTATTACTGAATAATCTTTAAATTATAACAAAATAATACTAAGGTATAATTAAGAAAATTTTAAAGTAACGTTGCTACAGTTATTTAAATTGAGTGTAATATTTTTGTTTGGTACTGTAATATTGGTGTTAGTCACTTGTGTACTGTTTTTCGGTAAACTATCTGTCATACTTAATAGTTGTACCGATTCATCGGATTCCCTTGGCGTGAATGTTGGAGAGAGAGGGAGATGGTTAGGTGTTTCATAACGGCTTATTTTTGATGTAGAAGGGCCAGTCCAAGGATCCGATTGAGGCTCTTTCAGTGTAATGGCTCCTACGATGCCTTCACATATTTTAGATTTATTTTGGATGGAATCCTCTATGTATCCCTCTACAACTGCATTGGACTTCCAGCCTCCGTGGCGCTTAAGGGACAGGAGATCAGCTCCGGAATCAGCCAAAAGTGTGGCTGAAGTTCGTCGGAAACAATGACCCGTGTACAACAGGGGTTCTGGAAGTTCAAGAAATGTTGCTATTTCTCGTGGGATACTGCCAATTTTATTAGTACCCATAGGCTGTCTAACACACTTTCCATTGCGATACTGTAGAAAAAATCGATTGATTGGAGTGTTAGGCGGGCGTAAGGCTTGATATTTCTCAACAATCGTTACGTATTCCTTGCGAATGACGAAGTTGCGGTCTCTTTTTGTCTTTGTATTAGGTAAATAAATTAATAGTAAGTCATCTGAATGTTTCTCAATGTTTTTGACATTAAGTTGTGTTAGTTCATTAGTTCGACATGCTCCGTTTATTCCAATAATAAGAACAACCTGTAACGTAAAGAGTATTGTAGTAGATAAATTAATAAAATTGATATGAACGCATAATTATGCCTATCAACATCTACTAAGTATACTACACTCGGCGTCACAAAAATCGCACCTCTTTAAGAATTCCCTTCAAAGTCATTTTAACCCTATTAATCAATGGTATACATATGACTATAAGGTATAATTGGAAAGGCAATTTATTTAAATTTCAGAATAAATCAATGGATTTGGTTTTTTGTTTACCAGGGAATAAAAAAAAGCAAGCTAATGCAATGATTAAAAAGTTAAATTTTATTTTATCAGCAAAAATTACAACAAAGTCCTTAAAACTAACTTAAAACCTAGTGTTACCCCCCCTAGCCCTGATGACTGCTTCCATGCGTTCTCTCATGGACCTTATTAATGTGACAACAGTCTCTTGTGGAATGTTGTCCCATTCTGCAACGACGGCATCTTAAAGGTCTTGGCGAGTGGTAGGGGCAGGATTTCGTGCCCGTACTCGCCGTTTCAGTTCATCCCAAAGGTGCTCAATAGGGTTCAGGTCTGGACTTCGCGCCGGCCAGCGCATAACAGGGATGCCAACTTCTTGCAGGTAGTCTCTTACAATTAAAGCGGTGTGACAACGGGCGTTATCGTGCATTAACGTGAACCCACTGCCAACAAAACCCGCATAAGGGACAACCTGCTCCTCTAAGATCTCTGTTATGTACCGAGCAGCAGTCAGCGACCCTTGCCCGCGAGCACTTCAACACACACAAGGTTCGTTTTACCGTCGATTGACATGCCGCCCCAGAACATGCACGAGCCACCCCCGTATTCCACTGTCTCTTGAATACAGGCTTGTGCGAATCGTTCCCCTTGCCTCCTATACACTCTTCGACGCCTGTCGTTGCAGAAAAGACACACCCTCGTCTCATCCGAGAAGAGCACAGCCCTCCATTGGTCTATTGTCCAATCCACATGGTCACGGGCAAATTGCAACCGGTCTCTCCTATGCTGTGCAGTCAATTTGGGCCCTGTAGCAGCCCTATGAGCTGCAATTTTCTTCTCCCGCATTCTTCTTCTAATCGTGGAGACGCTTACAGAAGTTCTGCGAGCTGATCGCAGTTGTTGTTGCAGCTCAACAGCATTGGAGAACCGATTACGTAAAGACGTCGAAACAATGAAGCGATCGTCTCTTTCGGATGTGCACCGTTGTCTTCCAGATCCACGTCTTCGGATATAGCCACCAGTCTCTTGGAAACGTTGGAACACTCGTCGAACGGCAAAACGACTCAAGTTCAGTTGCCGAGCAACATCACATTGCCGCATCCCTGATTGCAGTAGTGCAATGACTTGAGCGGCTTCATCTGCAGTGGTATCCATCTTCTGGGGTATTTTTCTTGCTGTAGCTGTTCACGTGTGTTCACTTCAAAGGTTGAATAGCGAATGACCCACATTTAACCCGGGTCGCCCGTTTTATAACCTTGTAGGGAGGTGCAATTAGTGGCCGTTGTAATGCGTATTTTGACAACATTTTTTTTAACGTTACGTGCTAATGAGATCTGTTGTGTTTAGGAATTCTAACTGTTGTTAATTTAAAGGTCGTTAAACATACTTTTAATTGATACCAATATTAATTGGGTTTAATGTATTCGTTACAGGCGGGACATGTTTTAAACTTATTTTCGAAAAGGTGCGATTTTTGTGACGCCGAGTGTATTTAATTGAGATTAATATACTTAAGTAGATACTGAATGTGCAACTGACTTACTTTTGCCGCCAAATATACGTAATCGGGTGCTTCGTTAAGAAACTTTTCAATATCAGATAGGTACTGTGAAAACCTTCGATTTTTTTGGTTGATGACCAGATGAGGCTCTTTTTAAAAATGCCACTAATTTAGGATAGGTATCGATATGTTTGTCTTTTTTCATCTTTATTGTTGCTTTTAGCATCGAATACGTACTCCATAGATTGCTTGCTTTCTTGTTCTCGGATAATTCTATAAAATATGCCAGCAATACGTTTTCTGAGAAAGTTTTGGCTCCTTTTGCTAGTCGCCACGTGTTGAACATATCGTACTGTTTTAAATACTTCTCGCGTGATTGTTGAGGGAGAAAGCTCATTTGCGCATTATTAACAGTTTCAGTCAATTCTGTTGGCGTCAAGCAAACTTCCTCGTCGCTAGAATCACTCATTTTAGTTTTTTCACTTGTTTTCAAGTTTCTTGTTTTTAATAGGTTTAACAATGACGTGAAAAAATGCCGCGTAAAGAACCGCGTACAAAGCAAATTGAAAAAAGAACACCAAGAAGGTTCCGAGTCTGAGTTTTTAACAAATTAAAAAAAAGTTGTATGATATATTCGGCACCATACAGGTAGCAGTAAATAGGTTTAATGTTTTTTTTAATTCACAAACATAGTGCACACGATGTTCTAAATTCAATTTACTTTATCCTCTAGAGAATAAAAACGGCTTTTCCACTCAGATATTGAAGATTAAAAATACTCTTTCCGAGATGGTGGGATGAAAAATATTTTAAAATGACGGTTTGTTGCGTAAAATACTGCCATAGCACAACTGGTAAACATAAAGAATGTGATAAAATTACATTTCACATGTAAATAGTAACATTATATCTATTACTTTTACGTAAATCGATCTCCGAATAAAAATGTAACCTAATTTATTACAATGAAGTGTTGTCAGTGTTGTATGGAAAAAATACCCATTATTCTAAACAATAACACTGTTGGAGTCTACTGTAATAATCTGGCAGAATCCAACAGCTGATCCGCTGATTCATTCATTTATATTCGTCTAACTCGGAATAGTAGGTATGGATCTGCTGTTTTTTTTTGGTGATATTCAGGTTTTTAGTGAATTTTATTTTGCCTTGAATAATTTTAACAACTGAAAGCGTAAGCATTGTAATTCTGTTGTATCCGGTTAACTCCGGATACTAATGTGGAGTACATTTTTAGTTACCAAGTAATCCGATTATACGACTGTAAATAATATTTTGATGGGATGGCAACGAAGATTTTATAAACTACTAAAATGTTTGGCGCGTATACATTTAAACTAGTTTAAATAGATACGCGAAATGGGCTCACTAATGAATTTCTAAGTATAAGTAAGAGTTACGTTAAAAATAACAATTAAAACTATTATAACGTTGTATAACGATAAGTAGTTGTGACCGTATTTTAATTAATATAAAAAACCACACTCTTCAATTCCCATTTCTAAGTAAATAGAGATTTTCGGTTTCTTTTTAAATAAGATACCTTATATACATTTGGTTATGATCAAAAAAATATAAATAAAATATTCCCTCCCCCCTTTTTTTACAGGGGGGTGTCACCTGCAGGTGACACTGGGCGTTGTGAAACTAAAAACTCAGAGGGAGACATAGATTGTTTCTTATTGGTACGATAGGAATAAAACGTCAAAGTTTATAGTAATAAAACAAGAGACTTATTTATATTAATTTGAACGCGCTAATCTCAGGATCTACACGTTCGAATTGATTTTTTTTTTTGTGTTAGGTAGTCTATTTATCGAAGAAGGCTCTATAGCCTTCTTCGATAAATAGACTACCCGGCCCGTCCTTGCATGGGTCTATACCCATGCAAGGACGGGCCGGGTCGCTAGTTTATAATAAAAACTTTACCATCACACATGTGTGTGGCACATGCAAACCTATATTGCACTTGCCACACATTTTCTAGTGCATTGGTAACAATATCCACATCTTCGTTGTGAGCAGTCGATTTGCGAGTGGTCGTCAGCACTTTCTGCGCTTTGCACCTCGGTGGGCACTCTAATGTTCAGAGCAACACCACAAGCTGAATTGCAAGTCGCAGGCTTGCCATATTTTTACAGGTATATAGTTGCGACATTTCGCCGGAAGTCACAGGAGGTCCAATTGTTTTTCGACTGTCTTTTGATCAACCATGCATTTTGGCATGCTGCATCTAAGCCAACCGCAAAAATGGGAAACCACCACTTTTTGCATAGAGTCAATGTTTTCGTCAAAATGGTCTGCTCCGCCCATGTACTTATTGTACATCTTGATAATGAATGGTGTAGCAGGTCTACTAGGTTTTATAAAATAAAAAGCTAAGTAGACTTGTACATTAAATTTAATAGCTCTCAAGAATGCGATGAGTATAAAAACAGAGATACAAAAAACACTAACCTAGGCGCACTAAGTAGCGGCAGAGATTTCCAGGCTCAACAGCCTGGCCGGGAAACAGGATCAGCCGAAGATAGACTGCCGCGTTCGGCTCCTAGCTTTGGGACGGACGTCCCCAGGCGATCCTAACAGTAGGACCCGCCCTGGGAGCAGCAGGCACGCGACAGCTCGATGACACGACCAAGGGCTGTTACCGACTTTTGGTTGTGGACTGATAGACTTTTAAGTAATTCAGCGTGTTACTTAATCGACAGCGAGATCTAGACTAACCCATTTGACAGGTTTCTTTCCAGTTGGCTTTTCCGAAATTCATATTATTTTCCAAGTATGAATTTTACTTCTGGAACGCCCGTATCGTAATATAGAGGGGTATTTTAGTACCGGCAGGCTTGAGCCTGGCCGGTATAATATTGTAGTCTGCCAATTATTTTTATTCGGTTAGTGCGTAAAGGATTTTTAAGAACACCAGATACATTAGTGGGTGTCCCGCTGTTTAGTATAAAATACAGCAATACACACTTATATGCGACTACAAATATATCAGTATGAAGGATTTAGGTTATACACGCCAAAAACGAATTAAAAAGAATTACTGACAATTGTCAAGGTTGACAACTGTCATTAGAAAACGTGTCACAACAAACATTATTATTTTTCAGATTTTTTTAAAGAAAGTATAATATATTTAATTAGCAGACACACAGTCTTTATGCTCGATGGAAAACAGGTAAATAGTTTTAGTTTATATATTAAGTATTAAAAGATTCCATGAATCCTAAGAAAACAAGTATTATAAAACAGAAACATCAATTGAGAAAAATGATTGCATGCATAAAAAAAGTAAGTATAGCATATGTAAGCATATACTATAATGGCTGGGCAATTTACTTTAATTTTTGCCCGTTTTTTATCCATTGATCCAAGTCCTCGGCAATCTCATCTAAGGTCAACCTGTAATATGTAAATAAGCTCTAAAACACCATCACCATATAGAAATAAGCCTAGAACGCAAACAAAAGTCTTGAGGAATTGATAACAACAGAGTTATTATAATGCCCAGTGTCACCCGCAGGTGACACGGCTTTCCAACGTTGTAACAAACAAGTTCAAAGTTATTTTTGCCAATCAAAACATTTAAACAGTAGCTTATTTATTCATTTATTACATGCAATAAGAAAAAAAAACAATACTTACGGTCTTACAACTGGTAAATTAAATAGATTCAATAGTTCCTTAAATGATAAGTTAAGTACTCTGGACCATAATAATAACGAAGCAAATAAATTGTATGATGATTTCTTTTCTGTGGTGCAGACTGAATTCAATAATACTTTCGAAAAAAAGGTAAAAAATATTAGCCCTAAGTTTATATTTAGTGACTGGGCAACTAGGGGGATTAGAAAAAGTAGGGAAAGATTGTTTGAGCTGTATGGCCTTAAGCCTTATATTAACACAGATACTTTCAACAAGTATGTTACTACTTATTCTAAAACTTTTAGAAATACTTGCAAGGTAGCTAAAGCCCTATACATTAGCAATAAGATCAAATCGGCAGATGATAAAATAAAAACAGTTTGGAAAGTTATAAATAACGAGACTGACAAGAAAAAAGTTCGGAACACTGAATATACATTGGAGACATCACATGGTCCCATAAGCTCTAACCTAGAAGTAGCTCATGAATTTGTAAATTTCTTTACTAGCATACCAGCTAAAACCACGGAAGCTTTAAATTCCTCACCTGAAGTCTCAATTGCGTTATTAAAAGCGAACGTTCCAGGCTGTCCGGTAGAATTTCAATTTAAACATATTAACCCCGTGACTGTCTTAAAAGCTTTTCGGCAAATCAAAATAAAATTAACTGAAGATTTGTGGGGCATGTCTATTAAAGTTTGCACATCTATAATTGAAACAATAGCGCCTTATTTGGCTTTAATATTTAATATGTGCGTAGACCAGGGAGTTTTCCCAGATCTAATGAAATTTAGTAAGGTCATACCACTTTTCAAATCCGGGGACGGAAAAGATACCAATAATTATAGGCCCGTGTCCGTGTTGCCGGTTTTCAGCAAGGTATTTGAAAAGATAATGCTAAATCAGATGCTTGTTCATTTTAACACAAATGACATTTTACACGAGCAACAGTATGGTTTCACCAAAGGACGTTGTACGACTGACGCCGGTGTCACTCTATTAAAACATATATATACCGCGTGGGAAGAGGCACAAGATGCCATAGGAATCTTTTGTGACCTCTCCAAGGCGTTTGATTGCGTAAATCACGACACATTACTTTTAAAACTTGAGCATTACGGACTGGGTAAACTTGCGCTTAGTTTAATAAAATCTTATCTTTATGACAGACAGCAGCAAGTTCAAATAAATGGAGTGAATTCATGTGGTTTAAAAGTAGAAATGGGAGTCCCACAAGGGTCAATATTAGGTCCTTTCCTCTTTTTAGTTTTTATTAATGATCTTCCCCGTTTATTTAAAAACCAACCACAAATGGTGTTATTTGCCGATGACACTTCTTTAATTTTTAAGATAAGTAGACGGGCTAATAATCTCGACAATGTAAATAACGCCTTACTTCAGGTCCAAAATTGGTTCACAGCTAATAACTTAGTATTAAATGGAAAAAAAAACTAAATGCATCAGATTTGCTTTACCAAATGTCAAAAGTAGTAATTGCGATATAGTATTGAATAAAGAGAAACTGGAATTCGTTGATGAAACTGTTTTTCTGGGAATCACGCTCGACTCAAGGCTACAATGGGGTCCTCATTTAACATCTCTCGCAGGACGGCTAAGTTCGGCGGCATATGCTGTCAGAAAGATCCGGCACTTTACTGATGTGGATACCGCGAGACTGGTCTATTTTATTTATTTTCATTGTATTATGTCTTACGGTATTTTACTTTGGGGGCGAGCTGCAAACATAGAGTCTATTTTTATTCTGCAGAAAAGAGCAATCAGAGCCATTTACAATCTACGTATGCGCGATTCTCTAAGGGAACTGTTTAAGGAAATTAACATAATGACGGTACCTTGTCAATACATATATGAAAATATTATGTACGCAAGAAAAAATCTGCATCTTTTTGGTAAAAGAAGTGACAGACATAACTATAGTACTAGAAATAAGGACCAACTAGTTCAACCAGGATTCAGGCTGGCTAAAGTAGATTCGTCTTTCATGGGGTTCTGTCTAAAGTGTTACAATAATATACCTCCCCACATAGTTCAACTTAATGAGACAAAATTTAAGTCTTATATTAAACGCACACTATGCAGCCGAGCATATTACAAATTGGATGATTACATCACTGATAAAAATGCTTGGCTGGATGCTGGGCTAGCTCCACAGCCATAAGGGTTCATAGATTTATTGATTAGCATTGGTAACTATTTTTGGAGCTGCTGAAGATCTACAGAGAGAAAACTACATTATCTTTGCATTGCATAAACTCAAACTATTAGTATTATATAATTTTGCATAGCACATACATGTGAGCACTATGTACTTTAAAGCTACCATTTACGAGATATGTCTTTCGTTGACTTGAATATGCCCTGGCGGTTGAGAGTTTGTCATGCTCACTTGAATGTCTTGCTGATGGTGGCGCATGTGTTGGATCACTTGGTTCCCTTCAAAATGGTTGAGCTAAATGGTGCCGATCCGTGCGTCATGTTCGTGAACGGGCGCCGTCAGTTGAGACTGGTCATCTCTTAGCTACCTCGGTTATTTTAAATTTATTTTGAATTGTCTAATTTCATTGTCACTAGACCTCTTTTAACGTGCACAACTTGTTACATTGTTCTCACATTGTACATTCAACATGAATAATGTAACCTAAATTTGTAATATTCTATTGATTTTAAAAGAGTGTTCATGGAGTTTCTTGCTCGTTCTTCTCCATAGAATCCTACTGTTTGGAACGAGCAACTAGCTGCAACTTTTTGACTGACTGACTCCTTGACAATTCAAAAGTGCCTGTAAATGGTTTATTTGAAATAAATGATTTGAGTTTGAGTTTGAGTTTGGTCTAGGCGTTTTTATTTCACTTTTTATGGCCAAAGATTACACAAAGACAGACTGCTTAAATTGACAACATTTCGTATTTTTAACCAGTGGCGTGCCTAGGGGTCAAAGTTAATGCAAGCCCAACAGATTTCAGAATAAAAACACGGTGATTTTCTTCAAAATTCATCGTTACGCAAAATCACACGCTTATTAAAAAAACATTTAATTATTGTGCTCATTTTAATGCTAACAAAAACACATACGTATTTGATTTAAGAGCCATCTATTAACGTTATTGGCGCAACTGTGCCCTTCGAGTTCGACTTACGAACGGCCAATAGATGGCGCAGAAATAATTTATTGATCTTTCTATCTAAATAACTACCTACGTATTGTATCATACATAGGTATCAGTGACAACCACGTACCTTCTGTGGCTTTGAAAAAAACCGTTCGAAATTAAAAAAAATAACATACGTTAAAACAATTAGTAAAGGTAAATACAAAATATTTAAATAACGGGTAATAAAAAAAATTATATAAAAAATGCAACAACAACAGTATCAACAATATATTTAAAGTAACAACAAACGACAACTTACAGCTCAAAACAAAATTTGAACTAATTTGAAAATGTAGGTACCTATCACGTTATCGAAATACGCAACTTCGCGCCACACAAACAATTTCACTCGTAAACAAACATTGATCATCTATTGCATCTCACGCACACATAGATACATAACCCCGGCTTTTCTGTTCATACATTTTCGCCACAATCGGCGGCCGGTGTGCGAAGAGTATTAACAGAATTTGTATGCAAAACTATCAGATCTCAAAAGCCACATAAGAAGCCGATGAGTGCGACCGAGATAGCAATATACGCTCAGTCACACGGCAAGATTGTTACGTTGCGAAGTGAATGAATGATTGCGGCCAATATACGATCGAGTAGCATCGACTGTCACGCGCGCTGAATTACGCGCGGAATTTAAAATGTTTATTGTTGTCAATTCTTATGAGATTCAATACCTACTTAGAGATATTTTCAATACCTACTTAGAGATAGGTTTTTTCCTTTGTGGGTAGACATAGCAACAACATTAAGTTTGTGGGCTCTTCATAAAACAATTAATATAAAATAGTTTTTCTTAATTTTTAATGAAATAAACAAGTTCATCTTACATTAGGCCCCCCCACACTTGCTATCTATTGTTATCAACTCTGAAACACCTGCTCCTGGGTCACTGTCACTTTACTACATCATGGACACTAAACTTGCTGCCAGCCTGGAGAAACTCCAACAGTTGTTTGGTTCCCGAATGCAGGAATATGAAGCAAAACTGCAGCAGGCTTCCACTAACACCACACCGGCTTCACCTGACATTGCATCCATTGCACGTGAGTTCTCTGAGTTTAAGCTGTTTGTCTGTCAATCACTTTCCGCATTAAAATCTCAAGTTGAGCTGCTCGCTGCTGGGTATGATAGGCATGAAACTGCCATGCGTAGAAAGGTCCTGCTGTTCCATGGTGTCCCAGAGCAGAATAATGAAAATTTACTTGTTGTGGTCAACAACATATTAATCAACCAAATTAAATTGCCAGAGGTAAATAGGGACAAGAATATTATTCATGTTTGTCATAGACTCGGATACTCTCAGCAGAAGGCCCGCCCCATACTAGTACGATTCTTCAAAATGGAGCACCGGCAACTTGTATGGGACAGCAAGAAATCTCTCAAGGGTACTGGTATCACCATCTCCGAGTTCTTGACACAAGCTAGGCACCGTGTGTTTGCGGCTGCTCGTAAGCATTTCGGTATGCCAAATTGCTGGTCCATGGAGGGCAAAATTGTTATTATCTGCCCAGACAAATCCCGCCATAAGATTGAGGTTGCAAGCGAACTTTACGACCTGATTGCCAAATTCCCATCCACTGGAGCCGGCACCGAGGATTCTGTACAGTCGGAAGAACCTGAGTCTCCAAATATCGCAACGACGACAGCTTCACCGGCCAAGAGATCGAGAAAGACGCGTCTGCGCAAGTAACTCAGCGTCTCTGTTGATTTACCGTTGTGCAGTATGTGTTTACATCACCGCTTCGCAACTCGGTCGCATTGTACGAACACAATTATTTGGTTTCCTGTGCCGGTGGTTACATAAATAATTTTATTCAGTTCACCGCTAAAACTGTTCACTTTTATATAATTTATTTAGCCGGTATTCTGATATTTCGTTCAAGTTATTGTGAATTTTTGTTATTATGACAAACAAAATCTTGACGTTGTCAGTTGTGGATTGTTGAATTGATTGTTGTCATTATCTTCGTTCAAATTATTCCATCTGTCATTCGTTACGTTTCATTCCACGTACAATTCGATCTAAAAATCGATTGTTGAATAATAGTTTATAATACTTTTTCGTTTTCTGGGTATTATTGTTTATCTAATCTTAGTGTTTCTAAAATATTCGTTGTAAAATTTCTGCCAATAAACTAGCAAGTTGGGGTGGTTTTCTTATTGTGGGAAAACTTACATTTGATTTTTCTGTATTTAATAGGATATTTAAATTAATTTCATTTTAGTTAGTATAATTATATAGTTATTTATTATATTTATATAAATTATGGATGAAGTAGCTGATCTCAATGACAGCTTCTTCTCGTGCTCTTCCTCTGTTAGTTTTGTTAGTGCGGATAGTGACTCTTCCGCACCACTTACCTTACACGATAAAATTTCTACTCTTTTCACCAATGACCCTAAGAATCTTCATATAGCACACATCAATGCTCAGAGTGTTCCTGGTCACTATTCTGATCTTCTGGCATCCTTTAGCAGTGCTCACCTGGACGCCTTATTGATTTCGGAATCTTTTCTGAAGCCTTCTCTCCTTTCTTCTCAATATTCTTTGCCTGGCTTCGTCTTGATACGCAATGACAGGACTGGCAAGGGTGGAGGAGGTGTTGCTATATACTTGCGTGCTGATTTACCCTACAGGGTGGTCAGCTCATCTCCTTCACTTTATTCTGGATCGGCTGAATACTTGTTTTTAGAAATTTCTTTTCACCACACTAAAGTTTTGCTTGCAGTGCTCTATAGTCCTAATCTAAATATTGACTACTTCGATTCCCTTGATTCCACTCTTAGTAATCTTTGTCCGTTGTACGATCATGTTATTTTAATGGGTGATTTTAATACTTGCTTGATTAAAAACGACGCTCGCTCTCTCAAACTCCTCTCCGTCTTGTCTTCCTTTAATCTTCAAGTTTTGCCTCTCTCTGCAACTCACTATTTTCCTAATTGTACACCATCTTGGCTAGACCTTATGATTGTTTCTGCTCCTAATAATGTTAAATATCATGGTCAGCTTACTGCTACTTTCTCCTACCACGATCTTATTTATCTGTCGTATCGCATCCGTGTCCCTAAGCGTAAGCCCCAGTTATTATATCTCCGTAACTATAAAGGGATTGATCTGGAGGCACTGCAGCGTGATGCCAACCATCTCGACTGGTCCCCTCTGGTCGAGACGGAAAGTATCGAAGAGAAGGTGTGTTATTTTAATAGAATTATTCTCGACTTGTTTGACCAGCATGCACCCATCCGATGTGTCAAAGTGAGACATAACCCTGCACCATGGATTACCATGCAAATTAAAGAGCTTATGGCACGTAGGGACAAAGCTAAGAGTAGATATAAGCGCAGACCTTCAGAGCTGAATCTCTCTTATTACAAATCGCTACGTAATCGCTGCAGTCATCTGTGTCAAGATGCCAAGAGACGCTATTTCCATGACCAACTCAACCATCGTAGTTCTTCCGATGTTTGGAAATTTCTCAAGTCTGTAGGCATAGGCAAATCACCTTCCAACCAGTGCAAGGATGTGAACCTCAACGATCTAAATAAACATTTCTCTTTCCTTCCCTTTTCTCTCGATTCGTCTGTCAAAGCTGTGACCCTGAAGAACCTTTCCAGTTTGCCGCTGCCTCAATGTTCTCCTTTTAACTTTAGTGATGTTTCTGAAGATGATGTTAAGAAATCTGTCCTTGCGATTACATCTTCTGCAGTTGGGAACGATAAGTTGTGTTCAAGAATGGTTACTCTTATCCTTCCAACTTTACTTCCTGTTCTTACTTACATCTTTAATCATTCTTTTTCTTGTTGCTCTTTTCCTTCTGTTTGGAAGCAGGCTCACATCATACCTTTACCTAAAACTAACAATCCATCCTCGTTATCCCACTTTAGACCTATTTCTATTCTCCCTTTTCTTTCCAAAGTTTTTGAGCACTTAGTTCATAAACAATTAACATTTTTCTTAACGTCGAACTCTTTAATATCCCCTTTCCAATCTGGTTTCCGCTCGGGTCATAGTACTGTCACTGCACTTTTGAAAGTAACTGACGATATCCGCTGGGCAATGGAGAGTAAGTCACTTACCGTTCTTGTATTGCTTGACTTCAGTAGTGCCTTCAACTCGGTGGATTTCGACATTTTACTAGGTATCCTCAAATCTTTAAATGTCTCGTCTTCTGCTTTAGCCTGGTTTAATTCTTATCTTCGGGGGCGCTCTCAGTGTGTTCGCCTTGATGAGGTTTTCTCTGATTGGTGTTGCCTCACCGAGGGTGTTCCTCAGGGTAGCGTTCTCTCTCCTCTTCTATTTTCAATTTTCATTAACATGGTTACCAGTGTAATCTCTTCCAATTTCCATCTTTATGCAGATGACTTGCAGCTCTACCGGCACTTTAGTGTAGCTGATGCCGATTCTGCCATTGCTGCTATGAATCATGACCTGGCTTGTATCAGCGCTTGGGCTAAGTCTTTTGGATTGCAAATCAACCCAACTAAATCTCAGGCCATGGTCATAGGCAGCCGATTTGTTCGTAGTGCGGCCGTTGTTGCATCTTTGATGCCGTTGTACCTTGATGGTGTTCGCATTGATTATACAGATACCGCCAAAGACCTGGGTGTAACTATTGATTCCTGTCTGTCGTGGCGAGCTCAAGTCAATGAGGTAAGCCGTAAGGTACACTTCTCTCTTCATTCGCTGAAATGCCTTCAGAGTGTCCTGCCTTTGAAGACTAAAATTTCGTTGGCTCAAACGCTTATTCAGCCGATAATAGATTATGCCGATGCCTGCTACCTGGATGCTACTGAGGAGTTATTAAATAAGCTTGAGCGCTTGCAAAATTTATGTATTCGCTTTATTTTTGGTCTTCGTAAATATGACCACGTTTCCCACCTTCGCAAAGAACTCAAGTGGCTCCCAATCCGCCTTCGCAGGAACACTAGGATCTTATGTCTCCTCTTCAATATCCTTCACAACCCGTCCTATCCTTCTTACCTGCGCGAGCGTTTTTCTTATGCCCGCCCTACTGACGCACCGTGTAGATCGCACCTTAGATCCCTACTTAAATCCCATCCTCATAAATCCAGCTATTACTCATATTCCTTTTCCGTCCATGCTGTAAGGTTGTGGAACGCACTTCCGCCTAGCATTCGTGATCTAAAGACAATTTCTTTGTTCAAAACCAGAGTGAAAGAGCATTACCTTTCCTCTCAATTATGATTTATTATATACATATATATTTTTATTGGTTTATATATCTTAGCATTATGTATTTATATAAGTATATATTAATATTTACTTGTATGTGTATTTATATATAATATTATAGGTTAGTTAAATAAGGCACATACATACTTTATTCTCTTCCTTTTCTCACACACTATAGTCTATGTTTCTTTTTTCATTTCTCCTTTTGCAGGTCTGCTGGCAGAAATTTCTTAAGAAATAAGCAGTACCTATGTACTCATATTTTATAATGTTCTTTTCCTGTGTTGTCTACTGTGTGTACATAAATAGTAAAATAAATAAATAAATAAATAAATATTTTCTTTTTGTACTTCCTATATATTTATCGTCTCGCGTTATGGAATACAAGCCCGGCTTATAGGGTTCTATGGAAGGCACGCCACTGTTTTTAACCTACTTGTATTATTACGTTATATAAAAGTACAAAACAAATCTAGGGCACCCGTATATTTCCGTTTTTGAAAAATTATGTACTTTTCATTCATAATTTTAACTTTGAAATTAGGTGTATTCTAAAAAGACGTAAGCGCCAAATGACGTCATACTTACGGTGGAATAGCGTTTTATCAACTTCCATTACGTACGTAACATTTTTTATATGCAATCGTGCTATGGTCCAAATGCATTAATTTTTTCCCCGATTTTAGGGAAAATGATATTTCCTGGCAACATTTTTTTGTGTGACGTGTCATCGGCCGTAATTACATGCCGCTCACTCACACAAACCTACTAAATGTAACATAAATTTTACGCTGTCCTTCTATGCGTTATTATTCTAAGACCTACCTACAAGAATTGCTATTAGATTTTAGCGCTATTTTTTTTTTGTTAATGATTTGGTTTGTTTGCATTACAATAATTATTTTGATGTAAAATATCATCATGTCATCATCAGTCAACCTTTAAACGCCCACTGCTGAGCATAGGTCTCCCTCAAGGAGGGGTTGAGCCGTAATCGCCATGCTTGGCCGATGCATGTTGGTGATGTAAAATATAAAAAATGACATTAATGAAATTAATTTGACGGACGATAACTCTGGGCATTTAAAAATAAGTATTTTTATTATCTAATTAATATTTACAAAATATCTAGGTATTATATACAAAATTCATAAAATTACTTTTGCAACCGACTTCAAAAAAGGAGGAGGTTATCAATTCGTCTGTATTTTTTTTTTCTTTTTATGTTTGTTACCTTAATTCTTTCTTTGGTCCAGTTCTGACAACGACATCCGTGAGAAAACCGTATAAGTCTTAAATTTGCATTAAGTATGTGCGCAATTTGTTACGCGATTTCTCCAGCAAACGTAAACCGATTTTGAAAATTCTTTTTATGGATAGGGTATGCTTCAGGGGTGGTCCCATATAAATTTTATCGAAATTGATTCAGCACTTTTTGAAAAATCAACAAATACCCAAAAAAATTACATAGACCACGTTTTAGTTTCATCAATCTTTGTAGTAGTTAACCTTTAATCTCTCCTTCATAGATTTGGATGAGAAGCGGAAAATAAAAAGCTTTTTTCAAAAAAGACAACCGCGTTCAAAAACTAAAAAGTGAAAAATAACTTTAGCACAGAACACACATTGACTTTTGTTCCGGAAGTCGGTGGCAATACAAAACAAAACAACAAACAGAACAAAGCCACTGAATTTCGAAACTAAAGTCAATGTGTGTTCTGTGCTAAAGCTATTTTTCACTTTTTAGTTTTTGAAGGCGGTTGTCTTTTTTGTAAAAAGCTTTTCAGTAGGACGGTTAGAGTCCGTCCTCAACTTTGACGCCCTGGGCATTTTTTATAACAACGGTAGGTACTTATATTATTAATTTACCTATTTAATAAAATAGGTATGTATTTACCCCAACAGAATAACAATCATGCAATGGCATACAGTAAATAGTATTTAGAGTAATGGTATTATTTCTATACACAGGAAGTACATACACGAATTATATGTAGATATACTTATATACCTACACAACAGATGATAGGAAGAAACCTTGCACGTAAAGCCGTTGTTCGCGGCTGTAATTCGTAGATCTTTGACAGTCGCTATGAGTAGTCAGAAGCCAAAAAGACTAACAACCATTCCTAACGGCAGTAACTCGGTTGTGGAAGTCACCTATTAAGCTGTAAGTACCTGGCTAGACTGTAAGTCGACCACAATACCTATAGTTGGGAAAAGACTGGGCAGATGATGATGACTAACTAGTTACTTTGAATCAACCAACTATTATTATTGCAGCCTCTTTTAATGTAGATATTATACCAAATAAGCTTGATCGACTCGTGCGCTTTCATCTTCATCTAGCTTTTTCCTCTCACACAAATGCGTGTAACATGCTTGGTTACATGATGTAACGGAAAACCAGCCCGTTGTACCATACCATACATGTAACTTGATGTAACGCAGCATTTTTACAAAAGAATTTATGGCGTAAAACTAGCTGCCGTTGTTTACCTGCTTATATAAATAAGCTTATATACCTGCTTATATAATAACAAAATAAGGGCCACGAGGTATTTTTTCAATTTGGTGTAATTTATTTTTTTATGGTGCTCTTCACAGACGAATGCAAAGTTAATTTTTTTAACGACGATCGGCGTATTAGTGTATGGAGAAACCGCGGCGAGAGATTTTCAGAAGCCTGCATCCATGAAGTCGATCGTTTTGGCACAGTACCTATAAGTAATAGTATACAGTAGCGACACGCTCCGCCCCCCACCGAAACAGTGTTCCTCACGTCTACGCGCGCCGCACTTGCTCTGGCAATTCCTTGTAGATCAAGGCTGACTCGCGGAGCGAGAACACTTGTAGCTCATTTGTGAAATAGAAAATGGTTCGTAGCGTTCGCAGCGATAATTATGATAAAATCAGAGATTTTTTGGATTTCCTTTAGAAGAAACGAGGTAAGTAATGCAATCCTAGTAAGTTTAAGTAAGTACATAATATACTTACCTACCTAAGAAAGTACACAGTGGCCAGATTGAACCGTCATAAAGTATTCGGGAGGTAGATCGAATTTCAAAGAACGACGGCCTTTCTTTGAAATTCGATCTACCTCCCGAATATAATATAATAATACTTACACAACTAATTAATGATTATGAGACCAAATAACTCGTTCAAAATTAGGTAGGTACCAAATAAGTTTCACTTTTAGGGGTCCTTAATCAAGTGGTAAAATCGTAATCGTCTCCACCTGTCTGTCACACATACCCAAATAACTCTGTCTGTTTACAAGCACTGCATTTTGTCATTTTCAATGTTATTTTTAAATTTTAGGGTCCCATAATCAAAGTTAAAAAAATCATTACCATGTCTACCTGTCTGTCTTAACATAGCCGAATCACTGCGTCATTTATTTATATCTACTGTATTCTGGCATATCAATCATGATTTTTAGTTTTAAGGTTCCGTAGTCAAAACGGCAAAATCGTAATCGTGTCCATTTGTCTGTCTACCTATACCGTTGGAATATATTATGGTTCTAAGTGGCATCTCCGCCACAGTAAGAATTTATTTTTTAAAGTATTTTTATTCTTTTTATTTCACTAGGTGAGCTGCGGAATATTACAAAGAATACAAACTTATTTTACATATTTTTAATTTAAAAATAAAAAATGAGCAGAAATAGACCTTTCCCCTTATCTCAGAAACTCCTGGACCTACATTTATAAAACAAAAACATACCTCTTGACAAATAGTTTACAAGAACATTATTAAAAAAATTCTAGGACTTCTAGGTAAATTATATTAAGTACTATGAAATTATACAGAACCCTTTTTGCGCGACTCGAACTCGCACTTGCCCAGTTTTTTAGTTCGATAGATACTGCCGTCGGTCGCCGCTGTGACGTACTGCGATGTGAAAATTATATTCATGAATGTGAAAATTATAGTTATTCATGAAACTAGAAAAAATCGTTTTATAGTTAATAGTTAAATAGTTTAGTTAATAGTATTTAATAGTTAGTAGTTAATAGTTTCATTTCCTTGAACCACTTTTTCTCGTTACAATCATTTTTGAAAGGTACTTATCAGGAAATTTAAACAAACTTGAAATTAATTTTTAAAATATACAGAACCTTTTAATTTTCTTACATAACTACTTCCTGTCACATGCATTCTTGGTAGGTACCTACTTACCTCTATTTCGAAGATTAGATTTCAAACCTTGAAAGAATCGACCTAGGTAGCTATTTGAAAGTTCGAATTTCAAACCTTGAAAGAATTGAGTAACTACTGTGAGAGAAAAACACTTGTGTTGAGGCCGGTATCGCGCGCTCGCTCGCTCTCGCGCGCTCGCGGTGGCAGATGGCAGCCCTAGTGGTATTAACGCACACACACGCACGTATTCGTATAGTCTGGTATTCTAGTATTAGTGTAGGCAATTATATCGTTTCATTTGTATGCAGTGTCGTGGGGTGTGGTTTTGGTGGTCCAAATGTAATGATTTGGGGCGGGATAAGATTACACGGCAAAACTGAGATCGCTATTTTAAATGAGGGTACTGTTACTGCTCAGCGGTATAATGAGGAAGTTGTCAGACCACATGTGATCCCATTTGCACAGCGAGCGGGTCCTGGTCTGATCTTGATGCAAGACAATGCTCGTGCACACACGGCTCAAGCGTCTCGGTTTGTACTGGAAGACTCTCAAATTCAAGTCTTGCAGTGGCCGGCGAACAGTCCGGACTTAAATCCAATAGAGCACATGTGGGATCAGTTGAAACGAAGAGTTAGAGACGGTGATCAGGAAATCCACAACCAACAGCAACTCATCAACGCTGTGAAAAGGACCTGGGAAGAGATTCCAATGGAAAATGTCAGGCATATGATTGAGAGCATGCACTTCAGGCTTCAGGAGTGCGTAGCTAAACGAGGGGGGCATACCCGTTATTAAAAGATGAGCATGGAGTATTTTCTTTTGTTTTCAGTAACCTTACGTTGTTTTTATTTTTAACCTAAAATGTGTTTTTTCTTTCAAAAGCAAATAAACTTTTTAATCATTATTATTTGAATAAATTTATTGGTCTACATTGGTAAAAACAACATTAGTTTTCGTTATGGAGACAAAAAATATAATATTGGTTTTATTATTTTCATGGTACAGACAAAATACCTTGTGGCCCTTATTTTGTTTTGAGTAGTATAGTTTGTTGATTAAAAACTAAGTACCTATCTTATTGATTAAAGATGACCGCACACTTATCCGAGCCGAACCCGTCGAACACATCGAACGAAACGAATTTCAGAATTCTGTAATTATGAAATCATATGAAACTGTGCATGCTGTGGCATAGTAAATGTGGAAACACTTTCTCGCGTCGAATCGTCCGAATCTGGAAGAAAATCAGAAATCCTAGATAAATTCGGATGACGTCATCAGATTCGGTTCTGCCTTTTTGTTTTGTTTATGACAATGTTATGAACCCACATTCTTGTTTCCCTTTGACGTATTTTACTTTCCTCATCTTCCATTAATAAAGCACTGACAATAAAAACCTCGTCAAGATCGTCAAGATCCATCACTATACACACAGAGCGATAGGCGTAACCCCCTGGCCACAGCCAACAGCGACGCGAATTGCGGCGCGAGGTGAGCCGCGACAAGAGATGAGCGGCGAAAACAAATGGTAGACAACATAATGAAGTATGACACAGCTACCGGCGACGCGAATTGCGGCGCGACTTGCGGCGCAATGAGAGTCGCGCGAATCGCGGCGGCGACGGGCTGCACGGTGCGCCGCATGTGAAACAAATGTCCACTGTCCACACACACACACACACACACACACACACACAGCTCAGAGCGGAGCCATAGCACAGAATACTTAATAGTACTACATACAGAAGGGACACTCCCTTCCCCGCGCTATATCAGATACCGCACCCTCACCCCGCACTTGGAGGGGCTAACCGCCGACTCTTTAGCCAGGGCGCTCAAAATCGTAAGAACTGCAGCGCTGTAGGTACTGCTGACACAAACACACAATTTTGTGATTTATTTTGTTTTAAGTTTTATTCATTAGTTTTAATCTCGATGATTCATTTATTTTCCAAGTTTTCGTCGTTTTATAATAATACAATTAAAACTTCCGTAATAATAACATACCAACATTACCAGCTATTAATATTGCTCTCTCTCTTTATTGTCTTAGTTATGTACTTATGTCCCTTTCTTTCACGTTCTATTCATTCTTGGAATTGAAAAGTAGTACCCTACGCACTAACCTTGTCGCGTCGCCCCATTGTAATTATTATTATTGTAATATTTTAATTAATTCTTAATTTTTATTTTTAATACTTTTGAACTTAACATGTATGGACATGGACTGGTTCCGAAATAAATGAAAAAAAAAAAATTGCGTTGCCGCGTAATAGTACGGGGCGATCGTGAATTCCATATTTTGTAATTAGGTAGGTCCCTTAATTTACCATTATTGATGAATAAATAAACCTCTTTACATAATAATTATTATAATATTACTTTCATGTCATTACAAATCCGAGTATTCAAAATCAAATATCATTAATTTTATTTCTTTAAGAAAAAAATAATTGAACGCTCGGACAAGATCACTTCATAATAATGCTCGAAACGTTCGGGTAGTTCCGTCGTCGTTCGGTTCACCCGACGCAAAGCGCTGCACTTTTCGCGCCATTTTGTACGCCACGACATCCAACTGATTCAACCCTACTAAAATTCACGCACACATTTGCACGTGTACAGACGTCATTTGGTTTTGTAGTAGTAATAGGTAATTATTTTGCAAGTTTTGTATGAAGTGTCCGAGGTGTGGCCACAGTAAAGATATCTAACAGTATTGTGACTCGGCCCTGTCCTTGATATAATTACCTACATGCGCGCAGTACCTTAACGTGCGATAGGGTTGTCCCGCGTACAGTGTTTTAATTTCTTCCTAGTGTGTGTTTTATTTTCTTTCTAGTTTTGTGATTATAAATTTGTAGTGTTTTATTTTCCTTTTAGTTTTGTGATTGTAAATATAGGTATATAATATTTTTCATTTAATTAAAAAAAATTAAAATATACGTAAATGAAATGGGAAGTGTTCAATAAAAATGCATGTTACGTTTTTGATTAGAAGTTTAATAAAAAAACCACCCTTATTTTGAGACTGAAAGATATTTGCGCCTCAGTTGCAGCCATTCAAGGCGTCTCAAAAAAAATATTTCCCTTTATTCTGCAAACCTTACAAACTTCAACACCTACTTCTTACTTAACCAAAATGCACATACTTACGAAATCTTACTTAAAAAGTAAATAATAATGTAAATCTTACTAAATATGTAGATACAGAGGCCAGCACAAGCTGGAGCAACAATCTGTCAAAGGAGTTGTTTCAAAATGTATGGAGCCTGGGCCCAGTCCTTGTACACCATACTTAATAATAGCGAAACACATTTTAAATAGTTCTCAACTGTCCAATTAATTTAAAATAGCTTTGTGAGCAGGTAAAACACAAGAAATTGCACTTGAAATTGCAACACACAACAAAAAGCAGTCATGGCGGTAAGCTGTCATTTTGATTGATTAATGACGTTTGACATTTATAATTCTGATTTTCTGCGTCGATTTGTGGATAGCCAGGTAAACAGATGAAAAAGAAACGGTGTTAAATTCAAAAAAACGAAAAGGAGGTTGTTATAAAGTACTATAGAAACTAGAAACAAAACGAGACGAAAGTGACTGAAGTGAGACTGTTGTGACACTGACAGCTGACAGTTCTCTTTCTATGATCAATGGTCGATCTATGGTTTATAGAGTAGCTAAATCTGAGTGACGCCATGTTGAAAATCCATAAGAAATATTACCAATTTACTACCACAACAATATACATTTAAATGAATGATCTGTATTTTTCCCGGATTCTACGGATTTTTCTCTTTATTTTGAAGGTACATAGACTGGGCCCACTATGAAACATGTCCTTTCTTTGATAGATTTTCAATTTTATTACAAAAGCGTAAGGTTCGTATTCAATTGGGGAAATTTGTCAATTTTTAATGGAATGATGTGCTGGCGTCTGTACCTATCATTTACTCTCATAATCATTTTATAATGATATTTTGTTTAATTCAATATTATATGTAAGTAGCTAATACTCAACAGCCAGGCACAACGATATTAGCGGCGCAAACGCGAAACCGATCTACACTCGCGAATAACTTACATAGGTGGCACTGCTCGCTCACAACAAAAAAAGTAAAAAAAAAGTAATGTGTGTTCTGTATTAGTAGGTAGATAGATAGCCTAGCCTAAGAAACTACCTAGGTAGGTACTTACCAGTTCGTTTTAACGCGAGCGTAGGTAGGTCGCTTTTTCATCCTATCCACTTATTTGCTTATTAATCCAAGTAGGTACCTACTTTACTCGGTAGAAGAAGCGAAATACTTACCTTTTAAAAAAAGAAACAAATTACGTACTATAGTAGGTATATAATTTTTTTAATAGTCTAGTAATAAGTAGGTACTTACCTATAGTCTGGAAGTCATTTTTTTATAGTCTATTAAGTTTCAGGAACATAGTCTTTCGGAGTTCCCAGGTAATTTAGAAAATGTTATCTCTGGGTTGGGCGTTATTGACGAATTCAAGCAACAAAAAACAACACAATATATTCGCCACTGAGGCCATTTGAGACTGTCGGTATACTAATAATTTCCCTACTAACTTAAAAAGTGTAGGTACGACTCGCGTTCCGACCGTTTGTATGAAGATAGTATACTGTATTGATATCTTTTCTGTGGCGGAGCGCGCGGCGGCATCGGTGGACGCATTCGGCATCGCGCAACCGAAACCAATAATTTTGTTTTTATCGCGCGTTGAGCTTAAATAAATAATGGATACGGAACAATTTATTAGTGAAATACTGAGTAGACCAGCAATACATAAATATAGGCATGTTATAAAAACAATATGGGACAAAATAAAAAAAACAATTCATCGGAGTAGTTCATATATTCATAATAAAGATTGTGAAATTCGTTACCGTAAGTTCTCTCCTTTTCTGGTTAACAGAACGCACTCCTATTTTTGACTGAATGATATTTGTGCTAAGAACGCACTTGTTTCCAGGCAATACTGTGCCACTTTTCATAGGGCCATTTCAATTGTTATCTAAATACGTCCACCGATATACTATACTCTTTGGCTACCGCCGCCGCGGTCGCAACTAGTCGAGCTGTGGCATACCATACCACCGCAAATCCCACCGCTCGCCGCGACTCCAGTCTCACCACGCGCCGCACCGCCAGAGGCTGCGGCCAGGCCGTAAAGCAAATGTTAAAATTTAAATTAGCTTTCCAGTGTGAGTTTACGGGCTTTCCTGTCCTCCGTCCACAGCACCGAAAAGTTAACCAAAAAAATTTTATCCCCATCACTGGTTGACTTTGAAGTGCCGTGCTTGACTGATGCGGTGAACGCCTCGAAAGTGGCTTGCCCGAATACAGATCGGCTCGTGAACCCATATTCCCAGAGACAGTGGGATGAGCCACTCTGTAGGTTGGTACGGAATAATCTAATAAATACGTCCACCAATTCTGCTGAGCGTGCTCGCCTACTGGCTGTGGATGAGTGGGAGTCGGGTCTCTGGCTTCAGACACTTCCGTTACACAAAATCGATACCGGTCAAATGTTGTCATTGTCAATGGTTTTGCTGTGTATGGTATTAGTTAAGTTAAGTCGGCTATCTATATGGCAAAAAAACATTTCTCAACGGCAATAATTATATGTACTTTTTAGAATGTAGGCAATGTTGAGCATGTAGGCAATGTTACAGCATTAGACGGTACTATGCTGTGTGATAATACCTTCCGACTCGCTATATGCCTGCGTCTGGGCGCTCCATGCGGGACTCCACATCGTTGTCAGTGTGGTGAAGCTGTCGACTGCCTCGGACATCATGGCCTATCCTGCAGTAGGAGCGCAGGCTGAATGGCAAGCCATGCCAGCATCAATGACATCCTCCGTTATGCTCTTGCCACCGCCGGGGTGCCTGCTATTTTAGAACCCAATGGCTTGGCACGCGACGATGGGAAGAGACCAGATGGGATGACCATAATGCCTTGAAGTTGGGTAGGCCTTTGGTGAGGGACGCAACATGTATCGACACCCTTGCGCCATCTCATCTTCCTAGCACAACGTGTTGTGCTAGGGCGGCTGCTGCAGGTGCCGAAAACCTCAAACGGCACAAATATAATAGCCTTCTTGGAACCTATTTATTTGAGCTATTTTAGCTGGAAACTCTAGGGCCATGGGGTCCGAGTGCCCATTTTATTTCTCGTGACATCGCCAAGCGGCTGGGGGACTCTTTACGTGATCCGAAGACTGGTCTATTCTTGGGTCAAAGAATCAGCATTGCCATACAACGTGGCAATGCTGCCAGCCTGTTGGGCACGTGTCCCGTTGACAGCGATGTGGGCGAGTTTTGTGATGCCCTTTGAGCTCCCCTGCCTTTTGCTTGGAATTGTATTATTATTATTTAGATTTATTGTTTGTGTAAGTATATTGGATTTATAAAAAAAAAAAAATAGAAACGATTTCTTCGAGACGGTCGATTCTTTCGGTGCAGCTATGCGTGCGAGGCCTCCTTTACTTCGATTCGTTCGTCTCAGATAAGTGTGCGTTCACCTTTATGCACATAATGTCAACTGTTTTGGTAACTAAACGCACCAAGTGTGACAGATCTGTGGTTATCTGTCGAAACTTCCACCGACAGTGACAAGTGTGACAATCACAGAGTACTTTGTAATATACTGAGTGACAATTGACAAGACAACAACACAACACTAAAAACACGAAAAAGCTCCTCAGCCGAACGAGTATACGGATTACGCCATTACGGAGTCGAATAGTACCAGTCAAAGTCAAACTCTGACTACTACTATTACTACTAACTGTGGTTAAATCATGAAGCTGTAGGTTAAACTTAACAACACAGCGCAGCTGTTAGCCTGTTTCTATTGTTCCGCAATTCCGTCTTCGTTGCGCTTGGAGTTTTGAGGTCCACCGTGAACTGCATACCATTTAATCTTTTCGTCTCCAGTATGCCTGAAGATTCAAAAAAGAACCAGTTAGTATAATCACTACCTTTTACTAACCATATTTGGGTCAGTGGGTTGTGCCTTGGCAATCATGTTCTTCATTATTTCAGTGAAAAGAAAAAAGGAGATCCAAAAGACCAGCGTAGACCACGTCAGAAGCACCAGCAAGCTGAGAAGAAGACTGAGGAGCCTAAAAATGTTCCTAAAGGTAACTTTAAAAGGTTAGAATCTAGTATCTGGAAACATGAATTGGGTGTGGGGGATGGTGGGAGGGGGTTGGGGGACCTCCCGAGGTTAAAATCTAGTACCTATCTGGAAACATGAATTGGGAGTGAGGGATGGTGGGAGGGGGGGGACCTAAGGTATGATGTGATTTGAGGTTAGTAAGTTATTTTATTAATTTCTCGAAAACTATGCGGTTTCCTTTAATGAAAGTAGTACCTAGTGTTATAATCGGGACCCAACCCCTACCTACTTCATCATGTTTTATCCCCCAAACTCGTGTTTCCGTGTTCTAGATCCAACCCCTTTAAAATCTTAATTCAACATCTACGTACACATACACCTTATTACAGTTCAGATGTGTTTATGGTGTTTTGCAACATAAAATTAACCTAATAGTAGGTACTGTTATTGATTGAATCAACACATGGGTCATCATAGGTACTTAAGACTAACATACACATGAAATATTATTAAGTAATATTTCAAAACTATGACATGTGTATCTGGAACTGGATGGTACTTTCATGGTAAAAACAATTGAACTGTAATTCAGCAGATAATAACATAAGTACACATTAAATAAAATAAACCTGCATTGGAACTTACCTATGCCCGGTTAAGAATTAACAACCTCCTACATGGGCTATTAGGCTATAAGGTTTAGGAAATACAGTAATTTAATTATTTTATTCTATATTATGTTTGTACAGTTGCAGTACAACAAAAGCCAGTCTGTGAAAATCCACCACCAGAGTTTTACAAAAATTTAAAAAGGGAGACAGATGAAATTCTAAAGATTACTGAAGAAGAAAACTCAAAATATAAAAAGAAAGAAATACAAAGCAACTGGTCTAAATATGAGATGCCAATTGAGAGTTACGAAGAAATTGAGGAACAGGAAAACTTGGGAGCTGACTATGAGGTAAATATTATAATTATTACCACTTCACAAAGAAAACTAGACATCTGTTATCAATAATAATAATAATATGTGGGGACATTTTCACACACGGCCATCTGACTCCAAACTAGGGAGACCCTGTACTATGGGTGTCAGACAGCTGATATACATACACAAATACATTTTTTTTTTCTTGTAAATACATATATATATAGATAAACAACACCCAGACACAAGGCAAACACAAGTGCTCATCACACAAATGTTTACAATGAGAAACAATTGTTGCTAAATAGAGGATATTAATAACTTGACAAGTAAAACAATTCAATGGACTTTTCCTTGAATTGGTATATATTTAATTATGTAAGTACCTACAAAAAATACTCACCACCATGCAATAAATTAGGATAATAATTAGTAATATCATCACTATGAGAGTTCTATAACTTTTCTCAAAAATTGTCGCTAATAACAAAGGTTTTATAAATATAGAAGAGTACATCAGACAGCAATATCTTAACTTATAATGTAATATATATTTATGTTATAATAACACACTGACAATACATTATAATACTTTGTCAACCAATCTAAAAAAAATAAAAAAAAACTTGTGCAGTTGGGGGACCCCCATAAGGAACGAAGTTCCTTACGTACAATACGGTCAACGTAGCTTGGCGCGTCTGAAGTTAGCTGTTTGGCTGCGCAATGGAACTTTTAGGAACGAAATTGTCTACTGCGCAGCTAATCGGCTAACTTCAGACGCGCCAAGTTACGTTGACGTATTGTACGTGTCTGTACATAAAAAATATATACCTATATAAAAATAATAATATATCACGAACAGGCGAGTGCGCAGCAGCGGCTCGATACACGCACTCATACACACCCGCATTTCATTACGTGACGATATCTACTAATTCACACTACTCGTAAGTCGCGTTAAGGAACTTCGTTCCAAAAATTAAGTCTTGTTATTGTTATGTCTTTTCCAGAAACTCATACAAGCTCCACTTTCTATTGGTGGACATTTCCAATTCAAACACGAAAAGTCTTGGGACATGGACACATGCCCCTCAGTATATGATAAATACTTTGAAATAAATATGGAGGAACTGAATACTGCACTTTGTTCAATTCCCTTTTATGAGAGAAATTCGATAGAAGAGGACTACTTCAGCCAAACAGATATGCTATCTATGAATAACAGAGCAACTGGGTTCAAACAAAAATATTACAATGATAAATCATATTCAACACCAGAAACTGAAGCTCATGATAAAATACTCAACATTTTTCGAGATAGTATAAAGGAAGATAATTTAGAAAGAGAAAAAGATACAAGTCATGAGATTGACATACAATATGACAATGAGCGTAAAACTTCAGAAACAGAAAATGCAACTCATGTACATTTAGAATCTAAAACAGAAATAAAGACTGAACCAATTAATATTGTTGAAGAAAATGTGCCAAAACCTGAAGCTGTAACTAGTGATACAAAACCCATCAAAACACCAAGTATTGAACAGGAAGTGGAACAAGATTTTGTATTTAGAGATACTAGTCAACTTACAAAAGAGACTGATGTTGAAAAAGTTCCAGTTTTACCACAAACTCCAAGTTTTAAGGGAAAACTTACCTGTCATGTTGAAGAAACGCCAGTAGTTGATAAAGTTGCGTCTGTTATTGCCACAAATGATTCTAAGGTTGACTCCACTTCTGCAGTTCATAAAGGTAAGGTTGTTTTCTTTTTCTCTACCTTTTTGCTAAATATCCTACCTATTTGCCATATCGCGGCAGCGAGCCTATGGCCTTGCCTTTAGCCACAAAACGGTCACAAATCCGGACTCCAAATTACATATCACTTGACAGCCTGACCTGGGAATCAAACTAAGAACCCAACATTCAGCAGTTGGACTGAAAGACCGCCAATTTCTTGTTCCTACGCGTATAATCGTAGCTTATAGCAGCTACACGGCACACTTTCTACCCTAAGGGTCAAGTCACACCGGAATGGCAGCAGTTTTGCTGCCAAACCATTTTCAACTTTAACTCTAAACCTGAAAGCATAGTACAGTAAGACAGAATTCATGGTCTTCAGGTCTGGCAGCAGGTGTCCCACTACAGTCCCTCCTCTTTTAATAAATGGTAACTCCATAAACAGGGTGTACAAATTTAAATATGTGGGCCACCTGGTAACCGATGACCTAAAAGATGATTTAGATCTAGAGAGGGAACGCAGAGCATTATCAGTTCGGGTGAATATGCTGACTCGCTGGTTCTCACGATGTACAGCTGCAGTTAAAATAGTCCTTTTTAAGGTATACTGCACATCGCTGTACTCGGGGGATCTGTGGTTCACATATACCCAAAAGGCTTATAATGCTCTGCATATCCAATATAATAATGCGTTCAGGGTATTGTTGCGACTGCCACGCTTCTGTAGTGCCTCAGCAATGTTGCCGACGCACGCACTGACAGTTTTGATGCGTTGTGGCTTAAGAAATCTGCCTCGCTACTTCATAGGCTGCGTGGCAGTCCCAACACTATCCTGCAATCGATAGCCGCCCGGGCGGATAGTCCGCTAGTGTGGGCGCTAACTAATCGCACCCGTTCTGTTCTAGTTGTTAAGTACTAACACTCTAAGTTAAATTGTTATTAACACAGTGGACCTTTGTTGTCTGTCATATGAATAAATAATAATAGTATCGCTTCGGCGAACATCGGCTCACAGAGCCACCCGACGGCACGAGCTGCCGCTCGACGCACGCAAATCTTTAAGCGATACTGTCTTGACGTTTAGAGATAAAGTTGAAAATGGTTTGCCATCAAAACTGCCGGCCGCTGCGCTGCCATTCCGGTGTGTTTTGACCCTAATGATCAAATCGCAACGGGATGGCAGCGGTCCGGCGATCAGTCGCGCGCCCTGTCGCTTCAATGCGGGCGGTCATCGGCTCGCGGAGGCGCGAGCTGCCAGTCTGCCACTCGACTATAGCAAATCTTTAAGCGATACTATGCCTTAAGGATTAGAGATTAAGTTGAAAATGTTTGTAAACAAAACTGCCGGCCGCTGCGCTCTCGGTGTGAATTGACCCTAAGTGTAGTTTATTCTCAGGTGAACTATGGTCGAGAAACTCTCAGGCTTTTTCTTATCTCCTTATGTAGGTTAGGAAAATTTGCAATAAAACAAAATACTTGTTTAATTGACAATATTTATTTATCATTTCAGTGGCCGACACACCATCGGAAACAAAGAAAAAAGTAATTGAATCTACAGAAGATCTTGAAAAGTGGCTAGATGACTTTCTGGATGAGTAAACATCTTATTTCCTAATTAAAATAGCAAATAATGTTTTGCCTGCAGATAAATAGATATATACTTACAATGCTTAACGACTTTTTTATTGTGACATTTATGTTAGGAACAATCACGAGCATAAATATGTGCGAAATTCAAAAGCGTAATATGTATTACTAGGTAATGCCCGCGGCTTCGCCTGCTTGACAAATTATATACTAAAACCTTCCTCTTGAATCACTATCTACTAAAAAATCTGCATCAAAATCCGTTGCGTAGTTTTAAAGATTAAACATACGTAGGGACAGATAATAGGTAATATGTAGTGATGATGATTAAAAGTTAGGTTTTAATTTTGCTGTACGGAACCCTATTTTTTTTTCTACTGACAACCGACAATTACGCGGACGAAGTCGCGGGCATCAGCGAGACAAGACGAAAGTAGTATAGATTCCAAAATATAATTGTGTGTAACTTGATTTGGCGTAATTGTAATATTATGTTCGTGACTGTACACTTTATAAAAAGATTCTAAGAATAAATGAATGTAAATGTTTGTAAAAAAAAGTTGCGAGCTAAGACAATTTGTTAATGCCAGGGGGTTAGCAAGCGAAGGGGTTACAATAATAGCTGCTATAAGCGCACGGGAGGGCTCAATAAACTGAAAAGGCTAGCTTAGCATGCCATTCATATTGTGTCCAAAATCTCTGTGCGGCAAATAGAGGATATTTTTATTGTTAGAAGCAATTGAAGCCTCGTTAGCAATGAGAAGTATTGATGTAATTGGCGAAGTATGGATAAATCATGGCAAATGATAATATTTCGTAAAATACAATGTAACTATTCTTCCTACTATTGTGACTGTAACAATGTGCTAATTACAAGTGTAGGTACGGTCAGCAACAAAAGTCGATTAACACTTCGGACTTTTAAATCATAATAATTATTGAGCAGAATATTAAATGAAATACGGAAATGATAGAAAATCAATATAAAATAAACTCTTGACTATGACCTGAAATACTGAAAAGTACTGCATCATATTATTTTGTGTAATATAGATATGAAAATGTAATAGTGTTAATCTACTTTTTGTTGCTGACCGTACTACATAGGTACCCTTGATAAGTGCCTGCAATGTGTTCTATTTATTATACTTTTATTAGTACATTTTAGAATAAACACTTTATAAATCAAAATAAAAAACCAAATTTTATTATTCAATATTTTATTGATCTCCTATTTATGCCATCAGCAGGTAGGTATAGTCAACCGCATGTCCAATAATTTGACATTAAAATCGCCATTATTATGCGGCGGATTTTTTAGTTCACGTGTTCAAAACATACAATGTTCATAGCGAACAGTCATCTCATAAATATTGTATTTTTTGGGATTTACAACAATTATTTACGACACATTCTTAAGACTAGTAAAGATAGACAGGTAATAGTAGGTACACAATTTAAAAATACAGACTTCCTCGACTTTTAATAGCATGCTTATCAGTGATACGAACATTTTCAGGAATGCACAAACACTACTTTCACAAAGACTTTTTACAGTAGGGAATGTCTACCCTCTATAATGATCAAATGGAAGTGCAGTAGGTGCGTTCTGGGAAGAATAAAAATTGCCACGTGATGGTCTTCTGGACAGGCCGTGAGAGGTAATTCCCGTATTTTTAAAAACGTTCGCATTCTAATCTGTCCAAATACCTCTTATTTAGCTAAATCTTTGACATTGATTGTCGCCGAGATAAGATTGAGACTAGATTTTAAAAGTTTTTTAACACAAGAATCCGCCTTCTGTACTGCCAAATATGCCAAACACGGTAACCGCTTTCCAGCTACCCAGTATCGATACTCCCAAAGTGTCAACTTGCATTTACTGCACCAGCTTTTGAATCATTGATTGCTCTTCCGGTCCGAACTCCTTAGACCCCGAAAAGCGAACACTATTCCCGAACGAATTCTGGAGTTCCGCAGCCTGAGCGAAACACAGCAGGTTTCACTGCCAAACAAAAATCAACCTTGTGTCTCTAAAAATAGTCGTAAATTAATTGAACTGTGTGCGTCTAAACTTGCGCCGGCCCAGCCATGGCAATACACAATCGTATTAAATAGATATCCACCACCAAAATTTCATTTTTCTTTTTTTACTATCTTGAAAGGTACTCCCCTCCGCGCTTCTTACTTTCAGCTGGACTCGGACACCAACTTGTCAGGAACAAAACAATGCTTCTTCGAAGGCGTGATGAAATAAATAGGCCTGCTTCAGCCAACCTTCACGGTTTCAGGAGCGCAATATGCTGACAAATCCATTAAATTTCAGATCTTGTAGACTGGACTGCTACTAATCATCAGACCAACAGCATAATTTATCACTTGAAGCAGTGGGTACATTTTTTGCCTTATACACAAACATTTACAGTAGGTACGAATTCATGTATAACGGAGACAGATAATTAAACAAGTACATAAACCGAAATCAAAAACACACTGCACATACATACGGAATACCTTCGACAAAGCTGTCCAGTTGACAATTCATATTTTATTTCGCCTGGCTCAAGCTGATTCCACATTTTAATGTGGGGTTTTCCCTTAGTTACCTATACAAAAAGATTACAATCTAAACTTTTATTTTTTGTTATTTATGTAGGTACCTACATGACATAACATAATAAACTGAACACTTTTTTATTACTGTAATGGAAACCGAACCAAATTTATATTTTTTATGTCAAAAATCGGCAAAGAAAATACAAGTATATGTACATTATGGAAGATTACTTTTATTAAAAAATATTAACACATTGGCGACTATTATCAGATACGGCAATAAAAAGCTATTACTTACTTAAAAAATATACATGCTTCCACAGCTTCCTACAAAAATGAATTCTTTCCCTTTGAAAATCTTTTTAATAACGATAATTATTGTAATTATGATACTGCTGTTGGCTACCACTACCTCTGCCATCATAGTCGTAGGGGTTCCTTCTTCCGAACTGGTTCTGGTGCACTGATGCCGGGACAGGCGACGATTGTTTCAGCGTCTTCGCACGCGCCGCCAACTGCGACACTAACTGCGCAGGAGTCAGGTGAGCAATAGAGATGGGAGCTCCATCAGCAACACTCCCGCTCGGGTTAAACACAGACTTGGAATTGACTAAATCTTGCTCCACAACTTGTGTATGAACAGTCGTGGTGAAGTGCTCTGGATCCACAGCTGTTCCGATTTCGTGGACTTTAGTGGAGTCGCGTATTTCGCACACGTCACAGTACGGCTTTGTAGTTTGGCAGGCCGCATCTTTCACGTCCTTGGGCAGATTCTTTTTATATCTGGATACCACCTTATCCAATCCAATAGTTGTAATGATGCTCTCCACAAGCTGCTTGTTCTGCTGCGCCAATGTAGGTCCGTTGGTCTTCGTGAAATTGAACTCGATGACTGCTTGTCTCTTCAGCGGCGAACAAAACTTGGACTCTAGGGATTTAGGTTCTGCACCGATGATATGGTTGTTCATCATCAAGTGATTGGGCAGGCGCAATTTTTCTAGCTTGGTTAAAGCTTGGCTGCACCGAGACAAAACTGTAAACACAAAAGCAGCACCATTTTCATCCAATAACTCTTTTGAAAAACTTATTGGTTTTTTTTTTTGTCACAGTATCATCATTGTAATTACGACATTTAGCAAAACTTAAAATTATCATAATTAATGGGTCCTGAGTGCAACTGCAACGTAAACAGTTGTTTTACAGGGTAGTTATAGTAACATAACGTTTTAATTTTTTGTTTGTTTACCCAAGTGTAGTAAGTAATATTGAGTCCAATACTGTACCCACCTCCAGTCATAGTTTTTGAGTCCATACAACTGCTCACACCTGTAATGATAAATTTGACACAGATTTCATTGTAAATTTTTGGGAGGAACTAAATTTATAGCAAAATAAAATCACAGTGCATTTCAAAATCCTACCTTTATTAGGTGCAAGCTTAAGATAATCTTCTTGAGAAATTTTACCCTCTGCAACTAACTGAAACATTCAGACTTATAATATATTATTATTCTTAAACTAAAATAAGACAACCATTTTGATTAGAAATATTATTACTTGTGCCAAAGCATCATACGGTGTTTTCTGTTCCAAGACAAGAGGGGCAGGAGCAGGTACCATGGCAGGTGCTGGGACTACACTCAGAGCAGGTGCTGGCAAAGGGTTTATATTGGGAATTGCTACAGGCTCAGGCATAATGCCTGGGGGAACCGGTTGCAAACCATAGTTGTATGGAGCAGAGAATCCAGTACCATAAGGCAAACCTTGTGGATATGGATATCCTGGAACACTTCCAGGAAATTCATTTTGTACAGGAGCATTATAAAGCTGCCCCTGCTCTGGGTGATAGGGTGTGGTTTCGAGAGGATAGCTTGGTGCACTCTGTGGGTCGCTTGGATAGAGAAAACTGTCCGTATGACGTGGGGAACGAGATCTTGGTGAGCGTGATCTTCGTGACTCGTAGGGGCGTCGCTGTGGTGATCTGGAGCTCCGCCGCCTTCGAGGACTATGTCCACGTGCCCGCGGAGGAGTATATCTTCGTGGGCTGCGTCTTGACGGAGGGCTGTATCGTTTTCTGATGATCTTATGAGGGCTGAATCGTGGTTTGTATTGGCGAGGACTCCATTGAGGGCTATGTTTTCGACGAGGACTATGACGACGAGGGCTCTGACGTCGAGGGCTCTGGCGTCGAGGGCTCTGCCGACGAGGACTATGTTGAGGTGACTCCTTGTAATGTCGCTCCTTTATAATCACTTGCCGCTGGGGTTGCACTGGCTTTTCTTCAGCTATACGCTTTGCTGTTTTCTTGGGTTCTTTAGATTTGTCTTCATCAAAATAGTCGTCGAGCTCGGTGCCAGGTGGTCGAAGATCATCCGTTGACTCCAAATGTTTTGCAAGATATTCTTTCACTTTAACTTCCTTGTCTTTCTTTATGGCTTCCTTGGTCTTGCTCGGGTCGCGCCTACTCCCTGGTTTGATGAAATCATTCAGACGTGTGCTGCTCGATGACCTCTCCTGTGATAATTCTCTTTTCCGCCACTTAAACTTATCATCAAATTTGACTACTAGTTCTTTGTTTTTGGAATCATCTTTATTATCTCCAATCAACTCCCGAAGGTCCTTGACACTGTCGAGGTCTTCCGCGTTGATGCGACGCGGCTCACGTCGTTTACCGGTACCGTCTTCATCGTCCCAGCTGTCTATGACACTCAAACCTTCCATAAAATCTTCCTTCGTAAAATCATCAAAGAAATCACTGGGTAGATCTTCACCGTCGCCAGTATCCGACATGAGATCTTTTTCACTTCCCATGATGACACACGAAAAGAAAACAGACGATTATGAAACAAAATTGAATCTATTGATAAAATATAGTTAAGTATACTACCTATCCTAATAGTATTAAACACAACTGCAAAAAATATCTACAGGTTTACACACAAGAAAACATGTTTTCTTAGCACATTATCACTGCCATTAGCCTTGCTAAAAATAAAAAAATTAGCAAAACAAAGACGGCGTGTGGTGCACACTAGCAGAAACTAGAAGACCAGACTTGTAGTGATGTATAAGCCTGATAATCGATAACGATGTGCCTAAACATAATTGATATTACAAAAAAATAATAGGTACACGTACACTGGCTGACTGGCAATTTTTACCATTTCGTTAAATTCGTTTTGATTTTTATGGTTACCATACTATAAAAATAATGATAAATATTAATGAACTCTTGAGCAAGAGCCAAGTTTGCGATAAAATTAACATCCTAAGGGGATTATTTTGATACAACACAGAATTTAATACAATACACAATAGAGAATGAAATATTTTTAGGAAAGTTCTTATCGTTGCCGCTTCTTAATATAAAAAGCAATCCTTTCATGTATTGGCAAAACATAAAAACGATGAACCCAAACTTTTATCAAATATATTTAAAGTACTCATGTGTACCAGACACTTTAGCTACATCGGAGATAATACTTTCAGAAACCGGCATGATTATTAATTTGAGGAGGACCCGCCCGACTAACTACACCCGAAACATCTTGATGATAAATAATATTTTTGATTGCAAATTAACACGTCCGTTAATTTTATATCTGAATGATTTTTCTTTTTCTCACTCTTGATCCGATTCCTAACTTATAAAAACACTATTGTATATCCATAACTTAATTAAATCTTAGAATTAGTCTAATGGTTTTCTTTTTTTGCTAAACAACATCTTGTGTACTCAGTGTGAAGGAGGGCTGTTTCTACACATGTTCATCACACAAACACTGCCACTTACGGGATTCGAACACGCAACCACTAGTATCGTGACAAGCATCATTGACCACTATCCCAATCGGTCTTTTAACAAATAACCGTCCATAATGTGTCTGGGTGTTGTTTATCTGTATATGAATGTATTTAAAATGTATTTCAGCTGTCTGACACCAATAGTACAGGGTCTCCCTAGTTTGGGGTCAGATGGCCGTGTGTGAAATGTGCCCACACATGATCGATTAATTTATTAATAGTTTATTAAAATAATCGGAGCGGAACATCACTAGACGCGACACTGACACAGCCAACATAATAAAATTGAACCACCATTTCAATTTTCGTCAAGTGTCTAAGTTATTGTTACCTGTGGTCAAAGCCAATTGATTGGCTTTGACCACAGGTAACAATAACTTAGATACAGATAACTAAACGTTACTATAACTAAAAAGCTCATTATTGTGAGTGGACAGAACGCAGAAAAAGAGTCTAGTGAAACTATTTTGGAGACTGAAACTGTACGTCTTTTCCGCGGAAGGGAATGCGGTCTCTCAGGAAGGGAATGCATTGCCAGATTTCCAAAACTGGTATTACTAGCGAGCGGCTCTTTGACGTGCTCTCTCTACGTATGATTTTTAAATAACGATAATTCCTCCTCACCCACCTCCCCTCCCGTTCTCCTTAGCGAACGAGTACTAGCACAAACCTGTAGTATTAAATACTCATGACAGCCTGATGCTATGGCAGAATAAGGAACTGGAGCTCACGGGTGTTTCTACCGGGTAATGCATGGGCCTAATATAGACCTCATGACGTCCGTAACCTGGCTGCACTTCGGTGGCATCTTTGGGTAGATCGAAGGTTTTGTCTGAGCGATTATGGACGAAGTTATGATAACGAACAACTACTGGGGGTTTATTGTGTAGGACACGGCACGGTTGACATTTGTCGGGGATGCCGTCGACCGGGAGAATCAATCCGACACATTATCTCAGTCAGAGTGCTCTCGTCTGGCTAACGGAGACTACTTGCATAGTCAGTGGCGGATTAGCCACGTAGCAAGAGTAGCAAATGCTACGGGCCCCGCGCATTTGGGGGCCCCGCGCACACGAACGCTTTTTGACCGTCAAACAATATCAACTAAGTATACTACATGGAAGAGTGTTTTTTTTTGTATCAATGTGGGTACAATACTTACCACGAAAGAATTGGTATCAAAATGTTCAACGATAATTTAACATTTTAGTTTTTTTTTTCTAAAAGTGAGCTCCGATCACACCACAAATTAGGTTTTGCACCGCCCTGCAAAACTAACAGGGGAATTCTCTGAATAATGTCATCGACCTAGTGTCGTACTATCTCGACAAATTTTAAAATTTTGATTTAATTTAAGACCTGGATCCACTTTAGCACTTTCAGCTGCTGGCATCCAAATCCATGGGTGACGCGGATGCACTTGCCCTTGCTTGCTGCCCAATTTAGGAGGATCCAAGGCCTCCTGCTGGAGGGTCTATATGGGGATTGTGCGGTCTATGGGAGCCAGTATGGGGGGAAAACCTGGCAGCCCGCAATATCGCAGTGCTGCGACGTCCGCAGCGAGCGATGGCAGTCAGAGAGGTTCGGGGATACAGCACGATCTCCTTCAAGGCAGCGGGCCTCCTTGCCGGATCTCTGCCGTGGGATCTCGAAGCGTGGGCCCTCGCTTCATTTTACCACTGTAGCGGGGTGGCGCGGCAGCGGGGCATACCGCGGGAGTACACGCGGCGCCGTTCCGAGCTCCGTGTGATCCTAACGGCGGAATGGAAGGAACGACTTGCGAACCCCAACGCATGGCACGCCGTAATTTCGGCGCTAAGACCCGTAATGGAGGATTGGTTAGGGCTGACACAGATACTGTCCGGACATGGCTGTTTCGGGAAGTATCTGTGTCGCATAGGCCGCGAACAATCCCACGGTTGTCACCACTGTGGAGATTGCCCGGAGGACACGGCACAGCATACGCTGGCGGAGTGCCAAATTGGTCGGAAAAAAAATTTTTTTTTTAATGTTGAGAAAAAATGTTCACCACTGATAACTAATTTTTAACATGTAACTTTGATGAATATTGAATACGATTTGCTCAGAGATAAGTCGATATTATAGTATTGTTTCTAAACTTACCCAAATAAAATCCAGAAATAACACAGTTTTGTTTTATTTAATACCATAAACTTGATAACCTAAAGCAAACCAAGGGCCCCTCGATAGAATTTGCTACAGGCCCCGCGCTGGCTTAATCCGGCACTGTGCATAGTTATATATTCTTGTAGGTTATTCACCAGCAACTAAAATACAGATTTGTGGAACCAGAGGTACCGTACTATTACTAAGTATACAAAGCAAGTTGACATCGCCCTAAACGAGACGTGTCGGATTATATCGGGCTGCCTATGACCGACTCCGCTCAACAAGCTATACCCGTTGGCTGGTATCGCACCACCCGTCGTCCGTAGGGATGTCGCATGCGCGCTTGAGAAATATCACCAAGAATCCGATTCCCGACACCCCTCTACAAATACACTCTCCGAGTAGACCTAAGAGTCGGAAGAGTTTTCTTCGCAGCACACAGGCCATCCAGGACCGTCGACCGTTGTCGCCGTCGTCGTCGACCGAAGTTGTGGGAGAATTTTCATCCACCACCACCCAACTTCGTTCAACCCAAAGAACACCTGCCACTCGGAAATGATGGACTGCGCACCCAGGTAGGCCGCTGCAAACATAACCTAGCAAAATGGGGGATAATAGATCCCACCCAAACCCCACTGGGTATCGGTGGTGAGTGTGGTGATCCTGACCAGACAATGGCCCACTTACTACAGTGCCCAAAGTGCCCCTACACCTGCACCTTAGAGGACATTAAAAACGCCACTAATGCTGCGATAAATGTACTGTACCCTGTGTAATGTACCCTACTGGGCCCCAGTAATCTAACAAAAAAAGGAAAATCGTCGATTCGAAAAGGAGAAGAACTAAGTGTACGCACCAAATGTTACACAAACGTGCTGGATAAATGTGGCTACGAACTGGGCCCAAGTAATCTAACAAAAAAAGGAAAACCGTCGATTCGAAAAGAAGAAGAACTAAGTGTACGCACTAAATGTAACACAAACGTGCCGGACGTAACCATAAATAACACTCAGTTATCCAGAGTAACAAAATTTAAGTACCTGGTTCACTCATGACCTGAATGATGACCTAGATATTGAGAGGGAACGCAGGGCGATGGCTGTCCGAGGTAATATGCTGATCCGCAGATTTGCACGTTGTACGACACAAGTCAAATTAACCCTTTTCAGAGCATACTGCCAGTCTTTTTACACGTGCAGTCTGTGGGTCAGGTATACGCTGAAGGCATACAACGCCCTGCGCGTCCAGTACAACAACGTATTTAGGATGCTGTTGGGACTACCGGCGCTTCCGGGATGTTCACCGAAACCAGGGTGGATGGTTTTCATGCCATCATACGGAAACGGTGCGCTTCTATTCTTGGTAGATTGCGTGCTAGCTCCCACAGCATCCTGAGTACATTGTGTGATAGGTGGGACAGCCCCATGCTGGCGCACTGGATACGGCTGCACACGTAGGTGTCAGTTGTTTCTATTTTGTATAAAGTGTCGTTTTACTAACATTAGGTTAAGACTTTTACTAACCTTAAATGGATTTTGTAATCTGAATCAAATAAATTATTATTATTATTATAGCTATGTTTTACTAACCTTAAATGGATTTTGAAATCTGAATCAAATAAATTATTATTATTGTTATAGCTATGTGCCCAACCCAGTTCTCGAAAATGGCAGTATCTCCTTGTAATAGGATTCTTCTTCTTAGCGTGTCGATAGCAAACACGGAAGTGTTACATGTGTGTATGTGTGCGTGTCAATGTACGAGTGTGTATGTGTGAGTAGTGTTTGTTCTTGTCAGATTCCATAATAGGATTGATTTATTTTCACTGATAGGACTATTGTTGCCAATAAGCCTGACATGACTGTGGTGATAGATCGATTAGGGAGTCGCGCAATTATTGTTGAAATAGCGATTACGCATGACGAGGACCTCGTGAAAGCTGAGAAAGATAAATATATTAAGTTACTTCACTTGGCTTGCGAGATTGTCGACACATAGAATGTGAGTTATTGTGCCGATAGTCGTAACTGCTTTTCGTTGGGCAGCTGGATTTAGGGCTTGATTCAGAAAACGGTACTCTGGACACTGCGCGTATCGCATTATTATTAGATTCCTCTCTCAGGAGCCCTGACCACCTGTACCTTGAACCCTGTTGTTGATACCCGTGGGTTCACTGACATAATCCTGGTATTATATGTCTGTGGATGGGTGACTATTTTTTATATTTCTAAATCATTCACATAATTAGTTATGCAATAGAAAAGGCAGACTTAACGCCATGTATGAAAATTGAAAACGCATGTCAGTATCACTGTTATTTCTAGATAATATCATTTAAAAAATAATTCAATACTTTTTTTTAGTAATAATAATAACTCTTTATTTGGAACTTAGAATATACATAACAATGGTAATATGAAACGATGCTATTTGCAGTAGTTAAAAACTGTGGCACAACTATGAATGCCCACCTCCAGACACAAATGTAGAAATAGTTCCAGGTTACAACTAATATTTTTACTTATTAAAAGTTAATAGAAAAAAACTTAAAATATGAATGAGTAACATCGATATATAAATATTATGTATTCGTTAAGTTTTTGTGGTTATTGTGTATGTATCTGTGTAGTAAGGTGCGGAAGGTGTGGGGGTGTGTCTGTAGTAGTGTGAGTTTGTGAATATTAGTTTTTCTGTTTCTTCATACGTCTTTTACTATACTCTTACGCTAGATTACTTCTTTTTTCTGCTCAATAAATATTTTAATATATTCTGATATTGAACGTAATGTTCCAGTAATACGACTTATCTGTTTCGTCAAAGATTTTCAAATAAAATTATAACATATTTTTAGCTCTAGCAACTCGAAACAAAATTGAAGTTCGGAGCAAGAAGCTTATAGATAAAAGTGGAGGCAACACTCTAAATACCTAAGTGAAGCCAACTGTGGGCAGATGCTCTCTTTCTGAATGCATACATAAGATAAAGAAAACACATATCACTGTCTCGTTCTTATGTATGCATTCAGAAAGAGAGCCTCAGCCCACAGTTGGTTACAAGATTTTGTTCTAAGTGTTGGCTCCATTTATACCTAAATCTTCATGGTTCAGAGCAAGAAGCTTATAGATAAAAGTGGAGGCAACACTCTAAATACCTAAGTGAAGCCAACTGTGGGCAGACGCTCTCTTTCTGAATGCATACATAAGATAAAGAATACACATATCACTGTCTCGTTCTTATGTATGCATTCAGAAAGAGAGCATCAGCCCACACTTGGTTTCAAGCTTTTGTTCTAAGTGTTGGCTCCATTTATACCTATATCTTCATGGTTCAGAGTACTCAGTTCTGCTGGCTGTCAATGCTGTCATGTCATGTTACCGACAGGCGACAACCGACACGACAATCTGATTATCCGACCGACGGGAAAATAAACAAGCGAAGCGGCATAAAGCACAACCAATCTGAAACAATAATTCAAGCGCGAGAATTCAGAGTTTAACTGTTATTAATTGATAATGAATTAAGATAAAAATGGAGTGTACCCAGAGGTTGGAGTCTACGCAAGAACTATACGATACGCATACGGAGAGAACATGCCCGGAACAGGTCAGTCAGTACAATTGTGGTAATTTGCGCCAACGTTAACCTGATCAAAATTACGCGCTTACTTCGAGATGTCGCATGGTATGGTTATATTATGAATTAGCTAGTGGGTTCCTTCAGCAAAATTCTGAGGCCTTATCAATGATCACAAACCAGAATATACATAAAACTCAAATTCATTAAGTTGCGTGCGCCTCTTGTTTACCACTCAGAATTCTTATGTTTTACTTTCAGATTGGTTTTCTAGGCATATGTGGGGAGAAACATCCTGTTTTAAAAGGTCCAAACAAAATAGGCAGAGATCCTCAAACATGCAGAATAATCCTTAATTTGAATGTAAGTACTTTAGATCATTTAGAAAAACACAAGGTACTCTCATTATAAATCCGGGTTAAAGTTTAGGATACGGTAGCATGAATTAAGGGATGGGTGGTGTTGGGGAGTGGGGGGGAAGGTCCACCGACCCCCTGGTATAGACAGCGTCATCAACTGCTTACCCCCCACGCATTGAAATTTCTTCGGAAAGGGTGTTAGCAGTAAATGACGCTTACCACTCCTATGAAAAGGAAATGCATTTTTTTTTCCGTAACCTCAAAACACTAAATATGACGTAAAAAGCGTAGGGGGGAGTCACGCGAAAGTTAAAGGCGCAACTGGTACTAACCTAACCGGGGTGCCCCCAGTCCCGAGCTTGCTACGCTCGCTCTTGCATGCATTAATGAGAATGCTAACGTTATAATTGGGACCCAACCCCTTCTAACTACAATACTTTTTACCCCCCAACTCATTCTACCGTACACTAGATCCAACCCTAAATCCGTCAGGTCCTTTTTGTGTGTTAGCTCTGTACCAATGCGGGAACTTCTGGCATAAAAGTAATTTGTGTATGAATTAGGGCAGGTTGTTTCAAACAGTCAGTTAACGTTACATACGGACGGTTAAAAGTTACTATTACGTAAAATGTTTAATGTATGTTACATGTAACAAGTTGTTTCGATAAAAATCTGTCAGTCAAAGTTATTCAAATAGAGATTCCATAATATTTTGATGTTTGACGTAGCTGTTTGACAACACAAAATTATGTTGGCTGGTTGGTTATGGTAATAGTAACTTTTTGACTTAGATTTTGTGAAACAACTCATTTTTAACAAGCTTTTATTAGGTCAACCTGTATGTATGTAACTATGTAATGGAATCTAAGGTTACTAATTTAACCATCTTCCAAGGATCGTAGCATCATGAAAATTGGCAGCTATATGTAGTACTGATGACAATACAATAATATGGTACTGTCGAACTGATCTGATGATGGAGCCGGAAGATATGAACTGGAACTTCATGATGGAACATCATATCATAGCTGTGTTTGGACTTGTTAGAAAAGCTTTGTAATGAACTTTGACCACGATTAGGTTTCAAGGTCTGATGATGAAGCCGGAAGATATGCACTGGCATTCCATGATGGAACATCGTATCATAGCTGTGTTTGGACTTGTTAGATAGGTCTTGTAATGAACTTTGACCACAATTAAGTTTCAAGGTCTGATGATGAAGCCGGAAGACAGGAACTGGCATTCCATGATGGAATATCGTATCACAGTCGTGTTTGAACTTGCTAGAAAAATCTTGTAATGAACTTTGACCACGATTAAGTTTTAAGGTCTGATGATGAAGCCGGAAGACAGGAACTGGCATTTCATGATGGAATATCGTATCATAGTCGTGTTTGCACTTGTGAGAAAGGTCACGTAATGGACTTTGAACACGATCAGGTTTCAAGGTTATAACAAACCTATTATACACTTTGTAACATATTAAGCGCAAGACCTGAAAGTAGTTTGCTCAGAATCAACTTCTGAATCGATTTCCGTCATTATTTATATACGTTAATTTTTCACGAAAAATCTTTTAATTAAGTGAAATTAGGATCACCTTTTAATCACAAGGTTTTTTTTTTTTTTTTTTATATTGTTATAGGCTTGCGTTTGACCGCAACTCACCTGATCTTAAGTGATGATGCGGCCTAAGGTGGAGCACGCTTGCCTAGAATAAACCGGTTCACTCGTGCCTTGAAGATACCCAGATTATATGTATCGGGGAATAGAGAGGCGGGCAGTGAATTCCACATTCTGGCAGTTCGCACAATAAATGTGGAGTCAAAGCGCTTGGTTCCAGACCGTGGAACTTCAACCGTAAAGCGGTGACGCTTCGCCGTATCCCTGCTCGTCCGGTGATGGAATGGGGATGGGGGAATTAAGTTGTGCAATTCCAAAGCACACTCTCCGAAATGTACCTGATAAAAGACCGATAGGCTGGCAACGGCGCGGCGGAGTTCAAGGCTTTGGAGTTTAGCCTTAACCAGGAAGTCGTTGTCTATGAGCCTCTTGGCACATCTTTCAATAACTTCCAACGCCTCCAGCTGGTACTTGGCAAATCCATCCCAGAGGTGCGAACAGTACTCCATGCACAATCGAACTTGTGCTTGGTATAGGTTCAGCATCTGTTCCGACGTGAAGTACTTTCGCACCTATGCGAGGACTCCTAGCTTTTTGGCAGCTAGTTGGGCCTTTGACTCGATGTATGACCCAAAATTGAGATTCGACGTCAAAGTAACGCCAAGAAGCTCAAGATGGTCGGTGATCGGAACGGATACATTTCGGAAAGCAGGGGCCAGATTGAAAGGCCTCTTCTTGGCAGAGAAAAGACACGCCTGGGTCTTGGCTGCATTAAACTCGACCAGATTGGCATCGCCCCAATCGGAGACAGCCTTGAGGGACAAGTTTAAGCGCTCGACCATGGACTCCCTGTGAGTCCGGATTTCAGCCGCACTGGCACGTGCGCTGGATATGTAACTCTCTACAACTGTGCTGTCATCTGCGTATCCAATGGTACCGGGTTTCAGCAAATCGTTAATATGCAGCAGAAAAAGGGTTGCAGAGAGTACCGAGCCCTGAGGGACCCCGGCATTTATAGCCATTTGAACAGACGAGCAGCCATCAATGACTACTCGTATTGAACGATCTCTCAGGAAATCCGATATCCATACACAGAAACCAGCGGGCAAGCCAAAAGATGGAAGCTTGCTAATTAGGCCATCATGCCATACCCTATCAAAGGCCTTCGAGAGGTCCAGGGAGACGGCAAGCGCTTCCCCATATTTCTCGATGGCCTCACTCCAGATGTGAGAGGCGTACGCGAGAAGATCCCCAGTGGACCGATTTCGGCGAAAGCCATATTGACGATCACTGAGGAGGTCATTAGCTTCAAGGTACGCCAGGAGCCTGTTATTAAGGACACGTTCCATTGTCTTGCAGATAACGGACGTGACCGAGATGGGCCTGTAGTTGGTAGGATCGGCATGACTACCTTTTTTGGGCACGGGCTGCACGTTGGCAAGCTTCCATGACTTCGGCACTAATCCAGACTCGAGAGAGAGCCGAAAGAGGCGTGTCAGCACAGGAGACAATTCAGGTGCACAGGTCCTCAGAACTATAGCAGGAATACCATCTGGTCCACTGGCCTTATTCACATCAAGATTGCATAACGTTTTTCGAACCTCCTTTTGGCGAATGCGGAAATCAGACATCGATGTCGTGCTGCCAGGCAAAGTCGGAGGAGTCGCGTCTCCTGCATCAAGATGCGAAGATTCTGCAAAAAGAGAGGCAAATAGGTTTGCTTTCTCTTCTGCAGTGTGAGCCAGAGTACCATCAGGCTTCAGCAATGGAGGTAGTGAGGGGCGACAGAAGTTCGACTCGACCGATTTAGCTAGGGACCAAAACGCTTTGCAACCCGCAGGGTACGAGGCCAGTTTGTTTCCTATTCGACTAATGTGATCATGTCGAGCTTTCTGTAAAACCTTCTTGCAAGACTTGGCAGCTCTATTAAAGGCTGTCTTCTTCTGGCGTAAGTCTCTAGCTTTACGGTGACGAGCATCAACCCAGGCTAGGTAGGCCTCATGCTTCTGCGCTTCTGCGCGTCTGCATTGGGAACTAAACCATGGGCGAGCTTTGCCAGACAGAGATACGTCGGAATAAGGTATAAAAAACTCCATACCTTGACGCAACACTTCCGTCACGGCATCCGCGCAGGTAGAGGGGTCACCAGAAGAAAAACAGACAGGCTGCCAAGGGTAAGACGCGAAAAAACAGCGCATCTCATCCCAGTCTGCTGACTTGTACCGCCACATCCGCCGGTAGCCACTTGGGCTAGGAATGGACGGAGAGTAGACGGATACAGATTTCACCAGACAGTGGTCGGAGCTACCCAGAGGTGAAGAAACCGACACAGAGTAGAGGTCTGGATCAGTAGTGAGCAGAAGGTCCAAGCAATAGGCTGTGTGCGTCTCAACATCAGGAACCCTAGTAGCCCCTTGGACCAGTTGGGTGAGATTTAACGCTAAGGCAAGCTTTCGCATCTCTCTCCCAGCATTCAGTGTCCCGGTTTGGGAACAACCACTCCTTGTGGTGGGCATTGAAATCCCCCAGTAACACTAATTGGGCAGTAGGGTACTTTTGCTGAGCCGCATCGGCCGCCTCACTGAGATAATCTGTGAGTCTGGTCGTCTCCTGGTCTCCGCTGTGCGAACGGTAGACACAGGCATAGAGAATTTTCTCCATACCAGTATCCACCAGAACCCAAAGTACAGAAAACCTTCGGTCTTCAAGGTTACGGAGGCGGCGAAAACAGATGTCCTCCCGGGCGTACAAGCACACTCCGGCCCGAGCCTTAAAATTGTGTTCCAGGGAGTACCCTGGGTACGATAGGTACGCCGTGTCAGTCGGACATCTGATTTGCGTCTCCGTTAGAAACAAGAGAGCTGGCTTTTCGGTAATAAAAAATTAAATTTAAGGAAATTTATGCCTTATCTCAAAGGAATAAAGCCTATTCAAATGCACGACTGAAAATGCAATTCCCTCAAAGCTATCCTATATGCAGTGGGCGTTGAATAAAAGCGTTTATTTAAGGAAGGTTAATCCTTATTTCAAAGTAATACGTCTTATTTAAATGAAGAACCGAATTTGTAGTTCGGAGTGGCTTTCTTTACACACACATAAACATAAGGGGCTAAAATCATGTTGCGATCCAATATAGACGTGGAGAAGGGGCTAGTGAATGGGAGTATCGGATTCATCTCGGACATCGTCTGGCCGCAAATATTTCGTTATCAAAGACTAAAAAGTCTAAAATAAATAATTAGTTTAAAAAACACTAGAAAAACACGCAAAGTCAAAGTTATATCATTTATTTCAATTAGACCATTAAAAGGCACTTTTGAACGTCATAAAAAAAGTTGATTCTAGTTGCCCCTTCCAAAAGGTAGTTTCGTATGGAGAAGAATGAGCAAGAAACTCCATACTTACTCTTTTAAAAAAAATGTGTACAATATTTTTCATTTACAGTTTATAGTTATATAACTATACGTGAATACGATGGACCTTGCATAAAAAAAACACTATATTGAAGTATGTACAAAGTATTACAAGATTAAGAATGACAGCCAAGTTGTATACCTAGATACATAGTGTTCACATATTATTATTTACAATTATTGAGAAAGTAGACAACAACTCCTTACATTTCAACAAACTATGAATTAGTGTGTGAACCAGAGCAAGAATTAAATATAATGTATACAAGGTGTAACGTTAAACACGCAAAACCTCAGACACCAAATGATTTTTAATTCAATTAACCTAATTCTGAAAGAAAAAAAATCATTTTAAATTCTAAAATTTTTGGGTAGATATAAACACAAAATAACGTTGCGATTAATTAAATTTACATAATAAACACCTCATAAAAAAAAGAAATATTAGAATTGATCGAAAATTATAGAATCGGTAAATATAATGTCAGAGTAGTATCTACTATATTTCATACATAATTCAAATCGATAATAAATTAAAATAAAATTGCAATTAATTAAAAGTTCAATAGTTAACATGTCATTAAAAATAAAAATAAAATTGGTCAGATGCCAGACTGCTATATTTTACGTTTTTACCTGCCCCAAGCCCGATATACGGGTGCATGTAAGGCCTGCCAGTGCTGCATGAAAGGCCCATCCAACCTGTTGGCAACAACTGAGAGAGAGTGAGAAGACTGTTGCCGCTGCCCCGCACTCTACTCGCTATCGAGGTCGCTCTCTTGCGCATGCTGGCAAAACAGTCAATGCGAGCGTTCGCGAACATCCCCGAAGCGCTGCAGAAGCGAGGCAGCCGCAGCAGCGCCCTGAGCGCGTAGATTAAGTAGTTTTGATTAACAATCAGTTTGATTTTGTCTAGACTGTAAATTGTCCTATGGAGCCCGGACCAGCTTGTTTCCAAGCATTCTTATCATGGATATAATCCTCTAAACTGTAATATTCTTGTTTACAGAGTGTACTTTTAATATATGTTTTAAATTTTCTTTCACTTAGTTGCAATATATCACTAGGAATTTTGTTATAACACTTAACACAATACCCCATAAAAGATTTATGAACTTTAGACAATCTAAAATATGGTTGAGCTATTTTGTCTTTGTTTCTGGTATTAATATTATGTCTATCACTTACTTTATTAAAAATATGTTGGTTTTTCTTACGTACATAATATTTTCATAGATAAATTGACAAGGCACCGTCATTATATTTATATTTTAAAATAGTTCCCTCAGAGATTGGCAGCGACGTAGATTATAAATGGTTCTAACAGCTCTTTTTTGTAAGATAATAAATCGGCAGCCCGACCCCACAGTAAAATACCATACGACATAATGCTGTGAAAGTAGCTAAAGTAGACCATACGCGCAGTTTCTACATCTGTCAGCTATCTTATCTTTCTAACAGCATAAGCCGCGGAGGCTAGTCGCTCCGCAATAGATGTTATGTGAGGTCCCCATTGTAATTTCTCGTCTAGCGCGATTCCTAGGAAAACCGTTTGACTAGTAAATTCCAGTTTCTCTCCATTTAGATTGCTATTGCTAACCTTTGGTGAAATGAATCGAATACATTTAGTTTTTTTTTTATTAAGTACCAAATTGTTTACCGTAAACCAATTTTGAACCTGAAGAATAGCATCATTTACGTCGTCAAGATGTTGTGACCGTCTGTCTACCTTAAAAATCAATGAGGTGTCATCAGCAAATAACACCATCTTTGGTTGATTTTGAAGTAATTGGGGTAAATCATTTATATAGACTAAGAATAGAAATGGACCTAATATTGAGCCTTGAGGAACGCCCATAGTCATTTCAGACCCCAATGAGTTCACACCGTTAACCTGAACTTTTACCTGTATATCCCTCAGGTATGACCTTAGTAAATCAAGAGATACTCCACTAATCCCGTAGTGCTCCAGTTTCAGCAATAGTGTCTCGTGGTCAACGCAATCGAACGCCTTTGAGAGGTCGCAAAAGATTCCATTGGCATCTTGTGATTCCTCCCAGGTGCTAAAAATGTTCTTTATTAGGGTGACACCAGCGTCAGTTGTACAACGCCTTTTGGTGAAACCGTATTGTTGTTCATGAAAGTTGGATTTTTTATTAAAGTGACGTAACATTTGATTGAGCATTAACTTTTCAAACACCTTACTGAGAACTGGCAGAATCGACACTGGCCTATAATTGTTAGGGTCTTTACTATCACCGGATTTGAATAATGGTACTACTTTACTGTGTTTCATCAGATCCGGAAAGACTCCTTGGTTTACACTAGTGTTAAATATGAGAACTAAATAGGGCGCAGTAGTTTCGATAATAGATCTACAAACTTTTACAGACATTCCCCAAAGATCTTCTGTTGATTTAATTTTAAGATCTTTAAAGGCTTTTATAACAGCCTGGGGGTTTGTATGTTGAAACCTAAACTCTAAAGGGCATTTCTTAACATTCTTCCTAAGTAAGGCAGCAGAGAGAGCGGGAGAGGAATTTAAAGCTTCAGTGGTTTTAGTGGGAATATTGCCAAAAAAGGTTTCAAATTCTTGAGCTACTTCTATATCTGAATTTATGGGGCCATGTGCAGTCTCTAAATTAAATTCAGTACTACGTTGTTTTTTCCCACCTGTTTCATTATTTATTATTCGCCATGTAGTTTTTATTTTGTCATCAGCTAATTTTATTTTATTTATATAAAGAGATTTGGCTATTTGGCAGACACTTTTAAAAAGTTTCGAATATTTTGCAACATACTGATGAAAGTGTGTATTAATTATATGTTGCTTTAGGCCATATAGTTCAAATAGTTTTTCCCTGCTTTTACGAATACCTGGAGTCGCCCAATCGCTAAATAAGAACTTTGTGTAAATTCTTTTAGTCTATAGTAGAAAAGCTTCATTAAATTGCATGTTTAATAGTGAAAAAAACTCGGCGTAGAACTCATTTGGGTCACCTATATTATCAAAGCACTGAACACTCAATTTACTTTCCAATGAAATTATCAAATTTCTCTAAGTTTTTACATGTTATTGGCCTAAACCTTATTTGAATTTTTTGTAAAGGTATGTAGGCGCTAAACGTTATTGTTTGTCCACTATGATCAGATGGCAGCTTATTTATAATTTCTTTATGAAAGTAATCACAATTACAACATATATTATCAATACAGGTGGCAGAAGAAGCTGTCACTCGGGTCGGTTCCATAAAAACATTTGACAAATTAAATGACCTAAAAAGACTCAATAATCTGATACTATTGAAGTTGTCTAACAAATTAATATTAAAATCACCACATATGATGATTGATTTACTACTAGTACTATTTTTTTTTAACACATCTTCCATTACCGAATCAAATATAGATAATTTCTGGTAATTTGGAGGTCTGTATACGCATACTATAATATGCTTATCCAGCTCAACACAGGACAATTCAATAATGTGTTCAACTGATTATCTAACAGTGTCGTTTCGTGCTTTACATTTAATAGAATTTTTAATTAAGATTAATTACTCGCCGTGTACCATAATTATGTTTCCAGCTGAAATGGCTATTTGCACAATAATGTTCATAATTAATAGACATCACCTTATTATCTTTTAACCAATGTTCTGTTAAACATATTATATCAAATTTGGTTATTTCTAAAAACATTTCTGTTTCAAGTAATTTGGAATGGCAACCTTGAATATTTTGATTAAATAACTTTAAAGTATGTTGCTTTCTTTTATTTGTTAGGTTGCCAGAAGATACCTTTTTATTATTCAGTAATAATAAATGATTATTTGGAGGGGTAACTTCTGTTGTCTTACAAACTAGTTTAAACAGTTACCTATGACTCCCATATTTATCACCAAGTGTCTTACATATTGTCCAACTGATAAGTATAGTTAAATATTTAAAGTGTTAAGTTTATATAATTTTAAGAGGCACGATGGGGTTGGCATATCTGTTTAGACAAAAACCCCAAAAAAAAAAATTAAGATGCAAAAAAAAAAACCACAAGTGAGGACTTCGAACTGTCTGTATGTATCCCAACAGGAAGAGAATACTCTAACTGACTGGTAGCGGCCTCCAAGGATGTTAGTGTTGTAGGTGGACCCTCCTTCGTATACAATATGAGGATTCACAAAAATCAATCACTATGTTGTTAGTGTGACTAGACAACATAGATTCGTCACTTATACTACAGTTCGTTATATTAGCTATAACATTGTTAATATTATATGCTATCAACATAGCAATTAAATGTCTACATTCTCCAGACAGAGATAAAGTTCCCTGAGTTAACTTAAAACCACTAACAAACTTATTAGTGTCAAAATAAAATAATTTGTCACTATGACAACATGTTAACATATGAATAGTACTATTCAATTTGTAAATATGATTGTTCTCTTCATCTGATAAAGTATCAGAATAAGGAAAGGCATACAGCATTAGCCTTCCTATGTTTAAATTTAATAAGGCGTCTACACCATCCACTATGTCCTTTTTGTTAATACCAGAACTATTACCAAAAAGTGGTACCTACAATGGTAGAGTAATGGTCTAGGTTTGTGTCTTTAATTCTTTTAATGATTTGTTTAAAACTTATTTTATGGTAACTATGATTAGTAAAACTATGGCTAAGGTAATTGTGTAGTATTTTCCCAAAGCCTGAACCTAATTTATCAGAAAATAAAATAATTTTATTACTTTTCTGTGTATTAACGGTGGTGTTTGCTGGAAGAGCCAACACCGGTGAAGGCAAGTCTAACTAACGCTTTTATAAATGCACGTAAAAACCAAAAATAAATTATGGATAGTTCAAGTTGTCTCTATTTCTGGGTTGAAGTGTAAACTATGTGCTTTTAATTATAATATTTGATTGTAAAAGCGTGGGGCGCTGGAACAGGAAATGCATTGCACTGTATGCAAGATATATGATTAATTTTTCATACTATCATAAGGACCATCATATTGTACAGACGCCAGCACATCATGTCATCCCAAACTGTCAAATTTGCCAGCACATCACGTCATCCCAAAATGTCAAATTTTCTCATTTGAAATTGAAATTGAAATTGAAATTGAAATTGTTTATTTGCCAGAATATAGGTATACAATGAGGTGGTAAAATTAATCTAAACTCACTATATTCGACTTATCAGTCGTGCAAATATTTTAAATAGGTTAGGTATAACAGTTACAACAATGTCAAATACATAATATCATAATCATAATTTACATTCTCAATTTGCTGTACATATTAAATTATTACTTAACGTTAGGAAATTTATCAGATTTTTGGATTATCACAGTCAAGACAGTCAATCAATTTAATAGCTCTTACGCAATGTCAATTATATAATAAAAACGAATAAATAAATAAGTACTAGCACATTTACATAGTTACATAGATCATGTCGCCTTAAAATTTAAGTAGTCATCTATTGAATAAAAACATCTGTCACAAAGCCAATTAAACAAATTTCTATTAAATTCTAGGTTATTCATTTTTCTTATTTTTTCGGGTAGTTTATTATAAATTTTTACCGCCATGGCGTAGCAGTTTTTTTCACATAGTTTTAATCTGCTTCGAGGCACTATTAGAGGTTTTTGTACTATTTTCCTTTTAAATGGAGCCTTGTCATCCTGCTCAAAAAGTGAAAGTTGGTTTCTTACGAATTTACACATTTCCAAAACGTATAAGGATGGAAATGTGAGTAAACGTTTATCAACAAATATTGGCCGGCACGAATCAGTCCACTTTAGACTGTAAATTGTCCTGATGCATTTTTTCTGGGCTATAAAAGCTCTTTGGGGGTCTGTAGAGTTACCCCATATAATTATCCCATACCTCAGTACTGAACACACATGACTGTGGTATACCAGTAGTGCTGTTTCTTTATTGGTGATTTTTTTAATTTTGCGAAGCGCGTATATGAATTTGTGAATTTTTTTACAAACAATATCTATATGAGATTTCCAATTACAAAATTTGTCAATATTTATTCCTAGAAATTTTATATCATTTACTTCTTCAATAATATTATTATTATATTTTAGTGGCAATTCTAATGTGTCATTTTTATTTATTTTGTTATTATATGTCGCGTATCTCATAAATTTAGTTTTATCCGAATTTATTTCCAAATTATTTTCAATTAACCATTCATGTATGTCATTAAGGGCATTATTGGTAACTTTAATTGCCTGTTCAATAGTAGCCTCTTTGGTTAGAACAGTGGTATCGTCTGCGAATAATACAATGTACTGATCTGTAGATTCTGGTAATTCATTGATATACACTAAGAATAATATCGGGGCAAGCACAGTCCCTTGTGGTACGCCATAAATATTAGTTGAGTATGGAGACCTATGGGTTACCTGGGTGTTAGTCTTAGGACATGTTTTTACTACCTCAGTGCATTGTTTTCGACCCCTTAAGTAACTTTCAAACCAATTGTAGGCAGGGCCTCTTATACCATACTGTTCTAATTTATTTAATAGTTTGTCATGGCATACCATGTCAAATGCTTTGCTCATATCTAGGAATACAGCTATAGGAATTTTCTTTTTGTCAATTGAATTGAGAATTTCTGTTATTAATTTAAAACATGCCAATGTAGTGGATTTATTTTTAATAAAACCGTTTTGATGTTTACTTATTATTTCATTTTTTTCAAAGAAGTTCATAAGCCTTGTACACATAACTTTCTCGAATATCTTGGAGAGAATCGGTACCAAAGCAATTGGTCTGTAATTCCCCGCTTCTGTTTTCGAACTCTTTTTGTGTATTGGTTTTACGACGGAGAATTTTAGTGCATCAGGGAAAGTTCCGCTTTCTAAAGACATATTTACTAAATAGGTCAATGGCTTTAGTATAGCAAATATATTTTGTTTCAATATTTTAGTAGTAATGCCATCATACCCGGCTGAGTTCGTATTTCGTAACTCCATTGTTATTTTATAAATGTCAACATTGTCCACTGGTTCAAGATAAATAGAGTTTGCTAACCTTCTTCCCATTACTGGTTTATTTTTATTTTTTGGGTGCTCAGTGGATTTCGGTTTCGCAATGTTTAAGAAAAAATGGTTGAAGTAGTTAGCAATGTCTTCGCCACTTTTTAAAATGCTTTTGCCATCCGAAATTTCCTTAATTTCATGGGTTGTATTGTTTTGTTTTATTTGTTCATTTACAATGTTCCATGTGGCTTTGCACTTATTTTTAGCTTTTTCAATGGTCTGTTTATTTTTACTACTTTGAGTATTTGCTACGCATTTCCTTAATATTTTACTATATGTAGTGTATTTTAGCTTGTTTTGTCTATTTTTGTTTTTATAATATTCGTATTGTAATTTTCGCTTCGTAACAAAAGACTTTTTCAGGCCCCTTGTAATCCATTTTGGATTTGTCGAGTTTTGGTTCATTTTTACTTTTATCCATGGGAAACACTGATTAAAAAAAAGACAGATTTCATCATGAAACAAAGAAAACGCCTTATTTTCGTCTGTTTCATGGTAAATCTCAGAGAAAGATAGATTACTTAGATAATAATTAAACTTGGCCAGATTATCACTACATAGGTCTCTTTTATATACAAACCAATGATGTTTATCGAGATTTTTCCCTTTAGTTTTCATTGTCAATGTTTGACCCGTGTTGTGATCGGACAATCCCAATTCATGTACCTCCCCCTTAGCATCTTTTATATCACTAATTATATTGTCAATACATGTTTTTTGTCGAGTTGGCTCATTTATATGGAATGTCAAATTATAATTGTATAGAATATTCATAAATTCATTTTTATTTTTAGTATCACTTAAAATGTCAATATTAAAGTCACCGCATATTATACTATTAGATTTATTATCTTTGTCATGTATCCTATTTAATAATATTTGTAGTTTCCTAAAAAATATATTCAGGTCCGAATTTGGTGTTCTGTATACACAGAATAAGTTGATGCCATATTTTTGAAGTCGTATACCGCATATTTCGAAATGTTTTTCCAGGGTAATGTTATCTAACCATTTTATATTTTCGTATTCAATATCTTGCCTTATTAGTATGCAAACACCGCCACGTCTCTGATCCTTCCTAGAGAAACTACTCGCTAGTTTAAAGGATTTTAATCTCAGGTTTTCTTCATCTCCCGATTTAATAAAGGTTTCAGTTAGACATACAAAATCAACTATGCATTGTTTGTCTCGAAGTATATTTATGGCTATTTCAATATCATCTGATTTATTTATGGCACCGGCAATATTTTGATGAAAAACTACATGATTTAAATGAGTCTTTTTAGGCACGAAAAAATGCTTTGTGCGTAGTATCACCTAGGGTGCTATTAACGTGATGAACTTCATTTAAATGTTGTTTAAGAGATGAGTCATTTGTTTGTGTACTCTGGTCTTTAGTACAAACCATATTTGCTTTCTGAACAGGGAGTTTAGAATTGTTGTACTTTCTATCATATGATAAAAAGGTTTTGTTATAGTCTAATTGATCTAGAATCGAGTTTATTTGATGGCATAGCGATGAGCTCTTGTCGTATTTTGCGATAAATGAACAATCTTTGCTCTGCGCACAGATTAGATGTAACATTTCATTCAGTTTTATTTCTTTACAGCAGATGTTTTTATTTACACAAATAATGATTACCGGACATTTAATAGATTTCAGGAACAAGCACAACTCTGTCGCCATTTTTAGACTATTATAATCATTTTGTCCTACAGATATAATTAATTTGTCGTCAGGGGTAATGTCAAACAGTTGTACGCTAGTTAATATTTCTTCCGTAGAAGCGTTGGGCTTAACAATTGATATAAACCGATAACAATTATAAGGGTTGTAAAAACGAGATTTGTGAAGCCGTGTAGCTAACCCACTACACTGTCTACCTCCTATAATAAATGCCCTCTTTTCACGTTTAGACCATGGGTTTCTGCATTCAGGTCTTGTTGCATTGCTGTTCGTCTTTGTGTTAAGCATATTTGCGACTGCAACCTTACTTTGCTGAAGATTAACGCTTACCACGGTATGTTCGATGAGGTCATTGTTTGTGTTTATCTGCACTTCATGTTCTAAAGAAGGATTTAAAGCGTCTATATTCGTTGTGGGTTGTTCAGTACTTGCGACAACTTCCGGTTCTGAAATAATTTCATTTCCCTTTTCTGTTGATGAATTCGTATTATGTTCATTTAGTTTTAGAGGTGATATACGAAAACTGTTTGTGAGTCTACGTCTTACACTCTTTTTGGTACTTGAAGACATGTTATGACTAAAGGTAGTTAATGGACTTCTACACAATTGTCTTAGAACACTGAGCTCCTGGTTCACGTTGGTTATTTGTTTTTTTAGGTCTATGTTCTCTAAGATAATATTCTCCATTTCATTTTGTGTACTTTCTAAACGGACTTTTAATTCTTTAATTTCATTTCTTAGCTCCGACATAAATGTAGAAGACATATTTGTTGAAAGGTCCAAGCTTCTGCCTAGTATTTCATCACACGACATTAGACTTGTATTCAGACTTCGATTTAGTGACTCCGTAGATTTCGATTTAACCGCTGTTTTGTGTCTTCGTAGAGTAACATTATTTGCTTGTTCCATCTTCAATTTTTCAACTGACTTCAAAAATGAGGAGGTTCTAAATTCGATTGTAATTATGAAACAATACTATTTTCATAGACGACACAAAAATGGAAATAGAAGTATAAAAACAAAATATGAGAGTAATGTGCTGCTTTGTTTCTCCTTGAGTAAAATACAACAAACAATGAAATCCAAAAAGTGTATCATCCGGTGGGGTTTGAACTCACAGTACTTATCTTGAGAAGCGATTGCCAAAGCCTCGGAGCCAAATATTAACTTATGTTGTGGTTCGAAATTGTCGATTACTTGAAGTGTGGAGTTTTGAGTTCGTTACCAGTCATTAGCAAAGTCCAAAGGTCAGTTTTCGAACAAAGCAATCGTAGTCTTGTGTATAATTTAACGGTTTGCTTTTGTGTAATATTTAAAAATTCACTCACTTGCTAATACAAAATCCTTTGGTTTTTTGATGAGATCTTCTTCACTAGTTTATAACTGTTTTGTGGTGATCTTATATTACGCAAAACTTCACTGGTTTTGTTGATAGGATTCTAATAAATGTTCTGTTTATTTCTTCACGTTTACTTGAACTTATATGGTCACAAACATTTCATGTCGTGAGTCACTTATCACTTGACGAGATTCTCAATTAAAATTGTAAAATATGTTACTTTTGCTATTTTTTTATATTTTTGTTCACGGAGGCGATGTTTACCGTGGCGACAGCGCCATCTCTCCTATTTGTATATGAACCTTATTCTTTTGTTAGAAAGTTGTAAATCTATCAAAGAAATTTGACAGATTCCTGTAGCTTGATGTACTGGCCTCTGTACATTGTAATTATGACCTTGGTACTATTGTACCAGGATTGACACACCCATTGACATGTTTCCCTCCACTTAATACAACTACATATTAACACAATACATACAATCCAGTTGAGTGGTGTTTTTGTCATACAACATAATTTTATAAATACAATGTATGACACTACACTACACCCAAGGGCAGTTTATTAAACTTGGTAGTGTAGTGCAGAGAAGTATAAAAAATATCTTATGTAAATTGATAAGTATTTATTATAAATTTAAAAACAAAAATAATATGGACAGTGACTTATCATGTAACCATGTCACTCAGTGAAGTGTATTTTTTATCTTATCTTTCGTATTTATGGTAATCAAATCAATAAAAAATAGGTGAAAACCGCATCAAAAATCGATTGCAACAAGCACTCTAAGCACACACACTGGTGGGCCCGGTCCGCTATATTCATAGGTGGATACCTAAGCCTCGTTGAATTAAAATAACGTTAATTGGACTGTATGATAAATTATATTGAAATTAGAATTAAAATAAAAACGGTTACAAATTTGAACCGGCGCGACAGTAAAAGTTGCGTGCGTTCGTCCGTGAGTCGGAGTCGATTCTGTCCGTCCGAAATCCGAATCGTCCGATGATAGCCGAACGGGAGCGCGAGCGCCGTCACCGGCGGCCCGCTCCCCGCGTCCCGCGCCGTGCGTCATCACACACACACAAACAAACACAAACGCTGATTTTGTTATTTTGTTTACTATTTATGTATTTATGCTCAGATTATAAAACAATAGGCAGATAGACAGCGCGGAACACTGAGAGTGAAGTCACCAAAGTAAATACAAATTCAAAAAACGAATACAATCTCGAATCAGTACAGCACGAAGTGCCGCATCGTTAGTACATCACACGTCATTTCAATATTTTTGAGAATATTGCCGTCTTGTGTTTTTAAACATTGTAAAAACAGTTCCTAAAAACAAAAGAAAGAAGGTGGAGTATCTTTTCATAGGTAAATATTGATAATTTGTTAATTGGAATGGAAATTATTTTACGTAATTATTGTCAGTGACATCTTGGAACACAAAACCTTAACAAAAATCCTTCGGTGTTGCTGGTTTATATTGAAATATTTACCCCCTAAGGTAGGAAATGAGTATAGGATACAGGAATATCGATTTACAAAAACATTTATTACGATTATAGTGTTCTACACTCGGCGTCACAAAAATCGCACCTCGTTAAGAATTCCCTTCAAAGTCATTTTAACCCTATTAATCAATGGTATACATATGACTATAAGGTATAATTGGAAAGGCAATTTATTTAAATTTCAGAATAAATCAATGGATTTGGTTTTTTGTTTACCAGGGAATAAAAAAAAGCAAGCTAATGCAAATGATTAAAAAGTTAAATTTTATTTTATCAGCAAAAATTACAACAAAGTCCTTAAAACTAACTTAAAACCTAGTGTTACCCCCCCTAGCCCTGATGACTGCTTCCATGCGTTCTCTCATGGACCTTATTAATGTGACAACAGTCTCTTGTGGAATGTTGTCCCATTCTGCAACGACGGCATCTTGAAGGTCTAGGAGAGTGGTAGGGGCAGGATTTCGTGCCCGTACTCGCCGTTTCAGTTCATCCCAAAGGTGCTCAATAGGGTTCAGGTCTGGACTTCGCGCCGGCCAGCGCATAACAGGGATGCCAACTTCTTGCAGGTAGTCTCTTACAATTAAAGCGGTGTGACAACGGGCGTTATCGTGCATTAACGTGAACCCACTGCCAACAAAACCCGCATAAGGGACAACCTGCTCCTCTAAGATCTCTGTTATGTACCGAGCAGCAGTCAGCGACCCTTGCCCGCGAGCACTTCCAGTCCGAGAAACACACACAAGGTTCGTTTTACCGTCGATTGACATGCCGCCCCAGAACATGCACGAGCCACCCCCGTATTCCACTGTCTCTTGAATACAGGCTTGTGCGAATCGTTCCCCTTGCCTCCTATACACTCTTCGACGCCTGTCGTTGCAGAAAAGACACACCCTCGTCTCATCCGAGAAGAGCACAGCCCTCCTTTGGTCTATTGTCCAATCCACATGGTCACGGGCAAATTGCAACCGGTCTCTCCTATGCTGTGCAGTCAATTTGGGCCCTGTAGCAGCCCTATGAGCTGCAATTTTCTTCTCCCGCATTCTTCTTCTAATCGTGGAGACGCTTACAGAAGTTCTGCGAGCTGATCGCAGTTGTTGTTGCAGCTCAACAGCATTGGAGAACCGATTACGTAAAGACGTCGAAACAATGAAGCGATCGTCTCTTTCGGATGTGCACCGTTGTCTTCCAGATCCACGTCTTCGGATATAGCCACCAGTCTCTTGGAAACGTTGGAACACTCGTCGAACGGCAAAACGACTCAAGTTCAGTTGCCGAGCAACATCACATTGCCGCATCCCTGATTGCAGTAGTGCAATGACTTGAGCGGCTTCATCTGCAGTGGTATCCATCTTCTGGGGTATTTTTCTTGCTGTAGCTGTTCACGTGTGTTCACTTCAAAGGTTGAATAGCGAATGACCCACATTTAATTTTTTTTTTTTTTTTTTTTTTTTTTTTTTTTTTTTTTTTTTTTTTTTGATATGACCACTCGCAGCGCAACAACTCTCTGAGGTTGATGCTGCTTAACCGGACAATCCTGTGGTGGCCTAAAATTACTTTAAGGCCCCCAGCCAGGGCTTACAAACTAAGGATATTTATTAAATGAACAGACACTAAGGGCACCCCCTGCGGGGTTCGAACCTAGGCTTAGTGCGTCATTAAGGGGACAGCAATGGTCAGGCTGGGTCGAAATTATTTAGGGGAATTTAAAGCTACAGGCTCAGCGGCGCGGGCTGGCTCGTCGAGCAAGAGTCGGTCTGTACCCCACATTTAACCCGGGTCGCCCGTTTTATACCCTTGTAGGGAGGTGCAATCAGTGGCCGTTGTAATGCGTATTTTGACAACATTTTTTTTAACGTTACGTGCTAATGAGATCTGTTGTGTTTAGGAATTCTAACTGTTGTTAATTTAAAGGTCGTTAAACATACTTTTAATTGATACCAATATTAATTGGGTTTAATGTATTCGTTACTGGCGGGACATGTTTTAAACTTATTTTCGAAAAGGTGCGATTTTTGTGACGCCGAGTGTATTTATCGCGCATTTTTCTTGGTATCACGGACTTGAAAACGAATTGAATTTTGGTCCGTTACACTTAATGTTTTCACGTAACGTTCCAATATTTGTAACGATACTAAAACCGTAAACTAAAAATAACGTTATAGAATATCATTTTCATAGAACAATATTTAAAGTTACGTTATTTTTCAGTAACGTTATATCTCCGCTTATAATAACGTTACAAGAGAACCGTTACAGATTGAAGACTTAAGGCCCTTAGAACAATGGAAAAATGAAAATATGTGGGAATATGAGCTGATCACGGACATATTATCTGAGATTCAGAAGACGAAGCTGGAAACGTTATCGGTATCGAAATAAATAGCGTTTATTTCAATATTTAGTATAACGAAATAATATCGTTATAATAAATAGTTCTAGATTTCGGTCCGTTTGTTACTATCGTTATAGCCAAGTACTTTCATTTTGTTACGATCCTATTGGAACGTTACAAAACTATCATTACTAGAACTACGCACCTACCTGCCTGCCTACCTACACTTTTTTCGTGAATGTTTTAATTTATTTTGTTTTAAATATGTAGTAGAAGCAGATAGATAAACATTGTTTAGTTACAACATTTTGAACATCCGGCCAAAACCAAACTAATTAAGTCATCCTTTATTTTCACCTATACTCCGTTCACAATAAGATTAGACATACACACAAACCTTTTTTACAGCCCCTTCAACCGATTTTGACTTCTATTCCGTAGGCGGATAACATTAGAGGCAAAAAAGTGGTTACAATAACAACTGTTTTTTGCAGCTGCCATTTGTCATGCTACAAACGCAATATAAGTCAAAATCGGTTGAACGGACTATAAAAAAGATTTGTGTATATGTCTAATCTTATTGTGAACGGAGTATAAGCATTTTATCATGTTCCGATATTGTTCCACCATTTTTAAATCAACATCTTCTGTAATCTGAGATAGATAATAAATTCCCAAAGTAGGTACATACCTGCATTCAATTAATACAATCTGACTCGACAATGTATGTATAACATGTTGTCTGCATTTTTCTGCGACACAAAATTATTTAATGTACTTAATAAAATATTATAGGTAATTTTGTCATTATCCTGGCTACCGTAAACGCACACAGAGGCAACGTGTTTTTACAGTGCTGTCACGGACACCTGTCTAAAACGGTGCTTCACATGTTTGTTGCGTTCTGTCTATCTGCCTATTGTTTTATAATCTGAGTATCTTCTTCTAATATATAAAATGCTCATGTCACAATGTTAGTTACCTTACTCCAGTTATTCCTCCGAAACGGCTTGACCGATTCTCATGAAATTTTGTGTGTATATTTAGTAGGTCTGAGAATAGGTCATAGGCTATTTTTCATCCCCCTAAATGTTAAGGGTTAGGGTAGGTGTAGGTGTAGGGTAGGTGTAGTGTAGGGTAGGTGTAGTGTAGGGTAGGTGTAGTGTAGGGTAGGTGTAGGGTTGGTGTAGGGTAGATGTAGGGTAAGTGTAAGGTAGGTAAATAGGTAGACAGGGACAGGACAACGTCTGTCGGGTCAGCTAGTTTATGTATAAAAATACGTTTTTTTATAATACATGCTATATTGTTCTCAAAATAGTAACACCAATGAAGTAGGTTGTAATTTTTTTTATGCTAAACTGATTCAGTCATGGTTAAGTAAATTAATAGTTTTCAATCAATGGAAATACATGCTCCCTAAAAAAGAGCTGTATGAAGCAACAAGCTTAGAAAATTCGTGTTGACCTTATCTTTCAAAAGAACATCCATCCATACTAATATTATAAATGCTGAAGTAACTCTGTCTGTTATATACGCTTTCACGACGAAATGGCGGAGCCGATTTTGATGAAATTTGATAATTAACATTTACGCGGGCGAAGTCACGGGAGAAGGCTAGTGAGCTAATAATTTTATTTATATTTTTTTTTCAGTCTGTATCAAGGCAACATGCTGTGATAAATGTACTAAACAGCAAAGAGTTCATGCTTATGGACTTAGATTCGGCTAACAAAACGAAATTACAAAATGTAAGTGGTTTTTCATCCTATTGTGCATGAGCCACATTTACTCAACTTACTTTTTCTAATGATGTCAATTTTTTATTATTTTTAATACAAAAGTTTGAATCATCATCTTCCTTGTCTAATTCCAGTTTATTAGGGTGGGCGTAGCATGTTTTCTTAGCCAACCAAAAAGTAAATTAGCTCTTGTTCCAATTATACTCCCTTCGTAGGCATTATAATCATCTTTCATGGAATCCATCCACATTGTCTCTAGTTTACCTTTATTGTTTTATGCTATATAATCTAGAGATGAAATAAACGATTTTCTTCTTTTTAGACTACTTTGCCACCTTACATACCTCACCGTATAAGGGACGGCGACACAGTACAATTTGGCGACATATTTGGTGTATTTAGACTATTGGAAGAAGACAACGCTTTACCGATGACGCAGGCTTTAGATATCCCGGAGACACCTATGGTCACTTGCAAACATCTGTCGAAGCTAAACAAGGCACCAACCACTGTTATACCGGAGTCACCTGATGTCAGTGATCGGGTATGTTGTATACAATGCAGTTACATAAACCAGTGCATCTAGACATTTCTTAACTGCCTGTATATTTATCTAAAATCCTAAGGATGCTTTATATTTTATGCCGTGTTCAACCCACGTAACATAATTTTTCTCTCGTTGGGCCAACCCTCTAGGTTGATCAGGGCTAAAGTACTACTATTTTGTATAAATTACGCGTGCTTAATAATGTGTGTTTTTCAGGATGACTCATTTATTACGCCGACTCAACCTAAAGGCGGGAGATCAAGATTGTCTAGCAGTTCGTTTATAAAATTAAATAATAATAACATACAGGCACTACCAGCGACCTCTCCTAAAACATATAGCAATCGAAAACGTCCCAAACAATCAAATTCGCTAAGTTTTATTGACAACCCTAATACTAGTTTGAATGAATCATTTATATCTCTGAAATCAAACAAGAATGTTGCTGATATTCATGAAGCCGATACACAAGCACCCAACCCTATTGCTGATGAAAGTACAGATTCAATATACACTGCTGATACCCAAATTCCGCCAGAACGACTTATTTCTCCTTCTATACATAATTTAGATACACAAGTACCTTCAACAGAACATTTACCACAAGTTCGTAAGATAGAGGATCAACATGAAATGCAATTAGATATATATGCAGACAATAAGGAGAACAACAGAGACATATTTAACGCTGAAACACAGCCATTTGGATATGATAACTATCCAACAGAAGATGATAATAGAAATAAAAATAATTTGGCAAATAAAACGATATTAGATAGTGCTGCTGTATCAGAATCAAAAGATAAATTAAATACTTTCGAAGAAGAGGTGTTGTTTGATGATGTTGATGGTGAAATCTTAGAAGAAGATTTTTATTCGCAGAATATATTGCAAGACGAATTACCATTTAATGAAAATACTATAGAACAGCCAAAAACCACAGAATGTCCGATTCCAGCTAAAAGAGATAAAAGGATTGTATCTGATGGTTCGACTGATTGTGAAGATATAGAAGATGATATGTTGCCAACACAAAAAATACCTGAATTACCCAGGAAAGAAAATAAGCAACAAGTAAAAATTCAAGGGGTAAATGACCCAAAGAGTTCAAAGAGAACAGCACGTGTTAAATCTAATAGTTCCACTGATTGTGAAGATAATGAAATAGCACCAACTCAGATAATACCTGCACTACCGACCACTAACGACAATGTTAAAGACAAAACAATGATCAAAGATAAGAAAATTGCATCAAAGAGAATCAACAGAATCCAATCAGATAGTTCAACAGACTGCGAAGATATTGACTTAATTCTGACACAAAAAATACCTGACGTGAAAGTAAATGAGGACAATGATATCACAGATTGTGAAGATGACGTCATTGAAATCAAAACAAGTAGGGATGATAAAAATATGCCAACGCCAATAATTGAACTCGATGACGACAGCAAAATCCAACAACCATTAGAAGACATGGACACACAAATTATCAGTGTAGTTGTAGCGGACGAAAATGTTGCTTTTGAAGATCAACCAACACAAATAATAGATGAGGTTGTAACAAATAATATTAAGCCTGTCCAAAAATCCTTTGAAGATATTGTTAGCCCATTCAAAATACCATTACAATCACCAATAAGGATTAAAAGTAAAGATATCCCAAAACAGATAACCAAAGATAAAACTGATATTAATAAATCTGTTGACGTTGAAGATAATTATTATAACGCCACACAAGATATTTACGAAGATCTGTGTTCTCAAAGAGAAAAGTGTAATGATGATGAAGTTGTGCCATGTTCCGTAGAAGATTATAAAGTTAAAGATGGGTTCGCTAATATTGAGAGAGACTTAAGTCCAATCAAAAACCAAGACAGGTTGGAAAATAAAGATGTTACAGGCGGCAGTACCAATGTTGCAATATTAAAAAAAGTACCCAGTGACTCATCGGATCTAGAATGTACTCCTAAAAAGGCAAAACGTTTTATATTTACGGACAGCGATCTACCGGATAGCCAAGAAATAAAAACGAGTATGATGTCGCACACAACATCTGCTGTGACAGAATCATCAAGTGAATCAGAACCAGAAAATTGTTCGGAAGAATACACACCCTTTTTACGCCGTAAGAAGAAAACTAAACCTATTCCAAAAGTCGATCTTACTAAAATGTTTGAAATTGACAAGTTACCAGAAAGAGTAATAACGCGCCAGCGTAAACCAACCTTTAAACTGCTGAGTGCGAGCGAAGTTACTAAAAATAAAACCATTTTAAAGCCAAGTTATTTGACGGAACAAGAGGATCAAATAGATGGAGATATTATCACTGAAAACATAAAACGGCTTAAAACATTCGGAAAAGGAAAAACTAACAAAGATTCTAAAAATCATGAAATCCTAAAAGTAGAAAGTTCATTTCGGAAGAAAACGGACAGTAAAAATAAGGAACCCAAGGAAAAGATAAAAGTAAAAATTGAAAGACCTAGAACACGGAATACTAAATCAAAAACCGAGTCATCTGTCGGAAATATTGCTGAATCGGATAAAAATACGACTAAAGAGGATAGTCTAGATTCTACATCAGCCTTAAAAGCAACTACCAGGAAAACCAGACCTAAAAAAAAAGAAAACGACAGTCAAAACAATAAAAAGAAATCAGTATCCCCAGAAATCATTAATAAAGACCCTGATAATAAAAGAAAACGTACAAATAAGAAACAAGAGAAAGAAAGATCAACATCGCCTGAGATCGAAGTTAGAAGAAGTAAAAGACAGCAGATGGCTAAAGACAAAAACGACGATACAATAAATGCTCCGATTTCTATTCTGAAAAAGAGTATACATGAGCAGAGTACGGTTTATAATATTTCGTCTTCTAGTTCTGAATCACCAAAGAGTTTGAAGAGATCATTGGTTGACGACAGTGACGTACCTAGTTCGAAGCGGACGAGGTCTCACAACACAGCCAATAACAACAGTGTAAACAACGCGTCACTGCGGGCGACGCCAGCGAGGGTCGTGACCACGCAACGTGTACTCCTAACCGCCTTCCCTAGTGGAGAAGTCAAACAGAAACTGGAAAAACTGGGTAAGACTTTTAGTACATACCACTCAGATTATGAAACAAATGTCAGATAGACACCTAAGCAAATACAAATTAAAAAGCGAATACCTACAATCTCTTTGTATTCGTTTTTGAATTTTTTATTTGTATTTGTTATTTTTAACGTTGTGGCGCTTCGTGCTGTACTGATTCGTGACAAAGCGCGATTGTAGGTATTCGCTTTTGAATTTGTATTTGCTTTGGTGGCTTCACTCTCAGTGTTCAGCGTGGTCTATCTACCTTTTGTTTCATAATCTAAGACATACGATTAAAACATTTATAACGAAAGGTTTACCTACATATTTTTTATATGTACTTCCCTAATGAACTATCGTTTGTCCAGTGTAAGTAGCAACAAAAAACAAAAAAGACATACGCCTTCAAAATCTAAAAAAATGATAAATAACTTTAGCACAGAACACACGTGAGTTTACTTTCGGAAGTCGGCTTTGTTCTGTTTGTTGTTTCGTATTATTTTTATTGTAACAAATATACAAAAAAATACATACAGTCGCATTGAGAACCTCCTTCTTTTTGAAGTCAGTTGGGTGGCTTGCCAATGCTTGAAGAGTCTGCACACACATAAACTAGTTGGCAATACAACATCATGTTTTTTTTTAATTTAAACCTGCTGTGTACATAGTCTTCTTCAGGCGAGATCGAGGACAAAAACGAGTATTCTAATTTTAATATTTTCGTTATGTGTAGGAGCGGTGATAGTGACGGACGTGTTGGAGTGTTCAGTTGTGCTGACAATGCAGATCAAGCGCACGTTCAAGTTGCTGTGTGCTGTGGGGCTGGGCCGCCCCATCGTCGGGCCCGCCTGGGTGCAGGCCTGCGCCGACACCAACATCATTGTTGGTAAGAGAGACGTGCTTCTTCTTCGACATTCCTTAATATTTTTCCCGCACAGTCATGTATAGAGGACAAATCAAAATGTGCCCAGGACGTCACGTTCACGCCTACATGACAGACTTTTATGAATGAATGAATGAAAATATTTATTTCAGACCAAGCACACAGTGATGAGATACAAAGTCCATATTATGTTAGTGGGTAGATACTTAGAACTAATTAAAAAAAATTATTACTTTGGACATGCATGAGCGACCAATGCCTCAAGATTTGGCTGTCGACTCAGTCCGACACCCCACTCAGAAGCGTGTTGGTGCTACCCTTTACCCGAGACCACAGGGAAGCCGTTCTTTTTCGAAGCACCGCCTGGAAGCCGTCCGTGCTGTGGTCGGCAAACATGCCAGAGGCACTGCACCGCCATAGCAGCCCCAACAATCCCCTGAACGCGTTGTTATACTGGACGCGCAGAGCATTGCAGGTTTTTTTTGGTGTAATTGCTCCACAGGTTGCACGTGTATAACGTTTGGCAATAGCTTTTGAATAGTGTGACTTTAACGTCACGTGAGCATCGCGCAAACCTGCGAGAAAGCATATTACCCCTTACCGACAACGCCCTGCGCTCCCTATCCATGTCCATATCATCATTCAGTTTATACGTAATTCCATAGAGTAAGCTAGCTTGTTGCCGAGGGCACGCTTTTGCATTTTTGATGTGGCGGCACAGAATACTTAATAGTACTACATACAGAAGGGACACTCCCTTCCCCGCGCTATATCAGATACCGCACCCTCACCCCGCACTTGGAGGGGCTAACCACCGACTCTTTAGCCAGGGCGCTCAAAATCGTAAGAACTGCAGCGCTGTAGGTACTGCTGACACAAACACACAATTTTGCGATTTATTTTGTTTTAAGTTTTATTTATTAGTTTTAATCTCGATGATTCATTTATTTTCCAAGTTTTCGTCGTTTTATAATAATACAATTAAAACTTCCGTAATAATAACATACCAACATTACCAGCTATTAATATTGCTCTCTCTCTTTATTATCTTAGTTATGTACTTATGTCCCTTTCTTTCACGTTCTATTCATTCTTGGAATTGAAAAGTAGTACCCTACGCACTAACCTTGTCGCGTCGCCCCATTGTAATTATTATTATTGTAATATTTTAATTAATTCTTAATTTTTATTTTTAATACTTTTGAACTTATCGGACCTCAACAACCCAGTTCTGGGTAACACGATACCCCTTGGGAAAACTGGATTTCAGATTTTTTGGCTTCTGACTACCCATAACGACTGCCAAAGATCTATGAATGACAGCCGGGACCAACGGCTTTACGTGCTTTTGTAAACAAACTTTGGTTTACTTAGATTATAATATTTTTGTTTTTTTTTGTCTTGTGATGTAAAAAATTTCATGATTGTATGGACATGGACTGGTTCCGAAATAAATGAAAAAAAATAATATTAACTGCGCTGCCGCGTAATGGTACGGGGCGATCGTGAATTCCATATTTTGTAATTAGGTAGGTACCTTAATTTACCATTATTGATGAATAAATAAACCTCTTTACATAATAAATATTATAATATTACTTTTATGTCATTACAAATCCGAGTATTCAAAATCAACTAACATTTATTTTATTTCTTTAAGAAAAAAATAATTGAACGCTCGGACAAGATCACTTCATAATAATGCTCGAAACGTTCGGGTAGTTCCGTCGTCGTTCGGTTCACCCGACGCAAAGCGCTGCACTTTTCGCGCCATTTTGTACGCCACGACATCCAACTGATTCAACCCTACTAAAATTCACGCACACATTTGCACGTGTACAGACATCATTTGGTTTTGTAGTAGTAATAGGTAATTATTTTGCAAGTTTTGTATGAAGTGTCCGAGGTGTGGTGGCGGTCTAAAGGTTAAAGTTTCTCCAGGCCCATCAGCTTTTAGAAGTATGAGAAACTGGGTGGAAAGTTTCTTATCCTCTATTGATAAGGGGGAAACCAGACGGGTGTTGTCTAATGGGCTACTGCCCGACAGTTGTTGAGAATTGGGTTGTTGACACCATTAACCAATAATTCCAAAATACAACTTATCTTAAAATACATTTTATCTTAAAATACATTTTATTTTAGCCCCGAAAACCCGATTAATTTTCAATTAACTGTAAAATTCGATTTTAAGTTGCTTTGAAATCAATTAATAATTAGTCAATTGAGTTGGTAAATAAGTGACGTCACAGGCCACTATTGCCATACAAAATCCATGGATGCGTCTCGTTTTGACAGCTCATAAAAAGTATGTCAATTGATTAGTAGTGTCAAGTACCCAATTCGTATATATTATAATGTCGCATAAAACATAGTTATGGTATTATAATGTACAGACTATAATGTACAGACGCCAGCACATCAAGCTATCCCAAACTGTCAAATAATCCCAATTGAACTTGAATCTTATTCTTTTGCAATTCAGTTGAAAAACTATCAACGAAATTTGACATATTGGGGTAGCTAGATGTACGATACGTCGGTTGTAGTTCGCGTGTTGTGCGATAGTTGTCGCCACAAACTGAGGTAAACAATTTCCACTTATAAATGTTTAATTTCAGATCCCTGGCTGTACTTAATAAAAGATGAGTCGGCAGAGAAACGGTTCCAGTTTAACTTGCACAAGATACTGAGCAGTAAGAGGAACTTCTTGAAAGGGCACAACGTGTCTTCCACACCAAGTGTGCAGCCCAACGCGTCGGAGATGAAATGTAAGATGAACTTCCCAGATACATACAAATTATTATAATTGTAGAAACGAACTCCAACTAACGTAGCATTGACGCGCATCGGGGTCCGATTTGCTGCACTGTAATAATTAAATTGCAAATCATCATCATCATCAGCCGGAAGACGTCCACTGTTGAACAAAGACCTCCCCCATAGAACGCCATAACTCACGGCAACCTGCCACTTGCACCCACCGGTTAGTGACGACCTTGACGATGTCGTCGGTCCATCTGGTGGGAGGCTTACCAACGCTGCGTCTTTCGGGTCGTGGTCGCCACTCGACAACCTTTCTTCCACATCGGTTATCAGTTCTTCGAGCGACGTGTGCCCATTGCCACTTCAAATTGCATATTCTGAGAGCTGTCGGTGACCTTAGTTCTTTGGCGAATTTCCTCGTTCCGGATTTTATCGCTCAAAGAAACTCCGAGCTTAGCTGTCACCATGGCTCGCTGCGTGACTTTGTGCTTCTGTAGGAGGCCAGGGACCATGTTTCTGTGCCATAAGTCAACACTGGCAACACACACTGGTTATAAACCTTCGTCTTTAGACACTGTGGTATTGCAAATATAGACTTTAAATCATTGCCTGGATATTTTAATTTCCTTTTCAACACATTTTTTTCGTAAAACGGCTAAAAAATCTCAGTATTCGCTTATATCATAAGGTACTATTGCAATGCACGCACCGTCAGATGTTGGAATCGATTTGGAGGCGGAAGTATTGCGACTTTTTTTGGTTAGCAATAAAACAGTGTGACATTTCTATTTCAGTAATAGTGGAATGTTCAGGCGGGACGTGGAAGGAAGGCGGCCCGAACTGGGTTTGCGTGTCCTGTTCCAAGGATAACGGACTGTGGCCAGCATTGAGGAAGCGAGGCGCCACGATAGTGTCCACAGAGTTCATCCTCGGAGGAGTGCTGCGGCAGAAACTGGACATAGCCAGCAACACCTTCCGCTAGATAATGTACTCACGAAATTGTCTCAGTTTGGTACGGCACTTTGATTGAATCAAGTGATATGATTTTAAATGTTAATTGGCCATTCAAGAATTACGTAGGTACCAAAAGATATGAGAAACGTGGGTTCTGCTGGGTGCTGCTTACGTCGGCATTATTTTAATAATGTATATGAAATTATTTTTATCTGCAAAATTTAGTAGATTCTAATTTGAATACATATGGCATCCCTAAAACTCTGCTGCTCATGAGTACCTGAACAGATTTTTAAAAAAATATAATAATGTTTACGTACAGTACGGCCAATGTATCTTGGCGGTCCTAAAGTTAGCTGTTTGGCTGCGCAATGGATCTTTTAGAAACGAAGTTGTCTACTGCGCAGCTAATCGGCTAACTTCAGGACCGCCAAGATACGTCGGCCGTACTGTAAGCATAGTATGTGACAAGGGAAAGGGGGGGTTGTTAAAAAATGACTAAAACTCTGCTTACGTACTAATTGAATGGCCCCTAATGTATATCCATGCAGACGGGCTCTGAAATCCAAATTATATTGTAAATAACGTGATTTTGAGGTATAATTTTAAGTTTTATAATATCGCGTGGAAAGTACATTTTTTTAGTCTATCGTCTGTTTCTCTTGACATTGTGAATGCGACCTTTCTTATTTTATCTAAAGTAAATATTATTTTGGAAGTGGGTTTTACCCAATAAGACATATTGTCCTTCTAAAATGTATGAAGAAAGTCTCTGTCAGAATGTGACATGTTAGAGTTATCCATTTGGAATAAGGAATGCGCGTCGCTACGAGTACGGTTTTCGTGCTGATTTTATGTCGTATGTAATTTTAAGGCGGCAGTTTTTTTCGTAGATATGACAAGACAATGGTGTTACCAAAAACACTTGTACAACCCGGGTCTAATGTCAGTCTAACGTCAAACTCCTACATTTGATAATTTTATCAAATATAGCTTATGACACTCTGTAATAGGGTTGCTTACGCAAAGCTAATCTCAGTGGGCGCCACCGAACTATAACGTAAAGATTCTTACTCTATGATAAACGCTATATGCGCGGTAAAATTCAGAAGTTGCGGTATGAGTGTTTTGTTGTAATATATTATTCATATTATTATCAAAAATGCACAACACTTATGCATAATCTTATATATAAAAATCTTTTGTGCGTGTGTATGAAAGTGAACTCTTCCTAAACGGCTGTACCAAGTTTGCTGAAATTTTTTGCGTGTGCTCCAGTGGATTTGAGAATGGTTTAGATTCACAATTGAACCCGGTAGGTGGCGCTGTAGTCGGTTTTTTATTTTATTTTCAAGGCAAGACAATGTCTGCCGGGCCCGCTAGTAAATTATATAACAAGATTTACTACTTTCCCAATATAAAAATAATGTTGCGCAGATAAAAAATATTAGCATGTCAACGTCACTTTGTTTACGTTATATTTCGGTGGCCCTCTAGCGGGAAAGTTTGGCAGTAATATTCCTAATAGTGTGGGCTTTCTACCAGTGAAAGATTTTTTGTAATCCGATGAGTAGTTTCGGAGATTACCTTCTCCATCTAAACTTACAAACTACCTCTTCATAATATTAGTGTTGATTGCCATAAATCAATTTTTAATTAATATTTTTTTTTGGAATGCAAAGCCAGTTGTAATTAATATCTTTGTTGAATTACTACATTTTATGATGATGAAGAGAATCTGTATGTGAAATGTGTTGTTTTAGTTGTAAGTTTTTTTTAAAGAACAAATGAGAATATTTGAAATATTGAACAATTTAATGACTTGGGAGAATGTATGATCATTAATATTGTGTGATGTTATTATTTTTGATAGCTGTAAATTTAGTTTACGCATTTTACTATTATCATTCTATGATTGTTGTTTATTAATGTATAATATAGTCTTACTTTTTATTTGTGTTATTTATTTATTAACCTAACCCATTTGCTGCCAAAAGATAAGCAAACCAGTATTTCTGTATAATATTTGTTACGCAAATATGCGGAACTGCCGTGTGGTGGCCGCGAATAGAACCACCCCATTTCTACCCCTGGGTGTAGTAGAACGCGACAGAGGAATATTGACCAGAGGATGGGCAGCAACGTCTTTTTGAGTACCATAACACCTACTGCGATCGCCAACATCCAACGGCCAAGCATGGCGATTACGGCTGATCCCCCTTTGGGGAAGACCTGTGCCCAGCAATGGGTGTGTAAAGGTTGACATGATGATGCGGAACTGGCGCAGATCTGTATCCGGTTAGACAGGAAGCCGACCGTAAGGGTTTTTCCCGTTGGTCAGATCAGCTCGTAATTTAGTAAAGTACTGTTGAACACGAAGAGGTTATAAAACTATTAAATTTTAATAGGTTTTATTTGTGACATTAGGGTTTTTTTTTTTTTTGCTATTTGTCATGAAATGTCGCTTCTTCTTCTCCCATATCATGTGAAAGCAAGTAAAACGAATTAAATTTGATAAAATCAAAACGCATAATTGCACTTTCGGGAATTCTGCCATTACTACCACCACGTTTTGTGGACGAAGGTTGGCAATATATAATTAATGATGCTCCTGTGTGACCAACATACAAAATTTTAAAAAATATTTTCAAGTGGTGGGAGGGAGAGTGGCGTAGGGGAGGGTTGGGGGAGTAGTGGGACGATGCAGGGCAGGGCGGAGGGGACAGGGGAGGTGTTTTTGAGATATAATTTTATTTTTATTCTAACCTAACTTTCTGAGCTTCTTGTATTGACATCTATTAAAAGGTCGAAAGAAGTTAGAAGGGCGACAAAAATAAAAAGCGATTTGGTTCTGGCACTCGGCGGCCGCCACCGCGGCACGCTCGCTACGCTCTCGCCCGTATAGGGTCACAGTTCTAACCTAACCATTTTTTTTTATTCCGGGAGATTCTTCCGCTACCCCCGACTGGTGCCGGCCCGGCCACCTCGGGTCAGGGGGGGGGGGAGGTGTTAGACTCCCAATGTATGTGGGGGGCGACAGGCATCCCCGAGTCTGCCACCCCTGGACCCATTTAGGGGGGCCGGAGGTGGGCGTTATCTGCCCTCCGCCGACCCCCGGTGCGCCTGCTGCGGGCTTAGTGGGAGGTAGAGATCTCTTTCTCCCTTTCCGCAGCCTCCTTCTGTGACATGACAGTTTCGCAGAAGGAAACCATCGCGTCCCAGGACTCTGCGCTGTCGACCATCGACTCAACCACGGCCGAGAGCGACAGGTCACTGCCTACTTCTGAGACGAGTGCACGGCGCGGCTCCTCCTAAGCGGTACACTCTGCCAGCGTATGTCACGCCGCGCCGTGTCCTCCCGGCAGTCGACGCAGTGGAGACACCGGGCGTCCGGCTCCCTGTTTATGCGACACAGGTACTTCCCGAAGCTTCCCCATCATCTGATTATCGGACGACTAATTTATTTAATTGTAAGATAACTAAGTATTAAAATGCAAAACAGTTTTTACTGTCATTGTACCTTTTGTCTGTTGTTTTCCGGGCTGTCAAATAAATCTGACCACCGGGAAACAAAATTCCCGTTGGAAAGACTAGTCTGACCATCAATCTGTCTACTGGGAAAAACTCGACCGTAACATAGTTGGGAAAACGCTAGGCAGATGATTAAGACTAAGACCTATTAATCGTAGTCCACTAATATGATACACCGAAGGTGGTCCACTCAATGTATCCGACATAAATTAAATAGTACCTCTAGACGCGATTAAAAAATTGTTAACATTAGAAAAATGTTTCTAACGGTCCTAAGTCCATAAAGTATAGAGGAAGAATTGGAATTAAGTAACTTTTAAAATGTACAGACGCCAGCACATCAAGCTATACCTAACTGTCAAATTTTCCCAATTAAATATGAACCTTATAGTTTTGTACTAAAGTTGAAAATCTATCAAAGAAATTTGACAGATTGTAGTAGGTTGATGTGCTGGCCTCTGTACTTACAAACTGCTAGAATTTTAAAATAGCAATGGTAAGGAACACACTTTGTGGTAGGGTAAATTAACTCTGCTAAAGATGACGTCGTCACTCAGCTACTGTGCCAACCGTGTCGTCTACCCTACTTTCAATTGTTACACATTTTCTAATTATCATGTCCTTAACCGAACGAAACTTTTTTGCTGCGAAATAATAACTCTCACATACCTACTAAACTTGTTGTAGGAAGTCCCGTAAAGTATTTTGTATACGGGGTCAGCTGCCGCATGCCGTGGCAGTAACATCACAGAGTACATTGTAACATCTATGTAGTAAGTACTTAAGTAAGGGTAAGTCTAGGCAAGACGGCCGTATAGGAGAGATGGTCAACACAAAAAAATCGGGATAGAACCCAGAGATGGAGTGACTATCTTGCTAGTTTGTTTCGAGACTCGGACACGATCATTTGTTGGTGGGTGATTTTATGAAAGAAAAAACCATAAGTACCTATGTAATAAGGTACTAGCATAGAGTAAAGTAATACATGGGTATTAGTATTTTAACTATACCAGTATCAGGAGACAGTACCTACGGAAAGCCAAATAGAGCAGCCAGTTTAACCAGACTTTTGGAAAATAAAGCTGTGCGGTCGGGGGACCCCCGTAAGGAACGAAGTTCCTATGCTCATTTGTTTGTAGTAGGCTCGATACACGCACGCACACGCATTTCGTTACGTGACGATTTCTACTAATTCGCACTACCCGTAAGCCGCGTTAAGGAACTTCGTTCCAAAAATATATACAAATTATAATATATCACGAGCAGGCGAGTACGCAGCAGCGGCTCGATACACGCACACATAACCTACACACACGCGCTTTTCGTTACGTGACAATTTCTACTAATTCGCACTACCCGTAAGCCGCGTTAAGGAACTTCGTTCCAAATAGCTGGAAACCATAAAATGATTTTGGATATTATTTACATTATTGTATTAATTAGATTCTATAACATTAAATCGTCTACACAGTACCGTACCCAAATGCGTGTTCGTTTTATTAGTGCCCCTAAAATACCCATATTTATTATTTTTTAAGTAGGTAAGTAATCTGTTACATGCTTTACAAAGTGTTGAATGTAGTGAATCAACATGTTATGTTTAGAAATATACCTATAATATTTCTATTTTATAACAATAACATCACCACATTAACTTACTGTCATACATACCTACCTAGTTACTTATAAAATATTAGTGAAAACAGCACTAAATACTTTGATGTTTTACCTACTTTTTAGATTTTTTTTAAAGTATTTTTAGTTTTAAATATGGTTATGATCGTTATAAGAACCTGCATAATAGGGAATTACACCCATTTTTGAAAAGTGTCTCAATGAAATTCTGTAGTGCTAATATGCCACCAAAAAAAACACAAATTTTTTATTCAATCGATAAGTGCCATAAAAATGCGTCTAAATTTTAAATTTTCAAATTTCGCGCGTTTTTTGACGAAAGCCCCTCTTACTGGACGCCATATTGCTCAGCGTAAATGACGTCAGTTCGTTTTGTATCAAATGAGTTCATAATATGATAACTGTATATCATTTAAAAATAATTAAAAGAATATTTTGTAATAGGTGTAATAATGAAAAAATTACGTTAGTTACGAAAATAATAAAAGTACAAAGCCTATATTACGCCAATCGGTTGACTGACAGTTGACAATTTTTTGTTTACACAGCCGTATGGCGTAATAACATGGCCGCTACTATTTCACGGTGTTTTATAACAGATTAAAAATACTGAAAACTTTGAATTGAATTTAAAAATTTGTTTTGTTATTTTATGAACTAAAACTTACATTTTCCGACTGCTTTAAGCCGAAACTGTCTCAATAACATATTTATAGATTTTTTCTCGTATAGAGTAAAATACCCTATTGTATGAAACACTTCCATAAGAATTATGATAACAACCGATTATTTAACACACACACTGACGTAAGTATTGTTGACTGCAGGCGGTGATCAGCGAAGTGGGGCATCATCTCTTTCTATAATTTGTTGCAAGCGGCTTCACATACTGTACACCATGTTCCAGCAGGCGTCACTTCCTCTCATGAGTTTCCACGTTGAAGTCACAAGTTGCGCCAAATTTTCTTTTGTCCTGACTTCTGATGAACCCCACAAGTTTTCTATTGGATTTAGATCAGGACTTTTAGATAGCCAACTTATTGTTTTGACACCTTCTTCTTGACTGGTTAGCCAATTTTGCACAACAGCATCTCTGTGTATGACGCAATTATCTTGCACGAAGTAAATATCCGTGTTTGGCTAAGCAACACGCACAGTCGGCAACATTACATCACGTAACATTTCCAAATATTAGCGACTATTAAATCGGCCTCCAATTTCCACAAGTTCTTAGTCGTTGGTCCTGAAGGATCCTTTTGAACATTTCCTGTTTCTTTAAAACGCCTTAACCACAATCTCACAGTAGTTTCTGAAACAAAGAAATTAAACGGTGTCACTTTACGTTTAAGTATATGAAAAATATGTTGGTTTACGTCACGGGCTCGCGCCCACTGTACATACATAAAGAAAAACCAACCGAATTGAGAACCTCCTCCTTTTTGAAGTCAGTTAAAAATATTAACGATTAAAAGTTAAATAAAAATAACATGTTACATTTAAAGTTAGGAACCATCTTGTATTAAAAGTTATATTGACAATCATACTTGAGTTATTTTAAAGTTTTCAACCAAAAACGAATACTATTTCCGTGGCATAGGACAATAATTTTCTGAATTAGATTCGTTAAACGTTATTTTCTTGCCAGGCAAGTTTTAATAACAATTAAAAAAATCTTGGTTTTATAATGATCATAATCGCTTGCTTTAAGAACAACGCTGTTCGCCGCCATCTGCAATAACTTGTAATATATTATTTACTTTTAGAATAAACTTACACGCGAGCCACCAGAGGGCGTTAAAATAAACAAAAATGTAATATAAAAATATTAAGATCATGTTCGTTGTTATAATTTTTAATGGAAATCTCAGTTATTATTGAACTAAGATAAAAAAGAATATATTGTTAAATTAATCGTTATAACTTTTAATGATCATCTCTACGTTACGTTTTACATCTCAACGTTTTCACTGACTGTGTAGACAGCGCGTCGTGCGGTCGTGTGTACGTGAATTTTAATGAAACGCTTTGGAATAGAAAACTTTGAAGCTAATAGTAGTCTAATAAAGATAAAAAGTTACGATTCAACAAACCGGTATCGTAGCCTCGTAGGTACATACAACCATGAAGCTGTAGATTACCTATATCTTCATAGGTACTTGCAAAAGAGCTGGCAACAGTGGCAACATTATTAAAAATTTGACATGACAATTAAAAATTTGCATGTGTGATGTGAATTTTGTTTGTCTCTGTTTGACTGAACAACACAGCACGCCTAGCATGACCACGGTATGTCTACGAAAGAATAGACATACTGACAGCAAAAATAGAAAAGTCAGTTCAGTTTGTCTATTCTTTCTGTCAGTACGTCTTTGTCTATTCTTCCGTAGACATAGCGTGGTCCTCTGTGGCGTGGTTATGCTACGCGTGCAGAACACTGAACAACAGGAACACTCTAGTCTAGAGATGCAAAGTCTTTTGAAATATCGATATGAATATCGATTTTTATATCGCAGGCAGGTAAATATCGATATCCGATATATCGGCCATGCCAACGCGATAATTATCGATATTATCGATATTTTCACGAATTTCATAGCTGTAGAAAGGGAAATATATTAGGGAAATCAAAAGCAATTTACAATCAAATATATATATTTTGTTACAAAGATAGATGAAAAAAGTATCAGTAAGCACACAGCGAAGATCCATATCATAATTACATAAACATTTTTCATGTCAAAAATGTTTCGACACTGTTTTGTGTTTTCTAACATCTAACAAAATATACGCCCATCTTTTGTTGAATAGCATCTTCGCTGTGTGCAAACTTTTTTAATTTATCTTTGTAACAAAATAAATAACTTTGATTGTAAAATTGCTTTTGATTTTCCTTTTGATTTGCAGTTTCGATGCAATAGTTATTTATATTTGATTAGATTTAGACAGTAATAATAAAAGCATGTAAAATAAAACGAAATAAAAAATGCTTAAATAAAAATTTCAATGGTTATAGCAAATATATATTTATGTTTTCCGATATCGATATTATCGATATCAATGGTTTTAACATATCGACATAAATATCGATATTTTGGTGTCGATATTATCGATATTATCGGTAACGCGTTAAATCGTTGCAACCAAGAAGCTTATAGGTAAAAGTGGAGCCAACACAAAACAAAAAAGTGAAACCAACTGTGGGCAGACGCTCTCTTTCTGAATGCATACATAAGATAAAGAAAACACATATCACTGTCTCCTTCTTATGTATGCAATCAGAAAGAGAGCATCTGCCCACAGTTGGTTTCACTTAAGTATTTAGAGTGTTGCCTCCACTGTTATCTATAAGCTTCTTGTTCTTGGTTGCAACAACCCTACTCTAGTCTGACTGAACTTGAGTCATGAATGAACAGACTATGATTATCTATGATATTAGTAAACAGTTGCTTCCGCTGCCGATGCTGTACTAAAAAATATTTGTCTGTACGCTTAGGTATTATAAACTACCTACGCAACCAAAGAGTAAAATAATATAGAGGGAAAAGAGAGCCCTCTTACGTGAATAAATTGCAAACCTATTTGAAAATACGCCATCTGTAAATTGGCCCCAAACTAATCACATACCTACATAGCTATATAGCTATGCATGATAACATGTTCTATTAAAACGCTTCGTCCTATCTCTGTAACATGTTCTAGTAGAACATGTTACAGAAATAGGACGAAACAAAATAATCCCAATGGAATGAAAATAGTAAAGGTAGAAAGAAAACAAATAATTATTATATATTACTTTTTATTTTTATAATGCTTATGTTTATTAAAATACATTTGTGCATTCGCCGTTATAAGTAATTTTTCCTGCCAAAATTCGGTTGACGGATCTGCACCAACTGCATATTAACAAATTAATAGTTATGTTACAAAAATATTGTTTTAATTCATCTTTATGTTTTTCACAATCAAATGGAAAATCAACTAAAAGATTAGATATTTCTATAATATTTTTCTTGATATTTATTTTTGGAACATCTTTTTTTAAAAATGCAGTTGTAACATTTTGAAGAGCAGAGAAGCAATTTTCTAGTTGCTGACTGGGGTAGCACAACCATTTTTTGTTGGCATACTCTTTGATTTTTATATATGCATTGTTAGCATTAATATTGTCTTGATCAACTAGGCTTTGTCTACACTTTTGACAAGACTTTACAATATTTTTAAGGCACTTTGTCAAAACCCAGCCACATACATAATTTTTTTGCCCAGCATCAGGTTCATTCCTCTCAACAAAAAGATCTTCGTTACATTTAATTTCTTCGTTTTTGGAAATATCAGAAGAATCTGTAGTATTTTCTGGCTGCTCTGTTATAAAAAAATCTAGTGATTGAAGGCATTCATTAAGATCTTCTTCGCAATTTGCGTGGGGCGAGTTATAATTATTTAAAAGGAGAGCTTTAAATGCCCCTTCAAATCCTAATATGTTAGGGGCAACATTCCTCGCCCCATAACTTCGGATATTTCCAAAAAAAATCTCTACTGGGTCCTGATTTAAATGTCTCGTCAAAAATGTATCAAAGCCATACTTTAAATGTAAAATTTTCCAAATTGCTTCTATGCCTTCTATGGTTTTAATAAAGTTTTGTACAGATGGTACAGCTGTTTCCGTCAATCTAATTTTGTTGCCATATTTTTTTATAACTTTAAACTTTATTGTTTTTAATATTTTCTTTGAGTTTACCCAAAGTTGATGGTGGGGCGACTGTCGTTTAATAGGTCCTTTGTAAGTTTTTCCATTAGGAATATTAAATGAATTGACATTTAAACTGTCGAAAAGTTTATCTAACAATAATGTTATGTCTATTATACTTTTACATTCCACAGGGAGATCACCTCTAGCAGTTAAAAGCTCTGTTGCAACTGCAACACTGTGACTGAAGATTTGTGTTGCAGATTTAACTCTCATTTTATTAATTTTTTCGGGGTTCACATGCTCTTCTGTAAGTTTATATAATAATCTCAATTCCCCGTATGATTGATCTGCTGCATAAAGCTTTTGGTAATATGCCCATTTCACTACTTTCTCTTCATTATTAATATTGTAAACCATGTCTTTGGTCAATAGGTTATTCCTAATACCTTTTATTAGATGAGGCACGTCATACAAGGGGATTATGGTTTTCCCATTCAAACGAATTCGGTCATATCGCCATTCTAATCCGTGTCGAAGACATTTTTTTTTTGTTTCATCTACCAATTCTGTGATGGCACCCACATTGACGGTGCTCTGGTCACACACAGTATTTATAATAATAAGGCCTGCATCGTGTGCCTCTTTAATGACTCTTTTAATTAATTCTTTTAATTAAATTTTTTTGAGCCCTGTTGTAAAATAATAAGCGATAGGTTGCTTAAAGTTTTGTTTTAAACCTTTGACCATAAATACAAGAACATGGTCTGCAAATTTGTCATTTTGATTTGTGGCAAATCCATCGAATTTGTCTTTATGAGCATCATAAAATATTTGGGGTGTCAAGGACATCTCATCAAAAATGAGGCTGCATAATCTATCAGTCACAGGCAATTGCAAAATAGTTTTTTTTAACTTTTCAAAAATTATTTTGTTTATACCAGGCGTTATCTTTATGTTACTGAGTAACCGTTTCATGGTTTTCGAAGATGGCAAAGTAAAATATTTATTTAAAAGTCTGTAACATTTTGGACCTTTTTTATAAAGGGACAATGCCAGTACCTTTTCTTCTAAGCTAAACCTTCGTCCTTTATCTTTCTTTGCAGTTTGCAACTGCATGTGAAGGAAGAGTTGGGCCGGCTTTGTCATGTTTTGTGCAACACGCAGAAATGATGCATTATTGAAGAGTGTCTCAGCATTTCTCAATCTTTCTTTAAATGTTTGACCTCTTTTGCGCAGACGGGATATCTCGGTCCGAAGATGCTTGATCTTGGTGCACAGCGGTCGAACATAACTTGTTCGATTAATTTTGGATGCACCTGGAAAATTTATGTAGAAGTTTAAAACCAGCTGGGCAAAACTTTAGAATCGGAAAGGAATCATTTAAATATTATCATGAAAGTCTCATTAATTCAGTTTTTTAGTCGTCATTTATTTCTCACTTGTATCAAAATGATATGGATGAAACTGTACAGACATTTAAAGTAGAAATATATATCTGGACATTTGCCAATTTGCACTCTTAGATTTAATTGCTTTTACACTTATCAGTCTTTCTACAGGTTACCTAGTACAGGTTTATTAGGATGTGTCTATATTTATATCAACAAGCTGAACGCTATAACAATGAAAAAGAGAACTTGTATTACCTACCTTTACCAGTCATTATTTGTGGTTTGCTAATCACAGAATAATTATGTTCCATCAATGATTGCTTCGTAGTTGAGTTTGTACACCTGGCAACTAAAATAAAAAATAGAAATATTAATATAATATTAGATAATTACTAGAAAAAAGTAGTATTACAAGAACACAGTGAAGCAGTAGGTTAACTACGGAGCTATTAGTTTATGTAGTACTGATAATGTTATAAGTGATTATTTATATTGACATTTAAGTCAATTATTAATAGATTGAAAAAGAAAACCAACTTGAAATAATAATATATCATGTCTATTTCTGCCGCAAAGCAGCGTTACTGTGTTCTGGTTTGAGGGGTATGGGTGCCGGTGTAATTACAGGCACGAGAGACATATCATCTTTGTCTGGCATAACAACGCATCTGCGAGGCCTCTGGTACTGCAAATGTCTATAGGCGGCGAAGACCACTTAACATCAGGTGGACCGTCAGCTTGTTTGACATCCAATGGTATAAAAAAAAATAACCTGTCTGGCCATTGTGGTATAGTAGACCAAAAACCTTCCATTTAAGAATATGTCTATATGTCTCAGAGTTAACTGTTACAACCATAATGATTGATAGAAAGAATAGCCAATAAATATTTATATTAAATAAATTTAATAAGAAATTATGAATCAGAATAGAGCAAAATAATTATTTTATTTACCTTCTGCTGGTTGTGATGCAGTAACAGGTTGTAAATGCAGTCTTGAGGGTAATTCTGGATCCGCTCGACTCACTGACGGCCCTGTAATTTTTAAATATATAACTAAATAAAAAAAATAGTGCGCTGTTTATTTAGTAACTTCTAATTAACATATAAATATGTCTGGTATTATATATATTACACTACACACAAGTAGTAATATGGGAAAGATTATCAGAAATAAATAAATTAAGAACACACAGCTAGGCAGATCAGGCAAATATTTATTTTTATTACCTTCTGTTAGTAATATAGCATCTTCTTCTTGATGGAAATGTTGTGTTAAGGGTTGCTCTGATACTGTTTGATTTGAAATAGACCCTGTAATTTTAAATATAATTATATCACAATAAAAAATAAAGAAAGTTACATACTAGATTGAACTCAAATTAGATAGCATGGAAGCCACTAACTTTCACTTCCATAGGTACTACAGACTTGACAAAACCCAACATCAGCCCTAAAGTCATTGTTGTATAGAGTGTGTGGCATGTTGAGAGAACTTTGGGTACATCTAACCCATAGGCTACCACTAAATAACATAAAGTTACCACTAAATAAGCATTATTAGTATTACTGACCTGGTAAATGAAGGGATGGAATGGCTGCTGCATTTATCCAGTTATTGCGGTTTCTGTCTTTATCGCTGAAATGGATATTGCAAACCCTCTTCTTTTGATAATATTCATAATCAGAGGGAGACTCCAATTTTCCACCAACAAGAATTACCCAGCTCTTGAATAGGTCAGGAAACTTATTAACATTTGGAAATCTGTGCATTGGTACCCCTGAAATTTATGAAAAAGTATTAAAATTTATTGATCTTACAAAAACTATTAGGTGAGTATATATGCTAAGGAATCCAAGTTTTTGTAACCACTTACTGTCTAAAGATTATTGGATCTTTAGTCAATAAATAAATAGATAAGAAGTACTCCGCCCCTAAGACGACCCACTGACCCTGAGTTCGATCATGGGCCAGGCCGTTTTGGTTTAAAAAATAATAGCAAATTATTTATTTTTATTTATATGATTCAACCTTTATTATTTTAAAAGACTGGATGATAGCTGTAATAGTTATCATCTCCTTGAAAAAGACAATATCACAGTCACATACAAAGAAACTTTCGCAGGAAATGTATACAAACAAAACAATATCTACCCTGTATTCTCTGAAGGATTAGGCAGGGGTTTATATAATGCAAAACAAGCAACTAGAGCATTAAATGTTTTTTTTTAAGAATACCGTCTTTTCTAAGGGTGTCGCCTACAGTATATTCATAATCGCCTTGGGGCGGAGTGGATGTGTCCTTCGGGGTTACAAGCGTGAGACTATGTACCTTTGTATATAATTATGTTACTTACCACTGGGAGCACATCCGAATACACACAGCCTAGGCATTATCACAGAACAAAGCGTCTATATCGCACAGAACAAAGCGTCTATATTGCACAGAACAAAGCGTCTATATCGCACAGAACAAAGCGTCTATATCGCACAGTAAAGTACAACAATTGCGGAGTAAGGTCCCAATAGTAAGGGGAGGAACACAAGGCTCAACTCGACGCACTTACTTGTGGTAATTACAACAAAATACAACAATACGGATCGGGAACTACAAAATGCGCGTACGCAGAATGCCGCAAACCGCCATATTGTGATTGTTTATTTTCAGTTCACGAACTGTCAATATATACATAAGTAGAATCTGGCACCAGGTCTTTTTAAATAAAGTTGATATTTGTGTTTTATCAAATTGTATTTCATTTGTGTGTCTATTTCAATTTGAAAGAAGAGTTTAATAATTTTCTCATACTTATCTCCAATTAATATAACATCAATAATTTTATTTTAAATAATTACTTTCGTTCATGATATAGCGCCATCTGTTGATAATTATACGTACCTGGTAGACATTAAATAGTACTCGGGCCAACTTCTAGATGGCAACTCTTTCTTTACTTCGCTGTCAAAATGTACGTAGTGTCCCCCCTCTGTACGCAACGGATTGCAATTAGTCAATAGATAAAGTGATTTAAGAGGAAGGTTTTTAAATATAATATAGTTTGATCTACATTGCACCCAGGCGGAGCCGGGGCGGGTCGCCCTGGTCCTTAGCAGGAGTTCTAAGCCCCGGTCAGAATAAAAATAATTTCAAAAATAAATGTTTCCCATCAGGTGTGTTAAATTTTTTCCTATTATACATAAGTAGTGTTTTAGTACGTTTATTTGTTTCTAACCCCTCGTTTACACCAAGGTATAATACATGTACTTATTCTAAGAGTATAAGCAATATTTGTAATTATCGTTCACACTCAAATACAAGTTTAATACTGGTTTAGACAAAACTTGTATACCTAATACTTGTTGTGCAAATACTTGTTTTGGTTTTGTATAAAACATGTATCTATCGTTGGTCTTCTACCAAGAAGAAAATACTTTGTTTTTGTGCAAAAAAGTGACTTTCTTCTTTTTAGATTGTAGAAACTGCTGGTTAATTTACAATGGAAATTAAAAAAATAAAAATGAAATCTTGGTGTCTATAAAATTCAAACTTTTTACATTCCATATACATTCAAGTTCGTGAATATGCTCAATTAATTTTAATGTTTGTGTTTTCAACCACTCCATGAGTACATTGCATAAAATACACAAATGTTTTACCAACTAGGACTGATACAGTTAAAAAACTTGTACTTATGCAACAAGTATTATACAAAAATTACTATACCCAGACTAGTATAAAACATGTAAATATTTAAAACAAGTATTATGCAGGTGTAAACTTGTCACAGACTATGATGTAAATGGAAAAATGTTTTAGACATGTCATGTATAAAACGTTTTTACATAATTACATCATAGTCTGTTGTTTTAAACTAGTAGACTAATCCGGTCAGAACAAAAGTTACAGCAAAAAATGTAGAAAACAAGTATAAGACAAGTTAGACGACCACCCACTGACCGTTGTGACACCCACCGACACTGCTGGACATAGGCCTCCCCAAGGGGGGGTTTTGCCATAATCGCCACGCTTGGCAGGCGGATTGGCGATCACAGTATGGTTGTTACAAAGGCACAGAAAATGCTGCTGCCCATTCTCTGGTAAGTCCCGTATGTATGTTTTTTTGTTTATAATTTCTTTGTATTATGATTATTTATTTACGTCGAGCTCCTTCCATCGTGCTCCCTCTTATTCATTTACGGAATCTTGAGTCTGCTTTTTTGTTACTTCAGGTGGTCATGACCATTTCTACGAAAAAGATTATGGTGTCGTAAGTTTTTATACTAATCTCTTTATATATATGTTATCGGCAATCTGTATAATTCAGGTATTCTATACAACACCTAGGCAATGTATAGAATACCTGGGGCGTCCAGGCAATGTATGAAATAATATGAATATTATTGTGCATTACATACTTTACCTAGGTAATGTATACAATTCAGGAATTGACAACATTTCATATTTTTAACCTACTTGTATTATTACGTTATATAAAAGTAAATACAAATCTAGGGCACCCATATTTTTCCGTTTTTCAAAATTATGTACTTTTCATTAATAATTTTAACTTTGAAATTAGGTGTATTCTAAAAAGACGTAAGCGCCAAATGACGTCATACTTACGGTGGAATAGCGTTTTATCCTTTGGTTTACTGTGACCCGTCAAAAAACTATCATCATTATTATTAGGTAGACTTCATGACTCTAATATGAAGTCTACCTAATAATATGAAGTCCATAGATGAATATACTCTAATATTCATCTATGGACTTCATATTATGTGACATTGACGTGTGTCTTCTTTGACGTTATTGTTTTCATATAAACTATTGAAATGCTTATGCAAAGGTAAACTACCTCATTCCACCGTATATGTGACGTCATCACATGCTTTTTGGTTTTACTTATTTTTCTCAGAAATGAAGAAATAAAAAAATATATATATTTGGACTGAGGATATGAAAATAAAGAAATGATATTTTTGTTTTAAGGTAGTGTCAGTTTTAAAATGTTGTCAATTGTATAGAATACCTGCTGGTCCATCGGCAATGTGTAAGATAAATAGATTTTGGTTTATATTTAACAATGTTAACCAGCCTACTTATAAAAGGCAATGACTATTAGCATAATAGTATGAAATAACGGAAACAAATTTAAGTTATTTTTACGTATTATAGGTCTTAAAATATTCAATATGTCAAAGTCAAGTCAAAGTCCAAGCATTTATTTCAATTAAACCATTTACAGGCACTTTTGAATTGTCAAGGAGTCGGTCAGTTAGTCAGAAAGTTGAAGCTAGTTGCTCGTTCCAAAACGTAGGTAGGTCTCTATGGAGAAGAACGAGCAAGAAACTCCACGGACACTCTTTTAAAATCAAGTTTTTACAAAATACTGCTTACATATTCTTGTTGCTTCTATATGTGAAAACAATGAAGGTAATCTAGAAATACAAAATATAAAAAAATAATCAAGATAAAAACCATAGCAGTTAAGAGTTGACCAATCTCTACTGACAGCGCCCGTTCACGAACATGACGCGTGAATCAGCACCATTCAGCTCAACCATTTTGGAGGGAGCTGAATGATCCAACACACGCGCCACCATCAGCGAGACATTTGAGTGAGCATGACAATTCTCTCAACCGCCATGCTCATTTATGTCAAACACATAATAATTTACTTAATATATGTTCATTCCATCGCAAGCGCTTGCGCAAACCGGCTGTCGTCTTACACCTATCCTTCTAATTAGCTACTTACGCGTGTGAGTGTGTGACGTACTGTACGTGTTATCTCAACTGCGCGGTGCGGTGCTCGCCTGTAGCCGAAGAGTAGACTACGAGTCAGAGGTTGCAATCGTAAAGATGACAACAATAAATACCACTTTTGATCGCGATTCTGATGAAGCACCTGGGCTTGGTGAAATGAGTGTAGACGGATCGCTTATTGATGAGGTATCACCACCACCTTGCATCACGTTCCGGAAAGGAGTATCACGCGGTTACGAGTCCGAATTCCGACAAGAATTCCAGCTATTTCAAGATAATATGCAGACTATGTTTGAGACGTGGTTCACAAAGCAAGACGCCAAGTTCTCCAAGTTACTGGACGAGTTCTCGGGCGTACAAAAATCCATCCAGTACATCAGTAATAAATACGATGACCTCGAAAAAAGGACGCAGGAAGTCAAAAATCGCGTTCAAGTGGTCGAAAAAAACGTCCAAACCCACGAACCACGTCTCACCGACTTGGAAGCGAAATTTGAGTCTATGGAACAAAGAGCACGTAACTGTAATCTTGAAATAAGTAATTTGCCTGAGAAACGTGGGGAGAACCTGACATCAATTATTGAAAACATTGCAAATGTTATAAAACAGCCCATTGCTGCACGTGATGTGATCGCAATCCATCGTGTGCCGCAAAGTAACCCAAACAACTCACGGCCAAAGAACATAATAGTAAAATTTTCCAGCCAAATTATTAGGGACAACTTTGTGTCAGCTGTGCGCCTCAACAAAGGTATTACGTCGGGGCAGATAAATATACAAGGTTCACCACAAAATATTTATATAAATGAACACTTGACATTGCAAAACAAGAAACTATTTCGTCAAGTCAAAGAAAAAGCCAAAGAATTTGGATACAAGTTTGTCTGGATCAAACATGGAGTCATACTTGCTAGGGCTGACGTCACCACCGCAGCCATTGCCATTCGCTCAGAAAAGGATATATTCAAACTTGTACCCTATACTCGGGAAAATTAATTACGTACTATTTATACTAATAAGTGTGTGTTCATTCTTTGTTCAAAATATCAGTGAAATTATCGGTAGTAACGTGAATCATATTAGGAACTGCGTTATGTATAAAATACTCTGCGTGCAAACTCTGAATCTTGCATTGCTCTGTGGACCGACGAGGTATGCGACAATTATTATTCTTTCTTGGTTTTTTACTTCCACCGTCTTAATATTTTGTTACATATTGTATCGCGAATTAAACGTTAAATATTTACTTTTAAAGCTAATATCACTTCTTGTATATATATTATGTAACGATATTATTCGTCAATATAATTGTCTAAACTTATCTTTAATGCTCAGATATTCATTCTACCGGAGTTACATATTTTGCTATGTACTGATTTTAACGGGTCACCTGTGTATCTTTCTACCAGTAACTTTTAATAACATAATTATTTACCCGCACAATGAATAATAACATGTCAATTTATTACCAAAACTGCCGAGGCCTAAGGACTAAATTAAATACTTTGTATAATAATATTCTGGCGGACTCCCACGATATTATTATTTTATCTGAGACATGGCTGATTCCAGAGATTGGTGATGGTGAATTCATCGACTCAAGATATATTGTTTATCGTTGTGACAGAAATCGTTTGTTGTGTGGTAAATCTGACGGTGGCGGTGTTTTGATTGCGGTACGTCGCGGTTTAAATGCAATGCGTTGTGAGTTATTGAATACGCTTTGTTACGACGACTGTTATTACACCATGCCACCCAATATTGATTACGTACTTTTAAAGTTTTATTCTAAGTCTGTTAATAAGTATCATACTGTGTGTGGCATATATGTTCCACCTAACCAAACACTAACGACCTACCAATCGTTATTAAGTTTGCTGGAGAAAGAAATTACATCCCATACTATTGATAACACGTATATTTTTGGAGACTTTAATTTACCACAGATCGAATGGTTTGCTCATAACACACCTGCATTTATGCCTCGCTTACACAACAACAGTAGCTCTATGGAAATCCTGCTTCTTAATTTCTTATCGGCTATAAACTGCAAACAATATAATAGCTTAAAAAATCAGCTTGGCCGCACTTTGGATTTACTGATTTCAAACTATGTCTGTGTGTGTGAGCCCGCACCTATTCCTCTCGTACCTGTAGATACTTATCATCCACCTTTCATGACAATTATCTCCTTAGAATTATTGCATAAACCTATGGCTCGGTGCTCCGGGCCCAGATATCGCTTTATAGAAGCTGATTACTCTGCCATTAATAAAGAAATAGACTTGGTTGACTGGACCCACGTATTAGAAAACCTCTCGCTGGATTCTGCTATCGAACGTTTCTATGAAGCAATTTATGAAATTATTAAGACTCATGTACCGATGAGACCGGTTAAATCCAACGAATATCCGATTTGGTTTTCCCGTCCATTGATACATATTTTTAAAAATAAAGAAAAGTCGTGGACTAAATGGAAAAAATATAAAAATCGTGTAGATTATGAGCAGTTTTCTTTATATCGAAAGAGATTTAAGTTTCTTTCGGCTGAATGTTTTAATGGGTATATACACTCAGTTGAAGTCAATATGCAAAAAGATATAAAACAATTTTGGTCGTTTGTGAAAAGCCGTAAAAGTAATACAGGTATACCTAACACCATGTCATATAATAATGAGGAATGTCACGGGCCTGTGAATGTATGTAAATTATTCTCAAAGTTTTTTAGCTCCGTGTATGAGCCGCTAGATGACAGTAACGTTAATAGAAACTCTGTGTCTCCTTTCCACAACCAAGTGACCTTATCTGACTTGTCATTCTCTCAAGATACGATAACTAAATCACTCAAATCTCTTGACGTTACCAAAGGCTCTGGGCCAGACGGTGTTCCTCCTTTCTTTTTAAAACACACAGCTGAGTCGATGAGTGTGCCCTTACTTTATCTATTTAACCGTAGTCTGAAAGAGGGTGTTGTGCCCCTAGCATGGAAGACTGCCAATATTACGCCAGTTTACAAAAGCGGGACGATAAAAGACGTTACCAACTATCGTCCAATTTCTTTGTTGTCCACCTTGTCAAAAGTCTTGGAGCGATTAGTTCATAATGCAATCTATCCTATCTTACATAATATTATTATACCTGAACAGCATGGCTTTGTTCAAAATCGCTCCACTGTGAGTAACCTTGTTTTATACTCAAATTATTTGTTTGAAAATATGGACAATCAACTTCAAGTTGACACGATCTATACTGATTTCTGCAAGGCTTTTGACAAGGTGGACCACGCCATGCTTTTACAAAAAATTGAATTTAATGGTATTCGTGGGAGTTTGCTTCGTTGGTTTACGTCTTATGTAAAAAATAGAACTCAGAAGGTTGTGGTCCACGGGTTTTCTTCTGACGTGATCAGCGTGACATCTGGTGTTCCGCAGGGCTCGATACTGGGTCCTTTGCTTTTTTTGCTATTTATAAATGACATACATACCTGTTTTAAAAACTGTAGTTTTCTCCTGTATGCTGACGACCTTAAAGTATTTCGTAAGATAAGAACCGTTGAAGATTGTCTTAAATTGCAACATGACCTGGATCGATTGTCGGCCTACTGTGTCACCAATAAATTGCAACTAAGTCTGTCCAAATGTAAATCTATTACATTTACCAAAAAAGTTAATGTCGTACAATTTACATACTCGCTCTGTAGCAGTCCTTTAGAAAAAGTTTCCTTAATCAAAGACTTAGGTATACTCTTTGACTCAAAGTTGCATTTTGATGCACACATTGATCGCATCACTGCCAAGGGATTCCAACTATATGGCTTCTTAAGGCGGACCTGCAATTCTTTTAAGAAACCATCTACTTTCTTGTTGTTATTCAAGTCACTTATTAGATCTCAACTGGAATATGCCACGTGTGTTTGGAACCCACTTTATAATAAATATAGTGATCAGTTAGAATCAGTACAACGCAAATTTCTTCGCTTTCTTAATTTTAAATTCATGAACAAGTGGTCATCATATCACACTCTTTTAGATAAGTTTTCTCTGACAACTCTTAAAGTAAGGAGACTGTATCTTGATCAATCGTTCCTATACAAGATCTGTCACAATAAATTTGATTGTAATAACCTAATAAACCAAATATACCTTCGCATACCTAGTCGTTCCCAACGTATTCGTGATACTTACACTCACTGTCTATTTGCTCCGAAGCGGTGCAGGACCAACGCAGGAGAACGAGCTCCTTTACATCGATTAATGAAAAGTTATAACGATAATTTTGCTGATATCGACATATTTGCTTTGTCACACAAACAATTCAAAAATTGCATTTCTGCAAAACCTGACTGTAATTCCCCATAACGTCAGTTGTATTCCTATTTACTATATTCCATTTTTTCACACAGTGTTTGCTAATTCACTTGATTTACTTATTATTAGTTTATACTTAGATATACAGTCTTTTATGTAAAAGTTTGCTTGCAACTTGCTATTTTTTTTATCTAGGTATTAGCATTACTCAGTGGATAACGGTGCTGGTTGCGTGATTACTTAAGTGTTTTATAAGTTTTTTTTTGTATTAAGCATTATTACGCAATTGTTTGTTATCCTAAAGAAATAAAAATAAAAAAAATAAATAAAATATGGCTCCATGGTACTCACATTTACAAAAATTGAAATAAAGCTGCTAAATTATACAAAACTAAGGTTTTAAATGTTTCTAAAATGTCGTAAAAGTAATTAAAATATATTTGTGTATAATAATAACGATACTCGTTACTCATGTCAATAAAAAAAAGGGGTAGGAAACAACATTCCTCCAATTAAGAAATTCCCTAAACTGCCTGTGGAGCAGGACCAGCATTTAGCCAAGCATTTTTATTATTGATGTAGTCTTCTAATTTATAATATGCTTGTCTATACAGTGTGCGTTTAATACATGTTTTAAATTGTCTTTCATTTAGTTGTAGAATATGAAGAGGTATTTTATTATAAAATTTTACACAGTACCCCATAAAAGAAGTATGAACTTTTGACAATCTGAAACTTGGCTGATCTAATTTGTTCCTATTTCTAGTATAAACACTATGTCTGTCACTTATTTTATTAAAAAGATGAAGGTTTTGTCGAACATGCATATTGTTTTCATAATGTATTGACAAGGTACCGTCATGATGTTAATCTGTTAAACAATTCTCTTAGAGACTCGCGTCTGCTGTAATTATAGATGGCTCTGACAGCCCGCTTTTGCAGAATAAAAATAGAATCAATATCTGCAGCCCGCCCCCAAAGCAAGATACCGTAGGACATGATGCTATGAAAATAACTAAAATATACTAGCCTAGCGGTAACCACGTCTGTCAAAATATGTCGGATTTTTCTGACAGCGTAAGCGGCCGAACTCAACCGCCCTGCAAGAGATGTTAAGTGAGGACCCCATTGCAGCTTTAAGTCAAGCGTAATCCCTAGGAAAACAGTCTTATCGACGAATTCAAGTATATCCTTATTCAATACAACGTTACATTCACTACTTTTAACATTCGGTAAAGCGAATCTTATGCATTTAGTTTTCTTCTCATTGAATACTAAATTATTTACAGTAAACCAATTATGAACCTTAAGCATAGCGTCATTTACGTCGTCATGGTGCTGTGCCCGTCTATTAACTCTTAAAATCAAGGAAGTATCATCAGCAAATAACACCATTTGTGGTTGATTATTCAGTACCTAAATAAGGTAAATCGTTTATATAAACTAAAAAGAGGAACGAACCCAATATTGAGCCCTGCGGTACCCCCATTTTTACTTTTAAGCCCGATGAATTTACACCGTTTACTTGAACTTGTTGCAGTCTATCAGTCAAATATGATTATATTAAGCTAAGCGCTAGTTTACCCAGTCCGTAATGCTCATGCTTTAAGAGTAGTGTTTCGTGATTCACGCAATCAAATGCTTTGGAGAGGTCGCAAAAGATACCAATAGCATCCTGTGAATCCTCCCAAGCCTTAAATATATGCTTGATTAAGGTGACACCGGCGTCAGTAGTGCAACGTCCTTTGGTGAAACCATACTGTTGATCATGTAAAATTTTGTGACAGTTAAAATGACTGAGCATTTGATCAAGCATTACTTTTTGAAACACTTTGCTAAAAACCGGCAAAACCGAAACGGGTCTGTAATTATTAGAGTGTTTGCAGTCGCCGGATTTAAAAAGTGGTATAACTTTTGTCGGCGACGAGATCCACGAACAACAATAATGTATGTAATATAGGGCGCTAATTAGATTTAAATGTTTGTTATTTTTCTTATAAGGTTCTAATTAGTATATAAGGGTGTATTTACGTAATATTTTAGCGATTCGTTCTAATAAGACTGGTTATTTGATAGTTGTAAAGTAAAAGTTTGATCTCAAGTAACTTTGTCCAAATAATTACGTAACTTGAAAAAGTGATTTTTTGTTTGTGTACATAGCGATTTGATTTTGGTCTTAAAAGTTAGATATTGATTTAAAAATGTATATACAAAAGGTTTCATAAGGATAGAACTTACCAATTTAAAGTTATAGCAAAAAATGTAAAGTGAAAATTGCGAATCACACATTTTTACGAGTTTTTGTTCTAGGATTTTTTTATTAAGTTATTAAGTAGTTAAGATTTGTGTTTTATTTTATTAATTAGGTTCATAATTAGTTAATAAGATAAAAATTGTAAGGATTTATTGAAATAAATAAATAAAATAAGGGGTCCAAAGTTTTCGGCTAAGGGAAAATTGACGAGCAGAACAGGCCCAAATTACGCGGACCTCTGTCCGGTAAGGCAGGCCGGTATATAAGGCGAGCTATTTTTCGGTTCAAGTCAGTCGCAGCTCAGCCGTTGAAGAGGCAACATCAAGAAAAGGGAAGCAAGCCGAAAACTGCGGACAAGAAAGGTTCAAGAAGAATATCTGCGTTTTATTTGCCTGTGCCGCCTCTTCAACTCCCCGTCTCTCCCGTGGTCCTTGTGGGTGGTGCCCACGAACACATACGCATTCAGGGGTGCGTGGTGACGTACGTCACCAGCAAACAGTTCGTCAAAAAACGTACGTCAAACAAACGTTTGGGAGATTGTCCCAGGGTGCCTGCGGGTACTGACCATACCCCAGCCGCCCGAAACAGTTGGTCCTTCGAGATCCGGATCCCTGCGAGAAGAGTACAGAAGAGTTCAGAAGAATCAGAAGACTGCGTTCAAGATGCCGCCGGTAACCAGGTCGCAGAAGGATGCCCCCTCACGCCCCGGGTCCCGTCCCTCTGAAAAGGACGCGACAGAAGGAACGTCGGGGTCAGAAGGGGTCACGTCTGCGTCGGCGTCATCGGGAACTGCAACTACAACCGATACGAACACTTCTTCAGGCACCGCGACGACGGAAGGTACTACAGAAACAGAGACCACGACTGCGACTGAAACCACGGCGGCTTCTGATAAGAAGAAGGAAGATGCCGCAAGAAAGAAGATGGCCAAGAAGACCCCAGAAGATGTTCGGGAAAAGGGTGATTATGGCTCCGCCACGACCCTGAAGCCGAAGGGGGTCGGTCGTCGTGCCAGGTCCACGAAAACCACGAGTTCCTCGGCCAGAAGACGCGAGCTGGCAGCCAGAGAAGAGGTTGCACGCTTGGAGCTGAAGCAAGCACAAGCTGAGGCGAAGCTGGCCCGTGTCAGATTAGAGCTGGCGCAATGTGAAGATGAGGACTCCGTGGATGAAGATCAGGAAGATAGAACAGCACAGGTGCAGAACTGGATCGAGACATCCGTGCTGGATGATGGGAACAAAGAACAGCCAGAGCTACGAGATCAGCGCCCACCAGAATAGCCACAGAAGGTGAAGCCAGAAGAGAACTCTTCAGCGAGAAGGGCTACGATCGAGATTCAAGCGTTGGCGACGGCGTTGAAAGAAGCCTTCACCACGAAAGGAGGACCAGCAGCGCAACCGAAGTACATCCACGAGTTACCCTACTTCGACGGCAACGAAGGTACTTACTACCTACTTCTACGAAGATACCGCACCGATGTTCAACGAAGTTCAAAGCATGGCTCGACTAAGAAGAGCACTGAAGGGCAACGCAAGAGAAGCTATCAAGAGCCTGCTGTACTCTGAAGCATCTCCGTTGGAAGTCATGCAAGCCCTCAGAAGAAGATATGGAAGACCTGATGCGCTGGTGCTGGCAGAATTGGATAAGGTAAAGGCGTTATCGAAGATCTCTGAAAATCCCAGGGATATATGCGTCTTCGCGAGCCAGATCAACAACAGCGTAGCAGCAATAAAAGGATTGAAGAAACCGCAGTACCTGCATTCGCCTGAGATGGTGAAGCAAATCATAGAGAAGATGCCGACGATTCTCAAGTTCCGATGGTACGACTTCACTGCAGCATCAGAAGAAGGCGAGTTTTCCGACCTGACGATGGTATCCAGGTTCCTGAACATAGAAGCAGACAAGTGTGGAGCCTTCGCGACTTCAGAAGAGAAGAGTGGATTCAAAAGGACTCAACGACAGGCGACGCATTCAACGAAAGAAAGGGAAAAGGACTCAAGACAATCAGAGAAGACTTGCCCCGTGTGTGAGGGCGAACACTTCATCATCGAATGTCAGAAGTTCCAGAAGGCGTCAGTGCAAGATCGTTGGGCAATGGTAAAGAAGAGTCGCGTTTGCTTCAAATGCTTTCAAGGGAAACACAGGAAGGAGAGCTGCAGAAAACCACCGTGCAAGGAATGCAAAAGGTGGCATCATCATCTGCTGCACGTCGAGTCAGAAGAAAGGACCTCGGGAGAAAAGAAGACGGAGACACAAGAGGTGGCAAACGTCATGGCATCGGTAAACGCTGTGAATAACGCAAGGGCATACCTGAAGATCGTTCCAGTAGAAGTCTTCGGGTCAAAAGGATCAAAGAAGATATTGGCCTTAATGGATGAAGGGTCAACAGTGTCACTTCTGAATCAGAAGGTGGCAGAAGAAGTCGGCGCTCAAGGAAATAAGGAAGAACTAGTCATCGAAACAGTGGGGGGCAAGCTCATAAGGAAGACGGACTCTCAGATGCTGGACCTGACGGTGAAGGGGGTTCATCGGGAAAGCAAGAAGACCCTGAAGAGAGTTCGAACCATCGACGAGTTGAAGCTTGCGCCACAATTCCTAGAAAAGAAAAGGATCGAAGAATGTCGACACTTGAAGAAGATCGCCGACTCGATATACTATGAAGGGGAGTCACCACAGCTGCTCATCGGGCAAGATAATTGGGAGCTGATCGTGACTCGAGAAGTAAGAAGAGGGAAACCAGGAGAACCAGTTGCTTCAAGAACAGGACTTGGATGGGTACTCCACGGGTCAGACACCGGAGGCGCAAGAGTGGTACACTTCCTCAACACGTGTCTACATGTCAGCACAACAGAAGAAGAAATGCATCAAGCCATCAAGGATCACTTTGCGATCTAGGCGCTGGGTGTGCAACCACGAAGACCTACTACGGACTCTGAAGGAAGAGCACTCGCCATCCTAGAGAAGACTTGCAGAAGACTTGAAGATGGTCGATTCGAAGCTGGACTTCTGTGGAAGAACGAAGAAGAACAGATGCCAGAAAGCTACACGTCTGCCAGGAACCGGTTTATCAACATCGAGAAGAAGATCGACAAAGACCCTCAGTTGAAGGCAGAGTACAGCAAGCAGATTCAGCATCTAATCGACAGCAAGTACGCAGAAGAAGCACCTGAAGGACAAGAAGACTCCAAGAAGAAATGGTTCCTCCCTCACTTCTCCGTGGTACATCCATTGAAAAAGAAGATAAGGATTGTCTTCGACGCTGCAGCGAAATCAAAAGGAAGAAGCCTCAATGACGCATTACTACCAGGACCAGATCGACTACAGTCGCTCTTCGGGGTATTATTAAGATTTCGACAGGGACCGTTAGCAGTGGCAGCCGACATAAAAGAAATGTTCCTGCAAGTCCGCATTCGACATGAAGATAGAGATAGCTTGAGGTTCCTGTGGCGCGGGGATCGACGCGACGTGTCGCCGAAGGAGTACAGGATGACATCGGTCATCTTCGGCGCGACATCATCTCCGAGCACAGCGATCTACGTCAAGAACCGGAACGCAGCGGACTACAGGGACCAGTATCCAGAGGCAGTAAGGGCGATCGAGCTGAACCACTATATGGACGACTACCTGCACAGCTTCCATTCAGAAGAGAACTTCAGAAGAGTGACAGCTCAAGTAGACTACATACACAAGAAGGCGGGCTTCGAACTAAGAGGATGGGCATCAAATCAACCCGAGTTGCTGCAAGACGTGAAGACTGAAACGACCGAGAAGACAGAAGTAAACTTGAGCGAGAAGGAAGAGAAGACACTGGGACTACGCTGGTTCACAGAAAGGGACTCCATCGGCTTCAGGGCAAACCTCAGAAACACGCCAGAAGAAATAGCTCAGGGGTTCAAAGTGCCTACGAAGAGGGAAGTCACCAGCGCCGTGATGTCAACTTTCGACCCACTAGGATTAGCATCACCGGTTCTCGTCCAGGGCAAGAAGCTGCTTCAGAACATATGGCGGAGCGGCGTCGGTTGGGATGACGAGATAGAAGAAAGGGAGTACGAGGCATGGAAGACTTACCTGGAGAAGATGAAGCTACTTCAAGACCTGCAGGTTCCTAGATGCCTGGCGCCACATCGCACCGAGGGGGAGCTGCACACGTTTACGGATGCAAGCGAGACAGCGTATGCAGCGACGGTTTATTGGAGGACAGAAGATGAAGATGGGGCTTACCACGTCAGCTTAGTGGCGGCGAAAGTAAGAGTCACTCCACTGAAGCCGGTGTCGATCCCGAGACTCGAACTGCAGGCGGCCCTCCTTGGAAGCAGACTGGCACATTCGGTGGAAGAAGAAATGGACCTTAAGGTGAAGAAGAAGACTTATTGGACGGACTCCAGCATCGTACTTTCCTGGATCAAGACGGACCCGAGAACATTCAAGACGTTCGTGGCTCATCGCTTGGCGGAGATAGAAGATCTCACCAAACCACAAGACTGGCGGTGGGTGCCTACGGCGCAGAACCCTGCAGATGACGCAACGCGCGACGTACCGGAACACTTCAGCTGCAATCACCGATGGTACACCGGACCGGAGTTTCTAAAAAGAGAAGAAGTTCATTGGCCAGCGGCAAGAACCTTCAAGAAAGAAACCACCGGAGAAGAAAAAGCAGCGGACGTCGTGGCGACAGCAAGCACTACTCACCCATCACCAGATCCTGAGAGGTTTTCGTCATGGAAGAGACTTTGGCGAGCCACAGCGAGAGTACTGCAGTTTATACAACTCTGCAGAAGAAAAGAGAAGGTCAACGTCAGTAAAGAAGATCCCACCTGGAAGATAACGAAAGGAAAGAAGGCGAAGATTGTCGAGAAGCGACTTCGACCGTCAAACATACCAGCAAGGAACTACATCCCGTTGGGCGCAGAACTACTAGAGCAAGCTGAAACCCTATTGCTACAAAGAAGTCAAGATAGAAGCTTCAAGGAAGACATCAGGTGTCTGCAGCAAGGGAAGCAATTAGAGGGCAGCAGCAAGTTGAAGAAGCTCGACGTAGTACTGGAAGAAGGACTCCTACGACTGAAAGGAAGAATCGACGCGATACAGGGTGTCACCAGAGACTACAAACGACCCATCGTGCTCGACAGCAAGGACAAGACAACACGACTCATCATAGAAGAATTCCACTGCCGCTTCAATCACGGGAATCATGCAACAGTAATGAACGAAGTAAGGCAACGCTTCTGGATACTGGGACTGAGGTCAGCAATAAAGGCGGTTCAACATCAATGTCAATGGTGCAAGATAAGAAAAGGAAGACCGCAAGAACTACCGACGGGCAACTTACCTGCTGAGCGTTTGATGCACGGAAACCCTCCATTTACGTGCACCGGCGTAGACTACTTCGGCCCGATGACAATCACCGTAGCAAGACGTCACGAGAAAAGATGGGGTGCGCTGTTCACATGCTTAACAACTAGAGCTGTGCACATTGAGATAACTCCATCACTCTCCACCGACAGTATGATAATGGCGCTACGACGATTCGCCGCAAGAAGAGGAATGCCGAAGACCATCTACACCGACAACGGGACCAACTTCGTCGGCGCCAACAAAGAACTGAAAGAGGCGCTAGAAACAACGAAACAAGAAGACCTCACCTCAGAAGCAGAGAAGATCGGCGTGCAGTGGAAATTCATCCCTCCTGGTGCACCAAACATGGGCGGTGCATGGGAGCGTCTGGTGCGATCAATAAAAACCGCACTAGGCGCCACACTCAACGAGAAGCATTCACGTGAGGAGGTACTTCACACCCTCCTACTAGAGGCCGAACACATAGTCAACTCCCGGCCTCTCACCCACATCTCCGAGAACCCTGAAAAAGAAGCACTCACGCCTAACCACTTCCTCATTGGGCGATCATGCGGCGCAGCGAGAATCGGCAGCTTCGAGGACAACGAGCTCGTGGGCAAACACACCTGGAAGGCCACGCAGCGACTTGCCGATCACTTCTGGCAACGTTGGCTGCGCGAATACCTGCCCACTCTACTGCCAAGGAAGACGAAGGGAAGACCCAACGCCGCAGACCTGCAAGTCGGAGACATCGTGTTGATCGTCGACCACAGCCTACCGAGATGCACCTGGCCACGCGGCAGAATTCAGCGGGTGTATCCTGGACCGGACGGGCGGACAAGGATCGTCGACGTCGAGACGCGAGGAGGTGTGCTGCGAAGACCCAGTTCGAGAGTGGTGCTGTTGGTGCCGGGAGTATCGCCGAGCCAGAGGGATGGTGCTTCGCACGAGGGGGAGACTGTCGGCGACGAGATCCACGAACAACAATAATGTATGTAATATAGGGCGCTACTTAGATTTAAATGTTTGTTATTTCTCTTATAAGGTTCTAATTAGTATATAAGGGTGTATTTACGTAATATTTTAGCGATTCGTTCTAATAAGACTGGTTATTTGATAGTTGTAAAGTAAAAGTTTGATCTCAAGTAACTTTGTCCAAATAATTACGTAACTTGAAAAAGTGATTTTTTGTTTGTGTACATAGCGATTTGATTTTGGTCTTAAAAGTTAGATATTGAATTAAAAAATGTATATACAAAAGGTTTCATAAGGATAGAACTTACCAATTTAAAGTTATAGCAAAAAATGTAACGTGAAAATTGCGAATCACACATTTTTACGAGTTTTTGTTCTAGGATTTTTTTATTAAGTTATTAAGTAGTTAAGATTTGTGTTTTATTTTATTAATTAGGTTCATAATTAGTTAATAAGATAAAAATTGTAAGGATTTATTGAAATAAATAAATAAAATAAGGGGTCCAAAGTTTTCGGCTAAGGGAAAATTGACGAGCAGAACAGGCCCAAATTACGCGGACCTCTGTCCGGTAAGGCAGGCCGGTATATAAGGCGAGCCATTTTTCGGTTCAAGTCAGTCGCAGCTCAGCCGTTGAAGAGGCAACATCAAGAAAAGGGAAGCAAGCCGAAAACTGCGGACAAGAAAGGTTCAAGAAGAATATCTGCGTTTCATTTGCCTGTGCCGCCTCTTCAACTCCCCGTCTCTCCCGTGGTCCTTGTGGGTGGTGCCCACGAACACATACGCATTCAGGGGTGCGTGGTGACGTACGTCACCAGCAAACAGTTCGTCAAAAAACGTACGTCAAACAAACGTTTGGGAGATTGTCCCAGGGTGCCTGCGGGTACTGACCATACCCCAGCCGCCCGAAACAACTTTGCTGTACTTCATTAGATCCGGGAAAACCCCTTTGTCTACACACAAATTAAAAATGAAAGCTAAATAGGGCGCCACTGTCTCAATAATTGATTTACAAACATTAGTAGACATCCCCCATAAATCTTCAGTACCCTTGATCTTGAGTTGTTTAAAAGCTTTAATAACGATTGCAGGGTTTATATGTTTAATTTTAAATTCCGTGGGGCATGCTGAAACATTCGAACTTAGTAAATTTAAAGCAAGTGAGGGCGAAGAATCTAAAGTTTCAGTAGTTTTAATAGGAATATCGGTAAAGAATGTTGCAAATTCCTGAGCAACTTCTTTATTAGTACTTAAGAGACCACGGGAAGTCTCAAGAGTGTAATCAGTATTATGTCTTTTGTTCCTGTTTGTTTCATTATTAATAATTTTCCAAATAGTCTTAATTTTATCATCAGCTGATTTAACTTTGTTGCTAATGTATAAGGCTTTAGCTGCTTTACAAACATTTTTAAAAGTTTTAGAATCAGTCGAAACATACTTATTAAACGTTTCGGTGTTAATATAGGACTTAAGGCCATACAACTCAAAAAGCCTTTCTCTACTTTTCCTGATACCTTTAGTTGCCCAGTCACTAAATAAAAACTTAGGGCAAATAGTTTTAGTTTTTTTCTTAAAAATATTATCAAACTCTGTTTGCACAACTGAAAAAAAATCTTTATACAAAATATTACCATTATTCATATTAAGTTCCTGAACGGGTAACTTACTAATTAAAGTCTTATTAAATTTATCTAAATTACCAGATGATATTGGTCTTGACTGTATTTGTATTTTTTGCAAGGGTGTGTTGGACTCAAAAGTAACGGTTTGACCGCTGTGATCAGAAGGGAGATAATTTACAATAGCTTTATCTAAATAGCACAGCTACAAAAAACATTATCAATACAAGTAGCAGTGGTTGCAGTTATTCGTGTTGGTTTTAAGAACACATTTGACAAATTAAAGGATTTAAAGAGGCTTAATAATCTACTGCTATTTACGTTATTTTCTAAAATATTAATATTAAAGTCTCCACAAATTATTATTGATTTATTACCAGTTGCAAGTTTAGTCAGAACATCCTCCATTATAGACTCAAATATAGAGTAGGTTTGATAATTCGGGGATCTGTAAACACACACTATGACATGCCTATCTAGCTCAACACAGGACAGTTCAATAATATGTTCAACCGAGAGTTCAACTATGTCTTTGCGAGACTTAGATTTAATATTACTTTTTAATATAATTAGTGAACCACCACGCAGCATCGATTTCCGATTGAAACAACTGCTCACAGTATAATTTTCATAATTAATTAACATTTCATATGATTTCAACCAATGTTCAGTTATACAAATAATGTCGAACATTGTCTTCTCTAAAAACAATTAAATTTCCAATTGCTTGGAAGAAAATCCTTGAATATTTTGATGGAATAATTTCAAAGAATGTTGCTTAGCCCTTTTTTTTAAACTTGCTGATTGATTGCTAGAAGATACCTTGTTATTGATAAGTTGCATTAAATTGATACTGGTACCTTCTGTTGTCTTACTAAGATAGGCTTGCGTTTGACCGCAACTCACCTGATCTTAAGTGATGATGCGGCCTAAGGTGGAGCACGCTTGCCTAGAATAAACCGGTGAGCCTACCACCTTAATATTAGTATTATTACTAACTATTGTGGAGCTAATTACGGAACACTTCGACATATTAATTATGTCCGAGTTAATATTAAATGCTAATAGCCATGCTATCTGACGTCTAAACCTAATAGGCAGATACACTGTATCCCTAGTCGATTTCAATTTTTCAACAAAAGTGGTGGTGTCAAGATACATAAGCTTGTCATTATAATGACTAGCTAATAAATGCATAAGATTACTAAGCTTTTGTCCTATTTGATAGGTGCTAAAGTTAGGAAAAGCGCACAATATTATTTTCTGACAATTAATTTTCAATATTTCAGTGACACTGTCAGTGATATCATTTATTCTAACACTTGAGCTATTACCTACACATACTGTAATAATGGTATTCGGATCATACTGCTTCCTAGTTATGGAAGACATTATTTCTTTATAAGAAGTCCCAGGCATGCAATAATTTAAAGCAGAACAGGTAGTCAGGTTGTTATTTAATAATTTTCCTAATCCTTTCCCTAAACTATCTGAAAAAATAATGGGACGATAACCAACCTCATCACAAGGTACACAACTACTATCTGTCTGAACAATAACCGATGAATCTAGTACAATTTCTGGTGTTACAATGTTAGTGGACAAACATTCCCTGGCAGAATGAGACAAGTCCTCGACTATCTCCGGCTGTGAAGACTCAAGGTTTGATTCCTTTTGTAAGGTACATGGAGTGGTGTTGATAGGAACTGGGTCCACTTTGTCTACATTAGAGTTACACATACCCACCAACTCATTAGTGGCAAGGATATGCTCTTTTATTTGGTTTTGAGAGTGCACATACTTTGTATAAAGAGAATGTAGCGACTCTTCAAGAACCTGAATTTCAGACTGTAAGCGTTGAGTGTCAAAACCTCATAAATATTTGTGTGCGTTTCGACCGCGCGGCCACGGTGATATTTCGAAATAAAAACTATTCCAAGATTATGTAAAATTTTGTAAAAGTTGATTCCCAAAACCATAAATTTGTCGAAGTTATGGTTAAAAAGTTACAAGGGTTTGAACGTGGCCGCGCCATTGAAACGCGGAGAACCGCGCGTCCACGGAGATCTTTAAAACTAAGCGTAGCAGAGACCTAAAATTCAGGTAAAAAACAGATTGAATTTGTATAAAAAATGTAAAAATACAGAAAAAAATCCTAGGTTTATATTTTAGGAGCTGCAAGACAAAAACCCCATGGCCGCGCCATTGAAACGGTGGAAAACACGTTATCGCTGATATCTCGCTGAAAAAGCATCGCAGAGGTCTGAACTTTTTTGTAATACCTAGATTTGAATTTGTCGAAAATGGAAAAAATATACAAAAAATACCTAGGTTTATATTTCAGGAGCAGTAGTGCGGTATCGTGTAAAAATAAGTTTTGATTATCTATCGAAGAAAGTAAGTATTAGTGAGATTTTTTTTATAAACAACACCTATTAATGTGTAGAACTACCGATAATATGCAAAACATATTTTTTATTCATAATACAAAGCCTTGCAATGTGTTTTGAATATTTCGATAGGGTGACTATGCCTTGTTGTTTACAGAAAACTTTCCACCTGTTGTAATAGCAATCATGTCCCAAGGATTCTAAATTGAATTGAAATGAAACGAAGAGATACAAAAACATAATAATAACTATAAAATGAGGTAACCACCTCGTATAAAACGTCAATATTTTTGCGATTTCCATAAAAAAATCGAGGGTCAAGAAGAAAAAAAGTGGTTGCATATTCCCACTTAGCGAGCTTATTCCCACTGTAAAGTAAAGTATAATATTACCCTGATTTTTAATATCTTAGTCATCTATTAGACCATATGTTAAATTATGTACTGTCAGAGGTTGTTCAGAACTTAGTAAATGCTGCGTGCGTTCCGGTTTTATTATCGTCGTAACAAATCGTTCCGGAATTATTTACTAAGCAATGACACTTGTAATGACCAAACAGACCTACAACCTGGGGAACATATTTCACAGCACCTATCAGTCTATATTTTTTTTTGCTTTATTTTGATGTAATGAGGTATTTCTTCGAGCATAATTTTGTCTGTGCCATTGAGATCAAATAAAATAATATTACTAAATTCGTATGTAAATCTCGTGGTTTCGTTATTGCATTTAAAAATCTGTGGCGGATGCGATGGCGGAATATTTATTCATTGGAACCAGTGTTACCAGTTTCAAATTATCAACTACCGTGCTGATTGATTGAAAATAACGTCTTTCAAGCTAAACATACCGTACATTAATAAAAAAAAAAAATGTAACTTAACCGTATAAAATTCAAGAAACACGATTATGAAATTTGATATTTTATTCGAATTTAACATTTCTTCAGATTTATTCAATATAAAATTATCACAATAAAGTGCTCATATATCGCTGCCCCAGTTTAATAGTAAGATATCTTGACTTAAGTTTCTTGTTGTTTTAAGTGTAATAATGAACTATTTATGTGATTTTTAAAGAAATAAAGATATATTATTATGTTTTTGTATCTCTTCGTTTCATTTCAATTCAATTTAGATTCCTTGGGACATGATTTCTATTACAACAGGTGGAAAGTTTTCTGTAAACAACAAGGCATGGTGTCCCTATCGAAATATTCAAAACACATTGCAAGGCTTTGTATTATGAATAAAAAATATGTTTTGCATATTATCGGTAGTTCTACACATTAATAGGTGTTGTTTATAAAAAAAAATCTCACTAATACTTACTTTCTTCGATAGATAATCAAAACTTATTTTTACACGATACCGCACTACTGCTCCTGAAATATAAACCTAGGTATTTTTTGTATATTTTTTCCATTTTCGACAAATTCAAATCTAGATATTACAAAAAAGTTCAGACCTCTGCGATGCTTTTTCAGCGAGATATCAGCGATAACGTGTTTTCCACCGTTTCAATGGCGCGGCCATGGGGTTTTAGTCTTACAGCTCCTAAAATCTAAACCTAGGTATTTTTTGTATATTTTTTACATTTTCGACAAATTCAAATCTAGATTTTACAATGAATTTCAGACGTCTGCGATGCATTTTCAGCGTGATATCGGCGCTAGAGTGTTATTCACCGTTTCAATGACGCGGCCATGGGGTTTTTGTCTTGCAGCTCCTAAAATATAAACCTAGGATTTTTTTCTGTATTTTTACATTTTTTTTACAAATTCAATCTGTTTTTTTACCTGAATTTTAGGTCTCTGCTACGCTTAGTTTTAAAGATCTCCGTGGCCGCGCGGTTCTCCGCGTTTCAATGGCGCGGCCACGTTCAAACCCTTATAACTTTTTAACCATAACTTCGACAAATTTATGGTTTTGGAAATCAACTTTTACAAAATTTTACATAATCTAGGAATACCTAGTTATTTTTTTCGATATATCGCCGTGGCCGCGCGGTCGAAACGCACACAAATATTTGCACTGTCTTCTAACTTTATTTGAATATATATAACTATATTCAATTTATTCACAAGAAAAACACGTTCTTTCCTTAATTTAATGTTACTTGAATAATGTTTTTGTTGTTTCCTGAATTTCTTACATTTATTAATGATTTTATTTAGCTTAACATATTTTTTTATATTGTTATGACTCAATGTATAATTACTTTTACCATGTTTTATTAAAGAATCTTCGGTAAGGTCTATTGTTATTAAGGAATTTCGATTGCAATTACTACTTAACAATTCATCATATAAATGGTTGGTGTCCCTAACCTGAGTACATTCTTTTTTCTTTTGTAATTTTGTAATGCATACATGCATGAATTAGTTCATCCTCTAAGTCCCTAACCTTACACAATGCCTCTTCATATAAATTGCTACAGCTGGATCTAGGTATTGTTGATGAAGGTCTACTAGTTCCCGCTTTAACTTTGTGTTTTTGTCAACAATTTTCTTAATTTCCTCTTCACCTTCCTCTCTTTCCAGTAATAATTGTTGACATTGGATGTTGGACCCCTTGAGTTCTTGTAGGGCTGTTCTCAATTTAAGCTCCATATCCTGAGCAGTAGCCTTACGGGTCATCACTGGCATGGTTTCAGGATTACTAGTTACTGAAATTTAGAATTGAAGAAACGGTGAGAACTAATTGAATAAAAAAAAAAAAAAATAGGAAAGGTGGAAATAACAGGAAAAGATGGGAAATTTAGCGATTAAGGTGAAGGTATAAGTGAGGCAGGCTGCTGATTAAAAATCAGTTACTATAAATACATTAAATGCGAAATTAAATTAATTTACAATTGACTTATGATTTTATTTTTTCCTATGTGGGTAGGATACTTAGATTAAAATTATAGTTTTACATCAAGACTACAATGCAAATTAAGGGAAACACGATAATGCTATTATATTATGTATTTTAATTTAGAGTAAGATTTATTCTGTTTGGAAACTAAGTTTTGTCTTTTGTATGAAAATCAATGTGACAATGGCTTATTGCAAAGTGTGAAATCTACCAGAATAAATGATGCTGGGACGCAAAAAGAGCATGTTACAAAATAATTGACGATCGTATGCTAATATATGGCTACGATAGAATAGAAATAAACAATACTCCCCGTTTAAATCCGCAGGTTGACATCAGCTGTTCGGTGTAGGTTACCGGTAACGGTGGATAACCCAAAACACTGTGTTTACTTTGTTACTTCGCAGGAAAACATTAATCCTGATTTTTTATGCAGTTATTTTACTTAAACATATGATATTACACCTTACTGCCGACTGTAGACTTGAGTATATTATGGTTTTAATTTCAACTCGATACCTCCACGTATTCCCAAGATAAAGGGTCTTGACAGACAGACGGACAGACAAACAGATGGACAACAAAGTGATCCTACAAGGGTTCTGTTTTTTTCTTTTGAAGTAGGTACGGAACCCTAAAAAAAAGAATCAAGATAAAAGCCATGGCAGTTAAGAGTAGACCAATCTCCACTACTGACAGCGCCCGTTTACGAACATGACGCGTGGCGTGGATCAGCACCAATCAGCTGATTCAGCTCAACTATTTTGAAGGGAGACGAATAATCCAACGCACGCGCCTCCATCAGCGAGATATTTGAGTGAGCACGACAATGGTCTCAACCGCTATGTTCATTTAAGTCAAACACATACACATAATTTACTTAATTAAAAGCTCCACGGTATTCACATTCACAAAATTGAAATAATGCTGCTAAATTATACAATGTCAGCAGTCAATCAAATCTACTATAAAGCCTCCTTCCCTGCTCTCGTCTTTTACACACATTGCCGGCTGCGCACTCGGTATTGTATAGAATACCTAGGCAAAGTATAAAATCTAATATATAAAATTCTCGTGTCACAGTTTTCGTTCCCGTACTCCTCCGAAACGGCTTGACCGATTCTGATGAAATTTTGTGTGCATATTGGGTAGGTCTGAGAATCGGACAACATCTATTTTTCATCCCCCTAAATGTTAAGGGTTAGGGTAGGGTAGGTGTAGGGTAGGTGTAGGTAAATAGGCAGGTAAGTAGGTAGATCGGGACAGGACAACGTCTGTCGGGTCAGCTAGTAAATATATAATATATCGTACATTACCTACCCGTTTTAGGTATTCTATACATTGCCTAGGTATTGTATAGAATACCGGATTATACAGAATAACTATTAAAAACATTGGATAATTGTCGAAATAATAAAATAAAAGAAAAACATTTTCCCATACGAAATGTTCATGGGTTTTGTAACTGTCAAATATTTCCCGTCGATACGGTAAACTCTCCCCTCAAATTAAAGAACGTATTGACGTCGAGTTTGACGACGAGTTACCTACCTAGGTATGTAGGTAGGTAAGTAGGGTGGTCCGTGCCCACTCCACCGGCTTAGACTCGACCCGAAGAATAATACCTGAATATTTCTGTTTTAGTAGGCGTAAAACATCGATGTACAGTTAGACAGAAAAGTGCTGATTTAACGCTTGCACCACAGAGTGTAAAATTTAAATAATGTTTGTATAAGTTAATCAATAGTTAAACAAATAAGTACCTACTTATCCTTTTTTTTATATACCTAATATACGGTTCGAAACTAAGAGATATAGACTTTTTTTTTAATTGGCATAGAATTTTATAGATATTCCATAGACTTTTTTTATTGACCTAAACTTGTTAAAGCAAAGGTGGTTCCGCCAGTGCGCAATTCTTGTTTATGTATTTAGTGATTTCGATCACAATAAGCTGGATTTTTTATTATTTATTAATACGTAGGTGCTGCCCTACTGTGCCATTAAGGCATAATACCTAACAGCTTCATCAAAGCATGGCCCGTATAATCGGTCAATATATTTAACCATCGATATATATGTACTACGCACATATTTCTATGTATTTAACCGACTTCTTTCTCCAAAATTTTGTATTACCTATTTTCATTGTTTGCTTGCAGGAAAAATCATAAAATGATACACAAACCTAAGCGTCCTATGTCATGTTATAATCTGTGGCTAAACAGCATGAGAGAACGAATCATGTCCGAAAATCCTGGGGCGAGTAATTATGATTTATGCAGATTAGGAGGCCAGCTTTGGAAGTCGTTGAAGGACAAGACTGTACGTAGTAATTCGTCATTCAACTCATTTTCTTTGTCCGTTATGAACTTGAGCTGATATTCTTTCTTTTCTGTTCAGGAGTGGCAAGAAAAATCTGCCAAAGCCAGGGAGCAGTATGCTAAAGACCTGAAGTCGTATATCAGCAACGTGAATGGCGGCAATGGTGGTTAGGATATATACAATGAAACATTTGAATATCACATGCGACATCGGCAATAATTGCCCTATAAAAAATAGAAATCACACAATGTATACTCGCGACGAAGACTCAAGACGAAATTATGAGTCCATTGAGCGTCTAGTCGTACAAGGCAGAGTGGAAGGCACCAGATCACGAAGAAGATCTCTCATGCGATGGACCGACCAAATTAAATCCGCAGTGGGCAATCCATTGCATGAGTGCTTCAGAAACACCAAATGTCGCGACAAATAGCGAGATATCGTGAGGCACATAACATCAGCCTCTACAAATAGCTCATGATGACCACGACCGCTCTGGCAAGTGTCACGAAAAAGAAGAAGATACTTGCTGCAATTCTCTGCAAATCTTACTCACAGAGACAATTATTGGGTAGATGACACCACACCACCAATCAATTGATATATTTTCTGAGCTGTCAAAACACGATTCCCGCATAATTTTGTATGACAATAATAATACATAAGACATCACTTGTTATTGATTTCAAAGCAGCTAAAATTCTAATTTTACATTAAATTGAAAATGAATCGGGTTTTCAGAGCTAAAATCAAGTGCTTTTTAGAGAGGTTCTGTCTTGGATTTATTGGTTAATGGTGGCTCTACCCTAATTATCTGCGTGCCTGTCACACACAGCAAGTTCTACACGAGAGTTTCCAGTCTGGTGCACCAAATACAAATGATGTCGTGCTTTCGCCGAACACGTCTAAAACAGTACATTTTTGTAAAATTACCATTATTTGTGTTCCACAGTTCAAGTCGCGAAATTCGCACGTTTACATTCGCCGAAGAAATCTAAGCAAAGCGGCGCTAGTGCTGATGACGGAAGGTTCAACAAAGCTTCTTGCGTAAGAAATGTTAAATCGGGGCGAAAATCATTTTCAAATCTGGTGAGTAAATTGTATTTTACTTTTTTCCCCTCAGAGCAGTATAGGTAAAAAACTTAAGTAAAGCCCCCTCTTACGTGTGTGAGTGGCGTGTTCGGATAGACATTCCAATTTGTAATAACTAGCTGACCCTACATACGTCATCCTGTCCCTATCTATGTACCCTACCTACCCCTTTTTTCCAGTTATTCTGATAATGGAATCACGTTCACACTATCACACTACGGTTATAGAAGTGAGTACCTTGTAGTCGTCGGCTCGCTGCTAGACGCACGCGTTTTTTTTTTGGACTGGGTGAACCGATTTTGATGATTCTTATTTTATTTTAAAGCTAGTGCTTCCCGTGTGGTCCCATTTTAATTTGGTCCAGTTCTGACAATGGCATCTATGAGAAAACCGTATAAGTCTTAAATTTGATGACACGGTTGGCGCAGTGGCTGAGCGATCGTTGCGGGTTCGATTCCCGCCCAGGGTAAACATTTGTGTGATGAGCACTTGTGTTTGCCTTGTGTCTGGGTGTTGTTTATCTATATATACTACTCAAAACAAAATAAGGGCCACAAGGTATTTTGTCTGTACCATGAAAATAATAAAACCAATATATATTTTTTGTCTCCATAACGAAAACTAATGTTGTTTTTACCATGTAGACCAATAAATTTATTCAAATAATAATGATTAAAAAGTTTATTTGCTTTTGAAAGAAAACAAAACACATTTTAGGTTAAAAATAAAAACAACGTAAAGTTACTAAAAACAAAAGAAAATACTCTATGCTCATCTTTTAGTAACGGGTATGCCCCCCTCGTTCAGCTACGCACTCCTGAAGCCTGGAGTGCATGCTCTCAATCAAATGCCTGACATTTTCCATTGAAATCTCTTCCCAGGTCCTTTTCACAGCGTTGATGAGTTGCTGTTGGTTGTGGATTTCCTGATCACCGTCTCTAACTCTTCGTTTCAACTGATCCCACATGTGCTCTATTGGATTTAAGTCCGGACTGTTCGCCGGCCACGGCAAGACTTGAATTTGAGAGTCTTCCAGTACAAACCGAGTCGCTTGAGCCGTTTGTGCACGAGCATTGTCTTGCATCAAGATGAATCCAGGACCCGATCGCTGTGCAAATGGGATCACATGTGGTCTGACAACTTCCTCAATATACCGCTGAGCAGTAACAGTACCCCCATTTAAAATAGCGAGCTCAGTTTTGCCGTGTAAGCTTATCCCGCCCCAAATCATTACATTTGGACCACCAAAACGATCGACTTCATGGATGCAGGCTTCTGAAAATCTCTCGCCGCGTCTTCTCCATAATCTAATACGCCGATCGTCGTTAAAAAATTTAACTTTGCGTTCGTCTGTGAAGAGCACCATGCCCCATTAAATTACACCAAAATGAAAAAATACCTCGTGGCCCTTATTTTGTTTTGAGTAGTATATATGTATGTATTTACAAAAAAAAAATGTATTTGTGTATGTAAATCTGCTGTCTGACACCCATAGTACAGGGTCTCCCTAGTTTGGGGTCAGATGGCCGTGTGTGAAAATGTCCCCACATATTATTATTATTCTCGTTTATTCATTTTGTTAACATATTAAATTACATTTTTAAATATTAGTAAAAAAATAAATAAAAACATTTAAAAATATAAAAAAATAGTAGCCCACCGCTATCGGGAACAGGGTCCAAGCTACCGGTGGTCAGGGCTCCTGAGAGAGGAATCTCCTGACTATACGCGCCGTGTCCAGGAGTACCGCTTTCTGTATCAAGCCCTTGATCCAGCTGCCCAACGAGAGCCTCCTTAGGTGTTGGTCGAGGCTCTTGGAAATGAGTCCATTGGCCGTAACGACTATCGGCACAATGACTGCTGTATTCACATCCCACATGTCGACAACCTCGCGAGCCAAGTCAAGATACTTAATTTGTTTATCTTTCTCGGTTTTCACGAGGTTCTCGTCATGCGGAACCGCTATATCAACAATCATTGCGCGACGCTCTAATCGATCTATCACCACTATGTCAGGTTTATTGGCAACAATAGTCCTGTCAGTGATGATAGATCGATCCCAATACAACGTAATATGGCCATTTTCGAGAACTGGGTCGGGCACATACCTGTAGTACGGTACCTCCGACTCCACAAGCCTGTACTTTAGAGCAAGTTGCTGGTGGATAATCCTAGCTACAAGGTTGTGTCTATGCTAGTAGTCTCCGTTAGCTAGACGAGAGCACCCAGAGATAATGTGTCGGATTGATTCTCCCGGTCGGTGGCATGCCCGACAAATGTCAACCGTGCCGTCCTTCACAATATACCTCCGGTAGTTGTTCGTCATCATAACTTCGTCCATAATCGCACAGACAAAACCTTCGGTTTCCCCAAACAGGTCACCGAAACGCAGCCAGGATACGGACGCCAAGAAATCTACATCAGGCCCATGTAGGGCCCGGTAGAAGCGCCCGTGAAGCTCCTTGCTCTGCCATACCTCCTTGCGGTCATTAGTATCGAGTACTACAGGTTTGCGCCAGTTCTCGTTCGCTAAGGAGAGCGAGTTGAGGCCCTTGTCCACTGAGACCACATCTCGATGCATACCCACGTCGGTTTTAAGGAAGTACTCCCTGAGACTGCATACCTCACGATTGTGCAGGGACTTAGCATTAAGAAAGCCTCGGCCTCCGCACTTTCGTGGGATATACAGTCTCATTACCGATGACCGTGGGTGATGCATCCGATTTGCGGTCAGCAATGTACGGACCCTCCTATCCAGGGCGTCAAGTTCCGTCTGAGTCCACTTGAGTATGCCGAAAGAGTACATCAAAACCGGCATGACCCATCCGTTGAAGGCGCGCACCTTGTTTCCGCCTGATAAAAGACTATTTAACACTTTATTCAGGCGGCCAAAGAAGCGCTCCTTCAACGATTGTTTCATGTCGGCAGCATTGATGCCTAACGCTTCCGACATACCCAAGTACTTGTAGGTTTCGGTTGAGGAGAGGGATCTAAGGCGTATGGAATCCGAGAGTTGGGTTCCCACGGATTCCATAATCTCCCCTCGCTTCACATGCATGACTGCACATTTGTCCACACCAAATTCCATCCTGATGGCGCTACTGAAAGCTTCTTATTATTATTATTTATTTGCATTAAGTATGTGCGCGATTTGTTACGCGATTTCTCCGGCAAACGTAAACCGATTTTGAAAATTCTTTTTATGGATAGGGTATGCTTCAGGGATGGTCCCATATAAATTTTATCGAAATTGATTCAGCACTTTTTGACAAATCAACAAATACCCAAAAATTTTACATAGACGACGTTTTAGTTTCATCAATCTTTGTTGTAGTTAACTTTCAATCTCTTCTTAATAGATTTGGATGAGAAGGAGGTACTAAAAAGCGAAAAATAAAAAGCTTTGTGACCACACGGGAAGCACTAGCTTCCAAATAAAAAAAGAATCATCAAAATCGGTTAACCCAGTCCCGAGAAATCAGGTAAAAAACATTAAAAAAAAAAGAAAAAAAAATACAGACGAATTGATAACCTCTTCCTTTTTTGAAGTCGATTGAAAAAAGACAACCGCCTTCAAAAACTAAAAAGTCAAAAATAACTTTACCACAGAACACACATTGACTTTAGTTTCGGAAGTCGGTGGCAATACAAAACAACAAACAGAACAAAGCCACTGAATTTCGAAACTAAAGTCAATGTGTGTTCTGTGCTAAAGTTATTTTTCACTTTTTAGTTTTTGAAGGGGGTTGTCTTTTTTGTAAAAAGCTTTTTTTTTGTACATGCAACGGTTACGGTTACGGCTCGCTAGTGAGTACACGAGCGGCTCACAGCGAGCCGACGGTTGTCGGTTTTTGCCGCGAATCAAAGGGCTCTCGCAGCGCGCTCGTGGACGTCAAGAGGAACGGTTGTTGAGCCGGGTAGGCGCGAGCGAGCCGTAACCGTGACTTGCGTGATATAGTAACCAGGTTCTAGTGTGTACGCGTGTTATTTAGGCTCGCAGTTACGTCGCCCAAACGCTTTCACAGAGTGTACTCATTTTGCGAGCTGTAACTGCGCCCTTTGATTCGCGGCAAAAACCGACAATAGGGTATTTTACTCTATACGAGAAAAAATCTATAAATATGTTATTGAGACAGTTTAGGCTTAAAGCAGTCGGAAAATGTAAGTTTTAGTTCATAAAATAACAAAACAAATTTTTAAATTCAATTCAAAGTTTTCAGTATTTTTAATCTGTTATAAAACACCGTGAAATAGTAGCGGCCATGTTATTACGCCATACGGCTGTGTAAACAAAAAATTGTCAACTGTCAGTCAACCGATTGGCGTAATATAGGCTTTGTACTTTTATTATTTTCGTAACTAACGTAATTTTTTCATTATTAGGTACACCTATTACAAAATATACTTTTAATTATTTTTAAATGATATACAGTTATCATATTTAATATGAACTCATTTGATACAAAACGAACTGACGTCATTTACGCTGAGCAATATGGCGTCCAGTAAGAGGCGTTTTCGTCAAACAACGCGCGAAATTTGAAAATTTAAAATTTAGACGCATTTTTATGGCACTTATCGATTGAATAAAAATTTTGTGTTTTTTTTGGTGGCATATTAGCACTACAGAATTTCATTGAGACACTTTTCAAAAATGGGTGTAATACCCTTGTGAACCGCTCGTGTAGCGCTCGTTGCAGGCTAGCGCTGCATCGCGAACCACGTCCACACTGTTTTTTTGGTAACAGTACCTACATAAAACGGTTACGGCTCGCCAATGAGTACCCAGCTTAAACCCGACTTTGTTTTATATTGTTTATATAATACAAACTTCATTCAAGAGAATGATACAAATACAATTATTATATAAAATGCAATGGTAATGTCAGGGCTATTTTGTTTGTCTTTTTTGTGTATTTATTTGTAAGTATCTATTTATGTATACAGTATTGTTGTTAGTACCCCATAGTACAGAGAGTATCCTAGTTCTGGACTATTCATGTGAATGTCTAGTAATATTGATTTATTAATTATAGAAACTTCATGAATGTCGTGTTTGTGTGAGTGTGTGTCAATATGTATGTACGTGTGTGTTGTGTTTGTTCTTGTGAAATTTCTTGTTTGACCCAGTATCCAACCGCGGCAAGGCCATCTTATGGCGCAATCATTAGGTTCCCACAGGACGACGGCGCAAGATAAAAGGTGGACCATGGTATATGCGGTGAGAGGCCACATAGGCACTGAAGATTGACAACATCTGGGAATCCTCTTTCCCTGTGAGGATTCTCTTTGCTGCGGCTGACCTGAGTGTGGAATCGGTTTAAAGTTTTCCAGGTTATTTAATGATACTTCACTTACACACCAGGGATGTTGCGAATATTCGCATCCGCATCCGTAAATGCGGAGCTTCCGCATCAATTTGGACATCTGCATCCGCATCCGCATCCGTAATTATCATTGCGGATGTTCATGCGGATGCAGATGTAGCACAGGTCGCGACAAGAAAGAAAATAGACGTAGCTTGGCGCGCTACGCACATGCTCATTGGCCAATAGGAGCAAAGATTTTGCTCGATGGCAGATTCGACGCGTTTGTTATTGTGTAATGAGTATCATTATACCTACTTTTGTTTTTGGTAAATCAGTCGTAAGGTGTTTAGTTGCGCTTATCGTATAAACATTTAAGTTTTCGAGTGTTATTGTTAACAGGATATGGCCGGGTGATTGTAAAATATGTACTTAATAAAACCTACTCTCGCAAGAAGGGTCGTATCACTACGTATTTGACCAGTCTTTTACCCAGAAACGTTTAGTTACTTTGATAGCTTGAGTAAAAAAAACAATTACAGAAGATAAAAACTGACGTAGGTAAGTGTTATCAGAAAAAATATTAATTAGTCTTCCCTGATGCTGGTGATGTTTTCTCTCATTTCGATCCGATTGAGATGAGTTTGTTTTTAGGGTTCCATACCCAAAGGGTGTAAACCCTATTACTTAGCCTCCGCTGTCCGTCCATCCGATTGTCTAATCGTAACTTCGACGTTTTACGGACGTTGTCGGTAAATGGAGTTTACACGTAATTTAAAAATAATCAAAAAAATAAAGTGCGCTCCAGTACAAGTAAAAGGGTACTCGAAAAATCTGTTTTACCTCCGTTATTTTAATTTTGAATTTTTGATTAATGATCAGCTTATCCTTGGTAACTTTGCCACCTTTAAATTCCTTTTGCCCTAATAAATAGACAAATTGTAAATATACCCTTTACAATAAATATTTTACTAATAAGTAATAATAATCTTAAGATCCGCATCTGCATCCGCGGATGTGAGCCTTTAAAAATCTGCATCCGCATACGCGGATTTGAAAAAATCTGCATCCGCAACATCCCTGTTACACACACAATAGGGGCTTTACTTGAGTTTTTTACCCATAGGTACTGTTTTAATTTATTTGTTGTTCACGCATTTTAAACTGCATGTAGCTGCCACGGAACAGACTATGTTGTACAGAAGGCGCTAGCATATCTTCGCCTTACTGATTCTGCGTCATTAGAGTTGTGGTTGGACAAATATCCCACGTCATTACAATTCCACCAGTGAGTGGCTCGATTTCCATTCTCTCTCATTTTTATATCCTCCCTGTCAACACACATTGCTGGAAAGTGGTGTCTGGTGGGCCTACGAAGGATACGGAACCTTGAAGCTATGATCCCAAATGCGTTTTCTGAAATTCATCTCGGTCTTGATGACGATAATTAAATATTTTTTCTTCAAGCGATAAGTTTCTGTGCCTAAGATGCTGAGGTGGAAAAGCGTCGACTCCTGCATAACGTCCACTTCCTGGCCAATTAAGTAAATTGTCTTCCATTGCGATATTTAAAGTTGAAGTACTTCGATCATTTCCAACATCAATATATCGGAAACAATAATCTGCATCTACTATTGCAAATAATATGAAACTATAGAACCGATTCTAGTTGAAAAAAGTAGATTTATTATTAGCTGGTCGCAAGATGTTGATGTGCTTGCCGTCTAGAGATCCAGGGCAATTAGAAAAAATCTATTTTATTTAAAAAATACGCTGGACCGATTTCCACTCGTCTTCGTTGTCAGGAACCTGAATTAGAAACAAAACATTAACTTTTCGTACGCTAGCGCCTTTTTACGTGATTTCACCAAGACGCCCCTTGTAAAATTCAGTAACACTCAGTATGCCATTATTATAGTATCAGTCTCTTACAAAACAAATATATTGTTTTAAAAATAGCAAATTTACAATTTTAGTTGCCGGTGGCGTCTCTGCCACGCGACCGTTTTGCAACTTAAGTTGTCATTGGTGTTCAATAGGTTAATAAGCCTTTAATTCTTCTATCAGTTGAGAGGGTCAAATTACCAGTGAATACCAATGTCACTGATAATATTAATAGTTTTTGTACCCTTTGAACAATCATAATCCTAGTAAACATAGTAAATAAAGATATACAAATTCAGTGTTAATATTTCAGGATCTATCGAAGCACAAGCCTCTCCCCGCTGCTGAAGAAGTTAGTGACTGCACTTTGGACAATAGAAACAAATCTACTGATCCTGAATCTACAGTAGCCACCACGGTCAATGAAAGGAGGTGCGAAGCACTTCGTAACAAAAAGGCAGCCACTATGAAGAATGAAGTGCCTCCTAAGAAGCAAAACAAAATATATACAAATTGTCAGGAAAGTGTTTCACAGCTTCCAGACATAGTGGATTCGACTGTGTATACAAAAGATGCATACAAATGCTTTGCCTTGCATATTGCAGCCCAACTTAGAAAATTACCAGACAGAAGTTTTATTATATTACAAGATCAAATACAAAGTATTGTTACAAAAGAAAGACTTAAATATTTGACATAATATTCACATTTCATTAAACGAAACGTGAGTATTGTTACACATTATAGATTGAGAACAACGGATTAACTCACTGTGTTGTCGGGTTCGTCCGACTAGTTTCGATGGCATACGGCCACCTTTTTCAACACAGTAATAATAATAATAATAATAAAACAGACATTGAACAGTTAGAAAGGACTACACGCACAACACTCACAAAACACAATAACCTACACCCTAAATCTGCGATCGAGAGACTCACCATCAAAAGACAGAATGGAGGGAGAGGCCTAATCGACATCCATCACCTTTGGCAGAAACAAATCACTAGGCTCAAAACATTTTTCCATATAAAATCTCGCACTAGTGACATACACAAAGCTATTACTTTCAATGATGTCAATTACACCCCGCTCAATTTGAATGAACAAAATACACAAGAAACAAGCAACACTGACCCACAAAGCCAGAAAATTGAAAGCTGGAAAAAGAAAACCCTTCACGGTAGACACCCTCATGATTTAGAACAATCCCACATCAATACAGTAGCCTCTAATAAGTGGCTTAAAATAGGAAACCTGTTCCCAGAAACCGAAGGCTTCATCATAGCCATACAAGATCAAATTATAAACACGAAAAACTACAGGCATGCACAACTCTCACACAGACAGACTACACTCACAGACACAACCAAGTAGCAAACATCATTCATCAAAAACTAGCACTCAAGCACACTCTCATACAAAATACGAACACTCCTTACTACAAGTACACACCACAAACTATCCTAGAAAATGACACGTACAAACTATATTACGACCGCGCTATACTCACAGATAGGACCATCCACTATAACAGACCAGACATAATCCTACAGGATAAAACAAAAAGAATCACTTACCTAATAGACATTGCAGTCCCCAACACACATAACTTACAAAAAACAATAGTTGAAAAAATGAGTAAATACACAGAACTCGGAGATGAAGTAACTCGAATATGGCGACAAGAAAAAGTGTACGTAATCCCTATAGTCATATCCACAACAGGCGTTATCCCGAACCATCTTCTCCATAGCTTAAAACTACTTGATCTACAAGAAACTCTTTATATCACTCTACAGAAAGCTGCCATATTAAATACGTGCCGAATCGTGAGAAAGTTCATGCAGATTGATGAACACGAAGCAGACCCCTAACAGAATACACCCTCAACATAATACACACCACACGCTACATTTACTTGGCTCCGGCCCGTAAATGCAGTTAAAACCAGCCAAAGAGCTGAGAACAAAGAAAACAAACACAAATAATAATAATATGTGGGGACATTTCACACACGGCCATCTGACCCCAAACTAGGGAGACCCTGTACTATGGGTGTCAGACAGCTGATATACATACACAAATATATAATAAGTGAGTTAATCCGTTGTTCTCAATCTATAATATTCACATTCATCGCCTGAAAGAACTACATGCTCATGCTATTGCTCGCATCATGTATGGTTACCAAGCACACCCTCGCCTCAAGTAACCCACGAACCAACCGTCACATTGATAGGTCAAGAGGGTTATGGGTGCGCACACCATCACTCCATCAGGGATACTTGTTAGGTGAACAGACTACTATAGCATCGGAAATAATAACTCAAGAGCCCACTACGAAATACAGGAAACATCACCTGAATGTGTATTGACAGATACAAAATCTCATCAACAAGATGCGGCTATGGTCAAATGCTGTGATAACCCAAAAACAGGCCCATAACGGCAATGTGTTACGAAGGACGGTTCAATAAATATTTCATACTCAATCATTCTTTCTGATTCGTTATTTTTATTGTTGCCTTAAAAAATTGAAATACACACGACGTGCTAAGTAGGTGTACTGTAGCTACCATGCATCACAGCACATCACAGCATAAAACGTTATGTGCTGTGATGTGCTGTGATGCATGGTAGCTACAGGTGGAATGGCGCAAGGATGTCGACACATGTTGCTCATTGCTGTGGACGGAGGACAGGAAGTAAACTAACTCTGGAAATTTTGCGGATCACGAGACCGCCAAAGCGAATGGGTAGTGTGGCTTGAAGCCACTCTCTGTCTCTGTCGTCCAAGGTCACATTCAGAATTGAAGTTGAAGTTTTTTTTTAATAATTTTATTAATTTACATAGGGATGCAGTACAGTGCCTTTCAGTAGCATATTAGGGTACTGGGTACCGGCCCGCCCCTGTGACAACGAGATCTGTCGTTGGGAATCACGAACTTACTTCGTGTTGCGAACGATACGGTAGTTGACAATTTTTTAAATTATTAGCAAAAAAGTTGTTGGTCGCCATGGCAATGCTCGCTGGTGGATAATGGCATTGGCGTTAAAGAAGCCTAACTTACGGGATCGAGGTTTATCCAATTAACACTGGAATATGTATGTTCGTATGTTTAACCGCAAAGCTAAGTATCAATTAAGTATCATCTTTCTTACTTTTAAAATAACGAAATTCCCATCTAAATTTCATCCCCTATTTTACCCCTTAGAAGAGAAGTTGTCAAAAAACGGATACACATTTTTTTTTATTTCTCACCGCAAACTCAAATTATAATATGTAGGTACCAATTGTTTAAATTCTCATTTAAACAATTCTTTACAAACATTTAAAGTTTCATTCCCTATTTTACCACAGTAAGGGCGGAATTTCCAAAAAAGTCGCCATTGTATTTTTTTTATTTTTTGGCCTCTAAGTTTTATTATACCATGTTTTATGTAAAAAAATGATGAGAGTTTCATACAAACTTTCATGCACATTTTTACACTTTTAGGATTGAATTTCCAAAAATACTTTCTTGGCTCGCCTACATCATAAAAGGAATACTGCAAAATGTCACGTTTTTAGTTTCAGTACCTAGTGTTGGCTGCTTACGTGGGCTGTGCACTGCTACGTCATTCAGCCCACGCCTTCGGCCGCATAGATTACAAACTCAACACCCTCTAGGCCTTCGTGCCGAATTTCAATTTTATTAACATGAGATACATACAATTCCCCTTTTTCATCCTTTATGAGGTTGAATTTCCAAATGTCCTTTCTTAGTGTCCGCCTATATTTCACGTTTTCAGAATTTCACGTTTCTAGTTCAGTACTTTCGAATTTTCATGCAACGTATTTTACCCTTTACACGTTTTCTTGATATTTGGAAATATCCAAATAACACGGAAACATGTATTTTTGAAAAGGTAAAAACCAATTGGCATGTGACTTTAAAAATAACGTATTTCCCATATAACTTTCATCCCCTATTTAACCCCCTAAAGTGCGACACAGTACTTAGAACGTAAGTAGGTAAGTTTTAAAGTTTAATTACTTTTTTATTGGTCTGAGGTATTTAATTTACTGAAACTTCTTTCTGCTCTACTTGCTTTTCTTTGCACTTTATACAGCTACAATCAGCAAGATCCGAAACGCTGTCCACATCCACACATTCGGGAAAAAATCCGGCTTGTCTTTTTGTTTATCGATAAAATTTAAATGACTCTGATGATTGATAATATTCTTTTACTAAGTACCTATGATAAGAAGTAGGCCAAAAAGAGAAAAAAAAACTATTTAAACACTGAAAACAGTAGGTATTTTTTACAAAAAAGATACGCGCCTTCAAAAAGTAAAAAATAACTTTAAATTCGCAATACAAAATAACAAACAGAACAATTTGCGAATTTAGTCATTTTTTACTTTTTGAAGGCGGTTATCTTTTTTGTTAAAAAGGTTTTTTTTTTCCTTTTGCGGCTGTGATATCACTGCGTGCTTCCTACTGTTTTCAGTGTTTTCTGCTAGCTGTTTTATTTATGCTTCGGCTTCGGTTAGGATAGGTTGGCAACACTGGAAGAAAGCTTTATTTATATTAGTGCTGTGCGGGGAGAGCCCGGGGAATCCAAACTATTTTTTTTTTGTGTGTTAAAACTATTTTATTCCAGGAAATAGGTACAAATACTTATATCTACATATTCTTTTATACTATGAAATAAATAGGTGAAATAGGTATATTGAAAATACAGCTAAGTACTTCTATTACAGTTACCTATTTATTTGTACCTAACAAAAATTAAAACTAAACATTTACAAATGTTTCACATGTAATATGTACCTATTTTACCTTGTTAGACAACCATTTACTTAAAAAGAAAGCTGCGTAAATGAAAACCCTTATCAATCTGCAATTATAAAAATTAATGTATTATAAAAAGAATATAGGTACTCTTAAAAAAGGGCGTAAATAAGAATTTAAAACTGACACATGTAAGTAGTTAAATGTTAAAAAAATAAAATTAAATCTATTACATTAAAAGTAACACACATATACACTACACTTTATTTTATGATATTGTAGCTATTAATTACAATGCCTTGGCCTTGCAATCAATGCATCCCTAGTAACGGTATGTACCGCGTAAACTATTTATAATGTGAGAGACTGGAACAGGATCAATATTCGTGATGGGTTCAGGCATTTCTTGTTGACAGTTCCTGTTGCATAAAGTCGTAAAGCGGTTAACACTTGCTAACGAATCATGAATTGGCAATCCACGTCTTTACCACCAAAATTTTCAAACAACAAGCAAGGGTAACATAATGTTCACCACAATATCTCTAGAAAAACGAAATCTAATTTTAAATTCATTTTCATCATCACAGTTTAATTGGATTTTCTGCATCTCGTATACCATATATCATACAAATAGACAAAAAACTCTTGAAAGTATATAAAAAAATCGAATAAAATACGCGTAAGTTCTATGATTCCTTCCTCAAGGTATGCCGCGACGTACCTTATATTTGACAGTTGGTTCCTCAACTCAAACTCACCTCGAGTGAGGAAACTGTTTGAGTTAAGGAGTAAAATGACAACTATGAATATCAGACCACCTAAGTGAGGTTGAGTCGAGTCGAGGAAATCATGAGTTTTTGACTTAGAATATGGGTGTTAGTTTGAATAGCGCGTAACGTAAAACAGAATGAACTATTCGTGATATTTCGTGATTCGTTGGTTTGGTTTGGTTGGCGGCATTGACGATTGTAAAACTTGCTGAAAATGTTACTGAGAAAATGAGAATCGTGAGAGTGACACCAACAGTAATAATGATCGATCAATAATTAAAAAAAAACAGTATTTTGCTTTGTCTTGGAGATTTTCCCGCAGATTTTATTTTATAACAATTTCTTTACCGGTCAGTCCATCTCTAAATACATAGTCAGATTTAGCTTTAAAAAATGTCCGTAGATCTACGGATTTTTGTAGAGGCAATCTATGGACTTCTACGGATTTTTGAGCGTAGCCCTACGGATTTTTAAAAATTGGATCTGGCAACACTGCACTGAACGTGAACGGGCCAATCCGCGAAAAATTGCCCCGTTACTAAGTGGGACAAAATGGACAATAAATAAATAAAAATATAAGGGTTTTTCTTTGATTCGATGTGGTATTTATCAGGGTTTAAGAAAACTATATAATATACAACTAAATATATATAACTTTAAAAATATCTGAGTTTCGAACATGAACCACGATGAAAAATGTCCATTTAGTAACCATCACTAACGTAATATTTTATCAGCAATGTGAGTTATCTATTACATATTTTTAACAATTGTTATTTAAAATAATTATAAACAATACTGAAATAAATTTCATTTACCCTATCTGCAATATATTTCTAGCTTTAAATCACCTATTAAAATATTTTCGTCACGTTTTAGGTCAGATTGACTTATGTTTTTAACATTTTAGTTAATTAGCATTTTCTAAATTGATTCAAACTATTTTAAATGAAAATGTGTATCACATTCTACTATATTTCATCCCAAATTATACCTTTACTAGTAATAAATTCCACTTTACGACGATAACTTGGTGTAAAAGTTTGTGACAGTGACTTAGTAGGAAATGTCATCGTGACTAAATGGAAACATAAGCGGTGTTCATGATAAACTTTTAATAAGTATACAAAAAATATTATTTTTCCGAGAACAGTCTTGGACATTCCAATCGAACGCAACATCTTTTTTTGTACGTGCCTTTCTTTAGCCGTTCTATTTACGTAGTTTAAGCTTTTTTCGGTAACGTTTACCTCGTTCAACAAATGCGCAATCTTATGATAAACTGAAAGAATAATAAATATTTTTAAACTTCTAATCAATGACTATCATGAAGTCGATGGATACACGGCTATAACTTTACAGCCGTAAATATATATATGTATGTATATATAATATAAACAAAAACACATAACTCCACCTTAGTTGCAGTCGGTTAAAATACACCACGTAAACTTAGCCTTATGTGTCCATTAAGTCACAAAAAATGTTCCCCTAATATGTCACGACACTAAACGGACGTGACGAATCCTGCTTTACTAACAATAATGACGACAACTTTCAATATTCTTTGTTTTTTTAGAAGAAATCATTTATTCATTACATACACAGATACATGTAGTCTATTTCACAAATGAAAGAATATTCTTAGAACTTACTTGAAAGAATATTCTTAGAACTTACTGGTATCACGTTATAACTGTGACTATAGTGGACATCTTAATTGCGTCGTGCGTCGAATACGCCTTCCGTCACCGATTACCGCGTCACAAATACCCGATGGGTAAAAACAAATGGTTGGTCTACCATAATAATGTTACCATGAAAATAAAATAACTTCTTTTAGTAGTTTTGTACTATAGAAAGCAAATAAAACAGTAGTGACTAAAGTGGAATGTCCACCTTGGTGCTAATTTGATTGTCATTTATTTCAAGATTTTTCTTGTAATACAATAAGATTTGTTTAAAAAAATATGTTATAATTGAAAAGAAACATTAATCTTTAAAAGCTCACAAAAAACGCTTAAGTGTGTCATGAAAAACATGAATTTCGGTTAGTTAAAGTTTGCGACAGGGGGTGTGACACGCTAAAATAACCTTTTTTGTTCCTTAGTTTTATTTTTTAATCAGTTAAATTGGCTACAAATGACTACGTTTTGTATTTATTTTTAAAGCTAATGAACTATACTATACATAAAAAAAAATGCACTCAATGGAGAATAAGACGGTCTTGTAAATTGTTTGTATATTCTTGTGACATTACTTTTTCCGTATGGTCAATTTTTCGCGGAATGGCTCGAACTGAACACTGGAAGGACGCTCGCCGCTCGGTCGCTCGCAGGCTCGCTACCTGACCACAGAGTCAATGACTAAAGAATTATAGTCATTGCACAGAGTACATTTGTATATACTGACTGACAGACTGACTGACGTGACTAGTGAAGTGACTGACAGTGACAGTCCTGTCTGACACTAACTACTCATGTTGCTTTGTTGCTACATAAACATTATATTCAAAAATATTAAAATATTACAAATAAACTGTACACTTCGAATTCGAATGTTTGTGTTTGCTATTAATTACGGGGCAACGGGGGCAAGAACTTAGAACAGTTCTTCCATAAGTTTTAGTTAAAGTAATCGGAATAAATGTTAGTAGTCTTTAGATAGTGCGTATTTTTAATACAAATGACTCTATCCAGTTTCCATTCCACACAAGCTTATGACTGTGTATTCGTTGTGGAGAGATAACTTTAACTATTTTTGTTAATAATTTGGTCAGTGGGTCGTCTTAGGGGCGGAGTACCTAGACCTACCCAGCTTTTTAACTTTTTATACCCAGTGACTTTATTTATATTAAGCTGGTTTTTTTTTATGAATCAACACTAAAAAGTCTATCTAAAAGACGCTAAGAGTCTTTTGCGCCGAAACACTGTCCTACTGTGCCATTTATGCAGTTATAATGAAGGTAAGATACTTACCAGATACTTTAAAGCATGACCCGCGTAACATGTGTAAATTTGGTTTTCTCTAAAAAGTAAAATTTTCTTTGTTTTTTTTTTTGCAGGAAAAGAGGTAAAATCATGGACAAACCTAAGCATCCTATGTCAGCCTATATGCTGTGGTTGAACAGCGCTAGAGAACAGATCAAGTCCGAAAACCCCGGGCTTAAAATTACTGAATTGGCTTTATTGGGAGGTCAGCTTTGGAAGTCCATGGACAAGACTGTATGTAGTAATTCATCATGTCAATGCATTGTCTTTGTTCATTAGGTACTTTAGTTATTACTCTTTTTTTCCTGTTCAGGAGTGGGAGGAAAAAGCTGCCAAAGCCAAAGAGCAGTATGCTAAGGACTTGGAGTCATACATCATCAATGGAGGTGATGGCGATGGTGGTAAGGATATTCAGAATGAAAATACAATATAATACACTTCCCTCTTCACTCACGTTCGGTGCAGTTGTGGTTTATGTACACTGTTAATTATAATCATGTTCAGTGATAGATTCTTGACTCATGAGTTGCTTCTAGTTCGGTGCTAAAATAAATATATATTTCTCTCAAAAAGGTACACCTTTGTTGATTATTAGCATCAAGTTATATCTAACAGTACACATTTTGTGAAAGCTGTAGTCTATGCTAGGGGCAGGATCTATATGAGAGATCTCTAGACACATGACATATGAATGTACTTACATGCTACAAACTGAGTAGGAGTTTTAGGTATTGAGAGGTGAATAAATACAAAAATAGAAATTCAAAGAAATTAAAACAATTAAAAAAAATAGAATAAAACAAAAAGAATACAAATATGAAACAAGGAGTTGAGATTTGTGTAATTTTGGAGTTTGAGTAGAGCAGTATCATCAACATTATGTCAAAATGGATGATTTGGGGGGGCGTCAAAGTCAAATAATTTATTTGGCGAAAGCACCTCTCACCCGAACAATCCGTGTGGTGAACAAAGTCCATGAGAGACTGGACATTTTTTCGTGCACTATGAGTGAATTCGCAAGAGTTCTACTAAATGTAGTTAGTTATGTAATTAGACTATAACATTATATTTTTTGTTGTTAGGTATATAAGGTTTAATAAGTTAGGTTTAAAGTGTCATTTCTAGGGTAGTAATTAGTATTTAGATTCATTTATTAATTAAAATTAGGTACATATTAGTTTATAACTACACTGTCGCATTAGGTTAACGCCTGTAAAGATAGATGTAAGAGGATAAATAAATAAATAAAAATAAATAAATAAATAAAATTTCAATTAGACTATTAAAAGGCACGTTTGAATGTCATAGGTATCAGGAAAATTTAATCTAGTTGCCCATTCCAAATGGTAGTTTCGTTTGGAGAAGAATGCGCAAAATACTCCATACTTACTCTTTTACAAAAATAAAATAATGCAACATTTTGCATTTACAGGAATTATATAATTATACTCCCATCCAAAAACCAAATGTAAGACGGTAGTTAGAGATTGCAACAATCTCTAACTACCGTCTTACATTTGGTTTTTGGATGGGAGTATAATTATATAATAACAATCTCTAACTACCGTCTTACATTTGGTTTTTGGATGGGAGTATAATTATATAATTCCTGTAAATGCAAAATGTTGCATTATTTTATTTTTGTAAAAGAGTAAGTATACTCCACGGAAGACCTACTTCACTGATATAGACTAACAGAATTAGAAAACTAGGTATATACGCACACAGACACACGCATACCCACGCTACACACAAGCACACATCAAATACACACCGACACTCACACTCCACATATTATACACACTACACCTCTAGCTCTAACATAAACCTCTAAACCTTCGCGCTAAGAGGCCAATTAGCTTTTAGGTACGAAAGTAATATCTTGTCTCACTTAAATTCTTGTATACGTGTCTCTATTTAAGTTCTTTGTTATGTTATACCTGATTCCGTGGGGTGAGGACCTGGTGATCTGTAATACAGGTTTATTCCTATTAATAGACACCAGCTCCGCATATACACTTGACTGAAACTGATTTTACTATGTTAGTTAATTTATATCGTATTAAGTCTTGTTTTGTGGGAGAAAATAAAGATATTATATAAAGGTGAATACCTTGCATAGAAATCACTATATTAAAGTAAGCACAAAGTATTAAAATCTAGAAATGACAGCTAAGTTATGTACGCATATACATAGTGTTTACATATTTACAAATATTGAAACAGTAGACAAGCACACCTCATATTTTAACCACAATAAATTAGTGTGTGAGCCAGAGTAACATATATATATATCACAGTCAAAAACCACCAGTTAATACTACTTTTGACAATAAAAATCAGTCAAAACTACTACTTTTGAACAGTTTAAATTTTTTCTCATTAGGTTGGTAGGTTCTTTTTTTGTGACCATTTTAAAACTTTGGTTTTGTAGTGATTCTTATACCTAAGCAGTTCTGTATTTTGATTTTGTAACGCAAACACTTTTTTGACTGAAACCAGTCAAAAGTAGTTTTGACTGGTTAAGAGTTTTGACTGTAACATCTTATATATAAAATTCTCGTGTCACAATGTTCGTTCCCGTACTCCCCCGAAACGGTTTGACCGATTCTGATGAAATTTTGTGTACATATTGGGTAGGTCTGGGAATCGGCCAACATCTATTCTTCATCCCCCTAATTAAGGGTTAGGGTAGGGTAGGTGTAGGTAAATAGGCAGGAACGTAGGTAGATCGGGACGGGTCAGCTAGTAATATATATAATCCTTGATGGTATGCTTGTTTACAAAGTGTACTTTAAATGTATCTTTTAAATTTATACTCTGTTCACAATAAGATTAGACATATACACAAACCTTTTTTTACAGTCCGTTCAACCGATTTATTTAGACGTGGCATGACCAATGGCAGCTGCAAAAAACAGTTGTTATTGTAACCACTTTTTTGCCTCTAATCTCATCCTTATGCCTACGGAATAGAAGTCAAAATCGGTTGAACTCGGGACTGTCAAAAAGGTTTGTGTAAATGTCTAATCTTATTGTGAACTGAGTATAGTTTCATTTAATTGTAATATAACACAAGGTATGTAGTTGTAACATTTAACACAGTACCCCATAAAAGATGTGAGTACAATTTAGATAATCTAAAAAATGGTTGTGCTATTTAATCTTTATTTCTGGTATTGAAATGATGTCTATCAATTGATTTATTAAAAAGATGCATATATATATATATTTTTTTTTTTCATAAATGAATTGACAGGGCACTGACATAATATTAATCTTTTTAAACAGTTCTCTAAGAGATACGCAGCGACGTAGATCCGCTAGTAGCTCCAAGACGAGCCAAGCGAAGCGCTTGTAGGGCACTACTTACTTTTTCTCGAAGCGCTTCGTCGTTTTTTTGAACCCTCATAACTTGGGTTTGGATTATGCCAGGTAAATAAAATTCTCGGGATATGATGTAAATAGTTGACTTATTAAATATATAAAGTTTCAATTGCACAACTTAAGAATTTATTGATATCTGAAAAACCCCTATTTTGTCACTGACTCACTCACTGATGGTCATCAAAATTCTAGGGTACTTCCTGAAGTCCTAGAAAGCTGAAATTTGGTATGTAAGCTAGTATTAGTACACAAACAACAAAAAATTCTCAAACTAGAAAAAATTTACAAAATAAAAAAAATAAATTGTTTTAGGCAACTTACAAAAAGAAGTGAAATCCCATCAAAAACATTTTCATGACACATGTGGCCAAGACGAGAGCAAATGGCTTGCACTGTCAAAAAGTTATCAGATCTCTATGTATAATCTCTACTTTACTAGCCTTACTTCACAAACTCTACATCTTAGTCAAAATATGTATGTGGCTAGGCCGTTTCGCTACAGTTACATAGGCGCTAGGTAAAAAATTTGTTCACTGTTCATTACTTTTCTGTTAAACAATATTTAACAGAAAAGTAATGAACAGTGAATACAATTAAATAAAATACACTTGCCGGGGTCGGTCCGTGGATGGGTGGGCATCCATCTCATATCGCGGCCCCTCCGTGCCTCGGAAAGCACGTACAGCCGTTGGCCCCGGCTGTCATTCATAGATTTTTGAATGCCGTTATGGGTAGTCAGAAACCCGAGAAGAATTTTCCCAGTAGTTGCATGCCCTTTCCCAAATATAGGTACATCAAGGCCGGGTTCTAGTTTATCCGTATACTACCAGTGTTTTACATGGAGCTACTGTATATCTGACCTCCAGAGCCCAGGTACTGGGTAACACGATACTCCTTGGTAAGACTGGTTGTCAGACTTTCTAGCTACCCATAGCGACTGATAAAGAACTATGAAAAACAGCCGGGATCAACGCCTATCTGAGTTTTGCTTCACTGAATTTTAAAAAAGCACTGTGGTACTCGGGCTAAGTTTCGGTTAGTAAGGATTTTAGGACATACCGTCAACATCACGCCGAAAATTTTGCAGAAAGGCAACCAATGAGGATATATTTCACAGTTTAACATCTGATCCTCATATATCGGCCAATAGACCTAAACTTCGTAGAAAACACAAAGTTTTATCAACAGCTGCACGAAGCTTATTAATAATTAATGATAATTTGGATGATGAGGCCGATACCGAGAAAGAGAACTTGGCTTTTGTAGATATTAATCTATTCCACGGGTCATTAAGTGACTCTGACTAACCTTTGCACTTAACATCTTCTACACTTCTAAGTTCTTCTTATTACTTCACTTATTCGCTTCACACTAACTTTATTTCATAAAACATCTATATTTTTTATATTCTTCCATGTGGATTAGGCCTACTGGGGACACCACTATAAAAAAGACGCGCCTAGTTCTTCACCTCGTTATGTGGTGTGGAAGAAAGGACATTTCGTAACTTTTAAATGACGTGCTTGCATAAAATATTTTTTATTTATTTTCAAAGTTGAAAATGTCAATGTTCCGAAGGTTTCCGAGATGGCTTTAGTAGTTACATAGCTTCTATGATGTATTTTATGACACGGAAAGTTATATTTGGAGACTGCTTAAGAATAATGAATAAAATAAAAAAACGGTCCAGCTCCATACAAAAAATATTAAATCGCAGATAACTCGTTAAATAATAGCTTTATCAAAAAAAGTTCCACTACATAAAATATTGCTATTAAGTAAAGGAATAAGTTGACATCTCTTTTTTTCAAAGTTAGGTACTTGATTTTTATTTTGGAGCTTCATTTTCAGCCCACCGTGCGGCAGTGCCCCCGCCAAGACGAGCCAAGCGAAGCGCTAGTAGGGCACTACCTACCTTTTCTCGAAGCGCTTCGTCGTTTTTTTGAACCCTCATAACATGGGTTTGGATTATTCCAGATATACAAAATTTTTGGGATATGATGTAAATAGTTGACTTGTTAAATATAGTAAGTTTCAATTGCATTGCAATTGCTGTTTAGTTACTACAAGAACTATTATCTATTTCAGCCTGGATTTTCCCACTGCTGGGCAAAGGCCTCTCCACTCTCCTTCCAACTCTCTCTGTTAAGGGCTAATTGGGGCCAGTCTTTTTCGAAGGAGTCTAGATCATCCCGCCATCTCCGCCTGGGCCTGCCGCGATGTCGCTTGCCAAGAACTATTGTTTAACAGAAAAGTAATGAACAGCGAATACATTCTTCACCTAGCGCCCATGTAACTGTAGCGAAACGGCCTAGCCACATACATATTTTGACTAAGGTGTAGAGTTTGTGAAGTAAGGCTAGTAAAGTACAGATTATATGTAGAGATCTGATAACTTTTTAACAGTGCGAGCCATTTGCTCTCGTTTTGGCGACATTTTACATGAAAATGTTTTTGGTGGGATTATAATTGTTCTTGTTTCATGGAGATACATTGAATTTGCCCATATATTCTCGTGGGTGTCGTAAGAGGCGACGAAGGGACTTACCAGAGAATGGGCAGCAATGTTCTCTGTGCTTTTTTAACAAACCTACTGCGATCGCCAATCCGCCTGCCAAGCATGGCGATTATAGCAAAAACCCCCCCTTTGAGGAGGCCTCTGTCCAGCTGTGGTGGACGTCTTTAGACTGAAATGATGACGATGACATTTAATTTTATTAAAGGTACATTCAACTACATTGCTGGTTCATTATTTTCATGTATAACATATACGTTTCTGCAACAATGCTGTCAATCTGACCCACACGATAATCAGCCGTATTGGTGCCGACTCCCTTGTTCACAAACTAAACTAAAAAAAAAATTGTCTGTAAAATCGGTTAACGGACGACAGTTTTACGTGATAACGTCATAAAGAAACATAATGGCTAACATATATAAGCAAATAATGGCTTCCGTCGAGGTGGGCGGAGCTTATTGCTTGGGCCGACCGTGCCTCTCTATCGCTTGTTCCGCGCTCTCGCGTGCACGCTCAGGCTCAGGCGGAACGTGACACCTTTTCGTGTGTGCAGCCGGTGTTCATAGATTTATAAGACGTTATCACGTCAAATTTTTCTGACAATTGCATGCATCTCTTACTACCAGCACGCGTAGCATGACCACGCTATGTCTGCGGAAGAATAGACATACTGGCAGCAAAAATAGGCAAGTCAGTACAGTTTGTCTATTCTTCCTGTCAGTATGTCTATTCTTCCGTAGACATAGCGTGGTCATGCTACGCGTGCAGGCAGCTGAAGAAAAGGACGGCGACAAATAAGAACTAAGTTAGAGATGTCAAATTAGCTTTTTCCTTGAACTTTGCAATGTTTTAAATCAATACATTTTGAAATGACAACTTACTATAATTGTATGTTTTAGATCAACTAAAATAGACAGCTCTTAATAATATCTGTCTCTTTCTTGTTTTATAGGAGAGAAAGCGATATAAATAGCTTAAAAAAAGTTTAGCTTGTGCACAACAGAATTGGCACTATTACCTACATCCAAACTTTATTGCAACGCTAAAAAATACTGAAGTTATGCAAAGTAGTCACTGGCCTATTCTTATTTTTAGACCAAGGAGTCAAGATTGAAAACCCAAAGAGTCCATCATCGGAAGCAGATGCGTCGATATCACCATCGGAAGCAGAAGCGTTGATATCACCATCGGAAGCAAATGCGTCGATATCACCATCGGAAGCAAATGTGTCGATATCACCATCGGAAGCAGATGCGTTGATATCACCATCGGAAGCAAATGCGTCGGTATCATCATCGGAAGCAAATGCGTCGATATCACCATCGGAAGCAGATGCATTGATATCACCATCGGAAGTAAATGCGTTGATATCACCATCGGAAGTAAATGCGTCGATATCACCATCGGAAGCAAATGCGTCGATATTAACATCGGAAGCAAATGCGTCGATATCACCATCGGAAGCAGATGCGTTGATATCACCATCGGAAGCAAATGCGTTGATATCACCATCGGAAGTAAATGCGTCGATATCACCATCGGAAGTGAATGTGTCGATATCACAATCGGAAACAAATGCGTCGATATCACCATCGGAAGCAGATGCGTTGATATCACCATCGGAAGTGAATGTATCGATATCACTATCGGAAGCAGATGCGTCGATATCACCATCGGAAGCAAATGCGTCGATATCACCATCGAAAGCAAATGCGTCGATATCAGCATCGGAAGCAGTTGCGTTGATATCACCATCGAAAGCAAATGCGTCTTCAGCTAGAGCCGGCGACGGTGAAAGTAAAGGTAAATGTACTTGCATTTTTTTTATTTTCAAATAGACTTGCGTTTGGCCACAACTCACATGCTCCTGCTCCACAGGCAGTTTAGGGAATTTCCTAATTGGAGGAATGTTGTTTCCTACCCCTTTTTTTATTGACATGAGTAACGAGTATCGTTATTATTATACACAAATATATTTTAATTACTTTTTCGACATTTTAGAAACATTGAAAACCTTAGTTTTGTATAATTTAGCAGCATTATTTCAATTTTGTAAATGTGAGTACCATGGAGCCATATATTAAGTAAATAATTATTATGTGTTTGACATAAATCAGCATGGCGGTTGAGAGAATTGCCACCATCAGCGAGACATTTGAGTGAGCATGACTCAAATGTCTCGCTGATGGTGGCGCGTGTGTTAGATCATTCGGCTCCCTCCAAATGGTTGGCCATGGTTTTTATCTTGATTATTTTTTATATTTTGTATTTCTAGATTACCTTCATTGTTTTCACATATAGAAGCAACAAGAATAATGTAAGCAGTATTTTGTAAGAACTTGATTTTAAAAGAGTGTCCATGGAGTTTCTTGCTCGTTCTTCTCCATAGAGACCTACCTACGTTTTGGAACGAGCAACTAGCTTCAACTTTCTGACTAACTGACCGCCTCCTTGACAATTCAAAAGTGCCTGTAAATGGTTTAATTGAAATAAATGCTTTGACTTTGACTTTGACATGAATCGTTAAAAATGAGATTTGACAACTGATTAGTTTTAAAGATTAAGGTAATATAAAAACTATGCCTAAATTCTCAGTAGACATTATAAAATTCAACCACTTTTTTTTAACAAAAACATTTTCGGTAATATCAGTGTTTTAGGGAGACGTCGTCGTGCCATACAAAAAATAACAAAAATGCGCTTTCTATACAGAACCACCAAAGAATGGGCTATGCGCCGACCCCGGGGAACCGTCTTGTTTGTCGCCGCCCTTTTTAACCGACTTAGAAAAAGGAGGTTATCAATTCGACACGTATGTACCTATGTAATATTATCGGTATTTTTTGTGTATTATTGTCTATTACACTTATCTATTCGGGCTTCAAAACAAATATCCATTTTCTCTATAATTAAGTATATTATGTCGGCTAAGGGTAGGCCATCTTAAATTAAATCAACTTTAGTCTCAGATTATAAAACAAGAGGCAGATAGACAGCACGAAACAATAATGTGAAGCCACGTTTGTAGACAGGTGTGGTGTGCGTGACAGCACTGTAAGAACGCATGCCTGTGTGCGTGTACGGTTGCCAGGGCAGTGACAAAATTGACCCATAATATTTCATCATATTAATAAATAATATACAGTCTCAGAAAAATGCAGACTATGCAGAATACAACCATTGTTATACATAAAGTGAATCTCTGCCGTTAAGTTTTTGTAATACCTACTTTGGAAATTTATTAGGTAATCTAAGATAAATTGACAACAATCAGATGTTTATTTTAAAATGATTAAACAATGTCAAGACATGATACATTTTTGCTTATGTATTTGTGTGATCTACTGATGTACATATAACTTGTTAATAGCTGGGCGACGGACCTTTGCTCGGTATTATTTTAGTTGAAGTTCGTGTTTTGAAAATTGTTGGAGCCGTTTCCGAGATTCAGATTATAGATCTATGCCTACTAATATTATAAAGAGGAAAGTTTGCGTATCCTTTGCGTACCGCTTCAGTACTTGTTTCGATTTTACCACCCTATTCTTTTTTAAATTAACAGTTAAAAAATGACCGGTGCGTTTCTTATAAGCTGCAAGTCCTAAGTCATCTTTTAAAATACACGACATGGTTCTGGGTGCCATCTTCATCTCCCGAGATAAAATCTTTTGCTTTCGGACAGGATTTCTTCGAATTCTTTCGCTTGCTGCTTTGACCACCTTTTTCGTACGAACACTACGTGGACGGCCAGATCTTTTTCTGTAACAAACAGAGGAGGTCTCATTGTACCTATTAATAGCCCGGTACACAAACATTTGACTAATACCAAGCGTATGGAGAGTTTTAAAAATTGCATTTGGCTCCATACCAACTTTGTGTAATGCAATCACAGCAATTCGGTTCTCTTTCTCACCCCACTCCATTTTAATATGGCAAAATATTGTACAATGTATTGGCGCCAAAATTAGAAAACTCAATGAACAATCGTATAAAAATGGCAGATTCCAAATTCAAATTTAATATCTTTCTTATTTTTAATTGTAACAGTATTTATGGCCAGACTAAGTAAATAGCGGACTGCGAGGCGCGGGGAGTTAGTTAGTTTTTGGATGCGAAACGGAAAACTGCGACTATTGCGAATACTGCGATCTAAGTGATTCTTTTAAGTGATTGATTATTGAGTTTGTGATTTTTTTAAATAAAGTATTTGTGTTTTGTTTGGTGTAAATTGGTGTTAATTATTTATCCCGAACTTCAGCTCGTAACAATTGGTGTCAGAATTGAGGGATAAATTATGCCAGTTTTACCGAAGGAGGACACGGAAGGTATACGTACCAGGAGTCAGCGCCAGCAGGAGGTGGATCAGAGGCGGCTTGAAGCTTCTCCGATTCAGACACCTGGGGGTAATCGACTGACGATGGAGCCAGTTTCCGAGGCATCCGGAGTTCCTACAGCATCAGCGGCCATGGATGGATTTTTCCGAACTAATGGCGATGGTTCAGGAGCAGACCCCCCGACAAGAGGAGCAGGCCCGTCGACTGGAGGAACAGCTGCAGCGCGACAAAGAGGAACAGGCCCGCCGACTGGAGGAACAGCTTCATCGTGATAAAGAGGAGCAGATCTTCCTCCTGAAAGATTTAAACGCGACATTTGGCAAGGAGATCAGAGCCGTAAAGGAGACGGTTCAGCTGCATGAGAACCGTATTTCTGAGGCCGAAATCCAGATCGCCGATATGAGGAAAACGTCAGGAAATCTGAAATCTGGAGATGGGACTACGGCTCCTGCAGTTGCTGCACCTTCGGTGCGCGGATTTAAAGTGCCACCCTTCGATGGAACATCTTCCTGGTCGGCGTACAAAATCCAGTGCGAAGCTGTCATGGATGCTAATGGATGGACAAAAGGGCAGGACATGACCGCACTTACTTTGGACCTTCGCGACCAGGCCTTAACCGTATTGGAGGCTCTCGGCAAGAATGTGACCTACGAGCAGCTGCTGGAAGCGTTAGAATCTAGATATGGTGACGCACATCTGGAACACGTGTCGTGCGCAGTTGAAAGATCGTGTGCAACGCTGTGGTGAAAACCTTCAGCAGTGGACCCTGGAGATAGAAAAGTTGGTTCGGAAATCGTACCAGTCTGCGCCTGCGCTCATCGAAGGAAATTTGACACAAGCATTCATCGATGGCTAAAATAAATCAAGTGTAAAACTAAGATTCAACAAAATAGTTAAATACAACATAACCTAAAAATACGTGGGTGAATTTAAGGAAGAAAACAATTCCAATCGAACACAGAGAATAGTGACATCTTGTGGGGAGAGAAAAAGACTATCTACTAATTGACAGCACTAAACTAGTTCCGTTACCGATAGAGGGCACTAGTCTACATTTCATTATGCATGAAATTAAAGCTATGTTAAAAAACATGCAAGAAGAAATGAGGCAGCAAAAAGTGGAAATGTTAAATATGAAAGAAGACATCAAAGACACTATTAACAAGAACATCAATGAGAAGTTTAAAAGTCTAGAAACTAATAACCTACTATTGGAACAAAAACTTGAAACACATAAAAAGGCAATAGACAACCTCGAAAGATCAAATAGAAGAAAAAATCTACTGTTCTTTGGGGTAGAAGAAACTGAAAAGAACTATCATGATTTGGAGAACAAAGTATTGGACATCATAAATAATAAAATAAATATCAAATTTGACAATACTGGCATAGAATTTGCAAGAAGGCTGGGGAAAAAAAGCGAGAAGGTCAGACCCATCGTAGTAACATTACTCACCATGGGCTTAAAAATACATATACAAAAAAACAAAAAAGCTTAAATGGAACTTCGTATTATATAAAAGAAGATTTCCCGCTAGAAGTATTGAACAAGAGAAAGGAACTTCAAATTGCACTAGAGAAGGAAAAAGCACAGGGGAAAAAAGCTTTCATAAAATACGATAAACTTGTGATTCTCGACAAGAATACCCAAGCGGTCCAACATCAAACATCTAGCAAAAAAAGAAACTTATCAGAATCTCCTGAAACATCAAATAACAATAAAGAACAAGAAAAACAAAATAAAAAACAACCTATAAAAATAAATAAGACCAATAGTATGAACAGTTTTATTATAAAAAAACCTACGCTTTTACACCAAGAACAAAGCCCTTCCCACTTGCAAAACACCAATCGCACAAAGGCAAACACTGAATAACAATTAACGGCTCCTCTCAATCTTCCAACCCGGCTGGTCACCGTGGAAGAGTACGACCACAACCCTCCAAATATTATTACTCCAAAAACAAAAACAATAAACAAAAATAATAATTTAAAAATTGCAACATATAACGTCAAATCACTATCAACCACTGAAAAATACACAGAACTAATGCATGCTATCCGGAACATAAACATAGACATACTTGGCTTAGCAGAAATAAGAAGAATGGGATGCAAAATAGAAGAATATAGTGACCACATACTCTGCTACGTGGGTGAAACACCCGGTCTGTATGGCGTGGGATTTCTCATCAAGAAGGAGTATAAGAAAAATATTACAAATTTCTGTGGACTATCAGAAAGAGTTGCGTTGCTTCAGCTAGAATTCGACGACACCGACTTGACTATTATTCAAGTGTACGCACCGACAAAAGACTCGGATGAAGAAAACATAGAAAAATTCTACCAAACGCTACAGAAAGCTCACGCACTATCGAGAAACTGCAAAAACATTATGGTTATAGGAGACTTTAATGCCAAGATAGGAATACCAAAAAACAACGAAAACCTCATCTTAGGAAAATTCGGATACGGGAAAAGAAATGAAAGAGGAGAAATACTGATACAATACGCCCTTGAATACAAACTATCAGTCATGAATACGTATTTTAAAAAGAAAAATAATCGAAGATGGACTTGGGTATCCCCAGATGAAAAAACAAAAAACGAAATCGACTTTATTATGTCCAACTATCCTAAAAATATTACAAACATAGAAGTCTTAAACAACGTAGAGTTCCCATCAGATCATCGAATAGTAAGAGCAACAGTAAATCTAAAAAAACCCAAAAAGTGTAGAAAACACTTTAAAAACTCGGTGGCATCGTTGAAAACGGACGAAGAAATAAAAACATACCTTTCTAACCTACAAACTAACAGTATAAACCTAACCTACCGCGATGAAGAAAATATACAAGAAACCTATAATAAATTTGAACACTACATAAAAATTAGCTTAAAACCAGAGACCGCAAACAAGATCAAAGATCATAATAGCTATTACTTCAACAAAGCAACCAAACTCTTGATCCAAAGATGCACCGAACTCATAAAAACCAAGAACAAATCACAAGAAATGAAAAAAGAGTTATCATTTATTTTCAAACAAACTAGCAAGTCAATTAGAAATGATTACAAGCTACATAGGCAAAAGTTAATAGAAACTAGTTTAACGCACTATAGAAGTGCCAAAAGAGCTTACAAACAACTAATCACTCATACTGAATGGATCAAGAGCCTAAAAGATGGGCAAAATGAAACAAAATCAAGGAAAGACATAATATCTTGTGCTACGAAATTCTACAAAGATCTATATGCTAATAAGCTACACAACACGACATCGGCCATAGAGAAAAACACCTTAGAGGCAAGTACTACTGAAACAAAAAACATAAATGAAGTAGATGTCCTGGAAAGTATTAAAAAGTTGAAACGAGAGAAGAGCCCTGGACCCGATGGCTTAAGGAACGAGGCGTTAATAGAGGGAGCAAGACTACTCACCGGACCACTGACACGCATATTCAACAGGGTTATAAGTACAGGAAAAATACCAGAGCAATGGCAAAAGTCGGACATAGTACTACTATATAAAAAAGGAGATCCACTCGACATCGCCAACTATCGCCCGATAAGCCTGCTCTCAAGTGTGTATAAGTTATTCACCTCTATTATACATAACAACATTAGCCCACAAATAGACAGTATGCAACCGGTAGAGCAAGCGGGCTTTCGTTCCGGATTTTCGACTATGGACCATATTCATACGCTAGAGCAAGTAGTAGAAAAGTACACAGAGTTTAACAAAAACTTGTACATAGGTTTCATCGACTACAAAAAAGCATTTGACAGTCTCTATCATAACTCTATTTGGCAAGCTTTACAAAACTGCAACATAGATCCAATAATCAATAGAACCATAAAAAATATATATCAGAATAGTGTCAGTAGAGTTAAACTAGAATCCCGAGGTGATGAAATCAGAATAGACCGAGGTGTCAGGCAGGGAGACCCGCTATCTCCAAAACTGTTTATTGCGGTTCTACAGTGCATATTCTCCAAACTGAACTGGGTCTCAGAAGGCGTCCCAATCAACAACACACGCCTCACCCATCTAAGATTTGCTGACGATATCGTAGTCTTCGCCGAAACCCATAAGAAGCTAGAAAATATGATATCTGAACTAAATACAGAAAGCAAGCTCGTAGGCTTGCATATGAATCTAAGTAAAACAAAAATAATGACAAACAGCAAAAAAGGAAAACTCATGTTGGAAGGAGTTGAACTAGAATATGTAGAGCAGTACATATACTTAGGAAAGCAAGTATCATTTCGTAAAACAAATAATGAAGACGAGGTCAACAGAAGAGTCACATGCAGCTGGAACAAATACTGGGCGCACAGGGAAATATTAAAAGGTAACTACGATCTAACTATGAAAAAGACTGTCATGGATACATGCATTCTACCTTGCTTGACCTATGGCTCCCAAACCTGGACTTATACAAACAAGATCATTAACAAAATAACTACTTGTCAACGAGCAATGGAAAGAAGCATATTAAGCCTAAGGAAAATTCACAAAATAAGAAGTCAAGAAATAAGAAGTAAGACCAAACTCACAGATGCTCTACATCAAGCACTAAAACTAAAATGGAACTGGGCCGGCCATGTAGCGAGATACACCGACCAGCGATGGACACTCAAAAGTACTAAATGGACCGGCCCACAAGGAAAGAGAAATGTGGGCAGGCCACAAAAACGGTGGGTGGACGATATAGTTACGGTGGCAGGGAAAAACTGGCTTAGAACAGCACAGGACAGGGAAAAATGGAAGAAAATGGAGGAGGCCTATACCCTATCAAGGGGTTCCTATAAACATGATATTAAAATAGTATAAGTTATAACTAACACTAGAATTAAAATTACTTACTAACATTAGTCTAAGAATATTTTATTGTGTAAATGTAGTTAGTGGCTTATAGGAAATAAAAAGGCTTTATTATTATATTATTATTATTATTATATTATTATTATTATTATTCATCGATGGCATACGAGACCTAGAAATTAGAGCTGCTGTCAGACTTGGGTATCATGAGACGCTGCAGGATGCCTTGGCTCATGCGTTGGAGGTAGAGGCAGTGAGGCATGATCATCGAGCCCACCGCATCAAAGAGGTTGTTGCGTCACCTGCACGTGACCGTGTTAAGTACTGCCCTCGATGCTACATGTGTGGAGAAAAGGACCACCTGCGGTCGAGTTGCCCGAAGCGAAGTACTGCCAGCGAGGACCACATCCAGAAAAGAAGGACGGCTGATGACACTGCCCAGCAAGCAGGGAAACGAGAACACGTCAGGACTGTGGGACGAGTGCCGACTGAAAGAGCCCCAAGGATTCCGATTTCACAAGTTCAACGCATCAGGGAGGTTGCAGCGTCACCTGTACGTGACCGGTTAAGGTACAAACCTAGATGCTACACTTGTGGAGAAAAAGGCCATATCCAGTTGAGTTGCCTGCAGCGAAGAGCTGTCAGCAAAAATCACACCCAGGAAAAAATACCATGTCTTGAAGACGGCAAACATTGTGTCAGGCAAGAAGTTAAGGCAGCAGTACCTGTCAGAATGCTAGGAACGGACCTTAGTGACGAGTGGAAGGAAACCATATGGCACGCTCAGCTAAGTGACACGGATATCAAGCCAATTCTCGAATGGATGAAAGCTAATGCTCCTAAACCGGAATGGTGTGATATTGCAGCGATGAGTACAATCACATAGAGTTATTGGGCACAGTAGGAAAGTCTGATAATGCAAGATGGTGTCTTGTGTCGTAAATGGGAAAATACTCGAGGGGATAGCTGCCACCTGCAAATGGTCGTCCCGAGAGCAAAGGTACCAGAAGTTTTACAGTTCTACCACAATGGGTGGTTATGGTCACAATGGTCACATGGGAGTGAACCGGACTCTATTGAAGATCCGGGAACGGTTCTATTGGTTCCATTATCGAGAGGATATTGAACACGGAATAATAAAAACAAGAGGAAGTGCCCTTAGTCTTACTTAATACTGGATCCAGTGTCGCCAAACTCACACATTTGCAAATTAAAATGTACTTGCAATACACAGAAAACGATGATACAATTGGCTACAAATTAGAAACGCAACTTTGGCGAAAAGCTTATTTATTGTTGTTTGAAATTAAACCGTATCACAACTGACGAACGTTGCTATTATTTTACATGTCAAAATCACTAAAGAGATTTTTTCCATCTAACAATCCAATTCGAGCAATGTCCAACGAGTTCAGCTATTCGACGCTAGAGAGCGCTGTTACCAAATTACTTAACATGACATCTATTGTTACTATAAATAGATGTCATTTTCGCATGCAACTGTTATTTATTTTTCTATTCAATGAGAGATGTGGTCAAGTTGTCGATAATTTGTACAATGTAAGAAATGTAATTACCTACAGTGTTTAAATTGATCTTTTTAATGTACGTAATGGACCAAAAATGACGATTAATTAATTATGTATGCGTATATTGTCATATTTTTCTGTGATAATATGAGTCCGTAATATGATTGTATGTAGAAAATTGATTGACGTCCCAATGAAATGACGCATTATTTTAGACATGACAATATCTTTTTTAAATACGTGACAGTCTTTTAAAAACATAACTGACATCTGAATTTTTGTGAAGACAAACTATATACATGTAAGTATATAATAGAATATTTATAGGCCTACGTCTAACCGCGAATGAATGACTATTTGCCAGAATATAGGTATAAGGTTTATATTTAAAACTCATTCTTTCAAACTCGTACTTTTATTTATTAAAAAAAAGTTTGATACTAAACATACCTACATGTTATTGTTTTATCGACACGAACTATTTGCATTAATTTGTCGCATCCCTAAACGAGTAGCGTCGAAGTTTCTAGAATTTATGCCACGTAAAACGATTACAGTCAAGACAGCGAGCAAGCTAATTTAGACTTTAATGAATGGACATAAGGTAGTTTTTAGTTCGCATCAAAGTAAAAATATGGTATTGTCAATAAAAATCGATTATATTGAAATATATGAAAGTTTTATACTTTTTGGTGATACGATATACCTCTGCAAGAAACATTCTTTACCCTGCTATAATTTTTGCATGTAAAAATTGCACAATAAGGCAGGGTTGTATTGTTTTACCTTACGTGCGACATTGTGCGATATGTCACGTCGCTGCTAGTAATTGATCTCGATTGGACCAATGTTGATCATTTCCACATAATTGTGCCACACGTTCGATGGCTGCGTGGCACTTCCCCTTGTTTTTATTATTCCGTGATATTGAAGATTGGTGTCGCAAACGCACCAGATGTGCGGCGGTAAAAGGACCTCACACACGCAGCAGGGGTGCATTAAAAGTGTACAACCTAGGAGCCCCATGGGAACAGATGTTTAAGAAAATGAAGACGTTATGACCGGAAGATGAGCAATACTGGTTTCGAAGAAGGTTGATCAGTGTGGCTGCATAACCCAGTGCGCAGTAAAGGGAAGTCCCCTAAACTACAGGCGAAATGGGACTGGCCATACCGAATTGTGACCAAGATTAACGACGTCACCTATGAGATTCAAAAGAATAAGCGAACTGTGCCTAAAATTGTTCATGTGGATCGATTGGCGCGATATTACGGAACGAATGATGCTCGGGACGAGCGCCATAGGAGGGGGCAGTGTTACGTAGGTCGCCACGCTGGCTCCATCTATTGTCAAGCAGAAGTACTACGTCACACGCTGGCGCCATCTGTTATCGAATAGCAGATCCACAGTTCTGGAATCTTCGAGATGTTTAAGTGTCGTATTGTAACATTCTTGAGCAATCTCGTGTTTGCTAGAATATTCGAAAGTATGTCCTAAGCCATATAAATAGCGGATTGCGAAGCGCTGGGAGTTAGTTAGTTTTTGGAAGCGAAACGAAAAACTGCGACTATTGCGAATACTGCGATCTAAGTGATTAACAAGTGGAAATGAGCGGAGTGCTGCTGGTGCTATCTCTTATCGAAACGAATAACAACAATACTAGTAGTAACACCAAAGACAATAACCTTATTATATAAATGTGGGATAAAGGTCAAAGAAATAAAAATCACCGGTTTATAATAATTAACAACTTATACGTAAAATGTTTTAACAATTCTTGACCTACAATCAGGTTAAATGGCATTACCTCCCTACTTACAAGTTACAACATGAAACAATACATCAATAAACTCTATGCCGTCCATTATGGTGTTAGTATCCACCTTTCCTAAAGATTTCACTTTTGCTCATCCAAGTCCAGTGAGCGTTAACTCATCTTTATTTATTTCCGCACCGATGGCGACACAACACTGGTAAGACATGAGGTTTACGTCACTCCCTGAGTCCACTAACGCGTTCTTTATTATTTGCTTGATCATCACACTTTTCATCGTCTTTCCCCTATTTTCTTTATTTTTAACTTGCATAACCTCGAATGACTGGTCAGCCAACACCGTCACGCCTGTCAGTCCTGTCACTGTCATCACGCTGTCACTGTCATCGGCGCCCTCTGTCATCGCCATGTTGTTGAAGTCAGACTGCTGCTTTACCGACCGACCGACCGCAGCGCCTCCGCCGCTTGTCAACGTAAATTTCTGAGTTTTGAAGGAGGACTGCTTCGATGTTCGGGTGACAATGACGTTGCTTCCGCTTTGTTGCCGCTTCCGTCTTCGGTACAACTACTCCCGATATGACCATATTTATTGCAGCGGAAACATTTTATGCCGTTTGGACACGAATTTGCCACACGATTCCGGTCACCGCAATTATAACATCTTTGACGTTGAGATCGCTTCAGATTCTTACCTTTTTGCCAGAGCCAGTGACTTTTGGAGTGCATCAGGGCAGCATACTCGGACCGACCCTCTTCTTGATCTACATCAACGACCTGTGCCAGCTTCATCTTAGTAATGGTCAGATTTTTACATTCGCTGATGACACTGCTCTCTTTTTTAGTGGTGATAGCTGGGATGGGGTCTTTGGTGTGGCTCAGGAGGGGCTTAACAGGGTTGTTACTTGGTTACGTGGCTGTTGCTCATCGATCAAACGTGCTACCTCCACGTTCATTGTCAATTACGGCTCACACGTGTTGGTCAACCCACCAGTCCTGCGTATGTCCTTCCCTCGAAAGAACTGATAGGATTCAATATCTTTGAGTTCCACTCGACCAATTCCTCAGCTTCAAACCACATATAGACGTCCTGGTTACGAGATTGCGCAAACTCATTTACATATTTAAGAGTTTAAAACATGTAGCCGATCTTCGTACCATCAAGATGGTTTACCATGCCTTGCGTCAGTCGCTTATTGACTACCGCATTATCTCCTGGGGAGGTGCTGCTAAAACGCACTTAATGGAGGCGGAAAGAGCTCAACGGGCCATCCTTAAGGTTGCTGCGGGTCTTCCCTTCCGATTTCCGACAGTCGATTTATACAAAAAGTGGGATGTACTGTCTATAAGACAAACTTTTATTCTGCATACAGTCCTTAAAAAGCACTCACAGCTAGTTTATGACTCTGAGCTATTGAAAGATAAACGGAGAAAGGGTACTGTGTGCAATACAAAGTTTTTCCGTCTACGTCAGTTCCACAAGTATTTCTGTTACCTAGGGGATTATCTATATAATGTCATCAACAAGGGTACTAATATATATTCGCTACACAAACCCAGTTGTAAGAGAAAAGTAACTAACTATCTGAAAACTCTCTCCTATGACGACACAGAGAAATTGCTCTCCAAATCTACATATTATTTGTACTCAAATAACTACCTACACATTCACCACCATACACACACACACACACACACATGCCACCACACACATTTGCATTAGCATTAACTACCACTCCCCCTCACACTCACCTACCACTGCCACCTTCCTTTTTTCTTTTGTTGTGTTATGTAATTTCTTTCTACTCATTTATTTTCATTTAATTTATTTTACATTGTTTAGTAGAGAATCATGTTACCTGCCCGCTTATTTATGATGCCACTAAGTGGGGCCTGGTGACCTGTAATACAGTTTTTTTCTAAAACCTACCTCAGGCACCAGCTCTCACAATGTGAATTCATATTGTGCAAAACTGTTAAGTGTTACGAAACCATTGTGAGAGAAAATAAATACACTTATTTTTTTTTTCTTCCTTTTTTTCCCGCCTGTATCGTCGGTCGCCGTAACTGTTCTAGACTTCTGTACCTTACCTTTAATTTTCTCGTACAGGATCAGTTTTTCTTTCAGCGCTGGATACGTGACAGATCCATATAATATAGCCATGTTTGTCTCATAGTCTGGTATTCCATCTACGACATATTGCACAGACACATAGTCGGGAAATTTCGCCCTGCGACCTAGCTCTTTCATAACTAACATGTACTGATAGTAAGTTTCATCCTTACGTTTCTTCCGTGCCGCCATAATTTCATGTAGGTATCTCTTTTCTGTTTCACATTTACCGAGTCTGGGAATTCTTTATGTACCGCCGCCTTTAGTTCCTCATAAGTTTTGTAAGTTATTTACCCTTCAACCATAGGGCCGCCGTGGCCACGAGGGATCTTCGCGCGAATATTAGCTTCTGCTGATTTGTCCATTAAAATATTTCGGCGTTATCCTCAAGATCTTGTGCCCACTTCGACGATGACATTGTTTTATAGTCGCCGCAAAATTTGGAGATACCATCCATGCACAACGCCGTCATTGGCAACTCGGCGCCGCCGCCGCCGCTATTCTTACCCGGACTTCCGTCATCGTGTGTGTTTTTTTTGTTTCTTCGTTTTGCACAGCCTAGTTTTGTCGTTTACGCTGCTCCCGTCGTTTGATTTTACGTACGTCGTGAACCAGTTGCACCTCACTGCCGCCATGCACGTTGACGCGTCTTTTTCCGAAAAATTGGCGTCTTCCGATCCTTCTTAGTTCGTCAACACCGTATGGTAAATTTTACGCCTGAACTTCTATGACCCCATCCCGGACGAGCCCCCAATTTTGTGGGATAAAGGTCAAAGAAATAAAAATCACCGGTTTATAATAATTAACAACTTGTATTATTCACCGCGTTCGTCGTCCGTCCTAAATCCAAGTAATCCTAACTTCTTTCATTCCTGTCAAGTGTCAACTGTCAATCTGTATCTGTCATCCGGCACCTTTTACTCGCACGTACCTTCCTTCTCGTTCCTTCCTTTTACGTTCCGTTCCCACATAAATCTATTTATTTGCTCAAAAATAATGTCTCAACTAAAAATTACACATCTATGACTGCTGTCCCTAATAATTTGGCCACCGATGGTAAATTCAGTAAATAAATCACAATAATAATTGTAAGCGCTAGCTACAGCATATGCATGCATCTGTACCAGGTTGAGCCTGCAACAAGAATAATCCTCCCTTTTTTCTTTTTTTGTCCGTATCGCATCCCACAGGTCAACTCGGCAGGTGGTGGGCTGCTTAACCGAACTTCCTGTGGTGCCTTAAACGTGAATTTAAGGCCCCCAGCCAGGGCAAAAACTTGTAAACTAAGCTACTACATGCTAAGCGCACCCCCTGTGGGGTACAAGCCTCGGCTTAGGGCGTCGCTAGGGTAGGGCAACAAAGGGACAGGCTGGGTCCAAGGATCGCCCCTTTTCTGAGCGCTCGCTTATGTAGAGGGGTTTGAGTATTAGGGAGAATGGGGGCCTTAGTAATGCATTGCACTTAACTCGGTCCTGTTGCACGTTCACAATACTGACTTCGTCATATAATTTATTTGTTTGCTTGCAGAAAAAAAGTTAAAATGACGGACATACCCAAGCGTCCAATCTCAGCTTATATGCTGTGGATGAACAGCGTGAGAGGACAAATCCTGTCCGAAAATCCCGGGATGTCATTTGCAGCAATAACTAAAAAGGGAAGCAAGCTTTGGATGTCCATGAAGGACAAGACTGTATGTAGTGATTCGTCATCCAACGCATTGTCTTTGTCCTTTATGAACTTGAGCCGATGCTTTTTTTCTGTTCAGGAGTGGATAGAAAAAGCTGCTAGAGCCAGGGAGCAGTATGCTAAACACCTGAAGTCATGCAGTACCCATGGAGGTGGCGACGATGAGGGTTAAGATATATACAATGAAACCTTTGAATATACATACGACGTCGGCACTAATTCATCACCGAGTCAATGGGATAAAATTACACCACCGATCAATTGACGTACTTTTTATGAGCTGTCAAAACGCGATTCCCCCATAAATTTTGCATGCCAATTTATACTTATGACGTCACTTGTAGGTTGTCAGTTGACTAACTATTTATTTAATTAAAAATCTAATTTTACAGTAAATTGAAAATGAATCGGGTTTTCAGAGATAAAATCAAGTGTTTTTTAGAGAGGTTTTTTTTTAGATTTATTGGTTTATAGTGTCTCTACCTAAATTCTCAGCGTGCCTGTCACACACAGCGAGTTCTACACGAGAATTTACAGTCTGTTAGTGCACCAAATAAAAATGATGTCGTGTATTTGCCGCACACGTCTAAAACAGTGCATTTGGTTGCCGTTTTTTTTTTAAATTACCTTTATTTCCCCCACAGCTCCTCATATTTCCTATACTCGCGTAACTCGCCCAAGAAATAAAGACGTGAATTTCACACGTTTCCGTACGACGAGAACATCTAAGCAAAGCGGCGCTGGTGCTGAGCACGGAAGGTTTAACGAAGTTTCTTTCGTAAGAAATAATGTGGCACGACGAGAATCGTCATCAAATCTGGTAAGTACTTTTGTAAGTACGTTCTTTAACATGCAACAGTTTCGAGTAGACTTAAGAGTCGGAAAAGTTTTATCCGAAGCACATAGGCCATCCAGGACCGACCACGTACGGTCAGAAGAAAGTGGTGGGAACATCACCCACCGCCACTGAACTTCTTTCAACCCAAGAACACTTGGCACTCGGAAGTGATTTACAGTGGCCTAAATGGAAAGCGCTCAATAGAGTGTGCTACCAAGAAGGCCGCTGGAAACAAAATCTGACAAGATGGGGGATTAATGGATTATAGATCCCACTGATACCCAGTGTGAGTGCGGTGCTCCTGACCAAACAATGGCCCACTTACTACAGTGCCCAAAGTGACCCGTCACATTCACCTTAGAGGACATTAAACGCCACTAATGCTGCGATTAATGCAGCTCCTGGGCCCAAGCAGTGTAACCACGGATATGAGTCTAACACAAAAAATAGAACACAACCATCGATTCGAAACGAAGAAGACCACTTTATCATAATCACAAATGCCATCTCTTTAAATATGTATATAATAAATTGAAATAAACTGCAGCCTGAAAATAAAACTATAAATGAGTGTATACTCGTAGGTAGGTTGTAGGTTTTACGAAAATAACAACATCTATTTTTTTTACAAATTGGTGCCTTAAAATAATCATTTGACTGTGAAATATAAAAATAGTTTGCTTGTTTGTGTTTGTTTGTTTGTATGTAACTTAATGTCTTCATAACCACGCGGACGAAGTCGCGGGCAACAGCTAGTAAACTATAATAGCAATTCACCAATCGACGTCTTTGTCGATAGCCTACGTTAGTAGATCTACACAAGGACATCACCAACTCGTCGCGAGACACAGCGACCATACCTACTACGCGATGTGTCCGCATAAATAAACTGTCGTTTGGTTACCTATTTGTACATTGCTTGTCCCAGTCACTTAGCGACATACTTAGGTAGTGGTTAAGGAGCAATGTATCTACTACAAAATAGTGCGTGGAGTCCCTCCACGCGGAAGAAGTGAAACTTCGTAATGTGGAAATGAAAATAGGAAGGATACTACGCATGCGTATGGTAGCGTTAAACTTTTGACGCAACCAAGTCGCATAAGAAGTTTCACTTCAAAAATAGTACAGTCGCTGTGATATTTGGAAACAAAAATAGCGTAGTAAAGTCAAGACATATTTTTAGACTTTTTGTTTTTTTCTGATTTTAAAGACACATGTAGTAAAATAGTTGTTTGTACCTACGATATATGATTGGCGAAATCATGGAAATGATTTACAAAGTTTTTATTTTCGACGGCAAAACGAACCTTGTGTGGGTTTCTTGGACTGGAATTGCTCGCGAGCAAGGGTGGCTGACTGCTCCTCGGTACATAACAGAGATCTTAGAGGAGCAGGTTGTCCCTTATGCGGGTTTTGTTGGCACCGCATTAATTGTAACTACCTGCAAGAAGTTGGGATCCCTGTTATGCGCTGGCCGGCGTGAAGTCCAGACCTGAACCATATTGAGCACCTTTGGGATGAACTGAAACGGCGAGTACGGGCACGTGGTCCTGCCCCTACCATTCTCCAAGACCTCCAAGATGCCGTCGTTGAAGAATGGTACAGTATTCCTCAAGAGACTGGTGTCACATTAATTAGGTCCATGAGAGAACGCATGGAAGCAGTCATCAGGGTTAGGGGAGGTAACACTAGGTTTTAAGTTGTTTTTAACGACTTTGTTGTAATTTTTGATGACAAAATAAAATTTAACTTTTTAATCATTTGCATTAGCTTGCTTTTTTATTTCCTGGTAAACAAAAAACCATATCTATTGATTTATTCTGTAAATTAATTGCCTTTCCAATGATACCATATAGTCATATGTCTACCGTTGATTAATAGGGTTAAAATGAGTTTGAAGGGAATTCTTAACGAGGTGCGATTTTTGTGACGCCGAGTGTATGTTTCATTCATGTCTTTGAAAAAATAATAGTCGAAATAAAAATACAAGAACTAAATATTATATGAATCATTTTCTGGGAAACGAAATTCTATGAAATTTCTGTCGGCGAAACAAGGGGACACCGTCCAAAATACTAGTATACATAGTGATAAAATTTAAATTCAGTGTTCTTTTTCAGGACAAACCTCTCCCTGCTGCTGAAGAAGTTAGTGATTGCACTTTGAACAATAGAAACAAATCTACTGATCCTGAATCTACAGTAGCCACCACTGTCAATGAAAGGGGTTCTAAAGCACTTCGTAACAAAAAGGCAGCAACTATGAAGAATGCAGGGCCTCCTAAGAAGCAGAGCAAAATAGATTCAAATTGTGAGGAAAGTGTTTCACTGCTTGGAAACATAGTTGATCCGACTGTGTATAAAGAAGATGAATATGATCGCTTTGCGTTGCATATTGCAGCCCAACTTAAGAAATTACCAGAAAGAAGTTTTATTTTATTACAAGATCAAATACAAAGTGTTCTTACAAAAGAAAGACTAAAACATGTGGTATGTTCATTTTCGTCGCCTGGAGAAACTACACGCGCATGTTCTTACTCGCATCATGGATCCTTGCCAAGCACACCGCCAGCGTCACTGCAAGTAACAGACCAACCAACCGTCACATTGACAGGTCAAGAAGATTCTAACATGGGTTTAACATCTCAAATAATAACCCAAGAGCCCACCTACGAAATATACGATTCATCATCTGACTGTGATATAACAATAATATCTGAACAGCAACTTACAGGCGGCGACTTGTATTCTGTTGAATATCAACAGAATACAAGTGATAACCCAAAAACAGACCAATAACGACAACGTGCTACAAAGGGCGGTTCAATAAAATATATTTTATACTCAATGATTCTTTCTGATTCGTTTATTTTTATTGTTGTCTTAAAGTCATTGTAAATGTTAGTTTCCAAGTTCGTAGGGCATCAAAAAAACACGTCCTCATCGCTCTGAATGGGACAAGTGCCCAAAAGGCTAGCAGCATTACCACTTGTGTGTGGCAATGCTAATTTCTTTTGACCAAGAAAAGCCAGCGCTCTGGTACATGTAGAGTCAACCAGTCAACCATGTCCCTAAAAATAAGGTGAGCACTCGGGCCACGTGGCCCTAGTGTTTCAACTCCGAACGGCTTAAACATATAACTTCCTAAAGCCTATTATATTTGTGCCGATTTACGACGTGCTAGGAAGTTAGAGCAAGGATGTCGACACAAGTTGCATCCCACACCAAAGGCCTACCCAACTTCCACGGCATATTATTCAGTCTAGTCTCTTTCCATCGTCACGTGCCTTTAGGTTCTAACCATAGATATCAGAGAGATATGCCTTCATTCCATATTTGTCAAATTCAAGTGTCGCCTAATTTTTCTTTTGTTTTTACTCACACAAAAACAAAGGAAATAGATACGGCACACACTATACTATTTTCGCACGTACACAATAAAATATCCGTGGTATACACATGCTCAAAAGGGTTGAGCGCTAGAAAGTATATCTATACTTTATACCTATTCAGTGCCTGTATCTACAGGCCATTTCATCAAAATTGATCCAGCCCTTTTTGAGAAAATCAACAAATTCCTAAAAAAATACTTAGACGACGTTTTAGTTTCTTCAATCTTTGGAGGACTTACAATCTCTTTTAAGTGTGTCGCCGTTTCTTAATGGATTTGGATGTTAAGGCAACACTAAAAAGCGAAAAATAAAAAGCTTTTTCCAAAAAAAGAAAACCGCCTTCAAAAACTAAAAAGTGATAAATAACTTTAGCACAGAATTCACATTAGTTTACTTTCGGAAGTCGGTGGCGGTGGCTTTGTGTTTGTTGTTTTGTATTGCCACCGACTTCCGAAAGTAAACTAATGTGAATTCTGTGCTAAAGTTATTTATCACTTTTTAGTTTTTGAAGGCGGTTTTCTTTTTGCATTTGATTTTCGCTATCGCGAACCTGACGGTTTCGTTTTATTATTTTATATTAGCTTTTATTTTTTCGCTTACAGATCTATATGTCATTCGTTAAGTGCATGTTAGTCTTAGTACCTATCTATTAGCTCAGTTTCTTTTTTACTTTCTATAAGTATTGTAATAATTAAAAATTTAAAAGTACTAGGTATACTTTTTTTGATCCTAATATACCTACAACATAGTCAAATGATCACTCCTTTTTAGGGTCTCTTATTCTGTCTGTAATTTATTTGAAATTATGAAGGTACATATTCCTGGCTCCCGTACGGAGCCTTTCGTGTGCAGTTCATACACCGCAACGGCGTCGCCAGCCGGTGGCCCAGGGGGGTGGGGCAAGTTGAAATATGGACGACTAGCACATTTCCCGCGACTTTAGATTTCGTACGTGTGCGTTACCCCAGCAAAATAATGTCGAAAATAGTAATTTAAATGTTACAGGCAATTAGTTCTCCAGCTTCTGTAATTGTTGCGCACATTTTTAAATTTGTTGCACATATAGATTTTGAGTTATTCCACAAAAAAAATTCCTGCTGGGGTAACGTTACCGCAGCCAGACATTTTCTTTTATAATGGGAATATTGAAATAAATATTAGCCATATAATTAGTAGTCTAGACGAGGTAAATGTTGCAACTTATTTTGTATTTGTTCTTCCTTCGACTGCGATGTTATCCAAGATTTTGCTGGAGTAACGTTTGTGGTTTTGCTGGATCTCCGAAACGGATAAGCAGATTCTTATCATCTTTTTTACATGACTTCTTAAGAATTAGTTTGAATTAGTGGGGAAATAAAAAAACAAAATTAATGCACCATTCAAAGGTTAATTAATTAAATATAAAAACACTTCAATAGGTCCTAACACTTTGAATAAGAGCTCGAAAGACTTACTTTAAACGTTGTTTTGTAGCTTGTATCTGTCTTCAAATGTATGTGAAGTTTCATTAGTATCCTGTTAGTAATAAACAAATTATGATGAAATTCAGTTCTCCACTTTGACGGTCATAATGCGCGCTTAGTTATTTGGCCTCCGATAACCCTGTATGTGAATATATAAACTAAATGATATATCAATAATTAGTTACTTAGTTCAGTTATATTCCTGTAAAATTTCAGCGTAGTACATACAATAATTAACGAGATAATAAAATAAAAGCCATTAGGAAGCGCAACACCGTGATAACCCGACTATATTAAGGTGGTTACAAAAAAGTGACCGCGCAGTACATTATGCTACCTTCTAAAATGTTTAGTATAATACACCTTACAAGTTCGGTACAGACGCGTACACTGTTCAATACTCGATGTGATTTTGAAATAATTTAAGTCATTTTTAGAATACAACTATCCGTATTTAGCTAGGAAAAACTATTGTGATTTTTTAAATTAGACTATAAAACAGTGGGGCTTACTGTAAGCACTTTACTACTTACATTGTGATGTTATATTATATTACCATCACTTTGTGATTTTTAAACGATATATGTAAGTATTAGTAGGCATAATGTGAACTTAAAACATTTATTCTATATCTATTATTTTCTGCGATGGTTTTAAATCTTAATTTATATTTTAAAAGTGAAGATTTGTATTACTAAAGACAAAGTGTAAAGTAAAATTTAAAAAGTAATGGAAAATGCCATAAGAACAGTATTGCTACCTGTGATTGTTTTAAAGTTTTATCAATATTTTGAAAGTTTTATTGAAATGATTATTTTACCTGTAAATAAAATTTAATAACACAAATTCAAAACACTTGTGTACACATCCGTACTAAACTTGTAAACCTATCCTACATATTTAAGAAGGTAGCATAATGTACTGCGTGGTCGCTTTTTTGTAATCACCTTAATATGGTCGGGTTATCACGGTGTTGCGCTTCCTAATGGCTTTTATTTTATTATCTCGTTAATTATTGTATGTACTGCGCTGAACTTTTACAGGAATATAACTGAACTAAGTAACTAATTATTGATATATCATTTAGTTTATATATTCACATACAGGGTTATCGGAGGCCAAATAACTAAGCGCGCATTATGACCGTCAAAGTGGAGAACTGAATTTCATCATAATTTGTTTATTACTAACAGGACACTAATGAAACTTCACATACATTTGAAGACAGATACAAGCTACAAAACAACGTTTAAAGTTAGTCTTTTGAGCTCTTATTCAAAGTGTTAGGACCTATTGAAGTGTTTTTATATTTAATTAAATAACCTTTGAATGGTGCATTAATTTTGTTTTTTTATTACCCAACTAATTCTAACTAATTCTTAAGAAATCATGTAAAAAAGATGATAAGAATCTGCTTACCCGTTTCAGAGATCCAGCAAAACCACAAACGTTACTCCAGCAAAATCTTGAATAACATCGCAGTCGAAGGAAGAACAAATACAAAATAAGTTGCAACATTTACCTCGTCTAGAGTACTAATTATATGGCTAATATTTATTTCAATATTCTCATTATAAAAGAAAATGTCTGGCTGCGGTAACGTTACCCCAGCAGGAAATGTTTTTGTGGAATAACTCAAAATCTATATGTGCAACAAATTTAAAAATGTGCGCAACAATTACAGAAGCTGGACAACTAATTGCCTGTAACATTTAAATTACTATTTTCGACATTATTTTGCTGGGGTAACGCACACATTTCGTACTTCCCACAAACGCAACGCCCCGCTAGGCCACTAAGCCCCCTTTGAGGAGTAAGTAAAAAAAAAAATTAACATCAATTTATATTTTTATTGGCATTTTTGCCTACTTTCAAGTTGATAAGTTAAAAAAAAAAAAGATTTTTCGTACAACTCCCCTTTGGTGTTGAATTTGGTGCAAATGTCAACATAGACAAAACATAAAATTTGACGTTACCTATTATTATTTTACCTACCCTTCAAAAGGGGCCAATCGGGGTTTGTGTTTTTAGGAGAAGTAGGGGGTTGGATCTACTATCTGAAAGCAGGGGTTGGGGGTAAAAAGTGTTGAAGTTGGTAGGGGTTAGGTCCCGATTATAACGCTACCACTCTCATTAACTGGAATTGCGTAATTTTCGAGAAATTAATAAAATTAGTAACTAACCTCGAATCACATCATAACACAAAAAAAGCGAAAACGGAACGTTCAAATGGGCAATTAACAACCAAATCTGTTAAAATATATTGCTTGTGGTGTAAAATATCGTGCAAAATTGATAAAACAGAACGTAAAAAAAAGAAATGACATAATTTGTGTCTTGTGTCAAACTCTTTAGACAGAAAGAACTTAGGATATAGGGGGCATCAGGGGCACCCCGAGGTTTGGTTGGTTACTTTCCTTAAAAGCCTGCGCGGGGCTCCGTCGACCTGACGTCGACCGCGCCTTTGTGCCAATTTTCGTAACCGTTGCAAACACTCGACGACGCCTTTTAGGCAACCCCTGCTTGCAGATACTACATTTTTACCGAAGTAGGTACGAAATCTGCGCAGGCAAAGTCGCGGAAAAAGTGCTAGTTAAAAATAACGGATTTCCTATACAAACATTCATCCCTATTTTGCTGGAATTTCAAAAAAAGCTGAAGTAGGTTTTTTTTTTATTTTCAATCAAAAACCTGTATGTTTATGAATCGAACTACAAAAATGACGTGTGCGTTACCCCAGCAAAATAATGTCGAAAATAGTAATTTAAATGTTACAGGCAGTTAGTTGTCCAGCTTTTGTAATTGTTGCGCACATTTTAAAATTTGTTGCACATTTAGATTTTGAGTTATTCCACAAAAACATTTCCTGCTGGGGTAACGTTACCGCAGCCAGACATTACCTTTAATAATGGGAATATTGAAATAAATATTAGCCATATAATTAGTCGTCTAGACGAGGTAAATGTTGAAACTTATTTTGTATTTGTTGTTTGTTGTTTGTAGATGACAAATTTGATCAACTTTTTTACATGACTTCTTAAGAATTAGTTTGAATTATTTGGGTAATAAAAAACCAATAAGAATGCACCATTCAAAGGTTATTTAATTAAATAGGTATAAAAACACTTCAATAGGTCCTAACACTTAGAGCTCGAAAGACTTACTTTAAACGTTATTTTGTAGCTTGTATCTGTCTTCAAATGTATGTGAAGTTTCATTAGTATCCTGTTAGTAATAAACAAATTATGATGAAATTCAGTTCTCCACTTTGACGGTCATAATGCGCGCGCAGTTATTTGGCCTCCGATAACCCTATATGTGGATATATAAACTGAATGATATATCAATAGTTAGTTGCTTAGTTCAGTTATATTCCTGTAAAATTTCAGCGTAGTACATACAATAATTAACGAGATAATAAAATAAAAGTCATAGGAAGCGTAAAATCGTGGTAACCCGCACACAAAAATGACCGAGTCTCATACATATTTCATTTTCAAAAATACACCCTTAGGGGTTGAATCCCGAAATCCCTTCTTAGTGCTCGCCTACATGATAAAAAGAACGCGTTTACATTCCCAATTCCAGTAGGTTCGGCTGTGCGCCGATACATCAGTCAGACAGTCAGTCAGTTTCTCCTTTTATTTATATAGATGGGAAGAGTATGATTTTAAATACAGTTAAAAGCACATGAAGCTTTACACTGATAGTGCGAGTATTTTATTAATTGTACAGTCAGGAGCAGTGGCGGGGCAAGACCTAAATTTGATGTGGGCAAGACAGATTTCGCGAGGCCCTGTTCTGTGGCGACCTGAAGACGGATTTTATAAAATAATTAAAAAAACAAAACAATTAACACTGCCAAGTTATTATTAAAAAAAAAAATAAAAAAATAAATTTAGATTAATATTAATTAGTAATATGTACTATGTAATCTTTCAGCTTTTCTTTTTCTTTTTGCTGGTCCAGACTCCCATTTTCTTCCAATATCTGTATCTCGGCCGGATTATTTCAGTCAGGCTGCTTCCGCTTTCTACGTAGTTCAGCGTTACGAGGCATGCCTTTTAAGTTCTGTCGTTTCCATATTTCCCGGCAATTTTGAATTTGGAACTGTTATATATTCTCAAAACAGTTGAAAGTATTAGGATTAATGGTATTGTTTAGTCAGCGTCGATTGGAATCTGTCAGGTTACGTACAAAAATGAATCTTTCTAAGGAAAATGTTCGTGCAATAATTTTCTACAACTTTAGAAGAGGCCTGACACTGCTTCAGTGTTTTGAAGAGCTAACATCTGTGTTCAGTGATGAAGCCCTATGTCTGCGGACTCACGAACGCTGGTATTTAGAATTCCAGCGTGGACATACTAGTGTTAGTGACAAATCTCGCGAAGGACGCCCAAAATCAACCTTCACTGAAGATAACATCATTGCTGTGAGAAAACTAATTCTCGAAGATCGTCATGTGACGTATCGAGAGATAGAGGCTTTATTAGGCATCTCAAGGACAACCATTCAGAAGACCTTGCATGAAGCGCTTGGTGTGAGAAAGCTAGTTTGCCGTTGGATACCGCATCTGCTTTCCGACGATCACAAGGCGGCGCGCGTCAGATGGTGTAAGAAGAAAACTCTACAAAGGTTCAACCGAGGAGAGTCAAATCACGTCTACGACATCATCAGTGGTGACGAATCTTAGATCTATGCCTACGATCCTGATTCCAAACAACAATCTACAATCTGGGTCTTTCAAGACGAGCCAAAGCCGACTACAGTGTTCGTTCTCGAAGCACTTCAAAGAAGATGGTGGCCACGTTCGTTGGAAAAACCGGCCATGTTGCGACTATTGCACTTGAAGATCGTAGAACGGTTAACGCAGAGTGGTATACCACAGTTTGTTTACCACAAGTCATCGCCGAACTTCGAAAATCTAACTCAAAGCGACGCATCATCCTGCACCACGACAACGCAAGCTCACACAGCGCTCGTCAAACGATTGAGTATTTGAAGCAAGAAAAAGTAGAAATTCTTGACCATCCTCCATACAGTCCTGACCTAAGCCCTAACGATTTCTTTACATTTCCTAAAATTAAGAAAAGTCTTCGTGGTCAAAGGTTCCAGTCCGGTAAAGAAGCAGTCGACGCTTTCAAGTCAGCCATTTTGAACACCCCCACTTTAGAGTGGAATAAATGTTATAATAACTGGTTTGAGCGAATGGAAAAGTGTATTAAGCTACGTGACGAATACTTTGAAAAAACAAGAAAAAGTACTTTAAGGTTCTAGTTATGTTTTTTTCTTCAAACGACAAAACTTAAAAGGCATGCCTCGTATTTCCAATTTTGTTTTACAGTTAAGGGTTGTGTCTTGTTGCTGGACTTCAAGTAGTTCTACAAACTCCGCTTCCGTTTTACGTACGATTTTTCTGTAGTCTCCCTGGTTTTTCTACATCCTATTAAAAACAATTAGAAGCCCCCCAAATGTTTCTCTGCGTTCAATCCATATATGAACCCAGCATTTTCGCTTCTTATGAATTGTGAGCGTAATCAGCATTTAGTTTGCTAACTCTGCACATGCTAACCGAATACACTGCTTTGGACGCGAGCGATGAATAGACGATATATTTGTATTTAGGGCACCAACAAACTGTCGAAATTCTCGAGTAGACCTCGCTGTGTGTGACAGAGGCACGCAGCAAATTGTCGCAGCGAGTAATCGCTGTGTGTAACCGAGGCAAAATATAACCTCGTGTGATTTTAGGTACAATAATTTCCAAACCAAATTTCGTTCACGTGGGACAATCTCAATCCAGACTAGCCAAGTATGCAGAAAATAAGTATTATAGTTTACAAGTGTGTTCGCAAACACAGGTGCACTCCCTCTTCCCTCACTCATAGTTCGATGGGACGGCAATCCGAAACGACCGAGGAGAGTTCAGGCGCAGGACCAACGGCTTTACGTCCTTTTCGAGGCATGGGGGTGTCACACCACAAACTTTCAACCTCGCTGTTGCTGTAGGTAATGGAAAAACTCAACCATCACCACCACTTTACCCGAACTGGGAATCGAACCCAAGACACCACGCTCAGCAGCAGGGGCGTGTGATATTATGATCACATTGTAAACACAGTTCAAGTCTTACACTTTCTCAACCTCTGATAAAAAACAAAAAGAAATTCGCTTGGATATTATTTACAAAAAGAAAGAGTCATAATACTTATTTTTTTATGGGTATAAATATATTGATTACCAAAAAATACTTTAGGATCTTAAGCTCCCTTACCAAAAAAATATTCTAAATTATACCGTATGTACCAAATGGTCACCAAGTCTTAGTGTGCAAAATAACCAAAATCTTTTGGACCCCCCTGGGGCGGATGGTTAGGTTAGGTTAGAACTGTGAATCAAATCGCTTTTTACAGTCAAACTCATACATTTCTACAATACTTTAGGAAACACCATTTTGGTGACCATTTACTATTTTTGGTTTTATTTTATTTACTATTATTGATGATCATTTAGTAGATCTGGAGGTTCGTTAAACATAAGCCTTTTTTATGTTTGAGCACGCGTAACTTTTTTCAGTGTAGTCCGATTTTGAAGCTATTGCATAGCTTTTATCGCGGGCTTTGAGCGCGGCGACCGAATTAAGAAATTCCGTAACGAAAATAAAACCTGACACCCCCACTCCGCCTACCATATAGCTCGGCCGAGCGTTCGCTTAACGTGTATTATGTATATGGTATATTTAATCATTATATATATGTAATATAATTATATGGTACGGGGTGGCGGGACTGGGGGTGTAGGGGAGTGGGGGTGTAGGGTACGGGTAGGGGGGGCAGGGAGGGTAGGTGTACCCACGGAACAGATATTTATCTGTTCCGTGGGTGTACCTATGTATATCTATACTAATATTATAAAGAGGTATTTGTTTGTAACTTTGTATGTAGGGGGTAATCTCCAAAACTACTTATCCGATTTCAAAAATTCTTTCACCAATAGGAAGCTACGTTATCCCGGAGTGCTATAGGCTATAAAATATATTGATATCATGCTTATTAGCTGAGCTATCACAATTTTTGTCTAGCCAGGCGGAAAGAAATACCTCTTAAAACGAAGTTTTTTGCATACGCTGCCTAAACAGTTTTATATAATTGTAAACAATGTTTGGCAACTTGGTCCGCCTTAAATGGTGCTATAATAAAGTCCGCGACACCATATTTCTATCTTTTATATTTTAGCAGATATAGTAGCTTTTATGTATTAAAAAAGGATTATTCGACATACCATACATACGTTTGGATGATTTTTAAACAATGAAATATTAAACCTTACCAACAAAAATAATATTATGATCACAAGGACATCATAGAGATAAAATTTACCCCTTACAGTATGCCAATTGGTTAAATAGTTTCGAAGATAATACAAAATTACTAAATTGCAAAATTCCGTCTAACATTCAGGCACCGCATTAAGTAGAACATGCTTTGTACGGATATTTTCATATTCGTTTACCTATAGCACACCAGGAAAGGTGCGACAAGGTGCCTAAAATCCACGGCCATGCGTGGATTTTGGGCAGCTTGCCGCACCACGAAGCAACTCTGTAATACCGACGAATTTGGCTTTGAAAAACTATGTTGTAGTCATGACGTTCCTCACTATTATACATGGGCTAATAACAAGTTCTCAAGACTAACGCGCTTACCCGGCATAAAAAGAGATAAAGCCTTGGGAAGAGTGTACGTTATACGGACGTATAACGTACACTCTTCCCAAGGCTTTAATAAAAAAAAAATGTGTGCGTTTCGACCGCGCGGCCACGGCGATATTTCGAAAAATAAACTTTTCCAAGATTATGTAAAATTTTGTAAAAGTTGATTCCCAAAACCATAAATTTGTCGAAGATATGGTTAAAAACTTATAAGGGTTTGAACGTGGCCGCGCCATTGAAACGCGGAGAACCGCGCGGCCACGGAGATCTTTAAAACTAAGCGTAGCAGAGACCTAAAATTCAGGTAAATAACAGATTGAATTTGTAGAAAAAATGTAAAAATACAGAAAAAAATCCTAGGTTTATATTTTAGGAGCTGCAAGACAAAAACCCCATGGCCGCGCCATTGAAACGGTGAATAACACTCTAGCGCCGATATCACGCTGAAAATGCATCGCAGACGTCTGAAATTCATTGTAAAATCTAGATTTGAATTTGTCGAAAATGTAAAAAATATGCAAAAAATACCTAGGTTTAGATTTTAGGAGCTGTAAGACTAAAACCCCATGGCCGCGCCATTGAAACGGTGGAAAACACGTTATTGCATGATTTCGACAATTGTCCCACAAAAAAATGTAAGGTCTCAATCAGAAAGCTTTTACCTTAGAATTTTGTTGCGCACCACGTACGCTGCCCAACTTCGTTCGAAGGTTTAAAAACTCAAAACGGAGTTGTCAAGGAGACTTGTCAAGCTGCTTGCCGGGACAGAGGTTTGCTGGAAAGTGATGATCACTGGGATTTTTTAAGAGAAGCTTCAATGTTGCAATGTTCATTAAAAGTAATTGAGTAACTAGCTGACCCGACCGACGTTATCCTGTCCCTATCTAGCTACCTACCTACCGTACCAACTTACCTACCTACCCTACCAACTTACCTACCTACCAACCAACCTACCCTACTAACCTATCTACGTAGGTAGGTACGTAACGGCTTAGGTAGGTACCTACCCTACCAACCTGCCTACCAACCCCACCAACCTACCTACCTACCTACTCCACCAACCTACCCACCTACCCTACCAAACAACCTACCCTACCAACCTACCTCCGTACCCTACCATACACATCTACATACCAATCTACCTACCTACCACAATTTTCTCGCCGCTTAAACCTTCCCTGGACTTCCACAAATATTTCAAGACCAAAATTAGCGAAATCGGTTTAGCCGTTCTCGAGTTTTAGCGAGACAAACGAACAACGATTACTTTTTTATTATATGGATTTGTAGTGATACTGCCATTTCGTCAGGGATATCTTTAAAGACGATTTCTGTGAAGACGTCAGACTCGGAGTTCGACGGCAAAATCAGAACTTTACCGTGCCTTTTAATGATGATAATATATTATGTACAATTAAGGTTTAATACAAATAGAAAATAAACTTCGTGCAATGTGCAGAAAATGATACAATAGATACAATGTTGGTAAATCCGTATCAGTGAATTGGCTACTTTTGTGAATGATTTGCTGAAGTCGGTCACAAATCCAAGGCTATTGATGTAATGATGGACAGCATAACGACCAATTAAGGCAATACCAACCGACCAATAAACATTTATTTTGGACACTACAGGTGGCATATGGAAAACATTTCTTGCTAATTTAATATTTCTATATTATTATATATTTTAAATCTTAATCCTGAAAAAATTGCTCTGACAGTAGCTCCATCAGGAATTGCAGCTACTTTATTAAGGGACGGTAAAACTCTCTCTACTTTCTCTCTACTCTCTACTTTCAGACTCCCATTGACAGTTTCATTGTAGCAACAGTCGGTATGTTCGATACGCGTACGAGTGGATCGCACACGATCCTGACCTTAAATATTTACTAGATAGAGACATTCGTTGGCTTTGCTCAAGGGATGACATCCCACAATTAACGATACAATCCATGAAATCAATATTGTAATTTTACAAAAAGCCCCCGGCCAACTCTAAAGTGATCTGTAAGTAAAAATCTACAAGTGTGTGTAATATCGAGGATGCAGTCCACTATCCACCAGAATTTGTGAACTCCCTTCAATTCATCTGGCCTGCCACCTCACGAACTGCTATTGAAAATCGGAATAGCTAACATGCTTTTAAGGAATTTAAGCCCACTTAACCTGCGTGTTCGACCGCGCGGCCACGGCGATATTTCGAAAAAAAAAACTTCCAAGATTATGTAAAATTTTGTAAAAGTTGATTCCCAAAACCATTAATTTGTCGAAGTTATGGTTAAAAAGTTAGAAGGGTTTGAACGTGGCCGCGCCATTGAAACGCGGGGAACCGCGCGGCCACGGAGATCTCTAAAACTAAGCGTAACAAAGACCTAAAATTCAGGTCTAAAATCTAGATTTGAATTTGTCGAAAATGTAAAAAATATACAAAAAATACCTATGTTTATATTTTAGGAGCTGTAAGACTAAAACCCCATGGCCGCGCCATTGAAACGGTGGAAAACACGTTATCGCTGATATCTCGCTGAAAAAGCATCGCAGAGGTCTGAAGTTTTTTGTAATACCTAGATTTGAATTTGTCGAAAATGGAAAAAATATACAAAAAATACCTAGGTTTATATTTCAGGAGCAGTAGTGCGGTATCGTGTAAAAATAAGTTTTGATTATCTATCGAAGAAAGTATTAGTGAGATTTTTTTTTATAAACAACACCTATTAATATGTAGAACTACCGATAATATGCAAAACATATTTTTTATTCATAATACAAAGCCTTGCAATGTGTTTTGAATATTTCGATAGGGACACCATGCCTTGTTGTTTACAGAAAACTTTCCACCTGTTGTAATAGAAATCATGTCTATTGAGATTTAAATAAGGAGACGTGGAGATGGTTTTAATGTTTTTATTTACTTCCAAACTATTACTTCAACATAGATTTTTATTATAGACACGCACAAGGAAAAACATCTTAACTCTTAGCAGCAAAAGATGGAGTCGAAGGGACCATAGATTATCTATGACATTTCTTTAACTTTTTAATTTCTTATGTTGCCAGTTAACACCGTCCCTCAAAATAAGAAATTAAATTACATATTATCCAACATTTTAAAATGTATGAAATTTTTAGTTATACAGTTTACATTTCACTTTTACACATTAATGAAATTGCCTTATACACTTCTACACATTTACTCTACAGTACTTTATATTTTTACCATACAATCAAAAAAACTTTCAACTTATATCAATTTTAAATATCCCCTTAGTTTAACAAATGTATGGCCTGACAAAGGTTTAGTTAGCAAATCTGCTACTTGTTCTGATGTTTCTATATAACTTAACTTTATTATACCTTCTACAATTTTTTCACGAATAAAATGGTGCTTAATATCAATGTGTTTCATTCTTTTATGTAAAACTGGATTTTTTGCAACTTTAATTGAACTTTGGTTATCCTCATACATTAATACATATTCAACATTAATAGAAAAATCACTTATTAATTGTTTAAGCCAACAAGCTTCTGCTGTAGCCATACTAAGTGCCATGTACTCGGCTTCTGTCGAGGACAAAGCTACGGATGGTTGCTTTCTAGTACACCATGAAACAGGAGAACCAAATATTTTAAAAACAAAACCAGCTGTTGACCTTCTGTCAACCAAATCACCTCCCCAGTCAGAATCTACATAGCCAACAATGATAGACTCATTCTTGTTTCTTTCAAAAACTAAACTTAAGTCAATTGTGCCTTTAATATAATATGGTCTAATAGATGACTAAGATATTAAAAATCAGGGTAATATTATACTTTACTTTACAGTGGGAATTAGCTCGCTAAGTGGGAATATGCAACCACTTTTTTTCTTGACTTCGATTTATGTGATTTTTAAAGAAATAAAGATATATTATTATGTTTTTGTATCTCTTCGTTTCATTTTAATTCAATTTAGAATCCTTGGGACATGATTTCTATTTAAACAGGTGGAAAGTTTTCTGTAAACAACAAGGCATGGTCACCCTATCGAAATATTCAAAACACATTGCAAGGCTTTGTATTACGAATAAAAAATATGTTTTGCATATTATCGGTAGTTCTACATATTAATAGGTGTTGTTTATAAAAAAAAAACTCACTAATACTTACTTTCTTCGATAGATAATCAAAACTTATTTTTACACGATACCGCACTACTGCTCCTGAAATATAAACCTAGGTATTTTTTGTATATTTTTTCCATTTTCGACAAATTCAAATCTAGGTATTACAAAAAACTTCAGACCTCTGTGATGCTTTTTCAGCGAGATATCAGCGATAACGTGTTTTCCACCGTTTCAATGGCGCGGCCATGGGGTTTTAGTCTTACAGCTCCTAAAATCTAAACCTAGGTATTTTTTGTATATTTTTTACATTTTCAACAAATTAAAATCTAGATTTTACAATGAATTTCAGACGTCTGCGATGCATTTTCAGCGTGATATCGGCGCTAGAGTGTTATTCACCGTTTCAATGGCTAAAATATAAACCTAGGATTTTTTTCTGTATTTTTAAATTTTTTTTACAAATTCAATCTGTTTTTTTACCAGAATTTTAGGTCTCTGCTACGCTTAGTTTTAAAGATCTCCGTGGCCGCGCGGTTCTCCGCGTTTCAATGGCGCGGCCACGTTCAAACCCTTATAACTAGTTATAACTTTTTAACCATAACTTCGACAAATTTATGGTTTTGGGAATCAACTTTTACAAAATTTTACATAATCTTGGAATAGTTTTTTTTTTCGAAATATCACCGTGGCCGTGCGGGCGAAACGCACACACTTAACCTGTGCAATGGCAAGGACATAAAAGATTTAAAAGATAACTTAATTGTAGCGACCATTCTGATCGGACCAGGAGCTGGCCAGTTGGCGCAGATAAACAGCAGAATTGCAATGATTCCCACAAACCTGCCTATATCGTTCAAGCTACTCCAGTTTCCTGTAAAAAAATAAATTAAAAGTCCTAGGAACAAACATTATCTTTGGTTGGTTTTGACCCAAGAAAATAATGTTTTACCCATGAACAGTTTATCACGAGTTGGATCACCCAAAAACCAGACTATTTTGTTACTGGAAAATAAAACAACCTTAAACAGTGTAGGTATATAGAAAAGCTTTACCTGCCTACCTATCCTAAATAGTAAATTCTTTCACCTATAGAAAACTACAGTATCAGTTATACTTATGGGCTGTATTTTCAAAATCCACGCGGACAAAGTCGCGGGCAAAGTGCCAGTATTATATATATATATTTGTGATATATATAGATATATAATATATATAAAATGCTATGCAATAGCTTTACCGCGGCAGTCCCCGAGTGCCACACGTCTATTTTTTTTATTGGTAGAGTTAATACTAATTTCATGAAAATATTCCTTAAGTGTGGAGAATTAGTTAAGTGTTGACTTAATTTTTTTGGCGCCTTCATCGTTTCGTAATTAATTTGTACTTATATAGGAAGTAGGTACTAAAAAGCGTGAATAAAAAAGACAACCGACGCAAGTCTGTTTCTGTTTATTGTTTTGCATTGCCACCGACTTGCGAATTTAAAGTTAATTTTTACTTTTTACTTTATAAAGGCGGTTGTCTTTTTTGTTGCAAAACATACAGGCTGTCTCAAAAGAAAGTTCACATTTAAATCTTTTTTTAAAAGAAAAGTCTTAGCTTTATTGAAAAAATGTTTATTTTATATTGAAGTACACTGTTTGGGAATTTATTTTTTTAAAATAACATCGTCCAAATGTAAACCGTTGCGCTCTCGGCATTCATTTAGTCGGGCACTAAAATTGCCTATGACAGCTCGGCAGGTAGTCTCCGTGATGGCTGCCATTTCATCGCTGCCCATACGGTGACTTTGGGTGAATGTAGCGGTTTCTGATGTTTTTGTTTTGGGTTGGTTGCACTCCAGTAACGACAATTTTGCTTGTTTACATGCCCATTCAGGTGAAAATGGGCTTCATCGGAAAACAAGATGTTGGTGAACGTTGGAAAGTGAAATTTTAGTGCCCGACTAAATGAATGCCGAGAGCGCAACGGTTTACATTAGGACGATGTTATTTTTAAAAAATAAATTCCCAAACAGTGTACTTCAATATAAAATAAACATTTTTTCAATAAAGCTAAGACTTTTCTTTTAAAAAGAGATTTAAATGTGAACTTTCTTTTGAGACACCTTGTATTTACGTACGTTAGCAACCATATTAGTACGTGTAACATTTTTTCATTTCAATGACTAATTCGTCCTACACACGTCAAAGATTACTTGTACTAAGTAGTTCAAATTCGCGCAAGTAATGTAACATAATGTGTGGCCTGCATTTGGTTGCACATTTTATAGGTACATTTGCAATATGTAAAATAAGGTCGGAAAACTTTAAATCAAAATAGTTTTTTAGATGATAATGTGAAATAAATGTTAAACGATTGTTGTTGTTGTTCAGAGTATCACAGAACGTGGATCAACTAAATCTGGGGAATACTCTACCATTGCGCGGGGCGGTGGCGTGACGCGCTCCAACAATTCATTCAGTCGCGCTCGAGGCCTCAGAGCGTTTCCACGTCACTTTAGAGAGCGAGCGCATCGATCGACAATTAATTACCGTGTAAACACACTCTGCTGCATATATTATATAATTTCATTTATTAAGACAACAAAGATCCATTGGAAAACAAAGAAAGAAGACAGACAAAAAAGAGAAGAAAAACAAAGCATGTGACATTTTCAACATCTTGAATTTAATTCTACATAAAATTAATTTTATCTTGTAGTCCGGGAATGGCACTGAACGCCCTGCTTGGACTACCGCCTCTACATTTATATATACACAAGGAGGCGAAAGCAAGCATGTACAGGGCCAAGGTCCGGGGCAGTGGTTGCTGGCTCTCGCAGAAAATGAGGACCTTACAGGACTCAATATTGGACATGCCAGTTCTCGGCATGACAACTGATGTCATGCTAGTGCGGCATGTATTTGAGAAGCGATATTCCGTGGAAATTCCTTCAAGGGACTACTGGACCAAAAGCCAGCCACCTCAGGTGGCAGGCTGCATGATCTGGTACACGGACGGTTCCAAAATAGGATCCAAAGTAGGTTGTGGGATAAATGGAGTGCGGCCGAGGTTCAGCAAAAGTGTAAACCTGGGGCAGTACGCCTCCATTTTCCAAGCAGAGGTGTACGCCATCCTAGAATGTGCGGAAATAAATCTGCAAAGGCAATACGTCAACCTAACCATACACATTAATTCAGATAGCCAAGCTGCTCTACTAGCGCTGGACTCGAATTTAGTCTCATCGAAACTGGTAGAGGAATGCATGGCTAAACTCAACTCTCTAGGCAACAAGAATAGAGTAGTATTAAGATGGGTGCCTGGGCATGCAGGCATTATTGGCAATGAACGTGCCGATGAGCTTGCAAGGGCGGGGGCGCATATCACGCAACAGGGTCCGGAGCCCTTCTGTGGTATACCGAAAAGCCTAGCTCAGAGCACCCTGACTAAAGCATGCCTCGAAGCTTCCAGAAAGTTATGGAAGGAGTCTCCGGGCATGTTACACTCGAAAGCACTTATCAAAGCCTATGACAGAAGGCTTAGTAACCAAGTCCTAGCACTTAGTAGGAACAACTTGCGCATTGTAGCTAGAGCCACTACAGGACACTGCTGCTTAAACAAGCACATGTTCCACCTGGGGTTAAGTGCTACGCAAACCTGCAGACGCTGTAATGAGGCTGATGAAACGCCACTTCACCTTCTGGGGGAATGCGGAGCACTAATGCAGAAGCGCAACAATCATCTGGGCAAATACCTGTTAAGCCCGGATGAACTAATGGAGATCGCCCCAAAGCAGATCCTGCAGTTCATAACAGCTGCAGGATTTGGCGGCGATCTCTAACCAATACAAGCGGCGATCACAATAGACCAACTCTGGTCGCAGTGATATCACAGCCGAAAAAGCAAAAAAAAAAAACAACTACTGTTTTAGCAAATATTTAACTATTAGCACAGAATACTTAATAGTACTACGTATTAGATAAATAGATAAAGTAAAGATAAACTAGTAGATAAATGGGTAAACGAAAGGAGAGGTAGGTACTTATTATACGAAGAAAAGGAACCAAAATGTTCTTCTTTGACTGTTTACTACCGGAAATAATCGACTCAAGATTGGTCAGACAAATGCACGAACACAGAAAATTAAACAAAAAAAACTGAAGATCAGAAATGTATTTATTCAACACAATATTGACACGTAAAATTCATTGAAAATTTTAAAATAAAGTTATTTGAAAATAATTTTGTGTAGATATTCGAATTAAAACATAAAATAAAAAAAAACTTTGATATTTTTTTGTTTTCATTTTTACAATACATTTTTCAATTCTAATTTTGCATAAATTGTTTTATTTTCAGTTAGAAAAAATATGAAGTTTAGTTAAAAATAATGTAAGTACTAGAATTTACATGTTGCCATTTTTCTAAATGTAAGTTACCTACCAAGTTTTGATTTCCAACAGCACACGCGCGCGTCGAGCTGGTCCAAGCGTAACTGTGTGCGTGAAACGCACACAGCGGCACTCGCACGGCGCAGGGAGTGAAATAGGTACCTAATTTGCGCTTGCCGCTTATGCTCGACACAGTCTACTACGCGCCTGTAGGTAATTATTTCAAGGACAGGGCCGAGTCACAATACTGTTAGATATCTTTACTGTGTCACTAGCACAGTAAAGATATCTATACAGTATTCTATCTTCATACAAACGGTCGGAACGCGAGTCGTACCTACACTTTTTAAGTTAGTAGGGAAATTAGTATACCGACAGTCTCGAATGCGCCTCAGTGGCGAATATATTGGTTGCTTGAATTCGTCAATAACGCACCAAGAGATAACATTTTTTAAATTACCTGGGAACTCCGAAAGACTATATTATGTTCCTGAAACTTAATACACTATAAAAAAAATGACTTCCAGACTATAGGTACCTATACCTACCTACCTACCTAGACTATTAAAAAAATGGTAAACCTACTATAGTAGGTACGTAATTTGTTTCTTTTTTTAAAAGGTAAGTATTTCGCGTTTTCTACCGAGTAAAGTAGGTAGCTGGATTAATAAACAATTAAGTGGATAGGGTGAAAAAGCGACCTACCTACGCTCGCGTTGAAACGAACTGGTAAGTACCTACCTGCCTAGGTAGTTTCTTAGGCTAGGCTATCTATCTACCTACTTATGTACTAGCTACTTACATATATTACATTATAAAATGATTATGACAGTAAATGATAGGTACAGACGCCAGCTGCACATCAGGCCATTAAAAATTGACAAATTTCTCCAATTGAATATGAACCTTACTCTTTTGTAATAAAATTGAAAATCTATCAAAGAAATTTGACAGATTGTTGCTCCAGCTTGTGCTGGACTCTGTATCTACCTATTTAGTAAGATTTACTTTTAAGGTAAGATTTTGTAGTCGGTAGTTAGAGGTTTTGTCAGCTGTGTTTTGCATTTTGGTTAAGTAAGAAGTAGGTGTTGAAGTTTGTAAGGATTGCAGAATAAAGGGAAATATGTTTTTTGAGACGCCTTGAATGGCTGCGACTGAGGCGCAAATATCTTTCAGTCTGAAAATAAGGGTGGTTTTTTTATTAAACTTCTAACCAAAAACATAACATGCATTTTTATTGAACACTTCCCAATTCATTTATCTATTTCATTTTTTTTTATTAAATGAAAAATATTATATAGGTACCTATACTTACAATCAGAAAACTAAAAGGAAAATAAAACACTACAAATTTATAATCACAAAACTAGAACACACACTAGGAAGAAATTAAAATAATGTTCGCGAGACAACCCTATCGCACGTTAAGGTACCGCTCGCATGTAGGTAATTATTTCAAGGACAGGGCCGAGTCACAATACTGTATAGATATCTTTACTGTGTCACTAGTCTGTCATTAGGGTCGAAAATTGCAATAGTTGCACGCCTAGAGGCTTTACTCGATGGGTTCAGAAAGAAAGTGATTGGTGGCGCCATCTGTAACTACAAACACAACTTTCCTGATATCAATCCGCTTTCACGCTCCATGGCTCTATTTTATTTCAAAGACATTTTGTGTTACGTGCTTCCTGGCGCGAATTCATACCACACGCCAAATATTTTTTGTTATTTTATTTTGGTCCATATTACTTTTTATAATAGTACACTGTACACAGTCTATGGCGTCTTGAAATTCCGCTCACTTTGGTACATGACAATACTAGACGAGAATATCAGTGACATTAATAAATCTGTTTATGTGTTTTTGTTTTTCTGGCGTTCGACGCCGACATTTTTGATTTTTTGCAATAAACATGACTCAGAGCGAACTCAACTCACTGTTTTATTCAGATGTTTCGCATGCAGTCTATTAACACGAGGACCCAGTGTGCAAGAAATCGTATAATCCGGTGCGTATGTCTATTTTTTAATAATTTATTTTTTCCATTTACAATTTTTTTCTTTTTTTTTAATAACGTATCCCCTAGGAATTTCTCCTGTTGTGTGTCTGTTTACAAACTTAAAACTCGCAAACAAAGACTACCAGACCCGGAACAAACAATTTATTAATTTGTAAAAAAAAACGTAAGAATTTTTGAATTTCCTGGGCTACCTACCTACCTATTTAGGAAGTTTAAAATATGCAAACAGGTAGACTCTTCCCTGCCTTGGAAAGCACGTAAAACCGTTGGTTCCGGCTTTCATACCTACGATAGATATTTGACAGTCGTTGTATGGGTAGTCCGAAGCCAGAAAGTCTGACAACCAGCCAAGGGGTACAGTTACCGGCACGTAAGTTGGCAAGATATTTTGTAGTGGGGGAAGTTCGCGCATGTAAAAATGTATTCCCCCCAATTACACTGAGCCCCTGCCACTGCTCCTGCCGCTGCCGGAAATATTGCCTTATGCACTTCTGCGCGAGTATCGAAATGAGTGAGTGTTCTTAGGCACTCAGCCTTCATACTTCTTTATTGAACGACTCGCAACAATGGATGACGTCGGGGTTGCTGCGGCGACAGCATCTTGTCTCAAGGGCGTCGCCAGCCGGTGGCCCAGGGGGGGGGCAAGTTGAAATATAGAGGACTAGCACTTTTCCCGCGACTTCGTCTGCGTAGATTTCGTACTTCCCACAAACGCAACACCCCGCTAGGCCACTAAGCCCCTTTTGAGGGGTAAGTAAAAAAAAATATTAACGTCAATTTATTTGTTTACTTATGTTGGCATTTTTGCCTAATTTCAAGTTGATATGTTTAAAAAAAACCGGGCAAGTGCGAGTCGGACTCGTTCACCGAGGGTTTCGTACAAAGTAGGTACCCGCTACATATTCATACTTCCATACTTATCCATACTTCCATACCTACTAATATTATAAGTGCGAAAGTAACTCTGTCTGTTACGTTTTCACGACGAAACCGCTGAACCAATATTGATGTTTGGTGTGAAAATAGCTTGAACCCTGGGAAAGCACATAGGGTACTTTTTAATCCGGGACTTCGTCTGCATCTGCATTAACCGACATTCACACGGACCAAATCGCTTACAAAAGCTCATTGTAAATAAAGAATATATTTTTAGTGATTTAATGACAAATGAATAGTTTTCAGACTTTTCCCTGTATTAATAGTATAAGACGATAATACATGCCTAATTTCATAGTTCTAGGTCAACGGAAAGTACCCCCTATGTTTTGATTCCCTTGAGAGTGTCGAAATGTACGTTTTTTGCGACATAAACGGCCGTATCTTTTTTCACGTTAACTTAGAAGTTTGATTTTTTCACAGCTTCAAGGGACCGTGGACCTTAGTATATGGTTTTAATTTCAACTCGAAAGACAGACAGACAGACAAACCGACAGACAGACACACAGACGGACAACAAAGTGATCCTATAAGGATTTCGTTTTTTCCTTTTGAGGTGCGGAACCCTAAAAATAAGATTTGTCGTACAATTCCCCTTTGAATTTGGTGCAAATGCCAACATAGATAAAAAATTAAATTTGACGTTATTATTATTTTACCTACCCTTCAAAAGAGGCCAATCGGGCTTTTGTGTTTTTAGGAGAAGTAGGGGATTGGATCTAGTACCTAAAAGCAGGGGTTAGGTTAGGTTAGGTTAACCGGAATTGCGTAATTTTCGAGAAATTAATAAAATTAGTTACTAACCTTAAATCACATCATAACACATAAAAAGCGAAAACGGACCGTTCAAATGGGCGATTGACAACCAAATCTGTCAAAATATATTGTTTGTGGTGTAAAATATCTTGCAAAATTGATAAAACGGAAAGTAAAAAAAAGAAATGAAGTATTTTGTGTCTTGTGTCGAATTCTTTGGACAGAATAAACTTAGGTTTTCTTATAGGTCGACATCAGGGGCACCTCGAAGTTCGGTTGGTTAGGTCCCTTTAAAGCCTGTAGACAGAAATAGGAGCCCCGCTGTCGGGGCTCCGTCGACCCGAAGTCGACCGTCTTTGTGCCAATTTTCGTAACCGTTGCAGACAGTCGACGCCTTTTAGGCAACCCCTGCTTCCATATACAAAATTTTTACCGAAGTAGGTACGAAATCTGCGCAGACAAAGTCGCGGAAAAAGTGCTAGTTAAAAATACCGAATTTCCCATACACAAATTAATCCGTATTTTACTGGAATTTCAAAAAAAGCTGAAATACGTTTTTTTTTTTTTTCAATCAAAAACCTGTATGTTTCATGTATCGAACTTCAAAGATGACCAAGTTTCATACAAATTTCAATTCCAATTATACACCCTTAGGGGTTGAATCCCGAAATCCCTTCTTAAAAGTCCTCGCCTACATGATAAAAAGAACGCGTGTGAAAAATTTCACATTCCCAGTTCCAGTAAGTTCGGCTGTGCGCCGATACATCAGTCAGACAGTCGGTCAGTTTCTCCTTTTATTTATATAGATGGGAAGAGTATGATTTTAAATACAGTTAAAAGTACCTACATGAAGCTTTACACTGGTAGTGCGAGTATTTTATTAATTGTACAGTCAGGAATTAGTCTGGAGTTCTTAATCAAAAACCTCCTTCTCTCTTTTGAAGTCTATTAAAAAAAAAACTTTTCTTGGATCTCTAGGGGGGGGGGGGCATCTGCCCCTACCTGCCCCCCCCCTGGCGACGCCCTTTGCCAAGATCATGAAGAACAAGTTAAAATGGACATTCTAGCCTCACACCACGCTAAAAATGATATTCGTAGTTTCTGGAAACACACGAATAAATTGAAAACTAGGCCGGGAATCCCTGTGAGCTTCGGTGGCATCAGTGAGCCTGAGGATATTGCAAACCTTTTTAAGGAAGCCTTTTTTGTGAAATCTCTTCTAGGACCCTCGCGATCGGCGCTCGATGTTGTGCCCGGCATGGAAATAAGGGTAAAATTTAAGTCCCCGTAAATTGTTCGGACTATTATACGTATGTCAGGGGGGAAGTCTCCCGGTCATGACGGGCTTAGCATCGAGCACCTCCGATATGCTGGCCCTCACTTGCCCAGGGTGCTTGCGTTGTTGTATGCCTTTTGTATGAGTCATAGTTACCTGCCCGGTGAAATGATGCGAACAGTGGTAGTGCCAATTGCAAAAAACAAAACTGGTGACCTCGCCGACAGCGGTAACTATAGGCCCATTTCATTAGCTACCGTTATTTCGAAGGTATTTGACAGCATGCTTAATGCGCAACTAAGTAGTTGTACTATTCATGATAACCAGTTCGGATTCAGAGCTGGGTTATCAACAGAGAGTGCGGTGTTGTGTCTTAAGCATGCTGTGACGTACTATGCGCGACGCGGAACGCCTATTTATGCTTGCTTCCTGGACCTGTCAAGGGCATTTGATCTGGTTTCCTATGATGTCTTGTGGAGTAAGTTAGAGCGAATAAAGTTACCCGCTGAAATTGTCAACATTTTAAAGTTTTGGTATGGAAACCAGACCAACACAGTACGATGGGCTGGGGCGTTCTCTCGTCCTTACGGGTTGGAGTGTGGGGTGAGGCAAGGTGGATTAAGCTCACCAGTGCTTTTCAACCTTTATGTGAACGAGTTGATTGGCGAGCTCAGTAGTACCAGACTCGGATGTTACATAGACGGTACCTGCGTCAATAATATCAGTTACGCGGACGACATGGTACTGCTGAGCGCGTCAGTCTGTGGCTTGAGGAAGTTGGTTGCTCAGTGTGAGGCGTATGCTGAAGTGCATGGATTGGCATACAACGTTAGGAAGTCGGAGGTCATGGTCTTTGAGGCTGAGGGTAGAAGTCCGGATACAGTTCCGCCTGTATTGCTTTGTGGTATGCCTTTGCAAAGAGTCTACCGGTTTAAGTACCTTGGTCATATATTGACTCCTAGCCTCAAAAACGATGATGACATTGAACGGGAGCGGAGGGCGTTGTCGGTTAGAGCGAACATGCTGGCTCGCAGGTTTGCTCGATGCTCATTTCCGGTTAAAATCACGCTCTTTCGAGCCTACTGTACCGCTTTTTACTCGTGCAGCCTGTGGGCTAGATATACGCAAAGGTCGTACAACGCTCTCCGCGTTCAGTATAACACCGCGTTTAGGGTGTTGGTGGGGCTGCCACATTACTGTAGTGCATCAGGGATGTTCGCAGATGCGCATGTGGATTACTTTTACGCAACAATGCGTAAAAGGTGCGCTTCCCTGGTGCGCAGGGTGTGGGGCAGCTCCAACAGTGTTCTAGGCATGATTGCGAGTCGCCTGGACTGTCTGTACGTGGGTCACTGTTGTGCCGTCTCTCATGGGACGTCGTAGCAGTGACCAATTGTTGTTAATTCTTGTTGTTTTTGTTTAGTGTCTGTTCGTATGAATGTTAGTAAAACTTATGACTATGTTAGTAATAACATAGTCATAAGTTTTACTAACATTATTATTGAGTCCTGGTTACTTGAATAAAGAAAAATTTTATTCTATTCTATTCATAATCCGTATCAAATACGTTCACTCGCCATGGACTCGCGCGTAGTAGGTACTGGAAGTAACAATGAGCAATGGCGCCCGAGAATCCGCTCATTGCACGCGCTTACGCGCGAGTGAGGAAACGCGACGCAGCATCTGGACGGGAAATATTATGTAGCTCCAGTATCTTCGAGAACGCGCGAGCGTCTACGCGCGTAAAACGCCATAACTGGACAGGCTCTAAAAAGGGATGAATATATTTTTTATCATATTCATCCCTTTTTCGAGCCTGTCCAGGACAAGGCGTATCCTCACCGTTTCGTTTTGAAATATAGACCTTATTTTAATAATTGCATAGGTAGGTAATAACCTACCTTAACCTACCTATTTAATTATCAAAATAAGGTCTATATTTCAATGCTCGCTGAACAACCTGATAGAGGAGCCCCGCGGCCAATTTTTATTTTTTTATGGTATTATGATGTTTTCATGACATCATTTTTCCAGTGTGACCAATTTTCCAAGGTGACCTAGTTCAGCGGGATAGGGCAATGCAATTAATTCACCACGATGTCTACAGAAAGAACAAAGACCCATTTGAAGACATGTCCGCTAAAAACGTTGCTGTCGAAAATCTACAGACACAAATAATAGATGGTGGGGGTCTTGTACTGAATAATAATAAACATGTCAAAAAGACCTTTGATGAAACCGTTAGTCAATTTAAAAAAGCATTTCAATTTTCAAAAAGAGTAACAAGAAAAGATATTCAAAAAAATATATCTAAAGATAACACTGATAAAAGAAAATCGATTGACGTTTACGATAATTATTATAAGGCCCCGCAAGATAATTACGAATATCTAAGAGATAAACAGATAAAGTCCAAAGTTAGTTCAGTTGTTGCATTTAATGCAGATGATGTGGTTGTGCTCTGTTCTGTAGATGACAAACACACGTACTGTGGAAAGACCTCGTCTAGCCAGGATAAAATGGACGTTATAGTAAATGAAAATGTTGTGTTAACAAAGGCGCCTAGTGAATCGTCCGATGAAGAATATATTAAAAAGTCGAAACAGTTCATGTTCACGGACAGCGATCTACCGGATAGCGACGAAATAAAAGAGATTCTGATTTCGTACCCAAGACCTATAATTACAGAATCATTCAGTGAATTAGAACAAATAGAAGATAGTTCACAAGAGGAGAGTTACCAGTTTTTACGCCGCCGCAGCAATAAAAGTATGCCTGTCGCAACAATAGATCTCACTCAAACTCAAATGAGAGGGATTGAAAAGTTACCAGAAAGATTCATTACTCGCCAGCGGAAACCACCCGAGTATCTAGGAATACGTGCTGTGGTTGGTAAAAAATACTCTGCCATTTTGTCAAAATCATACTTAAAAGAACAAGAGGACCAAATAGACGAAGAAATTATGTCTGAAAATGTTATACGGCTTAAAACATTCGAGAAAACGAACAAAATCGAAAGTACATCACGAAAATTTAATAGCAATAAACACAAGGAAAAAATAGAAGCAAAACTTGAAAAACTTAAAAAAAAGGATGCCAAGTCAAAATTTGGCCGAATAAGTTCTGAATTAGAAAGGAATAATACTAAAGAAGATGCTGCTAAAACGGAAGCTGACGTAGAAGCTAGACTGGGTTCTACGTCAAACACTAAAACTACAAGGAGAACCAGAAATAAAAACGACAGTAAAACCACTGTAAGTCAATGCAAATACCCAGAAAAGGAAAAAAAAACGAATTATAAACGAAAATTCATAAAAAATAAAATAAAGAGATCGACGTCCGAAATTGAAGTTAGAAGAAGTAGAAGACAGCAGATGGCCAAAAAGAAAAACAACAACGATACAATTAAAGCACCAATTTCTACTCTGAAAAAGAATATACATGAGCAGAGTACGGTTTATAATATTTCGTCCTCTAGTTCTGAATCAGCAAAGAGTTTGAAGAGATCATTGGTTGACGACAGTGACGTACCTAGTTCGAAGCGGACGAGGTCTCACAACACAGCCAATAACAACAGTGTAAACAACGCGTCACTGCGCACGACGCCAGCGAGGGTCGTGAATACGCAACGTGTGCCTGTGTGTCCTTACATCATTCTCTTGTGCAGAAGTCATGCAGGATACGCGAGGTAAGTAAGATAAACCAGCCATTACATACAAAATTGCAATACGTACACGATTAAAAATGTATGGAATTACTTAATTTTTATATTTCTGTGTTGGTACACAGTGAAAGATATACTGGCTGTACACGTCACTGTGATGTCCAAAGAGCAGTTTATGTTAAGATGCACCTTTGTCTGTTAACAATAATTACCAAGTTGACCGATGAATGATGGTTATTCATTATTTTCGTGACTTATTCGATAATTCACCAATGAATGTGTGTATGTAATGTATGTAGTTATGTATGTGTACCTACTCCACGACTTTTTAATTTTCAACCGATTATCCAATCAAAGAGCGAGTGAAGCGGGCTTGGAATCTTGAGGTGCCTCGATACGGACAGGCTAGGTTCGAAGTGGATGAGGGGGGGGAGGGGAGGCGTCATCCCCTTTGTGTTAGGTTCCTTTAAACCTAAAATGGAGGCCGTTTGACGGGACTCCAAGTCCGATTAATTTTCAATTAACTGGTTGCTTTGAATAAATGGTAATGAGGTGGCATATAAAATGACGAATAGATGCTTTGCGACTTCGTCATTCTACCTAACTTTACTACCCTAGTGATATAATAATTATGTGAGAAACGTACCTAATACTCGTAATATTAACAGTCTTAAATACTTTGTCTATTTAAACACATACATTTTATCTCCATATTTTTTTTCTGTTCACATATAATTTTTTTTTTTTCAATATTCAAATCCATTTAATAATATAAAAAATAGTAGCCAGCCGGTGCCGGGAACAGGGTCTAAGCTACCGGTGGCAGGGCTCCAGAGAGAAACACGTCCTGACAATGCGAGCCGTCTCTACCCTGGGTCCCGGACGTTTGGATGGCTCGTGACGGGCCGAAGTCAACTAGCTGAGGCCCTTCAGGCAATTTTAGACATTATTAAGTGAACCCTATGGTTATACCACCAATATTTATAGGCGGCAGTTAATTATCTCGTGATTACAAATTTCAGTTCCCTATGTGTGCATAGCAAGATACGAGCCGCAGATAAGGAGAAGGAACTTGTTGAAAGGCTACAACATGAAGACACGTAGCCAAGCCAGAAACCCCGCCGAGCGAGGCCTTCTATGACGGTTAGTCACACACTACTCATCTCCGACTCTAACGTAACATACACACGAATTAGAGGTACCATGTACGGGTTTAGTTCTACCAAAACAAACCAACAAAAAACATATGAAAATGGTAGATCCTGCCCCACCCATTTACAAAAAATGTAAATTAATCAAATAATTGTAATGATTAAAGAACCTCATTACAATAGTTTTTCTTTAGAACTTGCCTGCATTCTTGACTTGTTTCCACGAGACAGGCTCAATTGTGGAGTTCATTAGCAAAATGCTTCCTTTGTGTCATAGATTAGTTTTTTTTTTGAGAACTTAATTGATAATGTAGATAGACTATACGGAAATGTAAAGAACTTTTTTTGTTGGCAAATAAACAACATTATTATTACTTGCGGATTACAAATCAATGCTAAAAGGAATTCAAATACAGTTTTTTGATTTAAACAGAAACGGCAAGTTCAAATGTTTAGTTATCAACAAATAATAAGCAGTAAGATACTACATATTGCAAGCTTGTACATGACTTTTACTGAGTGGGGCAAAGTTCTACAGTTTCTGGCATTGTCCTTTATCACACAATTTTCCAAGTAGGTAATTTTGATTTAAACAGAAACGGCAAGTTCTAATGTTTAGTTATCAACAAATAATAAGCAGTAAGATGCTACATATTGCAAGCTTGTACATGACTTTTACTGAGTGGGGCAAAGTTCTACAGTTTCTGGCATTGTCCTTTATCACACAATTTTCCAAGTAGGTAATTTTAATGTTTTTGCATAGTTACAGCTGATTAATTTGACCAAAAGAGTTAAGAATGGATGGAGAGGAAGAGACAGGCCAAAGAAAAGATGAATGGATTGTGTGATTGAAAGAGAAGGCAGTCAGTGACATGTTGACGGTGGACAGAACAGAACTATTTAGGAGCATTTTTATACTGGAGTTTGGCAACCTTTTAAACAAATAATTAAAACAGTAATAATTCTAGTTAGTTTATCATTCTACTAGCTTTTACCCGCGACTTCTGTCGCGTGAATGTCGGTTATCGCGGATGCTGACGAAGTCGCGGTTTAATAATGTCCTTCCCCAGGGTTCAAGCTATCTTCATGTCAAATTTCATCAAAATCGGTTCAGCCGTTTCATCGTTTTAGCGTAACAGACAGAGTTACTTTCGCAATTATAATATTAAAGTAAGTAAGTATGGAAGTATGGATAGTATAGGAAATGCGGTACCTACAATGACGGGATCAGACGGGACGGGACGGGTTCGAACTAGCTTTGAATTTCCTGTTCCAAGGACAACGAAATCTGGCCAGGATTGTGTCAAATATAAATAAATGGAACTAGATGTGTTTTTTTTTTTAATTCAGGTACCTTGGTCCAGTGACATGCACAGTCAAGCAAAGATTGCGGGATGAACTTGACGCTTACGGGAGGGGTTGTTCCACACTAATTCTAGACAGAGAGGGTTGGAAAGTACAATGGGAGGCCTTTGCCTTGCACTGGGACAATACAGGCTGAAAATAAATAAATAACAATATTGGTAGTGTGTGCAATACTAGTATTTTTTATGACTAACCCGCAGCGTGTTGCGGGTTCGATTCCCGCTATTTGTGTGATGAGCACTTGTGTTTGCCTTGTGTCTGGGTGTTGTTTATCTATTATGTATATATTTAAAATGTATTTGTGTATGCATATCAGCTATCTGACACCCATTGTACACAGTCTCCCTAGTTTGGGGTCAAATGGCCATGTGTGAAATGTCCCCACATATTATTTATTATGTTTTTAAAGTACATTTTTATGTAACACTTTCTGTAATTGTAATTTATTGTTATATTATATTTGAGTTTTTATTGAAGTTCTGTTTATTTATGACCTATTTATCTAGCTCATTTATTATCCAGACATTGAAAAATAACCATTACCTATAACAAAATAAAAACACAAAATTATCATTGAAAATATATTACTTAAACAATAAAATCAAACTATTGGCAAAAAATAGTTTTATAGTGTAACAATTGGTACTCATAGCTTCTGTAGTTATAGTGCAGCAAGCTTTTCTGACCTGCCCCCTCCTAGCCAAGTTACAAACGATTCGTATCGTATCTCTTTCTACAATAATAAACGCCACGTCGTAATCCATTTTTATTTAATTTCGATTACGTGAACGTGACTTACCGTTGCGATGACGTCATTCCCATATATTTGATTAGTTTTCTATTAGCGTTATCGATTGTAGATTGTCAATTTGGGTAATTTGGCTAGGTGGGCTGGGGGCCTAGACAAAAACCCTTTTCTGTTAGCGCTAACGCCAAAGGAAAAGTAAAATTTTGTCTACAGGCCCTGCTGGCTTTATAGCTCACGAGTGTAGAGGTAAAGTGAACTATCTCATATGGGGGGAAAATTGGCAATCGGTTGGTGTGCGGTCGATTGTAGCGCCACCCTTGTGTAACACCTTTTTCACGGACACTAATTTATACACAGAGATAGTGTTCATTAGGTTACATATTAGAATTTCGAAAATTAAAATGTCTACAGTTAAAATGTCAATGATCAAAATACCAAATATTAAAATATCGATTGTATCGCAATCTCGAAAATTGTTATACCTGTCTGAAACGTCTAACATTGAAATGCCGAGTGATAAAAATATCGAATGATTCAAAATGTCGATAGTCACTATACCTAAGTTCAAAATGTACACACTCAATACACCTTAGTACATAATATTTACATTAAAAATACCTACTTTAACTAGTAGGTATTTTAAACGATTTTTGTTTAAAATACCTACTAGTCAAATTGTCGAACAAATTCTGAAATATGAAAAAATGTAGGTACGTTGTAAATTATGTTCTTGATTTATAAGAAAATATATTTTTACCATTTGTGTACAAATGTGTTTTATTTTGAGTTTGTTGAGGTTTTTGAACAAAAACTCACAAAAACCTGAGTTTATCTGTTTTTGTGTTTTTCAACCAGAAGAAGACGGTCGACGTCATCGGTACCCCGAGGTTCGGGATAAGTATTTATTTATATGTTATGCTAGAAAAGTTAGTGACACAAACAAATCGCTGCAAAACCGACTCCACGTGGTCTTGTCTGCCGTACCCCTAGAGTGTAATTTAAGGGGCTATTAACCGACTTTTACAGATTTTAAACTGACAATCACGTCAAAATGTGCAGTGTAAATGATTTGAAAAAAATATATGTTAAACTAGAACATTCTCTTAATCACTTAGTAGGTGAATATTTTTAATTATATTCATATTATATAGTTTAATACGTGAAGTTGTGTCTGACGCGGACAAAACATTGACAATCACACAAAATCTACCAGGTATAATTAAACGAAACTTACACCAACTTACAGACAATTTTATTATCTATCTTTTAGTATAAGCCTTTTTGGAACGAAGTTCCTTATCGCGCGTTGTGAAAGGGGGCTAGACGGAAAAAAATCTTACGAAAAGTTGTCACGACATGCTATAATAAGCTAAATTGAATCGTTGGAACTGTCAAATAGAGTTCATTATTAGTTGAATGGCGGCTTTTCTATGAAAATATTGGAGCGAATTAAAACCTTATTTTTGCTATTTTTATTACTTCACAAACGCAGACAATTCGAACAGAAAAATTAAATCGTTGGAACTGTCAGATAGAGTTCATTATTAGTTGAATGGCGGCTTTTCTATGAAAATATTGGAGCGAATTAAAACCTTATTTTTACACATTAACCGTGAAATTCGGTTGCACATAGCTCCTATTGTCCGGTCGGGCACCAGCCTATACGTTTCTCAGAATCATTTTATCATACCTAGTTTGGTAAAATTTCAATTTTTAACCGTTTACGTTTACAAAATAAAGTCCGAATTCGCTTTTCGTAGAATATGTTTATGTATTTAAAGGCGGCGCGGCGAACTCTTTGAACTAGGTACCTACGGCGATATGTTTAGTACTTAAGTTTATTCGCTCAAATAGTGGCGGTACCTACCTCAATGACATCGGAATTATCATTGCGTGATAATTCCGATGATAACGACCTACGAGATAAATCCACCTTTCACTGTGAGACTGTGTGGATTGTGAAAACGAGTGTTAATTTTAAGTCGATAATTAAGCCATAGAATACGTAGGTTAGGTAGGTAGGTAGTTACTGTACCTACTTCTATGTTTTGTTTAGTAGGTACCTATTGAAAGTTTGGGTTTGGTAATCATGAGCTTTCTATCGGTCGCGGTCGTCAGTAGGTAACCACTGCACCTTATCGCTCTAGGTCACAGAGTACTTTTCTCTAGGTTTTACTAGCGACAATATTTTTTTTTTTATTTGATTAAAATGTTTTGGTTTCAATTAAGCCAGTGGGAGCTTAGGTGGGTACCTAGGTAGGTAGTGGTACTTACTTTTATCATTGGCGAATTATTTGTAGTTGTAAGTAGGTAAGTGAGTAGGTACTCTTTTGCTAGAAAAAGAAAGGCAGGCAGGCGTAGGTACCTATAGGTGCTATAGGTAACCTATTTAAATAAATTAGAGCTATTCTCAAACACAGTTTTAATCAACTTTGGCTTAATTAAAAAACTTACCTATTAGGTATAAAATTTACACTTCCCTGTATCGAAGCAACTGCTCAATATGGAGTCCATTTCGCTCGATACATAAACGGGCACGTTTAATTAAATTGTCTTTTAATTACATTATATTTGTTAATAATAAAAAAAATATTATTATAACAGTAGTATATTATTGGGCATTCTGGACCACTTTTCGCTCGGCGAAACGAGTTCGCCATCGCTCCGGTAGTCCAGAATGCCCAATCGTGAACGGTCGACACGGACCATTTGACAGTACCTCAGAATGCCTAATAATACAATCGTCTGTAATACAGACTCGTGTACGCAGTATGCTTTTTCATCGCAATAACGATAGGAACCAACAGGCAATGTTCGTTATTGCGCGCTCACAACTGGTACAATCGCCTGTAATACAGACTCGTGTACGCAGTATGCTTTTTCATCGCAATAACGATAGGAACCAACAGGCAATGTTTGTTATTGCGCGCTCACAACTGGTACAATCGCCTGTAATACATACTCGTGTACGCAGTATGCTTTTTCATCGCAATAACGATAGGAACCAACAGGCAATGTTTGTTATTGCGCGCTCACAACTGGTACAATCGTCTGTAATACAGACTCGTGTACGCAGTATGCTTTTTCATCGCAATAACGATAGGAACCAACAGGCAATGTTTGTTATTGCGCGCTCACAACTGGTACAATCGCCTGTAATACAGACTCGTGTACGCAGTATGCTTTTTCATCGCAATAACGATAGGAACCAATAGGTAATGTTTGTTATTGCGCGCTCACAACTGGTACAATCGTCTATGATACAGACTTGTGTACGCAGTATGCTTTTTCATCGCAATAACGATAGGAACCAGCAGGTAATGTTTGTTATTGCGCGCTCACAACTGGTACAATCGCCTGTAATACAGACTCGTGTACGCAGTATGCTTTTTCATCGCAATAACGATAGGAACCAACAGGCAATGTTTGTTATTGCGCGCTCACAACTGGTACAATCGCCTGTAATACAGACTCGTGTACGCAGTATGCTTTTTCATCGCAATAACGATAGGAACCAACAGGCAATGTTTGTTATTGCACGCTCACAACTGGTACAATCGTCTGTGATACAGACTCGTGTACGCAGTATGCTTTTTCATCGCAATAACGATAGGAACCAACAGGCAATGTTTGTTATTGCACGCTCACAACTGGTACAATCGTCTGTGATACAGACTCGTGTACGCAGTATGCTTTTTCATCGCAATAACGATAGGAACCAACAGGCAATGTTTGTTATTGCACGCTCACAACTGGTACAATCGTCTGTGATACAGACTTGTGTACGCAGTATGCTTTTTCATCGCAATAACGATAAGAACCAACAGGCAATGTTTGTTATTGCGCGCTCACAACTGGTACAATCGTCTGTGATACAGACTTGTGTACGCAGTATGCTTTTTCATCGCAATAACGATAAGAACCAACAGGCAATGTTTGTCGTTGTGACTAACACAGCTTCAGCTGAGAAAGAAAACAACATAATATATTATTAAAAAAATATTTAATGTTATAATGTTAACTACAGTTTTGATTTGAAATAAATGTAGGATGGTCCTCACACAGTGCATCTATGGAGTGAACCAGAGATTGAAGTTTGCGCCATTGCGGTGTATCGTCTTCCGTTTGGAATTTTATCCGAACCAGCGCTTTCTTCCAAAGTTCTTGAGAATCAGTATTGCGTGCATCATTGGTTTGATATACTTTCAAATCAATAAGGTAGTCTCCCACCGTGTTGATCACTCGACGTTCGTTGCCATTCGCAACTCTATTAACGAAGTACGAGGACAGTACAAACGAAGAAGTATTTTTGGGTTCGCCATCGCCACGACTTAGATTAAACACGTCCTCAGACTTCGCCTTTTTTCTGAAACAAACATAAATAACCCGTATAAGAATGTTTCAAAATCATTACAAAAATAACACAATTAATACAGCCTAGGTAGGTACCATAGTAGTCAGTAGGCTTATAAGTATAAAAACTGCAAAGTGGTTGTCATGTTAACAAATTGTTGTTACTCGTAAGTGACAGCATCGATTCAATAATATTATTTAGTACATAACCACTTATTATTTACTAAGTTAAAAATATAGTGTTACTGTGATTTACATATTCCAACACTGATACGAAAATGACATGGAATAAATTAACCAACAAATAAAACTTTAATATAATTGATTGATAATAAATTAAGTATGATTACCTTATACTAGCAGGCGATTTCTTAACGGAAGTAGATTTACGCTTGCTTGCAGGAGTAGAACGCTTTCCCAAGATCTCGGTAATGCGTTCAACATCTGTAGAGTTTCTGCGATGATCACACTCTGAGTCCGACCTGTAAAATATTAAAAAATAATCAGATTAATTTAAATTCAAAATAATTATGCTTAAAGGAAACAAAATATTTACGTTAATTTTTTGGAATTAACTAATACCTAATAATATGTAAACTCGTACTTATTTATTCGATTCTAATTATCAGTAAGTTAATAAATATTACAAGTAGATATTTGGCTACATCTGATCTGTATAGTATTTGTTGAATTCAATTAAACAAAGGAAATAATAAAAAATATAAAGACTTACATTTTAAATGGTGGTCACTTGAAGTATAATTAAAACAATATGATAATTGTTTTAAACACTGAACTGCAGACTGCTCGCACTGTAGCATCGAGGGATCAGGCTCGAATTCAATGAATTGGACTCCGAAAACGCTAGCTTATAAGACAGATTAGTTATGTAAAAATGTTAAATTGAATGTTAGTGTATATTTAATAAAAACAACAGAAAAATTATACCTTTCTTATTTGTATGGATTATAAATACATGTAAAAATGAAAACTAACAATTATGCTAATCGCTATTTGTCAACGCTGCGAAAGCACTCAGGGCTGTCAATATAATTGTCATAATTATATCTTTTCGTTCCTACTTACAAATATTATAAATGTGAAAGTTTGTGAAGATGTATGCAATTATGCATGTATATATATATATATATGTTACACTTTCTCGCAAAGCAAAAACTACTGAACGGATTTGGATGAAACTTTGCAGTAACATAACTTACCTAAACATTAGAATAACACATAGGCTATAAATTGTGCGGGCACGCAAAGTAGTTCCCTCAGGACGCGGGTGAAAACGCGTGAGGAAAACTAGTACATAATATGTAAGAATTGACTCCATTTTTTACAGTAAATGTGTGGAAGTGTCATCCCTAACCAAATTCGTTGCGTTAAAATAAAGGGGACTATTGCTAAATAGCAGTTTTAAATACGTACACAGAAATATATTGTTGTAAATATGATACTTTTGTTATGATATACCAAGAAACTATTAAAATTATTCTAATTAACGTTTTTTATTAGGGTTGACCGACAGGATATATTTAAAACGAAATAACTTAAAACTATGTAAATAAAAATACGAAGATAAAAAAAAAAATATTTGTGATCTATCATTAAAAGGGTCCTTTATATATTAGTGTCATTGTTTATCGAAAAAAATATTATGAATGACACCTACTTATACAATTTAGTAAATAAAATTATAGTCCACTAGCACATATAAGTAAATAAATCAAGGACAAACTATAATTATTTTTAAGGTAAGTAAACCTTGGAATTATTTATTTCGTATTTTATGCTTCTTTTTAATAATAACCTATATCAATTTACCCTTTACAAAATTTCTATGTAGCGTTTAAAATATTGTCTACATGATTTTTACATTTAGATCACAGCCCTGTACGAAATTGCATTCTTGCAAAATACGTTTAGGTAAACTGCGATCGGATGTAACGAATATTAACATGATACTTTTGTTTTTGACAATGCACACATTAGGCATTGCTATTACTTGCACGTAAAATGTGTCTTCAATTTGTTAAAACTATGTATTAGTTATTCTGTTTCATTTTAAATAAATCTTCACCGCTAACTGAATAACAATTATATTTATAGTTATTGCAAAATTGCTAACAGAATTGTTGTAAGGTAATAGTAATTATGTTAAAATATTATTTTATTTAGAAATAATTGATACCATTACCAGAATTATTATAATAAGTGTGATTTTTAATTTCAGGCGATTACTATTTACGAATTGAGGGTCAGCAGAGGTGCCTGTTAAGCAAAATATATTATATTGGAAATGTATATTAATTAACATTATTGTTTGTATCAATTACATACTTTGCAGGTAATTTTTAAATCTAATATTAATTTTGTTGTTTTGGCAACGTTAATCTTTTTATTCATTTATTTTATTTTATTTTTTCAGAAATATATGGTATATTCAATCCGGTGGAAAATACTTGTATTTGAACAACTCGATAATTCTACAATCTTCTTACTGAAGTTACTCCAATGACCTGCTGAAGCGGATATTATCTGTGTATTAACAAGATCATGATTATTGGTTGTAAGTATTTAAAGTAACCTTTTTCCTACACTACGATTTCTATAATCTTGCCTACACATTACATATAAATCCGGAACAACTAAACACAAAAAGGAATGGCGCTATTGTTTTTATGAACATTACTACGTAAATGACCAGACCAGAATGAGAGACATTTTAAATAAATCTTCACCGCTAACTGAATAACAATTATATTTATAGTTATTGCAAAATTGCTAACAGAATTGTTGTAAGGTAATAGTAATTATGTTAAAATATTATTTTATTTAGAAATAATTGATACCATTACCAGAATTATTATAATAAGTGTGATTTTTAATTTCAGGCGATTACTATTTACGAATTGAGGGTCAGCAGAGGTGCCTGTTAAGCAAAATATATTATATTGGAAATGTATATTAATTAACATTATTGTTTGTATCAATTACATACTTTGCAGGTAATTTTTAAATCTAATATTAATTTTGTTGTTTTGGCAACGTTAATCTTTTTATTCATTTATTTTATTTTATTTTTTCAGAAATATATGGTATATTCAATCCGGTGGAAAATACTTGTATTTGAACAACTCGATAATTCTACAATCTTCTTACTGAAGTTACTCCAATGACCTGCTGAAGCGGATATTATCTGTGTATTAACAAGATCATGATTATTGGTTGTAAGTATTTTAAGTAACCTTTTTCCTACACTACGATTTCTATAATCTTGCCTACACATTACATATAAATCCGGAACAACTAAATGTAAATCATAAAAATATTTGTGCTGTGAGAAAATCGAACCTGCAACACTTAACACGGAAGCCGATCGCTCAGTTATTGCACCCACCACACTACTAACTTTTAATTCAGTCTATTTTCTGATAAAGTCTATTAATAATGCCTCACTGTTCGGTTTGCAAAGTATTTGTAGATAATCGCCGATGGTCTGGTCATTTACGTAGTAATGTTCATAAAAACAATAGCGCCATTCCTTTTTGTGATAATATTGCTATTATTAATTCTTCGTTTAAACATCGCATTGCAAGTTATAAGATCACTGCAACTAACGATCAAAAAAATTATTTCCCTGAAATGTTTCTTAATGATAATCGTAAACAAATTAAAAATCTAATAGATCGATCATTACAGAAACATACATCTGTGAAAATTAATTTTGAACTTTTTTCCTTTTTTCTTTTGTTTAAGAATGATCAACAAGAACTGAAATCATTTAGTACAAAAAATTATATTGTTTACTTTAATTACGATTTTGAATCAATATATAAATCATTAGTTGTGTCACTGTTAAAGAAAATCGAGGAATTTCAAGAGAGAGACAGTGGTTGGACGTATCTGTGCAATTCACATTTAGAAATAAACATAAGTAAATATCAACCTCTCGGCGGATCTAAACATATAATATTACCTGAATTTATCAGAAATAAAAAAGCTTGTTTGAATATTCAAAACAATGACGAGTATTGCTTCTTATGGTCTGTTGTAGCTGCCTTGTACCCCGCAGCCCACCATCCTAATAGAATTTCATCTTATCCTCACTTCAAGGATGTTTTAAATGTCGATAATTTAACATTTCCAATCACATTTTCAGACATAGCTGTTTTTGAGAAAAATAATCCGTCTCTAAATATATTTGTGTATGGATTGAAAGATGATAGGACAATCATAGGACCTTTGTATACTTCAAACAACAATAAATCTAAGAGCATACATTTACTGTTTTTACAAAATAATACAAATTCTCACTATTGCCTTATAAAAGATTTACCTCGTTTAGTTAGAAATCAGATGACAAAGCATCACGGTAAACTATATTTTTGCGAAACATGCTTATTGTTTTTTCCAACGTCCAGTGAATGTGAAACACATGCGTGCGGAGGAGTTGTCACGGTCTTACCAGAAAAAGGATCATTTTTAAAATTTACAAATTATAATCGAAAACAAAACATTCCATTTGTCATATATGCCGATTTCGAAACATTACTCGAACCAATATTCAACGATGAATTTGACACCGCTAACACGACATACTTACAACGGCACGTGCCGGCTGCCTTCGGGTATAATGTTGTGTCATCATTAAACCTTACTGTTGATAGGTATAGAAATTATCGCGGTGTAGATTGTGTTTCGAAATTTGTAAATTTTTTAATTGAAGATGCTAGAGACATTTATAGAATTATATCCAAAAACGAACCCATGAAATTTACCGACAAAGATGCTCTTGATTTTAGTCAAGCTGTTAAGTGTCACATATGTGATCATTTACTATGGAATGATAAGGTTAGGGACCACTGTCATATAACAGGTCGATACCGAGGTGCAGCACATCGGCATTGTAATCTACAATATAGAGTACCAAAATTTGTTCCCGTATTTTTTCATAATTTATCGGGATATGATTGTCACTTATTTATAAAAAAGTTAGGTGAAATTCCGGGACAAATTAAAATAATACCCAAGACCAAGGAAAAATATATCGCATTCACAAAGTTTATACATATTGGTGATGATTACATACAATTAAGGTTTCTAGACTCCTTCCACTTTTTAGGCACTAGTTTAGATAAACTTGCTAAAACACTACAGGCAGAAGATTATGTTAATCTTCGAACTCATTTTCCTGACAAAAAGCAGTTTAATTTGTTGACACGAAAAGGGATATACCCTTATGATTATATGACAGATTGGAAATGTTATGAACAGAAATCGTTACCGTCTAAGTATCATTTTCATAATTCCTTAACCAACGAAGACATTAGTGAACAAGATTATAATCATGCTCAGACAGTTTGGAGCGAATTCAATATAAATGATTTAGGGGAATATACAGATCTATACTTAAAAACGGATGTGCTTTTGTTGTCTGATATATTCCAAAGTTTTCGAAAAACATGTAAAAAATACTACAAACTGGATCCAGCATTTTACATAACTGCACCTAGTTTATCATTTGATGCAATGTTGCTAAAAACCGGGGTCACGTTAGAACTCGTGTCAGACTTGGCTATCGTCAGAATGATTCAAAGTGGTATACGTGGGGGATTGTGTATGTGTTCCCGACGGTACGCAAAAGCTAATCATAAGTATATGCAAGAATATAATTCATCAGAGCCTAACTCTTTCATAGTATATTTGGATTGTAATAATCTTTATGGCTTTAGCATGTGTCAATATTTACCTTATTCTAGTTTCAGATTTCTTACTGAAAATGAAATAACTAATTTACATATCGAAAATGTTGAGGATGATGCCGACTGGGGATACATATTAGAAGTTGATCTTCTGTATCCCGAACATTTACATGACCATCATAATGATTTACCATTTTGTCCCGAAAAATGTATTCCCCCAGGAGGTAAAGCAAAAAAATTAATTGCAAATTTGTATAATAAGTATAAATATGTAATACATTACGTTCATTTAAAAAAGTGTTTAGAGCAAGGGTTGGAACTACGTAAAATTCACAGAGTTATTACTTTTAGACAGAGTTCGTATTTAAAACAGTATATAGAATTAAACACTCAATTAAGACAACAGGCAAAAAGTTCTTTCGAACAAGACTTTTTCAAGTTGTTGAATAACAGTGTTTTCGGTAAAACATTAGAAAACACTGAAACTAGAGTAACTGTTCATTTAGTTAATCAATGGTCCGATACGTTTAATCGAACCAAGAAATCAATATCCGCTGAGAGACTTGTAGCTAGCCCTTATTTCCATAGTGCAACTATTTTGTCTGAAAATTTAGTTGCTATCCAAATGAAACCAGAAGAAATAATTTTAGATAAACCTATTTATATTGGCTTTAGCGTTTTAGAACTTTCTAAGTCACACATGTATGACTTTCATTATAATATTATCAAACCTTTTTATGAAAATCGAGTGCAGCTATGTTATACAGATACCGATTCTTTTGTTTATAAAATATATACTGATGATTTTTATTATGATTTAAAATTTCATTTTTTGCAATACTTTGACACCAGTAACTATGACAACCAAAATGATTTCAGAATACCAATAATTAACAAAAAAGTACCCGGTTTGTTTAAAGATGAATTAGGAGGGAGATATATCTCCGATTTTGTGGGCTTGAGATCGAAATTATATTCTATAAAAACTCCTGATAATATAATTAAAAAAGCGAAAGGTGTAAAATCGTGTGTAGTGAAGGAATTAAACATCACAGATTATAAAAACATATTATTCAATGATGGAGTTATTCGTAGAAAGAATATAATGTTTAAATCAATAAAGCACGAAGTATTTACACGAAGTGTTAACAAAATTGTCTTATCTAATAATGACGATAAACGATCGATATCATTAGATAAAATATCAACGCGAGCCTGGGGTCACTCATTTATTTTAAAGAATAATAACGAAATTTGATAAAAAAACTTCAGTATAGAACACAGTACAGTTGAGCGCAATAACTGAGCGATCGGCTTTTGTGCTAAGTGTTGCAGGTTCGATTTTCTCACAGCACAAATATTTCTATGATGTAAGTACAAATAATTGTCTAATTTGTTTAAATTTGAGGTATTATTAATTTACCAAGTAAAATATAAAATTTATTTTAATGTAATTTTAATTTTGCAATTACTATAAATATAATTTGTATTCAGTTAGTGTTTAAGTTTTATATAAAATGTATGCGAATTAGATTGTAAGTAAATAGTATGTTAATTTTTTATGTATTAGTATAAATAAACTGTTTTTTAAGTATCAACTTTGTTTTATTGAACTTAACAAATATAGTCTTACCGTTGTTCGCATTTTATTCATAATCCTTAAAAATAGTCTTTACAACACATAACAGTGGCTGAAAACATAATCCTTACTAGTATTAGGTGAAGGAAAACATCGTGAGGAAACCTGGACTTACTGTTCCACTCAAACCATTTCAGAGGTCCTTGAGGCGGTTTAGAAACTCTGACACTAGGGTGTGTGGGCTCGTAAGACCTTACTGTTCACACGATAAAGAAGACTAGTGTTAATATTGTAAATATGAAAGTAACTCTGTTTGTTTGTTTTCTCTATTACACGTTCACGGGAAAACGACTTTGATGAAAATTTGGTTTAAACATAGACTGAAACCTGAGGAAAGACAGTAGGTTAGTTTTTATCCTAATACGGGAAGGAGTTCCTTCGATATGCCGGTGAAACCGTGGGGAACAGCTAGTAATATTAAAATACTCTGTTAAGGTAGATATTGTTTACAAAGGTATGTGCACGTTTTGCGTATAAGGTCACAGTTCATTGCACTATATGAAGTGTATGAAATATTTTGCAAGCTAGCAGTTTATAATTCATACTAAAACCTTTTATTATATTGAACTATAAGACTATTGACTAAAGAGTGATTTTCAAACAACTAATGTAAGCTTGACTTAATGCTAAGTTAACAATTCTAACTTAATATATACAGTTAAATTGTCAGTTTATTTTTTATTATTTACTGATTATTACTAGAGTTGACTAGTGGTTTTTGCAATATTACAGGATATTATCATAGTCATGTCAACGGTGAGTACAGTACCTGTTTAATTCTAATCTACAAGTGATTTTATGTACGTGTAGGTACACCAATTTTTAAAATGCAATATGTATATCTTGTTCCAGGTATCTGATTCTGAGATTGTGTTTAGCCAGTATGCTCAGGATCCTTACGAAGGATTATCTGAGATGTATCCTTGTGAACCCGAGCAATGCAAACAGACGAAACAGACACAGACGAAGAAGCAACGTCGCAGAGAACCTTTTAAAAAACATAAACCCACGAAATCTTTTGTTATGAGCCGACTACAACGACGAGGCACTAAGTTAATTAAAATTACGGTAATTGATCTCTGCAACAATTCTCAAACTAGTGACAGTGATAGTGAAAGTGAGAACGTTGTGATAAGTGCGCAGTACATTGTTAAGGACGCTATAGACAGTGTTATGGACGAAACGGAATCGTTAGTTAAGAAAATATCAAAATCTTTAATAGACAATGATTTTTAGTTAGCTTTTTTAAAGATACTTCTGTATCGATTAGATGTAGAGATTATATTGTTATTATAAGTTATTATTTTATGCTAAGTTTAGTTTTTCTTTATGTTATATTAATTCATTTACTTTCAAGTACTTAAGTATTTACGATGTGTAACAAATAAAAATGCATTTTATTAAAGAAACTTATTTTTATTTTCAAAATATACTTTACACTTCATATCCCAAGTGCTTTTTTACACATAAAACATTTTTTAGAGCACAATGATTTAAATGTACATTACAATTAAAATTAGTTTTTTTGTCACAGTATTTCTTATGCAATTCAAACATGCTGGGACACTTGTCTTCACCAAGATCGAACACTTTACAATTTTCACAAATGTTTTTTATCCACTTCACCTTCTCCAAACCTTTGACTAATATATTTTTGTTTTCTAAATAGGGTACAATTATACGGTGAAATTCTCTATAATCAATATATCCTTCGTTCCAATGAATACCTCTGTTCTTTTCCAACCACTTTACCTGCCTTTTTTCATCAGTTGTTAAATATTTGAATAAATAAGGTGGTTTTATTAAGAACAATTGTGTATAATCACGTGTAGCGAACGCTAGTTCTTTTACTATAAAATTGTTGTACAGATCTTTAAATCCTTGAATATCTACTATTATAGTATCCGAATTCATGATATTTTTCTCACAATATTACTTAACGGCTTATACTCTATTATACAATCATTCAATATAAGACAGTATGCAGATGTTTGGTCAGGTATGTCGGATTCACTCTCAATTTCTACTCTTACATCCACAACAGGACCTGACTTAATATTATCCACTTGTCTAGAACAATCGATAACAAATAGAGGCGCCAAGTCTTTAAATTGTTTCTCGTTTAATAAGGGTTCAGGACGACGTCCGTAATATGACTGTTGAAATCGTACATATTGCTCGTATAATAAAGCAATTCTGTTATTTGTGAAACTAACATTGAGGTTTTCATATGGAAAGTAGTTTGAATTGAGGTACACTTTTACATTACGAATATAGCAATGATCAAACCGAGACATGTCAGAACTTGCACTGTTTTTTCTATTTGTCTGTAGACCGACAATGATGTATCTAGGTTTCTCTATTTGCGATGAAGTTTTGATCGACCAAGTATGCTTTGTAGTTTTAGGTAAAGCTGGATATTCGTAAAGATCCCAATTTCTGTATATCATTTGAAGTGCACGGTCTTTTTCTAACACTTTTAACAAACTTATTTTCTCTTTATCTGATACTTTTACATGCGGTACGCGCCATATGATTTTATTAATTTGAACATCGTCTATAATTTCACCGGTGTTAAGTTTTACAGCATTCAGGTTAGTGTTACTTCTTAGTAATATCAGTTCGTGTCTACTATTTATCACAACTTTTTTAAAATCTTCTGCGAAACCAAGAATGTTACAGAGTGGTATAGAAGCCGAAAAACTACCTCCATTCATATTTTTTACACCATCAATATTCCAGCCCCAGGCATTGGAAGCCTTTGATTCACTTTCATTCATTGATATTAAAGATTTTATGGTGGTCGTTATGCCTACATTTTTTATTTTGTCAATCTCTACACCATTTAGTTCGTATCTTATATCTTGGAATAGGTAGAGGAGAGCATTATTTGTAAACTGCACACTAGTAGCTTTATCCTTTGAATCCTTTTTGCTAACTATAAAAGTTCCTTCTAAATACAGGGTACTGGCTGACGGTAGTATATACAGGTCCTGTTGATTGATAGGTATTCGGATTTCATCGTTTCTATTGAAACTTGTTACATATGGCTTGTATGAATGAAATTCAAATCCTTCCACAGTGTTGTCGTAAGTTGGAGCAGCCAAAACATCTAAGATATTCATTTTAACAATCCAATCGCTTTAAGAAATGCCTTATTGTCTTTAGTTAATTTTATTTTCTTTTTTGTGCGAGCTCTTATTTGTTTGGATGCTTGAGCAGAACTGATGCGTTTGATTTGATGTACATATTTATTATAGTCAATCATTTTTCCTTCTAAGATGTAGATACAGCTGCACTTCCTCACCACGTAAATTGATTAAGCGATTATTTATATCTAAAAGTCTAATATGTATGCAGCTTATGTTGTTTTGGTTAATTGGAAAGTATATAGCGTTTTTCGGGATTTCTATAATCCTGTACCCTGGTGGCACGTTGAGTGCAAATTCGTGGACAATGTGACTGGGTTCTCCGTTTATGTATGAACCGCTTACAATATCACATTCTATCCTGATCACTGTTGTAGGTAAAATGTTGACTGGAAACTGTGACACATGCCATTTATTTGCTTTCAAGTTCTGCTCACTAAACCCTAACAAACTTCTAAAGGTGCCTTCTTTACTAAAATTAATGCTTTTCGTGCAGTTAATAGCAGTTTTTAATGTATTATTATTGCACTGTAGTTTAATTGATGCATCCTTAATTTCAGATTTTAAATAATCACTTATATCTTGCAATTCATATGTACCTTCCGGTATTTCAATAACTTCGTTGGATCCGTAGTAGAACTTGTTATTCGTTTTGTCAATGTTGGGAATAGAATTAAATGTTGAGAAATGTAATAAGGCACACTCATACTTTCCATATAATTGCAATGTTGTAGGATAGTACGTAGATAAAGTGGATGAGTTTCCAGTAATCGACAAAGTAAGGGACATCTTGCAAATGATTAAAAATAACAAAAGCATAACATTTATACAATTTATTCCAAAAAGTCCATAGATATTCTAAACATAAGTGACCACAAATTATAGTGTTGAATTTCTGATATCTTGTATAGTTGTAATTAATGTTACAATTCTTAAAATATTTAATTAATTCCATTGGAGGTTTCAAATCCCCGAAGCTATCAAAATATTCACAGTAGTTGTATATTTTAACGTAAGCTACCCAATGTGTTCCTTCATTCTTAGAATCATCTAAATTAATGATACCACATTCAATCCGTTTCGGTATCTTGGGCAACCTATCTCTCATGTAAACTCCTCGAAAGTATGGGATGTGGTGTGCATACTTTTGGATGTCTATATTTGTTAGAGCACGATTAGGTAGCTTAAAATTCAGTTTTTTGGAGATTTTATATACAATCCTTTACCATTTTTATGTGTTTTAACGTATAAACCCTTGCCTAAATTCAGTGACTCCATAGCACGATTATGTCGTTCTGTTTCTCGCAAATTTTGTTGACCAGCTTTGTAATCATTAACTGTTTTCGCAATACCAGCCGCACCACCTGCTAATGCTCCTAAAGCCGATAAACCAGCAAAAATTGGAATCAAAGGTAGTACGCCTCCTGTTTTTGGTAATGGTATCACTCGCGGTACTCGAATCTTTTGCATGCAAGGAATTATTTTCCTTGCTGCTGAATAGGCAGCTTTAATTAATGTTTTACCGTCCTTGGGATTCAGTTTCTTTATTTTTGATTTTATTTTTGATACAAAACTTTTAAATGTTTTAGCACCAGATCCAGACTTCATTTTGGCTTTCATTACTTTACTTACTAACCATGAGCTAAGTTTTTCACCTTTACCAGCATCTTTCGATTTAAGCCTTTCTTTCGCCATGTTTAGTAATTGCAAATCAGCCTTGTGACGATTGTCTAAGTCTGTATGATTTGCATATGCTATATCGTGTTGCTTGCAAGCTTCGTCTAGCTTATTTATACCTCTATCACCTCGTGCTAACCGTTTGCTAAGTTTAGTTCCTGGCCCACAATAATTGTATCCTGGTAAATGAACTTCGAATGGTAGATTATTAATTATAGTGTTAACTAGTTCACCACCTTGCATTGTCCAAAGATTAATGAAGCAAAGATTACAATAATTAGTGTTTATATAGGTAACATAAAAATGATTTAACCCATTATAGCAGATTTATCAATCCAACTGTTTTCTTCTTTGTTTAAACCAAGCCATTTCACAAATAGTTTTGATCCTTTTCTTTTTAAAACCTTTTCAATCAGATAAACACCGGGACAGTAAGATTTTTGTAGTTCTTGCTCATAAAAAGTTCCTATTATGGGTTGATTTCGCTGGTCTTCTAGATAATACGTTAATGGGTAGGTATCATTAATTTTTTTTATGGTAAATAACTCGGTTGACCAATTAGGTGTATAACCTTTCTCAAAATTGTGTTTGTATTTACTGATGCGTACATAATCGCCTACTTTAAACTTAGGTTTCTTTGTATGGAGAGAGGATATTTTTTTTAATGTTCTGTTAATATTTTCTTTTATAACGTGTTCATTATATTTATTTACTTCAATCGGTTTATATTTAATAGTCTGATGCTTTGTATTATTATAGCTCTTTAATATTACTTCTAACGGTTGTCCTAACCACTTGTAGTTTCCATTGTAGCTAAAAGATTTATATAACTTATTTTTAATAGTTCTTATTAGTCTTTCAACAATCGAAGCTTTTTTGGTTGAAAACGTTGAGTAATGGTTAATATTGCTCGTCTTCATAAGATTCTGAAACGTGTTGTTATAAAACTCGGTCCCCATATCCGTTTGTAAATTAACAGGTCTGCGATTACTATCAATCAATATCCTTTGAAATGCATGAGTAACATCTTGTTTATTTTTTGATTTTAATGGTTCTGCCCAAGCATACTTTGAAAAGCAATCAATAACCACTAGCACATAATTGTAACTTTTATTATACTTTTTTAAGTTTTGCATGTCCATCAGATCGGCTTGCCACAAGTCATCAATTCCTTTTAAAATAACTGATCGCCTCAGGAAACTTCTTCGCGCAGCTTTATGTATTTCATTAACTATTTGCTGTTTTGCCATTAGAGAGATTTTTAATTAACTTGTCTACCTCCGCTTTGGTATAAAACTTGTCTTCGAAATGAATCAAAACGTCAGATGACTTTGTTTTTAAATAAGACTTAACTGCATTTTGCCCATCCAATATAATTTGAGAACGCAATGAAGAAATCAATCTATTGAATTCTTGTACCGTGAGAGCATTCATTCGATCTACATAATCCTTGTTCACAACTTCGTCTCCTTCTACGGGAGATCTTATTCCTTTCAGTCTAGTTGATTTTAAATCATAGTCCCCCGTTTCTGACTTGCACAGAGCGTTCTCATTAAAGTCTAGTAACTCTGTTAATCGTAATCTTTTATGAACGTGATGTCCAAATTTGTCTACGTTCATATTTAGATGTATATTAATGGAAGGTTAACAATAAAATGAATACATTTTTAAAAATCATTTATTTATTTATAATTTTATTTTCACGCAATTCTTCAATGATAGATATAATTTCATTGTTTACTCCAGTGTTACCAGCATCTCGAGAAGCTATCAGTAATTTTAACCTATTCACTAGTTCATTTGGATCATTCCAATATACAAAATCTGTATTCTTTTTCCACATTTTTGTCAATAACATTCCTTTTCCCTTCGGTAGAGGGTCTTGAATGGTACTTCGTAGTTTAAAAAGTGGCTTAATAACTTGTAAATATTTCTGTCCCTTATTACTTTTTATTGGTTTACTGGAATCATAGTCTCGTCGATGAGCATTTGTGTCGAGTAGCATTGACTTATAGTGTTGCATATCACAGTTGGTTACCAAACTTAAATCTACATCTTTCTTTAGCAACAACTGTTTCAAGCCAGGTGTATTTTGATATTTGCGCCCAGACACGATAATATATTCATCGCTGATTGTTATGTGAGCTGAACCTAGCATCAAGTTCCCATCCTTCACTCTAACACCATATGGGACCCCGGCGAGTGCTTCTGGTGATATTGACCAAGAGGATGTATCACCCTGTTTATTTTCAACTAATGATTGAAACGAACAATCACTTTCCTTGTCAGATTCATAGTCGTTGTCGACGTTACTCAGGTTTCCTTTCTGAGAAGCCGAATCAGTAAATGAAGTATCTGCTTCTTCATTTCCCGTGGTATGTAAACGAGGTGGTTGCTGGCTTGCATTTGCAATAAGGTTGAGAGGGTCTGTTACAGGCTTGAACACTGACTCCAGTGTATGTTTATAATCAATCTCAATGTCTTTCATTTTTCGTATTTTTTTCTTAACAGCTTCTGCAGCATCAACAATTTGTCTTTTTAATGATTTTTCCATTTTTAGATCTTGATAGATTAAGCGTTGTTTAATGAATAATAATATTGCAAAGGTAAGATACTTAAATATTAATTATTTTAATCAAATATTACAAATGTGTCAAATTTATTTCTGTAACATCCTTTATTTTTGGAACAATCCTTATTAATGACTACGTAACTGTAAGGTTCATTCCATATTTTTGAACACATTTCACGAAATTCTAGCCACGTCATATCAGTGTTGACATGTTCTTCATAAATATGTTTCAAATTAATTTCATCTTGTTTAAAAAGTATAATTAAGTTAGCATTGTCCCTAACTAACTGTTTAGGAATTTTACTATATGTCTGGTTAAGGTAAAAACAATCAATACATTTGTGTCTTCCCATCGCAAAGTAATCACGCATATTGTTTTGGTTTTCGCAAGCAACATCATCAAATATGATCACAGAATTAGGTTTTGCCTCCTGGACACTCAGTACTTCCGCATTACCATGATATTTCTGGAATGAGACACCAGAAACCCTTTGTAAAACTTGTTCTAAGAAGATGTATTTGGGTTGATGTAGAGTTTTCGAATAAACATAAACATTTTGAAATCTTAATCCATTCTCATGTATGAGAAGACCTATTAACAAATTAGTTTTTCCACAATTGGAAGGCCCGCAAATAATGCAACGTACAGAGGTAGGTAGTAGCTCTCCATGACGAGAACCAGTATTTTGAGGCTCAATACACACTGTTTTCACATGTAATGATTGTGGTTGTTTGACAAACTTCATAGTTACACATGAAACAAATAGATTAATAATGAGTCAATTAATTTGTTACATTCACATTTATAAATAATATTACGTCAGCAAACACTAAATAGTCTGTTCTCATGCTTGTTTGAGTTTTAAACTATTAACAATGCTCAGTGATAGAATACCATGGTAAACTGAACCGGTTAGTCGATTCTTGATTGTTGAGCGTCTTGAATCACTGTGTCAGTCAAGTCGATTGTGTATTATTGGACATTCTGAGGCACTGTCAAATGGTCCGTGTCGACCGTTCACGATTGGGCATTCTGGACCACCGGAGCGATGGCGAACTCGTTTCGCCGAGCGAAAAGTGGTCCAGAATGCCCAATAATATACTACTTATAACTTAAAAAAAATAAAATTTTATTACAATTCCTTCACTAATTAATCGAAAGGAACTTCGTTCCATCCGGGTGTCCCTTGACACCTCTCAAGTTTTTTTTTTTAATTTCGAAAGAATACTACTTTTATTTAATTTTTTCAACTAAATTTTGAAAGTTTTGGACGCAGACTGCGTCCGTTCTGCATCAGTTTTGCGTACAAAACTCTCAAAGTTTAGTCGAAAAAATTATATAAAAGTAATATTCTTTCAAAATTAAAAAAAAGGCGTATACTAAAAGATAGATAATAAAATTGTCTGTAAGATGGTGTAAGTTTCGTTTAATTATACCTGGTAGATTTTATGTGATTGTCAATGTTTTGTCCGCGTCAGACACAACTTCACGTATTAATTAAACTACACTCGGCGTCACAAAAATCGCACCTTTTCGAAAATAAGTTTAAAACATGTCCCGCCAGTAACGAATACATTAAACCTAATTAATATTGGTATCAATTAAAAGTATGTTTAACGACCTTTAAATTAACAACAGTTAGAATTCCTAAACACAACAGATCTCATTAGCACGTAACGTTAAAAAAAATGTTGTCAAAATACGCATTACAACGGCCACTAATTGCACCTCCCTACAAGGGTATAAAACGGGCGACCCGGGTTAAATGTGGGTCATTCGCTATTCAACCTTTGAAGTGAACACACGTGAACAGCTACAGCAAGAAAAATACCCCAGAAGATGGATACCACTGCAGATGAAGCCGCTCAAGTCATTGCACTACTGCAATCAGGGATGCGGCAATGTGATGTTGCTCGGCAACTGAACTTGAGTCGTTTTGCCGTTCGACGAGTGTTCCAACGTTTCCAAGAGACTGGTGGCTATATCCGAAGACGTGGATCTGGAAGACAACGGTGCACATCCGAAAGAGACGATCGCTTCATTGTTTCGACGTCTTTACGTAATCGGTTCTCCAATGCTGTTGAGCTGCAACAACAACTGCGATCAGCTCGCAGAACTTCTGTAAGCGTCTCCACGATTAGAAGAAGAATGCGGGAGAAGAAAATTGCAGCTCATAGGGCTGCTACAGGGCCCAAATTGACTGCACAGCATAGGAGAGACCGGTTGCAATTTGCCCGTGACCATGTGGATTGGACAATAGACCAATGGAGGGCTGTGCTCTTCTCGGATGAGACGAGGGTGTGTCTTTTCTGCAACGACAGGCGTCGAAGAGTGTATAGGAGGCAAGGGGAACGATTCGCACAAGCCTGTATTCAAGAGACAGTGGAATACGGGGGTGGCTCGTGCATGTTCTGGGGCGGCATGTCAATCGACGGTAAAACGAACCTTGTGTGTGTTTCTCGGACTGGAAGTGCTCGCGGGCAAGGGTCGCTGACTGCTGCTCGGTACATAACAGAGATCTTAGAGGAGCAGGTTGTCCCTTATGCGGGTTTTGTTGGCAGTGGGTTCACGTTAATGCACGATAACGCCCGTTGTCACACCGCTTTAATTGTAAGAGACTACCTGCAAGAAGTTGGCATCCCTGTTATGCGCTGGCCGGCGCGAAGTCCAGACCTGAACCCTATTGAGCACCTTTGGGATGAACTGAAACGGCGAGTACGGGCACGAAATCCTGCCCCTACCACTCTCCAAGACCTTCAAGATGCCGTCGTTGCAGAATGGGACAACATTCCACAAGAGACTGTTGTCACATTAATAAGGTCCATGAGAGAACGCATGGAAGCAGTCATCAGGGCTAGGGGGGGTAACACTAGGTTTTAAGTTAGTTTTAAGGACTTTGTTGTAATTTTTGCTGATAAAATAAAATTTAACTTTTTAATCATTTGCATTAGCTTGCTTTTTTTTATTCCCTGGTAAACAAAAAACCAAATCCATTGATTTATTCTGAAATTTAAATAAATTGCCTTTCCAATTATACCTTATAGTCATATGTATACCATTGATTAATAGGGTTAAAATGACTTTGAAGGGAATTCTTAAAGAGGTGCGATTTTTGTGACGCCGAGTGTATATAATATGAATATAATTAAAAATATTCACTTACTAAGTGATTAAGAGAATGTTCTAGTTTAACATATATTTTTTTCAAATCATTTACACTGCACATTTTGACGTGATTGTCAGTTTAAAATCTGTAAAAGTCGTATATCATCGCCTTAAGGCGAGGCGGCCCGCGAGCTGAGGAGGTGGCTTTAACGCCCGCCGCCGCGGCCGGCCAACAAGCCGAGGCTGCGGTGGTAAGCGTGAAAACCATCGGCGACGATAAGCTCGCGTGGGACCGCCGGAGCCGTGACAGAAACCATGCCTGCTGCATATTGCATGCTTGCTTGCACGCTGAATGTTTAAGTAATGCATGAATAAGTTGTTTGTGAAATAAAAAATACTTTTTATTTCACAATTTTTTTTTTTTTTTTTTTTTTTTTATCTATTGATCGGCATACGTTTGACCACTATCTAAATTATTTCGTATACATACACGAAACGTTACAATTTCAAATCTCGGGTTTGAGATGTCTTTATTTCCCATAAGAATTTAATTCACACATGAGAAATATTTGAGTAACATTAAAACATTATTAAACAACGTACAGTTTTGACTAAATAATACAATATACCAAAAAAGAAAAATATCTACCGACATTTATGAATATTGATATATGGGGTCAGGTAATACTGAGCGTTAGGTGCAATATAAGGCACCATCGCGGGAACTGGTGATATGGCCATCTCACCTAACCTAACCCAAATGATTCGCAAACAATAGAGGGGATCTGGTGTTCGGCGGCCGCTACCGCGGCACCGCTCGCCTTCGCGCTTTAATGGTCGCAGTTCAAACCTAACCTAACCCAAACGATTTTCTTGATGGTATAATTTTAGACCCACCATACCAACAGGGGTATGGCAAGTGATATGGTGGCCCCACCATTTTTTCCTATCTCTAAACTTGCTCGATATTTTAACTAGTAGGTATTTTAAACGAAAATATCATGAACTAAAGTGTATTAAATGTTGACATTTTAAGCTTAGGCATAACAATTTTCGATATTATTTACGATACAAACGATATTTAAATTTTCAATGTTTTGAACGATGACATTTTGCCCGTAGGTATTTTAATTTTCGACATTCAAACATTCGATATTTAGGTCATTAGTTATTATGTACTTCGATATTTAAACCTTCCGATATTACGTTTGTCGATAATTAGATTTTAGATAATCTAATCTAACCATTCGACAATATAACCTTTCGTTATTTTAATTTTCGGTATTATGATCGTTCGACATTTTAATTTTCGGTATTTTGAACATTGACATTTAAACTGTAGACATTTTAATTTCTGAAATTCTAATATGTACCCGTTCATTACCTCTACCCGCTATAATTGGAACGATTGAAACCACAGACAGACTAACATAACAAGTGACAGACAGTCAGTCGGGCAGATAGTCTCGCTGCACATTAATATGTGGAATGTCACCTTTACGTGTAAACTAAACGATGCTTTAAAAACGTAATCCTATGGAGAATGATAAGATAGGTACTAGAAAGCGAAATCATGTTGAATCCAGATATTCTGAACTAAATGGTTTTTTTTTCGTTCTCTCAACTATTCGACCACCATTATTATGTTCATAAATATTGCAGTAGCGAAGGAAAACATCGTAAGGGGCCCAGTCTTATAAAATATAAAATCGCCGATCCGCCATAATTCTCCATAGAAAAATGTTTATAATTATGTAAAATGCCTCGATGTACTTAATTTAAATCATATTCAATTTAAAATACATAATGAGATTTTCTTCCTAATTATTTACGTCGAGAACATAAGATAATTTTGACTCCAAAAATCTTATACACAATGGAGTACGTGATATGGATACATAATCTCTAAAATTATAAAACGCTAAGTCAGAACAGAAACATAAATTGATTTCAACAATAATATAATAAAATAAGAAACAAAAATATAATAATTGAAAATAATATAGTTTTGTTGAAACATTTCAACTAGGTACATCGTAAACTAAACAGTTATTAGGTACCTACATGCAATTTTAATAATATAACACATACCGAGTTTACGACGAAACATATGCCTATACGGCATTATTATAAGGCAGTTAAAATTAATATACCTATATCTACAGTTATACATATCTTATATAATATATACAACAAAATGCACTACCTTACACATCGTACACATTTCGATTATTAATACTTAGTCTGGCCATAAATACTGTTGCTATTAAAAATAAGAAAGATATTACATTTGAATTTGGAATCTGTCATTTTTATACGATTGTTCATTGTGTTTTCTAATTTTGGCGCCATTACATTGCACAAATATTTTCCGATATTAAAATGGAGTGGGGTGAGAAAGAGAACCGAATCGCTGTGATTGCATTACACAAAGTTGGTATGGAGCCAAATGCAATTTTTAAAACTCTCCATACGCTTGGTATTAGTCAAATGTTTGTGTACCGGGCTATTAATATGTACAATGAGACCTCCTCTGTTTGTGACAGAAAAAGATCTGGCCGTCCACGTAGTGTTCGTACGAAAAAGGTGGTCAAAGCAGTAAGGGAAAGAATTCGAAGAAATCCTGAGATATCACCTAGAACCATGTCGCGTATTTTAAAAGATGACTTAGGACTTGCAGCCTATAAGAGACGCACTGGTCATTTTTTAACTGATAATTTAAAAAATAATAGGGTGGTAATCGAAACAACTAGTGAAGCGGTACGCAAAGGGGGGGTCACAGAAAAATTTTGTTTACGGATGAGAAAATCTTTACAATTGAGCAACATTTTAACAAACAAAATGACCGTATTTATGCTCAAAGCTCTAAGGAAGCTTCCCAATTAGTCGACAGAGTGCAACGCGGGCATTATCCGACTTCAGTGATGGTTTGGTGGAGTGTTAGCTATGAAGGAGTGACTGAGCCATATTTTTGTGAAAAAGGTATCAAACCATCGGCACAAGTGTATTCAAGATACCATTCTTGACAACACCATGTTCAATAACCAAGTATGGTCCTTCCAAGAAGACTCGGCGCCGGGTCATAAAGCTCGGCCCACGCAGTCTTGCTTGGAAGTGAACGTTTCGGACTTCATCAGAGCTGAAGACTGGCCGTCGTCTAGTCCCGATCTTAATCCGCTGGATTATGATTTATGGTCAGTTTTAGAGAGTACGGCTTGCTCTAAACGCCATGATAATTTGGAGTCCCTAAAACAATCCATACGATTGGCAGTGAAGAATGTTCCTATGGAAAGAGTGCGTGCTTCTATTGATGACTGGCCTCAACGTTTAAAGGACTGTATTGCAGCCAATGGAGACCACTTCGAATAAGCTTTTTATATTTTAAATTGTTTTATATTTATGTATTAAACTAACACACTGTAAAAGTAATAAATATCATTTGAAATAAAAAAAAATTGTTTTCTTCGAGACAATATTTATGGCAAGACTATACTCCATTTACAATAGCATTAGAAAAAAGAGGCACATAGAAGCAGGAATACAAAACATTTTATTTCAAAGATAAGTTAAAACAATTTTAATTAAACTTGTTTTAGCATAATTTTGATAAATAGATCTAAGATAGTACTAAATATGGACGCATAATAATATAAACAGAATAAAAGTACTATATAGATTAGGTAACATTTTAAATTTGGTAGAATTACAGTGAAACGAAAAACGTTCCGGGTATTGTTCATCCCTGCTTCTGTTAGGTTTTTAGCATTGACACTGTAATTTTAAATTGGAACTAATTATACAATTAAATGAAGCCACATATTATTAGAAGAAAAATTATTAAAATGGTTACAAATACACGCTACAGCTACTGTAAAAATAGATTATAATAAATTCGGTGTCTATCGTAACTTTAACATGTTTATTTATTACTTTTGTTACAAAGTGTGCATTATAAATAACCTTTTTTAACTTCTGTCTAATGCTATTGTAAATGGAGTATAGGTATTAATCACCGATATATAAAGCACTGTAGGATGTTTCAAGATAATAACGAACACCGAGGTTTAGTACAAAATATGTATTATTATTGTGTTTTATAGAATAAAATGAGATACAATTTTTCCTTATTTATAAAATTCTTCGGCCCCTATGCACACGTCCGGCAAGATAACCGACAACGGGTGCGTTACGCCGAAGCGTGTGTAAAGGCGCTATAAATTCTCAATTCATTATTTTACTGCTGATTCTCAATTTACAATACCAACTCAATTCACATAGGAGTTACATTATTATGCTACGACCACATTGCCGTAATAAGGCGAAGATTTGCGTATCATTCAGGTGTTCTCGAATACCCTTCGCTCAGCTGTCGGTAAATTGCTGCACATCAAAGGGTTTTATCGCGACAAAGTTCGTGCGGTTGGCCACACTTCGCGCACTCTCTGTTTAGTCATAGCGTCTAGTTCACCTAAATCATCGCGGCGTTTTTAAACTGCGATGTTTATTTTTTTAACAATGTGGACAGTTCGTCATAAATAGAACACGAAGATTTATTGCGACAAAGCGATACGAATCTTTCCGCGACACATGTGGCCGTAGCATTACGGATTGACCTTCTGATTACTTGTTGTTACATTACTCGTAAATAGCGCCTCTCTTTCACGTATAATACCGAAAAAATGTATTCAATGATTGGAAATTAAGTTTTTGAAACAACCCGTTGTCTTAAGGTGGCCACATACGTAACTGCAACTATGACAATCTTGCATGAACAATAATTTTGCGGTAGTTTCAGTCTAGGATAGATGCTTGCACAAAATTATGATATAGACGCTCTGTCATGCTTACATAAAATGATAGTTAATGCAATGCTTGTCATGCTTTTACGTTCATGAGGCACATAGAGGAATATTATGTACTGCATTTTTTATACATTACAAGAATAAATTAATTGATAACATTTAACAGGTATCGTCAATTACAATCTTACGACCAAAATTGGGATTGGGGGGTAACACTTTGTGCGATAAGTGTTTTATCGTGAATCATGATGATGCCATTTTTTAAAATGAAAGGGGTCGCCATACTTTAAACCTGTTTTCTTCGTCGTTCTTTGCTCGATCTTTAGGTACCTACCTATAATGTACGGTGGACGGTACGGAATCCTCATTTTTTTTGTAAATTAACGACTCTGTAGTATTGGAATTGCCGCTTACTGACGCCCAACATAATAAAAAGAACGCCATATTTAAAAATCATTACTATGATCGGTTGAGATTTGCAGCAAGTTTTATTAGCCCAGACAGAAAAAAAAAACCCTTTATTTATAAAAAAAATAACGCAATTTTAATTACATCATTGATATTCAAAATCCCATATTAAATGTAAGGGTTTGTATATAAAAATATGGGTATGGTGAGTTATATTTGCGGATATTTTCGAGTTGTAAAATAAAGTCGGCTTTAGATGTTTACAAAAAAAAACCGTTTGAAGTGGATTGGTTAAAAATAAAAATGTATGTTTATCAATATCGAAGTTTGTGATGTTACGCTTTTGTGTGTTTTTGTACTGTTTTAAAAACCGCTCCATAACAACTGGTTTAAAGTTTAAATTTGTGATGTTTGAATTCCTTAATTTGACGGAATTGTGTATTATGAGTTTTTGTATTATCTATGGTTATAGTATATGTAAAGAGGGCCACAAGGTAAACCCACTTGTCTCTACAAGTGGGTTTACCTTGTTACCTTGTTGAACACTTAATTTAATAATATGTAATTGATTATAAATGCAAAAGTCTGTAAGTATGTTACTCAAACATACAAATGACTGATTAGATTTACATTACAGATACGGTACAATACTTAGCAGTAAAAGTATCCAGCCGTTAAGAACTTAAACATTAAAAGTAGAGTTTTTTAAATATGGAACTATTTCGAAAAACTTCGATCTTGTAGAGCGCTATCTCTGTCACTCTCATATCCATGTGACAGTAAGTCTAAATCTAAAGCTCGTACTGTACAGAGGCCAGCACACCAAGCTCCAACAATCTGTCAAGTTTCTTTGATAATTTTCAACTTTATTACAAAAGAATAAGGTTCATAATCAACTGAGAAAATTTGACACTTTGGTATGGCTAGATGTGCTAGCGTCTGTACATCGATACAACTTATAGGATGTGTCGCTCTATACTCGAGGTAGAATGTATTCTAGATTATCACATACCTTTTGTAAATATTAGAAAAACTAATAACTTTCAACAAATAGTGCCATCCACTTATCCTCTTTTTTTCTAACCGCTTACAGTGCAAGTTTGTATCGTTTCACTAGTTACCATACGGCCGACGTATCTTGGCGGTCCTTTAGTTAGCTGTTTGGCTGCGCAATGGATCTTTTAGGAACGAAATTGTCTACTGCGCAGCTGATCGACTGACAGCTGACTTCAGGACCGCCAAGACACGTCGGCCGTACTGTACGGTTAGTTCGGTAGTTTCGTTTCGCTGTACGTACGAATTGTCTATGACTACGCACGCACATTACAGATAGTGCAATCCACGAAGACGCGCCCCACTCTTTTTCCTAATCGCTTGCAGTGCAACCTTTCGCTAGTGTTGTAGTGCTGTCGATACGTATGAATTATCTATGAAAGTATGCACGCACACTACGATGAAATTATTTATTTACGCCCGGAGAAAACTCCCCACACCCCGCGGCTTCCTCGACCAAAAAATAGTGGGGCGCGTCTTCGTGGATTGCACTATCTGTACGATGAAATAGACGCTCGGATCAAACTCCCCAAACTCAGCGCCCCTTCGATCAAATAATAGTGGGGCGTACTTCGTGGATGGCACTACCTATACCTTTCTACGAAAATTATATTTCAAGCATAGATAACTATGCCCCTCCTTAATTACCGACAGTGGCTTGTCTGTGGTTACAGCGTTTTATTATGGCAATATGGGTCGTTTTCCTTCCCAGAAAATAAAATAAAAGTAGGTTTTGGGTTACAAATATCAATTTTAAACTTTCTCTCATTTTTCCGAAACATTTGTAATGATTTTGTATACTTAATGCTGATTAATTTTAAATCTTTTCGTAAGTACAAATTTGAGATGTACAGAGGCCAGCAAATCAAGCTACAACAATCTGTCTTTCTTTGATAGATTTTCAACTTTAATACAAAAAAATAAGGTTCATATTATTATTCAATTGAGAAAATTTGACAGTTTGGTATGGCTTAGTGTGCTGGCGTCTGTACATTGAACTGTTATTGATGAATACAAAATGTAACACTTTTGGTATATTTAATAAGTTTGATGAAATGGGTTGGCTAGTTTTGACAGAACTTAGCTCAATAATACAGTGAAAATAAAATATGGGTACTTAAAGAGGGGAATAGTTAAACGATCGTTCACTAAATATAAATATTTGTGACTATACTTGAAGTTTGAGAGCGCTAGCGTAGCTGCCTGCAACAGTTCTCACGTACGAAGACACGCATGCACCTCTAAAAATGTCTGTTTCCATAGTTTTCGCACAGATCCTGCAAAAATATATTTATTTATAATTACGTAAACAACGCTCGAAGAACCGATAACCGATGGGGAAGAAAGGTTCCCGTTAAAAAATACTGGTTAAATGTAACCAGTATTTTTTAACGGGAACCTTTCTTCCCCATCGGTTATCGGTCGGTCGGTCGATTTTTCTTTCTTTCTTTTTTTTTTTCTTTCTTCATGAATAATGATTCATGTTGTGAAAATAATGCAGGTAAAGATAATACATGACAAAACATTATAAAAAAGAATCAAGATAAAAGCCATGGCAGTTAAGAGCTGACCAATCTCTACTGACAACGCCCGTTCACGAACATGACGAGTGGATCAGTATCATTCAGTTCAAACGTTTAGATTAGAAGGGAGCCGAATGATCCAACGCACGCGTTACCATTCGCGAGATACTTGAGTGAGCATGACAATGCTGTCAACCGCCATGTCCATTCATAAAAGAAAATGACAATGCCAGAAACTCTATAGAACTTTGCCCACTAAATAAAAGTCATGTACAAGCTTGCAATATGTAGCATCTTACTGCTTATTAATTGCTGATAACTAAACATTGGGCCTAATGACTTTAGAACTTCCCGTTTCTGTTTAAATCAAAAAACTGTATTTGAATTCCTTTTAGCATTGTTTTGTAATCCGCAAGTAATAATAATAATAATGTTGTTTATTTGCCAACAAAAAAAAGTTCTTTACATTTTCTTATAGTCTACATTATAAATTAGGTTCTCAAAAAAAACTAATATAAGACACAAAGGAAACATTTTGCTAAAGAACTTCACACTCGACTCTTGTCTCGTGGAAACAAGCCAAGAACGCAGGCAAGTTTTATAGAAAAGCAATTTATTATAATAATGTTCTTTAATCATTACAATTATTTTAGTAATTCACATTTTCTGTAAATGGGTGGGGCAGGATCTGGCATTGTCATTTGATAGGTAAAAAGGTAGGTGATAAAGGTCTAACTCAACAGAAATAATATTAAGTAATCGTATAGCATGTGACAAGCGGGCAAACTTGAGATGGCATCTTAAACGCGGCAGTAACACTTAGGTAACTTTGCATAATCCGTAAATGTGCCTATATAATAAAAATACGATGACTTGGAAAATTATGTTGATGATTTTAATTAGCTTTTCAGTTCAGCTAATTCAGTTGAACCGAGAGTTACAAACACCCGTCCATTCATAAATCCATTCTCACTAGCCTGATAGTAAAACGTGCAATCTAACAAGGACATTTTACATATTATTTTGTACAAGTGCCCCTATACAAGCTGTTCACCACTGTATAAGTTAGAGTACTTGATAACATGTATGTGAAGGTCGGTTTATCTAGTCTAGATATTGTGAAATATGTACAAACGGGTGAACGGTACACATATAAAAAAAAAAAAAAGGCATTAAGTCCGCCTTTGTACAGTGTTTTTTTTTTATGTACATAAAGTTTAATTAATAAATATAGATATTAATCTTACTTAATGCGCGAAATGCAAATTTTCTTACGTTTTTTTACAATTTACAGCTCAGGGTTGTATTGTAATAAAAAAAAATATTCGCGGTAGCAATAAATTAGCATTTACAGAATAATAATTAAAACATAACTCCCAGAAAAGCGCGTAAACGTCGTGTTTTCATGAAATAGGCACATTTAAGAGGTTTTCTAACTTGGTGAGTTATGTTCATGATATTTTAGTCTATGGGTTTTTATACATATACATTTCTGGACACATCTATTGGCCCACCTTAGAGTTTAGGTTTCGATGGCCCCTTACGAAATATGATTACTAGATTGAACAAAAACTGTTGATGCAGTTTTAAACCTGATACATTTTACCATCTTTTTCGATCGTATTGTTTTAAATTTGAATTCAGAATACCATACGACATGGAGCTACGCCTAACAAGTCGGATATGCGCCTTGTTAAAGGTAATTTATTTTTGAATAAAAAACATGTTTTATCAAGTAAAGGTTTAATTTAATAACGCGTGTTGCCTCCATGGGCATCTACCACTGCTCTCATACGATTAGGCATAGAGTTTATCAACCGCTCTATGAAATTTTGAGGGATCATCTCCCATTCCTCTTCTATGGCAGTTTTCAACTCCTGCATCGTCTGGGCAACTGGATGACGAGCCCTAACACGTCTTTTTAGCTCGTCCCACATGTGCTCAATGAGGTTCATGTCTGGGCTTCTGGCTGGCCAGTCCATAACTGTGATGTTCACATCCCGAAGATATTCCCTGACGATGCCGGCCGCATGGGCTCTTGCATTATCATGCATAAAAAGGAAATTTGGGCCCACATAGTCCGCGTATGGTATCACGTGAGGTTCTAAGCACTCACGAATGTACCTTTCAGCATTTAATGTTGGCAGCCGTGGTCCTGTAACAACCTCAAGTTGAGTTTTGCCGCTCGCGGATATACCGCCCCAGACAGTCCATGAGCCACCGCCATAAGCAACCCTCTCTTCAAAGCAGCATTGTGCGAAACGCTCTCCCTTACGTCGGTAGACCTTCTTCCTTCCATCATTGCCATGTAACACAATTTTAGACTCATCAGAAAAGAGTACACGGCTCCAATCTTGCTGTGTCCAATTTAAATGACTGCGTGCGAAATGAAGGCGCGCTGTTCGGTGGGCTCGCGTTAGTTTGGGCCCATTAGCTGGCTTGTGTGGTACCATATCGCGTTCTTTTAACCTTCTCCGAACAGTTCGAGCGCTCACAGATACTCCGTGGAAGTCGCGAAGTTGGTTTTGTATCTCAATGGAGGTAAGGTGACGATTTCTCAAGCTGGTCGTCACGATGAATCGATCCTGCCTTTCAGTTGTGACCGGAGATCGTGGCCTTCCTTGGCGACGAACACAGCCGCCAGTCTCTAGGTACCTCCGATAAACATTTCGGACCGCAGATCGACTTAAATTAAGTTGAGCACTCACGTTTCTTTGGCTGTGTCCGGCCTGAATAAGTGCCACAGCTTGAGCGGCGACTTCAGGTGAAGTATCCATAGATTATTGATAAAACCTCACCTTAATGTTAAGAATAAGTAATGTTTGTTGCAAAACCAAAGATATCAATCACTTTTTCAAGAATTAAATCCAAGTAAACCAATAAAACCAAGTTATCTTAGTATTCGATTGTTTGATATCAACAAACAGGCTCCAAATTGTCTTTTGTTTCTTTAAATTCTGTGTTCGAAATTCAAAAAAAAGACTATTGAATGAAATTGTGAATGTGCCAGGTTCAAAACTGCATAAAAACTTTTTGCTCGACCTAATATAAAATTTTAGCTAGGACCAAACGAAACTGAAAATACAAGGTGGGCCAATAGATGTGTCCAGAAGTGTAAAAATATTCTGTGCGTGTGTATGAAAGTGAACTCCTCCTAAACTGTACACATTTTGATGAAATTTTTTGTGTGTGTTCCAGTGGATTGGAGAATGGTTTAGATTCACAATTAGACCCGGTAGGTGGCGCTGCAGTCGAGTTGTAGGACTTTTTTATTTTAATGGCAGGACAATGTCTGCCAGGCCCGCAAGTTGTTGTATAAATTTTAATAGATGGTTTACCTTCTTGGAACTAGAAACTAAATTAACCACAGGCGAGCGGTGACTCATCACAAAAACACAGGATGCGTGTGAAAACGGCGTGTGCGCCGACTCGAGTGTACGTAAACAAACTTTATTTATGATACTGATATAAGTTTGTTAAATAAATAAACAAAATCTACCGGTCTATTTTGTACATTATCTCCCGCGGTGAATTTAGATAAAGTGACCTTCAAGTGAGCTGATATGGTGGGATGTCAGCTCAGTTCAAACACTCAAATTGACGTTGGGATGTTTGTACAGAATGTATCGGCTGTTCTGTTTAGATTCTGTAATATCGAGCGAGTTTGAAGTGGTTTATAAGAATGGCGGTATTACAATAGTTTTCACTTTTATCTAGCAAGGGGACAAAAGAAAACATGAAAAAGGCTCTCAAAGGGACGTTTACATTTAGAATGAGACGACACGCTAGCAAATTTGTTTTGCTACCCAACCATGATTTTCCTCTCTCTGAGACAGAAAATCTAAGATAATGTAAGCGTACTTGCTCACCTAATACATGCATAATTTCTATAAGCACAAGATTCATATTCATTTAAAACGCTTTACAACAACAACTTTAGTTAGCAAAGTAAAGCAAAACTGTGATTTGTGAATCTTGCCCTTGGTGTATATTACCTATTACTACCTACGCCTCTGGGTTCTTCTTCATCAGATTAAGGTCGGCTTCTACCATGTCCTTGACTAGCTGATGGAAGGTCACGCGGGGCACCCAACCCAACTTCGCCTTGGCTTTCGACGGGTCCCCTAGAAGGAGGTCCTGAAAGAAAAGAACCAACGTAAACTAAGGAGGTGGATATGATGTACTAATCAGACATTTTGGCGTTGTCAATGATAAAAGTCGGGTGGGGTCTCCATCAAATGTTACCACTTGCGTAAGGTCTAAATAATAATAACACAAAAAAAAAATTCGTTGCGGGATCCAAGACAGTTGAATCGTTTATCCGGGACTCGTCGAGCTTCATTGCGTTGGCGCTTTTCTGGTGGTCGCCACTGTTGACGTTATTAATCGTCTTTTTTTTTTAACGCCAATGCCCTTAAATAATTATAAATAGTTTTATTTCGGACGCAAAAATCCAGAGTGTCAGTAACATAGAAAATCTTATTACCTAGTGTTAAGAGCGTTCATCCGTTAGAACCATGCTGGAGTCAAAATTTATGATTTCCGACGGACAATAAAACAATAATGTGTTTAATTCGTAGATGAGATATTGACGTCCAATTATTGGGAATTTCATAATCTAGTGCATGACTAAAAAATATTTTCAAATGTTCGTATAGTTTTGTAATAAGATCAGTCTTTATTTAAGCCTTTTTTTAAACTAGCGCTCGATAGTCTACGCCGATGCTAGATAATAGTAAAACCTATACGAGAAACTTATAACAATATTACTGATAAAAAAAAATAACATTTACTAGTGCATGGCTGACAAAACGTCAATATTACTGTAAGTTTTCATACAAGAAAAGTATACTCAAAAGTGCCATTTTTAGCCACTCTTCGAGTTATTAAACGTGTTAGTTTGGGATGTAATCAGTGATATTTTATGGTTTTTTTAGGCCTAGTAAATGAAAACGTTTACGTTCTAAAACATGGTACCTATATATATTTTTTTAATAACTTATATATTTATTTTACTATGAATTATTTAGTACTACTACAATCGGCGTGTACGTTACCCCAGCAAAATAATGTCGAAAATCGTAATTTAAGTGTTACAGGAAATTAGTTGTCCAGCTTCTGTAATTGTTGCGCACATTTTTAAATTTGTTGCACATAGATTTTGAGTTATTCCACAAAAACATTTCCTGCTGGGGTAACGTTACCGCAGCCAGACATTTTCTTTTATAATTGGAATATTGAAATAAATATTAGCCATATAATTAGTACTCTAGACGAGGTAAATGTTGCAACTTATTTTGTATTTGTTCTTCCTTCGACTGCTATAAAAGTAAGTCTTTCGAGCTCTTATTCAAAGTGTTAGAACCTATTGAAGTGTTTTTATATTTAATTAAATAACCTTTGAATGGTGCATTATTTTTGTGTTTTTATTACCCAACTAATTTAAACTAATTCTTAAGAAGTAATGAAAAAAAGTTGATAAGAATCTGCTTATCCGTTTCAGAGATCCAGCAAAACCACAAACGTTACTCCAGCAAAAACTTGAATAACAACGCAGTCGAAGGAAGAACAAATACAAAATAAGTTGCAACATTTACCTCGTCTAGATTACTAATTATATGGCTAATATTTATTTCAATATTCCCATTATAAAAGAAAATGTCTGGCTGCGGTAACGTTACCCCAGCAGGAAATGTTTTTGTGGAATAACTCAAAATCTATATGTGCAACAAATTTAAAAATGTGCGCAACAATTACAGAAGCTGGAGAACTAATTGCCTGTAACATTTAAATTACGATTTTCGACATTATTTTGCTGGGGTAACGCACACACAATCGGCGCGGAATCGCACCACCGCTCAGTGTCGGTCGAGGCCCCTAATAAAGCAGCAATAAAAGTAATTAATCCGACTTGTACCAAAAAGTTCCGAAACTTAAGCTCAAAGCAAGCAAACTTAAGCTCGAAACGAAACTCAAGCACATACGTAGCTATAATATATATTATAGCTAGCCACCACATCACACACGGTCGCTATAATATAATAATATATTTTCGCCTTTATTACGTCTGCGATCGTTGTTTGTTTCACATTTGTGAAATTTATATTAATATGCCTTGCTATATCTGTCCACATAATTTGGTGACGTAGTAAAAAGCTGATCGTAATATGCCTTGATTATAGCTACATCTGACGTATATTAATATATATTATAGCTACATCTGTGTGCGTTTCAATTTCAACAGAGCGGCCACGGCGATATTTCGAAAAAAAAAACTATTCCAAAATTATGTAATATTTTGTAAAAGCTGATTCCCAAAACCATAAATTTGTCGAAGTTATGGTTAAAAAGTTATAAGGGTTTGATTGAACGTGGCCGCGCCATTGAAACGCGGAGAACCGCGCGGCCACGGATAACTTTAAAACTAAGCATAGCAGAGACCTGAAATTCATGTAAATAACATAAGTATTGACTTTGTAAAAAAAAAATGTAAAAATACAGAAAAAAATCCTAGGTTTATATTTTAGAAGCTGCAAGACATAAACCGCATGGCCGCGCCATTGAAACGGTAAATAACACGCTAGTGCCGATATCACGCTGAAAATGCATCGTAGACATCTGAAATTAATTGTAAAATATAGATTTGAATTTGTCGAAAATGGAAAAAATATACAAAAAATACCTAGGTTTATATTTTAGGAGCTGTAAGAATAAAACCCCATGGCCGCGCCATTGAAACGGTGGAAAACACGTTATCGCTGATATCTCGCTGAAAAGCATCGCAGAGGTCTGAAATTCATTGTAATACCTAGATTTGAATTTGTCGAAATGAAAAAAATATACAAAAAAATACCTAGGTTTATATTTCAGGAGCAGTAGTGCGGTATCGCGTAGAAATAAGTTTTAATTATCTATCGAAAAAAGTAAGTATTAGCGATATCTTTTTCTGTAAACAACACATTAATATGTAGAAATATCGAGGTTTTCCGCGTTTCAATGGCGCGGCCACGTTCGTACCCTTATAACTTTTTAACCAAATTTATGATTTTGGGAATCAGCTTTTACAAAATATTACATAATCTTGGAATAGTTTTTTTTTCGAAATATCGCCGTGGCCGCGCGGTCGAAACGCACACACATCTGACGTATATTAATATATATTATAGCTACGTCAGTGACGGGCTTTAACGATAAGAGATCGCTCGTTATACAAAACTGTCACTAACTGCTTCGGTCGTGTCTCATAATACCAAATTCCGCGTCAAAGACGCCCCTTAATTTTTTTTGTATGGTTTTGTGATATTAGAATACATTGGTGGGCGTCAATGACTTTTATTGCAGCGGTATTTGGCGGCGACTAAACTTAATAGCAATCAACTTCCGCACAAACTGCTGTACAATCGGGGAGCCGAACCTTTCAGCTATAATTTTCAGAATGCTGTTTTGACTGTCCCACACTCTCTTAGGGCGGGTTGTTTAAAACAGTTGGTTAACGTTACATACGGACGGTTTAAAATAACTATGACGTGAGATGTTTCACTTTCGTTAAATGTAACGGGTTGTTTCATGACATAAAAATCCGTCAGTCAAATTTTTTAAAAAAAGAGAGTCTATAATATTTTGATGTTTGACGTAGCTGTTTGACAACACAAAATGACGTTGACTGGTGGATGAAGCATTGGTTATGGCAATAGTAACTTTTTAACGTAGGTACGTTAAGACCACCATTTTGTGAAACCACCCATTTTTTGGTTTAACGATAGTTAGCGCCATTTTTGACTGTTACCCGTTAGTAAAATGTAGTTGAAGCAACCCAGGGTGGGTTGCTACACGGTGTTTTTTTCCGCTTAGAAACCGTCGTTACGGGCTTGTACAAACATCGCCAACGTGCTACAGTAACAAGAATTGACTCACCACTTCAGTAGGCCTAAAGTACTTGGGATTGATCTTCACAAGCAGCTGGTCGGTGTCTGCGTCGTGTCCGGTCTCGCTCTCTCCCTGTCCGCGCCAAGCCACGCGCCGCCCCACGCACGAGAAGGCGAGCTCCACGAATTCGCGCACACTGTGAGCCTCGCCTGTTGCTACCACGAAATCTTCAGGCTCGTCTTGTTGAAGCATTAGCCACATTGCCTAAAAGAAACGAATAGGGTAGGGTATTTTACCAAAAACATCTTGTCTAACCAAGATAATCTATCTGAAGGACTAACCTTCAGATAGATTATCGAAAAATATTGGATACGTATTTTTTGTTTTATTAAATCAATAAAAACTGACGAAGATAAAACGCATCAAAAATCAAGAGCCCACTTATGATCTTTGGTTTGTGACGTCACTTCGCCAGTAAAAGTGTACTGACATAGTGATGTCACACGAGTTTTCGACGCACTGTATAGTCTTAATTTTTTGTTTACGTTTTTGGAAATCTATCTGACGGACTAATTAGATTTTTTGGTAAAATAACCTATTGTTTTGGCCCTGAAAGAGGACACGGACAAACTGCGTGGATATCCCTAGGTACTTTATCGAAGGTGGGTAGATGACACCAATCAATTTGTAATATTACTGCCAAACTTTTCCGTTAGAGGCGCCACGTAACTATAATGTAAACACAGTGACTGACAATACCTTTTTTTCTGCTTCAAAATTATATTTTTTTATCTTACGGAGCAGCTTTTTAATTCCGGAATAGTTAACGTCAGTTATTATCCGTGTGTGAAAATGTCCCCACATATTATTATTATTATTATTATTATCACCATTTATTAATTATATTTACCTATAAAATACATTTTTAAATATTAATAAAAAATAAAAACATTTAAAAATATAAAAAATAGTAGCCCATCGGTATCGGGAACAGGGTCCAAGCTACTGGCGGTCAGGGCTCCAGAGAGAGAAACCTCCTGACAATGCGGGCCGTGTCCAGAAGTACTGCCTTCTGAATCAAGCCCTTGATCCAGCCGCCTAACGAGAGCCTCCTTAGATGTTGGTCGAGGCTCTTGGCAATTAAGCCATTGGCAGTAACAACTATCGGCACAATGATCGCTGAGTCCACATCCCACATGTCGACAACCTCGCGGGCCAAGTCAAGATACTTTATTTGCTTGTCTTTCTCGACCTTCACGAGGTTCACTTCATGCGGAACTGCTATGTCAATAATCATTGCGCGCTTCTCCAATCGATCCACCACCACTACATCAGGTTTATTGGCTACAATAGTCCTGTCAGTGATGATGGATCGATCCCAGTACAATGTGACATTGCCATTTTCAAGAACTGGATCGGGCACATACCTGTAGTATGGTACTTCTGATTCCACGAGGTTGTATTTCAGAGCAAGTTGCTGATGGATAATCCTGGCCACAAGGTTGTGTCTATGCAAGTACTCTTCGTTAGCGAGACGAGAACATCCAGAGATAATGTGACGGATTGATTCTCCCGGTCGGTGACATGCCCGACAAATGTCAACAGTGCCATCCTTCACAATAAATCTCCGGTAGTTATTCGTCATAATAACTTCGTCCATAATTGCACAGACAAAACCTTCGGTTTCTCCAAATAGATCACCGAATCGTAGCCAGGATACGGACGCTAAGAAATCGACATCGGGCCCGTGTAGGGCCCGGAAAAAGCGTCCGTGAAGCTCCTTACTCTTCCAAACCTCCTCGCGATCATTAGTCTTGAGCACTACAGGTATGCACCAGTTCTCTTTAGCCAAGGAGAGCGGGGTGAGGCCCTTGTCCACTGCAACTACATCTCGATGCATCCCCACGTCGGCTTCTAGGAAATATTCCCAGAGACTGCATATCTCACGGTTGTGCAGGGTCTTAGCATTTAAGAAGCCACGACCGCCACACTTCCGCGGGATATACAGTCTCATCACCGATGACCGTGGGTGATGCATCCGATATGCTGTCAACAATGTACGGACTCTCCTATCCAGGGCATCGAGTTCCGTTTGTGTCCATTTGAGTATGCCGAAAGAGTACATCAGAACTGGCATGACCCATCCGTTGAAGGCGCGCACCTTGTTTCCGCCTGACAAAACACTATTAAATACTTTCTTCAGGCGGCCAAAGAAGCGCTCCTTCAACGATTGTTTCATGTCAGAAGCATTGATGCCCAACGCTTCCGCCATACCCAAATATTTATAGGTCTCAATTGAAGAGAGGGATCTAAGGTTTATGGAATCCGAGAGCTGAATTCCCTCGGATTCCACAACCTCCCCGCGCTTGACATGCATGACTGCACATTTGTCCACACCAAATTCCATCCTGATGGCGCTACTGAAAGTTTCTGTTACTTTCAGTAGCTCCATCAGCTGTGAACTGTTGGGGGCAAAGAGTTTTAAGTCATCCATGTAAAGAAGGTGAGATATTACCTGACCTCCTCTCTTCAACCGATAGCCTAGACTTGAATTCTCCAGCAGTGTGCTTAGAGGATTCAAGGCTAAGCAGAACCAAAGCGGACTCAAACTGTCGCCCTGAAATATACCCCGCTCAATCCTTATCGGTTCACTATTCCTCTGGATTTGTCGACATCCTGGATAGCGAAGGACGGTCCTCCACTGCCCCATACACGACATCAGGACATGGCATCGATCTTATACAACTCTAGCACCCTCATGAGCCATGTATGCGGCACAGAGTCATAAGCCTTCTTGTAATCTATCCAACATGTCGACAGATCCTTACGGGATCGGCGAACCTGTTGACTGATGGCCATGTCAATCAGGAGCAGCTCCTTAGTACCGCGAGACCCATTCCTACATCCATTTTGAGAGGGAGACATGATACCGTTACTGTCTACGTGGTGGTTAATTTTAGCTCTCAAAATGGATGTAAAAACTTTATAGACCGTCGGCAAACATGTGATCGGTCTATAATTTTTGGGTTCCGCAGTACTACCCGATTTATGGAGCAGGTGGGTTATTCCTGTCGTCAAAAACTGGGGCAACGATCCTGATTCCAAGCATGACTGGAACCACGACGCCAAACAAACGTGCGACCTTCTGAACCATTTGATCCAGAAGTTGTGCAGCCCGTCCGGCCCTGGAGACTTCCAATTAGGCAATGGACGGACTGCACAAGCTACATCTTGGGGGCTGATAGTGATTGCCCCCATTTCTGGTATTGCGTCGCACGCTCGTTCGACTTCCTGAGTCCAATCACCCTCAGTGTGACCGACAGGCACCGACCAGATGTTGCGCCAGAACAAATTCATGGCGTCGTCATCGCGGGCGCGTATCAGTCACACTTTGAATCGGTCGCTCCCAAGTTCTATAAACCCACCTTTCATTTATTATTATTATTATTATCATCCATTTTTGATAATATATTACAACTAAACATTCGTAACGCAATTTCTATATAAAAACTAAAACCCGACTACAACAAAAAGTGATCTAAAAAGTACGAAACAAGAAAATATTTCACACAGAAATCAAGACATAGGTACAAAATGGTCAAGGTAAGCCGTGGTTGCATGCCATTATAATTCATGTTCATCGCACTCATATGGGATACAGGCATGCAACCACGGCTTACCTTGACCATTTTGTACCTATGTCTTGATTTCTGTGTGAAATATTTTCTTGTTTCGTACTTTTTAGATCACTTTTTGTTGTAGTCGGGTTTTAGTTTTTAAACTTATTTTTTTTATTTAAACCATTTTGGAGTCACAGCTAAGTATTATATATTTAATAGGTACTAGTGAACCCCTTTCCAATGATACTAAACACGGTATGCGTATCTTACTTTATTTGGTAATCTTTCCTTTTTTTACAATAATTTGTGACAAATCACCACTAAATATTATATAAATTTGAAATGTACTAGTGAACCCCTTTCCAATGATACCAAACACGGTATGCTTGTCTTCATTTTTTTTTTAATATTGTTTTTTTTGTCCGCCAGAGGGCGCCACATTGGATTCGGTGATACGTCATATAGCCTATAACCAGCGGACGATCAAGACGCTTCTAACGATACCTCATTTGTTCAGTTCTGATAAGTAGTTTAGGAGCTATGAGCGTACAGATGAACATACATACATACATACATACTAGATATGAGCGCCGCGCCGGCGCGCCGCCGTCGCCGTGAGTTCATGTCGACGCGTCGTCGCCGAGCGCAGCACGCGGCGCGCCGTCGCGACGAGTCGCAACTTGCTTTCTCGCTCGCACGCGCGGCCGACCACATTAGTTCGCTTAGTCAGTCGCTTCGCCACACTCGTAGCTCACGCAGTCGAGTTGAATATTTTACCGAGTAAACGTGTATTATTGTGTGGTGTTAACGATGGCAGCAACTTCGACTACTATTGATGTTTATAAAACGAAAATAAAGAATATTTATGTGACCCCAATGAAAAATCTTTCCACAAAACATACACAAAGTTTTTGCTGGACAGAATTTGGTCAACTAGCGGTAGAAGTTAACGAAAAACGAAGGACTGTTCTTGGTGAAAATGTGTTTTGTGCGGCGTGTCTAAGAAAGGCTAAAAATGAAGACGAGGATGCTTTATTTTCAAAGTAAGTTACCTACTTTTGTTTAATACTCTTAGTGTACCTACTGGAATTTCATCACTTAAAAGATAAATAAGGTAAATTCATTTATGAATGCGAGGTATTTAGAGTTTAGGTTACTAAGTACTTAATTTTGTTAATATTCATAATAGACTGGAATTTCATCACTTAAAAAAGAAATATGGTAAATTCATTTATGATTGCGAGGTACCTATTAAGCGTTTAGGTAATAATTTTATCTTTTATTTACTTTTCAGGGCCCAAGTGAAAGCTTACGGTAAAAGCATAGCCACAAGTAATCTTCTCAGACATTTAAAAGATGCACATGGTTTAGAAGATTCACAAAAGTCACAAACTTCGACCATAAAAGAGTTCTTCACTCCAAGAACCAGTGGCAGAATCAGATACGAAAGTAGTAAGAACAGCGATAAGTGGTCGCTGTCCCGAGATTTGGCTCTTTGGTTTGCAAGGTCACTGATGCCATTTGATACTGTGGATAATGATGCAATGATTGACTTCCTAAAAAAATACAGCGTCATTGTTTCCGACGCTGACTTGCCATCGAGACACAATATAGCACGAGAAGGACTAGAAGATGTGTACAACAGTATGCTGGCATATATAAATGCTTTCATTTCAAAGCAAAGTCCTCGCTTCGGTGCCTTGACTACCGATATGTGGACCGATAAATACAGACGGCGCAATTATATCACTTGTACGTACCATTTTATTTCTGAAGACATGACCCTCATCAAATTTACACTGGCTACCAAAGAAGTTACCAACAAACACACTGGTGAAACAATCCGTGACGAAATTATGGAGGTGTTGCGCAGTTTTAAAATAGACCAAAAAGAGATTTATTTAGTCACAGATGCAGGTAGTAATATGAAACGAGCTGCAAACTTATTAGGATTTAATAACCACCTTTGCATTGGCCATGGTCTACATAATCTAGTCAATGTAAATGGCATCGAAAACACCAGAGAAATATCCAAAATTTTGACGAAATGCAAAAGGCTTGTTAAGCATGTTCGATACAGGGCACCACGTATTGAAGCCGCTGCATCTGCAGATCAGCAACAGGTGCTTTCTTCTATTGAAGAATTTGAAGAATTAGCTGAACATCTGGAAAATGCCGACTCAACCGACACTGAATCGGACACAACTGAGACACCTGAAAGAGCTTCAAGTTCCCGACAGCGTTTGCAGCCCCCTCCAACCATTAAAACGAGCACGAGCACAAGATGGCATAGCGTTTTGATGATGCTACAAAGCATTTCTAATTACGCAAATCGACAGCCTATAAACACACTTCTCAACGAAATTGGACGAGATGATCTCGTATTACAAGATACCGAATACGAAACCATTGAGGCTCTGATAAAGTTTCTAGAGAATTTTAAGAAAATCGTTGAAGTTCTAAGTTCCGAAACTCAACCTACTATGAACCTGGTTCTAGTATTTCGTTCAGAAGTGAAAAGATTGCTTGAAGAAGCGAGTGATGATGAGCCTCTCGTAATAGCTAGGCTCAAAAATAACATGCTTGAGGGTCTGGAATCCCGATTTCCTTTAACCGATGTGGTCGTTACAGCAACTTTACTTGATTGTAGATTCCATGCCATTAATGAAATCGATGAATACATGCAAACAAAAGAAGTAACGAAGGTTTCATTCTTATCAGCAATGGTCAGGAGTCGCTTGACAACAGAAGATATTCAGCAAAATCAAGTTATTGATTCCGCTAAAACTGGACTGATTTCTTCTGCTAGTTCTTCAAACTTTTTACTGGATTTGGCGCGAAAACACAGCACCACTCAGCGTGATTCCGGGAGTGCTGTAGAAAATGAATGCTGGAAATATTTCAGTACAGCATGTCCTGAAGATTTAGAACCTTACAGTGGAGTCGTTCTACAGTACTGGAAAGACAGGAAAACTTCTATGCCATCACTGTATGCTCTTGCACGCTCAATTTTAAACATACCAGCCACCAGCACGCCGAGCGAGAGAGTCTTTTCCACAGCTGGACTCGTAATAACCGCGAAACGTTCACGACTAAATCCTTTGAGGCTAAATAGGATAGTATTTATTCATGACAATTACGTATTTTGCAAAGAATCCATAAAAGAATAACGATGTTATTGGGCGTTGTAATGCATATTTTCTTTTTGATGTTTATGTGCTGTTGTTCTTGTTATTGATATTATATTTTTTCTTTATACAGCCTTGAAAGTATCAAGAGCTAGCAATACTTACTCACCTATATGAATATTTTATCAGTAAATGTATCTCCAAAAACATGTGAAACTATTTACCTCTTATAAATATGTCATACTACTTTAAATACTTAATTACTTATAATTAATATATGATTGTGTTCTTAGTTTTTAACATTATTAGAGAATTTACTTAAGTATATTATATATATTTTGACAATGTCATGTTGATTTAAATTTTCTGTTTTTTTTTTAGTTTTTATTATTTAAGTAGATAGATAGTGCTCTGATAAAAAAAACTCGGTTTCTCTTCAACTCAAAAAACTGAAATGATTATTTTTCAGTAAAGGTGATCTCTAATTATTATTTAGAAGACTGCAAAATTGTGATTAACAAATAAGTTCCTTTAATAAAGCTTTTTTTGGTAACAACAATATGGTTTTCTTTGTTATTTTTAAAAAATCTGATAAAAATAAACTAAGGCCCACGGACGGCCACGCCGCGCCGACGCTACGCCGCCGCCGCTGTGGAAATTACCAGGCCACGCCGCCGCCGTGGAATTGGCCATCGGCGCTCATATCTAATACATACATACATACATACATACATACATACATACATACATACATACATACATACATACATAGCCTGTCAAACTCATAACCCTCCTTTGGCTTTGCCGTAGTCGGGTAAAAAAAAGGAATTTTACCGCGCTTGGCTAGGTAATAGTGTTTACGTTGTAGTTCGGACATACTTTTTATGAGCTGTCAAAACGCGATCCCCCCATAGATTTTGTATGGCAATTTATACTTATGAAGTCACTTGTAAGTATTCATTTGACAACTCAATTGACCAACTATTTTTCTATTTCAAAGCAAATAAAAATCTAATTTAACAGTAAATTTAAATAAAAATTAATCGCGTTTTCGTGGCTAAATCAAGTAGAGAAGTTCTGTCTTGGAATGATTAGTTAATGATTTCATCTACCCAATTGTAATCGTGCTTGTAAGTCATGATGTCGTCCTCCTCCTATACCAATTTGTATTTGAGGTCAGCACAGCATATATCTGCCTCCATCCATACGTCTCTTCAGTCGTCATCTCCATGATCAACAATTTCCTGGTTATATCATCTTTCACACCATCCATCAATCCTGTCTTTGCCCTTTGGTCTTCTACTACTCTTATAGCCATCCACATGAACGTATGGAGTGCGGGGTCGCAGTCAGTTGGCCTGCGTAGTGGGCGCCATGATTGCTCAAGATGTTTACTGACTATTAATTATACTTAAAAATATATTTTCATTTAATTTTTTTTTGGTTTCGAACCAAGGGCTTTGACGCCACATTTATTGTGCGAACTGCCAGACTGTGGAATTCACTGCCCGCCTCTCTATTCCCCGATACATATAATCTGGGTATCTTCAAGGCACGAATGAACCGGTTCATCTTAGGCAATAGCGAGCTCTACCTTAGGCCAACGCAAGCCAAAAAGAACATAAAAAAACAGAAGTTAAATCGTATTCTAAGTATAAAGACATTGAGTAGGTACCTCAATAAAATCCTTAGCGTGTCCCCAATCTCTCTTACTGTCCAGATTGCCCAGCTCGAGGAACTCCATCAAGCCGAGGGTGATCTTGGCGACTCCTCGCGTGATCTTCCTTGTGACGAAGTTCTCTCCGCGCCGAGGACTCTCGTGGTTGAAGAGGAGGCCATTACACGCGAACATACCGTACGCCTCTCTGTAGTTCACCACGATCCAGTAGCCGTACAGCTTCGCACAAGCTACAAATATTTTATAGATTGAGAAAAATGGATTATCTCACTTTGTTGCCGGATTAACTCATTGTGTGTCCGCAGGACAGGGTCTCCAGGTCATAAATGTGAAATTTCCCCAGAACTGATTTTATTTTTCCCCAAAAAGATACTATTTGGTACAATTTTCCCCCAAAATAATTTTGCACCTAGAAACCAAATTATGATAACATGAATAATTGTCCTTATATTCCTATTATTAATTTGGCAAGCTAAATAAAATAAACTTATTTAATATTTATCTTTGCCATTTTCATACAGTCATCTACCATTCATTACATCCCATAATTCGTACTTCATCGCTGTCCACATTTCGTGATCTTGTATACAGCTACTTCTTCTGATTTATTTTTTATTTTTTGAATGCATCCACCATTTTGAAAATTGAAAATAAAGTGATCAGCTGTTGTAGTTAACATTTTATTTCGAGTTTATTTTTAACTAAATTCATTACTGAGAAAGTGAGAAAGCTCTCTCAACACTCGCATTAGAAAACGGTAACCACAAAATGTTGGTTACGAACTTAAATTTAGGTATATTATATCATTAATCTATGGAACGTCTGAATTAAAAGTTTGTTTCAGCTTTCCCCAAACTTACACCAAGAAATAATTTGTTCCCCAGAATTTTCCCCACAGTTTTCATTTCCCCAAACGTTCCCCAAAATTTTTATTAATATATATACACCCCAATCTGGAGACCCTGCCGCAGGAACGCGACGGGCGGTGTGTCATGCTGTGAAACTCCTTGAGATAGGTGGCCGTATGCCATCGAAACTAGTCGGACGAACCCGGCAACACAGTGAGTTAATCCGTTTTTCTCAATCTATAATGTGTAACAATATTCACGTTTCTATTACAAATATTTTCTTAATTAAAATATCTGATGGTGAGTCATGACTGTCATATTGAACATCGAAGTTTAAAATTATCTATGTACTGTATTCATAAAGTTTAAAAGTACGATTTACGTGAGTTTTAAGTAGTAGTAGTAGTAGTAGTCATTGCTGCTTATGTGCATCTACAATTAAGTACTTGACACCACTAATAAATTGACGTACTTTTGATGAACTGTCAAATCTCGATTCTCCCATAGAGTTTGTATGGCGCAATCATAAAATGAGACGTCACTTATTTGCCAAATCAATTGACTAAATATTTATTGATTTCAAAGCAACTTAAATAGAATTTTACAGTTAATTGAAAATTAATCAGGTTTTTAGGGTTTATATTAAGGCGACGATATACGACTTTTACAGATTTTAAACTGACAATCACGTCAAAATATGCAGTGTAAATGATTTGAAAAAAATATATGTTAAACTAGAACATTCTCTTAATCATATAGAAAGTGAATATTTTTGATTAAGTTCATATTAAATAGTTTAAATAACTCGTGAAGTTGTGTCTGACGCGGACAAAACATTGACAATCACACAAAATCTACCAGGTATAATTATCCGAAACTTACACTATCTTACAGACAATTTTATTATCTATCTTTTAGTATACGCCTTTTTTTTAATTTTGAAAGAATACTACTTTTATTTAATTTTTTCGACTAAATTTTGAAAGTTTTGGACGCAGACTGCGTCCGTTCTGCATCAGATTTGCGTCCAAAACTCTCAGGTTTTAGCGATTTGATCAAAATAAGCTTCACTAATAATGTCATGGTATGTACAACAAACATGCAGCAACCCAACTAAAAGTTATCGGCGGTATGGAAGGCAAGCGACCTAGAGGAAGGAATTCCACACCACACAACACTGAACATGAAAGTCGCCGAAGAGGTTCACGTCGTTAAAAGCCGGAGCAGATGGCGCAATATCGTGATTCCCTGATGGGTCTACCCTCCCAGAATTGGGGAAACGGTTCAAGGAGGAGGAATGTACAACAAATCAAATATTTCAATAAGAGTATTTTTAGGAAGGTGCATATAGTTACTCAGACCAAGTGAAATAATTTTGGCATAAGAAATTAATACGTTATACTTTACATCTATACTAATATTATCAAGCTGAAGTTTGTTTTATGCACTTTCACACCAGCGTAGGCGTTTGATGCACTAGCGCTGTGCAGACACTCGCACAATTTCGTTTCGTTTCGGTATACTACGAAATTGTGTCCTTAAAGAACATAAAACATGTGCTACTATTATCGCACTTACGTTCCCAGCATACTCGTACTATCGGTTAGATGCCTTCGATTGTTGGTACATTATCACAAACAACATGCGAACAGCATTAGTTTTTAATTGCATGCTAGGCTATCGATCTTTTATGTATTTCTAGTTAATTTGGAATTTCCTGTTGAGTTAGTTACCTACTCATTATCCTTATATTCGAAGGTACGTACAGTCCAAATTTATCGCTTGTATACATCGTTAACATTGGTATAAAAATAATGCACCTATACTTATTAGTTGGATTTCACAATAAGCACAATAGGTGATCTAAGCGATTTCTTCTGGGCAACGAAATTGGTATTAGTGACTTCTTCGAAACTAAGTTGCTAAGTTAAGTTTGTATCGTGATGGCTCAGCAGTAGACCTTAAGTACTGATCCTAAACCTCTTGGTAACCTCTTTGTTTCACTTACCATAAGGCGATCTGGGGTAGAACGGTGTTTTCTCAGTCTGAGGCACTTCCACAACTTTCCCATACAGTTCTGAGGTGGACGCCTGGTATATTTTAGTTTCCTTCTCTAGACCAGCTGCCCTTACTGCCTCCAGAAGCCTCAGGGTTCCGAGAGCATCTACTTGGGCCGTATACTCGCTGAGCTCGAATGACACTTTAACGTGCGACTGAGCTCCTAAGTTGTAGATCTCTTTTGGACGAATCTGTAACAGAGTATTAAAAGCTAATTGGATTGATGTGATATAAAGAACAACAATAATAATAATAATTTATTTCATAATAAAAACTTTTACAAAAAAGAGAACCGCCTTCAAAAACTATAAAACTAATAAATAACTTTAGTACAGAACACACATGACTTTAGTTTCGGAAGTCGGTGGCTTTGCTCTGTTTGTTGTTTTGTATTGCCACCGACTACACGTCAAAAGTGGTACACTCTATTAAATAGTAGAATGGCAAGGAATAGTTTACGTCAGAGGTAACAATAAATTTTACGATCTAATATCCTAGCTAGGTTACTTATGGCCAAATATTTAAACCCTACTCAATGTTAAGATGTCGTTAAGTCTCGTGCTGTCTCTATCACTTTATGTCAAAGTGACTGTGACAGTACGAGACATAACAGCATCTTAAAATTGAGTAGCGATTGAGTATTTGGTCATAAATTTCCCCAAAATAGGACAAAAGTATTGCTTAGACTGATATATATTAATAAAATAATAAGAGTTCAATGTAAGAAAGTGTGAGAGCGCGCGCAAATGTCTGTCCGTGTGTGTGTGTGTGTCTGTGTGTATTTGTTTTATGAGTCTCTTCATAGTTGTAAGAAGGGATTCGGTATCATCATAATTTTTGGTAGAGAATATATATGTCACAGTCAAAACTCTTAACCAGTCACAACTACTTTTGAATGCAGAAATCAGTCAAAAGTACTTTTGACCGGTTTACATTTATCCTTAATACTTAGAAACCTATTAGGTTGGTAGGTTTTTTTTTTATTTTGGTTTTTGTAACGCAAACACGTTTTATCTTATTAAGGGTTTGGTTCGCTGGTTCTCTTAACCAGTCAAAACAACTTTTGACTGTAACATATACACATAGACTGACGGTTTACTATTTTATACAGGGGCTGTCTTTTTATTCACTGGACATCTTTCAGAATTTAAAATGATATGCCGATAAACTTATCTTAGTGAAGGGGCGCGTGGCTAAGAGTAGGGACTCATGGCTAAGTAAAAGACATACGAATCGCTCGGTCAAGGTTAAGCTATGCTTGCCACGGTTAGTCCTTGGATGGGTAACCATCCATTACAGATCGAGACCCCTCCTTGCTTCGGAAAGTACGTAAAGCTGTTGGTCCCGGTTGTCATTCGTAGATATTTGACTGTCGTTATAGGTAGTTAGAAGCCAGAAACTCTGACAACCAGTCTAAGGGGTTTCGCGTTACCCAGTGGGACCCCCATCTATGGACCGGCCAGCAGCGAGGAGTTAAGTGTCTCACCTCACCGGACTGAAGACCACGTTTTCAAGGGCCTACCACGCCCATCTACCGTCTGAGCCTCTCTACCGTCTAAGCCTCTCTTCTAATCTAGTGTAGCAAGAATACTGTCTAAGCTGTATTAAAAGTTAATGCTATTGTTAAGGTCTCCATCTTTAATTCATCTCCAAATCGATAGTTCCCTTAGCCACCTCGTGCCTACCACGAGGCGACCTAGTGGGACTGGGTGGTCAGATAGGCAGTCGCTCTTTGTAAAACACTGGTATTCAGAGTCATCCGGTTAGACTGGAAGCCGGCCCCAACATAGTTGGCCATAGTACAGTATAAATAGTAGTAGCACTACCGTACAGTAGCGACACGCCCCGCCTCCCTCCAAAACTGTTTATTTACAGTCTGTTATTTTGGTAGTAGTGTAGGTAATTAAATCGTTTCGTTTGTATAGAGTGTCGTAGGTGTGGCAATAGGCTACGCAGATGATGCCGATAAACTTATGAACTCATTATATATGTTATCCTATGTTTGGAAATTCCCAAATAAAAACACGCCAGAGAGGAATGTAGCGCAGCATCCTAAACTAAAAAAAAATACAAGATAAAACACAAAGATAAGAGCTGAGACAAATCTGAAAAATGAATCGTTGTTCGTTAGTCTCGTTAAAACTCAAGAACGGCAGGACCGATTTTGCTTATTTTGGTCTTAAAATATTTGTGGAAGTCCAGGGAAGGTTTATACGGTGAGAAAATGGAAAATTCAATTGACAGGACAACGTCTGTCGGGTCAGCTAATATAGAATAATAATAGGCTTTAACAACGTTTTAAAAAATAAAGAATGGGCTCAACTCGTGGCGTGTCTATAGAATTAGACGATTCGAAACGGTTACAACAAGGAGAGGTACTCAAGGCAAACGCTATTATACAAGGACCTTCGATATTTTCTGCGCAAATACAGACGTAGACTTGGCGTGACGAAGTCTATTCTCTACGCCAAGTCTACGGCTGCGTAGTTATACTCTACTACGTTATGTGTGCGTAGACGTCCTCCACACCATGTCTACGACTGCGTAGACATGCTCAACGCAATTACAACGTTTGCGTAGACATTTTCTACGCTATGTGTACGGCTGTGTATAGACGTCCTCTACGCTGTGTACGGCTGTGTAGACGTCCTCTTCACTATGTCTACAGTGGCATGGATATCGCCTACGTCAAGTCTACGGCTGCGTAGACATTTTCTACGCCATGTCTATGGCAAGAAGACCTTACGTTGGATCAAAATGGCCACCTACAAGTATACTAGCTTTTGCTCATGACTTCGACCGCGTGATTTTTTTAACGGATTCCTTAATTTTTATAATAATAAAATACATCATATTATCACATTACGCGGGGTTCGTTCAGGGATAACGGAACTTCCTATTAGAGAAATATTATGAGATAAGAGCGTTCAAAAAAAAACTCTTGAGTTTAATAATATTAGTACAGAAGTATAATATATATATAAAGTAAAGCATAGTATTTGTTACGGCGACATCTTTATCAGAGTTCATTCATCCTAGCGCAAAAATGTGTTTCTTACTATCGTAATCTTAATGCTCTCATGTAGCAGTTTGTATTTATTTAAAAGCCATTTAATTCCAATTCTTCCATCATTTTTTGACGGGCTTATGGCCAAATACTCAAACGCTACTCAATTTTAAGATGCCGTTAAGTCTCGTACTGTCACGGTCACTTTGACATAAAATGATAGAGACCATCATCATCATCTGCCTAGCCTTTTCCCAACAATATGGGGGTTGGCTTCCAGTCTAACCGGATGCAGCTAAATATCAGTGTTTTACATGGAGCGACTGCCTATCAGATAGAGATAGAGACCGCACGAGACTTAACGGCATCTTACAATTGAGTAGCGTTTGAGTTTTTGGCCATTAGGCTTTTAATTAATGTTATTTTTAATCGACTTCTTTTGTAATCTAGAGGTATTTATTTTATGTCGGATACATTGAATGGACCACCTTTGTAAGGCGACTTATACGGCGTATATATTATGATGTGAGATCGTGGTTCATTAATTGATTCCAATGACACGGAATGGCAAAAACACTTAACGCACAAAAAGCTTTGTAAGTATCCAGTTAATATACTATATAAAAATATCCTTATTTCTGGAACTGACGTCATCTGACCTTGGCATTTGTAGATGCATGATTTAATTGCACATAGTATTAAAATAAATAAATAGTATTACACACTACTCCTGTGTGACAGACATCCTTACTGATACCACAAAATGATATAAAAATGGGCGGGTCACAGGTCAAGGAGCTTCCAGGATAAACGGAGTAAAATTCTGACAGAATGGTACCCTAGAAATGGAAAATGAAATAGAGGTCGACAACGTAAAGATGGGAACACAAACTCAATTTCACAGCAAGTCCAAACTGAAGAAGAGTTGCAAAAGACAGAATGCAGTGGAAATCGTAAGAGACTACCCTTTGCCAAGCCAAGAGTTACACTGAACTCCGACATATACAACTAAGGAAGAAAATAACATTAGATTTCCGTATTAGGTACTCGCATTGTCACTATGATGTGGTCTTGTCTTACAAGTTTTATGTAGCATTACATTAAGTTTTAAATGTAGAAATACATAAATGTTTCATCTCACTCTACGAGTAGATAATACATACGTTTAGATATAGATAAACAACAACCAGACACACTGTGCGTCGGAAGCAGATACACGCTACGGGGCCGTCCATAATTTATAGGCTCGTATTATTATGTTTACAGGCTAAGCTAGGTACGCTTGCCGCGGTCGGTCTGACGATGGGTGATCATCCATTAAATACCGAGTTCTCTCCGTGCCTTGGAAAGCATGTAAAGCCGTTGTTTCCGACTGTCGTTCGTAGATCTTTGGCAGTCGTTATGGGTAGTCAAAAGCCAGAAAGTCTGACAACCAGTCTTACCTAGGGGTATCGTGTTACCCAGTAACTGGGTTGTGGAGGTCCGATAGGCAGTTGCTCCATATAAAACAGTGGTAGTCAGCTGCATCCGGTTAGACTGGAAAAGGCCAGGCAGATGATGGTTAACGTAATAGCTTACCTTAGTGATGATACGAATGAGACATGTCGTGTCAGTGAGGTCTCCGTAATGCAGGTGCATGCGGCCGCCGGTATGGCAGGCTGGCCGACCGTAGAGGTGCTGAATACGACCTGTGTTGAAGGACGAAGACCGCCGCAGGACGCCGTGCACCTCATACCCTTTGTCAAGTAGGAACTCCGCGAGGTATGAACCATCCTGAAACAAACCAGACCTTTTACTACATGGTTTTTTGGTTCATGTAGTGAAGAAGCTCGTGGAGTAAAAAATGTGCAGATCGATCGGTCAAAGCTTAAGCTATGCTTGCAGCGGTCAGTCTGTAGATGAATGACTATCCATTTCATACAGAGTTCCCTCGGTGCCTCGGAGAGCACGTAAAGCCGTTTTTCCCGGCTGTCATTCGTAGATCTTTGGCAGTCTTTATGGGTTAAGAAGCCAGAAAGTCTGACAACTAGTCTTACTAAGGAGTATCGTGTTACCCAGTAACTGGGTTGTGAAGGTCCGATAGGCAGTCGCTCCATGTAAAGCACTGGTATTTAGCTGCATCCGGTTAGACTGGAAGCCGACCCCAATTTAGTTGATAAAAGGCTAGGCAGATGATGAGGAACATGTAGTATTCTTCCAGTTGTACCATTTTAAAACTATATTTTGCGCTTTATGATATTATAAGGTTGGATAAAAAAAAATCAGCCTGAATTTTTACGCAGAGCCTCTCTATCATAGATATAAGACTGTGCTCTCTACTCTCTTTCCACTTCTGTCTAACAAGGGCTATTTGGGACCAGTCTTTGTCGAAGGAGTCTAGATCAACCCGCCATCTCCGCCTAGGTCTTCCTTAACAAAATTGTTGTCTCTTTTTGACTACACTCAAAGAAGAAACAGTTTTAATTTTGTCCATTAACAAACTACCTATAATAATTGCCATTCAGCCGTTGTTCTTAGAAATAAGTACTGTTTATCATTTTTAACTATCTGAAAACCTCTAAGAACATACCAATGGTCAACATCACGGCTTTATTTTAAGACTTTTGTTATTTTTAACCAGTTGGTATACAAAAAATGTTTCAAGTATATATCAGACTTTACTTTACCAGATAGGATTTTTGATAGAAAATTACTACGTGTCACATTTGGATGTATCGTTAGTTTATGACCATATTATCAATCTATCTCTCTCTCTCTCTCTCTCTCAAATCTGCTACGCTAAACCAGGAAGAAAGATATCCTTTGGAGGACTATGGAGAGACATTTTCCAAACAGTAAGACAGTATGGTAGGAATCTGTTTAATAAAGGCCTTTAGTAAAGGCTTTAAAAGTACTGAATCGGTTTTAATGTAATTTTCACAAGAATAAGCTGACTTCTAGCAAAGCCAAAGCTGTATTAGCTGCATAACATACCTACTGATTTTCAATTCAGATACGATTTAATTACATGTGCGCACTATCATAATCTCAATCAGTATCAAAAACAAGTTAAACATTTTACTAGTTAATGGTTTTAGGTATGTAATCTTGTTGAAAAATAATAGTAAAATGTTTGATAATTATCTTTTATCTTCGATCATCGTAAGTACCTACTTAAGTTGCCAAGTATCCGCAAAACATTTTCCTGATTAGATACCATTTGTTTGGATCTCCACCCACTATTGCATCTTTTCACCAGACTGTAATTTATGGTACTGCACTGTATAATCAATAAACCAGTAATGTGCCCTCGGCGCCAAGGAACGAAAAGAAATTCAACTCTCTCCTTATCCATCACTTACCACACCAAGATTGCCAGGAAAGAAGTCTAAATAAGAGAGTACAAAATGAATTTTAAGTGATATTCAGCATACAAGATTTTGGTACGACTTAAGCAGTTTATTTACTGAAAATTTAAAGTTGCTGATTTTGTATGGCCTAGAAAACCCTTGATGACTGCGACGAAACAGTTCCATGCCTGCAGATCCTTTTGGATTGTTTTGAATATAGAATTTGTCCCTAACTTTCTTCCAGTTTAAAAGACCCACGTACCTAATAAGAAATATATTATAGGTGTTAGGTGTCCACGGTTTTGTGCAATCTCCAATGCCAAATCCAAAATAGAAGCAGTAAGCTGATTTCAATTATATTTATACCGCATGTTTTAGATTTGCTACAACGTAACATACACACACGTAACAAACAAAACTTATTTAGCCAATTTTCCCAACAACTTCTACCACTAGCCATATTATATGCATCAAACGTACGTATACCTTAACCTGATGATATCTTACTAATATATATATTATTATTTTTGTCTAGCCGTTGCTGTCCCAATCCTGGGCAAAGGCCTCCCCCCATTCCCCCCATTTCTCTCGATGTTGTGCCTCCTCCCGCCAATTCGCGAGGAAGCCATCCAAGGCGTCCTGCCATCTTCTCCTTTCGATAAAACTGCATCTGAATCAGAGGCTACAATTTATAAAGATTTTGTATGTATTGGCCATAATACAACGATAAGTCAAAGTTAAAAAAATTATTTCCTCTTTGAGGGCTCTATCATGGCGTGCGCTGCCTAAACTTTTAGAGTTAAATGAAGATAACGAATCGTGGATTGTTACTTGTTATTGTACACTCTGTCCACTGGTTTAACCGTTTTTTGAGAGCTGGAAGTGAACAATGTGTATGTTTTTTGTCAAAACTGATACGCATACATTATTATAATGTCTGTAAGAGGTCATGAATAAGATAATCCAGAAAGATAAGGTAGTTTATATATTTATTTTATAACGCATTTTAAAGTAAACTGTTAGGAAAATGGGGAATAGTTATGTTCTAACACTTTTAAGGCAGCTGTCAAAAATTAATAACCCAATGGACAGGTATATCCTGTCCATTATTAGATACTTTTTTACAATACACATATTAGAGTATTTGGTTAATTCTTATCAAAATTAACCCTTTTATCGCTTTCGGGATTCTGTGTAGATAAATTCTGTCTTTTACACTTAATTTGGACGAAGTCGAATATTTTGAAAATTACCACGATATGAATAAAAAAATAAAAAATTAATACCAGCTTATAATTGTACCACTGCAGGGCAGAGGTCTCTTCTCATACAGAGAAGCCACGAGCATTGATCACCACACTCGCTCAAGGCGGATTGGCGATTTCAGATTTATATTAATTATAAGTCCAGGTTTCCTCACGATGTTTTTCCTTTATCGATGTCAGTGATATCCAAGATAAACTTAGAAAGTACATATGAAATTAGAAAAAGCGACATTGGTACTTGCTCGAGAGAGGGCGCCTTAACCACTGGGCCATCACGACAAAGAGTAATCAAAATAAAAATACGAGTGTGCTTTAGACCACACGACTGAAGTAAACTTCTTTAGCTCCATCTATATGTATGTATGTATCCGTTTGCAACTGGCTATGAGAGAAAGAGAGAAAGAAAATGTGTGCTCGCATCTCTCTCTTTTGCCCCTACAGTAATATACGAAACGTAACTCTCTCTCTTTCTATCTTCACTAACTTATATCTCCCTCTCAACTTCCGTTCGCCTCGACCGATCACACTTTTCCTAACGCTTTCGTCACGCATTCACCAGCTTACTCCCCAAGTCAAGCGTGCGTAAAGAAGTTTTACTTCAAAAATAATTAAATGAAGCATCGGCTCTTGGGTCTGCCTCTGCAAGAGTAACTGTCACCCATCACGCGATTCTTTCATTCAATGATGAGAGGGATTACTTCACTGAAAAACGACACGAAATCTGTCGTGCACGAAACTATCTGCAATTTCCTGTTGTGCCAAAATGACGGGCTTGCAAAAACATAACGTTGACGTACCTCGCTACTATACATTGAATGCTTCGCGGAAGGAATGAAAACGTGGTTTACAAGGAACAACTTTCGACGGCTGGTGTGAAGGCAGGGAGACGCTCTTGGCCGCATTTACACTGCTCGTTAGCACCTTTGAATGTTATTGTTTGAGAATTCTGCTGAATGTAATAAGGGATCCCACCAAATTGCGTTTAAAAATAGTTGACGGCAAAGAACTTGCAACTTTTCGACAGGTGTGTCAGAACTTCAGATGATGACAACCATTGGTAAGCCACAATAGAAGATGCCGTGCTGTGTGCTCACTAGCGTAAGTAAGAGACCTATTTGCCATACTTTATTGATATGCACTTGCAGTTTATTTAATCTTCTGCAACTATGGAACAAGTACAAAAACTACGCTACGAGAGCATATCTTGCTATGGCCCCTTATTCACAACCATTCGATACGTTTCCGTGTCGGTAAGGAACCGTATTCGACAATGTTATTCCGTGTTCAGTCTTCGTATGTTCGTTGAACTGTCAAAATTATTCGGTTTCGGATTTGTGAATTGCGTTTGAAGGACATCTTCGATATCTTTTGACTTTCGATTCGGTACGGAATCGAATCGAATGATTGTGAATAAGGGGCCAGATTTGAAATAATGGAACGACGATCGTTGTCTAAATGTAGCATTGGAACTTATTGCGAACCAGATAATAACAATTTCCGGACATAAAATATCCGGTTTTGGTATGCCTACAGCACCACAGCGTAGAGGAGAGCAATCATACGATTTAATCAGCTGAGAGTTCAGCTACAATACCACCATATTGGACGGTCAAGTGTATGTGTGTGAAACTGACGCACGTCTGCTACCCGAGCAAAAAGAGATTTATCACAAACTATTGTGACGAGTTGAGAGCAGTGAAGGCGGGTCTTTTTATCTTCCGTGGTACCCTGTTGCAACAGTGCAAACTGTTCGTTTGTGACGAGTGCGCTATGTCACACAAACGCGCCATCGAAGTTCTTGATCGCTGTTTGCAAAACATACACAGCAATTAAACGTTAATGGATGGGGACTGCAAGCAGATTTTGCCTGTCATCAAACGAGGCACTGCAGCGAATTTAACGCATGTCTGAAAGCTTCATCATGTGTGGACCAACGTTGACAAGCTGAATGTCATCACTAACATGCGCATCCAATTATTCAGTGCCAAAAATAAAAATAAAAATTTGTGGTCGAAACAACTAGCGACATATCAGCGTACTCTCCATTTACACAGTGATATCCTGTGATGACTGTACGAGCTACCCCGTGGAGTTTCTAAAATTAAAGAAATATTATAAATAAATAGTAATAATAATATGTGGCGACATTTCACACACAGCCATCTGACCTCAAACTAGAAAGACCCTGTACTATGGGTGTCAGATAGCTGATATACATACACAAATACATATAAATACATACTTATAGAGATATTATTATTTATTATATTACTTCAAAAGCGTACAGACCTACATTGATAAAATGAGTCCAATTTTGTCTCATTTTATGAAGGTTTAGGGGGGAAAACGCTATCGCCCAAAACCATATTTCAAAAAGGAAATGTAGGTAATTGCCTCCTAGATCTGCAACTCTCTTTATCGCACGATACGGGTTGGGGGGCAGGGCCATATTGTATTTGTATTGTTCACCCGGAGGGAGGGAGAGCCAGCGATATTAAACAGATAGCATTTTTGGAAATTCCTACTCGCGCCGCGTATCGGCATCCCAGTCCTCTTAACTTTGATTCCTCTTAATGAATTAAGTTGTGTAATAGACAATAATATACAAAAAATAACGATAATGTTACATAGGTACATATGTGTCGAATTGATAACCTCCTTTTTCTAAGTCGGTTAAAAAGGGCGGCGACAAACGAGACGGATCCCTGGGGTCAGCTCATACGCATTCTTTGGTGTCTCTGTATAGACAAAAATAACAAAATGCGCCATTTTGTTATTTTTTGTTTGGCACGACGCTTAGGGAAACACCGATAATAATTATGTATGTCCTTTATTATAATGGTTTCACTTTAAAATTATATTTTTAGATATGAATAAGTAGAAAAAAAACTTCTACTTGAAAATAAAATAAGGTTATTATTTATTTTACTACCACTGTTACTATTTTAAACATGAAAAATTGTGAGTTTGGCGGAGTGGATGAACAGTTGGCTAATTGTTACTCTTTCACACTCATATGGCCGAATGGAATAAGCTGAGGTTGGGAACACATCAATCATATTTATCTAGCTTAATACATAGGGTAATTTTTATCCTGTTTTTGGGTTCCTGGGGGACTGAAAATTATGTAGAAGAAGGGCAGAAGCTAGTAATAACAAAAAAACCTTTTTGATTTCAAATGTTAACAAAGATCTGGTGTGAGGAAGTGTGTACAGTAGGCTCATTCAAGCGCAATACGTGACCAGCACTTTGATAACTTGATGTGTGAAAGGTGAGGGTAGGAAAAAAAATGCTATTACTATTCTAGTTGTCTGACCCTTGTGTAACTTAATCATCATCTGCCTAGCCTTTCCCCAACTATATTGGGGTCGGCTTCCAGTCTAACCGGACACAGGTGAATACCCTTGTGTAACTTAATAAAATAATTCATGTCCAATTTTATGTTGAGGTACTACTTATATAATATTTTATGCCAATTTTGTTGTCATAATATTTAACACTTACTCAATTGAATATTTTGCATGCAGAAAAGCCCGTCACATATGTAGCTATAATACATATTATAGCTATAGACCACACCACGCAGGGTAGCTATAACATAATAATACATTTTTTTTGCGATCATTGTTTCTTTCAAATTTTTTAAATATATATTAATATGCCTTGCTATAACTGTTCACATATTTTGGTGACGTAGTAAAAATATATATTATAGCTGCGTCTGAAATATATCGTAATATACCGCCTTGCTATGAATTATATTAATATAATATTATAGGTACGTCTGTGACGGGCATAAGGGTAAGCTATTAAATTAGGATTTTAATTTAAAAAATGCAACTTCTTTGTACCTACCTATATATTTTAATGCATACCTAAACACTATCTACCTATAAAACTTGATAGTTTTGAGTGAGATTATAGTCTTTCCAGCCACTTGAGCATACTAAGTTTAGTTATATGTTTTGTTAATGCACCAGTTTAGAAGTACGAAATAAACTTAAAAATAACTAATTTATTACTAACGTGGCCTAGTCGGAAATCCACGAAACCATTCTAAGCCTAAACATAGTAAACATAATTAAATACATACCTGGCCTGTTATGCCGGTTATCAACGCCACTTTCCGATTTACATTTACTGAACTGGAACCTTCGCCTGACATATCGGAGATTGCTTTGTAAAATTGATTTTCAGTATTTGTATTTAAACGAAGAACACGTCTGTACTTCACGAGCCGGCGCACAATGCTGTGGAACACTGTGATAGGCGTCGGCTTATCAAAACAAGAAACATAAACGCTAGTTTGTATCACCGATTGTGTTTATGTTTCACCATCTGAAGAACGATATATTTGGTAAGGATGAGGACAAGGTCACAGATATTTATTTAACTTTTTGAAATATCTAGGTACCAAAGCAGGAATTATGGTAAAATATTCCTTTTCGAGCCAATTCCTAATAATAACAACAATGAATAAAGGTGCAGGCAGCCCACAAAACGAAAAACATTTTTTGACAGTGACAAGTGACATGACAATTTCTTGACGTGGAACATTTTGACATTCACAAACACAACCACTCAAGGACATTTAATTTTTTTTTTCACTCTTTTTTTTGTGACTAATCATGTAATACTCACTTACCGATTCCATGCAACCACTACACACTACACGGCAAACACGACGAGTCAGTTATAAAAGTAGTACCGAACGTAGGTTCGGTACCACTTTACACGTAGGTGTGATTGTAGACTAGAATTTTTAATATACTTGTGTTGAATTTGTTTGAATAAATTAGTTTAAAAATCAAAATAATAATATCTTGTTAATATTCCAAGATCAAGGCATGGAGCTCAAAGGGTATCAAAAAAAAAATGAGCCGTCACGGGACGCCTGGCAGATATGAAACATCGACATTATTTTGTAAAAATAATATGCAGAAAAGAACAGATTGTGATAGGAACTAAATATGTCATAATGATAAAATAAAATATTATGATTTTTTTTCCAGATGACGATGACTATTTATTAAATAAACATTTATTTTCATTAAATACAAAAATTTACGATTTTTTTTCAAATCGTGACTACTTAAATTGTTTAATCAGTGACTTCGGTAATCGCACAGTCGATTGTGCATGGCGACGCGTCGCCACACCGTACACACTACTGCATATGGACTGTATATATATACCATCATATAGCGCCACGCCAGAAATCGGTTTTACGTGCGGCTATAGATGTTTCACATCAAAAACTCGTTCACATTGCTGTCAACGAGACACGTGCCCAACAGGCTGGGATAATTCATTGCCACGTTGTATGGTAATGCTGAATTTTGACCCAAGGATAGACCATCTTTCGGGTCACATGAAGAGTCGCCCAGCCGCTTGGCAATACGCCGAAAATAAAATAGGCACTTGGGCTCTAGAGTTTCCACCCCAAACGGCTCAAACAATAATTATAGCTTCCAAGACGGAAGATATTTGTCCCGTTTGAGGGTTTCGGCACCTGCAGCAGCCGCCCCAGCACAACACGTCGTGGTAGAAAGAGGAGATGGCACAAGGGTGTCACTGTCGACACATGTTGCGTCCCACATCAAGGCCTACCCAACATCCAATGCACTAAGGTCATCCCATCTGATCTCTTTTCATTGTTGCGTGCAAAGCCATTGGGTTCTAAAATTGCAGGCACCCCGGCGCTGGCAAGGGCACCACGGAGTATGTCATTCATTGTCAAAGTTTGTTGTTAAATTTAAGGAATGTAGGAATAGTTTTATCTCAATAAAGGTGAAAAAGTGTCATTATAGAATAATAATATGTTTATAAACGGAGCTACGTCTGCCAACAAACTGCTTTGCAGTTTGGCAGAGGTAAATATAGCGTGTAACAAATTATTTATGTGAATAAACACTTTTTTCATTTTCATTTTTCATTCATTTCATTAAGGCTGGCGTACTGTGCCAATAGGCCTACGCTCCTACTGCAGGATAGGCCATAATGTCGGAGGCAGTCGACAGCTTCACCACACTGACAGCGATGCGGCGCCCCAAATGGAGCTCCCAGACGCAGTTTAAAATTAAATGTCATTCGTGTAAGTAAATAATTGAAATCTTTCGTTATTGCACACCTCGGACACTTCATACAAAACTTGCAAAATAATTACCTATTATTACTACAAAACCAAATGACGTCTGTACACGTGCAAATGTGTGCGTGAATTTTAGTAGGGTTGAATCAGTTGGATGTCGTGGCGTACAAAATGGCGCGAAAAGTGCAGCGCTTTGCGTCGGGTGGACCGAACGACGACGGAACTACCCGAACGTTTCGAGCATTATTATGAAGTGACCTTGTCCGAGCGTTCAATTATTTATTTCTTAAAGAAATAAAATAAATGATATTTGATTTTGAATACTCGGATTTGTAATGACATAAACGTAATATTATAATATTTATTATGTAAAGAGGTTTATTTATTCATCAATAATGGTAAATTAAGGTACCTACCTACCTCATTACAAAATATGGAATTCACGATCGCCCCGTACCATTACGCAGCAACGCAATTTTTTTTTTTCATTTATTTCGGAACCTGTCCATGTCCATACATGTTAAGTTCAAAAGTATTACAAATAAAAATTAAGATTTAATTAAAATATTACAATAATAATAATTACAATGGGGCGACGCGACAAGGTTAGTGCGTAGGCTACTACTTTTCAATTCAAAGAATGAATAGAACGTGAAAGAAAGGGACATAAGTACATAACTAAGACAATAAAGAGAGAGAGCAATATTAATAGCTGGTAATGTTGATACGTTATTATTACGGAAGTTTTAATTGTATTATTATAAAACGACGAAAACTTGGAAAATAAATGAATCATCGAGATTAAAACTAATAAATAAAACTTAAAACAAAATAAATCGCAAAATTGTGTGTTTGTGTCAGCAGTACCTACAGCGCTGCAGTTCATACGATTTTGAGCGCCCTGGCTAAAGAGTCGGCGGTTAGCCCCTCCTAGTGCGGGGTGAGGGTGCGGTATCTGATGTAGCGCAGGGAAGGGAGTGTCCCTTCTGTACGTAGTACTATTAAGTATTCTGTGGTTATTGTTAAAAGGGCCAATGCGCGAAAAATTGCACCGTTACTAAATGGGACAAAATGGACAATAAATAAATAAAAATATGAGGGTTTTTGTATGATTCGATGTGGTATTTATCAGGGTTTAAGAAAACTATATATATACAACTAAATATATATAACTTTAAAAATATCTGAATTTCGAACATGAACCACGATAAAAAATGTCCATTTAGTAACCATCACTAACGTAATATTTTATCAGCAATGTGAGTTATCTATAACATATTTTTAACAATTGTTTTTTGATATAATTATAAACAACACTGAAATAAATTTCATTTACCCTATCTGCAATATATTTCTAGCTTTAAATCACCTATTAAAATATTTTCGTCACGTTTTAGGTCAGATTGACTTATGTTTTTAACATTTTAGTTAATTTATTTATTTATTTATTTAGCTTTATTTCTATCCCTTACATTTAGTTCTTATCTATTGTTTTGTTTTGTGTACTTATTTATTTATATGTTAGTAATGTTAGTTTTGTACTTAAATAAAGTTAGTATTGTTAGGTGTAAGGGCCGCCTATTGCGGTGAAAGCCTCCTCCAAACCATTCCAGGTAGCTCGATCCTTTGCCCGTCTGGGCCATAAGTTTCCGGCTATTTGGACAATGTCGTCACTCCATCTTTTAGAAGGTCTACCCCTCCTTCTCTTTTTGTGCATTGGGTACCAGTTTGTTAATTAGTACATTCTAAATTGATACAAACTATTTTAAATGAAAATGTGTATCACATTCTACTATATTTCATCCCAAATATATACCTTTACTAGTAATAAATTGCACTTTACAGACGATAACTTGGTGTAAAAAATTGTGACAGTGACTTAGTAGGAAACGTCATCGTGACTAAATGGAAACATAAGCGGTGTTCATGATAAACTTTTAATAAGAATACAAACAATATTATTTTTCCGAAAACAGTCTTGGACATTCCAATCGAATGCAACATCTTTTTTTGTTCGTGCCTTTCTTTAGCCGTTCTATTTACGTAGTTTAAGCTTTTTTCGGTAACGTTTACCTCGTTCAACAAATGCGCAATCTTATGATAAACTGAAAGAATAATAAATATTTTTAAACTTCTGATCAATGACTGTCATGAAGTCGATGGATACACGGCTATAACTTAACAGCCGTAAATATATATATATATATATATATATATATATGTACATATAATATAAACAAAAACACATAACTCCATCGTAGTTGCAGTCGGTTAAAATACACCACGTAAACTTAGCCTTATGTGTCCATTAAGTCACAAAAAATGTTCCCCTAATATGTCACGACACTAAACGGACGTGACGAATAGTGCTTTACTAACAATAATGACGACAACTTTCAATATTCTTTATTCTTTTAGAAGAAATCATTAATTCATTACTTACACAGATACATGTAGTCTATTTCACAAATGAAAGAATATTCTTAGAACTTACTGGTATCACGTTATAACTGTGACTATAGTGGACATCTTAATTGCGTCGTGCGTCGAATACGCCTTCCGTCACCGATTACCGCACTCACAAATGCCTGATGGGTAAAAACAAGTGGTTGGTCTACCATAATAATGTTACCATGAAAATAAAATAACTACTTTTAGTAGTTTTGTACTATAGAAAGCAAATAAAACAGTAGTGACTAAAGTGGAATATCCACCTTGGTGCTAATTTGATTATCATTTACTTAAAGATTTTTCTTGTAATACAATAAGATTTGTTTAAAAAAATATGTTATAATTGAAAAGAAAACATTAATCTTTAAAAGCTCACAAAAAACGCTTAAGTGTGTCATAAAAAAACATGAATTTCGGTTAGTTAAAGTTTGCGACAGGAGGTGTGACACGCTAAAATAACCTTTTTTGTTCCTTAGTTTTATTTTTTAATCAGTTAAATTAGGTACAAATGACTACGTTTTGTATTTATTTTTAAAGCTAATGAACTACACTGTACATAAAAAAGCACTCAATGGAGAATAAGATGGTCTTGTAAATTGTTTGTATATTCTTGTGACAGTACTTTTTCCGTATGTTCAATTTTTCGCGGAAGGGCTCAAAAATGAGAAGAAAAGTAATCAGCGTAGTTAAAATTTTCTTCATCCTACTACAGCTTTTTCCGCGAATTTCATTCAGACATTGATCGTTGATTAAGTTCATCCTGTGATGAGACCTACCTATTTTATTTTCGTGTTATGATGTTTGTTATTTAGACTTTAAGACGTAGTAATTTTAAACACGTGTAAACCTTTACAGTTTCTTAATAAGTAATAATACACTATATCATATTAAATATATAAAGTCCTTAACAGTTATTATGTATTTTTAACTTTTTTAACCAATATTTTTTAACAATCATTTATGGCAAGGCCTCATCATAGTAGGAACCACGAACGAAGTAAGTACTTCCTTCGTGGTAGGAACACTGATTTTAAGAAGTCTTCATCTCTATAGAATTAAATATGTACAAAGCTTAAAAATAAATTAAAAAATATATTTATATTATGTACAATGGAGGGCTCACAGGGCATCAAAAAATTCGTCCGCATCGCTCACAATGGGACAAGTGCCCAGTAGGCTAGCAGCGTTACCACGTTGAATAGCAATGCTAATTCTTTGGCCCAAGAAAAGGCCAGCCCTCTGGTCACGTGAAGAGTCGATCGGCCGCTTAGAAATATCCCTAAAAACAAGGTGGGCACTCGGACCCCATGGTCCTAGTGTTTCAACTCCAAACGGCTCAAACATATAACTTCCAAGAAGGTTATTATATTTACGCCGTTTGAGGTTTTCGGCACCTGCAGCAGCCGCCCCAGCACAACACGACGTGCTAGGAAGATGGGATGGCGCAAACGTGTCGACACAAGTTGCATCCCACACCAAAGGTCTACCCAACTTCTACATCGCCATTAGGTTCTAACACAGCTGGCACGCCGGCAGAAGCAAGAGCACGACGGATGATGTCATTAATGCTGGCGTGCCGTGCTATCCGGCCTGCGCTTTTACAGCAGGAAAGGCCATGGTGACCGAGGCAGTCGACAACTTCACCACATTGACAGCGATGCGGGGCCCCGCAAGGAGCGCCCAGACGTAGGCATGTAGCGAGCCGGAATGTAGAGTCATCTCTATGGTATTTTAGATTGACAGATGACAGAATTGATTGACAGACAAGACAAGTGTAAATGTGACATTTGCTGGCCTTGCCTTCGGTAAAGAAAAGATTTATTTTTCGTGAATTATTTTATATAATTATTGGTTAAATTACGTAAATTTTGTCCAATATATAGTGCGACTATCCAAAGGAATAGCAGTTACAAAATATTTTCTAACGTACTGTCTCAATTCCTAACATTCCACAAAAACAAATTACCTACGTCTTACTGATGTAAAACATAGAGATAAAGTTCCATCATGCCTGATATAAAAATAACGCCGCTTGGAGCTGGTCAAGATGTCGGTCGCAGCTGTATCTTGCTGTCGATGGGAGGTAAAAACATTATGTTGGATTGCGGCATGCATATGGGTTACAACGACGAGAGGCGCTTTCCTGACTTCTCGTATGTTGTACCCGAAGGTCCTATTACCAGTCAGATAGATTGTGTCATCATCTCGCACTTTCATCTCGACCACTGCGGAGCCCTGCCGTACATGTCTGAAATGGTGGGTTACACAGGTCCTATCTACATGACACATCCCACTAAAGCTATCGCACCTATCCTACTTGAGGACATGAGAAAAGTAGCTGTAGAAAGGAAAGGAGAATCCAACTTCTTCACATCACAAATGATTAAAGATTGTATAAAAAAGGTAACAGCAGTGACCCTGCATCAGTCTGTGATGGTGGACAATGAGTTGGAGATTAAGGCATATTATGCTGGTCATGTGCTAGGTGCTGCCATGTTCTGGATCCGAGTTGGTTCCCAGTCTGTTGTTTATACAGGTGACTACAACATGACTCCTGATAGGCATCTAGGAGCTGCCTGGATAGATAAATGTAGACCAGACCTACTCATAACAGAATCAACTTATGCTACCACCATCAGAGATTCCAAACGCTGCCGTGAGAGAGATTTCCTCAAAAAGGTCCATGAATGTGTTGAAAAAGGTGGCAAAGTCCTAATACCTGTATTCGCATTAGGAAGAGCTCAAGAACTTTGTATTTTATTGGAAACTTATTGGGAAAGGATGAATTTGAAATATCCAGTTTATTTTGCACTAGGATTGACAGAGAAAGCAAACAATTATTACAAGATGTTCATAACATGGACTAATCAGAAAATAAGGAAGACTTTTGTACAAAGAAATATGTTCGATTTTAAACATATTAAGCCATTTGACAAGTCCTACATTGATAACCCTGGAGCCATGGTTGTATTTGCTACTCCAGGAATGTTGCATGCAGGTTTGTCACTTAATATTTTTAAGAAATGGGCGCCTTATGAGCAGAATATGGTGATCATGCCAGGTTTTTGTGTCCAAGGTACAGTTGGTCATAAAATCTTAAATGGTGCTAAAAAGGTTGAATTTGAAAACCGCCAAGTGGTTGAAGTCAAAATGGCTGTAGAGTACATGTCATTCTCAGCCCATGCAGATGCTAAGGGAATCATGCAGTTGATACAGTACTGTGAGCCAAAGAATGTGTTATTAGTGCATGGAGAGGCTCAGAAAATGGAGTTCTTGAAAGATAAAATTGAAAAAGAGTTCAAGGTTAATTGCTACATGCCTGCTAATGGGGAAACTTGTACTATTAACACACCAACAAAGATTCCTATTGATGTGTCCTTACGATTATTAAAGGCTGAGGCCGTACGATACAACGCACAGCCCCCGGATCCCAAGAGGCGGCGTGTTGTTAATGGAATCTTGTGTGTGCGAGACAACAGGTTATCTCTTCTCGATATTGACGAAATGTGCGATGAAATTGGTATCAACAGACACATAATTAGGTTCACAAGTACAGTCCGGTTTGAAGATCCCGGTCCAGCTGTCAAAACTGCAGAGAAATTGAAAACTTTACTATCAGAAAAGTTGGAAGGCTGGACGATCACAATATCGGAGGCTAACATATCTGTTGAATCTGTACTTATCAAAGTTGAAGGCGACGAGGATAGCACCAAAAATATCTATGTGTCATGGACTAACCAGGATGAGGATTTAGGTAGTTACATATTAGGTTTACTTCAATCAATGGTCCAATAATATTAAGATGATTGTTTTATGTAAGTTTTTTTTAATAAATTAGCTGTATTTTAATAAATTTTGTTTCTGTTATGAACACCATGTTATGTCTTGGTTACATTTCCCCTGATACCATAAATGTAGAAGTTTGTTATTTTCTGATAAACTCTTAACTTCTTCTTCTTCCATTACTAATTGTATGTCCTGTAACAAACAAAAATACAATATTATTTCATGTGTAGTTAAAGTAATACGACTGACTGCTGCGCAGCGTGTTGAAATGTATTTGTGTATGTATATTAGCTATCTGACACCCATAGTACAGGGTCTCCCTAGTTTAGGGTCAGACGGCCGTGAGTGAAATATTCCCACATAATTTTATCTAGCTGACCCGATAGACGTTGTCCTGTCCCTATTTACCTACTTACCTGCCTATTTACCTACCCTACAGAAGATTTTTTTTTCATTTTTCTCATAATCTTTTTTCATCAAATTTAATTATCCTGTGTTGAGCACACATTAAATATTGAATGAGTGCCAATTCTGTTAAATTACATATATAAAAAATAATTTAATTCTATTTTTGTTCAGCTGAAGTAACCGACAATATCCATCAGATCCGTCACAAACTTTCGCATCTATAATAGTAAGATAGGCGTTACCGTATTAGGAGTCATAGATGGCGGAATAAGCCGTCTGAAATCACCCTTATGTAAGAATTCAGTGTGAGCAGTTAACAAGTTCTGATTCATCTTAGCAGTGATGCACGGCTTGCAGAGGCCGCACAAATCCGAAACGTCGCAGGTCTCCAAGCAAGTCTTCCTGCATTCATTGCCAAATACTGCTATATTCTTCTGAGAAGATATCATGTTCTTGGCGGCTTGGGTATTTCTGAAAAAATACAGTTTTCCTTCGATCAAAGTTTTAATAGTAAAGTACTTGCTCAATGAAGATTACACAGTTGGCGCAGTGACTATATAAGCGATTGGTTGCTGCGCTGCGTGTCGCGGGTTCGATTCCCGCACGGAACAAATATTTCTATGGTGGCCTACAGGTAGTTGTTCCGTGTCTAGCTGTTTGTGTATGTGATTTTACAACAAACACACACACTTTTTTTTATTATATAAAAAAAAAGGTAATGAAGTTCACTTACACACTGAACTTTTGCTTTTGAAGATCCTAGATTTAAGCATAAGCTCTTAGTAGGTGTTATTTTTTTTTTTTATTATTTCGAAAGTGGGTCTGTCTCGCGATTATATGATGCCGTAGTCAGCGCGTATCGTAGGTACCAATATGTACCTACCCACATGGCCGTAGGCCGATGATAGGGGAATGTTCAGTAGGTAAATACCTAAGCTGAAGTGATTAGGTACTTATTAAATTTACTAAAGTGCTATTCGTACTTTTTACCCGACTACGGCAAAGCCAAAGGAGGGTTATGAGTTTGACAGGCTATGTATGTATGTATGTATGTATGTATGTATGTATGTATGTTCATCTGTACGCTCATAGCTCCTAAACTACTTATCAGAACTGAACAAATGAGGTATCGTTAGAAGCGTCTTGATCGTCCGCTGGTTATAGGCTATATGACGTATCACCGAATCCAATGTGGCGCCCTCTGGCGGACAAAAAAACCAATATTAAAAAAAAAAAATGAAGGCAAGCATACCGTGTTTGGTATCATTGGAAAGGGGTTCACTAGTACATTTCAAATTTATATAATGTTTAGTGGTAATTTGTCACAAATTATTGTAAAAAAAGGAAAGATTACCAAATAAAGTAAGATACGCATACCGTGTTTAGTATCATTGGAAAGGGGTTCACTAGTACCTATTAAATATATAATACTTAGCTGTGACTCCAAAATGGTTTAAATAAAAATATAAAGTTTAAAAACTAAAACCCGACCTCAACAAAAAGTGATCTAAAAAGTACAAAACAAGAAAATATTTCACACAGAAATCAAGACATAGGTACAAAATGGTCAAGGTAAGCCGTGGTTGCATGCCATTATATTCATGTTCATCGCACTCATATGGGATACAGGCATGCAACCACAGCTTACCTTGACCATTTTGTACCTATGTCTTGATTTCTGTGTGAAATATTTTCTTGTTTTGTACTTTTTAGATCACTTTTTGTTGTGGTCGGGTTTTAGTTTTTAAACTTTATATTTTAAATTATTTTTAGGTCAGTGGGTTTCATGTGGCGTCGTTTATAAGAGCTAAGCGTGCAGAGGGACAGGCGGCGGAAAGCGACTTTGTTTTATAATATTCGTATATATGTATGTAACGACTAGCACTTTACCCGCGACTTCGTCCGCGTGAATTTTCTCAAGGATCCCAATTTTTTTGATAATGCAATATAGCCTATAGCACTCAGGGATAACGTAGCTTTCTATTGGTGAAAGAATTATTGAAATCGGATGAGTAGTTTCGGAGATTAGGTACCCCTTACATACAAACTTACAAACAATTTTTTCTTTATAATATTATATTAGCATAGATTATGTGGTGATGTTTGTGCATTTTTATTTATTCTTATTTTGTTCGAATTCTGATCTTCTCATGCAAATAATGCATGAAGTTTAGTATAATCATAACTAGATTTGACCCAACAAATGGGGCAAGTGGGCAAGCTAAATATAACCGTAATGCGAGCCTGCATAGAACTGTTATTTACAACAGATTGTTTAGTTTAAAACCTTACTCTTTGTTGTAACATATAAGTCGCTGACCACGATCGAGTCGTAAAGCAAAAGATTTACGACTCCCCAACACTGCTTACACGATTCTATTCAGTATGCGTGGGGAAAAAATTATGAAGACTTCAGGATTTCGTCACTGCCTACAGTTGATGCGAATACCTACCTCCCAAACTAACAAAATACGAGAAGTAGTACGAGTAGTACCGTAGCTAGGTAGGTGAGATTCATTGCACCGGCGTTTTTCTGGTAGTCCCCACTGTTGATTATGTGGCTTACAGAAGTTGCAGTGGTTTGGTTGGTTTGGGAACAGTGTGGCGGGCTTGGCTTGTCCCATAAAAAAAACTGGCCAAGTGCGAGTCGGACTCGTGCACGAAGGGTTCCGTACCATTATCTATAGGTACAACATTAAACATCGAGCAAAAAAGGGCAAAATTATCGCGTTTGTTGTACGTTTAAATATTAATTTTATTTTGTTTTTAGCATTTGTTGTTAGGTATAGCGGCAACAGAAATACATAATTTGTGAAAATTACAACTGTGTCGCGGTTATTGAGATACAGCCTGGTGACAGACAGACAGACGGACAGACAGCGAAATCCTATTAATATTTTTTAGGTCCTTAGGACTTCAGTGGGGATCAATTCTAGTAACTTTTAGGGTCAAGTCACACCGGAATGGCAGCGCAGCGGCCTGCAGTTTTGCTGTCAAACCATTTCAACTTTATCTCTAAATCTCAAAGCATTATTATCGCTTCGGCGGTCATCGGCTCGCAGGGCCGCCCGGCGGCACGAGCTGCCGCCCGACGCACGCAAATCTAAGCTATACTATATTGACGTTTAGAGATAAAGTTGAAAATGGTTTGCCATCAAAACTGCCGGCCGCTGCGCTGCCATTCCGGTGTGTTTTGACCCTTAGGAACGTTCGCATTCTAGTCTCAGTCTTAATCTGTCGAAAATGCCAAGTATTTTGTTTTACCTAGGTCACAGATTAACTAATAGTTCCTTTGGCTAGGTACTTAAACTTTTGTCAAGATTTTGGCATTGATTGTCGCTGAGATAAGATTGCGACTAGATTTTAAACGTTTTTAGATACGATGATTGGTCTTTGAGATCGAAAATCTTGAGACTAATGATTCTCAACTCTCACGACACTAAGTAGGTAGGTATGGTATGTACACTGGCACTGAGTAGATTTTAGGTGGAATCACGGAATAGAAAATATAGGTAAGTGGAAGTTCCCACGCAGTTATCCGGCACGTGTCACGTGCCGGAACTTATGCAGGGATAATTATCCAGAAAATATGTAAAATAATAACAACCTTCAATAGTCGTAAAGTCAAAGTTGAACAATTAAAAATTGCGTGTGCACCACTTGTTTTTTCCATTCCGTGGGTGGGATACCTACTATCTCAAATAATGAAGTAAAGTTTGATTCAAACTTAATGGCGGCAGTGGAGTGCGCTACTGGCCCCGCTCCTCACCCCTGCTGACACGTGAAATTGTTACTGCGCAGTCACTCGACTCGTGTTCAGAGTCGCCATAAAGTTTGAATCGTATTGTACTCACAAATAGCAGATGCTTACTATTTGATATAATCAGCAACTACCTGGATAAAATGTACCTAAGGCATTTAAAATAAAAAAACAATCAGTCTTACCCCTCTTCGACAGCCAAAAACCTCATTTGGGACACACCAGTCAGCGAAAGCAAATTGTATAACACTTGTTCGTACAACAGCTGATTCGGCGGATAGTGCTTAGAACTCAAGTTAGGCCCCATGTTAGCTTCCAATAGATATACTTTCAAATTTTCATCGACGATAAAGTCAAACCTCATCATTTCAAAGAAACTTTCGGGCGACGAATACTTTTTCAACTAAAACATGCCAGTTATTTATTATTAAGCACATGCACAAGCACTTAAAATAGTAGGTATTTATTATTTTAACATTATTTTGTAATTTATGTAAAATTTGGATTTATGACTCTGCGCTGAGACAAGCGTTAAAAATCCAACAGTGCGCAAGGCGAGGTTGTAGACCCCAGGTTACCAAAACGCGATAGCGGGTCCGGCGCGGGTTGTCAGTTTTGGTGTGTTGTTATAGCTACTGCCGCCTATTGGCTTACTTCTGCTCTGTTTCCTGCTTGACACTGAGGGAAGTGGAAATTATGTTTTTTCTTATTTATTTTGTTGCCAGACAATTGAATCGTTTCTCCGGGACTCATCGAGCTTCATTGCTTTTTTAGTGATCGCCACTGTTGATTCTGATTTTTAGGAGTTGCAATGCAGTAAGTTAAAAAAACGCACCCCCTCCCCTGGTGTCGTACTCCCGACTCGACCCGCACCCGATCTCAGTGTGTTTTGCGCTTTAAATTATGATAAATTGTGAACAAGCATAAAATATTGACTTACACTCTTAATGATGAGTTGCTCTTTCTTATAGAATATTTCCGCAATTGACATCTGAACGTCCTTCCACATGTCGGTCGGATCCTTCCCCTGAAAGCATAGGTTACTAATTCAGTAAGCGTTGGGCAGTTTGGCATTATCAATACAACCTTTGATAATGTGGTAAATGTCGAACCGTGCCTTTCTGCTGCTGCGGACCCGTTTAAGTACCTATATATTACGGCTTACACTTTTACCTTTATTTAATGCAAACGATTTATTTTTAAATAATACACCTAGAGCTAGGCATTACTAGGTTAAGTGAGGAGCTCGTGGCTAAGTAAAAGCCGTACGGATCAATTGGTCAACGTTATGCTACGCTTGACGCGGTCAGTCCGTAGATGGGTGACCTTCCATTTCACACTGACACGCCCCTCGGTGCCTCAGAAACCCGTAAAGTCGTTGGTCCCAGCTGTCTTTCGTACATCTTTGACAGTCGTTATGGGAACCCAAAAGTCAAAAAGTCTGACAACCAGTCTTACCAAGGGTTAGTGTTACCCAGCGACTGCATATCTGACCTCTACAACCCAGTTAGGTTGTGGTGGTCAGATAGGCAGTCGCTCCAAAACACTGGCAGCTGCATCCGGTTAGTCTGGAAGCCGACCCAGTTGGGAAAAGGCAGATGATGATGATGATGTGACATTATAAGGATAAGTAAAGCCAAGTAGACGAGCCAAGGATAGGCAGACAAGCCGTAAGCCCGTGCTGGCTTATTCGAGGCGAGCTGTTAATCCCAGGTAGGTGAGATGACAGCTCAGCTCAAGTTTATTTCACCCAAAATTCACTTAAGGAGATTTTTACAGTATAGCACTACATGGAAAGAGTTTAAAGGGGTTTTTGATTTTCAACATTTTTTTAAGCCCAACTAATAAGATACTACGTGGGTGCAACTTATTGTTAGTGACACTTCTGTGAGTCGGCACGGCTCAATACCACATGTATCAGCCACTGCACCGCGAAGGTATTGGATTGGAGGTAAAGTTATGTTTCTTTGTGATGAGCCACCGCTGTGGTACTTTATCAAGTTGTTGCACGAAATTGTGGTCAGGCAGGTCAGCTTGTAGTTTCATCATCATCATGTCAACCTTTAGACGCCCTCTGCTGGGTATAGGTCTCCTTCAAGTGGGGGTTTAACCATAATCGCCAATCTTGGCCGATGCAAGTTGGCAAAAGCAGTAGGTGTCATGGAACTCAGAAGGACGCTGCCGATGCCCATCCTCTGGTCAATATTCTTCTGTCGCCTTCTACGACACCCACTCTCGTTCTCTTGTAGTTTAGGTTAGTAGAATCCAACAAAACCGTGCGTCTTCCCCAGACGGACTTTAGGTTAAAAATAGAGCTTACAACCTAATCTTGTCGGCAGTATGTAGATTCTAGATGTTCCTACCTTGGACCTGACGTAGATGTCAAAGGCTTCCTTCATGGTGTTGCCCAAAACTGTGTAGGAGTGTTTCAGAGAGGGTACCTCCCATGTTGGCATATAGTCGTCACCCACGACATACTTCTGCAAATTAGCTGGATCAAACGGATAGTATTTTTCCATACAGTATCTGTAATGAAAAATGTAGGACTTTATGGCAACCCATTATTACTACTATTAACAAAGTAGTTTTTGCTTATTAATTACTTAACTGTTTAGACACTATATTATAATAAAGATATAATATTAGTGTCTAGACAGTTAAGTAGATATAGTTTGTATGTGGGAGGCCATCTCCGAAACTGCTCATCCAATTTCAATAAATCTTTAACTGATAGAAAGCCACACTTTATTGTCATATGATATGTTAAGTTAGTATATATAGTTAAGTTTATCCTTGACTTCCACACATACGAAATCGCATGGAGATCTGCGGTTGTTTTGTCAATTAAAATAGTCAACAATTACCTAAAGAGTATATCGCCTTTGTACCAATAAACCCGAAGGGGGTTTACTGACGTAATTACCACATACACACCAATATCGAACTTGTGTCCATCCACTAAGAATGGATTTTGTATGTACTCCTGGACGAAAATTTTCTCTGAGGTCATATTTATGTCGTTCACGTTCTTTATATAAACGTTTCTATGTGTGCTAGACTTTTCTACAAACAACGCATCTTTGTTCTCGGCTGCGTACTGCAAGAGCTCTTCTTTAGCTTTAGGTAACTTAAACGCCTTTGGTATATACTTTGAATTTGTAGTCGCCAACTCGACTTTCATAGTTATGTATCCTGTTCCCGGAAAGTGATTTACCTTTTGACTAGCAGAGAGTTTTGTAAGGTTTACTTTACGAAAAGGGCTGGGATATGACCATAGTAAGTTCCATGGAGTTTCTTCTGTACTTTTCTCGTAACCTAACCGTTCTAGCACTAAGTGCACATGTTTGAGCACACCATCTTTATTATTAACTGGATCTGATTTGTTGGACGATACCCAATATTTTGGTCTTTCTGGACTCTTGCTTATTTGACCTCGATTGACACTATGAACAATCTCTAAAAGTATTCCCAACGATACACCAACTATGCATACGAAGAAAAAAATATTTGTAAATGAATTTTCTGGCTTGGTTTTTTTATCAAGATTTGTGTCTATGTTTAATTCTTCTTTACTGATATTATTGTGTTGAGTTTTGTCTTTCTCAACTACATTATTATTTAAAGCTTCAACTTCCTTTTCTTCGGATTTTGGGAGAACCTGGAAAGAGAAATGTAGGTTCTTAGTGAAATAGATATGTCTATAAGCACTTGTTCTCGAATTTGACCTACTTTTGTGAAGCAATTCCTTCACATTTAGGTTTAAAAAAGTCACTAACAAAACTGAAAAGTACAAAATGGCGCTTCAGCGTTCTGTATCTAAGTACTTATCTTTAAAAAAAGGAATTCCTTGAAAATCATTAATTTAGAATAATTATCACACGGTGGACAACGCACGAATTCCCATCAAGTTTGTTTCATTTTGACCAGGTCTTTATATTAAAGTAAAAAAAAAACCGAAGAAAAGATGGACGGATTGTGTGAAGATATGAAAGAGAAGGGAGTCTGTGATATCATAACGATTGACAGGACGTAATAGGAGAACAAAACGTGTTGCGCCGACACCAAGTTACCTAGTTACATAGGAAAAGGGCGAGAAGATGATAATATTAAAAATCAATAGAGAGCATTATCGTATCCAAGGATTTAGTGTATCTGTTACGGCTAAAACCCGAAGTGCAGCTACACCTAGTTTTAACCGGCTAGAACTAGTTGTATCTGGTAGCAGTTGGTTAAACATAGGTGTAGCCTGCGAGCTCGAGAAAGACACCCCGACTTGGTTATTTTTTACCAAAACATTGAGCAGAAGCAGACGGTCGACGTAAGGTCGACGGAGCCTCGTTGCGCGGGGCTCTTCTGTCTGCAGGGTGTAAAGAAACCTAACCAAACCGAACCTCGCGGTGCCCCTGACGTCGACCGTCTTCTTCCGGTTCGAAAGCACAAAAACAATCAATTTAACGTGCGGCTGTACCTAGTTCTAGCCGCTATGATGAAGGCTAAACTAGTTCTAACCGAAGATAAGTAGGATAGGCTGCACCTAGTTGTAGCCGGCTAAAACTAAGTGTAGCTGCACTTAGGCTATTAGCCGTAACATATCTAAGTAGGTACTTGATTCTGAATTCAGTTTTTAGGAATAGTATTCACTAAGTGTACAATAGTAGGTATGTACCTAGTCATCATCATCATTTCAGCCTAAAGACGTCCACTGCTGGACATAGGCCTCCCCAAGGGGGGGCTTTGCCATAGTCGCCACGCTTGGCAGGCGGATTGGCGATCGCAGTATGGTTGTTAGTGTTGTTACAAAGGCACAGAGAACGCTGCTGCCCATTCTCTGGTAAGTCCCTTAGTCGCCTCTTACGACACCCACGGGAAGATATGGGATGGTGCTATTCTTTACGTCCGACACCACACGGACCAATGTACCTAGGTAGTGATTATAATTATGTAAATATATAATCAGACCTACTACACTACATAATCATCATCACTATAATCGATATTCTTAATTAAAGTTAAATGTGTGTTCGTTCGGGCTAATCTCCGGAACTACTAGTCCAATACTGTAAATTATTTCGCTAATAGTAAGCTACGTTATCCCTGAGTGCTTCAATTTCCCAAAAATTTGAATTTCGTAAAAAAAATCACGCGTGTCGTATGAAGTCGCGGGTAAAGGCTAAAAAAACATTACCCTATCTTTGGTGTTTGCTGTGTAAAAAGAGTACCTATGCACTTTTAATACGTACCGTATTAGCTAATTGACTGTTATACCTAAATAAGAGCTAGTACTGAATTCTATTGACATACCATAATATTAATGCTTTTCAACTTTAAGAAGGTTTTAACGTACTGTCAAAATGTCCAAGTTATCCTATTTTATACTATTTACTTACATCCGTAATGTTTATTCTATATCCTATGTGTTTATTACGTTATCTAGTAGGCTCTATTCAATTAACTTAATCTATATCTTAACTTAAAAGTAAATCAAATAACTTAAATCACTTACAGTATCGTTTTCCATGGTATTATATTTTTCGCACACTTTCACTAACAATTTGTTTGTTTATTTTAAGCACATTATTTTCTGCGCAAACGCACCTTGTGTACAACGTCTAAGCACAGAATAAGTGAATGAAGCTGTTCTCATATGTGTAGAGTGAGACGAGAGACGGGCTAATTAGTGGTGTGCGAAGGAGATGGATACAACTTTCTAAAAACATGGCGAACCAGTAGGTACGTAGTATGGCGGCCTTTTAAGGTCACATCTGCATATTTGTTGTATACCGGTATCTACTCGTGTCAAGACTTAAAATGACGCAGGGTAAGGGACAGCGCAAACATAGCAGCAATACGACTATAACAGTTTTCACGCCAGAACTGCCTTGCTAAGCCAAAAGGCGCTATGAGATACGCCGTTTTAGTTCTTTTTTATACCATTGAATAGCTGTTACAATTTCACATCTAATAGTATAACCCTAATATATAGCGCTAACTTAAAACATTTAAAAAGTCATTATAATGCCCGCATTGTAGTGGCCTTTTAAATGCAGCTAGAAGGCAACTAGAATTAATTTCTTTCTCATTTGACGTTCAAAAGTGCCTTATAATGGTCAATTGAAATAAATGATTTTGACTTTTGACTTTTGAATGTTTTTAAGTTTATCTAAAGACCTCAGAAACCGGGGTTTCTGAGGTGTTCATATAAACTTTCGATAGCTGTATTCATTCGTTATAGTTACCTATCTATCTGATGGTTTTCCTTCTTTAACTGAGTGCTCAGAAACGCAATATCGAACCAATAGCACTATCGAATAGATATAGTCCAATTAAATCACCTCAGAAACTGGGCACAAGAAGTCTAAATATTTTCCTATGAGATTTCGCGGTTCTATCTTTTTATGCATTACAATACATAAAATTGAAGTGGCTGTTTTTAATGTTAAAATAACATTACTCTATTTTTAACATCTTTGTCTGTCTGTCTGTATGTTTGTTCTGGCTAATCTGATGTTATCAGAAGAAACATATTAGAGCTACTTTTATTTGGCATCATCTAGTTAATCAATAAAAACTGTTCGAGTGTTTATTGCTACTGTGTTTGTGCTGACCCTTTGAAGATACATAAGAAAGTATTTTACTTTGACATCAATATTAGGTAAGTACTCCTTACTAGGCCCGTGTAGAGGGTTAAGGCCGGCCCACTCTCTCACACCCGAGATCACGAAGACACGGGCTCGCAGCATCATCATTATCATCATCATCACTACACATTATAAATTATCTAGCGACCCGCCCCGGCTTCGCCCGTTTATTTTCGTCATCTTTTCAACCAATTTATATTTCATTCAATTATGTTCTTTTTTTTTATTTACTTATTTATTTATTAAGGACTTGACGGTCAGTTCGTATGATTGACAAGCGAATTTTATAAGATGGAACTTAGTTGAATTCTCGCAATAAAACAGACAGTGTTTCTGTTATTTAGTAGTCCGAACTTTAACCGGTACTGCGCGATCACGTCACAGTGGTCACAGACAGCAAAAGTAGAGTAATGAGAACATGACGAGTGAATCAGCGCCAGCTTAGTACTTAGGTAGGTAGTATAGCCCCGTTGGTCTTTTAGAGGTATGACGAGCAGAGTGGAAAAATCCTCATTCTCCATAGAAAAGGGAGGATCCTCCGACCATGGCAGTAGCCCACCACGGTTGTAGTCCGGATTTTGTATATATGCTAATGTCTCGGAGAATTTTGCTTGCGTGATCTAGGATATGGCAGTAATACGAACTATGTTCGATAGATGTCGCTACAGTCTTGTTGTCGTGGGATCCTGGGTTCTATGCCCTGGTCAGTCAAAGTATTATTGAGTTCTTCATAATTTCTTAGCAGCAGTCTGGAGGTTCGAAGTTCGAAGTTTCGAAGTTCGAAGAGAAGTCGGCAAGCCTTTTTTGTTCTAATTGTTACGTTCGACCGCAACTCTTCCGATCATGCGGTCTACAGTGGAGTACGCTTGCCTAGGATGTACCGGTTCACTCATGCCTTGAATATACCCAGATTATATTGATCGGGGAACGACGGGCAATCAATTCCACAGTATGGCAGTGCGTAGAATAAATACAATACTTAAATGTGGAAGCAAAGCGATCCCTTGACCCTGCACCTGCATCTTCCTGGTCGTGTCGGACTGTCGTCCCATCGGATTTCGAGAGTGAGGGAAGAGGGAGCTCAGCTGTGTTTACGCACACAATTGGGCACTTCCGTGGAGTTTCTTGTTCGTTCTTCTCCATAAAGATCTGCCCACGTTTTCGAACGAGCAACAAGCTTAAAGTTTCTAACTAACTGACCGACTCTTTGACGATTCAAAAGTGCCAGGTAAATGATTTAATTGAAATAAATGCTTTGACTTTGACTAAGTATAGATAATGGCTCCAGCGTACTTGGCTAGACTCATTGGGATTGGCCACCGTGACCGAAATTCGGTCGAGAGATTTTTAACCGACTTCAAAAAAAGGAGGTTCTCAGTTCGACCCGTATGTTTGTATGTATTTTTGTCCGCGATTATCTCCCGTTTGGCTGAACCGATTTTAATGCGGTTTTTAGAAAAGTGTTTGTTACATTCTGGAGAAGGTTAGGAAGGGGCGGGAAGGTAGGTTTCTGGGGAACTAGAAATTTATTCAGCGCGTTTTGAAAAAATCTACAAAAACCACTTCTGTGCTAAAGTTATTTATCCCTTTTTTTTATTAATCACTTTTTAGTTTTTTAGTAAAAAGTTATTATTTTCCACTTTTATTTTACCTTCTGTTATGATTTGTTCAAAACACAGTAGGTTCAAATGACAAAAGTTTAAAAATATTTACTTGTTGCTAGCTGTACGTATTATTAGGTTAGGGGTGTAAGCAGAGGTATTCGAGTATGTCAACGTGGGGTCATGGGAATTCCATGCATGCTACACATACTCGACCGCACAACGCGGAGAAGCTATGTGAAACATGTATGGTCATGTCAATGGTTTATCTACAAATTGTGCCTACTCCTTCTAGTGCACGAAATATACCACAGACGATAATACAACAATAATTTTGTTTTCCGTCAAAACAAACCAAGAATTTCTGAAATGTTTGAAGTACATAATTGGAAAGATTTTAGATTTAATGAAATTTTAAATCTAAAATCAAGAATTTTAATTTTAATTTTTTATCAATCAATTTAAGAATAAGTTTTTGATAAACATGACTAAATTTGGTTTGATATAATTAATTTAAGACATTTGGCGTCCTACCTATTGAATTAGTTTGACGTAAGTAATTAATTAAATTATTGGGATTTTTTGATTTGCTCAATCTCAATTACTCCTCTATGATAAAATAATCAGTTGTCTCTAGTGGCCACCTTGACTGAACCGTAGGTTATCAATGCGACCATTTTATGCCAACCTAACACATGTTTACAATGGGTATGAGCCGTCTGCGGTTTCAGCCTTTACCAAATCTCTCTCCCTATCTCCGCTTCTTCAGATTTGGTTGAATTGTTTCGTAGGAATACACTTTTCAGGTTCATGATAAGGCGCAGGTTCCACATCTTCAGGTAGATACTTCTTACATTATTTCATAATGTATCTGGTGACAAGAAGACGGTTTAACTATATCAGACCCAATGTTTGAAATAACAAGTACAAAAGTGTCTCAATCCCCTAGATTTCACTTAGAACCCCGTAACCACATCATACTTAGTCATCGCACTACCATCTTCATGGTCTGTTGTCATACAGAACATACTCACTAGACGGCAGATAAAATATATATCTAAAAAAGTCAACAAAGGATAGATAACAAGAATCTTTCATTTATAAAGGAATAACTAACGAGCTCGTGTATTGATCTAGAAATCTAGACATTAGCAATAACCCAGTACTAAGTAAATAACTTTAGTTCAGAAGACACAGTATTTGATCACATTATAAATTAATGTTTATCTAATAGAGTCGTCTAATGTTTACTAAAGTTCCTTTCTTAAAATAGAAGCCATCTTGCTCAGAATAAACTGAATAGATAATAGAGTTAAAATGTCGGCCATTTTGAAATAGAATTCGAACAAAATGCTTTTTTAATATCACTTGATAGGTGCTTGGAACACAATTTTTCACAATTGCTTGTTGGTCCGTGGGTATTCTCTTGTCTAATTCCGTTTCAAATTTTTGTTTTTGTTTTTCCTCTAAAACTATACCTAGTTTATTTTGTTTCAATTCACAGAACACATGGTTAATCAAATCAAAACGTTTTATGAAGTTTAACTGTAGTTATAACCAATCAAAACCGTGATAAAGTAATTTACCAAGTGTTTCAATAAACTTGCTATTTTATTGCTTTTAGCGATAACACTCCCATTTACTTCACCGTACCTACCTACATGAATGTTGTGTCCGACCATGAAGTTAGTCTTTTCAATCATCGTCACCATTATAGAACATTGCGCGCAACTTCGTCCGCGTGAATTTCCTCAAGGATCCCTAATTTTTAACCGACTTAAAAAAAAGGAGGTTCTCAGTTAGACCCGTATGTTTGCATGTATGTATGTATGTATGTTTGGCCGCGATTATCTCCCGTTTGGCTGAACCGATTTGAATGCGGTTTTCAGTAAAGTGTTTGTCACATTCTGGAGAAGGTTTAAGTGTATAACAAAAATAAATTTATTTAGCGCTATTTGAAAAAAACCACAAAAACTGAGAAGAAGTTTTCGTTTCTTACATCTTTGGAGGACTTTCAATCTCTGTTTTAAATGTGTTGCCGTTCCTTAATGGATTTGGGTGATAAGGAGGCAAAGTGTGAAAAAAAAAACATTTTTGAAAAAAGAGAACCGCCTTCAAAAAGAATAACTAAAAAGTGATAATAGTTATTTGTTATACAAGAGTGCAAAGTTGCTTTTTAACCGCGTGTTCAATTTTGATGACCGAGCAAGCGAAGGATTCTAAAATTGAATCACGAGCGCAGCGAGTGATTCAAAATTAGAATCCTGAGCGTTAGCGAGGGAATCAAAAGAGCACGAGGTGAAAAATCTTTGCACTCGAGTGCAACACGTAACTTTTCATTCCACCTCAGCGAGGAAATGACTAAATGCAAAAAAAAAACGTTTACAAAGTCTGAGTTTTTAACAAATTAAAAAAAAGTTGTATGATATATTCGGCACCATAGAGGTAGCAGTAAATAGGTTTAATGTTTTTTTTTAATTCACAAACTTAGTGCACACGATGTTCTAAATTCAATTTACTTTATCCTCTAGAGAATAAAAACGGCTTTTCCACTCAGATATTGAAGATAAATTTACTTTATCCTCTAGAGAATAAAAACGGCTTTTCCACTCAGATATTGAAGATTAAAAATACTCTTTCCGAGATGGTGGGATGAAAATAAGTTTAGCACAGAACACACATGTAGTTTCGGAAGTCGGTGGCAATAAAAAACAACAAACAGAACAAAGCCACCGAATTCCGAAACTAAAGTCATGTGTTTGTTCTGTGCTAAACTTATTTATCACTTTTTAGTTATTTTTTGAAGGCGGTTCTCCTATTTCAAAGAAGTTTTTTTGATAATGTTTTATGCCTATAGCACTCAGGGATAACGTAGCTTTCGATTCGTGAAAGAATTTTTGAAATCGGATGAGTAGTTTCGGAGATTATCCCCTTCATACATACTTACAAACTTAACTCTCTTTATAATATTATACTAGCATTTTGCCCGCGACTCCGTGTGAATTTTCTCAAGGATCCCTATTTTTTTTTGGTAATGCAATATAGGAATAAATTAGCTTCCTATTGGTCAAAGAAGTTTTGAAATCGTATGTGTAGTTTCAAAGATTACCCCTAGATACAAACTTACAAATATTAAATGTATATAAGCAGGTATATATTGTAAACTAGCTTCTGCTCACGACTTCGTGTACGTACACCGTAGAAGTCAAGCCAAAGTCATAAACTATCCCACAGGAATGAACAATCGCGATAAAGAATACCCTATGTGTTAAGATCTAGCTAAACACATAATATTCTTTTCATCCCACCATCTCGGAAAGAGTATTTTTAATCTTCAATATCTGAGTGGAAAAGCCGTTTTTATTCTCTAGAGGATAAAGTAAATTTATCTTCAATATCTGAGTGGAAAAGCCGTTTTTATTCTCTAGAGGATAAAGTAAATTGAATTTAGAACATCGTGTGCACTAAGTTTGTGAATTTAAAAAAAACATTAAACCTATTTACTGCTACCTCTATGGTGCCGAATATATCATACAACTTTTTTTTAATTTGTTAAAAACTCAGACTTTGTAAACGTTTTTTTTTTGCATTTAGTCATTTCCTCGCTGAGGTGGAATGAAAAGTTACGTGTTGCACTCGAGTGCAAAGATTTTTCACCTCGTGCTCTTTTGATTCCCTCGCTAACGCTCAGGATTCTAATTTTGAATCCTTCGCTTGCTCGGTCATCTAAATTGAACACGCGGTTAAAAAGCAACTTTGCACTCTTGCACACAAATAACTATTTCACACCACCTGCTCGACAATGTCAAATTATATGTCATGCAAACCTAACCTAAAGTAAGTCATTTAAGGCCTGAGGTCTAGCAGGGCAATAATATTGTACTGAATTTCATTATGACCCGCTGGTCAATAATGTGATTTGAATTTGGAACATAAAGTAAAAATCGCATACGAACATTCACCATTAAGATCTGCCTCAGATTATGAAACAAAAGGCAGATAGACCGCGCGGAACAATCTCGTGATTGTATTTGCTTTTTTGGCTTCACTCTCAGTGTTCCGCGCTGTATATCTGCCCTTTGATTCATAATCTGAGGCGCGAATACTGAAAATTGCTTTGCTTTGTTATACAACAAATTAAATATCAGCAAATTCTCACAAAAATGTCGAGTGACAATAGTGATTTGACTCCGGAGTACATTAATTCCGAATTCAAGCTATTGGTAATCTGGTATTACCAACAATCTACTCTTAATTCTAGTAATATTGTTTTTATTGTCTCGTAGATGGTGTGAAAAGTAGAGTATGCTCCTCGGGGATAAAGGTGCCTTCGTCTTTGGCGACCTTGAATCCCACGCTGCACTCAGGATTCTTGTCTTAACTCCCTCGCTTTGCTCGGGAGTTAACTCTAAACTCCCTCGCTCCGCTCAGGAGTTAACGCTAGAATCCTTCGTTTTGCTCGGGATTCAATACGGCGCCCGCTACATAAGACACTACTTTATCCCCTTGATGCATAATTTACTATTATTTATAGCGATATCTACATAATAATAATTATTTATTAAATCGCCACAATATTACAAGGTACAGAGTTATCAAAGTGGTAAAATACATATTATTTGTTATTTAATATTGTGGGAGACTGGTGCCTAAACTAGGCTTTATACCCTGTCTATTGGGTTATTGGTTTTTTGACAGTTGCCTTATAATGTAATTATTCCCGATTACCTTAAGTTAGCTTTAAAATGTGTTCTAATAGTAGATTGTTATACAAGGAGCTAAAATGACCTATTATATACGAGGTAGTTTTACTCCCGAGCTTTAGCGAGGGAGTAAAACTAATGTAAAACCTCCACAATAATGAATACTAGAGGATGGCCCATGAAACGATTCTCTCCATGGGCTCCCTAAACACTCCCATCTATGTTCAGTGATTATTATAATTTAGGAGACAATTTTTTTTTCATCCCACCATCTCGGAAAGAGTATTTTTAATCTTCAATATCTGAGTGGAAAAGCCGTTTTTATTCTCTAGAGGATAAAGTAAATTGAATTTAGAACATCGTGTGCACTAAGTTTGTGAATTCAAAAAAAACATTAAACCTATTTACTGCTACCTGTATGGTGCCGAATATATCATATAACTTTTTTTTAATTTGTTAAAAACTCAGACTCGGAACCTTCTTGGTGTTCTTTTTTCAATTTGCTTTGTACGCGGTTCTTTACGCGGCATTTTTTCACGTCATTGTTAAACCTATTAAAAACAAGAAACTTGAAAACTAGTGAAAAAACTAAAATGAGTGATTCTAGCGACGAGGAAGTTTGCTTGACGCCAACAGAATTGACTGAAACTGTTAATAATGCGCAAATGAGCTTTCTCCCTCAACAATCACGCGAGAAGTATTTAAAACAGTACGATATGTTCAACACGTGGCGACTAGCAAAAGGAGCCAAAACTTTCTCAGAAAACGTATTGCTGGCATATTTTATAGAATTATCCGAGAACAAGAAAGCAAGCACTCTATGGAGTACGTATTCGATGCTAAAAGCAACAATAAAGATGAAAAAAGACAAACATATCGATACCTATCCTAAATTAGTGGCATTTTTAAAAAGAGCCTCATCTGGTCATCAACCAAAAAAATCGAAGGTTTTCACAGTATCTGATATTGAAAAGTTTCTTAACGAAGCACCCGATTCCGTATATTTGGCGGCAAAAGTAAGTCAGTTGCACATTCAGTATCTACTTAAGTATATTAATCTCAATTAAATAGTATACTTAGTAGATGTTGATAGGCATAATTATGCGTTCATATCAATTTTATTAATTTATCTACTACAATACTCTTTACGTTACAGGTTGTTCTTATTATTGGAATAAACGGAGCATGTCGAACTAATGAACTAACACAACTTAATGTCAAAAACATTGAGAAACATTCAGATGACTTACTATTAATTAATTTACCTAATACAAAGACAAAAAGAGACCGCAACTTCGTCATTCGCAAGGAATACGTAACGATTGTTGAGAAATATCAAGCCTTACGCCCGCCTAACACTCCAATCAATCGATTTTTTCTACAGTATCGCAATGGAAAGTGTGTTAGACAGCCTATGGGTACTAATAAAATTAGCAGTATCCCACGAGAAATAGCAACATTTCTTGAACTTCCAGAACCCCTGTTGTACACGGGTCATTGTTTCCGACGAACTTCAGCCACACTTTTGGCTGATTCCGGAGCTGATCTCCTGTCCCTTAAGCGCCAAGGAGGCTGGAAGTCCAATGCAGTTGTAGAGGGATACATAGAGGATTCCATCCAAAATAAATCTAAAATATGTGAAGGCATCGTAGGAGCCATTACACTGAAAGAGCCTCAATCGGATCCTTGGACTGGCCCTTCTACATCAAAAATAAGCCGTTATGAAACACCTAACCATCTCCCTCTCTCTCCAACATTCACGCCAAGGGAATCCGATGAATCGGTACAACTATTAAGTATGACAGATAGTTTACCGAAAAACAGTACACAAGTGACTAACACCAATATTACAGTACCAAACAAAAATATTACACTCAATTTAAATAACTGTAGCAACGTTACTTTAAAATTTTCTTAATTATACCTTAGTATTATTTTGTTATAATTTAAAGATTATTCTGTAATACTTACCTGTCATAATGTAGTAATTAATACCTAAACTGAAATAAAAGTGTACCTATCTTGTGATTGTAAACGTTTTTTTTTTGCATTTAGTCATTTCCTCGCTGAGGTGGAATGAAAAGTTACGTGTTTCACTCGAGTGCAAAGATTTTTCACCTCGTGCTCTTTTGATTCCCTCGCTAACGCTCAGGATTCTAATTTTGAATCACTCGCTGCGCTCGTGATTCAATTTTAGAATCCTTCGCTTGCTCGGTCATCAAAATTGAACACGCGGTTAAAAAGCAACTTTGCACTTTTGTATAACAAATAACTATTTTAATTTTTGGTAAATTTTCACGTGCGATTTTTCTCATTTTTTCGTTCTGTCTCCTGTTTTGTTTAGTTTTAGTTTACGTAATCCTCATCCTGTGAAAACTTAGTTTACAAGGAATAATTCAGGAGCAGCATTTCCGTCGCTCGACAAAAAAAGGAAAAAGGGTTAAAATTAACTAACTGATGTTAATGGAGTAGGTTACTAATTAATAATGACGTATGTAAGTACTAGCATTCGCCCGCGGCCCGCATGGTTTATTGATAAAAAAAGTAGCCTATATCATTCCCCAGGCTTCAGACTATCCAAATTAAATTGTATCACAAACCGCTCAGCAGATTAGCCTGATAAGTATAATCTGGGTATCTTGAGGGCACGAGTGAACCGGTTTATCCTAGGCAAGCGTGTTCCAACTTAGGCCGCATTATATAGTTATATACTCAAATGCAGTTTTACAAAACACCTCCCACATGTTTCTTAAAAATGTTTGAGGCCCTATGCTGCCCATTCAGCAACAGCACGTCTGCGATATTCAGCCGCTTCAAAGGTTTCAGTGGCTCGTTGGGACGCCATGTAAGTCGCCTGCTGCTGACGCTGAACTTGGGACTGTTCTAGTGTCTCCGCAGTCCGTTGTGACACCAGATACTCAGCATGCTATTGCTGCCGATTTTGGGACTGTTTTGGAGTCTCCGCAGACCGTTATGACCGTTGTGCCAGATACTCAACACGCTGCTGAGATGCCAGATACTCAGCATGTTGCTGACGTCGATCGTGGAACTGTTCTGTTGTTCTGTTCTGTTCTATTCTGATCAGTAGCTTTGTGCTTTACGGATCGCCTGTTCAAGCCTTAGCAGCTCGACTTGTTGAGACGTCTCCTTATGTCTAGCTCTTTACATAGCTCGGGCTTTATAAGAGCTTTGTGAAATATTAGAACTACGGTTACGCGGCGTAAAGTAGGTACTATTTAAAAAATATATACAATATGGGTTGTCATTTTCAAACTAAAACAATTCCAATAACTAATGAAGGGAAAAACTAAACTTTCTTTTTACTACTTATAACACAACCTATACCTAAATCTAACCGTTATTCTTAAACTAACAAAATGTAATAATCTATTGAAAATAAAAATGAATCTTCTTCTTATTCCTTCTCTGAATTCCATTATTTGGGGTTGGACGTCTCCTCACTTTTCTGCGCTAAGTCGGACGATCTTGAGTTGTCGGTTCTGGCAATTGGGCTTTCTTGAGGTCTTGTTCTATGTTGGACCAGCTGGTCGCTAGCGGGCGGATTCTAACATTACATTGCACAAATATTTTGCGATATTAAAATGGAGTGGGGTGAGAAAGAGAACCGAATCGCTGTGATTGCATTACACAAAGTTGGTATGGAGCCAAATGCAATTTTTAAAACTCTCCATACGCTTGGTATTAGTCAAATGTTTGTGTACCGGGCTATTAATAGGTACAATGAGACCTCCTCTGTTTGTGACAGAAAAAGGTGGTCAAAGCAGTAAGGGAAAGAATTCTAAGAAATCCTGTCCGAAAGCAAAAGAATTTATCTCGGGAGATGAAGATAGCACCCAAAACTATGTCGCGTATTTTAAAAGATGACTTAGAACTTGCAGCCTATAAGAGACGCACGAGTCATTTTTTAACTGATAATTTAAAAAATAATAGGATGGTAAAATCGAAACAACTACTGAAGCGGTACGCAAAGAGAGGTCACAGAAAAATTTTGTTTACGGATGAGAAAATCTTTACAATTGAGCAACATTTTAATAAACAAAATGACCGTATTTATGCTCAAAGCTCTAAGGAAGCTTCCCAATTAGTCGACAGAGTGCAACGTGGGCATTATCCGACTTCAGTGATGTTTTGGTGGGGTGTTAGCTATGAAGGAGTGACTGAGCCATATTTTTGTGAAAAAGGTATCAAAACATCGGCAGAAGTGTATCAAGATACCATTCTTGAGAAGATAGTTAGCCCCTTAACAACACCATGTTCAATAACCAAGTATGGTCCTTCCAACAAGGCTCGGCGCCGGGTCATAAAGCTCGGTTCACGCAGTCTTGGTTGGAAGTGAACGTTTCGGACTTCATCAGAGCTGAAAACTGGCCGTCGTCTAGTCCCGATCTTAATCCGCTGGATTATGATTTATGGTCAGTTTTAGAGAGTACGGCTTGCTCTAAACACCATGATAATTGGGAGTCCCTAAAACAATCCATACGATTGGCAGTGAAGAATTTTCCCATGGAAAGAGTGCGTGCTTCTATTGATAACTGGCCTCAACATTTAAAGGACTGTATTGCAGCCAATGGAGACCACTTCGAATAAGCTTTTTATATTTTAAATTGTTTTATATTACACACTGTAAAAGTAATAAATATTTTTTTCACTTCTCTTGCTCAAAAAGGCCATCATTGTAGCATGCCAGACCGGGGATAAAATAGCATTTCATCCTCTAGGGGAAAAAGTTTTATTTTTTTATTTTTGTGTGTCAAATATGACAATGAGCCTACAAAAACGAAAAAGTCTTAAAGTCTTTAGTCATAAGTAGAATAATCATGAATAAAGACTCGACTTATTACTGTTTCATAAAAAAAGAACCTCATTTTAATTTTGAAAATAGAACTAAAATCGGCGATCTCTGGTAGAATGCATGCAATGTGTTGCGGCTACAGAAGAAACAAAAAAAAGACATTGGCGAGAAATCTTTATAATTTTTCTCTAATTGCAAATTGAATTGGTAGTGACCGTAATTAATTTTACAATAGTGAAAATGTCATCATCTAGTGAGAATGGAGACCCTAATTTACAAATAGAAGAGAAAGGAAAAGAAATAATTTTCAATCTGTTGCCGTCAAGGTCACAAAGCATTTATTTAAATACTTACGAAAAGTTTATGAAGTGGAGGACAGAAAAACGAGTGGATTCTCTTACGGAAGGAGTATTTCTTACGTATTTCGATGAACTTTCCAAAAAATATCAAAGTTCAACGCTTTGGAGCACATATTCAATATTACGAACAACCATACAGATAAGACATAATGTAAATATAAAGAAATATGTAAATTTGACGGCTTTTCTCAAGAAATTATCCACCGGCTACAAGGCCAAGAAATCCAAAGTTTTCACGAGGACAGATATCGAGAATTTCATAAATAAGGCACCAAATGAAAAATACTTAGCAACAAAGGTAGGTTATAGTTGCATTAATTGTTTTCTATTATTTTCATCAAACTAAATTGCTAGTTAGTGGTACCAACCAAAATACAGTTCTAACACACTTATTTTTTGTTTCATAGGTTGCTTTAATTTTTGTGATCAGCGGTGCCTGCAGAGGGATAGAACTGGCTAACATAACAGTGGAAGATGTCGAAACTGATACCCATCTTCAAGCCATAAATCTGCCCAATACAAAGACAAATAAGGAGAGGAAATTCGTTATAAGTGGAGAATTTCTAAACATTGTCAAAGCCTACCAAGACTTACGGCCAAGTGGAGTGGGCACGCCGAGATTTTTTCTCAACTATCAAAACGGAAAATGCACAAGGCAAGTATAGGCAAAAATAAATTAAGCAACATGCCAAAAGAGATCGCCACTTATCTAAATTTGCCTAATCCGGAACAGTACACTGGCCAAGGGCGTCGCCAGCCGATGGCCCAGGGGGGGGCAAGTTGATATATATGGAGAATAGGAATAGCATGAATTTTAAATACAGTCAAAAGCTCATGAAGTCTTACTAAGCCTTTGTACTAAGGGCCCCTTCACACTAGCATTTGTCTAGCGCAGGCGTTCGATGATCATATGCGTAGCGCAGACGCCGCGGCATCGACGTTTCTTCTGCAGATAATAAAACGCTGCGCTAGCGCGGCGCAGGCGTCTGCGGTATTATATTATAGTATACCTAAACGACAACGAAATTGTGTGAGGTCTCGGTGCGTCGCGTGCCGGCGTATCTACGGTGCGCTGCGCATACGTTCATCCAACGCGTAGGCGTTCGATGAACGTATCGAATGTATGCGTAGCGGTTGTCCAGCGTAGGTTAGCCAATCGCTAGTGTGAAGGGGCTCTAAGAACGGTACATAGTCCAATGTGTAAAGCTAAACAAGCTCTGACTATAAAATTCAGTGGCCTAGCTACGCGACAAGGGGTTACGTTTCATTTTATCTAGTAAAAGTGTAAATAAATACAAAAGAAAAGAAAGGAGGTTTATAAGATGTCTTGGCTTAATTGTGCTAAAATAAATTTACATCTTCCGCTTCAATGCGGACGGCCTCCAGTCAGTGGAGGCCGTTCTGATATCGAGAGGAAGCACATTCCAGAAAGGAATGGACTGGACATAAAAGGAGGAATGAACAAAATCAGAAATATGAAAAGGGCAAAGCAAGATAAGATTGATGTAGGGGAGAGACAGTGGAGCAAGGAGGAAAGCGTTGTCAACGCACGCAAACTATTTTGGAAAATGGGCAACTATTTTAGGTCGGACCTGTAGCTTGACACAGGGTCATATTTGTTGGCGAAGGTACTCGAGTCACTATTTCGGTGGCGCGAGTAAGCGCGGGCGCGGGGCGAGCGACCGATTCAGTGACACATGGAGCTGCGTCGGTCTCAGCTTCGCAAGGTCCTGGTGGCGGAATGGCGGGACAGGCTCTCGCGCCCTACTGCCGGCCTCGCTATCATCGAGGTGGTCCGACCAGTGGTCGAGCGCTGGCTCGGGAGGAGGCAAGGCTCCCTGTCGTTTTGGGTGACGCAGGTGCTTTCGGGGCATGATTGCTTCGGGAAGTACCTGTGCCGCATGAACAGAGAGCCCGGTGTCACCACTGCGTCGACTGCCGGGAGGATACGGCGCGGCATAATTATGTTGGCAGAGTGTGTCGCTTGGGAGGAGCCGCGACGTGCCCTCGTTTCAGAAGTAGTAGTTTCGGCCGTGGTCGAGGCGATGGTCGCCAGCGTAGAGTGGGGACGTGGTGGTTTCCTTCTGCGAAAAGTCATGTCGCAGAAGGAGACTGCGGAAAGGGAGAGGGAGATTACAACCTCCCACCCGGCCCGCAGGAGGCACCGGCGGACAACGTCCTCTTCTGGCCCCCCTATATGGGTCCACGGGCGGGACGTCTTTCGCCCCCCACATACATCAGGACCAGAGATGGCGGCGCGTAGTGTCCCACGTGCGCCCCTCTTAGACGTCCGGGGGGGAGTCTAACACCTCACTCCCCTCCCTGACCCGAGGAGTACTAAGTCGAGCCAGTGTCATCCCCTCAGATAATGAAATGAGTAAGTAGGTTGCAGAGGAAGAACATCGAGACTAACAGACTCGATGATATGTAGGAGTTTGTGTAAGGGCATATTGACGCAATGTGCATGCTGTGACAATAGACAACACCAATTTAAGTAGGGTTTTAACACATTTGATATGGATCTCCAGAAAGAGGTACCTAATCAGCGGAAGCACAGCTGTAAAGTGAAGGAGAAGAAGCAAAGATTTTTAAAGGAAGATCGCTACGAAGACAAATCAAATAGCAACATCATGTCATTACGGATAAGAACGAAACCGGGAAGAGGGTAGGTTGTAGAGAGAAGATGAGCTTGGAGCCAACTTTCAGAAATCAGAACGGTGTGCGTGAACGTAGACATCAGAAAGTGACTTGACAAATTCATAAATCGGTTGTATAACAGCAGATTGGTTGAAGTGGCTAGACACAAAAACCTACACAACACAACAGAAATAATTCGTATTTATATTTTGAAGGTGGAAGAATTTTTTGTTAGGTCAATTCGGGGTTTGCTGGCCAGGGGCTGGAGGCCCCCTGAGCCCAGGCATGCCCCGATGCTTTACACCGCCTAGCCTTACGATAGCTACGCCACTGTGTACAATAAATAAAAATTGTAACGAAAATTATTATATTTATTACCATAAAAATAACTTTCGACAAAATATAGGATAATAGATTAAGGGGATAAAAAGAATTTGGAAGCAATTAAATATTTAATTAGTCCGTCTTTTTGATCACTTTAACTTTTTTTTTTACCTTTTTTTGAGTGTCTAGGGGGGGGGGGCAGCTGCTCCTACCTGCCCCCCCCCTGGCGACGCCCTTGACACTGGCCACTGTTTCCGAAGAACATCCGCCACTCTCTTGGCGGATTCTGGTGCAAATATAACAACGTTAAAACGCCACGGTGGATGGAGATCCGATCAAGTGGCGGAAGGCTATATCGAGAACTCCATTCAAAACAAATTCGATATCACCCAGCGTATCACAGAACGCATCAATATTCTCCCAACTAGCCCACGACCATCGACATCAAGAGATGAGTCAACTGAGCTGATTCTCTATCCAGAACATCCGAACGAGGGACCCTCCAACCTGGAACTACGTGTATCTCCCACGTTTACCCCACAGACAACTTAACATTCATCTTCACAGAGGACTAAAATTAAGTTACCGGGAAAAAACATCTCGTTAAATATCCAGAATTATACAAATTGTACATTTAATTTTTAATAAATATTGTATTGGATTGTTTTATTTTCTCGCAATCGTAGTGAAAAGTATAGTGTAACACACGGCGCTAAAACCCATTAAAACTCGGTTTCTATTTACTCCCTCGCTAAAGCTCGGGAGTAAAACTACCTCGTATATAATGGGTCATTTTAGCTCCTTGTATAACAATATACTATTGCAATAATAAAAAAAAAATTTTCTTCGTGGCAATATTTATGGCAAGACTAGGTATATTAATAGATTACAAAAATTGACAAAATCAACAATTATGAAATCAATGATAGACCATTCTGACACTATTGTAATAGCAGACTTGAGGCCCTGGACACTATGAAACCAAACTGATTTGACGTTTATTGATGTCAACTTAAGCGTATGTGAGATCAGTTTTATGCCTCTCTAGTTTCCACATTGTGCTACATTACCCTTGTTCTTATAAAAAGGTAGGAGAACGCTTTGGCGACAGGACATGATGATATTAAACAGCTTAGTCAGCCAAGCTATGGCTATCGGGCCAAGGGTTTTCCAAAGGTCTACAGGGATCACCTCAGGCCCAGAAGCTTTTCTGTTTTTCATTTTGGACATAGCATGTTTAACCTCTCTAACATTTATCTCGGGTGTGGGTCCATACGTGGGTTCGCAGGGTATGAGATCCTAATTTGAAACCAAAATGAACCTATTTACCTACAAATACAATGTAGGTAGTTATACCGAAATAAATAAAAATACAATCGTATAGCGGATTCCAACGTAAATAGTCAATTAAAGTGCTCAAGACAATCATATCGTGATATTTTTTTTAAATATTTGTCCAAATTACCTAGTGTAATGCTACCACTTCACATGGCGTATTTGTGCAAATATTCGCCTTACTTGGATAATACAAAATAGACTTTATTTCAATAACACTAGGGTACACTTTGTATTATCCAAGTAAGGCGAATATTTGTACAAATACGCCATGTGAAGTGCCAGCATAAAAGACAAAGTTCATCAACATTAAATACTGAAAACGACAAATGTATCAATCTTAATAAGAATTAGCTAAATACTCTTAAATGTGGACCGTAAAAAAAGTATTTAATTTAAATGTATTTATGGCTCATAATTTGGAATATATTAGCTTCCACATAAAAGGTAGATAGATATATGTTGTCGCGGACTTTTATTTAGAACTTTTTAAGACAAACAATCGTTCCATACATTATCTTCGTGTAACTCCAACGGTATAGGTAGCGCACGCCAAGATAGCTCTCAGAGGGCAGATATTTTTCTTACTTATCGTAATATTATGATCAAGTTACACAAAATCTTCATAAATTGTAGCCCATGTGTTATGTTATTAGCTGTATTTCTATTAAGTTTTATCAAAATCCGTTTAGCCGTTTTTGCGTGAAAGTGGAACAAACATCTATCTATCCTCCCAAACTTTCGCATTTATAATATTAGTAGGATAGGATTATTATTAAGAACTGTTATTTAAATTCTTATGAGAAATAAAGTTCTGTAAACCTAAATTACTCTAAATCTAAAAAAAAATAAAAACCTCCAACAAGTTTTATCAGTCACACAATTAAACGTGATTACTTACCGTTATGTAAGTAGGCAAGTTTGCAACAATAATACGTTTGCTAGGGCTGGCACGCTATCAGTTAGGTACCTACCTGCCAACATTGTTTCCACAGAGGGATGGGAGGCGCGACTGTTTGCGCGATGCATTTATATCGTCCAAACTCTTGTCTGTTTACTGTCGACGCAGACAGACTGGCGGGCGCCGGACCGAGATAATCGGCGTGAGGTAGGTAGCTGGCTCGTAAGAAAATACAATAAAATAAACTTAAAATTAAACATGTTATACCAGGTAGTCAGAGTGTGACCAAGCCTGTGCAAGGATTTTTGGAAGTTATAAATTTAGTGCCTTACTGCGACCAACTTAGAACTAATGCTCGTCATTATAAGTAATAGCTTCGCTCACACATTGTATAAAACGCACCTTACCTATGAGCCTACTCGGATATCTATGGAGCCTACACTACACTACACTTTCAGAATTAAGAAAACCCAAATGTTTTGCGAATACGTATAGTGTTAGTTTAAATAGATCAGTAGGGGTACCCCTGCCGACCTATTTAAACTGTTATTTTTTAACTCGTAGCTTTTATCAAACGTTCATCAAGAAGTTTGATTATCCTTCTACTATACAGATTATGTCAGCCGTTATTTCTGAATTAAATTAATTTAATCCTATCATATTTCAATTCAGTCCATCTGTTATTTCATTATAGTTTGTCTCTTTTCTTATCCATCCACATTTAAACTTAACACATATCAGTGAAAGATTTTTAGAAATCGTATGAGTAGTTTCGTAGTTTACCTCCGACATCCAAACTTATAAACATAAAGAGGAATATTATAAATAGGTAACTCTTTATAATAAGTAAATAATTTAAAGTAGATTAAAACTCCCGGTATTAAATAATACCTTTGTCAATCTAAAACTAAACAAAACAATTTGTTTTTCTCACAGTTACTTACCTCTGAGCGATGATGGGAGCGCTGAGTCGTGGCGGCGCCGCGTCGTCTGCGGCGCCCATCGATCGCACGCACCCCGCATCGCCCGAATCGCCTACAACAGTCCCACACCAACATCCAGACGCGCGGCAGGGCTGTCAACATGATACATTTTCATTTTATTGGATGTCAAGCAAGCCGATGCGACGGACGGTGGCCTATGCAATAGGTACCCCGTAGGGTGTCCCCCCCCCATTTCATCCCGAGGTTGTCATAGGACGTAACGAAGGGAAAATCCGTAAGTCGGGCAACAGCGGTTTCCGTGTACTTAACAATCTCACTGCGATCCCCAAGATGCCTGCCAAGCGTGGGGATAATGCCCCCCCCCCCCCCCCCCCCTTTGAGGGAGGCCTTTGTCCAACAGTGGACGTCTTCCGGCTGATGATGATGTTGACCCGAAGGTATCGTAGATCTGTTGCCAGCCTATTAGATTGGCCAGCGACTCTTAAAGTGGGTTCCGTGTAAAAGTCACCAAGGTTCTAAGAAATTACGTTTATCGTTGAGTCGATCCATTATAAACCTTTTGACCACCTTGTCAAAAAAGCAAAAACGTGCCCTCGGCGTCAAGCTACGAATTACGTATAGAAGCCTGTCATGTAGTCGTGACCGTGGCGTGCTGGGCACATTTTGGTTTGTCACCTAAACATGACAGTGGCGGCCAAAAGGTGCACAAACAGTTCCATTCTGCAAGTTTTTCAAATGAATATTTGACAGCCACGTATTCTATATTAAAAAGATTCTGTTTAAAGTAGTCCTCTACTTGATAGAAAACCTAGTGAAAATCAATTGGCATCCATTGAGGAAGGGTCTATTTATTTATCACTAGCAGCCTCAACTTCATTTGCGTGCAATTTCAGAATACTTACCATAAAACATAGCCTTTACTTTATCAAAAACTTTACTATAGTGAAGGTTTCTATCAGTAAAAGATTTTTTGAAATCAGGTGAGTAGTTTCGGAGAACACCTCCGACATTTAAACGCACAAACTTTATCTTTTTATAATATATAATAATGTAGATGGGAACACCCAAATATTCCGAAATATTTTATTCCGAATTTCGATATTCCGATTTTCAAAAGTCCGAATTTCATAATACCTAAAAATTATAATCTCTATTATTTAAAATCACGAAAGTTATTTTACCGAATGTCGTAAATCCGATTTGTTTGTTTTCCGATTTTCATATGTTCGAAGACTCAAATGCTCGATGAGTTCTCGGTCCGAAAAACGAAATTCCGAATTTCAAAGTTCCGAATAAACTGTAAAAATTAGGATTCTGATTCAATTCAGCTACGCATATATATTCAAAATGGTGTCCCCTTGTTTCGCAGACAGAAATTTCATAGAATTTCGTTTCCCAGAAAATGTTTCATATAATATTTGGTTCTTGTATTTTTATTTCGACTATTATTGTTTCAAAGACTATTTACTTGAATGAAACATATTTCACAGAAACACAATTCAAAGAATTTTTAATCACATTTTTTTGTTTAACGAACTTATCAAACAGTAGAATTACTTTTTAACGAATATTATTTATTCGGTGTATTTTTCTATGGAATTTATTTCAACAAAAATATATAGGTATAAAAAGAAAGACAATAACAAAAATAATCTTAAAAAGTCAATATGTTGTGCCACAAAAGTTAATGACAGAAACGAATTGCTGTGAAACCGACTCCACGTAGTCTTGTCTGCCCTACTCCTAGAGTGTAATTTAAATTTGCGTAGGCGCGGAGGGGCGAGGCGGCCAGCGAGCTGAGGAGCAGGTGGTTTTAACGCCCGCCGCCGCGGCTGAGGCTGGCCGGCGCAGCCGGCCAGTAAGCCGAAGCTGCGGTGGTGAGCGTGAATACCATCTGCGACGATAAGCTCGCGTGGTACCGCCGGAGCCCCGCAACGCCGTAGCCGTGACAGAAACCATGCCTGCTGCATGTTGCATGTTCGCTTGCATGATGCATGCTTGCTTGCTTGCATGCTGCATGCTTTCTTGCACGCTGCATGCTTGCTTGCATGCTTGCTTGCACGATAAACGATTGCACGATAACGATAAAGATAATCGGAATTTTAATAATCGGAATTCGTATTTTTGATGTTCGGAATTTTCATTAAGTCGGACTTTTTCTTATTCGATCTTTTGAAACTCGGTATTTTGAGAATAGTAATTATAAACGTTCGGAATTTTGAAATTTTAGTATTATAAAAATAGGATGAATGATAAATCGAAGTTGCCATATTAGGAATTTTGAACTATTCGGAATTATGAAAATCGGTATTTTGAAATTCGTATTTCTGACTTTCGGAATAAAGTTTTTCGTATTTATGTAGTGTACCCAATGTAGATAAATAGTGAAAACGAATGTAATGAAAAAATAAGTTTTTAAACTGTTCTGTACTATATAAAATAACCCTAAAAATCAAGTAGCAGCCCTAGCTGTAGGCGAGGTGCGACATCTCGGCGCCTATAGCATTGTGAGGACACTTCGTCTGGCGGGCCCGAGAACCACAACTGGATTATAAGTCTTTAGTCACACTGACGCGACCGAACAAGAAGACCGTATTCATTTATTTACATAATAGGTTCACCTTACAGCACATAATATACACACACACTATACTTCCTAGGGTTACATGAACACAAACACCACATTCCAAAAAATATGGGTAAGTATATACCTATTCACCTTCTTATATTTTTTGGAATGTTTGGAACATTGACCAATGAGACGCCAGTTTTCCGCTTAGTTTCTAACTTAAGTTTAGGTTTACAATTAATTCAAAATAATATAGAGAAAAACAAAAGAATAAAATAAAATAAAGCAGAGAAAACAGAATAGACAATAAAATTTGATTGTTGTGTATAGGAAGGCCAAGATTCAAGACATTATTTAAAGTGGAGACAACACGTCAAAGGGAAAGAGTCAAAGAGAAGAGAAACTCGTTTTGTAGACCTTCAAGCGTGACGGTCTATCGCGTTAGGGACTGCTATCTCTCTCTAGTAATAGCATTCTGAGGAGATAGAAAGATACACACGCTTCAAGATCTCAAAAACAGCTATGCTATTCTCTACCGTTACCATTCGTGGTTGTGCTCGACATCTTTTCAGCTGTGAACTCGACGTCGAGATCAGCGACTGTTTTTGCTTATACTTGCGCATATAGTTTTTCATATACCTATCATTGGTATGAACTGTCAAAAGTGTCTAACTATTCATCTTTGAGTAGTTCCATCAAAAGCCATTAATTCACGTGGCGGTAGCGCTGCGTATGCAAAGATCAATGAAAACGAAAATGTAACTCGCCGCTGCAGCAGCGTCGAGCTTTAGGTTGTGCTACTTAGAGAATAGCACTACAGGTTTCAGTAGACTCTTTGACATGTTATCTCTACTTTTATTATAACTTTTTTAAGAACGATAGCGAAAATGTTATTTATGTTTTAGTTGTTTGTTGCGATGTCTCGAGTTGACAATTTGACATGCGCTGATTTAAGTTACCTTCTTACAACCGTAAGAGTTGAATTTGGAATTACAGGCCGAGAGCTGTTGGTGGCCTATTCGCGTCACGATTTGGAATGTAGTAAGTGGTACATATGTACCACTTACTACATTCCAAATAAGTATATTTCAAATTTACGATTTCTAACACAAAACCTCGTAAAAATCGAGTAGATACTAGAAATTATGTAAGTAAGACACTAAATTGAAATATCTACATCACGAGATTCGCTACTTGTCTGATTCCGCCGCCATCGCCTTTGTGTCAGTGTGGGCTCACCCTTAGCCCCTAGTAAACGTACCTACACAGATTCATCGATGGGAGCTATGCTTCGGTGTATAATATTCAATACGATATTGTTAATATTTTCCTGTCTGTTCAACTGCTGAGCGTTGAGAGCATTTACTGTCAAGGCTTTCATCCTTGGATAGAGAAAAATATTTTGTACTTTAATGGTATTTTCCTCAGATTATGGTTTCATACGAGAGGAAAATACACGACCCAGTATAGCACGAAACGCCACATCGTTAAAAAAAAAAAACAAATAAAAAGCAAATACAAATTTAAAAGCGAATACCCACAATCTCGTGGTTGTATTCGCTTTTGAATTTGTATTTGCTTTTTTGACTTCACTCGCAGTGTTCCGCGTGGTCTATCTGCCTTTTGTTTCGTAACCTGAGGTATTTGCTGAAAGATTGTTTTGGGTAAAATAATAATCATCTTCACGATTGTATAAATTCAGTTGGGTGGTACGGGACTCAAATAACATTGAGCAAAAATATGCTGCCACCCTTTTGAGCCTATAGATAGCGATGCCGAGATTTTTAATGCCCTATGGGCACTCTGTCCTCTTTTATAAATTGTACAAATTAATTTTGTTATTATTTACAACTTTTGTAAATATTTTATTATGGATTTACATTTCAGGAGTAAAATAAATAAAGATGGTACAATAAAATCACACTGATCCCAATTTCCTGGTCTTTATACTACCCACGTAAAGCAGGCAGACAAGTCCACCGTATATCCAAGGTAATTTGAAGACACAAATACATAATACATGTTAAGTAAATAAGTGTGTAGTGAAAGTAGTGATACACCTACGAGTGGGACAAATAAAAACAATCCATTGAATTCTAATACTTACTTAACTACTTAAAATTGGTGTGGGATGATCGGACCTGGTTTTCATCTATAAAAGTTTTTGTGTGGGTATATATTTATTATATCATCATATTTATTATTTTCTACTGACTCAATATGGGGATGACCGTCTTCAGGACCTAGACACTGTCCCGAGATTTGAAAAAACCACGTTGTGACAGACGGTCAAAAAGTGATCTTAAAAGGGTTCCGTACCTCAAAAGGAAAAAACGGAACCTTTATAGGATCACTTTGTTGTCCGTCCGTCTGTTTGTCAAGACCCTTTATCTCGGGAACGCGTAGAGGTATCGAGTTGAAATATAAAACCATGTACTTAAGTCCACGGTCCCTTGAAGTTGTGAAAAAAGCAAACTTCTAAGATAACGTGAAAAGAAGATACGGCCGTTTGTCGCAAAAAACGTACATTTCGACACTCTCAAGGGAATCAAAATTTATAGAGTACTTCCGTTGACCTATGAAATTGGGCAAATAATTTCGTCTTATGCTGGCACTTCACATGATGTATTTGTTTACACAAATACATATTTATTTCAATAATCATAAGGTAAATTTTGTATTACCCAAAAAAGGCGAATATTTGTACAAATACGCCATGTGAAGTGCCAGCATTATACTATAAATATAGGAAAAAGTCAGAAAACTATACATTTGTAATTGAAACATAAAAAATAAGTTCTTTATTTATAACGAGCTTTTGTCCGCGATTTGGTCCATGTGAATGTCAGTTATTGCGGATGCAGACAAAGTCCCGGATTAAAAAGTACCCTATGTGCTTCCCCAGGGTTCAAGCTATATTCATACCAAATTTCATGAAAATCGGTTCAGCCGATTCATCGTGGAAGTGTAACAGACAGAGTTACTTTCTCATTTATAATATTAGTATGGAGTTATAGATATGTAGGTACCTACAAATTTGTACGGAACCCTCGGCGAGGCGAGTCCGACTCGCACTTGTCCGGCTTTTTTTATCAAACTCATAGTTTTGGTGATAATTTACTAATTTTTTGGTGATCATTTACTATTTTTGGTTTTATTTTATTTAAGTACTATTTTTGGTGATAATTTACTAGATCTGGAGGTTCGTTAAAGGGTCACCTAAGCCGATGTAAATGACTGACTACCCAGACGACCGTTTGTGTCTATTGGCCTAGTCCTTTCTTGTGGTTCCAGTTTACTTTTACCAGCTTAAATTTCATCAAAATCGGTTCACTGGTTTAGCCGTGAAAGCAAAACTCACTTATTTATAATATTAGCATGTATAGTATGTATGGAAAATTATTGAATTGATGGTGTGGTCTTCGTATTTTCACATTTTGTTTAAGGCTTTTGACGTCATATAGAATCCTGATTGTATTCTATATTCTTATCACTTTGTCTCATGGTTACTTTCGTTCTGATTGTTTTGAGCAAATTAAATGGCGAACCGTGGGAGGAAGCCTAACCTAGTGCTAAAAATATTTAACAATGTAACGTTCCACGTATCTTATATTTAACACCCCACACGAGTTTCTTATATTCTCATTACTCTTTATAAGATAAGTATCTACTCGTACGGCCTAAATATAACAACCTTCTTGGAAGTGTTTGAGCCGTTTGGGGTTCAAACACTATATAGGGCCATGGTGCCGGAGTGCTCACCTTGTGTTAAGGGACATTTCTAAGCGGCTGGTCGACTCTTCACGTGATCAGATCTTTTGGGCACTTGTCCCATTGAGAGCAATGCGGATGAGTTCTTTAATACCTAATGAGCTCCTCCCTCTCTTTCAATAATTGTACATATTCATTTTATAAGTTTTGTATAAATTGAAATATGAATTGTAAATCCATACTATTAATGTAAATGCAAAAGTTAGTAACTTTGTCTGTCTGTTACGTTGTCACTTCAGCTTTACCGATTTTAATGAAATTTGGTGTGAAGATAGTTTGAGCCCTGGAAAAGGCTCTTCTTCCACAATATAACCGACATTCACGCGGGCGAAGATGTGGGTAAAAGCTAGTAAAATATAAAATAACCTAAGTACTTATGAATAAAAAGTATCACATTTATTATTGTTATTATATTTAGCTCTATTCCCTTAGGGAATGCAGTGGAGTATATTCTGAATACTTTATTATACCTAAAAGATATAGAAAAAGGCAAAAAAGTAGGTATCAGTAGTAAAGAAATACGTGTATCACTATAATAAATCATTTATTTATGAGGTACAGTCATCAAAAGTTATAAACATACAGTCTGCTAACTTCAACACAGCAATTTGACTTTGCGTGTGATTAGTAGGTATCTAGTTAAGTTATTAACCGACTTCAAAAAAAGGATGTGGTTTTTTTTTCTCTATTTTTGTAACCGCTTACCTCCAATACTTCTGCTCGTTCATGGTGGCAATACAAAACAATAAAGAGACCCGAAACCTACCGACTTCCTGAAACTTAATTTTATTTTTCACGTTTCAGTTCTTGTAATCGAGTATGACACTCACGATTTAAAAAAGTAGAAAAATACTGCAAAGTTTATATTTTTTGCCGGTTCACCAAACGCTTGTGTTGACTGTACGTCCAATTGTTCGCATTCAGTCCCCTGTTATCAGGTAGTTGGTATATATTTCCCTTAGGAGTGTATTTTTAGAAGTTTTCCCTTCCGTAATTACAATACTTTCAATGTATTTTAGATAAAAGATGAATGGTTGGAGACAGGTCGTGTATAAATCTTTCTGTTTGGTTATGGGAGGAATTCATGAAAAGTTAAACTTTCATAAGCGCCATGGATGCACATGGATGTCGTGATGGCCTAATGGTTAAATGGTTACACTATACAATTTGTTAGGAAATCGGCAGGTGTAATCGCAGTTAGAACAGATTGGATCCGATTTAGTGCAAAATGGGAGGTTTACTAAAATGAATTCTAAATTGGTCTAGTTTAGAATTCAATTTAGTGTAGTGTGAGAGTGAGACTAACAACTTAGATACCTAAATTGATTTCCTACAAATTGTATTGTGTAATAATAATACTTAAGGCGCCCGTCTCTCATGCATGATCTCCGAAACAATTGGTCCGATTTTAAAGTCTTTCGCTTATATAAGATACGTTATCTTAGAGTCTGATAAAAAAAATATTTCTATAGACAAAAATAAAATAGCTATAGGCTATATTTTACTATCCAGTAGTTAAGACCCGTAAGACAATTCATGCAGACGAAGTCGCGGGCAAAAGCTATGACTTAACTATTACGTTTATAAAACATCTTCGAGGTACTTAACCTGAATTTGAAGCTACTCGCCCAAGCGACTCCAACATCAACAATCATTCCTGAAAAGACGTATGTGGTCCTCGCTCTTCTAAGAAAAAATAGTTATTTGTTATACAAGAGTGCAAAGTTGCTTTTTAACCGCGTGTTCAATTTTGATGACCGAGCAAGCGAAGGATTCTAAAATTGAATCACGAGCGCAGCGAGTGATTCAAAATTAGAATCCTGAGCGTTAGCGAGGGAATCAAAAGAGCACGAGGTGAAAAATCTTTGCACTCGAGTGCAACACGTAACTTTTCATTCCACCTCAGCGAGGAAATGACTAAATGCAAAAAAAAAAACGTTTACAAAGTCTGAGTTTTTAACAAATTAAAAAAAACTTGTATGATATATTCGGCACCATAGAGGTAGCAGTAAATAGGTTTAATGTTTTTTTTTAATTCACAAACTTAGTGCACACGATGTTCTAAATTCAATTTACTTTATCCTCTAGAGAATAAAAACGGCTTTTCCACTCAGATATTGAAGATAAATTTACTTTATCCTCTAATGAATAAAAACGGCTTTTCCACTCAGATATTGAAGATTAAAAATACTCTTTCCGAGATGGTGGGATGAAATAGTTATTTGTTATACAAGAGTGCAAAGTTGCTTTTTAACCGCGTGTTCAATTTTGATGACCGAGCAAGCGAGGGAATCAAAAGAGCACGAGGTGAAAAATCTTTGCACTCGAGTGCAACACGTAACTTTTCATTCCACCTCAGCGAGGAAATGACTAAATGCAAAAAAAAACGTTTACAAAGTCTGAGTTTTTAACAAATTAAAAAAAAGTTGTATGATATATTCGGCACCATAGAGGTAGCAGTAAATAGGTTTAATGTTTTTTTTTAATTCACAAACTTAGTGCACACGATGTTCTAAATTCAATTTACTTTATCCTCTAGAGAATAAAAACGGCTTTTCCACTCAGATATTGAAGATAAATTTACTTTATCCTCTAGAGAATAAAAACGGCTTTTCCACTCAGATATTGAAGATTAAAAATACTCTTTCCGAGATGGTGGGATGAAAAAATCTTTTCTCTGTTGTACTACTTGTACTAGTACAATTTGTGCTATTTCTTATCATACAAAGTAATAATTACGAATCGGTGACACTAAAAAAAATCACTTAATTTTCTATCCTTAGGTGAAATATTTCCAACTTTGTGGTATACACTATCAATTAAAAAAAGAATCATTAGAAATCGGAGTTCACTGAAAAAAATTAAGCGTGGAAAAACAAAAAAATATATAAGTAATATGTACGAGTCGAATTGAGAACCTCCTTTTTTTTGAAGTCGGTTGATAACATTTTGAGTAGGTAGGTAGTAAGTAGCAATAAGTGCGGGTCTGTCTATAGTACCTACCTATTTTCTTGTGGTATTTTTATGTGTAGAAACCCCATTTTGTTGGTTGGCTAAGGGATTATTACTGTCCTGGTGTACAATCCCCATTTTTGGTCCTTCAAGCCGAAATTTGATTCATGTGTAACACATTTGCTTTATTGTCTTCCATGGAATATAATTTACACAAAATGGGGTTTGTATGTGGTTGGCTGTTTTGTGTGTTCATAATTATATTTTTGACTTTTGTTTGGTTCAGCCGTTCAGCATTGAGGTACCTGCTTCTCAAACGGAGCAAGTTCAGTTGACGCATACGCATAATACCTATAACAAACCTCTTTTAAAAGTTGTGGTGTTTCATATGCGTATCATATTTATGTTATAACAAGTTTTGCCATATTTTACCATGCAAAAGTCAAAACAAAAGACACAAAAATACACTTAAAATATTTTTTATTTCAGAACTCACTAGTATCCAAAGAAAACAAAACCACGTCTTTGCTAGTATCTAACCTTTTACCACTATTAAGCCTCGAAGCTCAGATTATGAAACAAAGGGCAGATAGACTATGAGAAACACTGAGATTGAAGCCAAAAAAGCAAATACAAATTGAAAAGCGAATACCCTCAATCTCGTGATTGTATTCGCGAACTTATTGTATTGTATTTGCGTATTTTTATTTGTTTTTTTTAACGATGTGGTGTTTCGTTTCAGTGTGGCACTGACTCATGTCAGTACAGAACGAAGCGCGTTGTAGGTATTCGGTTTTGAATTTGTATTTGCTTTTTGGTTTCGCTCTCAATGTCTTGCGCGGTCTATCTGCCGTTTGTTTCATAATCTGAGCCTCGAAGTGTTTTTTTAAAATAACTGTTTCCAACTTTTCGGTTTTTTCGCATAAGTGCTGTCTTGGCTGACTCTAGACTTAGCACAGTGTTAAATCTCGTCCATTGCGGGGAACCACGTCGGCTAGACTCGGGTTTGTCTTTACAAACATAGCTAGATGCGTATTATAATAACTTGATGTCTGTCATTGAGCCTTACGGCGTTCTGGCTATAGCAATGTCATGCTCGTTGACAAATTGTTTAGGAGGTAAATAAAAAATGTGGTAATAATTATGAAAAAGTTGATTTATTATAATTATAATTATAATAATTATTATAATACAGTTTACAATAATTACAAGCGATCACCAAACGGGGTGAAAGAAAACGGCGTAGTATTAAATTATTTAGGGCGTCTACACACGGCGTCGCGAGTGCGCAGCTCGCGCCGCGCGTTCTCTGACCGGCGCGGCGCCATATCGCGCGTTTAACGACTGGCGCGGCGCCACATCGCGCGCTCTCTGACCGGCGCGGCGCCACATCGTGCATACTTCGACCGGCGCGGCGCTACAACACACGCTCACCTCTTACAATATCACTACCTACACACTACACTCCGGTGACGCGCGGCGTGCGCTGCGCTTACGCGACCCAGCCCTACGTAGACGGAGATTTATTTATTTATTCGATTTTAGGATATAGTCTTTCGAACGCGAGGAACAAAATATTACACAAGTCGAGAATATTATTTATAATCGATTCGGATTAAATCGGATTCGAGAGCGGCGGAAGCGAGCCGCGGCGGGGGCGGCAGACAGCGGCGGGGCGTCGAGCGGGCAGGCTATGTACACGAGCGGCGCTACGGGCAGTCGCACTCCTCCACCACCATCTCGGGCAGGTCGCGCTTGATGATGTTGGAGTCGGCGCCGAAGTAGATGAGCGACAGCGCGGAGAAGCGCACGGGCGCGCAGCACTCGGCGCGCTCCAGCCGCGCCGCCTCCACCACCTGCGAGTGGTAGTTGAGGAAGGGTGCGCATGCGCCACGACAGTAGTTGGCGTAGTAGCCCTCCGGCGCCACGATCCAGTCGTCCCAGCCCAGCGCGCGGAAGCTCACGTAGTAGGTCTGGCGGCAGCAGCGGCCGTGCTCGGCCGCGTCGCAGTCCAGCGCGCGGCGGCGGCGCGCGGGCGGCGGCTTGAGGCGCAGGCGCAGCAGCGGCCTGGCCGCCTGGCCACCGCCCAGCCGCAGCCGCACGCGGCCGCCGCAGCCGCTGCAGTCCAGCAGCAGGCGCAGGGGAGAGCGCGCGCCCGCGGCCGCCCAGCGCCGCGCGGCTGCGGTCACGTCAAGGCGCTGCCAGCCCCGCGATGGGTCGCGCCGCGCCGCGCCTGCTAGTGAGCTGATGGCTGCCGTCTCGTTGCCGCTCACGGTGAAGGCCCACAGCGTGTAGCGCAAGCGGCGAGCGCGCGGTGACGTCTCCGCGCGCACCAGCAGCTCGGCCGACGCCACCGCCAGCCCTTCGCCCTGGTCCGACTCGGCCTCCGCGCCAAGCCGGAACTCGATCAGTCGCTGACCGTTCAGGGTCTCACCTATACATACAGATTACGCTCTCATGTAGAGACTACACATATTGGCGACAGAGATTTACCGGATACATTTTCCAACCAATAGGTCGGATTTAACAATCCGAAATCTCTGGCACTTCTTTGTCGCAAAACCCTAATTATTCCTACGGTCCCTGCCTATATCGAAATGGCCCATCTTTAGCGCAGTGGTCGCGACGGGAGTGGGATGGGGGTGGAGGTCGCGGGCGGAGTGCGCGCGGTGGTCGCCCTGGCTAGGGCTGCACTTGCCCGGCCGTCGTGGACACCTAGCGTATGGATATCCACGCTGAGTCGAGTTCGCGCTAGCCTTGTGCACATCCAGCTTATCTTAGAAAAATAGTAGGATTTGGGAAGAAATAGCATATATATAATAAAGTATTCCAAAGTCGTCGCAACCACGAGCACTACTAAACTTGTTTTAAAATAAATTCGTTTAAACTACTCCATCATCCATCGGTGCTACAGTCGCCGCTTCCCAGAGAAGGTCACCTCATGTTGGAGAGTCGCTCCTGCGAACAAACGAGTCCTCATTACTAAAAGAATCCATGACAAATACACGCGATGCACGTATACAGTATACATGTAAAGACAAATGATCCGATTGATTGACTACGATCAAAGCGAGCGTACTCGTATACCGGCGCGCGGCGGTGCGACGTTTCACATCCCTGCCTGCTCACCTAGCTGTTGTTTTTATGAATGAAACCAAATTACTGTATACATACAAAGCTCCCACTAAACCGAAATTAAACGAAATAATTTTATGCGCGATGGCGTTGTGCCAAATCTTTAAGTACTACATAATAAGGTCGTTGGAATGAATTAATGTAGCAACAAGATAACACAGGGGGCAGGCCAACCGTCAGTTAAATTCCGTCTGTTAGTCGGCCGGTACATCTTTGTTCACAGTCTATTTTTGGAAATATCCTTTGAGAAAGGTAACCGTTGCGAAGTTTCACAGCTGTGCGTGGGTGTCACGGTGTCAATCTTAAGCAAAGCGAGGGTACTTGTGAACTGTGGGGAAAGGTCAAATTCCTATGTGCATAGGGGTCGGCATTAATTATTAGAATTCTTAGAATGTGACCCGTGAGGTCTAGACGTGCACTGTCATTGCTTAGGCTAGACACATGTCTACTACACGTATAATTTGGTCTACACTAGTACTGGGTTCCGAGAACATGATCAATTTCGGGTTGTACGTTGTTTCATAGCTAATAGTTTCATAGAATTTCGTTTCACATACATTTTTTCTCATAATTTCGTTTCATAGATTAGTCAGTACGCAGAATACTTACTTTCAAGATTTATTAATCATTGATTTTTGTTTCACATAAAGTTTAATGATAGAATAATCATATCATAGAATAACAAATCAAATATTCTTTTTCCTTATATTGTTTATTTAATATAAAACTTATTACCAAGAATGGGGGTCTCAGTTCTAACCGAAACTACTGTGCGTGTGTGCAAGCAACTATGCAGCATGCAAGCAAGCATGCAGCATACAAGCAAGCATGCATCATGCAAGCAAGCATGCATCATACAAGCGAGCATGCAACATGCAGCAGGCATGGTTTCTGTCACGGCTCCGGCGCTGCGGGGCTCCGGCGGTCCCACGCGAGCTTATCGTCGCAGACGGTATTCACGCTCACCACCGCAGCTTCGGCTTACTGGTACCGTACCAGTAAGCCGAGGCCTGCCTGCTGTGTTTTTATATACATTTTCGTAAAAAAAAAAACCATGGAAAACTAAACCAAATAAACAATAATCGTTGAAAAATAATTCTACTGTTTGATAAGTTTGTTAAACAAAAAAATGTGATAAAAATTTCATTGAATTTTGTTTCTGTGAAATATGTTTCATTCAAGTAAATAAGTCTTTGAAATAATAATTTAGTCAAAATAAAAATACAAGAACCAAATATTATATGAAACATTTTCTAAGAAACGAAATCTTTGAAATTTCTGAGTGCGAAACAAGGGGACGCCTCAATTTTGTTGTGGGTGTATTTTGCTGGAAAAACTATTTTAGCGCTTTATACAAGCGCTAAAATAGTTTTTGGAAAGATGCTGAAAGGAAAAATGGATAGATTGTGTAAAAGATGGCAAGAATGAGAATGAGTTTGAGGTGACAGCTAATAGAAATGTAGAAACAAGAAAATGTGTTGCGGCGACCTCAAGTGAACTGGGTTAAGGTCATAAAGATGATAATGAGCAATGATTGACCAAAAGTGACCAAATTGACCAAAATGTCTGATCAGAAAAGGCTTTCTCAAAATGGACCTCCTCTACAATGTTTTAGCATTGACTAATACAGAGTGACAAAGTTGGAATGGCTCAGGTACCTGAAACGCTTAACCTTCTAGGAAACTAAAATATATGTACGACAGTATAATGTTACTCCCCAGGACAAGCTTCAAAATCAGTGCATTTTGGTGTGATTTTGTCAGATCTATATGTAAGACTATGCTATTACACTGAGACAGTATATTGGTGAGCGCTTATTATACCCTGAAAGCTCTACTTCTCTGGAACTACAACTGATTTAACACTGGCATTATTAAAACATGTATGAAAAAGATAATGGGTCTACATCAGTCAACCAAACTGTTTCAGGGATACTCTATACTACACAATGCATATTTTATGCACTAAATTCAGTCCAAGGTCAACGAATATTCGATCCAAATATCCAACCTCATAAACTAGGCTTAACAAACCATAAAAAGGGGCAATCAAAGTGTGCGATTAAGGTATAAAATTAGCCGTAAATTATGGGGTAAAGTATTGACTGCATAGGATCGACCGAGTCGCCATAAGTCCGCCCTGCAACGCGTTATGCAACACGTTCTGCCATAATATCGATTGTGGTCAATTTCTAGATAAGTGAATAATTTAGTGTGTGGATAATACGCTACGGGGAATTGACTGTGAACGCGTTTTCACACGTGTGCCTTGTGGTGCCAGCCGCGAATAGCACCACCCCATTTCGCCGCGTGTCGTAGAAGGCGACAGAGAGATATTGACCAGAGGATGAGCAGCAGCGTCCTTCTACAACGAACAAGCATGGTGACTACTGAACCACCCCTTGGGAGAGACCTATGCTATGCCCAGCTGTGGGCGTCTAAAGGTTGACATGGTAATGATGAGTTTTCATAAGATTGATGGATAAGGTCGTTTTAAATGTGTTATTGCATTATTACTAATTTACAGTTTAGCTTTAGATTTAAATTGTCTTGGGTGGTTTAATGTTGCGCTCTGGTGCTGAGCTCGGGTTTTGGGTTCGAGATCCGAAACGGGCAGTTTAATTAGACTTCTATTGATATTTTTTTAGTAGCAGCTTGTAGTTACTCCCCATACAATTTATATTGGTCCGATGTAATGGAATGCATGGAAGGTTTTTTTTTCTATATTTTTATGATGATGTCGAATAATAAGAATTATAGCAACAGAATCGGACTTACAGTTCAACTGTCTTGATTTAAATTTTAGTGGCAATAAACTTTAAGGGATTTGTTAATGAAATTGAAGACAAAGTAAGATCAACTAACTTCCAAATCCTAGCCTAGTTTAGTTTACTAGCGTATTTTACAGACACTATAAGAATAAATACTTAGTATATTGCAACTATACATCATCATGTCAATCTTTAGACACCCACTGCTGGGCCTATGTCTCCCCCAAGGGGGGGGGGGTCCGGCCGTAATCGCCATGCTTGGCCCATGCATGTTGGCGATCGCAGTAGGTAGTATGGTACCTACTCAGAAAGACGCTGCTGCCCATCCTCTAGTCAATATCCCTCTGTCGCTTTCTACGACACCCACGTTTAGAGATAGGGCGATGCTATTCGTAGCCGGCACCACACGGCAATTGCCACGATTCAATGTCTTCATATACGAGTACCTTAGAACATTCCAGCAAAAATAACTTAGTAGAAGCATTTTCACGAACACAACCCACGAATTACCACATTAGGTTGGTTATAAAAATATTGTAGGTAAGGAAACAAAAACTCTAGGCATAAAATGTTACGATAAAAAAACTTGTAACAATAAAATATAACGCAGTACGCAGTACGTTCGTCTATGTAACACGATAATGGTGATTTTAACCAAACTTCAGGCACTAAAACCATGGCGAACGGCTGACCTGACCCCGTTACGTCTAAGAAAGGTCTTGCTTTAGCTATTCTATAGAATTGTGGCGTAACTGATGAATTACCGTACTTTACTAGTTTCGTTTGGCGCGCTATTTTTACGGTTTACTACAATTTGTCATGTTATAATATTACCTAAAGGTACCATAATTTTTTTAAGAGTTTGTTTGTTAGTTTGTTTGAACGCGCTTATCTCCGGAACAACGAGTCCGATTCTGGTTTTTTTTGTCGCCAATTGGCACTTACGTTATCAATGTGTGCTATATATGCTGTTGGTTATATAATCCAATCATAAATTCGAAAGTAACTCTGTTTCTTAGGCGATTTTGAAAAAATTTCGTATGAAGATAACTAAATCATGGGTAAGGACATATATGCTACTTTTTAATCTGCAACTTCGTGTGCATCCACGATAACCGACATTCACGCGGAGAAAGTCGTACGAAAGCTAGTTTATTATCAAAAAATAAGAAATCTTTAAGCAAAACTAACTAACTGCATAAGTTCGAGCGTGCACTTACACGGTACTTTCGAGTAAGGCCCTTTTCGAGTAATACTTGGAACATTGCTGGCAATGTACAGCAGCCTCGATATTTCCGAGAAAATAGGACCCGTCTAGGAGTGCCAAAAATTATAGCCCACGGAGTGATCACATAAAAAGTGTTGCAGCAACAGCTGTAGAACCCGGGGTAATCTAAATCTAAACTAATATTATAAAGAGAAACGATTTGATTGTTTGTTACGATTTAACTCAAAACTATGGTCCAATTTCAAAAATTAGTTCACCAATCGTAAGCTACATTATCCCTGAATAACATAGGCTGCTATATTTATTAATTGAAAAATATTGGGCTCCCTGAAAATATAGTCGCGGGCAAAGGCTAGTCAAATATATAGCGGAAGAGACTGATGTTCCTGGCATCTACTTGGTTGAGAAGGAAAAGATATCAAAGGCACGTGTCTCAATGGGTTTCATTATATAGAACGCAAGCGTGGGCAGGAGAACAGACGAAAAATATTACAACAACTCCATTGAAATCTATTAGGTTTCTATCTATATTCTATTTATATAAGACAATAGAAAATGGGTCGGAGTATTATTGCTATCTTAGGCCAATCCTTCATTTGTTCAAATACATGGACATGTGACATTTTTTTTAAGATGATGTAGAGTTTTCTAAGTTGACGTAAATTTTTATAAAGGTACTTTTGCTCGCGAGTTATTCTGCGTGGATGAATTAATCAAAATTCCTAAATGATTCTACGAGAACATAAAAACGACATAAAATGTATCCTAAGTGTTAAGCGAAAACGAATAGCGTTAACGAAATAAGGCAACAAAAAGTTCCTCACATCGCCGCCATCTGGGACTGTGCCCAAGAGTCTGCCGGCATTGCCACGTTGGATGGCAATGCTTATCCTCTGGCCAAGGTAAAAACCAGCTCTTGGATCACGGAAAGTGCCAACCAACCTTTTTGACACGTCCTTAAAAAGGAGATGAGCACTCGGACTCCACGACTCGACCAGAGTTTAAATCCTAAACGGCTCGAAAATAAGTTATCAATCAGTGTTCAGGCTCAAGTTAGATCAATATCTAGTTATGTTACACCTACACCGAGTAACAAGCATCCATCCATCCATCCTCAGAATCTTTCGTATTTATATCCATCCTCAGAATCTTTCGTATTTATACACGCTGAAATTTAAATGGTTGTTTTCCCGCGGCAGAACGATTTGCCATAAGTAGTACTATCGATTCATAGAGTAAAACTTAAAAAAAAAAAAAAAAACAAATAATTAAAAAAATATGCATCAACTCCTCTTATAACGGTCCTAGTGCGAAGGGAATATTGGAATAATTTTTAGGTAAGGATTGTGTTTCGTTAACACAGGACCTCGCGCAGTCAACCGTTCGCGCTGTATCACTATTGGTTCAGGGTCGCTAGTTTTCCACAATTCTAAATCTGCAGTTTTTAATAATTTATTATATTTTTTTAATAATCGATTATACTACCAGATAAAATCATTTCGTTTCGGGAAAATAACCATTAAAATTTCAGCGTGTCTATGGGCGCGTTCAAACGAGCGCGATTTTTTTCGGCGCTGTAATCGATAAACGACTATATATAAAAACAACTATAATAATTTTAATAATTTTCGTTACAATTTTTTCAATCCCTTTCTCAATCACGAAATTTCGATAAAAATTACAATATTTTACACTCTTTACAAATCAAAGACTGTTGATCGATTTTCGGTAACTTTTCACTTTTCAAATTGTGAGTGTGAATGTAATGAAATTGAAGTTAGCTGTCAACTCCTAGCATTAGGATAGGATGACAGTTTATCTCAAACTTATTTCACTTAACATCACCGCAGGATATTACCTATTACAGAATTGCACTGCTGGTACGAGTTAGAACTTGGTCTAGTTTGGACCCACCTTCAAATTAAGGAAATAAACCTCGATGTTTATATTTACCATCCTTAATTTATGACAGGAAGACTCGCATTGATTGGCAATATTTACAAACGAGACTCAATGCTGAGCTTACAAAAATATTTTACTAACTATAATTGTAACAAATATTTGGACAGCTAAAATATCATATTCCTTCATGATAAGGGGTGTGATTCTGTAAGACCTCATTCTAAACTTCTAATCTGAATTCGCTGTGAGTTTCTTGATTGGCATTCTAAAAACTCGGTTGATAAATTCAATTTACACTAGCACCACCCTTGCGAGCGTGTCAGTGAGTTGAACTAAATTGACAGGGAGATTTTGACACATAAAGTATGAGATGACTTAAGGAGTGGCATTCTGTAAGATAATTTCCACGTCACTTCGACGCTCACTTCGCACTCGAACCCGATTCAAAGTGTCAAATATATCAAGGTCATTTTGAACCTTATGCGAAGTAAGAGTGAATAACGATGTGAGATGCGAGTTGTTGTTTGAATTTTACAGAATCAACACATTTTACATTGAGGACATTGCGTTAAGCTTGAAAAAGCGGCCAAGTGCGAGTTGGACTCGTCCATGAAGGGTTCCGTAAAAGCAAGTAAGGTAAATTGCAGTTTACGATTTATTACGTTTTAAAAAAAAACTACTTACTAGATCCCGCTCTAACCAATTTTCGGTGGAAGTTTACATGGTAATGTACATAATATATTTATTTTTAGTTTTATCATTCTCTTATTTTAGAAGTTACAGGGGGGGGGGGGGGGCATTTTACCACTTTGGAAGTGTCTCTCGCGCAAACTATTAAGTTTAGAAAAAAAATATATTAGAAACCTCAATATCATTTTTGAAGACCTATCCATAGATACCCTAAACGTATGGGTTTAATGAAAAAAAAAATGAGTTTCAGTTCTAAGTATGGGGAACCCCCAAAATTTATTGTTTTTTTTTCTATTAATGTGTGAAAATCTTAATGCCGTTCACAGAACACTAAAGAACTATACTGCTGAAACTTGGTAAGTAGATACTTACCAAGTTTCAACAGTATAGTTCTTATAGTTTCGGAAAAAAGTGGCTGTGACATACGGACGGACAGACAGACAGACAGACATGACAAATCCATAAGGGTTCCGTTTTTTGCTATTTGGCTACGGAACCCTAAAAATGGCCTAGCCTGTTCCCAACTATATTGGGGTCAGCTTTCATTCTAACAGGATGCAGCTGAATACCAGTGTTTAACATGGAGCGACTGCTGGTTGTCAAATTTTCTGGATTCTGACTACCCATAACGACTGCCAAAGATCTACGAATGACAGTCGGGACCGACGGCTTTATGTGCTTTCCGAGGCACGGAGGAAACTTGGTTTAAAATGTACGGTCACCCATCCACAGACCCACCGCGGCAAGCGTAGCTTAACATTTGACCGACCGATCTGTACGGCGTTAAATTAGTCACGAGCTCCTCAAAGAAAAAATATGTACTTGATAGACATCAGGCCAATGTTCAAAAGCCAATGGGCAAAAGTTCTCCTAAAAAAATAATATTTAATACATACTTATTTTCTATAGTTTTTTTTTTTATAGTTATGACAACTTTTGCCCACTGTTGAATAAAAGGTTTGTTTCATGGACTCCCATATTTTTTGCTTTGCCCCTCTCGGCTCTGAGGGTCCCTACCGTCACGACGACGCCAGTGTTACCTTAATCTGTCTCTCCAATCTTCAACAATTTATATTTATATTTTCTAGCACATACCAAATATTACCTACCTACTAAGCGAAAAACTGTAAAAACTATGTAATTGTCTTAGTAGTTAGAAAGTGGCAACAAAGTAACACACGCCACACTCGTTCTAGGAAAACAAAACTATAATTATGCTAATTAATTCCACATATTTTACCTCATTTATAATATGGTAACGTGAGATTACAAAAAGATATTGCATTTAACTATAAGCTAAGAATTCTAAGGTCGAACTTTTAAGTCACTGAGTTTTCTATCAGGGGGTGAAACTACTTATGAACACAGTTTTACCTAAAATATAAAAACGTTTTTACAAAAAAGACAACGTTTTGTTTGTTGTTTTGTATTGCCACCGACTTGCGAATTTATCGTAACCCAGTAACAGGTTGTGAAGGTCCGATAGGCAGTCGCTCCATGTAAAACACTGGTATTTAGCTGCAGCCGGTCAGACTGGAAGTCGATCCCAATATAGTTGGGAAAAGGCTAGGCAGATAAAGGCGGATCAAGTCTTTTTTGTAAAAAAGTTTTTTTTTCGGTTTTTGTGCCTACTTCATACCGTACAAATTATTTAAGAAACTGTGACACCAAAAAAATTCAGTCATCACTTAATTTTTTCCTTCTTATTTTTCTACCCTTAGGGGTGGAATATTTTCATTTATATGATGTCAATTAAAAAAAGAATCATCGCAATCGGACCTTGGACTACACTGAAAAAAGTTAAGTATGCGTGGTCAAACATAAAAAAATACGTGTCGAATTGACAACCTCCTTCCTTTTTTGAAGTCGGTTCAAAAAGAAATCTGCTCCTCTTAATTTTCATACTATTATAGTGATTTTATTACGGAAATTTTTTTAGGGAACAGCGGTGTTTTACCATTTTTCAGAGTTTATAGTATTAACTCTGAAAAATGAAAAAAAAAACCGCTGTACAACACAACAAAAAATTAACTTTTGAGTTGTTAAGGAGTCGGTCAGTTAAAGTTGACGCTACATTGTTAGAATACTCCTTTCACCCCCTGAAAGTTGCACAGATAATTAAAAGTCAAGTCAAAGTTAAAACATTTAATTGCTTAAATGCAGTTAAAAAAAGATGGTAAGTATATAAAATTTGTTAGTGCAGAGAGATATTTCACCACAAATTGGCATACAAATATTGGAACGGTAGTCATTTACAGAGTAGCCTATATTTTTCACTTTTACTACAACTGTAGTAGGCACTTTTACCATAACTTTCTACTTTCCCTAGACTTTGCTAAACGGTTGGTCAACACTTCGCGTGACCAGAATACTAGTCGTTCTTTAGTAACAGAATTAGCATCGCCATTCAATGTGGTAATGCTGCCAAGATAACAAACGTAAGATAGCAATTGATTTTTATGCTCACTTAGAACGAGCTACTTAATTTATGAACCGTATTATTTTATTAGCATATAACGAAACGCAAATAAAAGGTTTATTGTCTTTCAATTATTACTAGAGGACACATAGGTCCCACATATTATTCGAGTTCTATGTATTTGTTTTTTTTTTTCTCAACTTTTTATTTTATTTGAACATTAGTTTTTGCTAGTGACTTCATTCGCGTGGATTGTCTTATGAGTTAGTCTATAGCTTAGAGAGGACGTAGCTTCCTATTAGCAAAAGTATTTTCAGAATCGGACCAGTAGTTCTGGAGATTAGCGCATACAAACGAAAAAACTTCAGCTTCAGCTTTATAAATATTAAATAAGACCTCGACATTCGAATGTTTTTTTTTAAATACAGATCTTTTCGTCAATTTAATTTTACAACATAAACAAACTTTAGAGTTCTACAGACACCTAAGACCACGGGGGCAATTCTAGTGACTTAAAAGCAAGTTCGCATTTTAATCATTCACCTATCACCTTCATTTTGACAAGAGTTTAAGGCGCTACCCCGACCAAAAGTGCGTTTTTCTTCATTATTCAGGGGCTACTAACTCATTAATTAAGAGAAATAAACTAGATCTAAAAGCTTAATATTAATGTTCAATATCCTATCATCACATTCCACGTTCTTATTTCTTTTTATGTACCCTGTATACACCTAAATCTCCCTGTAAAAAAATTACTAAAATAATTGAAAACATGTATATTTTGCTAAAGTTGATATGCTATTAATTTGAGGATTACACTAATAGATAGGTTATAGGTAACCTAAAAATCTTTATAATTCACATTTTATTTAATTTAAAAAGATCGTTTCTCTTTTTTATAACAAAAAAAAAACAAAAATTGTGCTAATTTCGATTCTGCGGCAAAGAGGAAATGTATGGTCAAGGTGATTTAGTCAGAGAAGCGCCTTAACATTGATTGTCGCTGAGAGGTAATGGTGACTACATTTTAAACGGTTTTAATTACGAGAATTGACCTTCTTTGTAAATGCTTTAGCTTTAATATTGATTAAAACTTTACCCTTACACAAACTTTTTGAACAATAACCTGCTTGGTGAAACACAACACTGTTAATATCTATTTTCATAAATAAAATTATGGTTTTAAATAGAACATCAATAGCTATAAGTTTGATACAATGGACACCATTATCAATGATCACTATTATAAAAGTAACATATATTGGTATCAATCCACTTTACTTACTACAGTTAAAATACTATTAGGATCAGTATTGATTGACGTTGGTCATTAATATTGTTTATTCTTTGTATTGGTTGAAGGTTCCTCCACAAAAAAAAACGTTACTTATTAGTGAGATACTGCTGATTATAAGATCGATAAGAAGACTGCCTAATATTATAACTTATTTAAGACGCCAATGCATTTTTTGCTTGAAAAATTCACAATGAATTATGTGTGCCGAATAAAAGGAGTGTCGGTTTTTCCTGTCATCACCGTATCAATCGACAATGGGGCTTAATTCTGGCAATACGACCCAGCCTATCTCAAAATATAATTATTATTATTGTTTGATTTCTGATATTTAACTCTTTAGGGCGTCCAAGTAACAGTAGAACTCTGACTTCTAAGTCACAGGTATTCGTAGTTTAGGAGGAAGGGTTTCATTTCTTGTACGCCTTTAATCATGGAGAACCATAGCTCGATATTTTTTAAGCATATTGTAAGGACTTGTATCAATAAAGTATTATTATAATAATTATTATTATTTAATACAATCAAAGTTTGAGATGTAAGTTGAAGTGTTAATGGGTAGTAATGTAACACATTTAGCATACTTAATTAGTTAAGCCGCGTGGTGCCGGCCGCGATTTGCACCACCCCATTTCTACCCGTGGGCATAGTAGAAGGCGACTGAGGGATATTGATGGGCAGCAGTCCTTCTGAGTACCATAACACCTACTGCGATCGCCAACAAGCATCGGCCAAGAATGGCGATTACGGCTTAACCCCCCTTAAGGGGAGACATACGCCCAGCAGTGGGCGTCTAAAGGTTGTTATAATGATCATGTTGATGAAGTTTGACGTAATTAATTTTGTTATTAAATAAATATAGGTTGACTCGGTTTGCCAGACTTGAGCAATAAAAGTTCCGTTCTTAGGTAAAGCAGAAATATTAAACAGCGTTTATAAAATAGCAGTTATTTAGACTTAAAATTTCCATTACAATTGGTAAGGCGAGGGTTGGTCAAGGACGAACAATAGCTTCGACTGCTCACTTATTTTGCCGCATACGGAAATCGAACGGATCACACGTCTTGCAACCGTATAATTACTTAGGCAGTTAGCCAGTTATTAGTACCTACTAATCCATCATTTAGTATTCAAGCCAGTGTTTAGATCGAAAATAGTATTAACGATGGAAAATTATGAAAACAAAACATTAGCAACCTAATATAGTTTATAATAAGAATTATTTTACAATATAACTTCGGTGTCACAGAAATCTCCAATCCTATCTTTATGTTGTTGATACTATTAAGATAATTATCGAATCTATCCACGAAAGAACATGGTCTTACTAAAATTATTTAATTATTTAGCCTTCATGTCCAATAACTTTAGTCTTGGAGTAATTGGACCAACCAATTTTAATAATAATACTGACAAACGCGTTGGTTTTGGTTCGTACTAACTCAAAGAAGTTTTTGCTGCCACAAAACGATTATATTAAACTCTTGATTTTATATAAGCGATATAAAACTACATACCTAACCTCCGTAGTGCAGCGAACCCGCACGATAGAATTTTTAAAGAACTGACATGCCTAGCACACTAAACTATTTTTAACTCAAAAATGGAAATCGATTTAAAAGTTCCGCACTCAATCCCAATGGGCTTAATTCCCGCCATTACCGACTAATGACAGTAAAGCATTAAAACCAATATTTAAAAACAAATTCCATACCTTGTCAAATGGGAAAGTTTCCATGTTTCGTGATACGTAAAAAGTTTGTGGGAGCAGCGAGGGCGCGTCCTTCCCCTACCTTCGTCGACATGGTACTGGCGAGCGTTGGGAAACCCCTGGCTTATATAGCTAGGGTGAATCATTGGGAAAGTCGGGAGACGCCTGCTTTCTTTCACTGTACGCATTCAGCTTTGTTGAATGAATGTTTAAATTTAGAATTAACTTATTTTATTCCCAAGAGGCCTGGGTTTTTTTACAGTGGGCCTCAATACTTTGATTAAATAAATGGAAATCATAGTAGGTAGTGAATGGATGGAAAAATCTAAGTTACAAAATTATCATGCTAGTATAATCGAGTGAATAAATTATCTACTTCAATCCTAGTAATCTAAGGGGGATCGGAATTGTCACTCCTTCATACAGGGTTTACAGTAACCTAGTTAGGAGATCAGAACTGCACCCACTACAATTGTAGTAAATCTGTGATTTTACCATGCGTAAATTATATACCCCTGTACTGCAATACTTGAAAATGATCGATAAATATATCATTATTAAAGCTTAGTAGCCATTAGAGACTGTACTGTGTGACTGTGAAGTGGTATAGCTTCCACAAAAAAAAAACAATGATAAATTGCTACTGAAAAGGTTGCAAAATAACCCGAAAAAACTCAATAACATTATAAACACGAAAAACCTCTCTATATTACGACAAATAATCACGTCTAAATTACCGTCATAAAGTACAAAATTACACAATGTCCTTTATCAATGGTAACCCATTGATAAATAAAGGGCATTAGAGTGTCCTGTCCCGTCCTTTTAAATGTCACCCGTTCGTAGCTCGTAGCTCGTAGCCACAGACGCGTAGGCGCGTAGCCGTAGCGAGCTACGCAGAGTTCTAATGTTAACACAAACGCATTAAAGTGGCCTGGTAAATTTGATTAGAAGAGAATGAATTCGGTTGATATTTTTACTTACTACTTTACCGTCGAGGATAAAATGGCGCGATGCCTTGGATGGTTTCCTCAAGAGTTGGCAAGATGAGGCATAAAATCGGGAGAAATGGAAGGAATTAATAGGAGGGACCTTTGCCAGGATTGGGGCTTACTTATAAGTCAAAGTTTAAAAGCAGATTTTGCAAGCAGTTACATAGTTACTTGTTGTGTTAGATCTTTTAAAGAAACATTTTATTTAAATTGATCAGTTTGTTGGACTAATTCGTTATTCGGCAAATAATACCTCTGATCTATTTATTTATGTATTTTGAACTTTAATTTCAACAGTTAAGAGCAGTTACAATAATTAAGAAGGAAAAAACACAAATACTGATTTAAAAAAAAAACAATAGCGATCTAGACCAGGCTCGATATCTATACTGTATTCCAGTTTATTTTGCAACTTAAAGAACCCTAAACTCCTCATCGCTATTACGTAAATATTGTAGGTAATACGAATAAGTTATTAATACTTAGACTGAGCAAGATTTTTATCTTTCAAGCAAATGTTTTGAACTTTAATGTTTTATGTTGGTGATGTAAAATAAATGTAGGTACTTTAATACTTGTTACACAGACTAGACATCTGACAGAGGTCGAGCTTGTTCAAACAAGCGCGTCAGTGCGAGATAATGACAGAGTATTTTAAATTTTAAACTATATAATTAACGCGCTATTGTTAATCACAAAGGAGAGAGGCTCGTGGCTAAGTAAATAATAACAATAATATAATATTGTGACTGTCGCTGGTAAATAATAAAAACCACACAAATTAGATTATAGTGGACTATATTAAAATTGATGCACAAGGTACAAAAAAATACATGTTACACTGGCAGGTTGTGAATGGTGTCTGACATAGGGTCATTCACTTGAATGGAACGAGTGAAATTATTATGTGTTTCACACAAATATATATCATTTAATTCAGGGTAACAGAGACCCATATACCATCCAAGGGGAAATCCTTATCGACTATCCCCCTTCTGGGTAGACAGGGGGGTGTGCTGGGCTCTTACCGGCTATACCCACCCCGGTGTTCCATCTCACAGCTACGTCAGGGGTCGCGGGAACTGGTCATACTTCTGCTACCTCCAACTGGAAGCCTACCCCAATATAATTGGGCTAAGCAAATGAATATGTTAACTACAAATTAGTAAAATCTTTATAGTTCCTACTGTATTATTATAAACATGCTGTGCTCTGTAGATGTCTGTAATATTGGTGAATAACCATATATTATTATGTTTACTAATCGACTTCAAAAAGGAGGATCGATTCGGATGTTTTTATATTTTTTTGTTTTTATTTTATGTATGTTCGGGTATAACTCTAGTCATATATAGACGGATTTGCAAGATTCTTTCTTTGTTCGCTAGGGGCTTATTCTGAAATGGTCCCATATAAATTGTATCAAATTTGATTTGGCTCTTTTTGAGAAAATAAACAAAATCCCAAAAAAATTACATAGAACGTTTTAGTTTCTTCAATCTTTGAAGGACTTACAATCTCTGTTTTAATTTAAGTGTGTCGCCGTTTCTTGATGGATTTGGATGTTAAGGCAATACTAAAAAGCAGAAAATAAAAACTTTGTTCAAAAAAAAGAAAGCCGCCTTCAAGAACTACAAAGTGATAGATAACTTTAGAACAGAACACACATTACTTTAGTTTCGGAAGTCGGTGGCGGTGGGTGGCTTTGTTGTGTCTGTTGTTTTGTATTGCCACCGACTTCCGAAACTAAAGTAATGTGTGTTCAGTGCTAGAGTTATTTATCACTTTTTAGTTTTAGAAGACGGTTTTCTTTTTTTTGAAAATCTTTTTCTGTGTTCATCGACATATAACAGCGAAAGGTCCATTCGTTCATTCAATCACTCACTGTCTAAACACATATTATCTCAAAAACTACGTGACCTATGAAGCTGAATTTTGGCATGTAGGTAGTTTATAGGTCGTAAAAGTCAGCTTAGAACGGATTAATAAGCTAATTACGACCGGATTAAGAGGGTGATGGACTTTACACACGGAGCGGGGAAAAGCTAGTTTGCTATTAGCTCGTCTATATCATCTATCGTACCTGCCGTAATTACACAACGGAAAGTACTGTGTGTTTACGCATGTGCAACCGGACTAAAATTACGTCGTGAAATTTTTTTTGGAAAATTAGGTTTGAATAACTTTATTTCTAACTAGCTTTTGCCCGCGACTTCGTCCGCGTGAATGTCGATTATCACGGATGCAGACAAAGCAAGTTTTAACTGTGTGTACATGTCGCCTCTGTCGGGTTTGTGCTCTTGCAGATTGGCGTTCCGAAACGTGCGATTCTTCATATAGTTTGATTATCTAGTCTCTGCTTAAATTAAGCTACCCACGTAAGTACATTTAAAGATTAGTTTCCTTGTTGATCTAGAATCGGTTTCATTTATCTGTTTTATTATCAGATAGGTAGAACTCAAACTGTTTATTTCTCAGTGAATAAGTTCTCAATGCTTGTGATAGATCTAAAGAAAGTTCACGGTATAGAACTGGCTTTCTAGTAATTAAGGTAGTATTGGAGGAGGATAAAAAGCTTAGCGAAAACGAAGTCGGCAGGATCTTTAGTTCAATTCAGTCCATTTGATCGTGAATGAATTAATGTTCTTTTGCTTGATTTTAGGTTACTAGTTTTTGCTCGCGACTTCGTCCGCGTGTTTTTTTTAAGGGATCAATGTTTTTTTAGAAATAGAAAAAGAAATCAGATGTTTGCCATAATGTAGGTTAACAGATATTTATGATGGTCATTTCAAGGAGAGTCCCGATATACTTTACCTATATATGTATGTATTTAAAATGTATTTTTGTATGTATATCAGCTGTCTGACACCCATAGTACAGGGTCTCCCTAGTTTAGGGTCAGATGGCCGTGTGTGAAATGTCCCCACGTATTATTATTATTATTATCACGTTACGGCATGCAACATTATTTAACACAATACATCTAAAATATAAAGTAATACAGTAAGAAGACAAATGACAATGCCAGATCCTGCCCCACCTATGTACAGAAAAAGTAACCCATGTACAGAAAAGTAAAATAATGAAAATAATTGTATTGAATATAGAACCTTTCTATACTAAATGGTTTTTCTTAGAACTTGCGGATTACGAAATACCTACCTACAAAATACAAACTCATTTTACCTAAAATACAATTTAACCTATAATCAATGTCATTATTGTTTTTAGATTTACACGGAAACCGCAAGTTCTACAGTCACTAAGACTAATGTTTAGTTATCAGCAATGGTTTACTAATGTTTGCCATAATCTAAAATGCCATAATTTTATATGCCATAATTTTATTTGCCATAATTTCATTAGAAATAATGCTTCAGTTGCTATAATCGTTAAATTACATGAAATCATTTTCACTAATTTCATTGGTCATAATCGATCAAGTATCCTAATAATGTTATTCGATAAATTTATTAGCTATAATTTTTATTTTCAATCATTTCGTTTTCCATAACATTTATTCACCATTGCCCATACTAGTACAACAATACTAGTTCAGTACGAGTACAACCGCCTGCAATGTTGATGTTATGATCATGATAACAGATACAAATTTTTTAATCACAAGGAAACCTAAAAATAAACCTTCTCTATCCATTTGCATAAAATTTTAAGACCTAATCTAACTTAACGTACCTACATTGGTTTCTCCTAATTACATATTTGCAATAACATTATTTACGTATGACGTATATAAATATTGATTAAGCATAACATTCTAAAGCATAAATTAATTTACGCATAATGATAATAAAATATATTTTTACCATGCATGCAGTAACCACACAAACATGTAAAACAAGCATACACCAAACATAAAACAAGCATGCGGAATGCAAGCAAGCATGCAGCATGCAACATGCAGCAGGCATGGTTTCTGTCACGGCTCCGGCGCTCCCACGCGAGCTTATCGTCGCAGATGTGTTTTACGCTCACCTCCGCGGCGAGCGTTAAAACCACCAGCTCCTCGGCTCGCGGGCCACCTTCGCGGACTTAGATTACACTCTAGGGGTAGGGTAGATAAGACTATGTGGAGTCGGTTTTGCAGCGATTCGTTTCTGTCACTAACTTTTGTAGCACAACTTATTGTTTTTTTTAAGACAATACTTTAGCGTGGCACAATAGTTTTGCACATTATGCCTAGTAACATTATGCGAATTTAATTTATGCCAAAACAAATGTCTAAATATTATTTGCTACGCAAATGAGGACATCAGGCGCTCGGCGACCGCTGCCGCGGCACGCTCGCTACGCTTACTCGCCTTCGCGCGTTGTGTGGTCACAACCTGACCTAATCTACCCGTTTCGATTTTTACTAACTTTTTATTGTCTAAAGATTGCAGATTACTGTCAACGTTTCTTAATTAGGTATATTAAATGTTGCTTATGTCAAGTAACGATTATAACATAATGTTATTATGGCAACTAATTTTACGGCAAATTAAAGTTATGACTAATAAGTTGATATGACAAACGTTATTAGTATAAATGATAATAGTGCAAGTAAATATTATGACGGGGGACGATTATGGAAAACAATAATACCTAGTACAAATGATTTTATGGAAAACCAGACAATACCATCAGCAATAAATAAACAGTAAGATGCTACATATTGCACATGACTTTTATTGAGTGGGGCAAAGTTCTATAGAGTTTCTGGCATTGTCCTTTACCATTCCATTAGGCTATTGAGCAACATTATCATTATACAATATCATACAAGAACATCCGGAATTAGGCACTATTAGGTATATTTGACACAACAATTATTAAATTAAAATTTGATATTTACAAATTTCGATAAAAAAAAAATACAGCTGCCAATAAATTAAATTAAAAAGACGTCAATAAATTAGATTCCAATTACAACTGTCAACATATTAATTTACAAATTAACATATAAGGAGTCAATAATGTCATGTGTTTAAGGTTACTATATTAAATTAAATATGTAATTACAGTAATTTATAAATGTCAATGTATAAAATTAAAATTAATTCCACGCTCATTAACAAACGGTCCTGGCATTAACGAAATCTTTAATTATATAGAAGCATTTGTCTAGATGTAGTTTTGTTAACTTGACGACACGGTTGGCTCAGTGGCTGAGCGATTCCCGCCCAGGGTAAACATTTGTGATTATCTATACGACTTTATGTATGTAATTACAAAAAAAAATGTATTTGTGTATGTATATCAGCTGTCTGACACCCATAGTACAGGTTCTCCCTAGTTTGGGGTCAGATGGCCATGTGTGAAAATGTCCCCACATATGAAAAAAAAAAAAACTTTTTTCAAAAAAAATAATAATTGGTAAGTAATTCCTTTAATTTTTGCGGATGTCTATTATATATAATAGGACCCATAGTTAAAATACTCTTTTTTAGTAAAGACGTTTTGTAACCTCCTGTGAAAAGTTGGTCTTTTTATACTGTGACCTAATTGGTCCTGTGCGTAGTCTTATAACCGCAACTTTTTATAATAAAGTATAGATGTTTGCACTTAGGGATAACGTAGCTCTCTATTAGCGAAAGAATTTTCATAATCGAATCAACAGTTTCGGAGCTTAGCGCGTTCAAACAAACAAACAATCTCTTTAGCTCTTTATAATAATAGTATAGAATACATGGTAGTGGGAATTTATTTAATGGCTCACTATATTCGACATTACGACCTACTAATAGATTGGTTCTCCCACGTACCTACTTATGTGTTCTTACTAGCAATCAATCATAACCTGATTGCTAAGCCTTATGTCTCAAATAAGCTGTTTTATTGCCTAAAAATAACCTTTCTTAGCAAAAAAAAACTATGTTGCAATAAAGAATACTTAGTACTTTTCGAAATAATTTAAGCTACCTACCTATATTTTTTATTTTTTGTATCTGAAATTACTAACACGTTCACCGGTTCTTTTTAGTGTGTTTTACAGAGGAATTTTGATTTCACTAACACTAAGCACTGAAAAGTTATTTGATGATTGAATCTGATTCAAGTATCAATTTCTCAGTCATCAGATAACTTTTACCTGAACAATCAAACAAAATTGTATCTGATGGTTTAGCATAATTGCTATCATAATAATAATAAATCTTTATTTGAAATAGGCTCATAGTGGGTTAGTTTTAGTATTTACTTAATGCTATGTTAGTATATAAATGAAAATCCTAAAGCACCCTTATCCAGTGATTCTGATTCTATACAAAACTTGCAACCATCACATTAATTCCTGTGATAAAAGCTATCTGACGTCTAAAAAGTAAGCCCAAAATATGATGTCCGTAGTTATTCTGAACTACCCATATAAGCCGTAGTCGTCTCGCCATGTCCCGCGTCCGTTTCGCATTCGGCACTTGTTTCAATCAATGCTTGGCAATCTCCCAGGGATCTGGCAACGGCCCGCCAGAGCGGCGCCGGCTGATTTTATTAGCTTTGTCTTAGATGACGCGCTGCAAATAAATATTGTGCTGATCATATTTAGAGGGGAATTGTTTATTGAGATTATGTTATGTTAACTTAGGTATCTAATATCGATTCGAGGAAAGAATGTTATATCCATCTTCTTCTTCTTTTTCGATGGTTTAATGATCTGTCAACTACAGGAGCAGGAAGTAGGGAATGTTAATATACCTATTCACCGTAACATTTTAGTCATCTTAAAAGGTGGTCTACTCAATGTATCCGACATAAAATACCTCTAGACGCGATATTTTTTTTGTATATATTTTTTATTATATATTTCTTTTACAGAGAAATTGTACCCGTTTTCACTAACACTTTTATTGTGTGTTCTTTTTTCGTGTGTTGTTGTTGTGTTTTATGTATACTTAGGTTAAGGTATTTATCTATGAGTCTTGTTAACCTGAAAATAAATGGTGTTATTATTATTATTAAACACTGAAAATTTATATGGCTATTGAATCTTATTCAAACCGGTACTTAAGTGTCAATTTCTCAATCATCAAATAACTTTTATCTGAACAATCAAACAAAATTGTGTCTGATGGTTAGACATAATTGCTATGTTTTATAATAATAATGTTAATATACCTATTCACTGTAACATTTTAGTCATCTTAAAAAAGTCGTCCACTCAATGTATCCGACATAAAATAACTCTAGACGCGATATATTTTTTTTACATTAAATATGGTAGTAGAAAGAAAAATAAATAATGCATAAATATTATGAAACTAACTATGACTAATATACTGACATAACTATCTAAATATTATACGTATGAGGAACGTCCATTCCTGAAGTTCATCCCATGTTCGTATTTGTAAGTACTGTAAGACCTTCTGAAAGATCGGTAAAGAATTCAAAGTCGGGTTGTATTGTGTGTTCTTCATTTGTTCTTGTTTTATAGCACGCAGCAAAACACAAACTTAGGTACCTATTTTAACTGCTTAATTAATTAATTCTGCCTTCATTAATAAGTAGCCAATGCCTACGAACAAAAGAAATATAAAAGTAAACCGACTTTACTTCTTTATAATATCATTAGATTGTATATAGTTATAAATGTGTCGAAACAAGTAGAGACTCATTTAATGTACGTACTTAATGAAATAAAACCCAACTACATACCTAGCTACTTATAGCTTGTATGTAATTATTTTTTTAGTAGTCTAAAAATAATAGAAAGAATGATAGAAAAATGCTTGAAGACGTCGTCATTGTCCAATAATTTACTCGTCCGATCATCTAACTCTTCAGCTAGTCTTCAGGACGTCAGGACTATGAAGTTCAGCCCCTATCAAAGGCAGGACCTAGGAAAAATAATTAAAAGGGAGGGAAAGGCAGAAAAACAGCAATAATGACTGATCCACCAAAGAAACTTGGAATCCAAAAAAAAGAAGAAATAAAGTTGAAAGTCAAAGAAGTTAAGAAACCCATTTTGCTGACTGTTAGAGACAATGCAGCGGCTTCCGTTTACTTAACAACTTCACTGCGATCCCCAAGACGCCTGCCAAGTGTGGGGATTATGGTAAGCCCCCCCCCCCCCCCCCCCCTGGGGAGGCCTTTGTTCAACAGTGGACGTTTTCCGGCTGATGAAGATGAGATGAACAAGAAGTAGTTGTTAATATAAATGTGAACGGATGGAGAAGATTAAGAGGAAGGCCGAAGAAAAGATGGATAGATTGTGTGAAGAATAATATATCATAGAGAAGAGATTCAGTGATATCATGACGACCCCAAGTAACATGGGATATGGGCAGAAAGATGATGATGTAGTGTAGTACATAGTAGTGTGACGTAGTAAGATAGATGTAGAACAGTAAGAAGTAGCAAAACTTAAGCGAAAGTTAATTTCGTCAGGCAATCGTTTCTTATAGATAGGTACTCTAGCAAATATTATATCTTAACAAACTTTTTGAACACTGAATAATGGAGAACCTAATACGAAAATGAAATACCTAAGACCATTAGTAGGTACAGTCACCAAAAGAGATAGAAGTATCCGGGTCGTCGGAAACAGTTGAAGTTTACATAGAAACCGATGGATTTTTTCGAATGAAATTTAATTAAATCATTGAACGGTTTATTCTCTATTAATTTTATTTTACTTTGTTCAAAAAAATCCGTCGGTTCTAAATAAACTTCAACTATATCTGACGACCCTTGTTATTTATCTCTTTTGGTGACTGTACCTAAGCTTGAGTAGGTCTACCTACTTAATGAAATAATTTTATCAGGCTGTTTAAAAGATAGTTTCAGAACTTGAAAAGTGTCTCGACGTTATAAATCATACAATTCAAACCACTTAAGAGTTTACTTGCCGCTAACCCAAGAGTTGGTACAAGCACTTATATTTTATAGACTACACTTTGCCCGCGACTTCACCCGCATGGGTTTGTTATGGATTTCAATTATTTTATAATAAAACTAGCTGACCCGGCAAACGTTGTCTGGCCATATAAAATACAAAAAAAATTGTCTACAATCTATTCTCAGACAATTACCAAATGTACACAAAAAACATAAAAATCTGTCAAGCCGTTTCGGAGGAGATCGATAACAGGCACTGTGACACGAGATTGTTATATACTCTTATTAGATATAAGCGAATAGTCGGTACTCAGAGCTAGCGCTCTCAGTGGTGGTAATTTTTAAAATCGGTTGAGTATTTAAAAAGGGTTTGAAGATGACTATGAAGTATAATTTGAGTTATTCCAAATTTCAAAAAAAGCGAATATTGTCTCTTTTTAATTATTAGCTTAGAAGAAACGTTCGAAACAAATGAACATACTCTTCAGCTTTATAATATTACGGCTCTAGATGGATGTAGCTTAACACATCAATTATGTTATTTTGTAAAATTAAGACTATAACTTATCTAAAAAAAATCGCGTATAGAAGCTAGTACCTATTTTTACAAAGAAATTATTGTATCTTGAAACATATTCTGTCTAGCTATTTGGGTTAAAAAATAAAGTATTTTGTGAACCTCAAACAGCTAGATAGAATATCAAATAGTCTCGTGGGCGTTGAGTTATTATCACTAGCACGGGTACAATTTCAATACCTACAACATGTTTCGGAGCTCTAAGCAACCAAGCCTTTTTTATTCTCAAACACGTTCCTTGTAAAGACCTAAAAATATAATGTTACTAGCTTTTGCTTGCGAGATTGTTCGCGTCTTTTTTTTTACAGATCCTGATCTTTTCTCCAGATATCTATAACACTCAGGACTAACGTTATAGCTTCTTATTGATAAAATAAGAACCTACGTTATTGTTGCGGGCTTGTCCCACGCGGAAGTAATATTTGTATGGCCTAAATTCAAATTTATTTATTTGCACGATTGTAGGTTTACAATGTACGATCTTAAATGTATAACGGCTCCTTTGTATTTCACCATTACATTTGGTGTGCAAATATTTAATTGTGTATTACCCAATGCTATTCATATTTTTATTAAATAATAATTACTACAACGATAATGACAGTATTAAATTAGGAACATTTAATTAATTAGTTGATGACAAAGTAATGTTAATGTTAGTTTAAAATGTCTGATTCAGAAAATAAAATGAATAAAAAATTACCTATAGATAGTTGTTCCGAGTCTGCCTGTTTGTGTTGGCTTTATATGTTTGTAAACGCACCCACGATACCTGTGGAAAATTCCTAGGACAACGACTTAAAAAAAAAAAATTAAATGGGATGAGTACTTTCGGATACCTATTACGTTCGACATCCAAACTTTTAAAAGTGGAGGGTCACAAAAACAAGCTCGGTCACTATTTCCGGACATAATTTCTTAAAAATACGTCATAATAAGCGACATGTCATTTCAAACGGAGTCTTTTCTTCCGAATGTTAACCAAACTTCGCACTGCAATTACTTCGAGTGTGTAACGTTTGAAATAATAACAAAAGTTTTAATGATCACACAATTTCATTTAATATACTTTTTTTTTGATAACGATGAAATGATATAATGAATTACAGATATAAGTTCATTTTACCTAATTTTATATGGTATAACGAACATTTTATATAATGCACATTTGAATTAAAGTTCAATTAGTATAATATTTAGATACCATACCTAATATTCAAAATCTATATGTAACGTTTAATATAATTTAGAAACCTCTACTTTGTTTTGTATATTTTTGAAATAACTGATTATTTTTCGAACGCCTGTCATTTTCATTAGCCGTGCTGGTGCCGGAATAAGTAAATACACATTACCTGCGTCAGCTATCATCAACTGTTGACGACACGTTTGGCGCAGTGGCTGAGCGATCGACTGCTGCTCAGCGTGTTGTGGGTTCGATTCCTGCCCAGGGTAAATATTTGTGTGATGAGCACTTGTGTTTGCCTTGTGTCTGGGTGTTGTTTATCTAGATATGTATGGATTTAAAATGTATTTGTGTATGTATATCAGCTGTCTGACACCCATAGTACAGGGTCTCTCTAGTTTGAGGTCAGATGGCCATGTGTGAAATGTCCCCACATATTATTATTATTATTTTCTTATACGTGTTATTTTTTCTCAGCACTTTAGCTGAGTTCAGCTACATTAACGGGCCGAAGTCAAGTAAGTTCTTGTCGCCATATTCTTGTTACTTCTTCTTTTAGTTCGGCATATTTACTAATTTTTTCAGTTATTGTCTTCTGTATGTTATGTGTGTTAGGAACTGCAATATCTATTAGGTACGTAATTATACTCGTGCTTCGTTCTCGAGATTAGTAACCTGAAATAATAAATGTATTACTTATTTACACATGTAGTATCACCCAGGATTCATCACATAGCACTGTATTTTGAGAGATAAGAGAGTTTTTTTTTTTTTTGCGGTGTTGACGTGCTCTTAAACTCCGCTTGTCATTCACGTTACAGTGCTTCACCACTGCACACTTCTTTTCTCGTCGGTACGGACTAAAAGCTTTTTCTACTGTTTTTTATTTTCTAACAAAACAAAAACTCTAAAGAGGAACCGTGATATTGACGTCATCGAGTGTGTCGATGAGTGATTTGACATCGACAAATTAAGTAAGAAGTTTCATAAACTAGTGAAAAAATTAAAACGTGCCAAGCGACACAGTTCTTCAATATCGTCTCTATCCCGTCCCGAAAGGACTTCATGCAATCGTCGCATAGCCATGAAGGTAGGTTATTTGTTATTGCTACAGATTACTGGTTTAACACAAACAGATCACTTGGCCGTGCAATATATAAATAAAGAAAGGTTCGTTGATTTCACTTACTTTTTATGTGAACTCGAACGAAGTACAAAGGGCTGTTTATATCGTTGTCTACTATGGTGCGTTCAATTCATTGGAATTGCAACATCTACCATTTGGTTAGGGAAAGACGTTAAATTCACTGGAATTGCAACCTTTCTCTTGACACATACCTACCTACTTTTTATGCGAACTCGAACAGTACAAAGGGCTGTTTATATCGTTATCTACTATGGTGCGTTCAATTCATTGGAATTGCAACATCTACCATTTGGTTAAGGAAAGACGTTCAATTCATTGGAATTGCAACCTTTCTCGTTGACTTGCTGCAGCGGAAAACTCAATAGACATCTTCTCAGACGATGACTGTAATAAGGCAAGCCTAGACTGACATCAGTTGTTCGGGCCGTCTCGTCAGATGAGACATCAGACTCGCGGGCGCTGCACCCTACGCCGTCCCCCACGCCGCCGCCACCGGCCGCAACCACGCGAGCCGTCACCGCTGGAGTCACAGCCAAACCCGCTGCCGCATCCGCTTTCGCAGCCGCCGCCCCCGCAAGCCACTGAGTCTTGCGTTCTTGCCCGGTCGCTGAGCCTTGTGTGATCGCTACCACCGCCAGCGATGTAACTATTACCCCCGATGATGACATACTAGGTGATGATTCTACGCAAAATACCGAGTATGGCAAGGATACTCACGTCGGCTTAGCTAACCACTTAAAGCATTTTATTGGCAATGGACTGGACAACGACGTGCGGATGGAATTAGGGGAAAAACATTTGACAACAGCCAACTGCCCTAGAATAATTCCACCGATGCGATGCTCAATCCGGAAATAAAGGGTGCCTTGCCCGAAGCAAGCGTGAAACGCGACAAGGGAATACAAAACAGGTAAAAACGGCTCGACAGACAAAGGTGCTGAATGGTTTCGGGTTGGCTGTGACATTTTGGACATTTATCGTTTGTTACTGAAGGGTCTTTAATTATATATTTTCTGTAGTTCTTAGTGTTGATTATCTGATCTTGTATCACTATTATAAATCCTTCAGTTTCTGGGAACAAGTTACCTATTTTAAGCCATTTATTTGAAACAACTTTGTTAATATGGGATTGTTCAAGATCATGCGGGTGCCTGCCGTGAAGTACTTTTATCTTCCAGTCCTCAATTTTTTGTGTCTGTGGGTCATCGTTGATAATATGTGGTGTATCATTGGTCTGTTCGTTTAAATTAAGTGGAGTGTGGTTGTTGTGGTTGGATCATTCAATACTATGGCTTTATGGATGCTACTTGTGCGATATTTTGAATGAAAAAATGTTTTTAGTCGGTAGAATTGCTTGCGCCACAAGTGCTGGATGTCTAGTAGTAGTATTTCCCTCCATTTTGCCGTTTCATAGTAAGCCTTTCTATTGCAGATTTTGGATGTAAGTTGTTATGTTTTGTGAGTGTAGTGCGTGTTGTTCATTCTAATTGTTCTGTGTCAGTTTTTGTCCATTTAATAACTCCGGATGAGTAAGTTAATACGGGGATAGCAAACGTATTCAAGGCCTTGATGAGATTCTGCCTCTGATTCTGGCTCCTGTCCGAAAGCAAAATATTTTATCTCTGGAGATGAAGATAGCACCCAGAAAGAACCATGTCGCGTATTTTAAAAGATGGCTTAGGATTTGCAGCCTATATGAGACGCACTGGTCATTTTTTAACTGATAATTTAAAAAAGAATAGGGTGGTAAAATCGAAACAACTACTGAAGCGGTACGCAAAGGGAGGTCACAGAAAAAATTTGTTTACGGATGAGAAAATCTTTACAATTAAGCAACATTTTAACAAACAAAATGACCGTATTTATGCTCAAAGCTCTAAGGAAGCTTCCCAATTAGTCGACAGAGTGCCACGTGGGCATTATCCGACTTCAGTGATGGTTTGGTGGGGTGTTAGCTATGAAGGAGTGACTGAGCCATAGTCACTTTTGTGAAAAAGGTATCAAACCATCAGCACAAGTGTATCAAGATACCATTCTTGAGAAGGTAGTTAAGCCCCTTAACAACACCAAGTTCAATAACCAAGTATGGTCCTTCCAACAAGACTAGGCGCCGGGTCATAAAGCTCGGTCCACGCAGTCTTGGTTGGAAGTGAACGTTTCGGATTTAATCAGAGCTAAAGACTGGCCGTCGTCTAGTCCCGATCTTAATCCGCTGGATTATGATTTATGGTCAGTTTTAGAGAGTACGGCTTGCTCTAAACGCCAAGATAATTTGGAGTTCCTAAAACAATCCATACGATGTGCAGTGAAGAATTTTCCCATGGAAAGAGTGCGTGCTTCTCTTGATAACTGGCCTCAACGTTTAAAGGACTGTATTGCACCCAATGGAGACCACTTCGAATAAGCTTTTTATATTTTAAATTGTTTTATATTTATGTATTAAACTAACACACTGTAAAAGTAATAAATAGCTATTATTTGCAATAAAAAAAAAAATTTTTTCTTCGTGACAATATTCATGGCAACGCAAGACTAGGTATAATGCTAATAAAACTATCTTGCGGATCTGTTGCTTCAGTCCGACTTGATATTATATTGCCTTAAGATTAATTTGTTAAGAGTAGTCAGCATGCCCGGCCTGCTCTGCTATAAATTAATCGACGCCCCTTGGAGCCCTCAGCCGTCCGGATGACATGCGACGCCGTGATAAAAACAACATTCATAGGTACATCGTAACTGTTGCATCACAAACACACTTAAATCTTAAATTAAACAACTTAGTAGACAAAAATGTACTATTTATTTATTTAAAATTAAATGCGTGACGTACTTGGGCAAAACTGGGGTCAAAAATAGTATTATGATTGTTTATAAAAATCGTACAGTATGTCTATTCTGTTACAATCTCCCTCGGTGAGCACCTAGGTGAAATGACATGTCATCCGTACGTCTGCTTTGTAAATCCCTAGCACTTCACCTAGGTGTTTACCGAGGGAGATTGTAGCAGAATAGTACTACAGGTTGTGTACGAGCATCGCCACATGATTTAATTGTTTTACTTTTTTGCTTACTAAACTGTACTCAACTTTAGCTGAATAGGCAATGACGCACTCCGCGCGCAACCTTACTGAGTTTACTTAGGACAATGAACTTTTACTTTATTTACACCAGACAGTGATTTTATTTCTGTGAACATCCCGTCGTCAGTGACACCAACACCTATTACACTCAACACTTCAGTGTACGGGCAAACTGCTCGTATATTTTTGGTCCTTCGAGCGGATTTACCACAGCTGGAACAAGCAGTCCTGCAAATCTTATTAGGTACTTAGTGTTTCTATTTACGATAGCGAATCGGTTTGGCCGGTCTCCCAGAAGCGGGTCGCCCCGGTTGGATTGAGAAGGCGCACAATATCGTACGTAGAGATTCCTTCGGATCCTGCAATCACTTCAGGCAATAACATAAGCTATTGGTGAATCGACAGTTATTGAAGATTACAGTATTAGTGTCCAACAACAGAACATATCCACAATAATGGAGACTAAACAACAAGAACTCTTCAGGCGGCAGGAAATCATCGCAGATGGCATCAGAAAAATCGGTGTCAACTTCGGAAAGGATGGTCCTGACCGTAAGAACACAACATATATCAAGGTAAGATTGGATAATCTTAAAGCTCACTGGAACGAGTTTGAGATGAATCATGGCGTGCTACAGAGTGCCGACGACCAAGCCTATGAATACTACACTACAAGGGCGTACGACAGGGTCAAGACTGAATACTTAAACATACTACATAAGTTGCAAGCTTGTCCTGCTTACACTGCTGGCGACTCTGAAGCCGCTGGCAGCCAAGGTGAAAATAGCAAGAACACAGGAGTTTTGTCCAAGTCGGATGAGCTCAAAACGCAACAAGCCACCAACTTCAGAGCCTTTTCTCGTTTCACTCGCAACTTAAGCACTACTGATATTACCGAGAAATGGGACATAGAGGACAAACTCAAGACCCTCGAGTCTCGATGGAAAGTGATTGACGAAACACACTGGAAACTCGACAATCTTCTCGTCGGCAGTGACGTTAACTACGAGCTTGACTTCTCCAAGTATGAAGAAACATATGAGTCTACGAAACGAGACCTTAATCGCAAACTCAACCTGGCTGTACAGCAGCGCGATAGTGCTCCGAAGATAGAAATACCAACGTTTTCTGGAAACTACTCCCATTGGCCTACATTCCTTGATCTGTACAGTGTTGCTATTCACAATAACCCTATCTTCTCAAAGGGTCAGAAGATGCAACATCTGAAAGGAAAACTTAAAGGGGAAGCGGAGCGTTTAGTACAACATTTATCAGTTTCCGAGAACAACTACGACTCCTGCTGGGAAATCCTTAACCACAGGTACAACAACATACAGCTGCTTTTCACCAAACAGATGCAAACCATGATGAGTCAACCAACGATTCAACATCAAAACTCTAACGAGTTAAAGCGTCTACATGACACCAGTCTCGAAACTGTGCATGCCCTACGCAACCTGGGGATAGACACTACAACATGGGACCCTATTCTGGTGCACATACTCGCGGGAAATCTGGACACTCAGACGTATTCCGATTACATGGAAATGAGGAAAAACCCCCGAGAACTACCGGTTTTTGACGAATTTATTGAGTTCATCGAAAGCAAGTTCACAGCACTCAAATCAGTAGGGAAGAAAAAGAACCCAACAAACCACACAACACCTACGACCAAGGAGAGTCCCGCAACAACATACCAAAGGACAACAACAGGGGTACAACAAATACAAACGCTATCCTAAGGCGAATCATGCAAGCTCGGATAGAAATTGTCCTATTTGTAAGACAAATCATATTTTGCTCACCTGTAAGGCATTTCAAGACATGACACCGGATACAAAAATGAGGACAATTAAGCAATTGGACGTTTGCATTAATTGCATGTATTCACACAAAGGAAATAAATGCAATTCGCACAAAAGATGCAGAGTGTGCAACAACGCGCACCACACTACATTGCACGACGTGATAAATGACACCACGTCAGTGACATCAACGGGTCAGCGACCCAGTAATGACAACAAACCTTTAAGTCCACAGCGAAACACCAATCACGTGTCAGGAGACTTTAACGAAGTTCTACTGGCTACAGTACAGCTCAAAGTAAGAGCCGCAAATGGTACCTACATAACTTTGAGGTGCCTCCTAGATCAAGGCTCTCAGTTGAACCTCATAACCGAATCTGCTGCTCAACGACTGGGGCTTCCAAGACGCAATTTAAACTCGACCGTGTCCGGAATAGGAGCATCTGCCAGTCAGAACAACGGAACTGTTCATTTGGATTGTAAATCGTTGTATGAGGACTACCAATTCACAACACAGGCGTTGGTCATGGCTAAATTGCTGAACAACTTGCCAAACTACTCCTTCGACAAACAAGACTGGCCGCACATACAGAACATTAATTTAGCTGACCCACACTACAACTTGTCAAGGTCAATAGACATTTTACTCGATGCTGGAGTATATGCTGACATAATCATGAGCAACATCCTACGGGGCAACATACATGCGCCAATAGCGCAACAAACCAAACTCGGATGGGTGTTAGTTGGAAACACAAAAACATTCAACTGCCATGTAGTAGTAAACACAGACGACATCTCTCGGTTTTGGGAAATTGAAGAGATAACAGCTCAAAACGAGTCCATGACAGTCGACGAAGAACACTGCGAAACCCTGTATGCTAACACAACAAAAAGACTTGAAGATGGGCGATACGAAGTGAGAATTCCAATGAAACCAAACTTTGAACCGAATTTAGGAAAATCAAAGGCCCAAGCAGTCGCACAATTCAAGCAACTAGAAAAACGACTGGCCCGAGATGAAACCCTGACTTCAAGCTACAAATCATTTATGGACGAATACAGAGCTCTCCACCATATGAAACCATGCAGAACGCTGACTACACCCGATTGCTTTTTACCCCATCACGGAGTAATAAGACCCGACTCAACAACAACAAAACTCAGAGTTGTATTTAATGCGTCAGCAACAACTAGCACAGGACACAGTTTAAACCAGTTGATGGACTGTGGGCCTAATTTACAACAAGATTTACAGGCTATGATCTTACGATGGAGAGCCTTTGAATACGTGTACACAGCAGACATAGAGAAATTTTATCGACAGATACGTATTCAGGAAACAGACCAACACTTACAGAAAATCGTATGGCGTGACGCAGTTACAGAACCAATACAAGAGTACCAACTAACAACTGTAACGTATGGTACTAAGTCTGCACCATTCTTGGCAATGCGTACGATAAAACAATTAGTCAAGGATGACGGAGCGCACTACCCCTTAGCTGCACCCATCCTCTCCAACCAGTGGTACGTTGACGATTTATTAGGCGGAAGTAACAAAATAACAACCGCGCAGAGGGCACAAGGCGAACTTATAACCATGCTAAAGGGCGGCGGATTCAACCTACGTAAATGGGCCAGTAACAACACATCCCTGCTTGAAAACTTACCCGATGACTTAATCAGTCAAGGAATGTTTAATTTCAAAGACGCAGAAACAAATAAAACATTGGGCATTTCGTGGAATCCGCACACGGATCAGTTTACATATAAACAAATGCCACTTAGCAACAAACGTGACTTCAATACAAAGCGCACGCTACTTTCAGATATATCTAAACTGTATGATCCACTTGGTTGGCTATCACCAGTTACCCTGAAAGCCAAGCTGATTTTTCAACAAGGTTGGACCACATCAACAAATTGGGATGACCTTCTTCCAACAAACATACAACAAGAATGGGAACAATTCCGCCAACAGATGAAACACTTTCACGAAATAACTATACCACGCTGGATCGGCAATACACAAGAACCCCTCGAACTTCATGGCTTCTGTGACGCATCCGAGAGAGCCTACGGATGCGTTGTCTACTGCAAGTCCTCTGATAAAGAAGGTCAACAGCTGATCAGGCTGGTTGCAGCGAAAACCAAATTAGCTCCGCTGAAAAAGCCCATCTCTCTGCCTCGATTAGAGTTATGCGGTGCGGTGCTATTAGCCCGACTATTAAAAAAGGTTCAAGAGTCAATCAACACAAAAACAGTCACTATACACTGCTGGACAGACTCAATGGTGCTACTTGGATGGCTACAGGGTGATGTGAATCGCTGGAAGAGTTTCGTAGCCAATAGAGTAACACAGATAACACAGATCATTCCATACAACTTCTGGAGACATGTCAGGTCCGAGGAAAACCCCGCAGACTGTGCAAGCAGAGGACTTTATCCATACGACTTCCTAAGTCACACACTGTGGTGGACGGGCCCTTCCTGGCTACAAACCAATAACATACCCAAACAGGACATTTTCACCACAAGCGAGGAACGAAAGAGACAAGACCAATTAATCTGTGTGACACAAACGACTAGCGCGCCACTCGTCGAGAACCTTTTACAAAAATACAGCTCTATGACTCATGCGCCTCGAGTATTAAGTTGGATGCGACGATTTGTAAACAATTCACGTGACGTTACAAAGGCCAAGCGATTGTCGCACCTAACAACAGAAGACATAGAGCTGTCTTTAAACTTAATCGTCAAAACAACACAACACAATTGCTTTGGCGATGATATAAGTTACATCCGAAAACACAACCAAGTACGGACAACAAGCAAACTTTTAAGTTTGAGTCCAATACTAGATGCCCACGGCATACTTCGTGTGGGGGGAAGGCTAGAACGTGCTAATTTAAGCAACTCCCAAAAGCATCCAATGATTTTTCCTAACAATCACAGGCTTACAGACCTCTTGATCGACCAAGCCCACAAAAATACTCTACATGGCGGGGCCAGACTGACTCTGGGGTATCTTCGAAACAATTATTGGATACTTGGTGGCATGAAAACAATTAAGAAACAATTAATTAAATGTGTCACATGTCATCGCTACAAAACGCAACGCAGCAATCAGCTGATGGCTGACTTACCGGCGCCTCGAGTTACACCTTCACGGCCATTCACACACACAGGCGTGGACTTTACTGGGCACGTTGAAATAAAAGCAAACAAAGGTCGGGGCATAAAAACAGTAAAGGCATATATCGCCATCTTCATTTGTCTGTGCACTAAAGCCATCCACCTTGAGCTAGTGTCAGACCTTAGCACCGTCACCTTTGTGGCAGCACTGAAGCGACTCTGCGCACGACGAGGAACACCTAAGCACGTCTATAGTGACAATGGCACGAACTTTGTTGGCGCAGCAAAAATATTAACAAAGGAACGCCAGGAAGCATTGCAACTTATAGTGAATGACGATCTTATTAACAGTACTTCTGAATGCGGCATTGAATGGCATTTTAATGCTCCCTCTTGGCCAACTGCTGGGGGTTTATGGGAAGCTGCAGTTAAGAGTATGAAACACCATCTCAAGCGCGTCCTTGGAGAACAAAAGTTAACCTATGAGGAGTTCACAACCTTACTCGTGCAAATTGAAGCCTGCCTTAATTCAAGACCACTCATCGCGTTAACAAACGACCCTGATGACATTGATTACATTACACCAGGACACTTTTTAGTTGGCGGTCCAGTACTTGCGCCTCCAGTGACCTCAGAAGTCGATGATAATTCCAGTTTGACGGTACATTGGCGTCTAACAGAGAATATGTACAAGGTATTTTGGAAGAAATGGTCACACGATTACCTTCAAACGCTACAGTTGCGAGGAAAATGGCAAACTCCAACAGAAAATATTACAGTGGGGGATGTCGTCCTCATAAAAGAAGAGAATATGCCCCCTGCCAGATGGTTGCTAGGACGAGTAATGGAAACACATCCTGGATTCGACAACTTAGTACGAGTCGTCACATTGAAAACGAAATCAAACACTATGAAGAGGCCCATAACAAAACTGTCTCGGCTACCCGTAGATAACGAAAATTATGCCAAAGATAACTATAGTCAACAATCCGATTTTGAACAATCACAGCCAACATCAACTACAACACAGCAACAACATCAGCCGAAACCCAGAAGAGCAAAGAAAAGTGCCTTTAAGACTTGCTTAAGTACACTGATTCTATTCATGGTTACGTGCGTGACACCGTCCATACAGCAACTCGCCAACGTTACAGTAATCGACCCATCCCGTCTTGTATACTTCGACAAAACAGCAGATTTGCAGATAATACAAGACGAGTGGAAACTTGTCGTTTATTACAACATGTCGACATACTGGAAAAGTGTATCCGCCGTTAACCAATACGTCAAGCAAGTACAAGAACTTGGTCAGAAAAATATGGCTTACTTTGCTATATCTACACAATTCGAGCACGAATTAAACGAGTTAGCCCACTACAACGAAGTACTACAACTTGAACATGGAAGACGGTTCAGGCGAGGGCTCATAAACGGGATCGGAAACATTGCAAATTCTCTCTTTGGTGTACTAGATGACAAGTTCGCCGATAAATATCATGAGGATATCAAATTGATTCAAGATAACGAAGAACATTTGCTGAATCTCTACAAACAGCACACCTCGATAATTGAAGGTGAATACAATTTACTAAAGAGAAACGAGCAAGTGATGAACCGGCAGTTCATCGTTATCAACAAACATCTCAGAGATTCTGTGCAATAAATGAGAACAGACCAAGACCAGGCAACTTTCATCACGGCTACTGCACTTGCCGCAAACATGATGGTAGCAAACCTGCGAAGAATACAAGATATGTTGATCGACCTGGTCACAGATCTTCGTAGCGGCAGAGTCGACACTCATTTGCTAAAACCTGATGCATTTGAGAGACAGTTGAATATCATATCAGGCCAAGTCCCTAAAGGATTATCAATGCCATGCACCAACAGTCTCAAATGTATCCGGAAAATGTACAAACTCGCAAGTGTGCAGGGAAGACTCATCGAAGACTTCCTTATATTTGAAGTGAAAATCCCTCTAGTAACAGATGAACAATACGAATTAACCGAAGTTCATCCTATTCGTAATATAAAAGGAGGCTCCATGATCAACATAATACCGACCGCAATATATATAGCCGTGAATTTGAAAAAGGACTTGCTCATACCATTAAACGAACAACATCTGTCATCATGAACACAAATACACACAAATCAGATGTTATGTAACTTCGACCTACCTATATACGAAATAAAAACTGCGACCAACATCTGCGAAGCTGACATTATAAACAATCGAGGAGCGTCCAGTTGCCGCACAGAGGTATCAAGTTGCACCAATGAATGGATAAAATTACACAGCAAGGACGCCTGGTTGTTTACGTGTTGCGAGAAATGCACCATGCGCATTTTTTGTCCAGCTGGAATTACGTCACAGACACTACGTAATACGGGAACAATAACATTAGCGAAAGGATGTCTGATGCGCGGTAATAATCACCTCATTCACTCGCACTACAACTTACAAAGCAAAATGGAATTGGGGAACGATGATGAAATTTATGTACCGGAAACTAACATAAATTATCTGCTAACAACAAATAATAAAATGTCAAGCCTGGCTAACTTGGAAATAGAAACACACGAAGAACAACTCGCCAGTATAAAGAAAAAAATAGAGCAGGTTAAAGATCAACAGGAGAAACAACTTTTAAGGTCAGCAAATGTTGAACAACATCATTACATCCTATACGGTTTCATGACAGCATGTGGAATCATATTTTTCATCTGGATCTATTACCAGCTGAAAGCACGACGCTTCTGTCTACCGCAAGTAAGCAGAGCACCAACGCCCAAACACAAGGAAGAGATGGAAATGGGAGAGACTCATTTTCAGCGAGATGCCGTCTCTAAAGCTAGAAGAACTGAAACAGGCGAACAGACGACCGCAACAGGAGAGATCAACCGTCATCAACTTGCTGCACACCGCAGCGTCAACAAGGTGGACTGCGGTACATCTCCAATTTAGTCGACGGCGGCGGCGGCGAACATTATTAAATTAGACAATTACTATTCTTCCACTTGTTAATGATTTTAATTTGTTTATTCTTTTCTTGTAGTCGGCAGGATGTACGAGCATCGCCACATGATTTAATTGTTTTACTTTTTTGCTTACTAAACTGTACTCAACTTTAGCTGAATAGGCAATGACGCACTCCGCGCGCAACCTTACTGAGTTTACTTAGGACAATGAACTTTTACTTTATTTAGTGCAATAAATACTCTCATTGAATACGGACACCAGACAGTGATTTTATTTCTGTGAACATCCCGTCGTCAGTGACACCAACACCTATTACACTCAACACTTCAGTGTACGGGCAAACTGCTCGTACAGGTTGCTTAATCGTTCTTTCGCTGCGCGTGGTATAAGCGTTAGGCGAAACGCGATTTGGAACCTCAGTATCTGCGCGAGTTATTGTATCGCTCTCTTCGTTGATGTAATATGCTGGTTTCAGTCTGTCTATGGATACGTTTATTTTACGCCCTGCTTTTTCAATTACGTATACTTTATCGTTTCTGTTTATAACACGAAAGGTCCGTCATAAGCAGGCTGTAAAGGTTTTCGAATTGCATCGTGTCGCAGGAACACATAATCCGATTTTTTTTAATCCTGATGTACAAATACATGATTATGTACACATTTTCTATTTTTATGCAAATATAATACTTAATTTATTTGTGTAATTATATGGCTATTTATTTAGAGCCATAGTGTACTTAGATGCATATCACTAGGTATACTAATGGAATAAATGATGAAAATGATGAAATATATTTTTGCCGTTGTTTTCTTTTATAAGTACTGACTATGATTTCCTAATGATTTCTCGTAATTTGCTTACGTACTTATAACTATCGTCAATTTTCATGTTAGACGAATCATGGTTATCCGCTGGTAAACGTAATGTTGTACCATACGTCAATTCAGCTGCGCTAATTCCATTATCGCTTCGCGCTGCTGTTCTAAGCCCTAATAGCACAGTCGGCAATTCTTCAACCTATGAGGATGGTGTTGCGCTACATAAGCGAGCGGTTAAAGCCGCTTTGAGCGATCTGTGCCAACGCTCCACTGTTCCATTACTTTGCGAATGATACGGTGTGGTGCGATATTTTTGGATACCTAGCAATTTTGTCAAGCAATTGAATAATTGGCTCTCAAACTGTCGACCCTGATCGCTAGTTAGCTTAATTGGGCAACTGAATCGTGAAATCCAACCCTCATACACCATTCGCGATATTGTTCTGCGGTCATGTCTTTGATAGGGAAACATTCAGGCCACCGCGTGCTCCTATCAACTATTGTTAGGCAATATCTGAACCCTTTTGCCGACGTTGGTAAAGGTCCTATCAAGTCGATATGAATATGTTCAAATCTATCACAGGGTGGAAACGTCCCTAGAGTTGACGTGGTGTGACGGTTTACTTTGGCCCGCTGACATTGAATCGTATTGGATCGCATTGAATCGTGCACGTCTTTGCCCACTGTCCTACGTCTCGATTCATGCTAGGCCAATAAAAACGGTCCCTTAACAATTTCCGCGTTTTCCTAATTCCGGGATGACTTAAATTATGGCAATGAATCAAAGGCTATGCGTCTAAACTTGTCTGTTAAATATGGCCTGACTTTGTCGTTTGATACGTTACAATAAATTAATTCCGGACACGTAGGTAACAATAATCGTTTTAGCTTACCCTTCTCGGTTTCTGTATTTAACAGTTGAGAGATACTGCTATCGCCTTTCTGGTCTACCGCGAGTTCTATGTAATCTATTGCCGCGGGACAATCGATTGCAGAGACGCGTGATAACGTGTCCGCAACAATATTGTCCTGTCCGCTTAAATGCCTTATATCCGTTGTGAACTCGCTACGCTCGCGTCTCGACAGTTCTTTATCGTTATTAACCTTTAAAAATGCGTAAGCAATTGGATTATGGTCCGTAAATTATATAGTTAACTGTCGTCCTTCGATCATATTCCGAAAATGACAAATTGCCAAATAAATCGCTAATAATTCCCTGTCGTAAGTACTATATTTTCGTTTCGTTATTGACAAGTTTTTAGAAAAATAGCCTAATGGGTACCTTACATTATTGACACGCTGTTGTAATACTGCTCCCACACATGTATCGGACGCATCCGTCATAAGTGCCAACGGTGCGTTTTTTACTGGGTGCGTCAGAGTGGTCGCTTTACACAAACTTAGCTTACATTCCTCGAATGCTTGCTCAGCAAGTGGGGTCCAGGCGATAAGGGTTTTGTCTTTCGTTTTTGCCTTATGTAAATAATTATGTAAAATTGATTGCGACGTAACTGCATTGGGTATATGTGAACGATAAAAATTCACCATACCTAAAAATCTTCTTAGCTGTTCTATATTTTCAGGCTTTGGGAACTCAGTGATAGCCTTAACTTTATCACTAAGAGGTCTTATACCTTCTGAGGTAACCCGATAGCCTAACTGACACAGAAAGAAACAGAAAGTCAATCATTTATTTAGATGAGACCTATATTCATAAAATCTACAGGCCGAAGAAGTCTTGGCAAGGTCCATACAAGTGGTACGATTGAAAATGTTTCAACAGGGAAAATGTACATAATTGTACATGCTGGATCGGAGAAAGGCCCTATGCCTAACTCATTATTAGTATTTAGCACTAAATCTAAAGTGGCAGACTACCACCACGACATAAATGCCGTTAACTTTAATAAATGGCTAAAAGAAAACCTCATACCCAATTTAAATGAACCAAGTTTATTAGTTATGGATAATGCCAGTCACCATTCAATCATTGTAAATAAAGCTCCTACGTCACAAAATCGAAAATGAGTTAAGAGAATGGCTTACTTTGAATGATATTCCATTTGAACAATATCACACAAAAGCAGAGCTGCTATGTCTTGTGAAACGAAATACACCAGAACCAGTATATGAAGCTGATGAACTTCTGAAGCAGAATGGGCATGAGGTATTGCGACTTCCCCCGTACCACTGCGATCTAAATGCCATTGAGCTGGTATGGAGTTTGGCTAAACGTAAAGTGGCAAGTAAAAATATTGCCCTGCCTGCTGTGGAGTTAGAGAAACTTATTAAAGAGTCTTTTGAAAGCATAACTCCATCGGAATGGAAGAAAGTAACTGATCATGTAATTCACATTGAAAATAAATATAAAGAAAGAGATAGAATAACAGAAGATAATTTAGAAAGTTTTACTATTCATGTTGGAGATAGTGATTCCAGTGGGTCAAATGAATCTTTCCACATGGAAATCCTAGATTTAGATTTAGATTATGGTAGTGAATAAACCAAAAATTATTACAGAATTTTGTTATTTTTTTTATTCAGATAATATCACATATTACCTAGTATTTTTATTCCAACGAAGTAAACTGATTTTCGAAATGTCACGCACGAAATGTCTCTTTGATTTGGTTATCATAATGGGTACACATGATTTTACATCTCGAAACTTCAGTTACTTCGTCTGATTAAAAATACGATTTTACACACAACAAGTACCCAACCCAACAAATAAGTTCCCATTTTTGGACCTTTTAATAAATAGCTCAAATTTTCACATAATGATTAAAAAAAAAATATTTCTGTGTCGGCATTTTTTCGTTTTATTGCATTTTCTGAGAAAATTTATATATTTTTTTACACCATCAGAAAGTAGAGATTTCAGCGATCAAAAAGCCTACCGACTTTTTTAAAAAAGCACATATTATGACGTGAGATTTTTCGATTGAAAATTAGGGTGCTTTTTCGATATTAAGTCAAAATAAGGTGAAAAAACAATATTTTAAATAAAAAGAAATCTGTGTATTTGGGACGTAAAAAGGTCACCAAATTTGGTAAAATATAAAATATTTTTGTGAAATATATATATACTTTGCCATTCAACTTTTTTCCATAGGACTTGTAGTTTTTCCGGAAATCGAGATAAACCGTTTATTACCTTTAAAAACGCACCCCCATCCACTTCCCGACCTCAGATCGCCCGTAAATTATTTTTCCTTTCAATTTTATTATATTCTCTTCCTTTTACAGTGGGTTTCATTCTACAATTATTTTTTTTCACCTTTTTCCATTTTCAAAGGTTTCGTCACTGGTCTAATAACCCAAATGGTGTTATTATTGCTGTTTTCTCGATATCTTCAGGCGCGATAGGTAAGCAGTGATCTTGCACGATTACCGTCAATTTTAGAGATTTTTTTTTTTTCAGCGAGTAAATATGTGAAGTCCGAAATACGAGGTATTGGATACCGATCCGGCTTTGTAATCGAGTTAAGTTTCCTATAATCCCCGCACGGACGTAACTCCCCGTTTTTTTTCGGCACTATATGTAATGGGCTTGCCCAAGGACTTTTAGAAGGGCGGCAAATACCCATCTCTTGCATTATACGAAATTCCTCTTGCACCTGTTTGTACCTATTCGGTGGTCTAGCCCGAGCAAATATTGGGGTTCCAGTCGTCTCGATATGATGATAAAGTGAAACTATCAATTAACTCACCGGAGCTTAGATCCACTATAAGTTTATGATGAATAAAAAAATCGGCTCCTAGTATAGGCTGTGTTACATCGGCTAAGATAAAAAACCATCGGTAAGGACGTCGCATATTAAAGTCTAAGATTAACATTTTTGTTCCGTAGGTTTTAATTTCGCTGCCGTTAGCGGCATAGAGTAAGTATTCGCTACTACGATTCGCAGTACGTTTAAACTTAGACATTGGAAGAACTGATACATAAGCGCCGGTGTCTACCAAAAAATGTAGTCCACTTGCCTTATCTTTAACACATAGGCGTTTACTTGAGGTGATGGTACAAGCTTTCACCTTCTTAGCTGGTACTCCCACTAGTTTTTTCTTCGCTCTGGCCATTGGTCTTCTTCCACGCGCAGGGTTCTGTGCATTTGCTTGCCTTTTCTTTGTATTTGAAATGGTAGAAACATAGCCATTCTGGATTCCTGCGATTCGTGTATCTATTTCGGGAACCAGAGCGAGATCTATCACTGCTGCCTTTTGATCCTGTGACCTTGACCGTTCCAGTTTTCCAAGACGTGACGTTAACTGTGCAATTCGAGCCTCGAGCGAAGACTGCTCTCGTGTGTCCGTAGAATCTCGAGCACGCGAAACCTCCTGCACCTCAGCGAATCGGTTTGTTTCTGATATTTTGTCTGCCATACTCGCTTGTTTGTCCAAATCTTTTGATCTCACTGACTGTCAAGACTGCTTGTGCTGCGGCTGGTAAGTGCACCATCCACAGTATGCATTCTTCATGAAATTTTTCTCGGGCTATCTCTTTCATCCTTCGTAGTAATTGCGAAGGTTTCTGGTCTACCAGTTCTAGCTCCTTGAGTAATTTAATCAGCTGCCGTACCTCCGATTCCTCGTACACGGCCAGTAATCTAGTTTTCAGAGTATCGTATTTCTTACTATCCGGTGGAGGTAATACGATGTCTCCTATCTGTTCTATTTATTCTCTACCCAATTTCCATAACCATCATTATATTTCGCTTCGTCCGATAATTTTTGGCTGGCCACCGCTGCCTCGTATTGTGCAAACCAGAGCCGCGGTGATTCTTTCCAAAAATCGGTTATTCTGGAAGCCACTGAAATTTACGCCTCCTTGGTTTGCTTTTATGCTTGGTTTGATTTTTTTACGCATACTAAAACACTCGACACTTAAGTTCAAACGTCGATGGATCACCAATGTTGAGTACACTAGATCGGGCTTTACGATTAGTGCGTACAAAATAAAAGATGGTTTTAGTTAAGTATTGTATTGTCCAAAGTTCAGTTGATATACAATTACACGACTTGCCTGTAGCTCGACTAACCAGTGACTCGCGGGCGGTGCTACTCATAAAACATTGTACTAAACATGCAAGCTTGCATAATAGGCATGTGTGCTCCTACACTAATCTTATTTTATTTTGATAACAAATATTTTATACACGCGTAATTACCATCAATAAATAAAAAACGAAAAATAGAAAATCTCAGCTCCACCTATCGAGTAACGGTGGAATCATGAAGTCTCATCCATACCTTCGCGCGTTTCGACCATAATCGCTTAGCGCTGCACCAGCGCCGCACCCGCCACCGAATAGGCACAAAGTATTAGTCTCTGGATGATTATATGTGTGCGTCGTGACAGACTCGTAGTTACGCGCTACAATGGTGTGCTTTTTCTATAAATACTTGGCACACATTGACACAAATAACGCGTAAAAAGTAGACATTTCCTATTTTAACATTTACGTACTCTTTCGACAATTGACAACATTTCGTATTTTTAATCTACTTGTATTACGTTATATAAAAGTAATTACAAATCTAGGGCACCCGTATTTTTCCGTTTTTCAAAATTATGTACTTTTCATTCATCATTGATTCATCAACTTTGAAATTAGGTGTATTCTAACAAGACGTAAGCGCCAAATGACGTCATACTTACGGTGGAATAGCGTTTTATCCTTTACTATGATCCGTCAAAAAACTATTATCATTATTAGTAGACTTCATATATGTGACATTGACGTGTGTCTTATTTGACGTTAATGTTTTCATATAAACCATTGAAATGCTAATGCAAAGGTAAACTACCTCATTCCACCGTATATGTGACGTCACCACATGCTTTTTGGTTTTACTTATTTTTCTCGGAAATGAAGAAATAAAAAAATATAAAAAATATATATTTGGACTCAGGATACGGAAATAAAGAAATGGTATTCTTGTTTTAAGGTCGTGTCAGTTTTGAAATGTTGTCAATTGAGTTGTTGACTCAATTGACAACATTTCAAAACTGACTAACACCATTAACCATAATTCTAAAATACAACTTATCTTTTAATACACTTTATTTTAGCTCGGAAAATCCGATTAATTTTCAATTCACTGTAAAATTCGATTTTAAGTTGCTTTGAAATCAATTAATAGTTAGTTAATTGAGTTTCTAAATAAGTGACGTCACAGGCCGCGTCATACAAAATCTATGGAGAAATCTCGTTTTGATTGGTGGTCAACTGATTGGTGGTTTCAAGTAGCCAATTGCGGGGTCAAGCCAAAATTGGGTACAGTTGGATCTGCGACTATTTTAAAAAGTAGCATCTTTTGGTTAAATTTGCGCTAAATGAAGCACTATTACTTTTTATAGTATTCTTTTTTTTTATTTTTACGTGAGTTATGAGCGGCCATTGTTGATGATATGGTTTGTCTGACTGTTGTGTGGTTTTATGATAAGTTTATTCTGGTATCTATTTACGATTTTAACGTTGGTAATAGGTGAAAGATGGTACATCTTAACTGTGAAAGTTGTTCAGGTGATGTGTGTGTACAGAAAATTTTAAATGATGCGTTTTCAAAACTATTTTTTAGTGATCAAAAAATTTTGATCGGCAACTTCGAATATCCGCAAATTGATAATATATGTTTATAATATCAGTCTATCTATGGATATTTGAGGTGGCAAATCATATACATCATTATTTAATCGACAAGGTGACGAACCAAAACCAAAAAATAGTAGGTGTTTTTGTTTGGTAAGTAAGCTTTTAAAATTTTCTGCCTACCCTGTCTGAAAACCCTGTGCGGCGTGCACAGGGTTTTCAGACAGGGTTAGCCTGTATATAAGATTTGAGATTGTTGTTTGTTCTGTAGTGTGTTTGAGACAATATCCGGCCCGACAGCGCTGCAGTAGCTTAGATAGAGGGTTTAGTGCGAGGCAGAACCACAAGGGGCTTAGTCGATCACCTTGGTATATACCCTTCCTGATAGATATTGGTCGGGTTGTAACATTATTTTGATTGCTGTTTATTTGAAGTGTGGATTTCCACCGGGGTATTATGTTACGTAGAAAGTCTATTATTCTTGGATTAATTCTATAGATTTCTAAAATATGTTTCAACCAGAAATGTGGAACGCTGTCAAATGCTTTTTTAGAAATCTTCATTGCACCTATGTGCAATGAAGATTTCTATTTTATGTGGTGGCATGTTTATGTATAGTGGAGTCAATTATTAACTGTTCTTTGCAACCCATGTGGCCCCGCCTACATCCCTTTTGCTCCTCCGATTTAATGTTGTGGTGTTCAAGATGTAAGTTGATTTATGATGTGATAACTGATGTCAATATTTTGTAAATTGTGGGGAGGCATGTGATCGGTCTATATTGGGAAGGCTGTGGTGAATTTTTGGTTTTAGGTAACATGTAAGTTATACCTGTCGCAATAAATTCTGGTATATTTTGTCGTCCTAATATTATTTCTGTTAAATTTTTTACTGTCGGCTTGTGTACTAAAAATTGTGTATTTTGTCTATACCAGGAAATTTCCAATTATGTAACCTGCCTGTAATGTGTCAAATTCCATTTTATTTATTGCTCTCCATTTTTTACTTTTTCGGTTATCCACGATGCCTTGTCGTTATGTTGTACTTGTTCTTCCCAAATACTGTTCTTTGGTACGAGTAGGTGTGTTACGTGTACACCTGAAACATCTCTGTTGTTTTCGTCATTCGCATTGGTTTGTGACTTGTGTAGGTTTCTATAAAATATTCTTTCGTTGGTGTCAAATATGGCGTTATCGTTTTTAAGCTGTTGTGCTTTTTTATATCGTCCGAGCCTATGAACTTTGAGAGTTAGTTTTTGTTTTAAGGTATCTAAAAACACTTCAGGTTTTCTATTGCTGTTTCCATGCCCAGTGTGTTTATGATAACTCCTAAATATACTACTCTGTTTGACCTAATGTTGTTAATGTATTGTGTTACTCTACCGCAGTCGGCTCTCAATTTTTCTATACTCTTTTCTAATCTTAGTTGCCATGGTGGTTTAGTGTTATGTTTTGAACTTGTGTTTCCTGTGTGTTCCGTGATTTTAAAGTTAAACTCCTGAGATATGACTACCGCTGTGCAATATACTTAGTCTGGCCATAAATACTGTTAAAATTAAAAATAAGAAAGATATTACATTTGAATTTTCAAAACAGAACCAAAGCCGCCGACTTGCGGAATTAAAGTAAATTTTTACTTCGCAGAGCGAGACGCCGAGACGAGCGCACGCATTATAACAGCTTTTTATTTTGTTTTTAACTTTTGCGAGTACCCGCATATTATAATTATTATGTTTACTGATAATGGCTGATGTGCCGGGTATTAGTAATTGTGAGTCGAGTGGGAGTGATTATATGGAGGAAGAGATACTGAATGAGAGTGAGCAACCAGTTATGGTAAATACCATGGAGAATAGTACCACTTTGTCGACTGAAAATCGGAAGGTTCCAGAAAAGAAAAAAAGAGAAGATAGTGAGGAAATTATAGAAGATGATGGCTTTCTAAAGGTTAGAAGTAAAAAAGTAGCAAGAAGACTATCTAGAAAGTCGGATAGTGGGAGTGTTAAGAAAAACTTACAATCTTAAAGTTATACTGTAAGCATTACGGGGAAAGAAAAAATATTGCCTAAACAATTTGGCCTGGCAAAGTTATTGAGAGCAGAAATAATAATTAATATTAGTAAAATCCATTATAAAAATGCGTACAAAGTATTATTGGAGTTTGATGACAGAGAAAATGCTGAGAATTTAGTTAAGTGTCAAAAGTGTCATAGTTTAGGATATAGATGTCAATTTGTAGATGACGTATATCTATCCTATGGAGTTGTGAAACAAATAGATTTGGATATAGAAGTGGACGAAATTCTGCTGAGTGTAGAATCTGAGTTCGAGATTGTCACAGCAAGAAGATTAAAGCGATTCAACATTTCGAGAGAATGGGTGGACTGTGAAACTGTACGTCTATGTTTCAAAAGCCCCACGCTGTTTTCTTATGTGAATATGTATGGATGTAAATTTAAAGTGGAACCCGATATGTTTCCTGTCACACAATGTTTCGGCTGCTGGCGTTTCGGACATTTATTAAAAGCATTCCCAACGAAGATAATACGCTGCCCAAAATGTGGAGAAAATTATAATAATTGCGATACTATCAACTTTAAGTGTATTAATTGTAAAGGCTCACATATGGCACTAGAAAAATCATGCCCTGTCTTTATAAAAGAGAAACGTCTGAGGAAAATAATGTGCGAGAATAACTACACATATAGAAAGGCCCTGTCTACATACATAGAACAACAAGCTGCTCAATCTGGGCAGCATATAGAGCATCAGCATACAGAGCATCAGCATACAGAGAAAAGTGCATACACTGAAAATGATATGAAAAATATATGAAATCGTATAGAGATGCATTGATTACAGAGACGCAAACAAATATTCATGATTATGAAAGAGATATACAACAGATAGACATCGAGGAAACTGGGGAACAAAGCATGGAAGAATCAGCAGGATCTGTAATTTTAGGGAAGTCATCAAGGAAATGTAATAAAAAGAAAGAAAAGTCAAATCAGAGTAAAAATGTTTCATATGACCAAGTGGAATAATTGTCAATACAACAGGAGACAAGTAAGAATAAAAATGAATCCGCAAAGAGTAAAATAGATTTTAAAAGGCTATTACATAAGTTGAAAGAAGTATCTATAGCTGACTGTAATTACTACTACACCTACCCTACACCTACCCTACGCCTACCCTACGCCTACCCTACGCCTACCCTACGCCTACCCTACGCCTACCCTACACCTACCCTACACCTACCCTACACCTACCCTACACCTACCCTACGCCTACCCTACGCCTACCCTACGCCTACCCTACGCCTACCCTACACCTACCCTACACCTACCCTACACCTACCCTACACCTACCCTGCACCTACCCTACACCTACCCTACACCTACCCTACACCTACCCTACACCTACCCTACACCTACCCTACACCTACCCTACACCTACCCTACACCTACCCTACACCTTCCCTACACCTACCCTACACCTACCCTACACCTACCCTACACCTACCCTACGCCTACCCTACGCCTACCCTACGCCTACCCTACGCCTACCCTACGCCTACCCTACACCTACCCTACACCTACCCTACACCTACCCTACACCTACCCTACCCCTACCCTACACCTACCCTACACCTACCCTACACCTACCCTGCACCTACCCTACACCTACCCTACACCTACCCTACACCTACCCTACGCCTACCCTACGCCTACCCTACACCTACCCTACACCTACCCTACACCTACCCTACACCTACCCTACACCTACCCTACCCTACCCCTTAACATTTGGATGGGGGATGAAAAAGGGGTGAAAAAAGGGGATGAACAATAGATGTTGGCCTACCCAATATGCACAAATAATTTCATCAGAATCGGTCAAGCCGTTTCGGAGGAGTACGGGAACGAAAACTGTGACACGAGAATTTTATATATTAGAAGATATATTGTCCTAGTTCGGTACATACAGCCCAATCAGATTGGGATACTACCTTTTCTATGTTCCCTATAAATTGTATCATAGCGCGAGATTTCAATGCACATCATGCAAACTGGTCGTACTAAAGTGAACAAATATATGATCAGCGTTGGAATTTGGTTTTACTTCCCTTAATAATGGACAACCCACTAGAATTAAATTAGTAAATGGAGTTCTACGAAGCTCATCTCCTGATGTCACTTTTGTATCGACAGATGTCGCTATTTACTTTGATTGGTACGTCACTAATGACAATCTTGGAAGCGACCACTTGTTAGTCAAAATAAAAGTAAAGTACAATGAAGAGGTACAAATAAATAATAAGCGAAACTACAAATTAGCAGACTAGAAAGGCTACAAAGAATCTCTGCTTAATGGCTGGTCTTTACCTATTGACAACAACGACATGCAGGTTTTATATGATCACTTCGTTCGTCAAATAGATAATGCGGCAAATGCTAATATTCCTGTAATTAAATTTTGTAATAATCCAAACATCAATTTTAGACCAAAAGGATACTGGAGTCCAGATATTTCTAAATTAATCGGAGAGCGTAGATTAGCTTTAGGTAATTATAGGAGTAACCCAACACCCGCCAACCTCTCATTACTTGAAAAAAGTACACAAAAAGCAAAGCTGGCAATTCAAACAGCTAAATCAGTTGATTATCAGAAATTTTGTGATAGCATTGATCATAGAGTATCGGCGTCTGACATGTGGCAACGATTGAGATGGGTGAAGGGGTACAAGCGAGCCAGGGCGCATTGTCCACAAGAGTTAAGGAAAGAAACGCTATGTGATCTTGCACCTAACTACGTCATACCACCTAAACCGTTCTTTACGTCTGAAAATGCATTATTAGAATCAAAATTTACACAACAGGAAATTATTCAACGCTTAAAAAAAAAAAGATACTGCTCCAGGAGACGATAAAATTACCTATTCTATGATCGCACATCTACCAATGGTTGGAAAGTTATATCTGCTCAACATTTTTAATATCATATTGAAATTTGGTACTGTCCCATGCCAATGGCGGGATATCAGAGTTATTGCCATTCCAAAATCGGTAGAGGGTTCAAATACTAATAACAAGCCAAGACCCATATCGTTAATTTCTTGTACTTGTAAAATCTTCCATGCAATATTAGCAAAAAGACTAGAGTGGTTCATTGAAAGGAAGCAGATTGTATCACCACATGCAACGGGTTTTAGGAGGTGGCAGCCAACCTTGACTGTTTAACGCGTTTGGTGACACAGGTTCAAATAGGCTTTTCAAGAAACTGTTCAACCCTGGCTTGCTTTTTGAATATTAAAAGTGCATACAATAATATATTAATAGAAAAGTTATTGTCCATTCTAGATAGTTTTGATGTTGGAAAAAGTATATGCAATTATATATGGAACTTTTTAAGTGAGCGTCATCTCAAAGTTTCTGAGGAATTTGCGGGGGGAACTGATATGATCAGATATACAGGAAAGGGCTTAGCCCAAGGTGACCCTTTATCACCATTACTGTTTAACGTAGCCACTTGTAAATGTTGTCATGAAGTCGTTGATGTGTTTACATGCCAGTACGCCGATGAGTTTGTACTGTATACAACGTATAATAATGTTTTACAGAGCAGGGATAAAATCCAAAATGCACTAAATGTCTTTATCGTTCTATTAGACAAATTAGGATTGGAATTATCTAACAGTAAATGTAAATATTGTATTTTCAGCAGGGGATTTAGACAACAACAAATTCAGCTCATAGTAAATAATTGCGAACTAGATCTCGTACTTACCTACAAATATTTGGGGATTTGGCTAGACAAGACATTGCGCTGGGGTAAACACATCAATGAGATTGTCGAAAAGGTTCAGAAGCTTATTAATGTACTTAAAATTTTTACTGGGTCTTCCTGGGGTGTACATTAGATGCATTTACGTAGGTTATATATTGCTTTAATTAGAAGTAGACTGGACTATGGCTGTTTCTTGTTTGATAGTAGTGCAGATTCAAATATTAATAAGTTAGTTAAGGTGCAAAATCAAGCTTTGAGAGTAGTAGGGGGCTTCATAAGAAGCACTCCGATTCATGTTATGGAATCCGAGCTCTGTGCTCCTCCACTGCATTTAAGAAGAAGGTGGCTAGCTGTCAAGTATTGTTTGAAGTCGCGATCATTATCAGATAATCTAACAACCAGGTTGTTGTCGGAACTTAGCGCTACTAGACACAACAGATATTGGTCAAATAAGAAGCTCCCATTACTTGTTACTGTTTTTGAGGAAGTTAAGGAAGAGAATGTCAGCTCATCTTCCATCCTGGAAATGTTTACTTTGCATGGGTCACTAACATTAATATTCAAAATACGATCACAATAAATCTAGAATCAATTAAAAAACCTAAAAAGCATACGAGTATAATTTATTAAAAACAGAAACTTTAAAAGAACTGAGAGAAAAATATTACGAGTTTTATACTATATTGTGATGTGTGTGTGTGATTAGACCCATCAGTATATTATACTGATGGGTTAATCACACACACACATCACATCCTGAGCGTTAATGGGAATGGCGCGGCATATTATGATCCTTTGAATCCGGAAAATAATTATAGTTGCTTCAAAATAACTAATTCTGTGTCGGTAATGACTTTGGAACTCTTTGCAATCTTAGAAGCGCTTGTTTGTATTCAAAATATCAACAAAAGAAAAGCAGTAATTTGTGTAGACAGCAAAAGCGCATTACAACATATAGCTCGATGCGCCTCTGGTTGCAGAGGTGCACCGATAGCTTATGGTATTCTGTCCAAGATACAAAAGTTAATAACAACTTTTATAGATTTTAAACTGACAATCGAGTCAAAATGTGTAGTGTAAATGATCTCTTAATCCTTTAGTATGTGACTATTTTTTATTATATTCATATTAAATAGTTTAATTAACTCGTGAAGTTGTGCCTGACGCAGACAAAACATTGACAAAATCAAAATCAAAATCTACCCGGTGTAATTAAACGAAACTTACACCATCTTACAGACAGTTATATTATCTTTTAGTATACGCCTTTTTTTAAGTTAAAGAATACTATCTACAAAACTACAAACTACAAACTATAAACTTTGAGAGTTTTGGACGCAGCGCATACGATTCACTGGTCGCTCAAGGTCGCCGGCGTATATTGTCGCCTTAACATCACGCAGGTCGTCAGTTTATTGGCAAAAGCAAGTTGACAGAATGTTCTCGAATAGAAATGATTTTTGCTATAACCATTTTCTCTATCCTTACGAAGTACTCCTCTTTCTGTTTGTTAACTCACACACACAAGGACCGTACAAGTGATTTGTTTCATGCAGGAGTCGAATCTAGGACATATTGCTCGGTCTGCATTGCCCGTGCTTTCACTTGACACTGCTTCCAAGATTAATGTTATTTTTAAGGGTTGTATAATTATTGTAATTAATCTACCACAAAGTGGTAGGGAGCATACCACGTATGTATACCTACACAATTACTGTCAACACTTTTCGTGGGATTGAATATTGAATCCATATAATTTGTATCAATGACTAATGATTATTAAACACAACATTATAAATTATAATATTCATAAGTATTAGTAATTTTCGATCGATTTATCATGTAGAGAGAGAGTATACAGAGTTGCATATGGCTTTGATTGTTGGTTAGCCAAATACAACTTCAATCTATTTTTAACCGATTTGACTATAATTGTAGGTATACGTCCGTCCATATTTTCGCCAGTTTCATTCATTTCAATGATTCTTTTTTTGTTCGATAGTATTATTGTTCCCCAAGTTGATCCCATAAATATATACCACCTCTAAGGGAGGAAAATTCACGGATTACTTAGTAAAATTACTTATTTACCGTTGCTTAATGTATTTAAATTATATTATTATGAAGTAGACACTAATAAGCGTAAAATAAAGTTGTTATTAAACTAGTGTTAGTAAAAAATAACTTTGATTTCGGAAGCCAGCGCACGGTAGCTTTTTGCTGTTTGTTGTTTTGTATTGCCATTGAAGTTATTTACTATGTAGTTTTTAAAGGCGGTTGACTATTTTATAAAAGTTTTCTATAACTGCTCACAGATGTTTGTATAATATCTTTTGGTAATTTATCGTTAAGTTGTTAGCTGAGCTCCCTCAAACTATACAGTTTAAGTTATAACTGAAGACTATATTTAAACTTTATAATGTGATTGATGTATTTGTGTTTGAAAGTGATTTGCAACTTTTATATTTTTGTTTGTTAAAAAGTCTCTATATTAATATGCACGCTATGTGTGGTAACTGGTAATAAATGAATGCTTAAGAAATTCAATGTTTAACACGGTATAACCTTATTTACTACCTTAGTAGATTATTAATCTTTGTTATAATGTGGGCCGATCCCGGCGGCGGCATTGCAATGCCGGGTCGACCCGTGACGGGAGTGGAGCGAACTCAGCGAACCCCGAACATCCCGTCAGCTTTCAAAAATCAGTTTAATATACTGGTCCCTCAGTGAGGGAAATTTCAGATATTAAGCTGAAAAGAACAGATACTACAGTTTGATCTTAGGTAAAACGCCGAGAAGCGATACTATAAAATAAGGAACCGGGGAGAGTCATTCAGTCGCGGAGAAATCGGCTGTGAATGAGCAGCGCCATCTATTGGTTTAACATGGAACTAATATGTATGGAAACTTGGAAAGTGACAAGTACTTAAATAGTTGTAGCCGGTACCACAGAACACTTAATAGTACGGGCGCGACGCAGCCTTACGTACTTTGTGCCGGTACTGTGATGGCACTCTCCGACCGTTACTCGTGCCAGCTCGCAACGCCTGTACTTTAAATTCGTCTCTAAATAACCTAATAATAATATGATCTGCTCCAGCCTATTCCTTTGCTGTTCTCCCCGACTGACGCCCAAAGCCGAGGTCCGTACCCCACACAGAGGGTGCCCTTAGCGTGTAGTCGCATAGTTTATCAGTTTTTTGCACTGTCTGGAGGTCATAAATTTCCTAAGGCATTACAGGAAAGTTCAATTAAAGACATTCGAGATGCCATACCGAAAAAAAGAAAAGCTTTGTTGCTATCAAAGATTTCTTTCCAGTCCCGTTCAAAGCTTAGGCATGTTGCTTATACATACTTATCTAATTACTTTCAGAGGGGAAAATAATATAAACCACTTTCTTCTTAAAATTACTTTAATATGATCCGTTATATATTGAATACAACTTTAACAAGTGCACTACGTTAACTAACACAGATATTAATACATCAGCGATATTATTTAACATTTAACGTGATTTTAAACACCCATTGTAATTTAGTAAATACTAAAATAGTAACTACAGCTTATAGGAGTGTAAATTTACAAAAATAATAGTACCTAAACATACCTACATAAAATATATCAATACTGATAGACAGGTATGTAGAGTAATAAAAGGAATGCTATAACAGTAAAATATGGTGTAATTTTAAATATATACCTATCTATTATAATACTGTAAAGTTTTTGAGTACATAAACTTAAAATAAATCTTTGATTGATTTAAAAGTATGTTTTGAGTACATCTTTCACTAATAAAGAACATACTTATGTGATTATTTGGGTGATTATACTTAGGTGATTATTAGTGATCGATGTTTGAGTATAAACAGTAAGAAATAGCAAATTAAATTATTACAAATAAAAACCATTTCTATAAACTTAAATTAAGAAAAACTAAAAAATACTTAGTGGATTAATAAGATGCTTTATCCCCGGTATTTCGTACCAAAATCAACGCAAAATTAATGTGGCAAGTGTGTAACGCACGTAAGCGGCTGTATCACAGCGCCTGACGTTAATGTTTCGTTCGATAAACCAATCCGAGGGCCCAGTGGAAGATTTTTAGCCTATTCGATCGCGTTATGGCGTATAAAGCGTATACATACTAAAAGATAAATAATAACCTTGTCTGTAAGATAAAAAGTTTCATTTAAATATTACTGGTAGAATTTGTGTGATTATCAATGTTTTTTGTAATTTAACTATTTAATATGAACTTAATCAAAAATATTCACATACTAAATGATTAAGGGAATGTTCTAGTTTAACATAAGTATATTTTTTTCAAATCATTTACGATTAACATAAGTTTATTTTTTTCAAAATGTGTAGTATTTTGACGTGATTGTCAGTTTAAAATCTGCAAAAGTCGCTTGTTAAGTAACACCTTAACGTAAACGTTCGCTTAATGTCAATTTGTAGGTGGAATAATTGTGTTTCCTTTAACGCGGTCGAGTACAAATAAAAACTGATACTAGGCACTCGGATCTCGATCTCCGATTTGAACAGATTTCGTTCTGGGTTAGAGAGTAATAACTCTCATCTAAGCAATGAAATCTTCAGAAAAATATAATTCCTTTTTCCTAGAAAATTCGAAGCATTATACCATGGATTGATGATGGACCGGGGATTAAAATTACAATTACAATTTATTATTGAACTCCGGGTCATGACGGCCACATTTAACAAAGGTAAATCAACAACCTATCATAATAATTATAGCTAGCTATCATAAATTAAAGAGCACTATAGACAAATATAGAGCAGATAGATCTACACTCTACGATAACAAACCTTATAACTACGCATTAAGGCCAAAATATATACATATGATACGACGACGTAGCATCGTGACACGTTGCGACGAATTTCCATCAGCTATAGCTAGCTTTCCCGCAAAGAAATTCGTCACATTGTGATGAACCGCGATGAAACGCAATATGACGAAACGCGACGAAACATCGTATCGTGTGTCTGTGTTTTGGCCTTTATGTTTACAATATTCATACAATTACTTTTTTTTTTTTAAAGAGTGACCTATGTTTATCTCTTTTTTTTGTGCAAACCCTTATGCGCTGTAATTCTTTAGTTTCATCTACGTATACATCGTGTTTTAGAAAAACATAAACTAAGTACAAACCTAAGATACGATGTGGCTATATAATTTTGAATAACTCCAACTGTAGTGCTATTATGTAAAAATCTAGCTACCTCAGTAAAACAAAACGAGACGGCTCACCTCTCAATTCACCGAGTGGAATTACAGAATTAACCGACTTTAGATGTAGAATACCTCCGCCTGTTATGTCAAGAACTAGTAGTGCCTTAAAACTGGGATGAAATACTTAATTTGATACAGCAACCAAACTACAAGCTGTTGTTCATCATATATCAAGAGCTGCAGTGCTAGTCTGTAAAAACCTCCCTCGGAGAATTCGCTGCACCTCAACTTACCAAAGCAGAGTTTTACAACTACAAGCTGTTGTTCATCATATATCAAGAGCTGCAGTGCTAGTCTGTAAAAACCTCCCTCGGAGAATTCGCTGCACCTCAACTTACCAAAGCAGAGTTTTACAACTAAGGTAGTGTCGCCGAAGATGGCCCGGCTCCTAGGATAGCCCACTTTAAAAAAAATACAGTTATGATTATTCGAAACATTTGAAATTTCGTGGGTTTATGCTATTGGTACTATAGACCATAGTGCAAGTGAGTTTCATTACCGGCGCGTCGCCATTCTGAAGACAGATGGCAGTTTGCTTGTTCATGTCAAGACGATACACGTTTTGTTACCTGCATTATCTAAATCCTATTGAAAATTAACGAATTTAAAACAAATCTCTTTGCTCTAAAATGTGAAAATTCATATTTAATCTATTTATAAGCGAATTACAGGTGAGTGTTATTATTTTATTTCCTTTTTTTGTATTTTTACGAGATTATACTCAACCCGGGTGTAATTTTCTATCATGGCCCATACTATAATTCCCTTAATGAATGACATCAAAAAAATAAAATTTTAGAAAAAAACTGATTTATTTTTATTTTTGATAAGTTACTTTCAATATTGATCTCGAAGTTAAATTTTATTTTATTAAGTGGTTTGTTTTTATTTTATAGTTGATTTTCATTTTGATAGATTTAAGATAGCCCACATTTGAATTTTTGGTTGATTTTTTACCTTTTATGAATAATGTTATGGGAAGTATGTGTTTTTATTTCGATGTTTTATGTTAAAAGTGTTTAAGAGTTTATAGTTAATGCATATACTTTCATTATTATTTTTCGGGCAATCTTCAGCGACCACCGATGATGACTTCCCAAGATAGCCCAATATCAAGTTTCTAAAAAGTGTTTACATTTGTGTTAAAATGCCAAATTACTACATTTTTGGATATCTTGTTTCTCAAATAAATATATTACAACTTCCATTATCTTTTTTCTTTACTTTACTTATCTGCAAGATTTTACGAGGTTTTGAAACTAAGCGGGCCTTCATTGGCGCCTGTACCTTACAAGCTGTTGTTCATCATATATCAAGAGCTGCAGTGCTAATCTGTAAAAACCTCCCTCGGAGAATTCGCTGCACCTCAACTTACCAAAGCAGAGTTTTACAGAATATAGCTTAGATAATAATAATAATAATATTTGGGCATATTTCACACACGGCCATGTGGCCCCAAACTAGGGAGATCCTGTACTATGTGTGTTAGACAGCTGATATACATATGCAAATACATTTTAAATACTTAATAGGGTGTAAAATACACATAACGAGTCACAATAATTCTGTTCTTCCCGGCATTGCAATATTATACTGACGAAATCTAGGAACGTTTTGGTTACGGCAATCTTGAACGTTTAAGTTCCTACATTTTACTAATATTATTGACAAAACTTAAGTCCAGCCCTGGTTTATGTTTTTAATTTTCCCTACTCAAATTGTTTTTTGTATGCATGAAACTTTTACTGCTTCAATGACCTGCATGCATGTTATGTATGTACGTTAAATAACATTGTCTTCTTTTAATATTGTGCATGCCATTCTAGCTCTGCTCACAAATTTGTTATACAAGAAAATTGATAAAATACCCAAAATCTCTTAATCTGGACTTCGTACCATCCTGAAAATAACATTTGATCTACGACTTTGACCTCAATGCACAATATTAAAAGAATTAATATTGTGCATGCCATTCTAGCTCTGCTCACAAATTTGTTATACAAGGAAATTGAAAAAATACCCAAAACCACTTAATCCTGACTTCGTATCATCACCCTGAACCACATTTGTTCTACGACTTTTCAAAATGCGAAACTTTTTTTTAACACAATAAATGTAAACACACTTTAAATTTTGCATAATATATTTTTTCTGACACGGCCGACGAAAAGTCTGCAATCAGCTGTGCCTGTACATTAGCCTACCTACAACTACATTATATTCGCTATCATATGGGTGCGCGCGCGTAAATTTATAACGTAAATTTTACAGACTTCAAATAAACGAAAAGCAAAATAAGTGAAAATTAACTTTAGCACAGAACACACATTGACTTTAGTTTCGAAATTCGGTGGCTTTGTTCTGTTTGTTGTTTTGTATTGCCACCGATTTCCGAAACTAAAGTCAATGGGTGTTCTGTGCTAAAGTTATTTTTTACTTTTTAGTTTTTGAAGGCGGTTGTCTTTTTTGTAAAAAGCTTTTTATTTTCCGCTTTTTAGTACCTCCTTCTCATCCAAATCTATTAAGAAGAGATTGAAAGTTAACTACTCCGAAAATTGAAGAAACTAAAACGTCGTCTATGTAAAATTTTTGGGTATTTGTTGATTTTATCAAAAAGTGCTGAATTAATTTGGATAAAATTTGTATGGGACCACCCCTGAAGAGTACCCTGTCCATAATAAAAAGAATTTTCAAAATCGGGTTACGTTTGCCGGAGAAATCGCGTAACAAATCGCGCACATACTTAATGCAAATTTAGTAATAAATATATAATAATTTAGACTTATACGGTTTTCTCATGGATGCCATGGTCAGAACTGGACCAAATTACGCATATTAAATGGGACCACACGGGAAGCACCAGCTTTCAAATAAAAAAAGAATCATCAAAATCGGTTCACCCAGTCCAAAGTTCTCAGGTAACAAACAAAAAAAAAAATAATACAGGCGAATTGATAACCTCCTCCTTTTTTGAAGTCGGTTGAAAACAAATTGTTTTTGGCTACGTTTATTTAGTTGAGGTCAAAGTCGTAGATCAAATGTTATTTTCAGGATGGTACAATGTTATTTAACGTACATACATAACATGCAGGTCATTGAAGAAAGCAGTAAAAGTTTCATGCATACAAAAAACAATTTGAGTAGGGAAAATTAAAAACATAAACCAGGGCTGGACTTAAGTTTTGTCAACAATATTAGTAAAGTGTAGTTCAAATTTTTCTCATGTAGTAAATTTATTTTGAGTAAATAAAGATTCTTTAACCACAAATACCCCTACGAGCTTAGATTATAAAACTGTGCAACATTAAGTCTGAGGTTCAGATTATAGAGCCTACAAGTCTAATGTTGCACCCGTAAGCACAATGTTTTATTCACACTAAAATGATTTTGTGATGTGTCTTTTTACATCTCCACTCTTCATATTCAGGGTATCTGCCGCACCATAATAGCGAGGGCTTCATGCGGAGGCGGCACGTCGAAGACAGGAGTGCCGGAAGAATCCTTGTAGTCCACGTATCGAACTGTACGGATCATCTGCATTCCTAGGGAGCTGCAAATCCGCTGCGAGTAAGCCCCTGTCGCATCTGCTTTGAACAGCTAGAAAATAAACATTTATGAAATTCAAGGTGCGGTAGGTTCTCCAGCAGAGAACAGCTTTAATGATGATGAAGACATTTTCAATTTTTTTCTGGTCTTTAAAGAGTTAGTTAATAAAAATAAAATAAATACCGGCCAAGTTCGATGCGGACTAAAAGATCGAGAAACAACGCTGAACAAACAAACATGTTTATGTTATCCCTTTAATTTGTAACTTTATTTTATTTTTATTATTTGTTGTTATTGCGGCTATAGTAATACACACTCTGTAAGCATTTCAAGTGTCGACTTATAACGATTTAAAAGATACAGCCCGCTGACAGATATACGAACGGACAGCAGAGGCTTAGTAATAGGGTTGGGTACCCTTTGTTCGTGCTCTAAGCAGTTCAGCAGGAATACAGTAGAAAACTACGTCATCATGTCAAGTCAACCTTTAGACGCCCACTAGGCGTGCATAAGTATCCCCCAAGGGGGGGTCCGTTCGTAATCGCCATGCTTGGCCGATGCATGTTCGCGATCGCAGTAGGTGTTCTGGTACTCAGAAGGACGCTGCTGTCCATTCTCTGTGAATATCCCTCTGTCGCCTTCTGCTACACCCACGAGTAGACATGGAGAAAAACTACCTACGTTCGTTTAGTTTAAATAACACGGCAAGTTAATAAATGCAGCGCAGAATTTTGAATGACATACAATTTTCAATTCTATTTGTCATGAATAAAATTCATGATCATGTTCATTGTCAATTAATAAATGAAAACTGCTCTAGCATAACGTTGCTCGATTTGAGCTGACCCTAATAGCGTGACTTATGTAAATGTTTACTACAATATAATAGGTCAGTGGGACGATGAAGGGGGAATTCAAAACAGATCCACATCGCTATAGCAGAGTCTTCGAATACCTTAATTCCATTCTCTCTGGCGATGTCTATGCTCCTGGACATCAGTTCCTTGGCGAGGCCGCGTCCCCTAGCATTCTTATCCACGGAAATTATTCTACATTCCAGTATTTTGTCCACCTGGAAAAGGTTTAAATTGTTTTATTACCTAATGAATAGCTTCTGCTCGCGATTTTACGAACAAAGTTTAACTAAGCTATTGACCGCTACGTCAAAAAAACAAAAACTTGGCCTTGGCGCCAAGCTACGAATTACTACTCTATAGAATTACGTTTTTAAACGTAATATCATAGAGTAGTAATTCGTCTCTCATGCCTGTCATGTAATCGTGACCGTGGCGTGCTGGGCACATTTTAGTTTGTCATTTAAACATGACCATAGCGGTCAAAAGGTTAAGGGGCTTCAAAATAGTGTAGCTTTCAATCTAGGGAACAAACCAACATACTTTACCTCTTTATAGTATTAATAAGCATAGACTACTTAGTAGAAATGAATTGAGAGAGAGAGTAAAGGAGAGTAAAGTCCATCACAGACGTAGCTATAATATATATTAATGTAATTCATAGCAAGGCACATTACGATATATTTTCTACAGTAATCTTTGAGTGACCACAGACGCAGCTATAATATATATCTTTATTACGTCACCAAAATATGGACAGATATAGCAAGGCAAATTAAGTAATGTATATTTCAAAAATGTGAAACAAACAACGACCGCAGACGTAATATTCTACATTACATCATACATACATCAAAATATCAAAATGTTACTTTTTGTGGGTTGACACACTACTTGCTTATCAGCCTCCAACTATAATATAATTATAGCTACGTATGTACTTACTACACTAACTTACGGAACGGATCTGACTTGAACCTATTCATGATGAGTCCTGGGGGCCAAGTCTGCTATTTGTACAATTTCGTCATTCCAACACGATCCCATTGTCATTTTGCTCAAAGTTCGTAATCTGCTAAATTCATAATGGTCGATCATTGGTCGGTCAATGACTGCACAATGACGTTGTAATGGTAGGTCACTGATCAAAGTAACTGTCAAAATTTTAGCAGATTACCGCCTTAAGTCAGTCATTCAGTTGTCATTTTGTACGAGATTACCATTCTATAGCATTTCTTTCAATGGCGTCTCAGTGGTTGACCATTGGAAAGTCATAGTGACGCCATTATATTAGAAGATTACCAAACTTGTCAAAATCAACAATTATAAAATCAATGATAGATCATTTTAACACTATTGTAATAGCAGACTTGAGGCCCAGAGCACATTCAATTTAATGTGAACTGTTCACCAAATGTGACTTTGATTAAGAACAGGAAACCAAGTGTTCAACTTATTATCTACTGGCCGTATGCATCAACCTAGATTCAAGAATTTAAAATTAAGTCAAAGCATTGTAATGTATGTACCAAACTTTACTATTTGAGGCACTTTAACGACGAAATTTATGCCACTGTGGATAAAAACAACGTAAAGATTCCGAATAAAATAAAACTCACGTTAAACGTGTTGAACAGATCCAACTCACGGCTGACGGAGTACAAGATGGTGAATATCTTGTTGTACTTCTCATCTGAGGACTGCTGAATCTTCTCGATCGACTGCTCTATGTCGCCGGGTCATAAGATGCCGTTCAAACCCACTCCCAGAACCTGGAACCATATTAAATACTCTATCAGGTTATTCGGTTACCAAGACAGTGCATACATAAAAAGTGTACATGATTGAAGAATTTTGGGAAGTATAATGAAGTTGGCCTCACACGTTACGATTTAAAGGAAAAGATATTGATTTTGAATTGAATGGTGGTTTTAATGAGCTGTTTTATTATACCATTCAACTGTGCAAATATAGTATAGGTACTGGAAACTCCCCACCTTGACGCAGATTGCATTATTGAGTAAGGACAAAAGGGATACCGAGCAGAAGACGATTTGCTGATTAGGTTATTTAGTGTTACTGTATCTTAATGGATTTAGATACCTAATAAGAAAAAGGTGGTACTTTTTCTTTCTGACTTACCGTATCTCCTTCGACAGCAGCAAGCGACATTCCGTCAGCGATGGTGACAGCGCAGAGCCTCTCCAAAGCCTCATGAGGTTCGCCACGCTTACACAAAGACACTGCCTTGTTCAAAGGCTCGTCGGCAAAGAAGTTGTCCCGCAGATGCTGTATGACAGCGTCGCTCATATCCGGGGTTATGGTCACGAAGTGTGCCATCTGGAAAAGAGAAGTAGTAAGATGAGGTGGTTCGAAGCCGGACAAATACCAATGTGACTTTTTCCAGGTGTCCCCTTGTTTCGCAGACAGAAATTTCATAGAATTTCGTTTCCCAGAAAATGTTTCAAATAATATTTGGTTCTCGTATTTTTATTTCGACTATTACTGTTTCAAAGACTATTTACTTCAATGAAAAACAGAAACACAATTCAATGAATTTTTAATCACATTTTTTTGTTTATCAAACTTATCAAACAGTAGAATTATTTTTTAACGAATCTGTGTATAAATAGACAATAACAAAAATGATGTCTTAAAAAGTGAATATGTTGTGCTACAAAAGTTAATGACAGAAACGAATCGCTGCGAAACCGACTCCACGTAGTCTTGTCTGCCCTACTCCTAGAGTGTAATTTAAATCTGCGTAGGCGTGGAGGGGCGAGTCGGCCCGCGAGCTGAGGAGCAGGTGGTTTTAACGCCCGCCGCCGCGGATGAGGCTGGCCGGCGTAGCCGGCCAGTAAGCCGAAGCTGCGGTGGTGAGCGTGAATACTATCTGCGACGATAAGCTCGCGTGCGACCGCCGGAGCCGTGACAGAAACTATGCCTGATGCATGTTGCATGCTCGCTTGCATGCTGCATACTTGCTTGCACGCTGCATACTTGCTTGCATGCTGCATGGTTGTTTGCACGCACGCGCAGTAGGTTTGGTTAGAACTGTGACTCCCATTCTTGGGAATAAGTTTTATATTAAATAAAAAATATAAGGATAAAGAATATTTGATTTGTTATTCTATGATATGATTATTCTAACAATAAACTTTATGTGAAAGAAAAATCAATGATTTAAAAATCTTGAAAGTAAGTATTCTGCGTATTGATTATTCTATGAAACGAAATTATTAGAAATTTTTTATGTGAAACGAAATTCTATAAAACTATTAGCTATGAAACAACGTACAACCCTTTTTCCATTTATATCATGTACTTTCTAAGTTTATTTTTGGACGTCACTGACATGGGAAAACAGCGTAAGGAAACCTGGACTTATAATGAATGTAGGTCTGAAATCGGCAATCCGCCTTGAACAAGCGTGGTGATCAATGATCATGCCTTCCTTGTTTGAGATGACGCCTTCGCTTTGCAGTAAGTTAATACTAGGTTAGGCTAGGTAGGGTACTATTGGAGAAGGCACGGCTCCCTGTCATTTCGGGTGACGCAGGTGCTCTCGGGGCATGGTTACTTCGGGAAGTACCTGTGTCGCATAAACAGGGAGCCGGACGCCCAGTGTCACCACTGCGTCGACTGCCGGGAGGACACGGCGCGGCATACGCTGGCAGAGTGTGCCGCTTGGGAAGAGCCGCGCCGTACCCTCGTCTCAGAAGTAGGCAGTGACCTGTCGCTGTCGGCCGTGGTCGAGTCGATGGTCGACAGCGTAGAGTCCTGGAACGCGGTGGTTTCGTTCTACGAAACTGTCATGTCACAGAAGGAGGCTGCAGAAAGGGAGAGGGAGAACACAACGTCCCACCCTGCCCGCAGCAGGCGCACCGGGCGTCGGTGGAGGGCGGATAACGCCCTCTTGCAGCCCCCCTAAATGGGTCCAGGGACAACAGACTCGGGGTCGTCTGTCGCCCCCGATATATCAGGACCTGAGGTGGCGGCGCGTAGTGATCCACGCGTGCCCCTCTTAGACATCCGGGGGTCAGCAGTTTAATCAGTAGGAGTCTGACAGACCCCTCCAGAACAGACATCCATGAGGATTTTCCACCCCGGAACAAAAGAAAAAGGTTAATACTAGGTTAGGCTAAAAAAAAAAAAAAAAAAAAAAAAAAAAAAAAAAAAAAAAAAAAAAAAAAGGTAGGGTACTATTATTATTATTAAGATCAATTAAGATGGACAGCACTTCGAGTCCAGTCCACAAAATTACAAAAAGGTGGAGAGATAGTATGCACGTGTAATCGAGATGTTGCAGTAAAAAAGCATTACAAGTAGACCTTTGCCCAACCATAAAACAGTATTTACAATTTAAAAAGGAATGAGAGTGGCTAGAAACTGTAAAAAAACAATGTCGATGATAATACCGCGACATAGGATTGATGATGTTTTGATTAGCGATCTTAATTATGGAGCACAATAGCTGTTACCAAAAAACATAACTATACTCGTAGTTGCATCTAATATGTTGTTCTTCACCACCTACGGTTGACTGGTTGGGAATGTACAAGGCTTTAAGTGTGTCATTGTACATTTTTGCTGCATAAATTTAAATACATAAACGCATTACTGCGCACCTATTTAGACTATAAGTATGTAAAAGTACCAGTTTTAATCAACGTTTGTCGCTGACCCTACTTGTAGCAATATACTTACAATAAATTTATCGGGAGGTGGGTGTGCCTAAATGAACGTGACTCGATCGGCCGGCCGCCGAGTTCTCCCGAGCTCTATCGAACGATGCTACGATGTACCTAATTATTCTGTCCTGGCTATATCATAATTCGAACGCAATTCTCTATTGGGACTCCGTCTTCATTTTGATTTACTGAACCGCGACCATTTGAGACTCGCAAATAAGTAAAAGCCGTACGAATCGATCGGCAATGATGTTTAAGCTACGCTTACCGCGGCCGGCCCGTAGATGGGTGACCATCCATACCGAGACCCGACCCCAATTAGGAAAGCATGTAAAACTGATGGTCCCGTCTGGCATTCGTTGATCTTTGACAGTCGTTATTAGGTATTCAGAAGCCAGAAAATCTGAGACTGGTTCTCTGATTTTACCAAGGGGTATCGTTGTTTTACATGGAGCGACTTTTCTGGGTAACAACCCAGCAAAGTCGCTCCATGTAAAACATTGGTATTCAGCTGTACCCGGTTAGACTGGAAGCCAAACCGAACATAGTTTGGAAAAGGCTAGACAGATGATTGATTTGAGACAGTAATTCTTCGTATGGACCCAGAGTCGGTTTAAGGGATTATGCTCGCTCCCTTTTGTAATACGGGACTTAGACTCATCACAGACGTAATGTAGGTGTAATACACATCACTATACATTTTTGGAGGATATAGGATTACAGGCGTTATGTTATGTAACGTAGATCTTATTTATCACAACATAAATATTTCATAATTTCAGCCGAAAGACGTCCACTGCTGGACATAGACATAAATATTTATTTATCTTAAATTCAGGATCTCATAAAGGATACACAGGACTTACAGTAGGATAGAAAACTTTGTAAAATAACATTGTGTTTGATTAACATAACATTGATTGGATGTGCGCGGCTCGATCGCCGCGAAATGCAAAGTCAAAGCATTTATTTTCGTAATGATTTTAGATATTTAACGCTGATTAATTTTAAATCTTTTCTAATCATAAGTTTGGACGTACATGTTGAACTGTTATTGCTGGATCAACATATTTGGGATATTGAATTAATTTGACGTAACTAATTAATTAATTATTGAGAGATTGTGTGATTATTATTAAACTATTAACAGTCAGTTTTGAATACGGTATTTAAATTTGGAATCAGTCAGATTAAATAGTTAAAACTAGTTGTTCGATTTATGAATCTATAGACCGCCTCGAGTCATCCTCGGGACTACGTGCGCTTATATTTTTTTAAATAATAAAATATAGCCCATAGCAGTCAGGGGGATAACGTAGCTTCTTATTTGTGAAACAATTTACAGAATCGAACCAGTAGTTCCGAATATTATAGGCCGAACAAACACAAACTCAACTTTAATTTATAATATGTAGTTCAGTGAAGTTTTCATCATATAAAAAGCTAGAACCTCATAGTGACAAGTTAGATATAAGATAGCCAATAACCCCGGTTCATTGCTCGCAAACAGAATGAAGTAAATGAATAATGTAACACCACTACCCACATTTACGTAGTTCAAGGAACACATTTAAACATTTTTTCACCCTAAACATTTTATGTGGAAAAGGAAAGGTCCCCCTTAGTCATTATCGCTTATGATATGTACTTATGGGCCCTTTATTTATTATGTCAGTTCCGCCTTTTATCAATAAAACTTGGTAGTTTTCTTCAGCCTGTAGAAATTGTAGCTGTAGAGGACTACTATTGTATGTTTTAAGGCGACGCTATACGCCGGCGACCTTGAGCGACCATAAAATCGTATGCGTTGCGTCTAAAACTCTCCAAGTTTAGCCGAAAAAATTAAATAAAAGATAGTATTCTTTCACTTAAAAAAAAATTACGAATACTAAAAGATATATAATAAAATTGTCTGTAAGATAGTGAATGTTTTGTTTAAATAAACCTGGTAGATTTTGTATGATTATCAATGTTTTGTCCACGTCAAACACAACTTCACGAGTTAATTAAACTATTTAATATGAACTTAATCAAAAATATTCAAATTATTAAGAGAATGTTCTAGTTTAATAAATATTTTTTTTCAAATCATTTACACTACACATTTTGACGTGATTGTCAGTTTAAAAAATAAGTTATCAAGTACATAAAAAGTACATTATTCTGTACGCAAAATACGCGCTGAGACGTGAAGTTGCGGACACCAGTCCGTTATACCATACCATACCATACCAAGTACAATATTATGGACTGGACTTTCAAGTTTTAATCATTTTAGTGAATCTTCTTGTCGAATTGTGCTGCATCCAGTTAGACGGGAAGCCGACCCCTAACGAAGTTGGGAAAAGGCTGGAAAGGTTAGACAGATGATGATTACCATATTTATTTACACACGTGACACGTTTGACACGTTTTTAATTGTGTCAACACTGAGAATGAAACCAAAAAAGCAAATACAAATTCAAAAGCGAATACCAACGCGCTTCGTGCTGTACTGACACGAGTCAGCCAGTGTAGCACGAAACGCCGCCCGCCGCATCGTTAAAAAAAAACATTAAAAAATACAAATACAAACTCAAAAGCGAATACAATCACGAGAATATAGGTAATCGCTTTTGAATTCGTATTTGCTTTTTTGGCTTTACTCTCAGTGTTCCGCGCGGTCTATCTACCTGTTGTTTCATATTCTGAGCTTCGAATATAAAAGTTAATAATACCATCACCCCTCGTCACCTCTAGACGCAGCGTTTTGTTATTGTCTTATTGATGACTGCTGTAATCTTTACGCTTCATTACGTCGGTACGCATGGGACACAGGGGTTCTTATATTTTTCATGAATCACCCTAACTACAACATTTTAATAATAAAGTTAGATAATCTCAAAATGTAAGAAAAAATATTGCTTAGTAAACTGTTTCGCACGTAGTTATATAAATAACTATTACTACTACTTACTGTTTAGTTTAGTTAGGATGGGTTCCTACACAAACTAACTTTACTATTAACTCTTGACTCTTACAGTCTTGTTTACTGTTTACACATATTTAGGAATAGGTACAACTACAATTCCCAATCATACTGTTTAAAACAGTATTATAGTTTTGACTGTTATGTTGTTTATGTTACTTCCTATAAAAAAAGCATACAAAATATTATTTTTATGACCGCTGGTATTTATAAATTGTCAAATTGTGCAAGCAGCTCCAAAAACGATGTCAAAAAAATAAAGAATGTTTACTTTTCTAAATAAAATACTGATCATTTTATTTCTATTAAAAAGGCCGTCGGTATAAAGTTGGTATCATAGTTAGAAAAATCAACTAAAAGATAGCTTTTATAATATCAATTTATACAACAGATGCCTTAGCACAAGTTTGATGATGAACCACGCTGCAAAAGTATTGTATTCGATTCGACTTTCGAATTGGAAATATTGAAAATACGACTATCATAGAGTTCTGGTTCTTTTTGGTTTCATTTTTTTCAATCTTATACGAAAAAAAACACAATTAGTATTAGCCATTGATATAAATAAAACCTTTAAACATAAATATGTGCGAAACAGGTATATATTTTTAAATAAAAAATCGATGGTAGGTATACCTTACGTTTACTCCATACTCTTGATTCTCGGATATAGGAAGGTATATATTCCATAAGTTAAACGAAGCATGAAGTCCTATTATGATAACCAAACGTCTAGTCAGTGAGAACAAGAGGTGGGAGGCTCCGAGTTTGTTAATTAATCATGTCACACGCCCTGTCGCTTGCAAGGACCGTGCTACGAGTTACGTGCTACAGGCTACAGGCTACGAATGTGCTACGCGCTACGTATGTGATATGTACATGCTACACGCTACGTACGTTCTACGCTCTACGTATTTGCTACGTGCTACGATTCCATTATGTTTCTTGTTTTGAAGATAAGCCATTCTGCAGTTACGATATGAGTTTTGGTAAAAATATTGTAGTCGATTTTTCTTACAGGAATCTTCCGCTAATAAGTAGGTACAGTTGGTATTTTAGGTAATATGAAAACAGAATAGTTTAGTTATTTATGTTGTAAAACTTGTAATAAAGTGGTTACTAGTAAAGATCCTTTTTCTGCTCTTCATAAAAAAATACATTAAAAATTATATATCACAATTCATTAATTTCAAATTACATAATTTAAAAACTTAAAATTTCGCCTTTTGTCAAGTGTAGATCGCCACGTGCTAGGATTTAAATAAAAATCACTCAACATTAAACTAATAAAAAAATCACGTTAAGAAATTCCAAAGAGGGCGACGTTAAATTAAAATAAAAAGAAAATTGAAAAAGTTTTTGTTCCGTGAAGTAGTCGAGTCTATAGTTTCGCAGTTCTCCGTCCTTATTGAATAGGCTTTGTCGTCGGGAGAGCTGAAGAGGGAATGGGAGGAATTCCACCCGCTCCCTCAGGCCCTCACGAGACGAAATTACTAAAGCCGTTATTTAAAATACGACGACTTATCTTTTCTTTAGTTGGAAATTATTCCACTTTAACTTATTACATTTTTAGTATGTTACTAGATTTTGCCCGCGAATTCGTCTACATAAGGGCCGACTGAGGTCGCGGCACGGCACAGCGTTCTTCGGCAGCTGGACGGACGTTTTGGTATGACGCGGCTTGTCGCGGCTTGTCGCGAAATTCTGCGTCCGTCACGGCGTCCCGCAGCAAACTCAGTCACTTACTATTCAACTAGTAAAGTGCGACCTTTACTAGTTTCAAACCTTATTTCTGTTTTCTTAATTAATTAATTTTCTTAATTAATTTAGCTGTGATAATCCTGTGACCTATGTGACTTGCGGGACGCCACGGTCTGCCGCAGAGTGACGCTGTGGCACACCGCAGCAGTCTGTTAAATGAAACGACATGCCGCAGCGTGCCGCGGTATAATTGTATCGAAATAAAGTAATATGAATTCTAAACTCGATGAAATAAGGATAAAAATAATAGAATCTCCATTACATGTGCAAAGTTTCTCTGAAGCTGTTTCTTTTTTACTTTTTCATGCATATAAGTGTATTATGAACGGCCTACGTTCAGATAAAAACTGTGTAAAAAAAGCTGATTTTCAGACGTGGTTATTGATTTTTTTTCTGTAAACGTCTATTTCTGGCTTCACACAAACCTAGATTTAAACCACAAGATACCTGTGTGTTAAAAATATTTGGAGAATAATTTGTTACAACGCCGTAATCACGTAAGAGCGTTTGTATGGGAAATATGACGGGATGGGCGCTCTTAAGCCATAGTGCTAAATTATCCAATGCGAATACAAAAAATCAGCCAGTCTTAATTTAACCCACGGGATTACAAAAGCGAGAAAAAATATACTGTGTTAAGATAAATCAATATCTATATATGTGCCTTCAGCTAACTCCGTTCAGCCGTTTGAGTCTGAAAGAGTAACAAACATCCATCCATCCACACAAACTTTCGCGTTTATAGTATTAGTAAAAGTGTATATAAAATCAATCCTAGTAAATTATTCAAAGCCGATATTCATAATGAATAATATACTTCACATGCTAAACCTTCTTCATTTCCCAAAGGAGACTGAACTTTAATTCAACTAGGTAGAGTTGAAAGTAGATAGAATAGATAGAAAACTTATTACCTATCGATTACCGGTACTGCGAATATCGAGGACAAATTGATTCCAATAAAGTAGACTTTATTAAGTCTTTATCGGGCATTTTTCCTTTGATAAGAAATGTTTCACAAGAAGTGCTTTTGTACCTGTTTCTCAAACGTGGTAGGTTTCTAGCTGAATGTCTCAAGCTTTAAATAATAATAATAATACCAGCCAATTACTGTCCCATTTTAGGCAAAGGTCTCTTCTCTTAGAGTGATAAGTTCTACATCACAATATACTTATGTCTTGAATATCTAGTCTAGCCTATATAGTACTTGTAGTCTAGGTATAAGATTGAGCGGTGAATGCTTATGGAATCTCGCACCGCCGGCCATAGGCAGAGGTGGAACATCACGGTGATTTTAGCCGGTAAGAGACCGACATGGTCCTCTGTGGCCTCTGTAATCGCCAAAATGGAGGAAGTTCATGAAGAATTCGAAAGTGAAAAAAAAAAATTATGTAGGTTACAAATGTTGCTTAAAGTTTAGTGATGATTAACATCTGTTCAGCCATAGATTTTTAACGTTTAAGTGTGTTTTAACTATAAGTAAACGTTGTTCATTCCAATATGATAAAACTGCAGAATTTTGATTGTTTATTTTAAACGCGCTAATCTACTGGTCCGATTCTGAAAATTCGACAACTGATTAATAGACAATAGACAGAGATGAATGGACAGCCACGTTATCCCTAAGTGCTATATTTTATTAAAAAAAAAAAAGAATTTGTAAGGAAATTATAAATGTGTAAAATGTCTTAATATGTCAAGACTTATGTACTTGAGGAATCTGTTCCTTCACCCCACTGAAGTGGATAATTTGTGTCCCTTCAGCCGTGTGGTGGCGGCAGCGAAGGCGCACGGCACCTCATTTCTACCCGTGGGTGGCGTAGAAGGCGACAGAGGGATATTGACCAGAGGATGGGCAGCAGCGTCCTTCTGAGTACCAAAAAAGCTTTTTACAAAAAAGACAACTGCCTTTAAAAACTAAAAGGTGAAAAATAACTTTAGCACCAAACACACATTAACTTTAGTTTCGGACGTCGGAGGCAATACAAAACAACAAACAGAACAAAACCACCGATTTTCGCCACTGACGAAAGTCAATGTGTGTTCTGTACTAAAGTTATTTTTCACTTTTTAGTTTTTGAAGGCAGTTGTCTTTTTTGTAAAAGTCTTTTTTTATCGCGCACATACTTAATTCAAATTTAAGACTTGACTATGATTTTCTCATGGATGCCATTGCCAGAACTGGAGCAAATTGAAATGGGACCACACGGCAAGCACCACCTTTCAAATAAAAAAGAAGAATCATCAAAATCGGTCGACTGGGTGAACCTCAGAAGGTAACAAACATAAAAAAAAACACAGACGAATTGATAACCTCCTCCTTTTTTGAAGTCGGTTGAAAAACATTTGAGCACTGCACTGCCTTTATTGTCTCAACATATAACTACGTACTCATATTTCAGCTTTACCAACGAATGCAGCTATGGTTACATTATTGACCTACGAATCCCAGTCCTCTGGCAGCCGCTTCAAGCTCAAAGTACGTCGGATGAGCGCCGCGTTAATTAAATGTTGAGAAAGAACTGCCAATTAAACTTGGTACGTCGAGGGTTTTTTTATTTATATAGGTAGGTAGCTAGCTCCTGCTCGCAACTTCGTCCTAGTGGTACTTAGTATACCATAAACACAATTTATATGGTAGGTACCCGGGAATGTAGCTTCCTATCAGTGAAAAAATGACTTTTCCAGAGTAATCTCATGGAAATCTCGAAGTAATCACGTCATCTCTCTTAAGAAAAAAATAGAGTATAAAACAGTTAATTACTAAGCTATACATGACAGAACGTTGGAAAAGTCGTGAAACCTACCTGTTGTTTCATAAAAAAACAGACAGAGTCAGTCTTTAAAACAGAAGCCTTTTTTTCATTAAATATTATTCATGAGTAGAAAGTAGATAAATTACCTGTCTGCAAGAATGCTAATTTGTTTAAAGTTATCTGCCGGTAGGTAAAAGACAAGAAAACGTCTTCGTCGCCGTCGTATTTTTCGTTTTTGTCATAAGAATAAAATTATATATAAAATGAATTTACCTATCATCATAAAAGCTCGGAATGCCTACCAGTGATGTAAATACGATCTACTTTTAAATTGTAAATAGGGTGATAATCATTGAGCTTATCGTATAAAATTAAACCAAAATGCTTTTAGATTTCCCGTATATCTCATTTATAATTGGCTCGAATTGAATACTTTTTGATAGTGCATTACTGCTAGGAGTACTTCGGAATATACTTTGTGGTACCTACAGATTGTACAATCGTTGATAGGATATAATATTCGATAGAGAAATAACAATTTGCTATTCCTGTAAGAATCAAACAATTCGCTACTTAACTACTTTTAGAATAATTTTAAGATTCAGAGCCATAGATACGTAGACGACTTTAAATATCACTTAAGGAGAGGGATTCGCAACTGGTATATATCTACTAAACTGTCCTGTCTTGTATGCATAATTAAGCAGAAGTATTAAATAGGGTGGTGGGTGGGGGGGAGGGTGTCCGTGTGGTGTCGGACATAAAGAATAGCACCATCCCATATCTTCCCGTGGGTGTCGTAAGAGGCGACTAAGGGACTTACCAGAGAATGGGCAGCAGCGTTCTCTGTGCCTTTGTAACAACCATACTGCGATCGCCAACCCGCCTGCCAAGCGTGGCGATTACGGCAAAACCCCCACTTGGGGAGGCCTATGTCTAGCAGTGGACGTCTTGTGGCTGAAATGATGATGATGATGATGATTAAATAGGGGTGACCCTTTGTGGGTCTATCTGAACCATTGTGCTTGTTACAAATACATATTGTAGGTGGCTTTGTTTGTGAGTTTCTCTGAAACTACTGAAGAGGCAGCAATGGCTTAATAATAGGCTATAGATAATATATAATTACCTATATTTTTATTACCCTGCATGTAATTTAAGAACTTATATTTTCTGAAGTAGGACTTTCGGACTTAAGTGTTTGTTTCCAGATTTCATCTAATTTTAGTTTAGAAGAAACACAACAAAAATCGAAACTGCCGGAAACCTTTTTGGTGACAACAAAAAACATCATGAAAAAGGTCTGAAAACCGTTACTTACTGGTCTTACTTACTGGACTTATTGGTTTTTCAGGTCTTTTTCAGGATGTATTTAATAACAAGAGGATTTAAAGAAGAGTGATAGTAGAAATATATTTAAAGCAATAGTTTTTAAATGTAAGTAAGTAAGCTACCTACTTTTTGTCTCGTTTATATGTGAATAAAATTCTAATAGGAATAATAATATTTTTGACATAATAATAATAATAATAATATGTGGGGGGACATTTCACACACGGCCATCTGACCCCAAACTAGGGAGACCCTGTACTATGGGTGTCAGACAGCTGATATACATACACAAATACATTTTTAAATACGTACAAATATAGATAAACAACACCCAGGCACAAGGCAAACACAAGTGCTCATCACATAGGTTTGTAATTATAAAATTTTAAACTCTGTTTCTTTTTTTATTATTATTAAATAGGCTTGCCTGTGACCGCGATTCACCTGATCTTAAGTGATAATGCGGCCTAAGTTGGAACACGCTTGTCTTGAAGATACCCAGATTATACTTATCAGGGAACAGAGGGGCGAGCAGCGAATGGCGCTTGGTTCGAGACCGTGGAACTTCAACCATATGGCGGTGACGCTTCGCCGTAACTCTGCTCGTCCGATGATGGAATGAGGATGGGGAAATTAAATTGTGCAATTCCAAAGCACACTCTCCGAAATGTACTCGATAAAAGACCGATAGGCTAGCAACGGTGCGGCGATGTTCAAGGCTCTGGAGCTTAGCTCTAACCAGGGAGTCGTTGTTAATGAGCCTCTTGGCACGTCTATCAATGACTTCCAACGCCTCCAGTTGGTATTTTGCTGATCCACCCCAAAGCTGCGAACAGTACTCCATCGAACTTGTGCTTGGTACAAGTTGAGCAGCTGTTCTGACGTGAAGTACTTTCGCACCTTTGCGAGGACTCCCAGCTTTTTGGCAGCTACTTTGGCCTTGGATTCAATAAATGACCCAAAGTTAAGATTCGACGTCAAAGTAACGCCAAGAAGCTCAATCTGGTCAGTGATCGGAACGGATACATGTCGGAAAGTAGGGGCCACATGGAAAGGCCTCTTCTTGGCAGAGAAAAGACACGCCTGGGTCTTGGCTGCATTGAACCTGACCAGATTGGCATCACCCCAATTGGGGACTGCCTTGAGGGACAAGTTCAAGCGCTCGACCATGGACTCTCTAGAAGACTGGATTCCAGCCGCACTGGCACGTGCGCTCTATGTGTAACTCTCTACAACCGTGCTGTCATCTGCGTACCCAAAGGTACCGGGTTTGAGCAGATCGTTGATATGCAGCAAAAAAAGGGTTGCAGAGAGTACTGAGCCCTGAGGAACCCCGGCATTTATTGCCATTTGATCTGATGAGCAGCCATCGATGACGACGATTACTCAGGAAATCCGATATCCATGCACAGAAACCAGCGGGCAAGCCATATGCTGGAAGTTTGCTAATGAGGCCATCATGGCATACCCTATCAAAGGCCTTCGAGATGTCTAGGGAGACGGCAAGTGCTTCCCCATATTTCTCGATGGCCTCACTCCAGATATGAGAGGCGTACGCGAGAAGATCCCCGGTGGACCGATTTCGGCGAAAGCCATATTAAGTTTCCTGTGCTCACTGTATTATAGGAGACAGAGTTTTCTTCATCATCACTACATATTATACTTAAATTAAAGTTGAGTTTTTATTCGTTTGCGGTAATCTCGGGTCCGAGTCTATAAATTATTTTGCTTATACGAAGGTGCATTATCCCTAAATGCTATAGGCTAATTAACTATAAAAAATTAGGCATCTGTAAAACAATCATGCGGGCGAAGTCACAGGTATTATGATACTAGTAAAAATATGCGACGATATGTAGAGACCAGATGGGATGACCATAAGGCCTTGGAAGTTGGGTAGGCCTTTGGTGTGGGATGTGACATGTTCTTAAAATTAGGTAAACGGTTATGAAATAAATGAAGCCCAAAAGCCTATTTATCACAAAGTACCAATAAATATAATAAGCAAATCGTGGAAAAAATGGAGCACATGGGAAATTGATATTGTATTATTCCAAAAGATCTCTTTACATCCCCTGCTATAAACTCCTCAATATAATACCCTCGTAACGATTCCACGGGCTCACAACTTCCTTTGGATCAAGATATTATTATCTATCCATCTATCGAAGTAAACGATTCACTTCTTCATGTATGTTATGTTGTTTAAATTGTAGGTTACATTGACTTTAGTGAGAAATGGAACATTAAATATTGAAGTTTTTTTGCTGGTGCATTAAACAGGTGAGTCAATTTATTATTCATATCGTTTGATTATAGCTTCTGACTATTGATCGCTTTATTTAGTTCTTAGAAGAATAAAATTTTAAACAAAACTTACCTTGAGCAGTCGGTCTAGGTCGCTCTAGGTTGGTAGGTATTTACCATAGATAGTACTTTCTGAGTTAAAAATATTTATTTTATTTATTATTTATTTTATTTATTATTTCCTAGCTGATGCCCGCGAGTTCATTGGTGTGATTGTCGGTAAGTAGGGTTTTAGTATTTTTTGCGCGATATAACGCCTAATAACATCAGCTCTCTGCCACTGAACGTCCCGTCAAAATCAGTACAGCCGTTTCAGAGATTAGCCGAACTAAACAAACAGCCAGACAAAAACCATAAAAATAAAAATATTGATAAGTACCATATATATTTTGATATGCATTTAGTAAAAAACTGTTATTTTGATATTACAAATAGTTCATACTAACACTTCCATTTTAATACAACACTAATCAATCATCATGCACATATTACTAGGTGAATAGTAATAAAATTATGACTTACATTATAAACTAAAACTAAATTAAAAATAAATACAGAATTCATGAAAATTTACCGTTTGGTATAGGTCCCTGACTAGTCAATAGACTTCAGGGCTTTTATAGCCGCTAAATTGAGAGAGTACCTACTTAAAACTTAACCACCAAACCTAAGTAATAAATACTTAATCAATGAGTGGAAGTGGTTGTTACAAGAAAGTAGGTATCTATTTCGTTGATGAGTTTATTGAAAAAAATATTTATAATAATAATGGTCACACTGCAGGACAAATACCTCTTCTAATACAAAGAAGGTGCCTACGAGCATTGATCACCACGCTTGCTGAAGACGGGTTGGCGATTTCAATCTTATATTTGTTTTTAAGTCCAGGTTTCCTCAAGATATTTCCCTTCACCGATGTCAATGATGTCCAAGATAAGCAGTTTAACAGATACAGTTTTTTTTTCACAAGGAAACCTAAAAATAAGCCTTCTCTGTGCATTTCTCTGTTTTTTTTTAAAACCTAATTTAACTTAGCATACATTTGTTTCTCCTCATTATATTTTCGCATAACATCATTTACGAATAACAGCTTACGCATATTTTTTCTAATCATAACAATGATTAAGCATAACGTTCTAAAGCATACATTTATTTACGCATAATGATATTTATAATTATGATATTGGCAAGAGCAAGTGCTTTTGCCCGGTTGCGAACCCACAATTTTAACCCCGTGTAGGAATGTCGTGATAGGCCAGTAGTAAAAATAATAACCTTCTAATAAAATTATAGACACAAATAAATAACTCATATTTGTACTTTTGCATGCTGTATCTATTCAATTGACCGAATATGTGAAACGTATAAATTATCTATGAGATCTGCATATGATACCATATTCGATGCAAGTTCGATGCAATAAATGATTACCATTAAAAAATCCGGAATAGCTTCGCCCTTTTTGAGCAAAATTTACACCAAGAACATGTTTTCTGGTAACCCTTTATATAATGTACAGACGCCAGTACATTATACTATCCCAAACTGTCTATTTTTCCCAATTGAACATATATACTTTTGTAATAATGTTGAAAAACTACCAAAGAAAGAATCATGGCAGGATTTGTACAAAAAAAAAATTAAGATGTTTAGAGAAGTTGAAATTCTAATTTTTATATTCTTACCTAAAGAGCATCTTCAGGCATTTACAATATTTTTAAAACTCCGTAAAAAAAAAAAGTGTATAGTTTAACGAAAAGCTCATTATTTCAAAGCGAAACGGCAGCCGTCGTTTCGCATTTCTAACACTCAAATTGCTTCGTTTTATGGAAAATAATATCATTTGAATGTTTTTTTTTCCTCACACTTGTCACATCACTAGTTTGTCAATTTGATAGATCCGTTAACGTCGCTTGTCACTTTCTTTTTTTTTTATAAACATGGGCAAAAAAATGGGCATCGAGATGAAAAAAAAAAGTGTTATTTTCATTTCTTAATATTTTAATTTGCTTAATATTTTAATATGGGTTTAAGAATATGCTAAGTACTTATATCAATCTATTCCTGGTAATGTATTCTTCACATTGGAAAACATTTTAAACCCTCTAAATTATTTAATTTTTTTCATAAAAATGAATGTATGTATCTCGCCATGATTCTTTGACAGATTGGGGTAGCTTGATGTGCTAGCCCCTGTACATTATTTACTATAGATAATGAGATAAAGTCTCTATTCAAAGCATAAAACATGTCTAACTCCATGTAACCTTAATTGAAAATGAATTACCTACTAGCTCACAAAACCTTTCAATATGGAGTCGTTATAGGCGTAGTAAAGCGAGCAGTAAACGAAAGCTTCCAATATCAATCATTCCTCCACGTGGGCCGTATTCAGCGTTGTAATACGCTGTAGTCACTTAATATATTTACAACCTTTTGTAGGGTTCCGTAGCCAAAAGGAGTGCAAACAAAACCCTATTACTAAAACTCCGTTGTCTATCTATCACAGGGTTGTGACAGACGGATGTCTCTCTCATGTCTGTATCTTGTCTTGTGACCTTTTGAACTGTAATAGGTTGAAACTTGAAATTTTCACAGCGAGTGTATACTCTATATGTATACTCTCTCTTCTTTTTATTTGCCTCTTCCCTTTATTTGGTTTTGGGGTCGGCTTCGAGAGTGTATTACTATGGCCGCAATAATCCATACTAGCATACTAATATTATAAATGCGAAAGTAACTCTGTCTGTTACGTTTTCCGGCTGAACCGATTTTAATTAAATTTGGTACGAAGATAGCTTAAATCCTAGGAACAGACACAGGCTACTGCATTTTTAGGTCGCGACTACGCCTACGACCAAGATTACCGATATTCACGCAGACGAAGTCGCGAACAACAGCTAGTAACAAATAAAATAAAGTTACAAATTAAAGGAATTTACCCTTTACAAGAAACGTGTTTTTTTTATGCAGTCTTTAATATTGTATTATTGTTGGTACATAACCCTAAGTGTGTCAATCCGACTGGCACTTAGCCGGCATTGTATGTGCTAGGCGGTAAATATATTAGCATTAGGTGTAGAATACTTTAACCTTTGTAGAGCGTTGTCTTTGTCACACATATTTATCTGAAAGTCTTATTCTGAAGCTCATTGCTCTAACAGGTGCTATTATACCTAAGATGTATGTTAAGAAAATCTAATAAATATTTACATAACACATTTGTTTTAATGACACATTATGCGAATATAAGAAAAGAAATAATTAAACAATCTAGAAATTATTAATCTCGATCAGAAGAACCGAAAATACCTAAGAATGTGCTTATATTAGTGTACTTATATTAATGTACATATATTTTTTACAGTCATTATTAATTCACCTCACAATGACATTTAATTTTTAAATATCTGAAACGCTTATACTTACTATAAAATTCCTAAGTCACAAATTAATACTAAACGAAAGTATTATTTACTTATCCCAAAAATCTATGATAAGTCAAATACGTAAACATAAAACAAATTAAGAACAAAAACCCTATTTTCATAATTTAATTTCGCCTACAAAATTAATTCAAACTCCCTAATATTCGAAAGACAAAAGTTCCAGCATCAGTATCACAGGCCGGGACAACAAAACGTTGTTCAATAAAAAAAGAAATAAACGTCAAATCGAACACAAACACAAAACACAATCATAAAAAAGTCAAATTAAGAATATCGTCCTATCTACACGTACTACATACAGAATAGTATAAAGAAGAAATAAAACAGTAAATAAAAAGAGGTGATAAGGAGGTTGGACTCACCGTGCGAAGGCTTCAAGCTCTCGCTGCGCACTGATAAGGGTCGCGCGCCCTGCCCCAGTGAACAGTGCATAGATTATGCGTGGACCAGCGAGGTCGGATTGTAGATCGACAATTGATTTTAGAGGTGTTATGGACGTATTGTATGGCTCTTAAAATATTAAAGGATGTCGATTTGACGGTAGGTAAGTTTATATGTCAATTTCTTTGTTAAAGCTACTACGTAAAGGCTATTCAGTTTTTTTATCTTAGCTTGAAGAAAAATATATTTTAGGTTTTGGTATATAATAAATAAATTATAGCAAACTTATATTATGTGTCTGCGTAACAAATGAAGCGTAGCAACTAGCAAATGTACATAGTAAGTTAGCGTAACAAACGATTGGCCAATCTTTGAATATCAAAGTCTTTGGGAACGGTTTACTTCGGTAGACGTTTTCCGACTGATTGGTTGGGAAAATGTGAAAATTAGATAGGTCAAGGTCGTAGCTGAGACACAGATCCGGTTTTCCTCTTCCCGGGTTTGTATTGGGGTCAAATAACAAAGTAATCACTTGGTTATTTGGCTCCAAACCCTAAAAGGTACAGTCATTTCTTTATTTGTTGTGTTCATAAAAACATTTTTAAATCTTTTGATTTAGGAGAGCGAACCAAGCTGTCATTCATTTAATACCATGATTATAATAATTTAATTTTTCGACACTGCGAATTATTTTTCCATAAAATGGTTTAAGTTTTTTGTTTAATGTTGAAAATAAAGGGTGAGTGCATACAGCATACCGAATGGCAGCTAGAGTAAATGTAGGTAATTTAAGCGCTCTGAAGTACCTACACAGTATAACAAATCTCTTAAATAAAATAATGTATGAATCTCTATCATCATCATCATATCAGCTTATTGCCGTCCACTGCTGAACGTAGGCCTCCCCCAGAGATAAAATAAAAAAATAATAAAATATCCAGTGGGAAATAAAGTACGGGTTGGTATAGTACGGGTTTGGTACCTATGGGCACAGTATAAATATATGATATGGGCTACACGGATGCTACGCCGTAGCCGATGCGATGCTTTTCACCGCTACGCGACGATGGTGTAGCTCGTAGTACCGCACGTAGTCCAACCGGTCTATTTCATCTGCCTACATTTACTACACCTAGTTCGCCTTTTCCCAAATATGTTGGGGTTGGCTTCCAGTCTAACCGGATCACAGAATACTTAATAGTACTACGTACAGAAGGGACACTCCCTTCCCCGCGCTATATCAGATACCGCACCTCACCCCGCACTTAGAGGTGCTAATCGCAGACTCTTTAGCCAGGGCGCTCAAAATCGTAAGAACTGCAGGTACTGCTGACACAAACACAATTTTGCGATTTATTTTGTTTTAAGTTTTATTTATTAGTTTTAATCTTGATGATTCATTTATTTTCCAAGTTTTCGTCGTTTTATAATAATACAATTAAAGCTTCCTTAATAATAAATAACATACCAACATTACCAGCTATTATTATTGCTCTCTCTCTTTATTGTCTTAGTTATGTACTTATGTCTCTTTCTTTTACGTTCTATTCATTCTTGGAATTGAAAAGTAGTACCCTACGCACTAACTTTGTCGCGTCGCCCCATTGCGTTGCCGCGTAATGGTGCGGGGCGATCGTGAATTCCAAATTTTGTAATTAGGTACCTTAATTTACCATTATTGATGAATAAATAAACCTCTTCACAATTAAGATATTATAATATTACTTTTATGTCATTACAAGTCCGAATATTCAAAATCAAATAAAAAAAAAAAAAAAAATATAAAAAAAAAAAAAAAAAGAAATAAAATAAATAATTGAACGCTCGGACAAGATCACTTCATAATAATGCTCGAAACGTTCGAGTAGTGCCGTCGTCGTTCGGTTCGCCCGACGCAAAGCGCTGCACTTTTCGCGCCATTTTGTACGCTAGCACGACATCCAACTGATTCAACCCTACTAAAATTCACGCACACATTTGCACGTGTACAGACGTCATTTGGTTTTGTAGTAGTAATAGGTAATTATTTTGCAAGTTTTGTATGAAGTGTCCGAGGTGTGACCGTATGTAGCTGAATACCAGTGTTTTACATGGAGCGACTGCCTATCTGACCTCGACAACCCAGTTACTCCACGGTACCCCTTGGTATGACTGGTTGTCAGACTTTCTGACAACTTCCCATATCCCACGAAAATATGAATGTGAGTGACAAAATATAGGTAAGTACATTATACCTCCACCCCTCAAAAAAAGTTTGTGACTACTAGCATACGCTGATATAATTTTTTAAATTGAATATGTGTGTTTTGTTTAAATAGAAATACCCTGTTTGAAATCTAAACTAATATTATATAAATTCATTTATTTCATATTATAAAGCTAAAGACTTTGTTTATTTGTTTGTTTGTTTGGTTGAACGCGCTAATCTCAGGATCTACTGGTCCGAATTGAATAATTATTTTTGTGTTGGATAGTCCATTTATCGAGGAAGGCTATAGGCCCATGCGAAGCTGGGTCGGGTCGCTAGTTAAAAAATAAAACTACTGTTTATTTATTCAAAAAAATTGAGCAATTAATCATAATGTAATTGAAACGGAAGATAGAAAGAAAAAGACTGTTTAACCAAACTTAAACAACAGTTTATTAATAGAAGGTTTATATTCAATATAATAACTCCTCCCCTGGCTCGAACACATGCTGAAAATCAAGTTATCCAGCATTTCTTGGGGGCCTGTCCCATTCTTGAATAGCGGCTTCCCTGAGCTCTGGCACTGTCTGGGGACGTGGCTGACGGTTTCAAACAGCTCACTTAAGAGCATTCCACGCGCGCTTTATTGGGTTTAAGTCAGGCGAGCCGGCAGGCCAGTCTAACCTTGTGATGTCGTATTCTCGGAGAGCAGCATTGACTCGTTGAGCTCGATGGGCGGGCGCATTATCATCGACCAGTACAAATTGGTGCCCATGGTTTACTCGGAATGGTCTGACAATTCCATCAATAGCAACTGCTCTATACATCTCTGTTGTCATGAAGCCTCGATACGGGATCAAAGGCGTTCTAGCTCCAATCATAATACCACCCCAAAAGGACACCGATTTCCCGCTTTGCTGAACTGTTCCAGTGGCAGTTCTTTGCCTTTCACGGTCTCCTGGTCTCCTCTAGACACGGACACGTCGGTTATCTGGATGAGTACTGATTCGCGATTCGTCACCGAAGAGACAGTTTTGCCAAATGTTTTCTTCTTCATTTTGCCGAAGATAGCCCACTGCAATCTCCGCGTTGACGTTGCCGGGAATTCAGAGGAGCTCGCCAAGACCTTCGTGCTCGTAATCCAGCCTGGGGCCAGCAATTCCGAATGGTCTGAGTCCTAACTTCAAGCCCAGAGGCGGCCCGAACTTCTGCTTTTATTTTAGAAGCGTTGATTGTTGGGTCACGGGGTGCCAGCAATCTAATATAGCGCTTTTCGGCAGCAGTCAAAACAGTTACGATCACTGCGGGGACAGTCAGCTAATTTATACCCATCCCGTGGTACTTCTGCAACGTGATCACGACACAGGATTGGGATAAAGCAATTCTGCGTGCTATTTCTCTCGTGGTGTATCCTTCTTCCCTCAAAGTTACTATTCTTGTTCGTAAAACTTCTGGTAATCCTCTTGGCATTTTTTCAATCACATCTTTCCGCGAAAAGTATTTTAAATCCGTTAAAATTGACTAAATCAGGTTTGTGAATGAGCGTAAGCTCAAGCAGCGTAAGCCAAAGAGTATATAATCACTTAGGACTGAAAGCCTTTTTATATAGAAAAACAATTGAACAGTTGTAAATCAGTTGTCATCAGTATTGTAAATCTATATTTTTAAATAATGAATCTAAAAAGAAGAAGAAATCATAATATAATCTACCGTATCAAAAAAGATTTCGACTTTTCGAAGCGATCGCAAAGTTTTATTCATGTGTGTACTTTTAATTAATTTTTTTTGGCCTGATTTAAATAAGTAAAAATAATGGTCTTTGACTGACGAAATATGTGCGCATTATCGAGATCTAAAATTGTGTCAAAATTTCAACGTTGCTTAGATCATAGGGTTCCGATTTTTTCCTTTTTAAGATACTGGGACCCTGAAATTGTGTTAAGTAGGTAATAAAAATAATGGAATGCCTCTTGAATTTAGGATATTAGCATAATGGTTGGCACAGTATTCCAAGCATCTACGTGGAGGTATTTAGGTACACATCATACCTATATACCTAAGGGCCTAACTCAAAGACAAAATTTCACACATAAGGGTCACAAAGAGCACAGACAGAACAGTAAATTAATGATAAACTATAATGACTCAGAAATAGAGTAAAAAATTACGTAATTTCGTAAACTAGCGACCCGCCCCGGCTTCGCAACGGGTGCAATGTAACTACCTAGATCAAACTGTACGTTTAAACCATCCTTTTGAGTCACTCTATACTATAGAGTATGTTAATTAACCGTTAATACTACATCGTCCCATAAAATAAGACTTTATATAATAAAAGATTTTATTTTTCAAATTCCACACAAAATCGGATACTTACAAGTAAAAGAAACTTTGTACATATTTGTTTTTTTTTTTTTTTATGCTGATATCTTTTTGTAAATGTATTAATGATGTAAGGAAGCCCGCGAAATTAAAATTTTCTTACGTTTTTTGCAACTAACAACTCAGTATCAGGTTGTACAGTAATATTTTTTTTTTATAATCAAAATCATCAACAGAGTATGACTCTCCAAGTTAGAAAAGCTCGTAAACGTCATATTTTCATGAAATAGGCACATTTATGAGCTTCTCTAACTTGGAGAGTTATGTTGATGATTATAGTTATTATAATTCTGTTAATGCATTTGTTACTGTCGCAATTTTTTTTTATTATTACAATACAACGTGCTGTAGAACTTTGCTACTCTCTTTGCGTTGACCTTAAGGTACGTACCTATCGCCAGGTAAGCAGTAAGTACCTATATTATGTACCTAGGTACGAGGTACCTGATAATGTAGGTAGGTGCCTTAGGTCTCGTTTACGGAGACGCGTGTTGCGTGGCGTCTCGCGCCATCACAAAAATCGCTTCTCCGTAAACGCTCCCATACAAAACTATATGTTTGAAATTAGTGTGGACCGCGTCTGCTTAGGCTCATGGAATTTAAAAAGAAAACTACTGGAATACTTACTACTTATCTATGGTAACTTTAGCATTTATGATAAGATTTTATTTTTAATTGCGTAAGCCCTAATTGCTTTGCCCCTTGTTTGCCTTTACCCTTCTGGACTAAGACCTCCTTCAAATACAAGATATTTTTTCGCATTAAGCGTTTGTCCAACTTAGGAGTGTTCATAAGGAGATATCTAAATAAATGATTCTCAAACCTTTCTGTCTGGATTTTAGGTTCAGCTCGGTGATAAGATAAGTGTTATTAGTGTTACTCGGTGTAGGTTTAATACGCCACTTCTGCCGACTAAAACCACATGGTACTTAGCCGATATTCTTTTGTAGACAGACCTCTAAGATATTAGGGATACTTGAATCATTCTCCACCACTAACATCCTATAACCCGAAAACTCACTATATTATGCAATCTATTGCTAATTTTTGCTAATTGCTATTTGCTATTTGCTAATTCTTTTAATTCGCTACCGTAGGTATACTGGTATAACGAATAGGTACACCTCAAACCGAAAGACATGCCTCCAGTTTCTCAAAATAAAAATTAATATGGCAAATTGTCAGCGCGCGTTACCAACTTATCTGCGAAATGTCAGTTTTTGGAAGGCCTACGAGTACTACGTACTTGCAGGACACAATTCGGTGTGCCATTGCGATTTACGGCAGGCCGCATTTCAATTTTTATATGAAACCTCATGAAATCATCGCACTGACTTGCGGTCAGCCGCCACCAATATAATGAGAAGGAAATGCTTGTAATTGACGACATGCGGCGGACTGCAATAGATTCGAGACGATACGGTTTGCCAGAATACCTACGGCGTGACCGTTGTAGGTCTAATACTTTAGGTACTTTGCAAAACACATATTTAAGGAAGTCATTTGTTGGAACATTCAAGTTTGTTGACGAACAGCGCCACCACTCATTTCACAAATAACTTGGTTGGACTGTTAGTTGCTCTGATTGGTTGACTGCAATATCAACACCATTCACTGCAGCTTACGCGTGCTTTAAAATAATATTTAATGTCACATTATTTTTCATGCAAGGATCCGGGGCTTATTTTTAACCGATTTCAAAAATAGTAGGAGGTTCTCAATTCGACACGAATTTTTTTACGTTTTACCACGCATAACTTTTTACAGTATAGTCCCATTTTGAGCCTATTCTTTTTTAATGGATAGAGTGTAGGTACCAAAGTGGAATATACATATTGTCATGAAATTTATATAGTGGGGGTGTAAAATTAAGGGATGAGTACATTTGTTTTATTGATGTTACCGTTTCTTAATTAATTTGGGTGACAAGAAGTAAGTACCTACTCAAAAGCGAAAAAAAACATTCAACACACACGCCGGCTGCGAAATTAAAGTTATTTTTTACTATTGAGATTTTGAAGGCGGTTGTCTTTTTTGAAAAAAAATACAAATAAATACAAATAATTTATTATCTTTCACAAGTTATGTACTACATCTAGTGACCTTTTAGATAAAAATTGCCTGTGTTAGGACACTTCGCTCTTCCAAAGCTTAAAGTTACGTGGTCCTACCAACAATTTTGAATCTTAATTTAAACAAAAAGAAAAATAGCCAAATCGTAACGAAGTCAAAACTGTACATTTAATATTTTTGAAAAAAAGTGATTGCTGCGAGGTTGGTGAACGATTCTGATGCCGAAAATATAGTTTTTAGATTTTTTGTCTGTTTGTTTGTTGAAGTATCACACCAATACTACCGGATAGATTCTGTTCAAATTTTGTATCAATATTCCACATAGGTCTAATTAGTATATAGGCTATAAATTATCACGCTATTTGCTTTGGGGGATGAGCAATGTTGCATTATGTTAGTAATTTTTTTACAGAACACGCAACACTTTACACGGACTACAACGATTATTAAAAGACTATAGAAAATGGCGGAATATTGTAGGTAGCTGAGTATTGTAGTGTGAGTATCACGCAAATACTGCCGGATAGATTTTGTTCAAATTTTAAAACAAAATTCCACATAGGTCTAATTAGTCCATATAGGCTATAAATTATCACACTATTTCCTTTGGGGGATGAGCAATGTTGCATTATGTTCGGTTCGACTGCCGTGTTATAAATAATAATTAATAATTTATCTATATTTACATAAACAAACTACTGCGGAAGGTGGGTATCAAGCTGAGATCAACGTGCATGGACAGTCGGTCCAAATCGACAACAGATGAGTTGTACTACCATTTTTGCCCGTTCTCTCAAGAACCTTTCAAACGCTGTAACAATTCTGATAGTTTAAGAGAAATAAAAGGCTATGCAGAATTGTACGTATTGAATTTAATAGCTCTCACACGAAAGTTTAAATGTGATGAGTATCAAAAACAATTGTAAGTATAAAAGTTAACACTGACCTAAACGCACTAAGGTTAGGCAGTATCCAGGAGGATTATGATCCCCAGCCTGGCCGGCGTACAGGATCAGCCGAAGAGAAGTCTGACGCGATCAGCTCGGGGACGGAGGCCCCCCCAGGCGGTCAGTAGGACCAGCCCTGGGCAGCAAGAGGCACGTGACAGCTCGACTTAGCCTCTAAACCGACTCTCGGTTGCAGACTGGTAGACTTCAGTAAGTAGACTGGTAGTCTTCAGTAACGTACGCATATGGGTAATCAGAGTGTTACCCCAGCGACTCCGAGATCTAGACTGCAGCAACGTAAGCGTAGGAACAATCAGCGTGTCCAACAAACGGCTCCAAGAACTAGACTGCAGCAACGTAAGCGTATCAGCAATCCACGTGTTTACCAAACGGCTATAAAATCCAGACTGACCCATTTGACAGGTTCCTTTTCTGACCGCTCTTCCAAAATTCATAAAAAATCCAATTATGAATCTTCTTTCTAGAACGGTCAAATCGTTTTTTATATAGCAACGGCCAGACTCAATAATTGTCGAATGCCATTTATTTTTATTTAATAATAGTGCGAATTAGATCCAAAGGAACACACGATAATACAGCGGGTGTTCAGCCGTTTACTATCTAACACAGACAAACAAGCTTACAAGATATACATCATGGAGGTTTTACATTAGTAGCCGAAAACTTATTTTAGAAGAAATGTTTGCGGTCGTCAATTTGACGACTGTCACTGACAGACATGTCAAAGCAAAACATTATTTATTTTTCAGGTTTGTAAATATTAATTTGATCCAGGAATAAATTACAAAGGATGACGACAGGAACAGCATAAAAAAGCGTAAGTAGAATTGCCGGGAATTCAGAGGAGCTCGCCAAGACCTTCGTGCTCGTAATCCAGCCTGGGGCCAGCAATTCCGAATGGTCTGAGTCCTAACTTCAAGCCCAGAGGCGGCCCGAACTTCTGCTTTTATTTTAGAAGCGTTGATTGTTGGGTCACGGGGTGCCAGCAATCTAATATAGCGCTTTTCGGCAGCAGTCAAAACAGTTACGATCACTGCGGGGACAGTCAGCTAATTTATACCCATCCCGTGGTACTTCTGCAACGTGATCACGACACAGGATTGGGATAAAGCAATTCTGCGTGCTATTTCTCTCGTGGTGTATCCTTCTTCCCTCAAAGTTACTATTCTTGTTCGTAAAACTTCTGGTAATCCTCTTGGCATTTTTTCAATCACATCTTTCCGCGAAAAGTATTTTAAATCCGTTAAAATTGACTAAATCAGGTTTGTGAATGAGCGTAAGCTCAAGCAGCGTAAGCCAAAGAGTATATAATCACTTAGGACTGAAAGCCTTTTTATATAGAAAAACAATTGAACAGTTGTAAATCAGTTGTCATCAGTATTGTAAATCTATATTTTTAAATAATGAATCTAAAAAGAAGAAGAAATCATAATATAATCTACCGTATCAAAAAAGATTTCGACTTTTCGAAGCGATCGCAAAGTTTTATTCATGTGTGTACTTTTAATTAATTTTTTTTGGCCTGATTTAAATAAGTAAAAATAATGGTCTTTGACTGACGAAATATGTGCGCATTATCGAGATCTAAAATTGTGTCAAAATTTCAACGTTGCTTAGATCATAGGGTTCCGATTTTTTCCTTTTTAAGATACTGGGACCCTGAAATTGTGTTAAGTAGGTAATAAAAATAATGGAATGCCTCTTGAATTTAGGATATTAGCATAATGGTTGGCACAGTATTCCAAGCATCTACGTGGAGGTATTTAGGTACACATCATACCTATATACCTAAGGGCCTAACTCAAAGACAAAATTTCACACATAAGGGTCACAAAGAGCACAGACAGAACAGTAAATTAATGATAAACTATAATGACTCAGAAATAGAGTAAAAAATTACGTAATTTCGTAAACTAGCGACCCGCCCCGGCTTCGCAACGGGTGCAATGTAACTACCTAGATCAAACTGTACGTTTAAACCATCCTTTTGAGTCACTCTATACTATAGAGTATGTTAATTAACCGTTAATACTACATCGTCCCATAAAATAAGACTTTATATAATAAAAGATTTTATTTTTCAAATTCCACACAAAATCGGATACTTACAAGTAAAAGAAACTTTGTACATATTTGTTTTTTTTTTTTTTTATGCTGATATCTTTTTGTAAATGTATTAATGATGTAAGGAAGCCCGCGAAATTAAAATTTTCTTACGTTTTTTGCAACTAACAACTCAGTATCAGGTTGTACAGTAATATTTTTTTTTTATAATCAAAATCATCAACAGAGTATGACTCTCCAAGTTAGAAAAGCTCGTAAACGTCATATTTTCATGAAATAGGCACATTTATGAGCTTCTCTAACTTGGAGAGTTATGTTGATGATTATAGTTATTATAATTCTGTTAATGCATTTGTTACTGTCGCAATTTTTTTTTATTATTACAATACAACGTGCTGTAGAACTTTGCTACTCTCTTTGCGTTGACCTTAAGGTACGTACCTATCGCCAGGTAAGCAGTAAGTACCTATATTATGTACCTAGGTACGAGGTACCTGATAATGTAGGTAGGTGCCTTAGGTCTCGTTTACGGAGACGCGTGTTGCGTGGCGTCTCGCGCCATCACAAAAATCGCTTCTCCGTAAACGCTCCCATACAAAACTATATGTTTGAAATTAGTGTGGACCGCGTCTGCTTAGGCTCATGGAATTTAAAAAGAAAACTACTGGAATACTTACTACTTATCTATGGTAACTTTAGCATTTATGATAAGATTTTATTTTTAATTGCGTAAGCCCTAATTGCTTTGCCCCTTGTTTGCCTTTACCCTTCTGGACTAAGACCTCCTTCAAATACAAGATATTTTTTCGCATTAAGCGTTTGTCCAACTTAGGAGTGTTCATAAGGAGATATCTAAATAAATGATTCTCAAACCTTTCTGTCTGGATTTTAGGTTCAGCTCGGTGATAAGATAAGTGTTATTAGTGTTACTCGGTGTAGGTTTAATACGCCACTTCTGCCGACTAAAACCACATGGTACTTAGCCGATATTCTTTTGTAGACAGACCTCTAAGATATTAGGGATACTTGAATCATTCTCCACCACTAACATCCTATAACCCGAAAACTCACTATATTATGCAATCTATTGCTAATTTTTGCTAATTGCTATTTGCTATTTGCTAATTCTTTTAATTCGCTACCGTAGGTATACTGGTATAACGAATAGGTACACCTCAAACCGAAAGACATGCCTCCAGTTTCTCAAAATAAAAATTAATATGGCAAATTGTCAGCGCGCGTTACCAACTTATCTGCGAAATGTCAGTTTTTGGAAGGCCTACGAGTACTACGTACTTGCAGGACACAATTCGGTGTGCCATTGCGATTTACGGCAGGCCGCATTTCAATTTTTATATGAAACCTCATGAAATCATCGCACTGACTTGCGGTCAGCCGCCACCAATATAATGAGAAGGAAATGCTTGTAATTGACGACATGCGGCGGACTGCAATAGATTCGAGACGATACGGTTTGCCAGAATACCTACGGCGTGACCGTTGTAGGTCTAATACTTTAGGTACTTTGCAAAACACATATTTAAGGAAGTCATTTGTTGGAACATTCAAGTTTGTTGACGAACAGCGCCACCACTCATTTCACAAATAACTTGGTTGGACTGTTAGTTGCTCTGATTGGTTGACTGCAATATCAACACCATTCACTGCAGCTTACGCGTGCTTTAAAATAATATTTAATGTCACATTATTTTTCATGCAAGGATCCGGGGCTTATTTTTAACCGATTTCAAAAATAGTAGGAGGTTCTCAATTCGACACGAATTTTTTTACGTTTTACCACGCATAACTTTTTACAGTATAGTCCCATTTTGAGCCTATTCTTTTTTAATGGATAGAGTGTAGGTACCAAAGTGGAATATACATATTGTCATGAAATTTATATAGTGGGGGTGTAAAATTAAGGGATGAGTACATTTGTTTTATTGATGTTACCGTTTCTTAATTAATTTGGGTGACAAGAAGTAAGTACCTACTCAAAAGCGAAAAAAAACATTCAACACACACGCCGGCTGCGAAATTAAAGTTATTTTTTACTATTGAGATTTTGAAGGCGGTTGTCTTTTTTGAAAAAAAATACAAATAAATACAAATAATTTATTATCTTTCACAAGTTATGTACTACATCTAGTGACCTTTTAGATAAAAATTGCCTGTGTTAGGACACTTCGCTCTTCCAAAGCTTAAAGTTACGTGGTCCTACCAACAATTTTGAATCTTAATTTAAACAAAAAGAAAAATAGCCAAATCGTAACGAAGTCAAAACTGTACATTTAATATTTTTGAAAAAAAGTGATTGCTGCGAGGTTGGTGAACGATTCTGATGCCGAAAATATAGTTTTTAGATTTTTTGTCTGTTTGTTTGTTGAAGTATCACACCAATACTACCGGATAGATTCTGTTCAAATTTTGTATCAATATTCCACATAGGTCTAATTAGTATATAGGCTATAAATTATCACGCTATTTGCTTTGGGGGATGAGCAATGTTGCATTATGTTAGTAATTTTTTTACAGAACACGCAACACTTTACACGGACTACAACGATTATTAAAAGACTATAGAAAATGGCGGAATATTGTAGGTAGCTGCAAATTTAACATTTAAAATTATTATCATCACGCTATTACCTTCAAGGAGCTAAGCAGTCAATCATGCCAAACTAGAACAGCTATTTTAAAACAATTGTTATCGAAGTTAATGGCCTATCTGTTCAACAGCCGTGTTATAAACCACTGAATGTAAGTTAGATTCCCTACGACAGCTTTGCTTTTTGTGTTTTTTTCAAATTCATTTTTAAAAGCATGAAGTTTCCCTAATAATTATAAAAGGTAGGTTTGCATACCTTTAGCTTAATGTTGATTTGCTTAATTAATTTTCCTTTTTTTAAAATATTAATGCAAAATATATATATATATCTTCTTATAATAAAATCATAGCGAAGTCAAAACTGTACATTGAATATTTTTGAAAAAAAAGTGATTGCTGCGTGGTCGGGGAACGATTCTGATGCCGAAAATATAGTTTTTAGAATGTTTCTCTGTTTGTTAGTGTGAGTATCACGCAAATACTGCCGGATAGATTTTGTTCAAATTTTAAAACAAAATTCCACATAGGTCTAATTAGTCCATATAGGCTATAAATTATCACACTATTTCCTTTGGGGGATGAGCAATGTTGCATTATGTTCGGTTCGACTGCCGTGTTATAAATAATAATTAATAATTTATCTATATTTACATAAACAAACTACTGCGGAAGGTGGGTATCAAGCTGAGATCAACGTGCATGGACAGTCGGTCCAAATCGACAACAGATGAGTTGTACTACCATTTTTGCCCGTTCTCTCAAGAACCTTTCAAACGCTGTAACAATTCTGATAGTTTAAGAGAAATAAAAGGCTATGCAGAATTGTACGTATTGAATTTAATAGCTCTCACACGAAAGTTTAAATGTGATGAGTATCAAAAACAATTGTAAGTATAAAAGTTAACACTGACCTAAACGCACTAAGGTTAGGCAGTATCCAGGAGGATTATGATCCCCAGCCTGGCCGGCGTACAGGATCAGCCGAAGAGAAGTCTGACGCGATCAGCTCGGGGACGGAGGCCCCCCCAGGCGGTCAGTAGGACCAGCCCTGGGCAGCAAGAGGCACGTGACAGCTCGACTTAGCCTCTAAACCGACTCTCGGTTGCAGACTGGTAGACTTCAGTAAGTAGACTGGTAGTCTTCAGTAACGTACGCATATGGGTAATCAGAGTGTTACCCCAGCGACTCCGAGATCTAGACTGCAGCAACGTAAGCGTAGGAACAATCAGCGTGTCCAACAAACGGCTCCAAGAACTAGACTGCAGCAACGTAAGCGTATCAGCAATCCACGTGTTTACCAAACGGCTATAAAATCCAGACTGACCCATTTGACAGGTTCCTTTTCTGACCGCTCTTCCAAAATTCATAAAAAATCCAATTATGAATCTTCTTTCTAGAACGGTCAAATCGTTTTTTATATAGCAACGGCCAGACTCAATAATTGTCGAATGCCATTTATTTTTATTTAATAATAGTGCGAATTAGATCCAAAGGAACACACGATAATACAGCGGGTGTTCAGCCGTTTACTATCTAACACAGACAAACAAGCTTACAAGATATACATCATGGAGGTTTTACATTAGTAGCCGAAAACTTATTTTAGAAGAAATGTTTGCGGTCGTCAATTTGACGACTGTCACTGACAGACATGTCAAAGCAAAACATTATTTATTTTTCAGGTTTGTAAATATTAATTTGATCCAGGAATAAATTACAAAGGATGACGACAGGAACAGCATAAAAAAGCGTAAGTAGATAAACACATTCTATTCATAAGATTCCAAGCTACAAATAACAAACAAATATTATAACATGTAGACATAACGTGCGATGGATGATTTTATGCTATGAAAAGTAAATATAGTTTTGAGTTGAACCGAAACACTATATTATCCCCAACGACCCGAGAAAAATTTTTGGTCTAGAACAAAAATTTTGAGAAGGTTAGATATTTCAGCATTCACAAACTTTCATACCTCATACAAACACACCGACATCTTACGAAATTAAGGTCAAATGAGATTCACATTCAATGATCATCACGCAAACCTAAAGATTCATTAACAATAGGGCTTATTTTTGGAGTTGTAATCCGCTCGCGTTTAAAACCCATAGTTAATATAAAGATTTATATCAAGGGCTAGGCCTTGATCGATTATAATAAGGGCTTAATTGAAGACGAGTTATTAACCGCTCGTGAAGATACCTATGGCTTTCAGAGTGAAGCCATAGATATGGGGAAAAAGATCAAGGGGATAGCCCTTAAATAATATTAATACAGGCTTATTTAAGGCGAGTTATTAGCCGCTCGTAAAGATACACCTATGGCTATAAGAGTACAGCCATAGATATAATAGAAGATCCATCAACCTTAATAGTTGACGGTGACTAATTAGTCAGAAATCCATCAACATGCAGACGTTGATGGTGCTAATTAGTCAAAAACTAACAAAGAGTTAGTAAATAAGAAGGTTAGGTAACGTTGTACCCAACAATACTTCTTAAGTTCTTAAAAAAAAGAGATTAAAATAATCTTATTGGTTTCAGAACCGATGAATGAAGAAAATAAATATCTATAGAGGTTTTATTAGGTCAAGATTAAAAACTCTATAGTAAGAAGAAGGAAGCGATAGACATGAGTAATGAATAAAACCATTTATAAGAAAAGGTAATATATGTCAATATAAAAGTCAAAAGAAAAGAAAATAAAAATAGTCATAGAATTCCAGAGAGTGTCATGAAGTGACACTTGAAAAATATAAGTGAGGAAAAATAATATTTAAGAAGCAAGAAGCAAAAACTGAGAAAGTAACTAAGTTATAAAGATTGGAAAAATAAGATTTAAGAAGTAAGAAGCAAAAGCTGAGAGAGTAAAAGAGGCTCAGAGTAACTAGCCTCCAAAAGTTCAAAGGCGACTAGCCTCAAAAAGGTTAGAGTGACTAGCCTCTAAAGGGTCAGAGTGGCCTCAGGAGGGTCAAGGTGACTAGCCTTAAGAGGGTCAGAGTAACTAGCCTTAAGAGGTCAGGCGAGGGTAAATAAGATTCAGAGAATAAGAGAGCGACAACCCTCTGAGAGGTAAATGAGGGTAAATAAGGTTCAAGAGGATAAGGGAGTAACAACCCTCTGAGAGGTAAATGAGGTTAAATAAGATTCAAGAGGATAAGGGAGTAACAACCCTCTGAGAGGTAAATGAGAGTAAATAAGATTCAAGAGGATAAGAGAGCGACAACCCTCTGGGAGGGTACATGAATGACTAAGCCCTTTCGAGAGAGGGTCAAGCATGACTAGCCTCTACGAGAGAGGGCCGAGCATGACTAGCCTCTTCAAAAGAGGGCCATACTTGACTAGCCTCTTCAAGAGAGGGTCAATGTGACTAGCCTCCTCAAGAGAGTCAAGCAAGTAATACACCTCACCTAGAGGTTCAAATAGTGATACGCGCGTAAGAGTAAAACGAGTAATTAAATGTGACCGACCTCCGGGGGAATTAAACGAAATACTCCTCACCGAGAGGTTTAAGCCGAGAGTGAAATGTTTTAAAATCGAGCCCACGACATTGAGCCTATTCAATAAAAGAAAACATTTATAAAGTAAAGTAAATGAAAGACAGTATTTGTTATTTTATTTATTGTTGTTAGCATCTGTATAGTTTATCATCGTATAGGTATGTACAAACAACTACAGAATATTGTCCTGCAGCTATCGTGAAAGTGTCTCAGTCCCCAACTCAGTAGTGACCACTACGTGGTTTTAAAAACACACCCAAGCGAAGACTGAGTGCGGTTACCATAGGGTAAGCGCTGTGGTGTGCACGTGTGAGGGGTGCAGCGTAATGTGGTAAAGTATAGAGTAAAAGTATAGGTGAGAACGACTATAGGGTATTTTCCTAATAGTCGTGTACAGTAAACCAGACCCCAACTTGTAAGTAACCAACGAGTGATTTAAAACTCACAAGCGCAGAATGGGTGCCAATTGCCAGAAGCAAGAGGATTGTGTGTGGGGATGTAGTGTAAGTTTTTGTACAGTATGTAAGTATGTTCAGTACGACGAAGCGGGCTGAGGAGAAAATATTAGTATTTTACACACACACACAAACAAACAAAAGAATCTAAGCCAAATTAAAATGTCGAAATAAAGAGTACTACTAGACTAGTAAGATTAGAATTTTGAAGAGTATTTTACACACATAAGAATCTAAGCCAAATTAAGATGTCGAAATAGAGAGTACTAATAAACTAGTAAGATTAGAATTTTGAAGAGTATTTTACCCACATAAGAATCTAAGCCAAATTAAAATGTCGAAATAAAGAGTACTAATAAACTAGTAAGATTAGAATTTTGAAGAGTATTTTACACACATAAGAATCTAAGCCAAATTAAGATGTCGAAATAAAGAGTACTAATAGACTAGTAAGATTAGAATTTTGAAGAATATTTTACACACATAAGAATCTAAGCCAAATTAAGATGTCGAAATAGAGAGTACTAATAAACTAGTAAGATTAGAATTTTGAAGAAAATGAGAGAGCTAGCTTTGATTTCACGATTGGGCGCCAAATGTAACAATTCTGATAGTTTAAGAGAAATAAAAGGCTATGCAGAATTGTACGTATTGAATTTAATAGCTCTCACACGAAAGTTAAAATGTGATGAGTATCAAAAACAATTGTAAGTATAAAAGTTAACACTGACCTAAACGCACTAAGGTTAGGCAGTATCCAGGAGGATTATGATCCCCAGCCTGGCCGGCGTACAGGATCAGCCGAAGAGAAGTCTGACGCGATCAGCTCGGGGACGGAGGCCCCCCCAGGCGGTCAGTAGGACCAGCCCTGGGCAGCAAGAGGCACGTGACAGCTCGACTTAGCCTCTAAACCGACTCTCGGTTGCAGACTGGTAGACTTCAGTAAGTAGACTGGTAGTCTTCAGTAACGTACGCATATGGGTAATCAGAGTGTTACCCCAGCGACTCCGAGATCTAGACTGCAGCAACGTAAGCGTAGGAACAATCAGCGTGTCCAACAAACGGCTCCAAGAACTAGACTGCAGCAACGTAAGCGTATCAGCAATCCACGTGTTTACCAAACGGCTACGAAATCCAGACTGACCCATTTGACAGGTTCCTTTTCTGACCGCTCTTCCAAAATTCATAAAAAATCCAATTATGAATCTTCTTTCTAGAACGGTCAAATCGTTTTTTATATAGCAACGGCCAGACTCAATAATTGTCGAATGCCATTTATTTTTATTTAATAATAGTGCGAATTAGATCCAAAGGAACACACGATAATACAGCGGGTGTTCAGCCGTTTACTATCTAACACAGACAAACAAGCTTACAAGATATACATCATGGAGGTTTTACATTAGTAGCCGAAAACTTATTTTAGAAGAAATGTTTGCGGTCGTCAATTTGACGACTGTCACTGACAGACATGTCAAAGCAAAACATTATTTATTTTTCAGGTTTGTAAATATTAATTTGATCCAGGAATAAATTACAAAGGATGACGACAGGAACAGCATAAAAAAGCGTAAGTAGATAAACACATTCTATTCATAAGATTCCAAGCTACAAATAACAAACAAATATTATAACATGTAGACATAACGTGCGATGGATGATTTTATGCTATGAAAAGTAAATATAGTTTTGAGTTGAACCGAAACACTATAACGCACATAAATGTTGAGTCGTGCACCAGCATCGAGTCGAGTACATACATTTGCAAATACGTGAATAAGGGCAGAGACCAGGCAACATTCGCTTTGCAGAGTACTGACCGCGACGAAGTGACCAAGTACCAGTCTGGTCGCTATATCAGCACTTCAGAAGCAGTTTGGCAGATGCTGGCCTTCTCTATACATGATCGGAATCCAACAGTCATGCATTTGGACGTCCATTTAGAGAACGGCCAGCGCATTTATATTGATTCTTTAAATCTTGCAGACCGGTTAGAGAATCCGCGACAAACTATCCTCTTGGCATTTCTAAAACTCTGTGAAGTGGATTCATTTGCAAAGTCGCTGACATATGACGAGGTGGCCATACGTATGAGAAGCAAAGAAGTGTATTTAATCGCCGTCGACGTGGACGTACTGTGGAAGGATTTCCGGGAGGTCTTTTGGGACACCGCACTGGGGAGGGTTTACACTGTGCATCCCAACAATGCGGAGTGTTATTATTTGAGGTTACTTCTTCACATAGTACGGGGCCCAACGTCGTTTGCGTTTCTGAGGACAGTTGATGACGTAGAGTATCCCACATTTCGCGCAACCTGCGTAGCACGTCACCTTCTTGATGGTGACCAACACTGTGATGATACTCTGGCGGAGGCCAACGTTAGCGACAGTCCCAGTCGTTTGAGACATTTGTTTGCCGTCATTTTAGTTGTTTGTGGAATTGCAAACCCGTTACTTTTGTGGGAAAAATATCAGTATCATCTGTCGGAAGATTTTTTCAAGTTTTGAGATCAAATGCTGAGGGTTATATTCAACACAATGATGAACGTATTATAAGTAATTGTCTTAATTCGATTCAAGACGTGGTCCTTTCGATCGGCGGCAATCCACTGGTCGAGTATGGATTACCGGCTCCTCAATCACTGTTACATCAAAGTCGTGGAAATCGAGAATACGCCGCCGAAACCAATTACGATTCAAGTGTTATGAGTACCATCGTAAATAACCACTTCTCCATGTTCACCTCAGAGCAATTGCACAATTTTTAACACCGTACTCCAAAGCGTTGTACTCAGCCAGGGTGAAATGTTTTTTTTTGGATGCTCCGGGTGGAACAGGAAAAAACATTCATTACCGTTGGTATGGAATCCTTGCAGAGGTCAGGAGGCAAGGTAAAATTGCAATTGCAGTAGCATCTTCCGCAATTGTTGCTACACTGCTTCCTGGTGGCAAAACGGCGCACGCCATGTTTAAAATTCCCATCAATTTAGAGAACAATGAAACGCCTGTTTGTGGGGTATCACGCAACAGTGACAAGGGACACGTGCTCAGGGATTGCTCTTTGATTGTATGGGATGAATGTACAATGGCTAATAGGAAAGCAGTGGAGGCTGTACAGAACTCTGCAAGACATTCGCAGAAACCAACATATGATGGGTAGGGTCACAGTTCTATTTAGTGGCGATTTCCGGCAGATCCTACCTGTGGTGGCGCGAGTAACTAGGGCTGACGAGGTAAATGCATCGTTAAAACGATCATTTCTATGGTCACGAATACATAATTTGCACTTGACCACCAATATGCGCGCTTAGCTTGGCTGAAATTCACGTGCTCAAGAATTCTCTGACGTTCTTAAAAAAGAGGGCAGGTGGACCTACCAGAGGCTCTTGGTAGAGTCCTATCCTATCATAGACATCGGTCAAATACCGCACCAAGAGAATTCTTGGGTGTGTGAACGGGCTATGTTAACGCCCAAAAATGATCAAGCTGCAGCGATCAATAAAAGCAATCTGTCGCAAATTGACGGGCGTGAAGTACTACATACCTCAATAAACCACCACACGTTACCCCGTAGAATTTCTTAATTCACTTACGGCAAGTGGACTTCCCGCGCATGTCATCCAGCTGAAGGTCGGTGTACCTATTATGCTTCTTCGGAATTTAACTCCACCAAAGTTGTGTAACGGGACCCGGCTCAAAGTCGTCTCTCTGCAGAGAAATATCATCGAGGCCAAAATTCTAACGGGTTGTGGCGTTGGCGGAACAGTGTTTATACCACGTATACCATTAATTCCCCACAACTACCTCTTCCAATTCAAACGCGTGCAGTTTCCTGTGAAAGTGTGTTTTGCTATGACCATAAACAAGTCTCAGGGACAGACATTGCAGGCTGCGGGTGTTGACCTCAGTACTCAACTGTACGTCGCTTGCTCTCGCGTTACCAGTCCTGGCTCTCTGTACATTTTGACTAACGGCAAAACTACAAACGTAGTTTACAGAGAGGTTTTATAAATATATAGCTACTTTCTCGATATTTTTCTTCTTTTATACAGTTTTGGGTTTGAGATTTAAGTATATTTAAAAGAACGGCCAAGAACAAATCGTTTTTAAATCATGCAATGTACGTAAGAACTCCTTACTTACCTAAATGGAAAAAGGGAACAATTATTAAGGTCACGTTTTTTTTTTCAACATATCTTGCAGAAGAATCGCGATCACAACCTTTTTAGTTCATAAAAACCGTATCCTCGACAGAATTTACTATTGGCATAAAAACAAACTTCCATACAAATTTTCTTCTCCTATTTAACACGTTATAGGGCGAAATTTTGAACCATCTTGCCTTACGAAAATTTTTTGCTTCTAGACCAAGCCATGGACTGTCTGTCAGTGAAATATATTTAATTGCTTTTGAGTACTGAAGTAGTAATTGTTTACGACTTCCACGCGAACGAAGTCGCGGGCAGAAGCTAGTTAGCAATAAAAAAAATAACAAAATCAATAATAATTATATCTACTTTAGCAGTTAATAAAAATCTTATATACCTATAGGTAATTTTATAGATAACAGTCGTAATGAGGTGCGTGTTTTGTGGTAGATAAATGAGTGGGGTGTAGGTAGGTACCGTGTATGTGTGATGTAGGTAAGTGTGTGAGTGAGTGTGGAGTGTAGGTATGTGTTTTTGTGAGCGGGTCGGTGTTTGTGTGTGTGGATGACAAAATTAGGATGAAAAACGATATACCTACCTACGATTACGATGATAAAAAGTTTTTATGTGTTATGTTACCACCAATACCTCCAACACCTACCACCAAGAACTCAACTAACCACGTAACAGATGTCACAGCGACCATCCCCACGATAGAATCGCAGTAAGATCAAAAGTGTGCCGCTGTCCTAAGCCTCCAGCCTCCTTATTGGGTCACGTAGAATGACGCACCTCGGCTCGAGGACTATTCAACGTAAGTACCTACCTAAACTACACTTAGATGCAACTAACAATGACTCTTCAAGAGCACTGTTCATTTTATATCCACGCGCGATGTTCTTAAGTGGAAAGGGCTATTAAAGTTCATGCTGACTATAAAGTCAGCATGAACTATATGCATGTATTTAAGTTAACGTTGTTCAAATTCAAAGTTTTAGTTTTAAAAAATAGATAGGTAGGTATGTATATATATATGTATATAATTATGTACATCAACCTATACCAAATTGTAAAATTTTCCCAATTGGATATGAACCTTATTCTTTCGTAGTAAAGTGGAAAATGTATCAAAGAAATTTGGCACAATACCTACGTTTTAATTAGTTAAATAATCATAAGTAAGTAGAAACATAATTCAATTAATTAGAAAGTCTAGTAACTACGTACTGAGCAATATAAAGCAATGGAGACTGGCCGCCGTGAGCGCCAGGAGCGGAATTCGGTCGGGAAAATATAATGATTGCATTTAACCACGGACTACAAAAAAAAGGAGAACTCCGCGCCACGATATCGAAAGTGAAGCGCCCTAAGTAACCCAGACCGTTTGTACAAACATGCCTCACGCACACATTTACATCATAGTCACGGACTAGAAAAAGAAACCGGACAAGTGCGAATCGGACTCGCTCACCGAGGGTTCCGTACAAATTTGTAGGTACATAATACACATCCATACTTCCATACTAATAATAAAAATGAGAAAGTAACTCTGTCGTAAACGCCTGAACCGATTTTGATGAAATTTGGTATGTAATAGCTTGAACCCTGGGAAAGTACATAGGGTACTTTTTAATCTGGGACTTCGTCTGCATCCGCGATAATCGACATTCACACGGACTAAATCGCAGACAAAAGCTCATTGTAAAGAAATTAATACATTTTTAAATGATTTATTTACAAAAGTATAGTTTTCAGACTTTTCCCTGTATTTATAGTTTATAACGATAATACTTGCCAAATTTCATAGTTCTAGGTCAACGGGAAGTACCCTATATTTTGATTCCCTTGACAGTGTCGAAATGTACGTTTTTTGCGACATAAACGGCCGTATCTTTTTTTCACGTTAACTTAGAAGTTTGATTTTCACAGCTTCAAGGGGCCGTGGACCTTAGTATATGGTTTTAATTTCAACTTGATACCTCTACGCGTTTTCGAGATAAAGGGTCTTGACAGACAGACAGACAGACGGACAACAAAGTGGTCCTATAAGGGTTCCGTTTTTTCCTTTTCAGATACGGAACCCTAAAAAGGATTCCGCGCCGAAAGTACCCACTACCGACCGTACCGATCTATGTGTGCGTCTCGGTCCGGCGTACATTGATATGTGTGGCGGTGATTCCCTTTTGATATGCGTGGCGTGGAGTCCTTCTTTTTTTTCTAGTCCGTGCATTTAACATATCTTCTCCCGACCGAATTTCGCTCACGGCACTCACGGCACTCACGGCGGCCAGTCTCCATCTAGTCTAGCCAAGTACGCAGGAAATATTATAGTGCAAAAGTGTGAGCGCAAATACAGGTACACTCCCTCTTCCCTCACTCTCATCATTACAACCTTTACACTCACTCACTCTCATAACCCGATAGAACGGCAATCCGCAACGATCGGGGAAAGATCAAGCTTAGGTCCAACGTCTTTACGTCCTTTCTATAGGGGTTTTATACCACCAACTTCTAAACTCCGAGCTGCTACTGAGAAAATCTGAATAGAATAACCAAATACAACTTTTTACCCGACCTGGAAATCCAACCCAGACACATATTTATCCACTTATTTTCAAAACCATCAACAGTTCAATTCAAACTTAATGGCGGCACTGAACACGAGGCGAGTGGCTGCGCAGTAACCATTTCACGTGTCAGCGGGAGTGAGGGGCGGGGTACTGCTGCGCAGACCGCAGCGTACTTCACTGCCCCCATTAGGTTTGAATCGAACTGTACCTATTAAATAAAAAGGGAAAGACTAATAATAAAACTCCACGCCAGTGTTAAATAATTATATTTATTTTACCATAAACATATCAATGAGTTTAGGGCATTAATCTACAATTTAAATAAGAATCGGTACTTATTTGACCAACTTATAATGCTTATTAACCTTACATTAGTATTTTTTTTAAATACGTCCAGATATAAAATATTCGAAATAAAATATCACATTAAAATATAATTATTTCATAGGAGACCGTTACTTACCCATAATAAAAAAGGGTCTAGGTAATAAATTAGAAGACACCACCAAACAATTGTTGTAATACATTTATAATGAGCTGTTAACACGATATCCCCATAGATTTTGTATGACAATTTATACTTATGACGTCACTTGTAGGTTATCATTTGACAACTCAATTGACTATTTATTGATTTTAAATTTAGGGTTTTCGGGGAGTTCTGTCTTGAAATTACTGAATAATGGTGTAATTTACTCAGTTCTACAATAATTTGCACTAATTTACTAAATGCAAAGTGACTATTTAAATCAACTAATTTGTAAATATTATCATATACATAAATTACATACGTAAATAGCTATAGGTACACAGGCCAGCACATCAAGCTACAACAATCAGCCGAATTTCTTTGATAGATTTTCAACTTTATTACAAGAAGGTAAGGTTCATATTCAATTGAGAAAATATGACAGTTTGGTATGGCGTGATGTGCTGGCGTCTGTACATGGAAATAGATCATATGAAAAACACTTTTAATTCCCTTACTCAAACTAAATAATACCTACTTAAAAATATATTGAGTAGCACCCAAAGTAGGCGGGCTAGGGCTAAGTTAATAATGGTCAAATACTCAAACGCTACTCAATGTTAAGATCCCGTTAAGTCGTGCTGTATCTATCACTTTATGTCGAAGTGAATGTGACAGTACTGTACGTGACTATAGCATCTTAAAATTTCTACCTACTTTAATATAGTGTGTTTTATGCAAGGTACCTACATCGTATTTACGTATAATTTTTTGTAATTCCTGTAAATGCAAATATTGTAAACATCTGTTTTAAAAAGAGTAAGTATGGAGTGTCCGGCCCATTCTTCTCCATACAAAACTACTTTTTGGAATGGGCAAATAGAATATTCCCATTTGACGTTCAATAGTGCCATAATGGTCTAATTTAAATAAATGATTTGACTTTGACTTTTTTGACTTTGAGTAGCGGTTGAGTATTGAGTATTTGGCGATTACAATAGTGAACGCAAAAGACTTATCAGCTTTCATAATAGTACAGAATATAAACACCACAAATCAATTAACATACTTTTTATGGGCTTTTTTTGAAGTAAAACTTCTTTACGCACGCTTGACTTGGGGAGTAAGCTGGTGAATGCGTGACGAAAGCGTTAGGAAAAGTGTGCGCGGGTGAGGCGAAAGAAAGTTGTGAGGGTCATATAATTTAGTAAAAATAGAAAAAGAGAGAGTTACGTTTCGTATATTACTTTATGGGCAAGAGAGAGAGGTACGAGCACACATTTTCTTTCTCTCATAGCCAGTTGCAAACGGATACATACGTACATTTAGATGGAGCTAAAGATGTTTTACTTAAGTCGTGTGGTCTAAAGCACACTCGTATATTTTTATATTCTAATAGGCTTTCCCTTGACCGCAATTCATCTGATCTTTAGTGATGATGCGGCCTAACGTGGTGAGCTTTCAAAACGCGATTCTCGATAGATTTTGTGTGGCAATATTCTGCTTTAACGTCACTTATTTGTCAAGTCAATTGACTTACTATTTATTGGTTTCAAAGCTATAAAAAAAAGTTTACATTTGATTCAAAATGAACCGGGCTTTCGGGGTTCTAATACAGTAGTTTTTAGACAAGTTGTGTCTTAGAATGATTGGTTATATTTCGTAGGTACTAAAACGATTTTTTTCAATAGAAACTTAAGCGATAGTTTAGTCTTGTTCGACAGCGCTTTTACATACAAAATACTGTCTTGTCTTTATGTCTATCAGTGCCTATAACCAAGCACGAGCGCGCTAACGTTAACTATTCGATAGGAGTAAAAAAAAAAAGAAAACATACATATTAGTATGGCTTGATGTGGTGGCGTCTGTACTAAAAAGTGATATTAAAGAATTTAGTACACCGACGCGTTCGTATGCGGCAGCGAAAAAACTGTCAGTATTATGGCAGAATTTCGCATACGCTATGTCTCACTCTAGCACTAGCTACATGAAATAGTTGCGTCCTTGTCGGTATTGTTTCGCAAGGAACTGCGGAAATCGTCGTTACACAGACGCAGACGTTACGCTAGTGGTCGCAAGGCACGTGTTCTGTCGGTGAGGACAGAATTTCGCACCATGGAAGCCGAAAATATTGAAATATTTTTGAATACAATTAGAAATTATCCCGAATTATAAGCAGTTGGTCATGCAGATTATAAAAATGCGTACAAAAAATTGGTGGTATAGAGGAAAATTTAAGAAAAGACGGAAAAATGACAATGACATTTCTTTGCGAAAAAACTGCAGTGTACTAACAACACGCAGATATTTCGTTACGCAGTAGTTCCGCAGTAACTCGCTGCCGCATACGAACGCGTCGGTGTACTAAAGGCGTAAATTCTCTTAAGATTTGGAGTATTTAATGTTTTAAATAGTGATTATATAACAAAAATAAACAATTGATAAACAAAACGTCGAGTCATTCTAAACAAGCAAGGCTACCCGAACCATTTATAATAATAATAATATTTATAATTAGACAAGAAAATAAAACAGGTTTACGCAATTTGCTTATAAACTACAGACCTATTACATGGTAGCCCTAACAACAATTGTGTCTCAGTATTAGCATCTGCTGCGGAACTATAATTTGTAGCCTGTGCTTCAGCAAGCAGTGCCCTCGGATAAGCAATAAGCATGTGAGGTTTAAGCCAAAGAATTAACTATATAAACATGTCTTTTACAAATTGCACATGATAGAACACAAGCAACTAAGGGTACGGCATTTTCAATAAAACACTATCAATGGTTGTATTGAGATTGCCAACCCGCTTACATGAACAGCGATCCTAAAACACTCAATTTAAATTTTAATTAATTTAAAAAGCTTTATAAAGTGTAAAGGCACTAATCGGCAGTTCTTATAAATTCTTAACTGATACGATACCTGAATAGAGAGCGTAGGTACTTATATATTTATCAGAATGAAATATTTTACTACTAACCTAACCTTTACATTATTTATTCATAAATCTAAAAGCCCCGCCGCTTAATTATGACCGTTCCTGAAGTAGCTGTGCAGTGCGGGAGGGGTGACAGTTGTCACAAGTTGACGTATCAGTGAGCTTTCGTGTCACGTAACCACACCCCTCCCGCAACGCCCAGCTACCTCAGGAACGGTCTTAGTTAAGCGGGCTACGATTAACTATACATTTTGTACACTTACTTCATAATTTGCACAATAACATTTACTTGTCACGAAAGATTCTCTGAAGGCTTTCCGCAACTAAAATTTTACCTCAGCGACAATTTATTAATGTCAAAAACTTATAAAACATGTAGGCTCACTGATACGTTAATTTGTGATAACTGTCACCCCTCCCGCACCGCGCAGCTACCTCAAGAACGGCCTCAGTTAAGCGGGTAATCTGCGCATGCGGTTATTTCGATGTCAGGTTGCGGCTCTTCTGTACCATAAGCAAAAATCGCGCAGTCGATCATATGAGACTAATTTCATTAACTACACCTGCTACTTTTCTTCACATTGTCTTCTACAAATCATACTGCATGAAATCACATTCGGATTTCATTTCGTCTCGCGAGATAGTTTATGAACTAACAGTTTTCACAATCATACGGTGACATTATATAAAGCAAATATTACAATATTTAATAAATAAAATTGTTAGTGGTTCTTTAAAAACTGGAAAATTATGCGAATTGTAACTATTGGCCCTTCTGTTTCAAAAAGTTGCCGACCCCTGCCCTAAGGTAACAGACTTAGCTCTCTTTAGGAAGTTTAATAGTAATTCCATTGACAATACCATTGGTATCACAACTGTTAATAGTAATTACAATTCTATTCGAATCCGCACACGATCGAGCGGGATCGCTCTCATCGCCACCTGGAGGTTTTAAAGGCAACATCGCTAGATCGTTATCAACCTCCGGTGGTTTCAATATAAGGTCTTTATCATTTTTAAAGGTCAAAAAGTTAAATTCTGAAGGTTTAAGGTCTAACATCGGGTGGTCTTTTGTATCCTCGTTGGAGGTTAGTTGTGTTGTGTCTTTGGTACTGTTTTGTGGGTCATAGGCCTCAGTCTTGCCGAAGTGTACCGGATAGTGTTGTTTTAGTTCCGAAAGCAGTCGGAAGCGGGACCCGCACATTGTGCACCTGGAAATTAGAGGACTGTGTTTAAATTTCAGATGAATTTGTTAAATATTGGTTCTATCAAAACGGATCATTCTGGGTTACTGGGCTGATCTTTGACAAAACTAAAACACAAGGCTAAATTTATTTATAAGTACATGCCCAACATTACAGATTATCAAAGCGTGGTGAAGTGAAATTACACAACACAAATAAAAATAAACACAAAAAATAGCATTGGCGCATTTGGATGGCTGCGGGCAAAAACTTGGTCAAGCAGTGTAATTAGGTTTTCCAATAAAAAATTCTCAGTGACAGTCCGGAGTTTGGAAGTTGTTGGTGTAACACCACTGTCGATTTTCCTGGTTTTTCCCAGGTCGTGGTGGATTACAGTCTCACCGGACTATGAGAGGAAGAGAGAGTTCACCTGTTCAAACACCCTTCTGCACTTAAATATCTACTGTGTATTTTGGTAGTCTACATAAGGAGTGGCCACCGTGACTGAAATTCGGTTGGCAGAATATTATTATTACCATAAATATGAGGCTAGTGGCTATTAGAGCTGACTTTATAAACACAATGCCAATGTAAATAGGTCTTGCATAATGCTCACGTAAGCTCACCCTATAAATGTTACTAAGTAATTGGGTCACAAATAATGACACTACTGTCTCTGTTTTGTCGTTGACATATTCTTTCCTTCTTGTACTATTCATGTTTGCGATAGGATGTGTTATTAATTATATCCTGTATAATCTTATTTGGTGTTTACATTTCCGCCCTAAATCTATCAGGTTATGGGCCCAGAACGCCGAAATCTGCACGGCAATTATATTATTTTCTGTCTACATTCGATAATAGAAGAAAAATTAATTATCATCTATTAGCACCATTGGACACAAAAACAAATGGCTGGAAATGCTTCACCTTTGCAAAGCATCGAAAAACTCAAAGGAATAGAAAACTATTCAACATGGAAGTTTTGTATGAAGATGATACTAATCCATGAAGATCTTTGGGACACTATCGATGGTGAGCAGAAAGATTTATTGAGCGATCAAAATATGAAAAAATCGCAGAAGGCACTTGCAAGAATATGCCTGTCTGTTCAAACGAGTGCATTCCCCCATGTCAGGAACGCAAAGGATACACGTGAGGCATTGAACAACTTGAGCAAAGCCTATGAGGATAAAGGGCTGTGCCGAAGACTAGGTCTGTTGAGAACGCTGTTCAGCACCAAGTTGACAGAGCATGATAGCATGGAAAGCTACCTTGGCAAGCTGCAGGAACTGTCACAACAGCTGCATGACATAAATTCATCGCTGGATGATGAATTCTTGGCCGTCATCATGCTCAGTGGGTTGCCAAGTAATTATGATCCGCTTATTATGGCACTAGAAAATTCAAACTTAAAGTTGTTAAGTGACATGGTCAAAGGTAAATTATTACAAGAATACGACCGCAGGAATAAATCTGAAGATACTATGGCGTTGGCAACAACTAGAAAGGAACCAAAATGCTATAAATGCAGGAAGACTGGACATTTTATTAAAGACTGCCCGAGGAATAATAATATTAAGAAGCCAGATAAAGACAAGAAGTCAGATAAGGGCAAACACCCCAAGGATGTATCCAAGGCTCTCTTAACGGCACTCTCAGTCAGCATTCAGCGCGGTGTATGGTATGTGGATAGCGGTGCATCTAACCATATGTGTAATAACCGAGAACTGTTTAGTGAATTTAGTGTAATAAGCCCGTCACAAGTGAGTGTTGCGAATGGTGAAAAATTACCAACAGCGGGACTAGGTAATGTGCGCGTTAAATTACAAGACTGTGTAAGAACAATTAGAGATGTTTATTTTGTGCCTAATCTGTCAGCAAACTTGCTTTCTGTTAGTTCTTTAGTGAAAAAGGGTTATAAAGTAACTTTTAATAAACAGAAATGTATTATATCTGATGAGGATGAAGTTTTGGCAACTGCCACTCTTAGGAATGGTATATATCAACTAGATGCCATTGATCAGCCTTTGTGTGGGGGGGGAGGTAATAGTAATTTTGCTTCTTTCAGTACAGTTACCAAAAAGGAACAGTCTAGTGATGAGCCTGTAATGATTTCTTCATCAAGCTCATCAAAAGGTACAGTGAAAGAGGAGTCTCAGGAAATGTGGCATCGGCGACTTGGTCACTTGAACTCCAGGAGTATGGCACTGATGAATAAAGGTATGGTCACAGGTATTAAATATAATTCTAATGTTTTTAATCCTTGTGTTGCCTGCATTGAAGGTAAACAGACTCGTGCTCCCTTTCCTAAAAGGTCATATACACGAGCAACTCAGTTACTAGGATTGGTACATACTGACTTGTGTGGACCAATGCCAGCACAGTCTATTGGTGGCGCTAAATATTTTCTGATATTCATCGACGATTTCAGTAGGAAGACTTTTGTTTATTTTTTGCATAACAAAGATGAAGTTTATGAACATTTTAAGAATTTTAAAGTCTCAGTGGAAAATGAAACTAACCACGAGATTAAAATTCTACGTAGTGATAATGGCGGTGAATTTGTTAATTCGAAATTACAGGCTTACCTTAAAGAAAATGGAATCAAACATCACACAACGGTCCCGTACTGCCCACAACAGAATGGTGTGGCAGAGAGGGCGAATAGGACCATTGTCGAGAAGGCCAGATGTATGTTAAGGGATGCCAGCCTGGACAACAAATTCTGGGCAGAGGCTGTTAATACCGCAGTATATCTCAAAAATCGGACACCAACTAAGGCCCTAATTGGACAAGTACCTGAGGAAAAATGGAGGAATGAAAAGGTAGATATCAGTCATTTACGTATTTTTGGCTGTATTGCCTATGCTGTTACCCCGCTCAGAAACAAGTTGGATTCAAAATCCAAGCAGCATATTTTTGTTGGGTACTGTGAGGGTACAAAAGGTTTTCGATTGTTGGATCCGGAAAAATCATACAAGTGTGTCAAAGCAAGAGATGTGTGCTTCTTGGAAAATAAATTTTTCAATACTAAGTCACATGATGATGATCTTGACTCTGAGTTCATTGTTTTTGGGAAACCTGTGAATGTTGTTCATGACCCAGAATCAATCTTGGATGATGACCAGTGCTCACAGCAAATTGAACGGCCTGAGCCGAGCCAGTCTGAACCATCCACCGTTAGACCAGATTTTTCTGATGGCCGAATAGGAACACGGTCGAGCATAACTACAGTGCATGATTCAGACAGTGAGGTTGACACTACTTTAGAATCAAATGGTTCGGACCCCACATACGTTCCAGGATGCTCAACACTGGATGAGATGACATCTGATTCATCAGAGTATGAAGATGTAGATGAGGCTCGAATGTCTGTCTTGTTGGTTAAACAACTATGCAACGATGATGATGAACCAGGAAAGGCTAAAGAAGCTTTGGCAGGCACGGAAGCAGCAGAGTGGACAAAAGCTATGTCAGATGAGTATCAATCCTTTAACCACAACAAATGTTGGACTCTTGTAGAAAAACCGAAGAACCAGAAACCAATTAAGTGCAGGTGGGTTTTTAAAAGGAAAAGAGGTCTTGATGGCGAACTTTTAAAGTATAAAGCACGACTGGTAGCAAAAGGTTACTCACAGAAGTACGGAGTGGATTATGAAGAAACATTCTCTCCGGTGGTAAGACACTCTACTATTAGAACTCTATTTGCCATTGCTGCTGAATTTAATATGGACATTGATCATCTTGACGTTAAGACTGCTTTTTTGAATGGAAACTTAAACGAAAATGTATATATGGAACAACCAGAAGGTTTTATAGTAAAAGGTAAAGAACATTTTGTGTACAAATTAAATAAAGCTATCTACGGACTAAAGCAAGCATCCAAAATGTGGTACGAGAGAATAAACGAAGTATTATTACAGAAGATGCATTTCAAAAGGATGACTTCAGAACCATGTGTATTTTACTTGAGAAGTAAGAGTGAATTAATAATAATTGCACTTTATGTCGATGATATTTTATTGTTTTCTAGCAATTCAACTCTAAAAGAAAAAGTAAAACGCGACCTTATGAACACATTTGAAATGAAGGATTTTGGATCTGCACACCACATTCTTGGAATGAGACTAAATAAGAGTCAAAATAAAATTACACTCGATCAAACTGGATACATAAAAAGGGTATTGGAGAAGTTTAGTATGACGGATTGCAAACCTGCGAAAACTCCAGTAGAAAATGGTATCAAATTACCAAAAGGTGATAATAAAAGTAATAATCCTCATTACAGGAATTTACTTGGCTGTCTCATGTACATAGCAGTGTGCACCCGACCAGATATTGCTCATGCTGTGAGTATGCTTAGTCAATATAACGAGTGCCACACTGAACATCATTGGAAAGCTTTGAAGCGTGTTCTTCGCTATCTTAAAGGTACGTTAAACTATAGGTTAGTTTTTCAGAAGAGTGGTTTGGAAGTAACTGCTCATGTAGATGCTGATTGGGGTGGGAATGAACTTGATCGTAAATCTTTTACTGGTTTTATTTTTAAGCTCGGAAATTCATTGATTTCGTGGGAGAGTCGAAAGCAAAAGACTGTTGCCCTCTCCAGCACAGAGGCTGAATACATGGCACTTTCTGATGGTTGTAAGGAAGCTCTTTTTGTAAGAAAATTTCTTTATGAATTGTTAAACATTAATTGTAAAGTAACATTGTATAACGATAATCAATCCGCTCAAAAATTGACTACTAATTGTATGCATCATAGTAGAACAAAGCACATTGATGTGAGGCATCACTTCATTAGAGAAAACATTAAGAAAAACATTGTTATTGTTAAGTATTTGCAAACAGATTTAATGATTGCAGATTTGTTGACAAAACCTCTGAGTCTGACAAAAGAGAAACATGATCAATTTGTAAACGGATTATGTTTACATAATTTTTAAGTTATGTTTAATCCTTGATTTGTAATCATTTCTCTGGGTTGTATTGAAGTAAAATACTGTTAAGTTTGTGTTATTGTATTTAACTTTTTATAGACATCAATTAGTGGATAAGTATTGATTGTAGTATTCTGTTATGTAACTATTTTTAGTTAGTTCGTATGACATTGGTTTAAGGGGTAGTATTAGAGCTGACTTTATAAACACAATGCCAATGTAAATAGGTCTTGCATAATGCTCACGTAAGCTCACCCTATAAATGTTACTAAGTAATTGGGTCACAAATAATGACACTACTGTCTCTGTTTTGTCGTTGACATATTCTTTCCTTCTTGTACTATTCATGTTTGCGATAGGATGTGTTATTAATTATATCCTGTATAATCTTATTTGGTGTTTACATTTCCGCCCTAAATCTATCAGTGGCAAATTAAAACCCGTACAGATCGATCAGACGTGTTTAAGCTACGCTTGCCGCGGTCGGGTTATGGATGGGTTACCATCCATTTTCATACCGAGACCCCTGCGTGCCTCGGAAAGCACACAAACCCGTTCGTTGGTCCCGGCTGTCATTCGTAGATCTTTGGTAGTCATTATGGGTAAAGCCAGAAAGTCTGACAACCAGTCTTACCAAGGGGTATCATGTTACACAGTAACTGGGTTGTGGAGGTCGGACAGGCGGTCGCTGCATGTAAAACACTGTTTTTCAGCTGTGTCCCATTAGACTGGAAGCCGACCCCAGTACAGTTGGGAAAAGGCAGATGATGTGTATGAGTGTGTGTACACAGCATACTTACTGGTATATGTTCTGTCCGATATGCTGGCGCGTATGCTTCACTAAATCGTTGCTCTGTGAGAAGGCACGCTCGCAGTACTTGCACTTGTAAGGTTTCTCGCCTGTGTGGATCCTTGTGTGACGCTTCAGGTGGTCTTTGCAGGTGAACCTAGAAATAAATCCATACTTAATATTATAAATGCGAGAGTAACGAAACGGCTGAACTGATTTTTGTTGAAATTTGGTATGAATATAGCTTAAACCTCGGGAAAGGATATAGGCTACTTTTAATTCCGCGACTAGGTCTGGATCCGCGATAACTGACATTCGCACGGACGAAGTCGCGGGCAAAAGGTACTAAATCTTAATAATGCTAACCTATTATTGTCTGTCGTGATGATCCAACGGTTAAGGCCCGCCTCGTTCTCTCTCTGTTCGCACAGGGCACTAGCAAGTACCAATGTGACGTTTTCAATTGCTTATGTAAGGAAACCTGGACTATTTTCCAGGTGACTAATAACTTAAAAGGCGACTAAGTGTTTGCAACTAATAAAATAACTTGAGGAGGTATATATAAATCATGACTTGGCGACTAAAACCAGGTCGAGCACCCCTGAGGTGTGTCACCTACGTGGGACGTGATGGCGAGCACCAGCGCCGCATGTCGTGCGGTGTTCCGCAGGGTTCCGTCTTAGGACCGCCCCTGTGGAACATCGGGTACGACTGGGTGCTGAGGGGCGAGCTCCAGCCGGGCGTGGACCTGACGTGTTACGCTGACGACACGCTGGTCACGGCCCGGGGGAGTTCGTACAGGGAGGCAGCGTTGCTGGCGACGGCTGCGGTCTCACAGGTGGTGAGCCGTATCCGGCGCCTCGGCCTGGAGGTGGCCCTCAACAAGTCGGAGGCCGTGATCTTTCACGGTCCTCGGCGGGCGCCGCCGCCGGGATCACACATCGTGGTCGGGGGGGCCAGAATAGCTGTCGAGTCTACCATGAAGTACCTTGGATTGGTGCTCGACAGCCGATGGGATTTTGGCCCTCATTTCCAGCGGCTGGCGCCCAAGTTGTTGGGCGCGGCTGGGGCGTTGTCAACGCTGCTTCCCAATCTGGGGGGCCCGAGCGCCGTCTGCAGGCGGCTCTACGTGGGGATCGTGCGATCGATGGCCCTTTATGGGGCCCCGATCTGGGCGGCAGACCTGACGGCCGGAAGCATCGCCGTGCTGCGAAAGCCGCAACGCGCGATGGCCGTCAGAGTCATCAGGGGATATCGCACGATCTCCTACGAGGCGGCTGGTGCACTGGCCGGATCCCCGCCCTGGGACCTGGAGGCGAAAGTACTCGCGTCACTGTACCGGTGGCGCGAGGAAGCGCGGGCGCGGGGCGAGCGACCGATGCAGCGACACATGGAGCTGCGTCGGTCTCAGCTTCGCGAGGTCCTGGTGGCGGAATGGCGGGACAGGCTTTCGCGCCCTACCGCCGGCCTCGCCATCATCGAGGCGGTCCGGCCAGTGCTCGAGCGCTGGCTCGGGAGGAGGCACGGCTCCCTGTCGTTTCGGGTGACGCAGGTGCTCTCGGGGCATGGTTGCTTCGGGAAGTACCTGTGTCGCATAAACAGGGAGCCGGACGCCCGGTGTCACCACTGCGTCGACTGCCGGGAGGACACGGCGCGGCATACGCTGGCGGAATGTGCCGCTTGGGAGGGGCCGCGCCGTGCCCTCGTCTCAGAAGTAGGCAGTGACCTGTCGCTGTCGGCCGTGGTCGAATCGATGGTCGACAGCGCAGAGTCCTGGGACGCGGTGGTTTCCTTCTGCGAAAGTGTCATGTCGCAGAAGGAGGCTGCGGAAAGGGAGAGGGAGATCTCAACCTCCCACCCTGCCCGCAGCAGGCGCACCGGGCGTCGGCGGAGGGCGGATAACGCCCTCTTCCGGCCCCCCTAAATGGGTCCAGGGGCGGCAGACTCGGGGACGTCTGTCGCCCCCCACATACACCAGGACCCGAGGTGGCGGCGCGTAGTGTTCCACGCGCGCCCCTCTAAGACGTCCGGGGGGGAGTCTAACACCTCACTCCCCCCCCTGACCCGAGAAGTGGCCCGCTGCAGCGGGCCGGCACCAGCCGGGGGTTGCGGAAGTATCTCCAGTTCCCGCGACCCCCGACGTAGGTGTGAGATGGAACACCGGGGTGGTTTTTAGTCAGTAAGAGTCTGACAGACCCCTCCGCCCGCCCCAGGGCGGAGGACATCCATGAGGATTTTCCACCTCGTATCAAAAAAAAAAAAAAAAAAAAAAAGGGTCGAGCACCCCGAGGTTCGGTTTAGTTAGATTTTTTTAAACTCTGCAGACAGAAATAGGAGCCCCGCAGGGGCGCCGTCGAACTGTCGTCAAAATGGATAAATGCTCACCAAATCTTTTCGACCCTTAAGTCCCTTGGGGCGGATCCGACATGGTTAGGTTAGATTAGAACTGTGACCCCCTACGCCCCCTATGCCAGAACCAAATCGCTTTTTACAGCAAATTTAAATTTAAACAAAGCATACAACTTAATATAAAGCTGCTACTTTATACTTAAAACGCTACTTCACTATACCTTTCTACCTTTGCCTTTCTGGACCTCTCAAAGGCATTTGACCGGGTTCAATATGAGAGACTATGGGATAAGCTGCGGTATCATGGAGTGCCTGACGGAATCACAAATGTATTTAAATATTGGTACAATCACCAAACCAATTATGTGAAATGGTCGGGCTCTCTTTCTGACCCCTATCAGTTGAAGTAAAAAGTAAAAAGTGTAGGAGAGCTCAGTCCACCCTGGACTGAGCTCTCCTACACTTTTTAACTTTTATTTAAATGGGCTGATCCGTGAGCTCAACAGCACCGGAGTAGGCTGCTCAATAAATAGTAAAATAGTTAACAACATTAGTTACGCTGATGACATGGTGCTGTTGAGCCCATCGATCAGCGCCTTGAGAAAGCTAGTTAAACGTGTGTGAGGTGTTTGCTGAGACGCATGGCTTGGCGTACAACGTCAAAAAGAGTGAACTGCTGGTGTTTCGGGCGGGGCGTAAGACTCCCGGCCATGTTGTAAATGAGGACCTGACCAATGAAGCAGTCATGGAGAGGGAACGCAGGGGGCTGACGGTTCGTTGTAATATACTGGCACGCAGATTTGCACAATGTTCAGGAACGGCAAAGACGACGCTATTTAGGGCATACTGTCAGTCCTTTTACACGTGTAGTCTGTGGACCAGCTACACGCAGCGAACCGTCAGTGCCCTGCGGGTCCAATATAACAATGCATTCAGGTTGCTGATGGGATTGCCTCGCTTCTGCAGTGCGTCAGCGATGTTTGCTGAGGCTCAGGTGGACTTCAGGCCATTATACGGAAGAGAGCAGCATCGCTGATGCGTAGGGTGAGGGGCAGTGCCAACGGCTACCTGAGTGTAATTGCAGAGTACATCCATAGTCCTATTTGGAGGCATTGGATATGGGTGCATGTATTATAGGCGGGGCGGGTCTGGGTCTATGCTTTAGCGGTTCCCGTACGGCATGCTTAACATGTTAGCATAGATGCAGGCCTACCCTATCACCTCCTTCAGAGGGGATAGGGGGGCGTTGGTCTTGGGGGAGAGTGCCAAGTTGGTCGCAAAGATCCCCAAGGCAAGTTCGGCGGACTAGCCTTCTCGAGGTTAGCCCTGTTACTGGGTCTAGTTCATTAGGAAAATAGGCTCAAACAAAAAACACCGAGCGCTTTCGTATAAATTATATATAGTATAATATAATATTTGTGTAAGGTTTATTTTATAGTATAATTTTATATATAGCCCAATAATCGCGGCCCCCTGTGACTGGGTGGCCGCGAGCTTGCCTCAAGAGTGTTGGCGAGTAGGGGCAATTAGTCACCTGCGCTAGGACCTGCGCAGTTGAGCGCCGTGTGCAGGGATGAAGGAGTCCTGGGGGGTTGAGCCGATCGGCGCTGGTGGTTATGTGTCCGTGAGGCAACACGCCCCCTTTGGTCTGGATTTCAGGCAAAACGGTGGCCTTACCCTCTAGCCAGGGGTAGGGAAATGGCCATTGTGTCCCGTCAGAGGGCCACAGGCGAGGTGCGTGAGGTCCGCTGCGGTCGTCCTCGGACGGCTGCAGCGGTGGGTTAAGGTCATGCTGACGGTGTAAGTGAGGGTTGATCAGTTCGTCTGGGGTTGGCCAATTCGCCCTATGACGCCAACCCGATCAAGCACCCGATGTCGCACTGTAAGCCAGCCTTGCGCCCCTATATCTCTCTGGTAATCCTAACGTCAAACTTCTCTTAAGTGCGACGTTCCCAGTTGCGGGCTCCATGGAGGGTGTGAGCCAGAGAGATGAATCTTCTTCTTACATACTATGGACAACTTCCGGCCATGTATTAAACCACCTTCAGGAGTGGAGTCGGTGAAAGCCGACAAAACTCCTCAACAGGGTGCTTCTAGCAGCCCTGTCGCCCCTGGTGTTCTGGTAGCGAAAGCTACTGGCGCTAGCGCGGGTGTTGGTCCGGCCGTGGTGAAAACCGCGGCCAAGACCAAAACTAAGTCGCACAAAAAACAAAGTGCAACGGCGCTGATTGGGACCAGTACCGGCCTTTCTAAACAGGCGAAGGCTCTGTCGCTGGGTAAAACCGGTGCTAGCCCTAGCCACGACACACAAGCCTCGGCACCGGGGAAACCCGGCAAAGAGGTCACACCTACACACCCCCCTCCCACTGGGGCTCTTCAAGCTCCAATCGTTGTCCCCGATCAATCGGGGACAAATAGCACCGCCGACGCCTTTGCAAGCGCTTGGCAGATGCAAAAACGCAAGGGCAAGGGCAAAATCACAAAACAAACCCGACGCCCTTGCACAGACCCTTCAGGTCAATCAGCTCCTTCTGAGCAGGATAAGAGGGGTGGGCAACAAACGAAGAAGGAGAAGCGCCGAGCACGACTCTTAGCGATGAAAGCAGGCAAGAACCCTTCCACAAAACAAGTTGGCTTCACTGCTGGCGTACAGGCTCGGGCGTCGGGCACTAGCCAGCCATTTCAACTCCGAGAAAGGAAGATACACAGCGACCCGCCTGGAAGGATCAGGCCGCGGCCAAGCGAGCTCTCAACGAGACTATTTCACCTCGTGGGGAGCATAAGCGGCCGCGACTTGATCAATCCAAGCGGGCCGCCAACAAAAGCTACGCCGAAGCCGCCAGCGCTCCCCTGAACGTCGCGATTACGTGCGACCGCACGGGGATCATTAGCAAGGGAACGTCGGACCAGGTGCTTGCTGCCATCCAGAGGCAGATCATCAGCGAGGCCTGCTCCCCTGCACAGCTTTCACCTGGGCCGACGTTCAACGCTAAGCCGCTGTTTGCCGAAGGCGCACTGAAACTCTGGTGTGGCAATGAGCACACACTGGAATGGTTGAAACGCACAGTTTCCGGCCTGGCACTCGCGACAACGCTAGTCGTCAAGAGCCAGTCGGAACTGCAGAAGAGAACACGCTGCGGTGTAGTCATCCCTGACGAGCAGGGGGTCTTCGAGGAGCCGAACAATATAGGACGGGCCTTGTCGTACCAGAACCCCTGGGTCGACGTGAAGAAGTGGGTGCTACACTTCGCGGACAAACAGGCCGCGGCCTGGTTCGTGGTGGTTAGCATCCCCGAGGACCAAATCCCGACCCTGATGAAGGCCGGACGCCGTCTCTCAATTGGATTGGGGGCGGTGTACGTGAGGTTTCTGGGTTGGAACGGATGGGACCCCACCACTGAGACCATACGCGACGAGCTGAAGAGGCCGCCGAAAGCAGGGGAGACCTCTCCCACACCACACAACCCGGTAGCAACCGCGGCCGAACCTGCTTCGGCAGCACCGGCTTCTCCTGTCGCTACCGACGTGGCCGCCGCCCCTCCATCGGGTGAGGAGCCGGACGACTCCCTGTCCTCGGCTTCGGACCTGGAGGGTGGCGGCCCCGTCGGGGGCGACTACCTCGACGAGGATTTGTTCGCCGGGTTACAGCTTGGGGGGGACGAGGAGGGAACGACCAGCGATGGCGTCCCTTTCGTCTGCTTGTAAGATCCTCCAAGCAAACCTCCACCACAGTCAGACCGCGACGGCTCAGCTGCGCAAGTGGCTGGAGGTTCAACACACGGCCATTGCCCTGATTCAAGAGCCGTGGATCAGGACCGGCCGCATACAAGGACTCTCCAATCTTGGCGGTAAGCTCTTAGTTACTACCATCCAGGTCAGTATATCACCGAAGCCACCGCGACGTAATCCGCGAAACACGGATAAAGCGGCCTACACACGCAACCTTGCAAACAAGCTTGCACCGTTAGCTAACTCGCTGTCTTTAGAGTGCACGACACTGATTGATGCACAGGTAAGACAGGTTACTGAAACAATGATTGAATGCTACCAAGCTGCATGCCCATTGATCACGGCGCCCAAGACGCCAGGGAAACAACCCTGGTGGGGAGCCGAGCTGGAGCGTAAGCGCAGCAAGGTAAGGAAAGCCTTGAACAGAGCTATGAACACTTGTGCTGACGATGACTGGGACGCCTACCACGCGGCCAAATCCAGCTACAAAAAATGCATCAGATTCAGAAGAACCACGGGATGGCGCAAATTCTGTGGCAACATAGAATCTTGTCAACAAGCAAACAGGGTAAGGAAAATAGTGGCACAGCAGAACACACCAGAAGTAGCCACTCTCCGCAAGCCCGACAACACACTCACAACATCACCAGACGAAACGAGGCGGGTTTTGATAGAAACCCACTTCCCCGGATGTGTCTTTACACAGACGGTAGACTGGACAGATGCAACCCATACACCTTCAGACAACGACTGGCTCTATGCACACAGGATGATTACTTTGGAAAAACTCCAATGGGCCATTCAGTCCTTCCATCCCTTCAAGGCAGCGGGCCCAGACGGGGTGTTCCCCGCCTTACTACAGTGGGGGGGTGCCTCGGTCACAGACAGATTGCTGCCTTTAATGAGAGCGTGTCTGGCTTTCCGATATGTTCCCATAGGATGGAGGGAAGTGTGGGTTATATTCATCCCTAAACCAGGTAAGAGTGACTATACAAATGCCAAATCCTACCGACCGATCAGTCTGACCTCCTTCTTGCTGAAGACATTGGGAAGACTATGCGAGAGGGAGTTAAGGGATGGGCCATTAAGAAACATACCCCTACACGGTAATCAACACGCCTACAGCTCAGGTAAGTCGACAGAATCTGCTCTCCACATGGTGGTTAGTAGGATTGAGGAGGACATACACCAAAAAGGTTCATGCCTGGGGACCTTTATAGACATCGAAGGGGCCTTCGACAAAACTAGCTTCTCCAGCATCAGCGCCGCCCTATCCAAACATGGAGTAGAACAGGTACTAATTGACTGGATTACCAATATGCTAAGCAAACGTGTAGTGCGGCTTGAAGACGATCAGCAAGCGGCCATGATTGCCAGAGGCTGCCCCCAGGGTGGGGTGTTATCCCCTCTCCTGTGGAACCTGGTGATCAACACCCTAATCAACAAACTCAATGCCGAACGTTACTACACTATAGGCTACGCAGACGACCTCGCCATCCTTGTGTCAGGGAAGGTGACCGGGACCATCTGCAACCTCACACAGCGGGCGCTACGCATCGTGGAGCGATGGTGCGGGGAATTTGATTTATCAGTTAATCCCAGTAAGACCGAACTAGTCATGTTCACCCACAAACGTGCACTAGGACCCTACCGCCTGCCTAAACTGTTCAACACCGAGCTCCAGCTGGCCAATGAAGTAAAATACCTCGGGGTCATCTTAGACAGTAAGTTAAACTGGAGTAACCATCTAGACAACAAAATAAACAGGGCCTGCATCACCTTTTGGCAATGCAGAAAAATGATAGGTAAGAAGTGGGGCCTATCCCCTAAGATAATACTATGGCTGTATAGCGCGGTTATCCGCCCCATGATTGCTTATGGGTCGGTGGTATGGTGGCCGAGGACCAAGCGAATTACAGCTGCCAACAAACTTCAGCGTATGCAAAGACTGGCTTGCATGGCGATCACGGGCTGCATGAGGACCACTCCGACGGCAGCACTGGAGGCCATGTTAGGGCTGCCGCCGCTTCACTTATTCATACAACAAGAAGCGACAACAGCAGCATTACGCTTAAAAACACTAAATCTCTGGAGCAAGAGTAGCACTCAACACACCTCGTTACTAGAGGAACTTGGTAAGGAGTTTCCGATAATTAAGGCTATTAACGACAGGATACCTAAACAATTTATCTTTGATAAAAAATACAAAATCCAACTGTATGAGGATCGGCGGTGTGAGGGCCTTCGCCCCACAGAGCTGCGGATCTTCACGGATGGTTCTAAAACAGGCACCGGCACAGGGGCCGGGGTTTTCTCGGAAGACCTCAACATACATATAACAACACCACTAGGCGCTTACAACACTGTGTTCCAGGCCGAGTGCATGGGCATCTCCCTGGCAGCCTCAGCTATAATAAACAGGCAGGTAGTAGGACAACCAATTCGCATACTGTCGGACAGCATGGCTGTACTACAAGCTCTAAACAGCTATACGGTCAACTCCGGGCTAATATACGAATGTCACCAAAAACTGAACAAGGTGGGTATTCTCAATGATATAACCATTCAATGGATCAAAGGACATAGCGGCTCGCGTGGTAACGATGCTGCAGACGAGCTTGCTAGAAGGGGGTCGAGTACAAGCGCGGTAGGTCCGGAACCCATAGTGCCACTCCCCTTCGGTCACCTACGCACCATGGTAAGAAAACGTACCAAGGATCTACACCAAAGACTGTGGACCGAACTTGGCGAGTGCAGGCAGGCCAAGGAGGCAATTCCTGCTATTGAGGGCCGCTTCACGAGGCAAGCCCTACGACTGTCCAAACAACAGCTACGTGTGGTCACAGCCGCCATAACTGGCCATGGGTCTTTCAATAAACATCTTTTTGTCATAGGAGTAACAGACAGCCCTCTGTGCAGAGCCTGCATGGGGGCGGACGAGACAGCGGCCCATGTGCTTCTGAACTGCCCTGAGGTCGCTCCATACAGGGCAAAGTACTTCGGTCAGCCAGGGAACCTGCGGGAGATCGTCAGCGACGTCAAGGCGCTGCTGGCCTTCCTGGAGGAGCTCGGGTGGATCGAATGATCTACTTCCCACCTGTACGCAAAATACGCGCTGAGACGTGGAGTTGCGGAGACCAGCCCGTCATACTACTACTACTACTACATGTATTATAGGCTTGTGTGTAAAATACTAACATAGTTTTAAGTTATTTCGAAGTATTACTAACACCATAAGGACCTAAAGTCTGAATTAAATGTTTTGAATTTTGAATTGAATTGACTATAGCTGCTAACTACCCATTTTAATTATTTTTAAAACCCTGAATCAGATTAGTTTGTCGCCGCGTTAAATACATGCCTATAATTAATATAAGTCTGAAATCGCCCATCCGTCTAGAGCAAGCGTGGTGATGCTTATGCCTTCTCTGTATGAGAAGAGGGTTTTGTGCAGCTGCCAGCCAGTCCAGTTAAATCTCAATCGCAGTCTCATGTATGACAGGCTTCTTAACCATTGAGCCATCACGATAATAAAGATTTTTAAAAATAATGATGTTTAAGTCCTACCTCATATTACAAGTGTCACAGGCAAAAGGCCGCACAGATAGGTGTATCATGGAGTGTTTCTTCAAAGAGTTCTGCTTGGTAAAGGCTGCTCCACACTTCTCGCATTTGAAAGGATGTTCGCCAGTGTGTGTCGATATGTGCGACCTCATTTGACCTGAAATTTAATTGCTTTTATATGATTTCTTTTTTTAAATGTTGCTCCATACTAGAAATTTTCTCCTGTATTGTGGGTGCGTCTACAAAGACATACACAAAAATCCAGACCTCATTTAAACAACTACCTGTAGGCCATACAAATATTTGTTCCGTACGGGAATCGAACCCGCGACACGCAACGCAACGCAGCAGCCAATCGGTAAGCCACTGCGCAAACTGTGCTGTCATTTTCGGTGTGTTCTTACAAAAATAGGTAGGTGCTCTATGCATTGCCTTATGGCGTAAAAACAATCATCTTGCAAGATACAACACTTGGAAGATGATTGTTGTACATGGAGTCACTGCCTGTCTGACCTCCACAACCCAGTTACTGGGTAACACAATACTCCTTGGCAAAACTGTGGGCTAATTCACGTAAGTAAAGAAGTTCTGTTACAGTGCAGTTGCAGTAAAGTTTCGATCAAAACAACGCTTTTCGTATTCTCTACCGCTGTCAGACATGCTCGCGTTAAGTTCACGTCACGCGAGCGCAATAACGGCATTCTACTGGTACGCGTCTTTGGTGCGTGCTCCGAAACGCAACATGATCGGTATTCTACTACTCTTCGTTTGACGTCTCAAAATTACAGTTAAAGAGCACTAAAATGTGTACTGGGGTGTTATTTTAATATTATAATAACTTCTTAATCATTGAAATGTAATAGATTCTGTTCAATTATTTAGTGAGTAATATTTTTTCTCTCATGTGGTAAGTTTGGTATAGTTTGGTTGTCATACAGATTGGTATAGTTTGACGTGCAAGTCACGCGCAGCTTACGCGCAGTTCAATGATTACAAGAATACCGTTTAATTCACTCAAAGGTTTACTGCAACTGCACTACAACTTCATCGGTGCGTCATAAAATTACGTGAATTAGTCCTCTGGTTGTCAAACTTTCTGGCTTCTGACTACCCGTGACAAATGTCAAAGATCTATGAATAACAGCCAGGACCAACGGCTTTATGCGGTTTCCAAGGCACAGGTTACATTTTAAATGAATGATTACTAAAAAAGTCATTGTAATCATCATCATCATCGGCTGAAAGATGTCCACTGTTGGACATAGGCCTCCCCATACATAAAATGCCCGTGTGACCTTGAAGATGTCATCAGTCCATCTGGTGGGAGGCCAATCAAACTACTGACTAAAAAAAGTATGTTTCTGTTATTAAAATGCTAACTTACCTTTAGTACAGAATGTCTTAGGGCACAGGTTACAAGCATATGGCTTGACTCCGGAATGCCTCATCATATGCTGCCTCAGGTTGGAATTGTTGGAGAAACCTTTGCCGCACTCTGAACACAGGAATGGTGTCTCTCCAGTGTGGGTCCGAACATGGTCTTTTAGACTGCATATCTGGGCAAAACCTGGGGATAAAACAATGCAGAAATCTAAAAACTGACCACCATAAATTTATTCCATATTTTATACAGACATAGTAGCAACAGGCGAGATTAAATTTTCAGAGCTTTTTTTCTATTTGTAATGTGACTCTTGCCAAGAGTATGGCATAGCTGTTACATCAATTTATACTGATCAATCTCCAGGAGATTCGCGTCAATTGTTTAACTATTGTGTCTGCTAATTAGTCAGTTGAGCTCATATGTAAGATATAAATTGATGTAACAGCTATACAAACTCTATAAACAAAGCACCCTGGCATTATGAAGGCCTTTCTCCTTACAAAAAGAAACATAAACTTACTTTTCTTGCAGTATTCACAAACATAAGGCTTATTTTCTTTGTGAGTGTACATGTGAGACATCAGTTGGTCACGTCTTGCATATGTTTTGGGACATTTCTCACATTTATGTGGCTTTACTTTACTATGCATCGTCACATGTCGTTTCAAAATATGCTTCTTAGCAAAAGTCTTTTCACAAGTATCACAGATGAATTCTGCATTTTCATCCTTTTTTTTGGTATGTTTTCTCATGTGCATTGACAGTGATCTTTGTTTTGTAAATGATAAACTACAATCTGTACATTGAAATATTTGTCCTGAATCCTCATTTTCAGTTTTAACTTCAATTTCCTGTATGTGATTCACAATGTCTTTTACTAAAAGTGTCTCACTCACAAACCTCTGATTACCAACTAAACACATTTCCTTAACATGCTTAGCTCTGTGTTTATCCAATGATGCCTGATTTGGATACAACTTTTGACAAATATCACATTCTAGTGATAATTCATGTGCTTCCAAATGTTTCAGGTATTTCTTCTCTTTAGTAAACTGTTTATTACATTTAGCACATATATATTCTTTGTCTTCAATCTCATTTTTGGAAATTTGGGTGATGAAATTTAAATCTTTATAAGTTGCAAAATAGTCATGATCATTTTCTGACTTGAGTTCTACTTCACTAGGTTCTGTTTTAACTTGTAGGAGCTTTTTAAACTCATCCTGTGCCTTCGCCGCCTGCGCACGGAAGGAGTATACAAGTCGCAGAAACTTAACACAAGCATCACAAAGGTGCTGTGGTAACCCATCTTCCTTAGAGACCTATGAAAAATATACCCATGATCTTACTTACATACATATATATAAAAGTAGCTTTTCAAAATTAATATTACATACCTCAACTAGAGTACACTGCACAAGTAAATCAGATAATTGAAGACAATTTTCTTCGATTTCAATTATTTCATTTAAGTCCACCAAAGTCACATTGTCCTTCATACACGTTCGACACGATGTTGATATGTCTAACATTATATTGTAGGTCAAAATTGAAAAGTAATTAATGATTTAGGTTTAGTATGTACAAGATTTAAAATTAACAAAATTAACAATAAACATCACGAATTTGACATTATACGTTTTGATTTGACGTAACAACGGCGACGTCCGTGACGTTCCACCAATCACCATGAAGATTTTTTTTATTTTCATACGTTTCACGTTTCACTTCAATGAGTTCCTTTCCTATAATTAATAGTCGAAGACAAATTTCATTTATTTTGTTTTAAAATCTTAGTGCTTATATAGTATTTTACAATTATGATCATTAAATATCAATATTAATTTACTAGATATTACAGCTCCATGATTAAGTAGATTAAAATAATCATAACTATTGTTGTCTTGCACCATTATTGGTGCGGTTCCTCACAGAACGTTTTGCGTGGAATGGAAAATATGTAAATGTAATGAAATGAACTGAAAAAGTTTTTATGGTTGCATATGCATTTAGTTAGCGGTTTCTGACTTTCTGTATTACAAGAAGAACCAGTTTTAGAAAATTCAAAGTTGAATAAACAATAGTTTTATTTTTTATTAATTAATTTAGTGTTTAAATATTAAATTATACGGCAAGGGTTTCGATGCGAGTGTTCGATTATTTTACTACAAGTAGTAATAAAAAATCGGTACTTTGTGTGCATCATAAAAACCTAGTTATCAAACAAAGTTTTGTGCGTGATCTGTCTGTCTTCTCCACAGAGTACATTTTAATAGGTCTTCTCTGTGTGTCGTGTCGTGTGTCTGAATGAACGTAAAGTTATTTTTATATGTAGCCTAATTCTCTGGCTGGCTTATGATAAACTGTTTTATCGCTTAGTTTGATACGTAAGAAATGGACGACATAATATTTATCGGTGACTGGATAAAAGAAAGAGAACTAGGAAAAGGAAGTTTTGGAACAGTCGTGCTATGGAAACACAAAAAAACTGATGAAAAACTGGCTATAAAGACTTGCCAATGGGGTAATGAGCTTACTGAGAAGCATAGAGAACGATGGACGAAGGAAGTAGAGATGTTACAGAGTTGCAGAAATCCAAATATCGTGGGTACAAAAGATTTGCCCCCAGAATTCATAACTGGGCTGGAGCGAGCCAACCCGTCGCGCCTACCAATTCTCTGTATGGAATATTGTAGCGGCGGTGATCTTCGGCAGGTGCTCAACAAACCCGAGTCCTGTTCTGGCCTCAAAGAACAACAAATCAGACAAATACTCAGTGATCTCCGAAATGCTACGCATTTTCTGCATCAGAACAAAATTACACACAGAGATCTCAAGCCTGAAAACATAGTAATGCATTTATTGGACTCTGTACAAACCAATGTAGCTGTTCAAGGCCAAAGAAAGGTAATATACAAACTAATAGACCTCGGTTATGCTAAAGAGATAGATTCTAACTCTGTATGTGCCAGTCTGGTTGGAACATTACAGTATTTAGCTCCAGAAATTATTTACAGCAAAACCTACAGTAACTCAGTTGATTTTTGGTCATTTGGCTTGGTTGTCTTTGAATTGATCTGTGGTAGAAGACCATTCCTGCCGTTCATGGCCCCTGTGCAGTGGATGCCACATGTTAAAAAGAAGGCCCATGAAAACATTTGTGTGTATGAATCTTTCCATGGAGACATCGAATATTCCAATGAAGTCTTCCCAGAGAATTATATATCCAAACCATTCAAAGCATTGATAGAAAAATGGCTAAGAATTGCTCTAGAATGGGAACCCAAATTGAGAGGCAGAGATACTCCATCTCGAGTCACATTCAACATACCAAGTGAACAGAGAGAAGCTGCTAGCAAAATTGTGATTTTTGATGTCCTTGAAAAAATATTAGCAAAGAAAATCGTTAAGATTTTTTCTCTAGCAACTATGTCCCTAATAGCTTATGAAATTGATGATGCCACTACTGTTATTATGCTGAAATCTAGAATTTACAATGATACTAACATTCCTATGAGTGAACAAATTTTAATAACCCAAATGAACTATATGGAGCCCCCAGATGATGAATGCATTGTTAAATACTGGAATGAAAATATCATGTTGTTCCTGTACAGTAAGACATGCATTGTCAAAGACAATATAAAGCCGATAGTGCCAATGGCTGTACAAAGATGTCTGGAAAACCCAAATGCTTTATATAACTTTAAAAACAGCCAAAATTTATATAAGAATGCAATGTACCTTGTCTTGTCACAAATGGAATTATATGATTTACTTATCAATGGATTGTTTGTAAGAGCTGAGTCATTGAAGTATGAAGGCAAACAATTGTTACTTAAACATAATTCGGTTGATAAAAATCTTGGTAATCTCCTTGCTAGACAAGAAACTCTTAAAAAGTTGACAGATTCTGGGAAAACACACATCTCAGTTCTAAAGGAAACTCCTAATGGATCCAATTTACTTGGTGGCTTTGACAACATATTTAAAGAAGCAGATGTTATTACAGAAAGAATAGAAAAATTGCAAACTGCATGGAGCCAACTTACTGTGAGGCTTCTGTCTGCAACAAGCCGTAGCAATGAAGTAATCACAGCAGATATCAACAACTTTGTTAATAAATTCAACTACCAAGCTGTGTATGCTAATGCTTATAAAGAATTTCTAGCTTACAAAAAGGGTGAATCTGCTAACCGAGGAAGAGAGAGACCGTGTAAAGATATAGGCAGTGTATGCTACAAGTGTCTCAAAGTCGGTAACAATATATTAAAAGAAGTTCGTCAGCAAACATTTGTATTGAAACTTATGGATGTGAGCACTGAATTCTCCAAAATTGATGATATTGTATTGAATGCAGCAGATAATACCAGTAAATTGGCAGCTGATTTAACAAATGTTCTAGACAAACTTACTGAGTGTACCTGGACAACTATTAGTCACGTGGTTAAAGATGCTGAAGGGTTTTCGGATGTACCATACAGTGTGGTCTCTTTTGAGAAGAAGGACTTCAAGATTGGAGAGCCTGTGTCTAATCATTGCATCAAAATGGCTAACAAAATAGAAGATGATGAAGCACTGAAGTCTCTTATTGAGGACAGTTTAAAATTAAGGAAGAGTCAAATTGATTTGTCCTTGAAAATAAACTCGCAAAAACAATTGCTGAACAAATCAAGTTTCGATTTTAGCTTTTTGAATGATTCTTAAATAAAATCAATGAGATTGTATGATAACGTAAAATATTGTGCCTTATTTTTTAATCTTAGATAGATTGAGGATTTTAGGAATTAAGTAGGTAATTTAAAATATAAGAATGACTATGTATCCGGTGCTAAAATGCCTATTTACAATTGAAACATTATTTGTAATTATATTCGATATTAGTAAGTATTTACTTATTGTTTTTGTTTTATGTTTATGTTAGTACATACTTGCAATGTTGCTAACATTTAAAAGATTTTATTGTATCACGAATTTAATACTAACCATTATTAATTTGTGTTCTAGTCAAAAGCATTATATTAATAACATTGCAATGAATTTACCTTTATTTTTTTAAATTTGTTGTGTTTGTATAACTTCTTCAAACATTCTGAACTGTTGCTTGTTAATAAATAAAAATCTATGTAATTTTATGTTTTAATTAATCAAACAAAAGTATAAAAAATAAAAAGCCAAATTAAATAAGTAACTACCTACCTACCTAGTTAATGAAAAAGTAATTAAACGGCTACTAACAAAAACCACCCAGCCACCTTGTTTGTCAGTGCAGTGCAAAGCAGGAAAATCTTAAAGCAAACAATTACCCGTGAATTGTTCCAACCAATCTTTGAAGCTATTTATTATTTTTTGTAATTTTCTCACGTCTGCCGGGGTTTGTAGGTATTCTTCGGGGGCGAACCGCGGCTCGGGACTCCCGCCAACGTGTAACCAAATAGCGAATACCGCGTCATCAATATTAGCAATTTTCCTACGACAAAGCCTAGCTGAGGTGAGGCAAATTGCAACTAAAGCACTCATGCTGCCAACTGAAACACACCTTGTGTTCTCCTTACGAGCTGCTAAAAAGTAATTGCGCAGTAAATTCTCCGTTGCATCATCTAAATCAACTTCGATGCCTGCAACTGAATCAATGTACTTCGCCACATCTTTGAGGGCTTGTATTTCTTCTTTACTTACACCGACTGGGTCTACTGCCTGTTGTAAAACAAACTCAACAATTTCATCGTAATATTCGCCACAGTCTCCGCGGCAAACATTCCCGAATACACTCGCTACGTTAAACAGTACCATCTTCTTAAAATCCATTCCTTGCGCCCAAACTGCAGACTTCAGCTTTGTTAATCTTATACCAGTATTTATATCTCCTGTTTCTATGGCTGATAGTACGGACGAAACTTGCTTGTGATGGTAGATATGGAGGGGTAAAGGCAAAACGCACACTCCGCCTGAACTGCCTACAAGAGCACTAGATGCCACTGTATTAGATGCCCCTAAAACTACATATCTGTCTGCGAGTTTCGCTGCTTCTGTCATTATTTCCCCCACATATCTGGAATCAAAACCTCCTACTAAGACATGTACGATACTTGCATCCGTTATCGCGTTTGCCTTGATACTCGTCAGACTTAATAACAGGTTTATCTTGAGATGCATAAAGCAATTTAAAGGGCATATATTGACTCCTATAGTAGAAGACAGGCAGTATATGAACTTCCAAGGTATTCCTTTACATGCTTTAAATAGTTCTTCGACGTCTTTAGGAATGGGGCTAGTTATTGGTGCGGCTAACGGGATTAATATTTCTAAAGACCAAACTGCTGTTATCTTTTTGGTTACAACTATGTGCAAAATATATCTCGTACCAAGGTTTAATTTGAAGAATAAATCATCAATAATAAGGAATCTTTTGGGTAGTAACTGATCTTCTAATTTGAATGTAGCAGTCACTTGTTCTCCACACCGCCTCAATCCACTGTTTTCATAGAGAACACTTTTGCATGCATAGCATTTCGGTGGGTGTTTCGGTATGTAGTGTAGAATTACTTCGTTACCTTCACATTCCTCTGGACATGACCAAACCGAATGGTAAACATAGCTCTCTGGCTTCGAAAAACTTAAGAGCAACCCGTCTATCGTCACCATACCTTTATAATAGCGAGAGTTACATTTCTGGACTCTAGGTACGCTCTTCAAACGTACTATAACGGCCACTTGGGCATATTCAATACAATCTTTTAATTGATCAGTATTTGTAGCTTGAAGGCAAGCAAACAAAACATCATTGCACATCTTTTGAAATTTTATTGGTTCTGTGTTCAAAATTTCACCTAGCTTGGGAAATGTGTCTACTAAATGCATGACGTCAAACTCCAATATAAATCGTAATGGCGGGAACTTACTTATTGTTTTTTCGGTTATTTGTTCTAAGAAATCCACGCAGTTTTTTTTCATGTCATCTAAGTAACGCCTATTGTCTAAGTATAGCAACAATTTACACTGAAGCTCCATTGCTAGCGTTGACTTAATAAAAGTCATTTTAGATGAAGTAGGAATTAATTATTGGCACGGAAAAAATAACGGTAAATATGAAACTATTGTGTCTTGATCTTCTGAATTTGTTGCAATTATGTATTTCTATTTTCTTTATACCAATTATACTTTTCCCGCCTCATTAATATATTTTTTTTTTCTTTTAATTTTTAATTGAGCTGTATATATGGCTCCAGCATGTTACCAGACCACCAGTTTAACATTGTCTATTATAAGCACATTAATTTTCACTATGTATTATGAACCGACTTCAAAAAAGGAGGAGGTTCTCAATTCGTCGGAATCTTTTTTTTATGTAGGTATGTTCACCGATTACTTGAAAACGCCTGGTCCGATTTGGAAAAGGACGTTATTTTTCTTATCTGTAAGTACTTAACATTTTTAAGAAGCGAAAATTTGTTTTTTTTTTATTTGTCTTTGGAAGTAGTATCGATTAAAAAAAATATTTTTACACCACAAAAGAAAATACTTTGGTTCACTTGCCTTCCACGCCGGTACAATTAATTAGTGATCAATATTTTTGATGATTATTCTATTGGTATTAACTTCGATTTTTTCAGTATGATATCCAAAATATTACGAGTAGAAGAAATAGACAAAATACCTTTTCCTCATATAGATATATAACAGTGCATGGGCGTAATTAAATAAGCAAACTGGCCGTTATCATTGCCTAACTGGAAGTGCAAAGGGCCAAATCGCAACTTAATATGCAGGTATTCAGAAACAAAATCGCTGAGCATGTACAGTGATCACAAGTCGTTATCACCTCCAAAAATAATTCATCATGAAGTCATAATCGTATTATGTAAATAAGTCATAAGCAATAATATTATGGTAAAGGTTTGCTCTGAATTTTGTATTCTGAGCTAGTTAAATGGTTTCTATGCCAATAACCAATATTAATTTTTAAACATGTTCGCTATATTGTGTGGCTCCGAGTTAGTCAGCCACTTTGATACGTATTGTACTTAAAGTGTTAAAGACTTGTGGAACATTGAGCTTGTGGGGAGTACTATGTACCTACCTACATGCCAAAGTCAAAGTCAAATCATTTATTTCAATTAGACCATTATGGCACTTTTAAACGTCAAATGGGAAAAAAAATATTCTATTTGCCATGATCATCGACTTTTGTCGCTGACTGTACGTAGTAGTATTACATAATGAACGAGACTTTGCGTCACCGATGCTCGCCTACACATGACTTGATCATAACCACGGAATAATAAAAACAAGTAACCCACGTAAGTAGGCAGGAACCGTCGAGTACTTCGTTCGGCAAGGTCGGTAAACAATTAATCCACGCAGAACCTTCGGAACGGAAATGCCGAATCGAATAAGCAAATGATATCAATCGGATTACTACCCATTACCCAATGAGTTATGTAGCTGCGATGTTGTTCATTCATTGTGACCGAGGTACAGAGGAATACTCAAGTTTTATCCTTCCGCGCTATACCTACGCGCAGAACGGTTCGATTTTCAAATAGGTATGTCATCCCAAAAATTCCACATGCGGCCAGTCAAATTCACATTAATTTATTTGTTTCAGTTGAAAACGTTTTCTTTGTCTGTAGCAATAAAGTTAGCTAAAAAAATGTCATGGCATAAATAATCGCTTGTCTCATTTGACACCTCATACATTCCATTAGTTATGTTTATCATGTTTATCGTAACTGAGTAGGTTTAATTTTAATACAATGCAATGAAAACTTCCTGCGCGACTGTACATGAACGGAGCGGGGCAAGTGGGCGGAGTGAGCGTATTTTTCTTGCGGCGACGTTGCGCGGGCGGCCGTGGTCGCGTGGGGCGGCCGCCGGCGTCACTCCATGCCCGATCACGACAAGTACCAGCTGCGACCGCGCGCCGCGCGCAGCCGAGAGCCGCGCGCGCGCCGGACGCCGCAGCCTCTCAGCAAGTACAGGAGGAAAACTGCTAACGCTCGCGAGAGGAGCCGCATGCGAGAGATCAATCGCGCATTTGAGACCCTTCGTCGTGCCGTCCCAGCATCCGCCATCACCGGGACACCAGTGCCCTGCGAGAAGCTCACCAAGATCACGACGCTGAGGCTGGCCATGCGGTACATTACCGCGCTGTCTTCAGCGCTGCGAGAGTCCGGACCGGACGCGGACGGAGCCCGGCCGGAGCGCTGGCCCTCGCCGCTGTGCTCGGAGCTGTCCGAGTTCTCCACGGAGCTGGAGCAGGAGACGCCGTCCGAGTTCGCCGAGGACTCCCTGTCTCCGTTCGACTCGTTCTTCGCAGAGTTCGACTGCGACTACATCGACCGGACATTCTCGTGATAGTGTTGTTGTGAGTGGTGTAACTGCCGGACTATTTTCAATTAGGTACCTACTATTTAATTCTCCTTTTGCCATACTATTAATTATTAACTATGTTTTATTTTGTATGAGATATATTTTGAGATTTATTTATTATTATTATTACTTAATAAATTTTAATTGTTATCGTTATTACCTCATGTGTTTGTTTTTAACTCCGTTGGTAATTAACTGCTAAATTATGTTATGTAGTCTTTTCCTCCGGTTATTAGACCTAAGTACGGTCAGCAACAAATTTCTTTGAATGTCGATGTTTTTTTTAAATAATATAAAACGACTGAAATTTTTGCAACTTTCTCCACGCTATCGTGGTCTTGAATTGATTCTTTTTAAAAAGTACAAAATTGTGTAATTTAAAAAATGTTCACTCTTAATTGTTACATGTACCTACTTGCTTTCCAGTAAGTACCTATTACTGAAAAGCAAGTGTCAAATTTAATGTGTACCGGTTTCACGCTATCGTGGTCTTGAATTGATTATTTATAAAAAGGAAAAAAAATATAAATAATTTAAAAAATGTTCACTCTTATTATTAGATGTAAGTAGTTACATACTGGCTTTTCAGTACCTATTACTGAAAAGCAAGTGTCAATTTTAATGTGTGAAAGTGATAGTGTTAAAGGAATTTTGTTGCTGACCTACTTGTATCTAATTATTCGATGGTTTCATTAAGGACACTTTTTGCCTATCATCACTTTAGCAGCTAGAGCCAGGTTAAAGGAAAATAGGTGTACAGAGTATTTTCCGTCATAGTATCTAACACTGACTAATTATAAATTATTATTATTATATTAATACACGTTATCACAAATATTTATTAGAATCTACCTGCATAAGGTGAGCTCGGGAATCGAAACTAGTGACCACACCACAGAAATGAAATGAATGATCTCAATGTTTTGTGAAGAATCTACTTCTCATACCTAGTCATTTATTTTGCCTTCTAACTAACGGTCGATAAAAGTGGATACCAAGGTACCTTTCAATCTACTTACCTACTAAAATAATAATTATCCGACTAACTAATTACCTAATTTAAAATAAACTTCAAAACAATCCATTTTAATTTTATATTCGATATCGAACTGACAAAGAATCGTAAAAATTGTAAATGTTCAACCACCAAGCGAAACTTTAAAAAGCAATTGTTTTTTTTTTTATTCTCATTACCGTTTTATTTTCCGAGCCCAAGTTGCCAACCGATGCGGAATGATCGTTTGATTATGTAAATAATAGGCTGCGGAAGCGTGGGCTTGCCGGGCTTGGCCGATTTATTGTCATACGACAAAAAGAAACGTCTTAAAACCTTGTGACTGTAAAGACTTGTGCCACATGGCCCACATGAGGATTAGGAATGATTTTTTTTCCCCAAGTTTTGCTGTTTTTCACCCATTACCAGTGTTGCCATTTTATTCTATCTTAGTACCAAAAATATTGTTTTATTTTTTTGTTTCGAAACTTACGACTGCAAAAAGAGTAAACACGAGTAAAACTTATTATTCCTTGGTAGGAGGGAGTGTAGTGTTGTGTTGTGCGAGATTTACAAAATTCACAGAAGATTCAAATAAAACATGTTTGTAAAAAGGCCAAGTTCGAGTAAATTCTAAACAAGATCCGATATGCGGCCAAGTTCAATTGTACGCTAAATATTAAACTACCGATTCCCGTTTATTTTTCTGGTATTTGTCTCACTTCAAGGCCTAGGGCTCTTCTCATCCACAGAAGGAACGAGAATAAAAATAATCGTATCGTGCACTTTTATCCTAACGATTAGAATAAAAGTTTTTTTCGACTATAATGATAATATTATAGAGACTGATTCCTATAATTACAAGATATTAAGTTATCTTAGCTTAGGTATTGGCTGCAACTCTAATGTATAACTAAACTAACCTTAAGGACTAATTTTCATTGTAACCTATTAGGTATTACTTAGGTACATACTTGAAGGAGCATAAAAAAACATATTTTTTTTTACCAGATTCGAAACCCGCTACCTCGTTCACAAGAAATGCTAATTTTCTTAAGCCGGATGGCCATCATGGTGTCCTATATATATGTATTATATCCTAATATTGTAGGTACCTATACTACCTATCTAAGTATATCTAATATTAGATTTTTCAAAACTATGTTCTATGTAGTTGCACCTTAGCGATGTTGCCGCCCAATGCCCACGCGCATCGATCTCTCTCATTGTTTCGATACAAGTTACCAGTACCAAAACGAATGAATCACGTTTTACTATGGTAATATTAAAAAATCAGCTGTGACTACTAAATAATTAATTGTTAGGTACTACTGTAATTAGGTTTTAGTTAACGTTTCAGAATATTGTTCGTTACCCTAACGTGATTGCTTCAGGCCTAGATACAGAACATATGATAATATTGAGCGAAAAACTTATCTCACCAGTTTTCGTCAGCCCTGAATGCGTTTTTGAATCTCGTATCGCATCATTGCGAAAATATCTACACAGTCGGAAAACTGAAACATTACTTTACAATACTTTTCTATCGTTAAGCTATTTTTAGGCAGGGACTGAAAAAGATCCGTATAAGTACCTACAGAATTATTTGTATAATAATAATAACCTCGCAGGACTATAATAGGTATTCCAGTCACGATTGATTCTTAACCTCAGGGTTGACATTTTACATCGGTTAAGTCAGTAATTAAATACTAAATGCTGTTCCATACATGTTAACTGTGTGTCTAGGTGTTGCACTCTGAAATCGTGAATTCGTGATCTGCATTTAAGTCCTGCGAGGTTTTTTTGGAACGAAGTTCCTTAACACGGCTTACGGGTAGTGCGAATTTGTAGAAATGCGTGTGTGTATATGTGCGTGTATCGAGCCTACTACAAACAAATGAGCACACGAGCTGGCCAGTGCACATCTGCACTCGCCTGCTCGAAGGAACTTCGTTCCTTACGGGGGTCCCCCGACCGCACAATTTTTTTTCATACCGTAGCCCCACACTAGGAATTGCTCCTGTATCGTGGGTGCGTTTACAAACATAAACTCACTACAACATGCTAGACCAGACCCGGAGCAAATACCTGTAAGCCATACAATTTGTTCCGTGCGAGAATCGAAACCGCGCGGCAGCCAATCGCTCAGCCACTGCGCCAACCGTGTAGTCCGTGTGTGGGTTGTTAGTGTTTTGCAAATAACCTAAGTAAGTATATTGGTTTTAATTGAATTATTTTTAGGGTAATGAAACCTACACCATTTATGTAAGAGCAAATAGAAGTCTACTCAAACTTATATCTATTTACGCAACTTGTACTTAGTTATTTATACCCCGTTGCGTTAGGTAAAAATGCAGTACTTATGCAACACCATGTCATGCAATAAAGAACCAAAGAGTAGTATCCCAGCGCATGCCTATTTGGGCTTAAAGCGGATTGCTTTCCCGCCAAATACGGCAGCCATGACAGTTCCCTGAATTATTCGATTATCTGACGTGACGGCAGAGCGGGCTGGCTGCGAATCATGATCACATGTTATTATGATTTTGTATTCAAGTTGACAGTTATACATGATCTGTACGTAGAAGGAGTACTGATTAAAGTATTGGCAATGCCAAATTGAGAACGTTCCCTCCTTTTCAGGACAACGAAATGTTTAAAAGTTTAGCTTAGAGTGGAGTGACACTAATTTTGTTTATTGTTGTACCTATTTAGTTTAGGTACATTCATTTTATAATGTACCTACGAACTTTTCGAATATCTTTGCACTAGCATAATCAGCAGTTTGACTCATGATTTCAGACTCAAAAGGCTTCCGAAATTCAAACTTTTTGCGCGAAATATTTGACTTCATCAGTAACACTAAAAACAATAATTTTATAAATTACAGTTTAATGGTTAATTTACATATGGCAGTATTGTTTACTTATACAGGATAACTGTTTAAACCTGTGTTTTTAATCAAGCACAACGAGGAAAAAGGTAAAAGAATATTATTGTGTAGGCACTTCATTTATCAAAAGTTTATCTGGCGCTGAAAAATATAATGACTTGACTGTCAACGTTCAGAAAAGGAAAAAATATACCTACTTACTACATAACTGTTAATTAATTAAGTACAAATATTGTTAAAGATTAATTTCAAGTTAACAAGACAGTATAACAACACCTCTAGTTAAAAGCTCAGACATAGGTACCTACCCAAACACAAAAATTTTCTCATTAACCTTTTGAACGCATCAGTCTAAAGCCTAGTTTTCACAGTCCCAGTAACTGGCGGACAGTGAAGGACAGTTACTGTCTGGCAGCTGTTCTGGGTCCGTGAAAACAAAGTTGAGCCAGTACTGACTGGACAGTTGCTGTCGGTCAGCTATGTACTTCAAAATGTTTTGTTTCTACTGTCCACTGACCTCCCCCCACTCACAAATTGGCCAGGTGCCACTGTCAGAACTAGTAACACAGTAGGTAGCTGTGCGTACTGTCCGATACATATACTGTGGTACTGCTGACTCTTAAGCAGACCCAGTAGTGAAAACACGTCGGGAAAGTGACAGTACTGTATAGACAGCAGAATGTACAGTTGCCGACTACTGTGTGGTCAGAAACTATAGGCCTGTGAAAACCAGGTCTTATGACAAACCAAGATTGGCCCAGCACACCACGGTCACAACTACATGGCAGACTTTTAAACGTATCTATATGTATAAGTACTTACCTACATAAAGCTTTCTAAACTTACAAAACAACATTGTTTTTTTTATTTGCTTTGCTAATTAGGTACCTACTTATGTTCCTACTATTCATCCTAATTTATATTACTTAGTGGAACTTCTTTCTTTAATTTTTGTCCGGTCTATGTTAACATAAGAAGTCAAAAACTAATACTTACCAATTATAGGAAGGGTAAATTCATAGCTTGGCGCCGTGGGCACGTTTTTGGTTTATTGACGTGGTGGTCAAAAGGTTAACCGATACTGTCCTACTATCGGGTCCGCTGTTGAGCCCTTACCCAAGTACATATAAATCTAAGGAAATAAATCCATTAAGTCCACGGGGGTCAATAGGCGCAATGACCCCCGTAGACTTCCATATCTCTCTCTCTGCTACACAACACACAATAGATCAACCCTGGTCTCAGTGACACCCTAGCCGCATTAAAATAAAATAAAAGTACCCTGTCCAGCTAATCCGCCCATTGATCGTGGCCTAGACCTACCTCGATGACGGTGCCTTCTACAGATATCACCCGCCCTATCCCACTTCAGACTGGTTGACTTGTCAATCTGTCTGTTGTCAACACACACGCAAACATTTATTTTGTGTGAAATGTCCCCACATATTATTATTATTTTGTACATTATGTGGTTCTTAGGTCCCTAATGGGTCGTAAGAGAGGGTGATTAGGTTCTCAATGGGTCAGCAACATTCATAGGCTGCGGTGACTGCTTACCATTACTCTAGTAGTCGCAGGTCTGTTTACCACAGTCACACAAAAAATAACTCATAAAATAAAAACAATTATGAGTTAAAACCAGGTTATAGCTAAATGTAGTAATCATACCAGTAGGCCAATGTAACACGGTGCAAACACCTTCGTAAATTATTTATACTTAGAATTAAAGGTAATAAAGGATAACCATTCAAATTAAATTAGTAGAATAAAAACAGTTCTCTGTAATTAAAATAGTGAGTCATTTTCAAAGGAAAATTATTTATAGGTCGTTTTAGCACATAATGCATAACACTAGCCGTATAGGTTAAGTAAATACATTAGTGTGGCCATAATAAAAATAATTTGCACCTCAACCTACTCAAAAACTATTTTTATAGGTCTTGTCTTCTCAATCTTAGATGTTGGCCATAACAGCTAGGTCCATTGGCGATTTAATTGATTTGATAAGGATGAGGACATAATGATTATTGGTCTAACGACAAATAAGTCAAATGGAGCGATAGATTTAGCGTGCCTCAACTGCTTACAGATAGGCTGTAAATGGTTAATTAAAACTTTTAGACTTGCCGCAGACGGGCCACAAGCTACTGCCACAATACGCCTTTAATCGAGCTGCGTTTCAGTTTCAAATATGAACCCGCCACGGAAGACTATGATGGTCTGAACATAAACACCATGACACGCCGCTTCTTGCTGCGTTTGGCCGTCACCGACCACAAAATACCGACCCGACCCTTGCCACTCGCAAGATTCCCCAACTTATAGCAAGTGGCTAGTGCGCGCTTCCACTACTTACTAGTCGCTGCCAGCTACAGTTCGAGGCGTCGTGTGGCTATAAGCTTGTGGTGCGTGGCCCGTGTGCGAAGGACACTTGGTGCCTCTGTTTACTGGACCACTAATGTCTGCGATCGATGGCCATGCGGTCGCTACCATAGTACATGTATGAAAAATTTCGTTCACTATTTGTGGCAGTGGCCAGTGGTTCTGCTGCAGCCGGCACTAGTGGATCTGTGTGCGGCAGTACTTAGAAGCTCGTAAACTTAACGTAGGTATGTTCAATTTATTCACATCGTATTCACCCACGCACTACACAAGATAAAGAAAACTGGTACTTATAATTGCTACTACATTGGGATACTATATTGAATATCCTTGAAGTTCAGCACTACCTGGTCTGCTATCCAACTCCATCAGGTGAAAAATGTTGAAGGTCAAACCTCTACTGCCTATGACCCTATGCGGTATCATCGACACTCGAGCGGAGAAGCGAAAAGCTTCTTTGATAAGAAAAAAGACAACCGCCTTCAAAAACTAAAAAGTGAAAATTAACTTTAGCACAGAACACACATTGACTTTAGTTTCGAAATTCAGTGGCTTTGTTCTGTTTGTTGTTTTGTATTGCCACCGACTTCCGAAACTAAAGTCTATGTGTGTTCTGTGCTAAAGTTATTTTTCACTTTTTAGTTTTTGAAGGCGGTTGTCTTTTTGTAAAAAGCTTTTTATTTTTCGCTTTTTGGTAACTCCTTCTCATCCAAGAGATTGAAAGTTAACTACAAAGATTACAAAGATTGAGGAAACTAAAACGTCGTCTATGTAAAATTTTAGGGTATTTGTTGATTTTTCAAAAAGTGCTGAATCAATTTCGATAAAATTTATATGAGACCACCCCTAAAGCATACCCTACCTATAAAAAAAAGAATTTTCATAATCGCTTTACGTTTGCCGGAGAAATCGCGTAACAAATCGCGCACATACTTAATGCAAATTTAAGACTTATACGGTTTTCTCATAGATGCCATTGTCAGAACTGGACCAAATTGGAGAAAGGGACCACACGGGAAGCACTAGCTTTCAAATAAAAAAGAATCATCAAAATCGGTTCACCCAGCCCCGAGAAATCAGGTAACAAACATAAAAAAAAAAAAAAAAAAATACAGACGAATTGATAACCTCCTCCTTTTTTGAAGTCGGTTGAAAACATCCTCAACTTCTAAAAGAAAAGCATGTTAAATGTTTTATATCTGAACACACAGTCAAGTAACACTGCATTGCACAAGCTCGTGATGACAAGAAGCCCGCAATTCAGAGAAAGTTTTTTAACCAACGTGAGATGTAAGCTCGATTAATAAGCCTAAAATCGTGTAGGTCGTCTCACACGTGCGGTTTGCAAGGTCACCTGACATCACACATGCAGTAAAACGACATTTTTGTAAAGCTCTGTTGGCGGGACGCGTGGGATGTCGAAACGCGCTTTTAAGAAAATAAGAACGCAAAAATAAATAAGTACTTATTCAACTTTACACCCGTTTTGGTATATTTCGGGGCTTATAAATAAATTTGATTCTTTTCCTGGTGGTCCTTTGAATGTGAATCTGCGTTTCGTTGAACTTTCGTCGAGTGGTATTTTATATTTTTTTAAACATTGCCCCACACTAGGAATTTCTCATTTTCTCCTGTATTTTTGAGTGCTTTTACAAACACATAAACTCAAATACACTAACAGCCAGACCCGGAACAACTATCTGTAAACCATACAAATATTTCTTCCGTTGCGGGAATCGAACCCGCGACAGCGCAGCAACCAATCGCTCAGTCACTGCGCCAAACGCGCCGCAAGGAGGTAAGTCTCAAAGAAATGAATTTATGAATATAAAATGTTGATAACGATAAATTAAAGATACTTACCGAGAATTAGAAGGAGTCGTCAATTACATTTGTATTAACTATCATGTGGTTTTCAGAATAGCAGAACCTTCCTACTTTTCTTTTGGTTCTTTCATATAAAAGGTCGCTGTAGTGCCTTTTGTCTTATTTCGTTCCGATATCGAATACGTACCGAAAATGAATGCGTGCACCACCTTGTGTACCTAGAGCGGTCTTGTGTTTACCACGATACCCGAATTGACGATCACCTCATTAAAGAAACAAAATAGCTCCGCAACATTCCGCATCAATCATCAATCCCTGTGTATAAATCAGGCGTCATATCTCACGGTCTGAGTCGGCAATAAACAGTGACGTAAAGGACAGGCGAAGCGCTGACGGCGCCTGTTTATCTAGGTGAGGGTTAGGACATTTTTCTCACACTGCAAGCTAGTGCAAGCGCCCCGCTACGAACTACCGCCCGCTGACTCGTAAGGCCTAAAGCATAATGTACTTAAATACCTATCTGGCTTTTATTTTTTGTTTTAGGAACAAACAAGAATAATAACAGAATGCCAAATCGAACGTTGATCTCTTTATTTTTGGACGAATATAACCTACCTTTATTTTGGCAGATGTTCGTTTGTTTCTGAAACTTACAGAAAAATGCTCACCACTGAAATGCAAGCTTTGTTACAGGCAACAGAGCTGGGACCATTTAGGTCGTCAAAAATAACAAATGGAGCGAAGCAATTATTAGGCGTATGAAACAAAAAAAAAGTGTGCTTATAAAATATATGAATGCACATCTTAAACCCTCCTTTACAAATAAGCAAAATTTCGAACGAAACATTAAAGCTAAGTAATCGCAGTACAAGATTCCATGCAGCACACAAAAACTGTGAAACCTTCCTAACGCCTGCTGGGTGACGAATACTTTATGCGCTACCTAGAAGATATTTATCGGCTCCCTAATGGCAGAAAACATTGCCAATTGCCATTTTATGCGAGAAATTCTCACGTAAGAATCAATTAGATTCGTTTTAAGTGTGACTTTTTGTGTGAGCTTATAAAATATGAATGAAATTAATTGGTTTTATTGACAGACTGAGCGGAAACGAATAAACTGTCTGTTTTTACTAGCATTAAGCTGTCATTAGTTTCTATTACTTACCTACTTACCACTATTAGGATCTCGTTTATGAAATTCGTCATTTGCCCCCACGTAGGCAGCAGTATAATGGACAACAGACAAAGTTTATTTAAATAGGTTATCATCAATTTAGGTTATTGCCTTATTTAGATTTTTGACTCCGTCGTCAATCTAAAATATTCTTAAGTAGGTACTGTAAGGGATCTAAGCTACGATGAATCAAACGTTAAGTAACTGATATAACTTTATATTGGGATAAGCTAAGAATAACATGACCGTGCCTGACGGTGGGCGGCTAGATAGTCTATCTGTCTTATTATAAAACTATAATATTTTAAATCATCATGACATTCCGGAAGGATGCATAGTGTTTAGCCTTAGAGCTAATAGTTAATGGCCTACGGGCTACATAGGCTGAAAGCATACAAGCCTCTACAGTACCTACATGGTACCTACCATTCTTGTTGTGTGTTTTACGAGTACCAAGACTACGTAGCTCTATTTAGGGTCGGGACACATTGATCGACGCTCTATTGCACTTTGCTGTTTGATACGGAGCACACCAGTACCTACGCATTAGGGACTAACTACATTTATTCAGCTCCATTCGCGTTTAGCTGAACGACTTTGATCACACTAATACAGTTCTGCTTTTATCAGCCGCGTACAGCCTCGTAAGATTGTGAAAAGTCGTATATATAGCGTGGTATCTCCACATTCTCCACTGAAGCGCTTCTATTCACTGCGTACGGCACTGGATAATTATTAATTGAGAAGCGATTACTCTTTGCTGCGAAAATGGTAAACTATCAACTCATTTAGTATTGTGCCCTCAACCTGGACAGTTCTATGTTCGATATTATTATCGTTTCGCATCTTACAGAAGAAATAGAACAGAGCTGGGGGCCAAGTCTGCTATTTGTACAATTTCGTCATTCCAACTCGATCCCATTATCATTTTGCTAAAAGTTCGTAATCTGCTAAATTCATAATGGTCGATCATTGGTCGCACAATGACGTTGTAATGGTAGATCACTGATCAAAGTAACTGTCAAAATTTTAGCAGATTACCGCAACCGCATAAGTCAGTCATTCAGTTGTCATTTTGTACGAGATTACCATTATAAATCATTTCTTTCAATGTAGTGTCATTGGTTGCCCATTGGAAAGTCATAGTGACGCCATTATATTAGTAGATTACCAAACTTGTCAAAATCAACAATTATGAAATCAATGATAGACCATTCTGACACTATTGTAATAGCAGACTTGAGGCCCTGTTCCGCCGCATTCAGCGCTGTTCCGCCACGTTCGGCGCTAAACGTGGACTGTTCCCGACTTTTCGACTTCTTTTTGTATGGACAAACCGTCGAACGCCGTCGATCAATGTGTCCCGACCCTTAGGTAGGTTTATGAATTTATGTTACGAAAATGATAATAGAACTTTACAAGGTTGGACTTACCAGAAATTCTAGAGATCTTAGTTTTATTCAACGACTGAAGAGATATCTAAATACAGAATAAATATATCCCGTAATCATGTTTTAAACAATAAGATGTGTTTTTATTGAATACACTACTTTTATAAAGAGAAATTCAATTATTTGATGTTTTGTGTGTGTGTTTGTTAGGGATTCACTGAAAAAACCTTAATCAATTTTCAAAATTCTTTTACCAATAGGAAGGTACGTTATCCCTGAGTGTCATAATGGGCTATATTTTATTATCAAGTGCTAGTGTTTTAATATTGCGGTCCTATTTTTATAATTTTTTACTGCTTTTTGATATCTTTTTCTTATTTTCTTTTTTTTTTACATAATTATGTAAAGAATGTTTGTCACATTAAACTTATGATATCTATAGGTAACTCGTTGGAATACCAACCTTTAAATAAATAAATATTTACCTAAGGTTAGAGAGTACAAAATATCGCATGTCAATCAACGTCATCCGTCATGAATTCATGATGACGAAACAGCGCACTGAGAATCTGAATTCTGAATACAGCTAGTTAGCGTAGCTTAGGTTACTATTTTACGAAACTAAAGAATCTCCAATAACTTATAAATCTCAAATCATAAAATTATAACCTCTCTATTAAATGGAATAAAAATAGAGACCTTAATTTTACTAGATTAGAGAGGAAAGGGGGGCCCTGCAGTGGGATTACACAGGCTATAAAAATAAATATGTACAGTCAGCAAAAGAGATAGGTATGCAGGTCATCGGAAATGATTGAAGTTTATTTAGAAACCGATGGATGTTTTCGAATGAAACTTTAGTAATTAAATCTTTGAAATGTTTGTATTCTATTAAATTTATTTTATTTTATTCAAAAACATCCATCGATTTCTAAGTAAACTTTAACTATACCTGACGACCGTGCATACCTATCTCCTTTGCTGACTGTACCTAATTTGGTGGTTTCTCCAGGGTGGTTTCTCATTCTAGGTCGTACTGAAACAGAGATCATCATCATCTTAGGCTCGGGCTTTATTTGCTTAAAGGGAGGCTCCAATCTCCTTTGTAAGTAAGAACTTGTACAAATAATAAAATACTTTTTTGATTTTGATCTTCCTAGTAATTTCCCAACTATTTATGTTGTGGGCGGCTCCAGTCTAACCAGATGCAGCTAAATACCAGTGTTTTACCTGGAGCGACTGAAACCCAGAAGTCAATAATATTCAATTGGACCAGTTCAGTACCTACATTAGACCGAAACGACATTTAATGTATTTTTCTGTTGAGTGTTGACAATGTTTTAGCGCGAATTTCCGAATAAGGCGGGAAAAATGATCACGGTAGCAATTAACGAGTCAATAAAGTGTTGTTATTTCTTGATAGCTTGACACCGATTATAAGTAGAGACTCGTTCATACTTTTATGGTGGCTGACTGACGATTTTAGTGCCTTGGCTTTATTTTGTTTTTCTGCTTTGATTAGTCGGTATTGTTAACGACACTCTGACTAGTCATAACTTTTCATTTTTGACGTGACAACGTCTTATAATTCGATAGAGCCGGCTGCACGCACGAAAAAACATGACGTCATGCGGCGTTACGGCGTTACATGACGTCATGCGGCGTTACCTCGCTCTGAGGCGTTCCAAGTGAAAAGTGAATGTGGTGTCAATTGTTTATAGCAACGATAATTACAGCGATAAAGGTAATGATTCTTTCGCGTTGTCACGTTCAACTATTGTCAGTAAACCGACTTTACAGACAACCAATTTTTTTTACATTACCGAAGCAACTTACGCATTTGAAAAGATAAAAGAAAGTAGTTACTATTTCTACTTCAACATAAATTAATGACGCAAGCTTACTTTTCAAGCTGAAAATAATAAATGTGACTTAAATTCGAATCCGACATGTCTAAAGTGCTACATAGTCTCTATGTGCGTGGCTCTGCTATATATGTAAGTAGTTAAGTAAATAAGTAGTGCAGTTAGCTGGTATGGTAATCGGCAAATTAACTTAAGTGATTTAAAAATAACTGTCATTTTCAAACGAATAAATTGGCGCTAATTGTCATAAAATTACGCCACAAGTTATGCTACTAAATAACTCTAGTTAGAAAAAAGCTTTTGGAAATGTTATTTTTCTCACTTAAATAATTAAATATTACAGTTCAAGGGTGAATAAATTAGTGGGAAATGAGAAGCGTTTAGTCTAGAGGAAACTAAGAGACCCCGAAAACACAGTTCTTTGGGGGTTTTACAGTTCACTGTAGACGGTCAGGAACTGTCAAAAAAGAAGAAAAGAAGAGAGTAGCACAGATGATTAACGACTTTTAGAAGGTTTTTATTTAATAAATATCAATCAGAAAAGTTTAGTACCAATTAAAGTGCCAAGCGTGCCTTTATGCTAGCCCGGACATTCCACGGGGAAGTTTTCAGTCGCTAGGCGGAAAATTGCAGAAAATTTATCATAACCCATGATTTCAGAAAAACAATAAAAATCAAAAACTAAAAAGTGAAAAATAACTTTAGCACAGAATACACATTGACTTTAGGTGGCAATACAAAACAACAAACAGAACAAATTTGGAAACTTAAATCAATGTGTGTTCTGTGCTAAAGTTACCTATTTTTCACTTTTTGGTTTTATAAGGCGGTTGTCTTTTTATCTGTAACAAGCTTTTTATTTTCCGCTTTTTAGTACCTCCTTCTCATCCAAATCTATTAAGAAGAGATTGAAAGTTAACTACTCCAAAGATTGAAGAAACTAAAACGTCGTCTATGTAAAATTTTTGGGTATTTGTTGCTTTTTTCAAAAAGTGCTGAATCAATTTCGATAAAATTTATATGGGATTACCCCTGAAGCATACTCTATCCATAAAAAAAAAATATTTCAAAATCGGGTTACGTTTGCCGGAGAAATCGCGTAACAAATCGCGCACATACTTAATGCAAATTCAAGACTTATACGGTTTTCTTATGGATGCCATTGTCAGAACTGGACCAAATTAAAATGGGACCACACGGGAAGCTTTCAATTAAAAAAGAATCATCAAAATCGGTTCACCCAGTCCAAAGTTCTCAGGTAACAAACATAAAAAAAAATACAGACGAATTGATAACCTCCTCCTTTTTTGAAGTCGGTTGAAAATCAGCTCAGGTATCTGCCACAAGAATAATGTAACCAGTCTTTTGTAAAACTTGATTTAAAAGGGGGTCCGTGGAGTTTCTTGTTCGTTCTTCTCCATAGAGACGCACCTAAGTACGTTTTTAGCTAAGTGCGTTTTAGAACGAGCAACTAGCTTCAACTTTCTGACTAACTGACCGACTCCTTGACAATTCAAAAGAACCTAAAAATGGCAGGCTGAGACCAATAATAAATAAAAATAGGTATGATTTAAATAAAATGATTTGACTTTGACTTATGACGTTATTGTCCTAAAATTCGAAATAATTACTACGTACTATAGCTTTTGCCCGCGACTTCGTCCGCGTGAATGTCGGTTATAGTGGATGCAGACGAAGTCACTGATTAAAAAGGAGCCTATGTCCTTCCCTGGGGTTCAAGCTATCTTGATATGTTCAAACCAAATTTCATCAAAATCGTTTCAGCCGTTTCATCGTGAAAGCGTAACAGACAGAGTTACTTTCGCATTTATAATATTAGTATGGATTAGTATTTCAAAGACCTACCCTAATTCATGAAAGCTCAAAAGGCCAACAAAAATATAGAAAACCATAAACATTCCCACGCAACCTTCAAGGTTTACAAACCTGTATCATAGACTACGTGTGCCATGTCACACCATTATGTTCTAGTAAAATTTTATATGGTCATGCACTCATTTTTGTTGACGTTTATAAAGAAATACAATATGAACTATTGATCGTGATCTTTTGCACACGACGTGATCTATGATTACAAGTTATTTGCTGCACAAATTTTGCTTTATAACTTCTATAATGCCATCGATAAGGTGGATTATCTCTTGAGGGTTGTTTGGTCGATGGTTACGTTAGCTTGGTTGTCGTATAGGGTCGGTCCACCTGACACAGTCGTATTAGGAATGGTGAGCGTTTAAGAGGCCTAAGGTTTGCAGTCCATGGTACAATGCTAACGAACTCTATTTTTTACTGTGCTCTATGATTGAAGTGTTTGGAATTAGAGTAGCATTTGAATTTAGAATGGCACTGAGACTTTTAGAACTATTTTTAAAAGAGTCGAATCTTCTCTTGAGATAGGATCTTCTCAATGTTCGAAGAAATTCGAAAATGTTTCTTGTCAATCATGATAATATACTGTCAACGATTTTGACTGCCGAACTGAACGCATTAATTTAAATAGAATTAGAAGAACGTAGAGACACCTTTTCATTGCTTCATTTTTTTTTAGATTGCCTTACCCTCACTTTTTTAATTTTCCTGTACCTATCGGTACGTTTAGGTACAGTCATAAACTCACATCATGTACACAAACAACCAGACACAAACCTAAAAAAATACCCGTAATGCCATACAAATATGTTTTGCATGCGGGAATCGAACCCAAGACATGCATAGCAGCAGCCAATTTAACAGCTCAGCCACAGTTCCAACCGTACCGTCATTAAGAACCGTTACCACGCGTTACTGTCATTCATCTGAAGATGCTAATAGTCTCTGTTAGTTCATTAGGTATACCCACGTATCTAATCCTATTACTATATTCGCATTGATAGAGTTTTGGATCACAACAATGGCAAATTAAATCCTCTATGTGATATCAACCATGACCTTTAGAGGTCACTCATAAGTCGCATTGTATAAATAAGTGTTACGTTTTTTAAAACTCTGACTCACTCGCATGCTCTCAAAGTTCAGAAGCTGTTTCATATTACTGTTTAATGTTCTACATGTCTGTGTGACTGATGTAGAGGTATCTTAAAAACGAGCAGAAATAATAATTCCCTACTCAGTATCATAATAATAAAATAGTAGACAGGTAACACAAAAAAAATAAGAGTGTGCTTCAGACCATACGATTAAAATAAAACTTCTTTAGCTCCATCTATATGTATGTATGTATCCGTTTGTGTATGTAACTAGCTATGAGTGAAAGAGAGAAAGAAAAAGTAATATATACGAAACGTAACTCTCTCTCTTTCTATCTTCACTAGCTTATATCTCGCTCTCAGCTTCCGTTCGCCTCGCCCGATTACACTTTTCCTAACACTTTCGTCACGCATTCACCAGCTTACTCCCCAAGTCAAACGTGCGTAAAGGAGTTTTACTTCAAAAATATATTAATTCCATTATGATTATAGGGCCAAACCACAGTATAAGTATTAGTACTACGCGAAACGCACGACCCAATGGGACCCTGTATAAGGCAAGCAACATGCGACATCGCGGCAGGCCCAGGCGGGGATGGTGCGATGATCCTAGGCTAGACTCCTTCGACAAAGGAGGAGCGTGAAGAAATCTTTGCCCTGCAGTAGGAAAATTCAGACTGAAGTAAATAAATAGCAATAAGTAAAATGAACCTATAGGACAAAGGAAAATACAATTAACTATAGTACATTTACAATAGCATTAAACAGAAGTTAAAAAAGGTTTTTTTTTAATGCACACTTTGTAACAAAAATACAATAAAGAAAGAAAGAAAAAGAATTTATTCGCCCCCCAGGACAAAAACATACAAAAATTACATAAAAAAATAAAAAAACAAGAAAACGAAAATTGGTCCTGTATGAGGCCAAAAGGCTCCTATCTGAGCATGGTGCTCATGGTGTTCATTAAACAATGTTAAAGTTACGATGGACACCGAATTTATTATAATCTATTTTTACAGTAGCCGTCGCGCGTATTTGTGTCTAACCATTTTAATAATTAATAAAATTATGTGGCTTTCATTCAGTTGTATATACAATTCCAATTTAAAATTACAGTGTCAATGGTAAAAACCTAACAGAAGCAGGGATGTGCATTACCCGGAATGTTTTCGTTTCACTGTAATTCTATCAAATTTAAAATGTTGCCTATTCTTTAAAAGACTTTTATCCTGTTTATATTATTATACGTCCATATTTAGTACTATCTTAGATCTATTTATCAAAATTATATTAAAATAAGTTTAAACTTATCTTTGATTTAAAATGTTTTGCATTCCTGCTTCTATGAGCCTCTTTTTTCTAATGCGGGTATTATAAATGGAGTATAAGCACGAAGTAAGTATAATATGTAGTACTTCGTGAGTATAAGTAAGCACAGGAAATTATAATAATAATAAAAAATGGCGGCTAAAATGTTAATGACAGTCTAGATTTCCTTAAATGACAAAAAACTAAGATAGGTTATGACTATGAGTCACTGGTACATTAAGTGGTTCCCAGACAGACGCGTCCTGCGGAGGCAATGGCGGCCCACCGCAAGTCGCGGCTCTTTAGGCTAATTCACGTAACTAAAGAAGTGCTGTTGCAGTGCAGTTGCAGTTTCGGTCAAAACAACGCTTTTCGTATTCTCTACCGCTGTCAGACACGCTCGCGTCAAGTTCGCGTCACGCGAGCGCAATAATAGCATTCGCACTAAAATCTGTTCTTTTTATATAATAATAACGTCATACTTATTCAGATTCTATTCAATTATTTAGTGAGTAATATTTGTTCTCTCATGTTGCTAGACCATAAGTACGTTTGGTAGAGTTTGGTTGTCGTGCAGTTCACGCGCACCTTCAGCGCAGTTCAAAGATTACACGAATAGGTGCTGTTTATCACTCAAACTTGAACTTAACTGCAACTGCACTACAACTTCATCGGCGCTTTATAAAATTACTTCCGTGAGTTAGCCCTCGCTGCTGACACAAAGTATGTAAGGCTGCGTCGTACTCGTACCCTCTATATTTTGTGCTGCTGAATACAACTGGCCGCCACCGCAGACCGCGTCTGTCTGTGAGCCACTTTACGTATGTCATAATTATCTATGAGTGCACCAGTGCACGATTGATTTTAGAAGAAGAGAAAGTGACGTCATTTATTTTGAAACTCGTGAAGATTCATAGAAAATCTTTTCTTTTTGTTTGTCATCACTTTGGTCTTGCATGCATTCGAAGCCATTTTCAACCGACTTCAAAAAAGGAGGAGGTTATCAATTCGTCTGTATTTTTTTTTTTTTTTTTTTATGTTTGTTACCTGATTTCTCGGGGCTGGGTGAACCGATTTTGATGATTCTTTTTTTATTTGGAAGCTAGTGCTTCCCGTGTGGTCCCATTCTATTTTGGTCCAGTTCTGACAATGGGATCCATGAGAAAACCGTATAAGTCTTAAATTTGCATTAAGTATGTGCGCGATTTGTTACGCGATTTCTCCGGCAAACGTAAACCGATTTTGAAAATTCTTTTTTTTATGGATAGGGTATTCTTCAAGGGTGGTCCCATATAAATTTTATCGAAATTGATTCAGCACTTTTTGAAAAGTCAACAAATACCCAAAAATTTTACATAGACGACGTTTTAGTTTCATCAATCTTTGTAGTAGTTAACTTTCAATCTCTTCTTAATAGATTTGGATGAGAAGGAGGTACTAAAAAGCGGAAAATAAAAAGCTTTTTACAAAAAAGACAACCGCCTTCAAAAAGTGATAAATAACTTTAGCACAGAACACACATTGACTTTAGTTTCGGAAGTCGGTGGCAATACAAAACAACAAACAGAACAAAGCCACTGAATTTCGAAACTAAAGTCAATGTGTGTTCTGTGCTAAAGTTATTTATCACTTTTTGAAGGCGGTTGTCTTTTTTGTAAAAAGCTTTTATTGTAAACTAGCTTTTGCCCGTGACTTCGGTTATCGCGGATGCAGACCAAGTCGTGGATTAAAAAGTATAGCTATTTTCAAACAAAATTTCTTCAAATGACCGATTTTGAAGAAATTTTGTTTGAAAATAGCTATACTTCCGCCGTTTTATCGTGAAAGCGTAACAGACAAGAGTTACTTTTGCAGTACCGTACCTACTAGTAAGTATGGGAGTATGGATTAGTTAGATAAGTAGGGCCTTGGCTTCTATACTACAAGTTGTACCTCTACCTACTTAGTTGGAAGTCAAGAGTTTCACAAATATGTATAACCCCGTTATGTGCAATACACGATTTTTTTTTATTTATTTAATAGTCAATGACACAACAAATAATTTTAAAGTTAACAAAATCCTTTAACCAATGACCGAACTCTAAAAATGACTCCACGAAGACAAACAAAACCGTTTGATTAACCAATTCTGCATCCGATTCATACATCAGAAATAGACACCAAGTAATTCAAAGACACATACACTAGTTAGCTTCTGTCTGCGACTCCGTCTGCGTAGATTTCAGGATAAAGCCAAAGTGCTACATCATCCCAAGGGAACACAAAAATGGGGTGAAAAATATCCTAGTAATATCTATATGTGTGCAAATTCAGTCAAAAGTCAAAGTCAGGTGAGATAGTGGTCAAACGTGCCTATCAATAGATAAAATAAAGCATTTATTCTAATTAAACCATTTACAGGCACTTTTGAATCGTCAAAGAGTCAGTCAGTCAGTATAGTTAGTCAGTAAGTTGAAGCTAGCTGCTCGTTCCAAAACGTAGAGTATGTCTCTATGAAGAAGAACGAGCAAGAAACTCCACGGACACTCTTTTTTAATCAAGTTGTTACAAGTCCTGGTTACATTTTTCAAAGTTTTTATAACACCTGCTAAAGACACAAATTAAAAATTGAAGATATGGTGGTTATAACACCATCGAATAAAACTGAAACTAACCTAACAATTTTAAAATCAAATCACAAAATTCTGGTAACATTATTTTTGTTGCTTCTATATGAAAACGTCCATCGTCCATCCATCCTCACAAACTTTCGCATCTAAACTAATATTATAAAGAGAAATGATTTGTTTGTTTCTTTGTTACGATCTAACTCAAAAAGTACTGGCCCAAAATAAAAATAAAATCTTGATTTAAAAGCTACATTATCCCTGACTAACATAGGCATTATTGCATTATTAAAAAAATAGAGGTCGTTAATAAAATTCAAGCGAACGAAGTCGCGGGCAAAATGCTAGTTAATTTATAAAAGTAGTGGGATGTCACCACTGGTAACAGAAAAACATATTTTTAGACTTAGCCACTCATTTACTCGATAATAATTCGTTTCTAAGTAAACCAAATGAAATTGAAAACTAAACAATAAACTAACATGTCTATGACTCAACGCCGGTCACGTTCGCCGGGGGATCGCCGCTCCATGTAAGGCAATACAACCAATATAATGTCCTCGTGATGAAGATTTCGTCGATCGTAACGATAAGCTAGAAACTGAGATTGAATCATTAACAACAAAGATGGTAGATACGGCTAATGATGGATTCATAAGATGTAACGATATTAACACTGGTTACATACTAATTATCTTGTTTACAAATCTCGGTTTTAATGCTGCTGTTGGTAGCATGCAAAGTAGTTTCGATCAAAAGATGAAATAACTCTTTCAAGATACAAATTAATTAATTATTCTACTGTACCTAGTCAGTATCAAGGAAAATTCCTTGATATCTAAATTCTTCTATTCGATGAGGCGTGATGAACAGGGATAAATCAGGCGCAGCACCGAGCTTTTACGTGCTTTCCGAACAGGGAAAAAATAGGACAAAGAATATAGTTATAGGAACTGTGCTATAGGATTCCGTCACTGTAGTTCAAGATCTTGATGCTGTTCATCGTTGTTTTTATAAAGGACTAGCGGACCCGACAGACGTTGTCCTGTCTATTGACTTTTCAATTTTCTTACCGTTTAAACCTTTCCTGGACTTCCACAAATATTTCAAGCCATATCGGTCCAGCCGTTCTCGACTTTTAGCGAGGCTTACGAACAACGATTCTTCTGGTTCTTCACAGAATGGCGCATTTTAACCACTTTACTTAAAGTTTTGAATGATTCTATTTTAATCTACAACGGAATAATTGTTTTATTAATTTTAACCATAAAGTCATTATGACGTCATCATCTTTTAATGTCACATTGAGAATGGATTTTGTATGCAAAAAGGCATTAGTGTTTCGTCACATCCTGTGTCAGCGTTGGATAGCTTTTTTATTGCTTCAATCTATATAAATGCCAAGGTATTGAAGTGGGATTTGGCTAACGTAGATCTTGGTAGATACCTAGATCAAGCTCATTTTTTTGTTTACCATAATACTGAAAAAGTAACAGAGCTCGTGGTTAAGTAAAAACCTTACAGATCAATAGCGCAGAGGTTGCCGCGGTCGGTCTGTGGATGGATGACCATCCATTTCATACCGAGTTCCCTCCGTGCCTCGTAAAGCCGTTGGTCCCGGCCTGTCATTTGAAGATATCTAGCAGTCGTTAAGGGTAGTCAGAAGCCAGAAAGTATGACAACCAGTCTTACCAAGAGGTATCGTGATTCGTGTCACACAGTAACTGGTTTGTGGAGGTCCGATATTCAGTCGCTCCATGTGAAAACACTGGTATTCAGCAGCATCCGGTTAGTCAACTTACATAGATGGGGAAAGGCTAGGCAGAAAAAGATGAATCCTGAATAGGTATAATTGTACTGATCGTTATGATAAATTTTACTATGAAAAACTGGAATTGCGACAAAATATCATGTTGTCCATATTTATGTGCGATTAACTCTATAAAATGTATGGATCATCGTTTAAAACAACCCTGATGTTCTATCTCACACCGACGCTGAGTATCGCAGGAATGTATGAGTCAACGGTCTGCTTCAATCTCCGACTAGAACCTCTAAGACCTAAATTGACTTTGAGTCCTACAACGGTGGGCATGGGGGGTGGTATTCTGCTTCCAGAGGTTTCTAGTGAGATCCTTCCCGATGTCTTCATGTACCACGCCGAAGCAATTAAAGCTTCCTATTTTGGCAGATTTTTAAGTGGTTGGGAGATTAAATGAGCATTACGCGTCGACTGCGACAGATGTAGGAGGAACGCTCGGGTTCCCGCAAGGCGCCGTCCTGGGCACCTATGACACATGATACTTATAACTAAAAATATATGTCAAATAATGCATAATTCTAGCAAAATCAGACATCAAAGTTGGTTGGTAACCTAAAGAATACTAAGAAGAATACCATGGTTTTTTTAACAGGTAGCTACATCTACTCGAGAGGCAGTCAGAGGCACTCAGTTATCAAAAATAGTAACCCGATATTTTAAACAATCGTGATCAACCCACGTACAACTTACTAACTTAGCCTACTTCATTGAATCTAGGATTTAGTGTCTATAAACGTTTCAATTAGGCCATAACATTCATCATTACTCACCCAGGTGCCTGACACTAGGATCCGAACTTCATCGAGTCGCATGCGCATAAGAATGATGCAGATTTCCCATATAAAGGATGGAACCGACCTATTATCTACAATCTTAGGTGGAAACCCTAGAACTCTTAGACAGACAATTCTGAACTCTATTGCGAGACAATAAAGTTGAGTACAATAATAGGTGATGGAAAATGTAAACTGGCTAATTCCACTGGACCCAGCCTTAGGTAAGAGACTGTTTACATTAAAATTAACGACCGAATTGTGCTGTCAAAACATATTGACGCCTATGACCTAAGCAATAAAAGTGTTTATTGTATATCTGGACAGGTGTCGAAGTGCATAGTAGGTAGGTACACGTTCATTCAAATGAATGGGATCCCATTACATATAAATGTTACGTGAAGGCGATACTTTACTAATTGATTGCTAATATCATGTTGATTGTGGGGTGGAGCGTTTAGTATGATGGTTATTCGATTGCTACCCGGGCTTTACTAAAAACACTTCAACATTAGGTAAGAAAATAAAAGAGCGCTGAATTTTTTTGAAACCTAATGTCAACCATCATGTCAACCTTTAGACACCCACTGCTGGGCATAGGTTCCCCCCCAAGGGGGGATTTCAGCCGTAATCGCATGTTGGCGATCGCAGTACGTGTTATGCTACTCAGAAGGACGCTGCTGCCCATCCTCTGGTCAATATCCCTCTGTCGCCTTCTACGACACCCAAGGGTAGAAAAGGGTGGTGCTATTCGTGGCCGGCACCACACGGCATCAGAAACCTAACCTATATGCCCATAGAAATACTCATAAAAGCTCTACTTCTTTAGTGAAAACTTAAACCTTATAGAAGTAAGTAGTACAATGATTAATATGAAAATATGGAACCGAAACGGTGATGCATGACGTGAGTCTTTCAACAGGAAAACCTGGAAATACAATTGGAAAATATTATTGAATTAATAGGTAGGTCATAGGTAGTTATTGTATGGTAATATAGTTAATGTATTGTATGAATTAATAAATTATGTACTTTATGGATTCGATGTGAAGGCCCATTCCCCACAGAGCTGCGGATCTTCACGGAAGGATCCAAAACCAACCAGCACGGGGACCAGGCTCTTCTCGGAAAATCTCAGCATACATAAAGCTACATCGCTGTGGACCTGCAACACAGTGAACCAGGCCGAGTGTATTAATCTCCCTGACAGTCTCAGCTATATTAACAGCTCAAGGTATTAATACAACCAATTCGCATATCGTCGGACAGCATGGCTGTACTACAAGCTCTAAACAATTACACGGCCGAGCTGATACGAATGTCATCAGCAATTAAACAAGGTGGATATTCTCAATAATATAATCATTCAATAGATCATGACAGTACACAGTGGTTCGCGTGACAACGATGCTGCGGACGAGCTTGCTAGTAGGAGATCGAGTACAAGCGCGGTGCATGCTTATGCGCACCAAAGATTTACACCAATGACTATGCCCGAACATGATGATGGTGGCGAGTGCAGGCATGCCAGGGAGGTACTTCCTGCAATTGATGGCCGTTTCACGACACAGGCCCCCTGACTATCCAAACATGAGTCTTTTAATAAAAATCTATTTGTCAGGAGTGACAGAAAGCCTTCATGGAGGCGGACGAGACAGCAGTCCATGTGCTTTTGAACTGCCCTGAGGTCGCTTCATACACCGCAAGGTACTTCGGTAACCCAACAGGTTCCCTACGAAGATCGAAAACAGTGTCAGGGTGCTGCTGGCCTTTTTTAAGGAAGCTGGGGGGCCCAAGAATCGAATGATTTACTTTCTATCCGTAGTCAAAATACGCGCTGAGTCGTAAAGTTGCGGGCACCAGCCTGGTATACTATATGACTATACTATCAAAGTCAAAGTCAAATAATTTATTTCAATTAGACCATTAAAGGCACTTTAACTTACTTACTTACTATAATAACTAGTTGATATACTATAATACATTATAACTTTATAAAAAGCTCTAAGGTAGCTAGGTAGGTAGTTGCTAATAATGGAAACTTTTAATGTAAAGAGCAAAAAAGACAAAAAGATGTAGATAGAAAAACATGTCTTCAGATTCGTTATTAATATTACTTATTTTCCAAATTATAATACAACATGTGTATCGAAGCATAACGCGTTATACTTAGTTATAAACTTAGTAATAAAACAACTAGAACTAGTCTATGAAACGTGTTCCACGTCGTATCACTTCATTCATGAGTTAGCTAACCGAACAAAAAACACTGTAACAGAATCTGTCTTCCTTGAAGATAAGTCCAGTGTTTACACTAATTGGTCATTACTTGAAGGGCAGGAACAAATCATTTCATCTAATAAAACCTTTAACAATATCTATGGCTTAAGAAATAAAGTCCATATTTCAAAACAAATTTTCAAAATGGCCGCCATTAACGAACGTTTTCTTTGTAGGATTAGATAGAATTCAAAAAATCTCCACAAAAACTGAGTCAGCTCCTGAGCGCATACTTTATTGGAAATTTATCATATTTTCTCAAGTTTTAATGATATATTTGATTCTTAATAGTTTTTCAACAAATTCTTAGACTGCATTCGCGATAACATTTAGTTTTTCATTTCCTGAGTTGACAGTTAGTAGTTTGACCGTGGTAGCACTAATTGATTGATGGAGCCAGTATTGAGCCAGTAGATAATGACTTGAAAGCATGTAGGTATTTGTCTAATATTATTCGTATTGTAGGTGTCTTGGTATTCGAGTTTCTAAGATAGATAGGTACCTGCAGGTACTTGTGTCAGTCATTGTAATAATAACAAAACAACAGAATAAATCAAACAGCTTTTCTCATTGATGAGAATTGAATTTAAATAATATTTAGCACTCTTTACAAAAATTAAGAGGGGAGATTACTTAAAAGATGACAAAATATTTTTTTTTAATCCTATGCCACCACCAACTTTAATTACCATGTTGCGAACACACATGTTACGAACAGGATTGTATAAACTCAATGTGTTAGTATTATATCATTTTTCATAGCACATACATGTGAGCACTATGTTCTTTAAAGCTACCATTTACGAGGTATGTCTTTCATTGACTTGAATGTGCCCCGCGCGTTTTGGGAGTATAGTATGTCATGCTCACTCGAATGTCCCGCTAACGGTGGCGCATGTGTTGGATTCGGTTCCCTTCAAAATGGTTGACCTAAATGATGCCGATCCGTGCGTCATGTTCGTGAACGGGCGCCGTTAGTTGGGACTGGTCATCTCCTAGCTGCCTCAGTTACCTATTCTAAATTTATGTTGATTTGTTTATTATGATTATATTTTCATCTAGACCTCTTTTAACGTACACGACTTAATATTCTCTTAACTCATTGTTATCACCCCCTAGATTTAATATGAATGATGTAACCAAAATTTGTAACATTTTTTATATTATTGATTTTAAAAGAGTGTTCATGGAGTTTCTTGCTCGTTCTTCTCCATACAAACCTACTGTTTGGAACGAGCAACTAGCTTTAACTTTCTGACTGACTGACTCTGACAATTCAAAAGTACCTGTAAATGGTTTATGTTTGACATCCATAAGACCATTGTGTAACTCTTTGGTTAAGCTGTCACAGTCTAATAATTTCATATCCCGTAATTCCTCATACTTCCGTCCTGATTCCCATGTATCGTCGGTTCCAGCAGTTGATCCCAATTAAATAATTATAGCTTTATTGATGAAAGTCTTGGGCGATTGACTGGCCCAATTATTTGATTGATAGCTGCTAATCTACGGACTTAGAGTTAGGTTTAATTTTATGCAGGAACCCGTAAATATTTGCTAGGAAAATAGAAATGCATTTTGGGAAAAGCAATCTTTCTAATGTATTAGTTTACGTAACTAATGTACCTAGTAAGTAGTTATTTTTACAAGCTTTTATTTCGTAGCTCAGTTTTTATTTTCATTATAGCTTTCTTTTTTTTTAATATTCGCCAAATTAAAAATATGTAAAATACATATTTTTAATTGAGTTGAAAAAATGTTTATTTAAGCTTAAAGAATCTGAAGACACAAAAATAAAAATGTATCAGCTACGCACAATGCACACATGTACAAAAAACATGCACGTGGTGTGAATCGGTTTTAAAACACCCTTCGTATTCATAAAATTAAGATAGCACATGGATATATCATAAAAAATATACAAAAAAATATAATATTAAGAAAATTATGTTTTATTCATCTTGTTATCGAGTCGCTTCACGGTCTGCGCTCAGACTAAATTAGTTTAGTCATTATTTTTTGTTTTATATCTATATTTTATCTCTGGGTTTTAAATCACGTCAAAAACTTAATTACCTACTGCTAACTGTTCTAAGTACCTAACTAAGTAGTAAGTATTTTTAATTGCCTACTGATGTGCGTACCTGCAAATAGCAAATAGGTACCTAGATGTGGATACCCATACCTACCTAGGTAATAGGCAAAGTGGTTCTTGTAAAAAAAAAAATCAAAAGCGACCTAAATATTAAGGGCCTAACTTAGAACCACGCCGGACGAATTGATTTTGCTGTTCTCCTGCTCCTGAAAATAGATTGGTCCAAAGACTTGGGAATTTGGAAAACTTGAAGAAAAAACAGCAGAAGAAACCTTCGTTATTGTTGCTATAAGGCCCGGTGCCGTATCATCCACCGTTATCGATCGTCGTATTTAGTTTTAACTTTAAAATTGTAGAAGCTTAGAACTTTACTACTTTAACTGCGTTGTCGGTCTGCTGCTAAGGCACGCAGGAAAAGGATTATACGATTAAGTACGATCCATACGATGGCTCATCTGAAATCCATCCATCTTTCCTTTACCCTTTACATTTTCATTTGTTTTATGTCATCAAGGCAGTGTAAATTAAACCCAAATAACTTTTACTATGTTTGTGGTCAAATTATTTTGTCAAAAAAGAAGAGACCAATCACTGAGGCCGTAAAACGAGCCTATTTCCATTACTATCAAATCTCGGTAACAAACCTTGATAAAAAATCGGTTCCTGGCGTAGTGTGCGAAAATTGCAGAAGTGTATTATTGAATTATTATTAAAGTAGAGTGTATTATTATTATTGAACAGGGCTGCAAGAAAAAGAAAACATTTACGATTCGGCATCCCAATGATATGGAGAGAACCAACAAAGCATACTACTGACTGTTACTTCTGTCTGCCTGACTGAAACTATAGGTTTTAACAACAAAAACCGAAAGCACATACAATATCCTGATGTTGCGTCAGTCACAAAACCTGTGCTATATTCTGAAGGAGTTCCTTATCCGTCATTACCCAGCAATTCCACTAGTAAGGGAAATTAACCACAGCTCATGGAGTTGGAAGTAGATGAGGCGGTTTCGAGCCAGTACATTGATTTCGAAGCAGAAATTGTTTCCAATTTATTGACAAATTAGGTACCAAAGAATGGGAGTGAATATGTCGTCAAAATTTTTTTTTTACATTCTCGCCTGGATTTTTTTCCTAAGAACCTGGGAAAAGTGAGTGATGAGTATGGCGAACGTTTTCACCAGGATTTGAAGGTTTTTGAGGAAAGATACCAAGGATTTTGGGATAAAAATATATTAGCGGATTACTGCTGTTTTATAATAAGGGAACTGGTACTAATCAGACAATCAGTATAAAAGAAGGAGTACCTACCTAACACGTCCCATTTTTGATTTGTTTTGAGATAAATGTATAAAAATGATAAAAAATGAATATAATTAACGTTTACAAAATTGGACGTCCTAATTTTTTTCCAACTCCATTTTTTTTGAGTAAGGGTTATAACTCTATCGATACATATATCAGTTTCATCTCGGGGTAAAAACCTTGTAAAGTAGTGTTACCTAAAACGCAGTCTGTCGATTTCGCATTATGCCGAAATGTCATTTAAAATAAGTGCTGGGACTAAGTATGTTTTTGTCTATGTCGCAATAGGTCTACTCCTCATATTGCTCATTTAGCGATACGACTATTAAACCTATTTCTCACTATAGGCACTTAGCGATATGACTATGTCGCAAGAAACCTATTTATCATTATGCAAATTTAGCGATAAGACAATCTCGACATTCATTTAAATTAATTCGCGAGAGTCAAATGTTCAATACAACTGAGGGGATCTGGCACTCGGCGGCCGGTGCCGCGGCACCGCTCGCTCGCCTTCGCGCTTTAATGGTCACAGTTCTAACTTAACCTAACCCAAACGACCCACTATACCACCAGGAGTATGGCCAGTGGTATGGTAGGACCGCACACCGCACTCAAGTCTTAATTTGCCTGCCTCGCTCATAAACTAACGCTCAATATACCTACCTCGCCCTTGAGCTAATACCTCCTAAACCTAAATTCTCAATTCACCTACTTCGCTCATTGACCAATACGTATTGGTTATACGTACTTCTACTCTTAAATATCAATATGCCGATCTCTTGTTAGGTCTAGGCATAACACGAAATTAGCAGACTGTGTTTTAGGTAATGAGCGAGTATAGCGTTTGTACCTTTAGTCTCTGATTACTTAAATAGCTAAGTTACCTTAGCTATACAAACAAGTGCTACACGATAACACGATGTCATGTTAATACGTGCTTATAATTTCAACTCTAATATAACTTCGTATAATTTAAAAGCTCAATCGACCCTTGTCTACAACATTTTTGTCGTGTTTTCACAAATATCTGAGGCGCCAGTTTGTCGTCCGAGCCGCCAATTAGCTAAGTGTTCGCCGTTCAATTTGATCTAATTCACGTGGATATTGTAACTGGCAGCCATTTTATCTTACGATCATCTAAAATACAAATAATCGACAATGGTGCCATTCTGTTGTGCACGAGCTAAACTTTCAGATTATGAAAAAACTTTTTTATAAAAAAGAGAACCGCCTTCAAAAACTAAAAAGTGATAACTAACTTTAGCACAGAACACACATGAATGAAGTTTCGGAAGTCGGTGGCAATACAAAACAACAAACAGAACAAAGCCACCGACTTCCGAAACTACAGTCATGTGTGTTCCGTTTTATCTACCACTTTTTAGTGCTTCCATATCGCCCAAATCCAATAAGATACGGCAAGACAGTTACAACAGATATTGAAAGTCCTCCAAAAAAGCGCTGAAAAAACCTTCTCTAGAATGTAACAAACACTTTTTTGAAACCGCATCAAAATCGATTCAGCCAAACGGGAGATAATCGCGGACAAACATACATACATACCTACATACAAACATACATGAAAACATATGATTCGAACTGAGAACCTCCGTTTCTTTTTTGAAGTCGGTTAAAAAGGCAGATACACCGCGCGCAACACTGAGAGTGAAGCCAAAAAAGCAAATACAAATTCAATAGCGAACACCTACAATCTCGTGATTGTATTCGCTTTTGAATTCATTTTTGTATTTTATATTTGTTTTTTTTAACGATGCGGCGTTTCGTGCTATAATAATAATAATAATAAAACCATTTATTTTCAGGCAACAAAGACCCATAGAAAAATACCTTAACTTAAGTATACATATAACAATATAACAATCGTGTTAGTAAATAAAACTTAAAACTATGACTGACTCGTGTCAGTAGTGTCAGTACCTACAGCACGAAGGGCGTTGTAGGTATTCGCTTTTGAATTTGCATTTGCTTTTTTGGCTTCACTCTCAGTGTTCCGCGCGGTCTCTATCTGCCTTTTGTTTCATATTCTGAGGCTATTTATAACTCTTTCTCTCCAATAAAACAAGTAAGAGACAGATATTAATAAGAGCTGTCAATTTAAGTTAATTTGTAGTTGTCATGCCAGAACGTATGATTAAAAAACATTAAAAAAAAGAGAACCGCATGCAAAAAAAAACTAAAAAGTGATAAATAACTTTAGCACAGAGCACACGTCATGACTTCAGTTTCAGAAGGCGATTCTCTTTTTTTAAAAAAAAAATATTTTTCACTTTTTAATGCCTCCTTAGCACCCAAATCAATTAAGGAACGGACACACAGTTAAAACAGAGATTGAAAGTCATCCAAAGATGGAAAGATGGAAGAAACGAAAACATCTTCTCGGTTTTTTTGTTGATATTTTCAAAAAGCGCTGAATAAATTTCTGTTTGTTGTATACTAAAACCTTTTCCAGAATGTAACGAACACTTTTCTGAAAACCGCATCAAAATCGGTTCAGCCAAACGGGAGATAATCGCGGACAAACATACATCCACACATACATACATATATACATACCTACGTACATACAAACATACGGGTCGAACTGAGAACCTCCTTTTTTATGAAGTCGGTTAAAACACGGTGTAGTTCAAGAAAAAATCGTCCTTTTCTTCAGCCGCCTGGCAGTAAGAGATGCCAATTGTCGAATTTTAGTTTAGTTTGTGAGCAAGGGAATCGGCACCATTGAGGGTTTTTGTTTATTTATGTAACGTTAAGTCGTGAGGTAGAAAAAAAAACGTATTGATCACGTAACCCCGTTAACTATAAGTAACTTTTATTTTAGCAGTAGGTCAGATGGTACCACCTACCTAGGTACCTTAGGTACTTTTAAGTTACCTAAGTCGTACCTATGAATGATGCATTTTATTAAAACTTAATAAAAATATAAAGGAGAAACATTTACAATATTCATCATCAAATACTAGGAAAACATGAATAGATACGTCAGTTGTGCGTTGCCAACTAACTCCACATTTTTCGATCAGTCACACAGCCACTATAATATACCATACCACTATATATTTTACCTCTATTATGTCAGTCAAAGTCGCGCTACTAACTTACTCACATTTTCTATAAAAAGATTACATATAAAATATAAAATTGAAATAACATTGTTAGTAATAAACGGTGGTGAAATACGACGGCAAGTCATTCATTTCTCTTGAACTGGTACTCCTGACCTCAGAGGCATGAATCATACGACCTGATACTGCCGCGGCCGAGCGCCGAGCCTCCTACGTACACATAAGCTGAGAACATATGCACATTTTATAATTATAAAAACTTTTTATATAAAAGTCAACCGCCTTCAAAAACTAAAAAGTGATAAATAACTTTAACACAGAACACACATGACTTTAGTTTCGAAAGTCGATCGGTGGCTTTGTTGTGTTTGTTGTTTTGTATTGCCACCGACTTCCAAAATTAAAGTAATGTGTGTTCTGAGCTAAAGTTATTTATCACTTTTTAGTTTTTGAAGGCGGTTGTCTTCTTTTTAAAAAAAGTTTTTATTTTTCACTTTTTAGTATCGCCGTCGTGTAGATACTAAGCTAAAAATTGCAAAACCGAAAGGTTATTTAAATTTTGCGGGTGACCTTAGCGCTTTCACCTTAACTACAGTACGGTCAACGTAACTTGGCGCGTCTGAAGTTAGCCGATTAGCTGCGCAGTAGACAATAGGGTATTACACCCATTTTTGAAAAGTGTCTCAATTAAATTCTGTAGTGCTAATATGCCACCAAAAAAAACACAACATTTTTATTCAATCGATAAGTGCCATAAAAATGCATCTAAATTTTGGATTTTCAAATTTCGCGCGTAGTTTGACGAAAACGCCTCTTACTGGACGCCATATTGCTCAGCGTAAATGACGTCAGTTCGTTTTGTATCATATGAGCTCATATTAAATATGATAATTGTATATCATTTAAAAATAATTAAAAGCATATTTTGTAATAGGTGTAATAATGAAAAAAATTAGTTTGGTTACTAAAAAACCAAAATAATAAAAGTACAGAGACTATATTACGCCAATCGGTTGACTGACAGTTGACAATTTATTGTTTCATCATCATCATCATCATCATTTCAGCCGAAAGACGTCCACTGCTGGACATAGGCCTCCCCCAAGTGGCGCCACATTGACCGGTCCCGTGCGACTCGCATCCAGCGGATCCCCGCAACCTTTACCAGGTCATCGGTTTACACAGCCGTATTGCGTAATAATATGGCCGCTACTATTTCATGGTGTTTTATAACAGATTAAAAATACTGAAAACTTTGAATTGAATTTAAAAATTTGTTTTGTTATTTTATGAACTAAAACTTACATTTTCCGACTGCTTTATGCCTAAACTGTCTCAATAACATATTTATAGATTTTTTCTCGTATAGAGTAAAATACCCTATTTCGTTCCTAAAAGTTCCATTGCGCAGCCAAACAGCTAACTTCAGACGCGCCAAGTTACGTTGACCGTATTGTACACTTCTACCATCTCTATGAGGGTGCACCAATAGATACATTTCGGCCTAGCCCTTCGGACAAAACGGGCGTGATGTTATCTTATTTATAAAAATCTTCTGTGCGTGTGTATGAAAGTTAACTCCTCCTAAACGGCTGGACCGATTACGATGATTTTTTTGTGTAAGATCCAGTGGATTCGAGAATGGTTTAGATTCACATTTGGACCCGGTAGGTGGCGCTGTAGTCGGTTTATTTTGTTCAGGGCAGGAACACGTCTGGCGGGCGCGCTAGTGTTATGTAAATATTTAGGGCCTGCGCACACCACGTTTTTTAAACGCGCGCTTTTATCCTACAGAGCAGTTTGTTTTCGTTTGTATTGATACACACGCGCGTTAGCATCGCGTTTGTATCGATTCAAACGCGCGACACCAGCGCGTCTGTATCGATACACACGCGCGTTTGTATCGCGTCTGTATCATTACACACGCGCGTCTGTATCGCTACAAACGCGCCGGTGACGCGCGTTTTATCCTACAGAGCAGTTTGTTGTCCTTTGTATCGATACACACGCGCGTTAGCATCGCGTTTGTATCGATTCAAACGCGCGTCACCAGCGCGTCTGTATCGATACGCACGCGCGTGTGCATCGCGTCTGTATCGCTACACACGCGCGTCTGTATCGATACAAACACGTATTTAAATTTATACAGGTGTGCAAAGGTCTACAGGCTGCGTCTGACTCGCGTGTGTATCGCGTCTGTATCGCTACAAACGCGCGTCACCAGCGCTTTTAAAAAACGTGGTGTGCATAGGCTCTTAGTAATCTCTACTATACTCGACTTAGGAACACCTTGGAAACAAAATAAATTTACACATTATAGATTGAGAACAACGGATTAACTCACTGTGTTGTCGGGTTCGTCCGACTAGTTTCGATGGCATACGGCCACCTTTTTCAAGGAGTTCCACAGGATGACACACCGCCCGTCGCGTTCCTGCGAATACTCACGTTTCGTTTAATGAAAAAATAAATTTAAGTTATTTTTTAGGGTTCCGTACCCAATGGGTAAAAACGGGACCCTATTACTAAGACTGTGGAGTCTTAGCCTGGTGACAGGCAGTCATACAGACAGTGGTGTCTGTATGACTGCCTGTCACCAGGCTGTATCTCATGAACCGTGATAGCTACTAGCTCAAAGAGAATAAAAGTCTTTGTACTAGCTAGACAGTTGATAGGTTAGGCTGATAATGTTCACAGATGATGTATTTCTGTTGCCGCTATTACAACAAATACTAAAAACAGAATAAAATAAATATTTAAGGTGTGGGTGCCATGTACAGATGCAAGCAGGTCAACCTACCCGATACTGTCACATTTTCCCAATCAATCTTGAACCTTATTCTTGAACCATAAAGTTGAAAATCGATTAAAGAAATGTGACAGATTGTAGTAGCTTGATGTGCTGGCGTCTGTACAACAAACGTGCTCTTGCCGTTTTTTTGTTAAAAAAAGGTTCCGTAAAATGGGGTGAATAGAAATCGCGGGGTGAATAGAAAAAAATCTGGGAGTCTAATGTTGTTGTCTCTAATTTCTCTATAGTCTGTTATCGTATATTTATTCCTACTTTTTATTAAACGGCAACATTTTTCCATTATTCTGGCTACTCCAAAATTTACGTCAAGTTCCATTACTTAAAGAAAAAAAGCGGTTAAAGTGACGTCTGCGTATGCTAGTGATTTTAGCCTGTGTAAAACTTTTATCAAACTTAAAGTTCTTCAGTTTCTCATCTCTTAGAGGTACAAAGATGAGAAGATATATTAATTAATGATTTGGTTTGTATTTCTAGTAAAATCTGGACACTGATACTTTTTCCTATAATTGAGGTGAATAGATACGAGTGGGGGGTGAAAAGAAACGCCTTTAGGGGTTAATAGATACGAAGAAAGGGGTGAATAGGTACGAGTGAGTGGTTAATAGAAACAAAAAGGAGGTCAAAAGAAACATAATTTTTCAGGGTTGTCAATCGAGAACTATCACATCACATACTCTAAAAAATATTTTTTACGTGATTGTCAAATAAAATGTGTAATTTTCTATCCTCATTGACTTTGGTCAAATTATTTTAATATTTACTCGACTTCCGATATAAATACTCCTTTTTTTAATTGTTACTGTAGTTCTTAATACAACTTTATTATTTCTATAATAAAGGTTGATTTTAACAGCCCTAGCATTTCTCTATTCACCCCTCTCTCGTATCTTTTGACCCCAGTTTCCAGGTAAATAGAAAACAAGGAGTTTTTTGGGTATTTCTCAAAGACTAATAAAAATTTCACATTCTATCAGAAACTAGGTTGTGAAACAGCACAAGACTCCCATAATAAAAACGACTCTAACCCCATTGAGATAGGTATTGTATTAAAATTTTAGGTTTGAAAGTTGAAACTGTTCCTATTCACCCCGTGGTCTAATGTTGTACAGATAATGGTACGGAAGTACGGAACCCCTCGTGCGCGAGTCCGACTCGCACTTGGCCAGTATTATTTTTTATTAACTTCAAAGCCCTCCTTTACCTTTACTAAAACAAAATTGACAAGATGTCTTAAATTGCAAAAACCAAAGATGGCAGTGCCTAATTTTATTAAAGTCAAAACAAACTTTTAAATAGAATGTTTTTAAACCTGTAAAAACTTTTTTGAAAAAAGCGATGGCTTCAAAAAGAACTAAAAAGTGATAAATAACTTTAGCACAGAACACACATGACTTTAGTTTCGGAAGTCGGTGGCTTTGTTCTGTTTGTTGTTTTGTATTGCCACCGACTTCCGAAACTAAAGTCATGTGTGTTGATGTTCTGTGCTAAAGCTATTTATCACTTTTTAGTTCTTTTTGAAGGCGGTTCTCTTTTTTCAAAAATGTTTTTATTTTCCACTTTTTACAACAGTTAAAACAGAGATTGACAGTCTTCCACAGATGGAAAGATGGAAGAAACGAAAATGTCTTCTCGGTTCTTGTCGTTCTTTTTCAAAAAGCGCTGAATAAATTTCTGTTTGATGTTTACAAAAAAACCTTCTCCAGAATGTAACAAACACTTTTCTGAAAACCGCATCAAAATCGGTTCAGCCAAACGGGAGATAATCGCGGGCAAACATACATACAAACATACGGGTCGAACTGAGAGCCTCCTTTTTTTTGAAGTCGGTTAAAAACAGTAAATATGGCGGAATGACGAGAAATAGCTAACGCTGTGTTACAATTTTTTTAATAGCGATTGGCAATTTGACATATTTCTTGAATCTGATCTGGCGCGAACGACATCTTGCCTTTACTAAAGTAAAATTGCTATATAATTGTCTCAAGTTCCAACTATCAATGGTGGCAGTGTACCACCACCGGCGCCAGACAGTTACACCATACACAGATTTCATCTCCACGTTATTTTGGCGACAATACGTGACTGTGCCTTATTCGGACGCTTTTATACTTTTTCAGCACGAGTAGTGCCTTAAAAAAATATTTATTTCTCTTTATGGTAGCTGTAAAAGTGTCTATTGTTGTTATGATGTTAAAATTAAACGGAATGACGATAAAATCTTGCCATTTTTTTGGTAATTATTTGTTGGCAGTTGCAGGATCATTGTCGCCTCTATATAAGTAGCTCGTACCTAACTTATTCCTTAAACTTGCACTTTGCCCGCGACTTTCTACGTGTGAATTTTCTCAAAGATCCCTATTCTTTTTAATTGATAATATAGCCTATGTTACTTAGAGTTAAATAGCTATCGATTCAATGATATTGTAGTTTTTGAGTTAAATCGTAACAAACAAACAAACCTAATCTTTTCTCTTTATAATATTAGTTTAGCTAAGCACCGTTTTGACCATGATAATCCGATGATAACTCTTCTCGTTAGCTTTCTATTGCCGATAAGACGTGAGTAAAACTCGCCCTAGATCGTATTTTCTCACCGCTGGGCAAAGGGGAGCCCTTTGCCTCTATTTGTCTTTGCTAGAAGACGCTAGAAGACCTAACGATCACAAAAGACAAACGTAGTTTACAGCTCATAGCATACCTATTTTGAGATAATATTTTGACAAGGCGCTTGAGTACGTTCGTTAAAAAATCATCACAAACATTATTTTAAGATCAGTTGCGGCATAAATAATTTAATTAAAAATTTATTTAGTTTTATTCTTGTGCCCACCAAGCCATGACGTTGGTTAATTAGTTTCTCCCATCTCTGCCATCCGCCAAAGGGGGACAAGCGTTATATTATGTTCATGTATGTTCTTGATTCGAATGAAGCAATGGTCACTAGAATAATTTTGCAATAGCATTGCATGCAGGAGCCTTTCAATATTTATTCGAATTTTAATTTCACCTAGTTACAACGACAAACTTGGCAAAGTAGGTAGGCCAAAAGGTCAAGTAGGCATACGTAAAGCAGATAAAAACGAGAAAAGTTCAAGTCTTGCAATTTAAAAAATAAATTGCAAGACTTGAACTTTGTTAAAATTAATTACAATACACCGTGACACAGACAATTTACGCCTAAAGCTCTTAACATCATACATGCTTCCATTTTAGGAGAGCGGACGACCGGTTGTTCCTTATATGGCGCGATTTTTGGCTTTCGAAAACATTTGCGAGATATCGGACTCCTTGGATCACGGACTCCTTAATGAAATAGGTACTTACATACTACTTACTTACTTACATATTATCGAGGTGTTGATAACCAAATGTAGTTAAAACTGATGTTACGGCCAGTCGGACAAACTTCTTCGGAAGTTAAGCGTGGGGCGAACCATAACGCAGTTTACATTAGTGATAAGATAATATGTTTGAAGACGAAAGTATTTTGCCGGTCTTGCATACTTAAATGCACAATGCTTGTACGTGAACGCAAACAAGGTTTTCCAATTTGCTCTCTGTCTTTGCTTCTCGAAAATAATTGGAGACTACGTTTTTATTCGTGATTTATTTATCTGTCTGTCTCCTTGGTAGATATGTAAGTATGTACCTATACAATTTTATAGACCCACTAACTGTATTACATGTCTGTGAGCTAAACTGAAACTCTAAAGAGTTCTTGCTGCACATGATATGACGTAAGCCTCATTGAAAGGAAATGCACTTGACGGAGTCAACGATAAATGAGAAACTTGGTACCTACACTAGAATTTAATAGATTTTCTTACCAAAAATTACAGCTTTAAGTTAAATTAATCTATCTACAGATACAATTTTCTATAAGTAGACAAGTTTTTTCATCACCTGTGGGTAAGATCCCGGTCACCACTTCATCATCATCATCATCATTTCAGCCTAAAGACGTCCACTGCTGGACATAGGCCTCCCCAAAGGGGGGTTTTGCCATAATCGCCACGCTTGGCAGGCGGATTGGCGATCGCAGTATGGTTGTTACAAAAGCACAGAGAACGCTGCTGCCCATTCTCTGGTAAGTCGCTTAGTCGCCTCTTACGACACCCACGGGAAGATATGGGATGGTGCTATTCTTTACGTCCGACACCACACGGACGGTCACATATTCGTCGGTCGGGTCGGTTATATATTCTATTACATAATATACTGAAGACGTTCTGTTTAAAATCACAGTAGTATAGTAGTATTACCTAATTAGTTACCTAATTGTTATTTGATTATTTCATTTATAAAAAATATTTAATTTTATACATACAAGTAACAATTCTTATTAACATAAAATGTTTACATTTTGTATTTGAGATGGCGTGTGACATTTTAGGAACACTAGGATATGGGAGTGAAACGATTTTCGGTTTGGGCAAAATCTAAGGGCTATATTTCACCAGGACACCATGGTGGCGCAACCAGTCGCCACCAGCCACCACCAACAAAATGTATGCACACTCTATTGACAGATATATAATACAGTCAAAGAGAATGTAATAGTCTTTGAATACAGTAGATCTCACCTGGTGTCCGCTTGATTGGCTAACCAATTTGGCGGCGCGACCAGCACGGACGCGTAAAACTGCATAGGTAGGTACTTACATTTTGTTGGTGGCGCGACCAGTGGCTGCCACCAGAGTGTCCTCCAATGCTGACGCACGACCGCCTCTCATAACCATCGTAGAAACGTATAACACACACTTTAGAGAGAAAGGGCCCAAAGAAAAGCAGCCATTCAACCAATGTTCTTTTAAAAATGGGTTGCCTGGCCCAAGAAAAACAAAGAAATTACAAGGAAATTTAGTTTTTGACGTGATAACGTCTTATAAATCGATGAACACCGGCTGCACGCACGAAAAAGTGTTACGTTCCACCACCTGAGCCGGAGCGTGCAAGCGAGAGCGCGGAACAAGCGATAGAGAGGCACGATCGGCCCAAGCAATAAGCTCCGCCCACCTCGACGGAAACCATTATTTGCTTAATTATGTTACCTACATGTTAGCCATTATGTTTCTTCATGACGTTATCTCGTAAAACTATCGTCCGTAAACCGACTTTACAGACAATCAATTTTTTAACTGGTCTTGATTGGCATACATTCCTATTTCTATTCCGTACATCAATGTTCTGGGAGATACACAACACAGGGTTAGGAGACCGCTGTTTTAAAGCAACCTATGCAGTTTTAGTCAGTACTAAGTAGGTAATAGGTATTACACCATTTATGAAAATAAGTAAAAAAAAATAAGGCTGTGAATTAATCAGTTATCCCACGCTGATATTATATTGAAACAAAAATTATATAATACGATAATTATTTGTGCAGTCCGACATGGATCAGTGGACGTGACGAAATAGGGAACTAACATGAAATGTACCTGAACTTGACAACTTCCATTCAAAGTGCCATGATGTGCTAGTTTTTAGAGTTCCGTACCCAAGGGGTTAAAACGGGATCCTATTACTAAGACTCCACTGTCCGTCTGTCTGTCACCAGGCTGTAATCTCATGAACCTGATGATAGCTAGACAGTTGAAAGTTTCACAGATGATGTATTTCTGTTGCCGCTATAGTAACAAAGAATCATGGCGAGATTCATACATTCATTTGTATGAAAAAAAAAACAAGTAATTTAGAGGGATTTAACTTTTTTTTTGCGGGGCTTTAAAATTTTTGTAAATGCCGGAAGATACTCTTTAGGTACCTACCCAAGAATATAAGAATTAGAATTTCAACTTCTCTAAACATCTTAATTTTTTTGTACAAATCTCGCCATGATTCTTTGAATAGCCAAAACATAATAAAATAAATATTTAAGGGGGTCCCGTCCCCATACAATAAACGTGGATATTTTGCCGTTTTTTGCTCGATAATTAGAATGTTGTATAGATAATGGCACGGAACCCTTCGTGCGCGAGTCCAATGGCCAGTTTTTATACGTACTCGACCCTGACCGACAGAAACTCAGTACTGTCTAATGGCAATATTAGGAAACACAATGATTCCATACAAATTGACATAAGAGAACGTTTGCCATCGAATTGGTTAAAAAACTCGCAGTAGGCTATGTTCGTTGGATCTTGGACCTGCACGTGAACAATATAAACCGAATGGATTGCAGATTGCAGGCAATATTTCGTTGAACACCACTTAATATTTCCATGTGTTTTCTCAACATTAGTCTGTCAATGTCAATCCAGTAAATGTCATTCTGGAAATTTTGACATTTCATTATTCTACTGTTTTGTCAGTCAGTTGCAAGAAGCTTATAGATAAAAGTGGAGGGAACACTCTAAATACCTAAGTGAAGCCAACTGTGGGCAGACGCTCTCTTTCTGAATGCATACATAGGATAAGGAAAACACATATCACTTTCTCGTTCTTATGTATGCATTTAGAAAGAGAGCATCATCCCACAGTTGGTTTCAAGATTTTGTTCTAAGTGATGGCTCCATTTATACCTATATCTTCATGGTCAGTTGTCTGTCTGTGTCTGTTAGTGTCACTTGTCATTGTCAGTTGTCTGCCCAGCACTTGATTTGATCGACGTCACCCCCTAACTCACCTTTTCGAAACCCGAACTAAACTTATAATTTATGAGAATACATTAATACATGTAAGTACTATGAGGTGATGTGACCCTGATAAAAAAACTAATCACTTATGCATTCCAATCAGTAAGTTGCACACAAAATATATAAATAGTATTATATTATAACGATGGCTGGTGTTCCGGTGAAGTTCGGTTCGATATTGTCGTTCTGTTTCGTGTTGTACGCGGTTTACTACCGCAAGAATGATATTGGGGATGTAAGACTGTCTCCTGTGAAGGAGCATTTGCTGTTTTTGGAGAGTGAGAACAAGGTTGGTGCGGGGAAACAACAGCCGAAAGTCGCCCTTGGCTATGGCGCATGCCATGATCTGTTTGTTAATGCAACTTCGTTATTGGACTACAAAGAGCTGCAAGGAAGCCCTGAACATTTTAATGAGATCTCAAGCAAGCAGGAATTTCTCAAAAGCTTCGCGTATTTCTTCAAACACGGCGCTGCTGCCGAGTAAGTTATCTGAATAATAATAACCGTGTATGTTTAACATTTAAAATATTAAACACTGATAAGAATTCAGAACAAGTCCATTAGTTTATTACAATTGTACCTAAACTAGGATAATTTTGTTTTGAAAATGACTTACTGACTTTCTCATCCACATCTTTGTCTGCATCGCGATAACCGGTATTCACGCGGACAAAGACGCAAACAAAAGCTAGTTTTTTATATATTCAATTTTATATATTTAATAAAGTAAGTGATAGACATGACTTTAATACTAGAAACAAGGACAAAATAGCTCAACCATATTTTAGATTGTCTAAAGTCCATACATCTTTTATGGGGTACTGTGTTAAGTGCTACAACAAAATTCCTAGTGATATATTACAACTAAGTGAAACAAAATTTAAATCATATATTAAAAGTACACTCTGTAAAAAAGCTTATTATAATCTAGAGGACTATATTCAAGATAAGAATGCTTGGAAACATGCTGGTCTAGCTCCATAGGACGATCGACAGTCTAGACAAAATCGAACCGATTGCTAATTTAAAATACCTAATTTCATACTTAGTATAAATATGTACATATATATATTTGACTCTTTTTTTATACACTGCTCAGGCTCACATACTGATTCATTGTTTGTTAAAATATAAGGAGTGGTCGTCTACTGTTTCAACATTAATTGTAATATGTAATATGTGAACACTGTGTATCTATGTACATATAACTTAGTCTGTCATTCCTTAATCTGTGATACTTTGTACACACTTTCAAATACCTAGTGTTTTTATGCAAGGTACATCGTATAATTATATAATTCCTGTAAATGCAAATATTGTTAACATCGTTTTTAAAAGAGTAAGTATGGAGTTTCTTGCCCATTCTTCTCCATACAAAACTACCTTTTGGAATGGGCACCTAGAATCATTTTTTTTTTCTCATTTGACGTTCAAAAGTGCCTTATAATGGTCTAATTGAAATAAATGATTTGACTTTGACTTTGACTTTGACTTTGATTCAAAATTTGATCACAACCTGTTATAATTCCAGGCGCTTCGTGTCCAATGCTAAGCTGTATGATGATTTAATAGAACAAGCCTTAAAACTGCCTGACTCAAGATGGACTATTGGAGGCAATGCTCCACTCATGGCCAAGCGTTTTTACATAGAAGGCTGGAAAGTACTGTTTGCAGCAAAAATGAGCAAGAAGCTAAAGGAATACATTCCAAAAGATATCCAGATAGTTGGTGGAGAAGAAAATGAAGAAGTCAAAGATGATGTTCACATGATCCTTGAGTATAAGGCTGATGAGGAGTTTGGTGCTCTGAAGGCACCTCGAGCAAATAGATACATAGTCCATAATGATGAGAACAATCCACTACTCAGTTCCCTGGAGAAGTTTGATGAACATTTGCCAGGGTTCAGTCCTAACTTACTAGTCATTAGCGGACTGCAGATGATGGATAACTATCCTTTTAAGGTTGGAGATGGCAAAGGTATTATAAGATCTTTGTTGCATGTTAAATATAGCTTAGTAGGGCTGGTTCGAAAGAAGCACTAGACAAAATTTACTTGAAGGACTTCGGGGAGGCCTTTGCCCAGCCGTGGGACAACATAACTATAAAAAAAATATCTCTAAAGAACTAGAATGCTTAATTTCACTTGTTTATCTAAACAGAAAACTTAAACACAGCTTGTAAATATACCACTATCTTACTGTGGTATATTTACAAGTTGATAAAAAGGTATTTTCTTTTTGTTTACAGACTTAAGAGCTGAAAGACTGGATTTAGTTAAGCAACAAATCTTATCTCAACCATTGACTACACTGGCCCACTTTGAGATGGCGAGTTATGTTGACTTGGAGCTCCTCAAACACCTCACAACCAAAATACTGCCATTTGTAGACTCAGTTGGTATGAATGAACAAGAATTAACAAATCTATACAGTGTACTTGAATATGGTGAAGTCAGTATTGTTGCCGATTCTAACCCTAGAGTAGCAACAGCCTTAGATCAAATGCGCAAAACATTTTTTTTGATCAGACGCAAGAACGAACTTTATCAGAGCAAGAGAAAGTTGACACGCATCCATGTGCATACTTTAGCTTACCAAGCAATAATGACTGTCAAAAATTCAGACTGGAAGAGAACCGAAGCTGCTGCTGCTAAGGCGTCATTGACAGCTCACAGATATGTGTGTCACAGCCAAGATATTGCTTTGGATAAATGTAAATTGTTGCTTGATGACAGTTTCTCAACTACCACAGATAATGATAATACCAGCAGGGTATTCTTTGAACCCACAAAACCTGTGTCCTGTTGGGAGGAAGAAGTAGATGGGGAGAATGTTGACATTTGTGTGGCTCCTGTACTTATATGCACTGAAGCACAGTTAACTGCTGGTGCTGGAGACAATATCTCTGCGGCAGGACTAGTATTGCAAGTTGAAAAATAAACACATCATAAAATTAATTGTCATATGAATTTGATTCATTGACAATACTTCATTCATTCCATTTGAACATTTTATGTATGTATAATTACACGTAAGTTGGGAAAATATTTTGTACTGGGGGAAGATCGCGCACGCACAAATTCATACATTTACATGCGCGAACTTCCCCCACTAATAAAGTCTCTTGCCAACACTTACGTGCCATTCTATATATTAGTGCCATTCTATCAGGATGATCTTAATAAATGTATAATTTTTTTTATCAATGAATAATTATGAATAGGAATTGAATTATTTATTATTTTTATATTTTTTAATGTTTCACTAATGTATTCAATAGACACAAGTACAAGACTGGTGGGTAACTTAATATTGAAAAAAAAAAGTTTGTATGTTTTGATTTGGTTTTGCATTATTGCGAATTTAGCTCGAGTTAGCTTTTTATTTTAATTACTATTTATAATACTGACATGAGCATAAGAACAAAAACTTAATTTTTACTGTTTCATTCCATTGCAAAACTATGCAAATTAGGATATTTTTCTACTGATTTTATAGTTTCAACAAAAATGTAATTTCTTGCAATATTATAGTACGGCTTCCAAAGTGATTGGGAAACACAAATTAATAATGTAGATTGTTTCAACATTCCTAAAAATTATACTTGGGTAAGTTTGAGGTAATAACTCTGAGTGTTAATTGTTGTTTGAATAAAGCCCTTTTTTATACACAATGTTTTATTTTATAAAAAAGAATATAAACGGTTATAATAGCTACATTTATGTAATTGTCCAACAAACAATTTGATAATGAAATACATGAGTTCAAAGAGAAATAATTAAAAGATAAATATTTTATTTAAGGCTGCGCCGAGCAAAATCATTCAAAACAGTTGTCACTGTTAAAGTGATATAATCAATACTTTTACCATAATTGTCATAAAAAATATGTAATGAATACCACAGTGAATGTGTTAACCGATTATCGTTGGCAAAAATTAAGAATACTGTTTAATTTAATAAACAAAAATACGTAAAGTTGTACAAAAATCTTTAAAAAAATCTCGTATTTAGTTGAGTTTTGTTAGTAAACTGTGTTTTTTTTTCACAAACTTGAATTCATATTAATCTTTAACATTCATACTACAATTGTAGTTTTTACATTTTCGAAATGTCGCTTAGTTATTTTATTATTAATTTTTGTTTTAATTGACGCTCTGTTTTGAATCATACATACATACGTTGCGTATGATTCAAAACAGCGCGAAAAATTAATAATAAAATAACTAAGCGACATTTCGACAGTGCGCAACTTGATAATACAACATGTAATATTTTGAAACAACTTGTAACTTAGCGTGTTGTGTCGGAACCAACTAATTGCTCAAAATCTTAAATCTACATTTTCTCTCTACAGAATTACATTACAGGTGAATGTTCATCAAGTCAGGGAGGCAGTACTGTAATGTAATGCTCAAAATCGAATCTCAAATGTTACATTACAGACGAACACTCCAGGTGTGAGGGAGCATAAGACCAAATCTTTTATTGCGAATGTTGATGATAATGTAGAAGTCAGCAATTTTATGGTGATGCTACAGCACAAAGTAAGTACACTTCGTGTGCTACAGTGTTGAAAATATTTTTTTGGAGAATGTAAAACATGTGAATAGTCATGTATAAAACTAGTACTTACTATACTTACCATTTGATGAGAGTATGATAGGGGCCCAATGGAGGGTAAATACATAACATGCCAAAGAATTACTACATAGATACAAGTACTTGCACTTACCTAAACATTTTCCTTTTTTTTTTTTCATTAAAACGATTATAGATTTTATGAAAATAATAAATTTTCATTTTTGTATCAGCTCAAGTTATACATTTTATAGCTCATGATGTCAAAAAATTAAATTAAAAATAAATAACAAAGATTTTGTCTGTGTTAGCTTAGCACATGTCATGCTAAAGTAAGTCATACATACGAGTACGAGTAAACGGTAAGTACGAGTAAACGGTCATTACTAAATTATTCCGTTTATTAATAAATTTTATAATGTGATAGATAAACACTAATATTCATTAAAATAAGTGTTAGAGCTAAAAACATTATTTTAAAATTAAATACTTAGGTATTAGAGTGGGAGTTATTTACTAGATTATTACAAACATAAAGGTAGGCAGAGGTATTAAAAAATATCATCCCCCAAGAAATCTAAAATGCTTCATACATATGTATGGATGGATACTATGATTTAGTAAAATTCAGGGGATCAAATAATTAAATTCCAACATACAAGAGTTTAACCTGGCCACATCCAGATACTCTTGAGGTGCCACATAAAACAAAATTTTGTCTGATAAGTAAAAATAGGGTGAATATGACACCAAGCAGGAATACGGCCCAAACTAGGAAAGGAAAAATCCTTTCCCAGTTTTGTTCCCCCCTGTCGTTCATAAAATATTAAAATAATCAGATTCTGGGCAATTTCAAATTCTTGGCAGGTGCTGTTTGTCGTCTCCTATGAATCTAATTTTCAGTCTTAACAATTTTAGATTATGTCACAGTATTTACACATCATTTTCAGGGAATTTCATTCTCTTATTTGGTGGACTTGCTGTAGATTTGTATGGGTCATAGAGACCACTCTTGATGAACCGCTTTGCTGCTGCTACATCTACTAACGGTCTTTTCTCACGGTCTTTTGCTTCTTGCCACTTCACCATCAGGGCTCTTATTCTTTGAAGCTCATCTTTAATCGGGTGTTTTAACGGGTCGATGCCCTGTATTCTCAAATGAATCCAATGGAGAGAATTCAAGGTGAAAGCCAAGAATAAATCGAGTTCAATCTTTGCGGGTAGTGTTAGAGTCTCATATTTCTCCTTAAGCGGCAATAATTCGTCCAACACCTTTTGAACGTCCATTAAATTCTCCTTGAGATCCTCGCAGTTGTTGACGAAGTCGCTATCCTTGGCTAATTCGCCGTATTTCAAATTCCAATCCATGCTTTCAATGCTTGTTTACTATTACACTAGATTGGACTAGATTGTCTTCCAGATATTTTAAGTGTAGTTTTTTTATAGGGAATACACAAATTTAATACAAATGTACGATCAGAAGGAAGGATACCACGTTTATAATCTAATCCAATTTACAACCTGACCCCGAGTTCTGAAAATACAAATTGAAAAATTGGCCGAGACAAATTATTGAGTTGTTAAATTGACTTGACATGACAATGACATGACAATTGACACTTGACTAGAGGTGGGAAGGTCCGTCCGAGAACTCCGAGATTCCGAATGTATACGAATTACGCATTATACCTATAACGATGGTACCGATACGACCTAACCCCGACCCGAACCCATGAAGATTATAGGTATAAATGGAGCCAACACTTAGAACAAAAGCGTGAAACCAACTGTGGGCTGATGCTCTCTTTCTGAATGCATACATAAGAACGAGACAGTGATATGTGTTTTCTTTATCTTATGTATGCATTCAGAAAGAGAGCGTCTGCCCACAGTTGGCTTCACTTAGGTATTTAGAGTGTTGCCTCCACTTTATCCAATACGCTTCTTGCCCGAACCACGCTACTTATTTGTAATAATAAACATTATCTATCTACGCCAGTGAACGAAAATAAAACATGGAAGCATTCCTAGCTTCAAAAAATGACCCAATGCAAGTTGCGCCCCAGGGGGCGGGGCTTATCAGTTGCGCCGCGCACGTGTTTAGTTCGTCTGTAGTTGACAACAGCGGCGGTCGACTAAATTGTATTTCGGTTTTTGCTCTCTAAAACATTAAAAATGCCTTCTTGTGCAGTAAAGTGGTGTATTAATAAATCACATATACATAAAAAGGATGTTGGAATTAGTTTTCACGTGTAAGTACATCGCAATTAATTATTTTTCGATTATAAAAGAATTTTGACAGGAAGTCTATGGGGATGATGTTATGCCAAACAAACAATTTAATTTTCTTCCCTTTTTTTTACAATTTAAGATACATTATACAACATTATTCTTTTTATGGGGATTGCACTATGCAAAATACACTAAGTTATTGTAGACACATACAAGTTTCTTTAAAGTTAATAACATGAAGAAAATAGATGTACTTATTGTATTAAAAAAGTATTTTATGCTCCTCTATTTCACTATACTTACTCACACTATTTTAGATTTCCACAAGAACCGATTCGAAGAGAATTATGGACAAAAGCTGTATGTTTGGAAAGACAGCAAAGTGAATGGACACCAAATAAAAAGACAAGGATATGCTCAATTCATTTTAGAAACGTCGATTTTTATCTGTCAAAAAAAGGATACACGATGCTTAAATCAAACGCTATTCCAATTTGTACGGTAAGATTGATTATTGGTTTAAGGTTATTATAAATAGTATTTGTAAAAATATTACACCTCGTGTTTTAAACATTTTATTGTTTTATTGTTAAGAATATTAATATACTAAATAATAAATTCAAAATATACCACACATTTTTTTATATATAATTTAAATTTAGCAAACACAGTTTTTTTTTGCAAATTGCAAAAAACGTAACCATATTTGAATTTCGCAGGCTACCCTGGCGCTTTCACGATTAATTATTTGCGTTGCACTTTATTACATAGAACATCCCGGGCGATGACTTGTGGGCGCAGTGACGACGCAGAAATGTCGTAAGCGCCCTATACGTTAGAAAGTTAATTAGACCCAAATTACCAGGTAATAAGGTCGATTTTACACTGTGCATGCTGAATGTTAATACATTTTCGGCGAATCAGCGACGAGATTCCGATGTGTCAGTTTGTTTGAAATATTGTGTCAAGATGCGCGCTTAGTTTCCTTGAAGTAATGCTTCCATGTTTTATTTCCGTTCACTGATCTACGCCGGAACAGCAACGGAACACATGCAATAAGAGAAACTGAATCGAGGACAATGAACTGGTCTGGAGATGGTGAAACGGAGTGAAACGCAAGGAGGCACGGCAGTGGCATACATTTTGATACATACATGTAACAAAAGTACAAAAGTGCAAAATAAAATAAGAATATAATTCACTTAATTTCTTCTTAAAACGTTTATGTTATGTTTTCAACATTTTATTATTAAATGATAACTATATCAAGATCAAATACTTTTACATTGAATTTCATTGATTTTGTGCAATCTATTTGATTTTATGTAAAAGAAGTCGTATTGAAGTAGTGTGACCATATTGAGGATATATTTAGGACCTTGCGTGGGAATTTAACTAATTATACTAAGAACTACTAACGAAGAAACGTGTATGTATTTAATGACTGTTATACACATACACTTATGGCATTTATTTTTTATTTAATTTTAGTTGCTCATTATTCGGGTATTTTAATAACATTATTTTTTTTTTGGTTTCCTAAAAATAGTACTCAAAGAAAATTGTGGTTATCCATTGAGCCGAAGTTCGATGAAAGTGAAAGGGTTTGAAATGTGCATTTCAAGAATCATATGTGATTCAAGAACAAGGCGCTTAAAACAAACAGCAGTTCCTACCATAATAATAATTCAAGAAACAGTAGAAGAGGTAAAAAGATAACTGTAGGTATTTAATTATTTGTGTTACATTATTATCATGTATATAGAAATATAATGTTTCAAATAGGTTTATAACAAAAAGCAACATTTTATAAAATATATTATAATTTTCGGACAACAAGTTCACTACATGAAGATTCTATGGTGCAAATAGCTGCTCTGCCAAGTACTACTGCCAAATATAAGCAATCTTAACAAGTTACCTGGTGTCCCTTTCCGTTACTAAATTAACGTGGATTACACGATTTACGTGGTAAGAGACATAATTAAACTACATAGAGTAATGATATTTAGTAAGTATGCTAGAAAAGTTACAATAAATTATTTTAATTTGGGTGGTGTTTTCATTTCTTTTTTGAGGTTCTTACATAATTATATAGGCGATCATATTAGGGCCGGCGCTGACTGATGCCGCGGCTGGCAAAGGATATTATTTTTGATCAAGTTATTTTTATTTCATCGAGTTTAGAATTCATTTTACTTTATTTCTTAATTCAATATCAATATACGTTACGGGTCATGATAAAAACAAACTTAGACGAGATATTTGTTTAGCCTAGGCCTTAATGGTAAACAGAATGATGTAGATATTTAGAAATAAATCACTAAATGGAAAGCTACTACTTACTTATAGCGATGTCCTGGGAAAAATAAAATAAAGGTTACCCTACTTAGAAAGAGAAGGTTAGCCCACAGAGAGCGAGATAGTGATACATAAGTATTACATCAAGTAGGTATTCGAAGTGTGGACTCCACTAATCTACAGCTTCATGATTTCAACGACAAAACATAAAAATTATAATGGAGGTAGCACTGTTGCCAATATATGGAACATTACGCGAAGCTTCCCCTCTATAGTCCTTGCGCGAAACTTGGCGCAGAGCGCGCCACTAGCACATTCAGTAACCCATAAACTCGTATTCTTGTTATATTAAGTACCTATGTATTGTAATAACTAGGTATTTTGTGAAAATATAACAAAGTATTAATTAATCTTACTTACCTAACTGTACTTTAACTATATTATGGCATCCTACTGCCATTTGAAAGTGGATTCTAGGTAATGCTCAGAATAAAATCTTAATTGGTTGTCTTAGATATGATAGAATGAATTTTCTAACAATGAACGTTATTCTGTAAATGCGACCATCTCACCTGAATACGTTCCAATTTCAATGAAATCTTCAGATTTCTTAGTGTTATTTAGTTCGAATCTCTACTACGTGTTGCTGCTTCCCATAGTTTTCGAACATTTTCTTCTTTTAAGAATTAATTATTCCCTTTATACATCCAAATACACAGCACTGATGTATTATTGTATAAGTAATATAATACACTTCCTAATTTTGAACTCAATTAAAGGCAGAATTTCACAATTTTCATCACGCTTTAAACGACTCTTCGAAAAACTGTTTACGGATTACGCTAGTGCTGCACTCTGTCGCCAAAACATTGCAGTAGTATCCCCTATTATTTTCTTAGGCGACCGTGTCTGGCACTATTATGCTCTATACATGTTCTGTGATTTATGCTGATCAGCTGGTGGCACTGCTACATATACTTAAATATGTAGGTACCTACAGTGCCAACTGATGAGATAGAATGAGACAAAATTTAAACCAAACCATTTTCTTTTTTATTTATTTATAACCGTTTACATTTTTTAATCAAAAAGGTAGGTAGGTATAGGTTTAGTTTAAAATTTTAAGCAAGTTATCAGATTTTCTTAAAAAATCTCTAATAATTGTCAAACATCCTAAAAATAAAGAGGTACCTAAAATTTGTAGGTACCACCGTAGTGATTATATACTCTTTGGGTACCACAGTACAATACTCTCTAAATGTTTTTTTTATACAAATGCATGGATCTTGCCATTATTCTTTAAATGTATCCCGTTAGTGGGTATTATGTTCTGTTAGGGTGTGTTCTGTGAAATCAGTGAAATGTATAGAGGTAATCATAGAGTACATGAGGTAATCTCCGAAAGACCGAAAATACAAAAATCTTTTTCTAATAGAAAGCTACAATAGTGCAGTGTCATAGGAATATTTAACTTCCACTGGCGAAGTCGCGGACAGAAGCTTGTACTTAATTTATAAATTAATTCGGTAGACTACCTACTACTTATTAAATATCGATTATTTTGTTTAACTTAAAAAGACTGAACATCTTGGCAATGTGCCGATGTTAGTAGGTAGAATTTCTCTATAGTCTACAGAGGACAATAGAGACATTCTCGTCCATTGATTTTTATGCAAACTTTGCTAGGTTCCTCCCGAACCTTAGAATAATAACGCATAGAAGGACAGTCTCTGTATACTGTCTATGAAAAATTTACGCTACAATAGTAGGTTATGTGTGAGTGATCGGCGTGTATTACGACCGCTGACATGCACACACCCACACGTAAAAAAATTTTGCTAGGAAATATTTTTTTCCCCGATTCTAGGAAAAATGATAATGCATTTGGGCCATAGCACGATTGTATTAAAAAAATGTTACGTGCGGATACAACAGAATTACATTATCTACGCTTTCAGTTGTTAAAATTATTCAAGGTAAAAAATAAAATTCACTAAAAACCCGAATATCGCCAAAAAAAACCGCAGATCCCAATGATGTTATAATAAAATATCATTGGCAGATCCATACAGCTACATTAATAAATAATTATTCCGAGTTTTACAAACATAAATGTATGAATCAGCTGTTGGTTTCTACCAGAAAAATGCAGTAGACTCCAACAATGTTAATGTTTAGAATAATAGGTAATTTTTCCGTACAACACTGGCAACACTTCATTGTAATAAATTAAATTATTAATAAATTATAGGAAAAATTTTATTCGGAGATCGATTTACGTAAAAGTAATAGATATAATGTTACTATTTACATGTGAAATGTAATTTTATCACATTCTTTATGTTTACTGGTTGTGAAAAGGCAGTATTTTACGCAACAAACCGTCATTTTAAAATATTTCTTGCGAGCTGTGTTCAACGGAGGGTGACCTTGAGCACTGAAGGCTCGCTGCTGCGACTGCGACTACTAAACCATTTATGGTAAGGTATGAATTAGAAAACTCGTACTTTTGAAGCTCGTACTAGGTTTCTATTCGGAACTTAGGTAGGTACACATAATATATTCAAAAAGCAATGGTGTTCGGATGCCTAGTCCCTAAAAATATAACTTCTCATACCTACTCCCGAGATAATCATGAAAGAGAAGTTAGCGGAAAATGTGTTGGCCTGGGAATCAACCAGTAAACAAACAATAATTATTTAATTAGGTACATTTATTTATTTCTGAAACACAATAATAATTTCCTGTTAGTAATCATGTACTTCAACATTAAAATCCAGATAATAACTTGTTCAATACATTGAAAATGATTCATTATCGTCCTATTACTAGATAGCATCATGACTTGATGACACTTAACTAAAGAGACAATATCAATCATCCAAATATTCAAAGGGTTCTGGGGGTTCGGGTTCCTTCTCTTCTTCCGCCTTGGGGCCAAAAGCAGCCACAGGCTCAACAAGCACCTGTTCGCTATCTCCAGAGTGGTTCAACATGACGATGCCGCCAATAGTTATGTCTTTCAATGGCGAGAACCCTGAGCCCTCGACTGCTGTTAAGTTCTTCAACTGCTGCCTCATTACCCTCGCAGGGTTGTTCAAAATTTCAAAAGTGGGCTCTGGCTCTTTCTTCTCTTTAATTTCTTTCTCCTCACCCTCTTTCTCCTCCTTCTTAACTTCCTTAGACGAGCCAGCAGAAGCAGCGGCGGCGTCTTTATCAGATTTTCCATGAACCGTAATGTTAGGGTTTGGTGACTTTGAGGGTTTCTTTTCTTCTTCATCAACATCCATTTTAGATGTTGAGGAAGAAGTCTGGCTGGTGCTCAAAGGTTCACTTCCGTGCGCCCGCCTGCGAGCTTTAGCTGCAGCAATACTCAACACAGCAGTAGTAACTCTCTCCCTTTCCTCACGTTTCTTTTCTTCCAATGGCGCAGGGTATGCGTAGAGAGAAGGCTTCGAATTAGACTTGAAGTCCATCTGAGGCATCTTCAAGTCGGAGTTTAAGGCAATCAGGCAAGTAGGTGTAAAAGCCAGAGACAGGCAATGAGCCAGAGGGAACCAGTACCAATATTGGGTGAAGACTAACATGCCTACAACAGCAAGCATGTTCATGTGACCAGTCCTATTTTGTAAAGATACAGTTACGTTGCGGCCGCCGGCGTCTATGATACCCTGAGCCAGGATAGCTCCGAATTTAGCCATCACGTCTTCATGCTTGTTTGAAATAACTTGTGCGTAAAGTTGACGGAAATATGTGACTTTAGGGCAGAGAACTTCAGTTTGCTGAATAAGTATCATGGCAGAAGCAATCAAGGCCCCTTGCCTTACAAAGTTGACAGGGTCAAACTTGACCATAGGTTCCAAGAGGCCAATGGCCTCCCGATTGCCAGTTCCGGCGCAAGCGATACCCAGGGCCATAGCAGCACCATAACGAACATGGGGGTTGTACGATTCCGCTAGCAATGATACAACAGATGGGCACTGTTCAGGTGTCCTGAAGAGAAGGAAGCCTAAAGCTGTGACGGCAGCACGACGGACGTCGTCGTTTACGTCAGAAACAGCGACGTGAAGAAGTGTGCGGATGGAGTCGTTGTTACCAGTACCACAGTAAGCAGTGGCGATGGTGTAGCAACCGGCACGACGCAGTAAAGGATCTTTGTCCCTCAGCAATTGCTGAACAAGGGCATCAGCCTCCTCAAGACGTCCATACATAGTAAAGGCTATGCCTACAGCCAAACCTCTTAATATCTTCTCATGCTGAGTTTCTTGAGCATATGCAACCATGTCTTCAATGGCAGCTGCATGCCTGGAGCCCAACATGACCATTCCCATGGCTATACCAGCTGCCTCTCCTGTGACCGCATCATCCTGATACAGGTTAAACTTGAGCTGTTCATAGACATCCTGCCTATGGGTACCCATTGCAGCCAGACCAAGACCAAGGCAACCTCCATGGCGCACCATTTCATTCTGAGCATCTTTTAGCTGTGTTAGAAGATAGTCAATGATATTTGCACCATGATTAGCATGAATCAGACCTAAGGCATATAGGCCACCTCCCTCAGAGTAACCTGATGAAGGCCCTGCCTCTTTTGGCAAGTAAGATTGCATGAGAGCTAAAGACTCATTCTCATGACCCCTATGAATAACTCCAAGGGAGGCTGTTACCGTTAGCTTAGCCCAATTTGTAGCCCTGGCTAGCCATTCTAAGTTATCCCTCAAGAACTGATCACTAGTGGTTCCTGAGTGCATGAAGGCATTGGCTATAACAGTAGCTGTGTGACATATAGACACTCTAATGGCATCTTTAGTGTTCTTCAAGATTAGTAAATCAGCATGGTTAGATCTAATCAGAAACTGTAGTTGTAACCCTATGGAGACTTCACCTCCTAAAATTGAAATTAACTTTTCCACCCTTCTCTGGTGTTCTTTTTCTTCGTCATTCAGACTTTCAATGTCTCTCTCTGGTTTCTTGGATTCTTCAACAACTGCAACAGTAGCTGCAGGTTGATCAACCTCCATGGTAGCTTCTGGGAATGGTCCACCCTGAGGTTGGGGTTTACCACCGAGAGCACTGGGAATAGGTGCTGTGGTCCTAAGAGCCTGTAATACTCTGCCAAGGAACTGCTGTGTTGCTGAGTCATATAAGTCAAAGGCTATTTGGTATGCCATAAGGACAGATTCTTGAGGTCCATGTGTAAGTTTGTCAAGAATTTCTGCTACAGACTGAGGGTCCTCAAGGAAGATAAGGCACTGGCACATGTTGACATAGTCCGGGATGTTGAGACCTCTGTAGAGACCCACCAGGGAGCGAAGCACAGTGCTGCGGAAGCCCCTGTTCTGCAGAAGACTCATGGCAACGGTGAATGCGTACTGAAGCATACCTGAAATTTTGAAAAGGTGGCATGAAACAAAAAATGTTTCCTTATACCAATTGTATTTTTGTTTTTAGTGAATATGAGTAAATTTTCAATAAAATTATAAAAGTTTATAATTGAGGAAGCACATAGATTTGTGTTCTTGTCCTATAGAATATAGCATGTAAGGTGTATTCTTTGTTGGAGATCTCAATAAAATAAAATAACCCAAAAAAAAAGGAAGGAATCAGTTTTGAAATTGATTTGGTAGCTGTGTCTGATAGAAATTAAATAAACACAATAGTTCTTTTATAATTTCCAAAAAAAACCTGCTTAATTCTGTCAGAATGAGTCAACCCACAATCAATAAGGCAGTATATTTATTTTATCACACATTTTAAAGTTAACTTATAGGTAATCAGAAATAGTTACATTCTAAGGCAGCTGTCAAAAAACTAATCAGCATAACTAAACAGGGTATAATGCTCAGAATAGATTTAAAAGAACACATACAATGGTCTACTGAAAGTACTATTAAGTGCAAAAACCAAATATAGTAACATACAACATAGAAAGATTTTTAATCAATCAGTATTAAGTATCCAATATCATAATAGATCAATCCCGGTCACAGAGACACCATAGCCGCATTAATAAAATAATTCAATTTCATAACAGTAACTGCCAAAAGAGGGGAGAAATTCTGATGTGGGTTGGTTGGATTTGGCTACTACTAACTACCAATTTTAATGATTCCAGAACATATTTTTACAAGAGCTCTTAATTATGTAAGTCATAAATGCTTAACACTTTGTGACTGTAAATAAGTGAGAGATGAGATCAATGTGTAATTACATTCCCTCAACTTCTATTATTGTTCTTCTTCAATGATTGTTTTCTAACAATAAAAAAAAAAACAATGTTATAACAAAAGACTACATAGGCAATGACTCAGGAACTTTGGTCTACTGAATGATTATTACATTATTGCTGTCACAAGTCCCAAACATTGGTCAGTGGGTCGTCTTAGGGGCATTTATTGTGAAGACAAAGGTTTTTTAGAAAGTGGTTCTCAAAATGTAACTTACCAGCAACATCATCAGATTTCATAATAGACTCCTCGAATATGTCCATGCGACGGGTCTCCAATGCCAAACCTAGTGCCTGTCTGTACTGTCCATCCTCAAGACATCGCTGGAACATTCGGTTTACGATGGCTTCCAACCGAGGATCTATCGTCTCCGCCATGCTGTCCACGAACAGCGCCTTCCTCTTCTGGGTGTAGAAGTCGATCGCCTTTGCAATCGTAGTATCGACGTATTCATTTCTTCCGTTCACGTCGAACAAGTCACCAGCGCCAAGCGCATACGTCAACGAATCTTCAAAAGCTCCCAAATGGTAATAAACCTTACTTGCAACCAAAGCTGCGAGTTGATGTTGGGAGAACACTTTGTCTTCATGCAGAATTTCGATCTTTTCAATAGATTCTGATATTTCTGGCCAAAACTCGTCGACTATGTTGTCCAACCTCTTCAATGCGAACTCTTTCACTTCGGACATCGGTTCATCCAGCAGGGATATAATCCCCGCTGCTGATGTTATATTCATCTTGTTGTATAATAACTTTCAATCAGATAGAACAAAACTTCTGCAGATACTTTTTGCTTATTAATCGGCAATTTCAGAAATGAATGCCTGCCTACAAATAATAAGATGATTTGACAAATTTCTTTCACCCATAGACTATCATCAGATCAGTATGACATGACAGACAGATAAGACAAAACCAAGAAGCTTATAGATAAAAGTGGAGGCAACACTCTAAATACCTAAGTGAAGCCAACTGTGGGGAGACGCTCTCTTTCTGAATGCATACATAAGATAAAGAAAACACATATCACTGTCTCGTTCTTATGTATGCATTCAGAAAGAGAGCATCAGCCCACAGTTGGTTTCAAGTTTTTGTTCTAAGTGTTGGCTCCATTTATACCTATATCTTCATGGACAAAACCTATACCTATAATAATCTTGTTCGATTGAGTTGCCAGATTCTAAGACTTATTAATCGATAGTTCAGTTCATTTGATGTATGAAAAAGAACACTTGGTTTGGAAAAACTTATCTTAAAGGTAAGTATTAGATTTTTCCAATTCAAATACAATTTTTAAGCTTGACACAGTCCATGTTTTATTTTTTGTAGTAGAAACACAATATCGTTGACTTGCTGAATTTTCATAGACTAAGATGCGTTTTGAAACTTAAAACATTAGGATTCGTTTCGTTTCATACAATACAAATGATTAATTTAAAAAGTAGAATTACGATATAACTATATTTATTTAAAAAAATATCTGTATTTTTTTATTAGATTTAACGTGTCTTACTGCTCAGTTCCATTGAATAAAATCAGATCACATTATTACAATACAGAGGATTCAGAATATTAAATATATTATTCTGAATCCTAAATATTGTGAAAATGTAATGTGACTTTGTGAGTTGTCAATTTTCTGTCAGAAAGAAATACATTCGGATTCCTCTACGTAGTACGAAGTCGCGAATACACGAGCGAGACATCTTTTAATAATTCTCTCTGTGAATAACGCAATAATTTTACAATATGCTAGACTTATTCAGCATCTTTAGCAAAGGAGGCATAGTGCTATGGTGTTTCCAGAGCACGAGCGAAATTTTTTCGCCATCTGTAAACGCTCTAATTCGTAGTGTGATATTACAAGTAAGTACTTTACAAGTAGGGAAGCCCCTGGTGGATAGTGGTTTAATCTGATTAAGTATTCATGACATAGATGATTTACATAATTGTATTATGCTAAAATTTGGTCTTTTGTATTATCGCAAACCTAAGATTTACATATTAATTGGATCTGCCCTTGGTTTATTTATATTGCGTTTTGTGAATGTTATCGTTGTTTATAGAGCCTTATCTTCCGCATACCCTACAAATGTACCATATGGAACAGTTTAATGACTTGTAAAAACGTATTAGTGCCTTGTTTTGGCCTAGGGCGACCCTCTGATCATGTATCAATACTGGTTATAATTTATTTGCATTATTATCCCCTCCACAAACCATAAAATAATAAGGTTATGTATTGCTACATTATGCATATTGGATCACCTTACATAACTTACTCTTTCTCCTTTCTGATTTACATTGCCTTGTTTTTTTTAAATTTTATAGACAACATTATTTTGCAGGAGCGTTCAGGCAACAATACTTTTAACCATAATGCCTTATCATTACAATATAAACTCGACAATGAGTTTGAGCTGGTTTTTGTGGTGGCTTACCAGCGTATTCTGCAATTATCATATGTGGACAAGTTCCTCAATGATGTGCACTTGGAGTTTAGGGACAAGTACAAGAATGAGCTTCAGGGAGGGCGGCATATCATGGATTTTGATTTCAAGATGACCTTCGATAAAGTATTGCGGGATTGTGAAAAATGGGGTAAGAGAAATAAAAATGTAGTTTTTTTTTAATAAATTAAAAAGTATTAGGTACTAGTGTTGTCCAAAGAGATAATGAATACGAATATCTGTGATGTACCTTTAATGTATACTCAACAAATCAAGTTCACTTTAATATCCAATTCTTAGTATATTGAAGAGCAACTGGTTCTAATATTTAAATCTTGTTACAGCTAAATCGCAAGCTAAGATTCCAAAACAAATGAGAACATTTGAAGACTCATTGAAGTCCAAAAAGACTGTTGCTTCAATGATTGAACGCAGGGGAGAAGATAAGGGGAAGAAATCTGGTAAGTCTTATTAAAAATAATGTTTGTTCTCACATTTTTCAGGTACAAAAATAAAGAGGTTTACTTTTTCTCTGCCAGAAACTAGATCAACCAGTATTTCTGTACATTTAATTTGCAATACTGGGAGCAAACCAGTTAAGGGTTAAACAGAGTAATGATGTGAGAACTATTATGTTTCTAAAATAGCTAGTTGTTATTTATTATCTTGTAAACTTGTAAAGGAGTTGTTTCAAAATGTATGGAGCCTGGGCCCAGTCCTTGTACACCATACTTACAAATAGGGAAACACATTTTAAATAGTCCTCAACTGTGCAATTACTTTAAAATGGCTTTTTGAGCAGGTAAAACACAAGAAATTGCACTTGAAATTGCAACACAACAAAAAACAATCATGGCGATAAGCTGTCATTTTGATTGATTAATGACGTTTGACATTTATAATTCTGATTTTGTACGTGGATTTGTGGACAACCAGGTAAACAGATGGAAAATAAACGATGTTGAATTCAAAAAAAGGAATGGAAGGTTGTTAAAACGAACTCCAAAAACTAGAAACAAAACGAGACGAAAGCACAGAACATACGGATGAAAGTGACACTGTTGTAACACTGACAGCTGACAGTTCTCTTTCTATGATCAATGGTCGATCTATGGTTTATAGAGTAGCTAAATCTGAGTGACGCCATGTTGAAAATCCATAAAAATAATTGTTAAATATCAATTTACTACCACAACAGTATAAATTGAAATGAATTATCTGTATTTTTCCCGGATTCTAACGATTTTTCTCTTTTTTTTGAAGTGGTGTACATAGACTGGGCCCAATATGAAACATGTCCTTTGTTAATCAGATTTCTTTTTGTAATCCTATTACTGTTGGGCTAACAACATACAGAATTGTTAAGCCTAACAAGGCTTAATTTGCTGTGTAGTATAATATGTATTTATGTATTATTATAACAGTTTGTGACTTATTTTAACAGATGGTATGATTATGCTTTCTTATAAGCATAAATCATCCAACACATTTGTAAATAACCACCAAAATAAATACCCTCTTTCACCAGAATTGACTAAACATAATTTAGTGCTAAACATACAGTAAAACCAACCAAAAACGCATCATAAGCGAGAAAGCATATTTGTGCGAGAGAGGGAAAATAAAACATACTATTACTTATACTGTACTGTACTGTTACTGGTGTATAACCGTTGTAATTAATAATAATAATAATATAAATCAAGCTTAATTTATTCCATTACAAAGTATGTTATATCTATTGGTTATGTTAATGTTGTTTTCTGCTTTGCAATGGATCCCTATTGGGTGAAAGCCTCCTCCATCTTCTTCCAGTCCTCTCTTTCTGCGCCGAGACTCCACCAGTTCCTGCCAGCAACTTCGATTAAATCATCTGCCCACCGTTTCTTTGGTCTACCAACTTTTCTTTTCCCCAGTGGTCCAGGCCACTTTGTCAACTGTGAGGTCCACCTTTTATCTGTGTATCTTGTTGTGGCCTGCCCACTGCCATTTTAGCTTCAAGGCCTGTTTAAGAGCATCTGTCAGCTTTGTCTTTTTCTTATCTCTTCACTTTTTACTTTCTCTATTCTTCTCAGTTTCAAGATGCTCCTTTCCATAGCAACAAGCTATGGAAAGGGTTGTAATTATTTTATTTTTTATTTGGTTTGTATAGATCCATGTCTGGCAGCCGTATGTTAAGCTTGGCAAAATACAGGTTTCTATTACTGTCTTTTTTTTTTTTTAAAGAAAACCGTTGTAGTTAATAATCAATAAATAAATATTATGTATTGTGTTCTAATTTCGTATAAGGTATTAAATTATACATTCATAAATTACGTCAAATTCGTAGTGTAATTATAATTACGTTATTTAAAGTAATCACTTATTTTGGTTTGACAGAAAGATTTTGATGCATTAGCATTTACAAGATTTTTCAGAAGAATATCGAGGAAAACTCTGCAGTATCACGGGTTCTTCTTCTTCTTCTTCCAACACGACGTCATCCACGCTATTTCTGAAACCTCTGCTGCTACGAGTGTGCGTGCGCGTGTTCGCATTAGGCTTATTAAATGGGATGACAAATTGTATTAAGCGTTAAGAAATGTACGAAAACATGTCTCAGGTTGCAGGGACTGCCGTAAAATGGCGTAATATGCGAGAAATTGTATTAAGCGTGATCGTATTAAGCAGGTTCTACTGTATTTAAAACATCATCATTGTTTCTAACAACTTCAAACAATTTGACAGGGATGTAGTGATGTTCTTAACATGTTTTGTTCTAAACATATTTAGCTATCCATGCTGTGAATGTGTCACAGTTTGTGACGACCTGATCAATGCATGAAAGAACTGCGCGGAGCTGTAGTTTTGTTTAATTGCCTTGTAATTATTTAGACTACATTAAAAGAGAAACCATGCAACTTTTAAGTGTAATCTTAACATTATTTGTATCAAATAATGTAGATGTTGATGTTATTTGTTTCCAGTAAAAATTGTAGAAAATAAGAACCTAACTAATGGCAAAGTGGAGGAATCCCCTGAGCCTGAAGACGATGTGATCGCCTTAAACAGAGCCAAGCTGGCTCAGAAACTTGCCTCCAAGGGCAAGAAGGAGTTGCCTAAGTAAGTAGCTATATGTGTTTATAAATATTTGAATTTTGCTTTAACTCATTGGTCAGAGTTTATGTTAGAGTTACGAATACATCATTTCTGGATACTATATTGATCATACAATGCAGTGCAATGTCTGGTAAGGCCTTTTGGTGCACCTACATGGGCAGTTATTTGGCTAACTATGATGTCTTGGCAACACCAAGCAATTTAAAGCAATTTTAAGATTGTATAAGAATTAAAATTAAAAATGAGGGGAAGTTTTGGATGGCTTCCTTGAGAATGGCAAGATGTGACGCAAAAATGAGAAGGATGGAAGGAATGGTGGTAGGTCATTGCCCACCAGTAGTACAAGGACAATCACTGACTTTGTGCAGGACAAGGACAGTAAGGGCTGGGACACGCCAGTATAGGCTATAACTTATAGCGGCGGTAAGACCCGCTATGGAGGCGTGGATCAAGAGGCGGCATGGCGCCCTCAGCTTCCAGCTGACGCAGGTACTTTCTAGCCACGGCTACTTTGGGAAGTACCTGTGTCGTATAGGTCTGGATCAGACACCGGTGTGTACACGTTGGAGGAGTGTCCTCGCAAAACGATCTGCGACCTCCATGAGAGATGGCCTGCAGGCGGCCGACTAGGGGTGTCCGTCGTCCGACCAGATAAGCCCGAGTCGGCGGCGCAGTGTTCCACGCGCGCCATGAGAGAGTGGGTGCTGCCGTTATGGGAATGGCCGCACGGGGAGGAGGGACCCGCTGAAGTACAGCGGGTCAACGCCTGTCGGGGGACCGGTGAATACTTATGCGAAACCCGCACGCCCGGTCATAGGCAGAGGAACACCGCGATGGTTTTAGCCGGTAAGAGTCCGGCATGCCCCTCCGTCACCCCCATGATGGTGGAAGACTATGAGGATTTCCACCACGCAAAAAAAAAGAACAGTACGGGCTTATTATAATAGGAATGATAGGGATTACCAGCAATTAAACAATTTTAGATTGATTGCCATGTAAAAGCACCTTTACATAGTAAGTATATGATAATCCTTAGGTATCTCTACAGTGAAATACTTAAACACATACATAGGTGGAAGCAGGTTGCATACTAAGTATTCATTTCTTGTGTCTCACAAGACAAACAGGATAATATAAATTTTCCTGTTCATGCAACAGACTTGTTTTATTCATCATAATAATAATGTTTTCCTGGTGTCTTAAGTTCGACATTTTCTTCAATATTTTCGATAGGGATATTTGACTAAAACTTCTTATTTGAATAACCTGTGTTTCAACTTTTAATTCTTATCTAAGACTAGCTGTTGCCCGCGACTTCGTCGGCGTGAAAGTCTGTTATCGCGCCATTAAAAAGTAACCTATGCCCTTCCCCGGGGTTCAAGCTATCTTCATGCCAAATCGGTTCAGCCGTTTCATCGTGAAAGCGTAACAGACAGAGTTAATTTCGCATTTATAATATTAGAATGGATATAAGAATTAAAATGATTGAAATACAGGTTATTCAGGGCAAACGTGGGTAGAGTTCGCGCAAGATCGGGTAGTTTGGAAGGAGAAAGGGGAGGCCTTTGCCCAGCAGTGGGACAAAGAATAGTGTGTAAAAAGAGATTGTTCAACTATTTTGCAAGTGATTTGTGTTGGTAACATTTATCATATTATGTTTTCTTTAGAATTGAATGAAACTATGTTCTTCGTTCTTAAATAAGAATTAAAATAGTTGAAATACAAGTTATTCCACAACTTCTTTACATTTATCAAGTACATAGTCATATAACATTGCAACAACAGATTTAGTATGACTCAAGTCACAACTCAACCTTTATTACCCAATCAAAATCATTACCAACTTCTAAAAATAAATCAAGCAAACAAGACCTTGTCTTGCTAATTATTTACTGACCTACCATTATAGGTAGGGGTAGGTAGCCTTATGGTTACCTGATCAAAACCACCCTGGTGGTCACTATCAGCACATGCAGAGGGTAACTGATAGTTCTATTAAGGAAAATGCGCTAAGGTAGCCTGGGAAGTTCAACATAAATTACGAGTTTTTTTATGCAGTTCAATATCAGATGTTTATCACGTCATGTTTTCATTAATCTTTTGCCACCTCAAAAAAGCAAAAATGTGCCCTCGACGCCAAGCTAAGTTACATACACTATGAAATTATGTATAGAAGTCTGTCATGTATGTAGTCGTGACCGTGACGGTGCACATTTTGATTTGTCATCTATACATGACTGACGGTCAAATGGTAAATAAGAATATTTAATTACAGAGTTATGTTAATGATTTCAATGATTATAATTATGTAAATGTATTATAATGTCGCGACTATTGTTTTTATTGCCATAAAACCCGATACTAAGCTACAAAATTGCAATAAAGTTAAGAAAAAATAATTTTGCAGACACTCTTATCTTAATCATAATCTACCTGCCCTTGACCCATGTTACTTGGGGTCGGCGCAACATGTTTTCTTCTTCCATTCCGTCAACCGTGATGCGTAGAAAGTAGAGCAAATTTCCGTGCGTTGAAGCGTTTCTGCCATACCTATTATTAGAATCAGATGTAACAGCTCACATTTTAGGACCAATTCAATAATGTTAATTTGTAACCCGTGGTGCTTGGCAATTGGACCCCCCAGTTGTAAACGTCCCTTTGGTCCTATTGACCTTGTTCTGTTCTGTCTCCCCGCATGATTTGGAGAGAAGTGGAAAATTTGTTATTCTTACTCCTCCACTATTCTTTTCTGATCCGGATCCAAGACAGTTGTAATATTTTCCAAGACTCGTCGAGCTTCATTGCCTCGACGCTTTTCTAGTGGTTGCCACTGTTTATTCAGGTTTACAGGCGATGCGGTGGTTTGGGAATAGTGTGGAGAGCATGTCCCATAAAAAACCGTGATGCTTTCACTGACTCCCTTTTCATTTATATCACACAATCCATCTATCTTTTCTTTGACATTTTCATCTTAATATCGTATCATTTCTCCACAGAAAGTCTCCGAAGAGTCCTAAGGTGGAGCGCGTGAAGCAGCCGCGCGTGTGGGAGTTAGGCGGTGGTACACGCGACCTGCCTTCCTTGGACTTCAGCACTGACAAGCCTGAGGATGCTAGCGAGATCACTCCCGATACACAGGTAATGCAGTTTGTTAGGGAGTGGATGACTACAGTTAGATTCAAATTTAAGCGGATTGTGAGGCTGTAAATGTTCATACAAAAGCGCTAACGTTTTACCCCCGTAAACTTAGTCCAATTTTCATATTTTTTGGAAATGTTGTAGATAAAAAAAAAAATTAACAAAAAAGACAACCACCTTCAAAAAGTGTAAAATGACTTTCCATTCGCAAGTCGGCGGCTTTGGTTTTGCTTGTTGTTATGTATTGCCACCGACTGGAAAGTTATTTTACACTTTTTGAAGGCGGTTGTCTTTTTTGTTAAAAATTTTTTTTTCGCTTTTTAGTGCCTACTTCTCATCATAGAAATTAATTATGAAATGGCGACACTAAAAAAAACCTGTCATCCCTTAATTTTCAACCCTTAGGGGTAAAATATTTTCTTGAAATTTTTATGGGACCAAATTTGAGATATACTATTAAAAAAAGAATCACCGAATCGGACTACACTGAAAAAAGTTATGCATGGTCAAACATAAAAATAAATATATAAAAAATAAAAAAATGTTCATAAAATGAAAACTACTGGGCTAAATAATGTTAAATTTTTATGCAACAATTCCGCATCAAACTAAAGAAGAATCATCTAAATCCGATCATAAATCTCGGAGTACCTAATCGATGTACAGACGCCAGCACATCAAGCCATACCTAACTGTCAAATTTTCCCAATTGAATATGAACCTTATGCTTTTGTAATAAAGTTGAAAATCTATCAAATAAATTTGACAGATTGTAGTAGCTTGATGTGCTGGCCTCTGTACATACATAAAAAAAAAACCAACTGAATTGAGAACCTCCTCCTTTTTGAAGTCGGTTAAAAATGAAAAACTAGGTCTGCACGTTTTTTTTTTATTTTAAAGAAATATTGCGAACTATAGAAGTAATTATCATCTAAATGTCTTTATTTTTGACTTAAACATCCTCGAGCGTTTTTATTTTTTTTAATTAAAAATTGAATCGTTTCGTGAAGATTTAGAAGGGGGGAGAAACGTTATCGTCCAAAACCATATTTCAAAAAGGAAATATAGGTAATTGCCTCCTAGACTTGCAACTCTCTCTATTGTACGATATGGATCGGGGGGTAGGGCCATATTGTATTTGTATTGTTCACCCGGAGGGAGGCAGAGTGAGCTGTATGTAACAGATAGCATTTTTGGAAATACCTACTCGCGCCGCGTATCGGTACCTCACAATAGTCTTAATGGCGGCTGTGAAGCGCGCTACTGGCCGTGAAATTGTTACTGCGCAGCCACTCGACTCGTGTTCAGAGCCACCATTATGTTTGAATCGAACTATAGATCTCATGAAAATGAACAACATTTACTATGGGACCACCCTTTTTTTGTCTTAATGTAAGATTTAAAGTTTTAAAGGTTCAGTGCCCTCTTAGTTAGGAGCTTGTAAAAGCCATACCGAGACTCCTCCGTGTCTCGGACAGCACGTAAAGCCGTTGGTCCCGGCTGTCATTTGTAGATCTTTGACAGTCGTTATGGGTAGTCAGAAGCCAGAAAGTCTGACAACCAGTCTTACCAAGGGGTATCGTGTTACCTAGTTACTGGGTTGTTAGGCTCAGATACGCAGTCGCTCCATGTGAAACACTGGTATTCAGCTGCATCCGGTGAGACTGGAAGCCGACTACAACATAGTTGAGAAAAGGCTACGCATATTGGTCTCTTAGTAACCATGCTAGCCTCATAGAATCAAATATACTAAGTATAACTGAAGTATAAATTGTAGTAGTAATGTATACTGGTGTATGGCAACCATCATGCTACCGATTACACCATATGATAATATGGTGTCCTGGTCACATCTGTTCTAATCTTACTTAATCTGCTTTCCATTTGACCATTTTCTCCATTGGGACCAGCCTTGAAATAATGCGAAAAAGTCAGCCGATATGTAATTTTTTTTAGACTTCGTATATGGAGAGTGGTATTTTTGCAAGAACTATTTGGCAAGTTTACAGTTGAAATTAAATGTTGAGTTTGAAAACTAATAAAAACCAATTAATAACAGCTGATCGGCCAAATGACGGGTGCTATCCGCGATCTGGAGGTGGACTCAGACGAGACCAGCAGCGATGAAGAGATGGAACACTCCTCAAATCCCAGCCCCAAGAAAACTGACGGCATGTTCAGTATATTTAAGGGTAAGTACTGAAATTTTAAAGCGTGGTTTTATAGGGTGGTTTTTACAATGGAATTGCAAAATAAATGTTGGTTATAAGAGCCAGTCATCAAGATGTTGGTGACTTTTATTGTGAGGCATCTTTTAGATATACTATGTAACAATACGCCAACCTCGCAAAATGGGGTCGCAAAACAGAGCAGCAGCAGGGTGTGCATGTTGCGCCGAGTTGCAAACCATGCCCCCACTCCCTGTCATGTCCTCTGTGTCTCAAAACATGCAATCGGGGTGAATTATGCGCTGCCACCGACGGAGCCGTGGAAGTGGCTAAGTTTTGGGCCAAACAAATTTATAAGACTGTCTTGCCAGCAATACGATGAAGAAGATCGTCGTGATAACTTTAGTCACATTGTTCTCACGTTGTACTCATAGATTCAAGATTAGTGATGTATGTAACCCAATTTTTTATTTATTTTAAAAAAGTGTTCAGGAAGGAGTTTCATCTTCGTAATAGGGTATTTTACTCTATACGAGAAAAAATCTATAAATATGTTATTAAGACAATTTAGGCATTAAGCAGTCGGAAAATTTAAGTTTTAGTTCATAAAATAACAAAACAAATTTTTAAATTCAATTCAAAGTTTTCAGTATTTTTAATCTGTTTTAAAACACCGTGAAATAGTAGCGGCCATGTTATTACGCCGTACGGCTGTGTAAACAATAAATTGTCAACTGTCAGTCAACCGATTGGCGTAATATAGGCTTTGTACTTTCATTATTTTCGTAACCAACGTAATTTTTTCGTTATTACACCTATTACAAAATATGCTTTTAATTATTTTTAAATGATATACAATTATCATATTTAATATGAGCTCATTTGATGCAAAACAAACTGACGTCATTTACGCTGAGCAATATGGCGTCCAGTAAGGGGCGTTTTCGTCAAACTACGCGCGAAATTTGAAAATTGAAAATTTAGATGCATTTTTATGGCACTTATCGATTGAATAAAAAATTTGTGTTTTTTTTGGTGGCATATTAGCACTACAGAATTTCATTAAGACACTTTTCAAAAATGGGTGTAATACCCTATTCTCCATATGAACTTATTAGAACTTACCTTATTAGAACTTACCTTACTTACCTTATTAGAACTTAATTGACTCCCTGACAATTTAACAGTGCCTGTAGATTTCTTTTGCTAGCCTTTACTGTCTCACTCCTGGGCAAAGGCCTCCCCCATCCCTTCCATTTCTGCCAATGTTGTGCCTTATATTGCCAATTCCTGAGGATGCCATCCAAGGCGTCCTGCCATCTTCTCCGCGGTCTGCCGCGACCCTGCCTGTCACTGGGCTTTTGTCTTGCGATGTACAGGTCGACAGCTTAGCCACCCGCAAATTGTTTATTTGAAATAATTGATTGTCATGTCAGTTGACAAGCTTTTTAGCCAGAGCTCGTAATGGACGACGTTTTTTAAAATGAATTAGGTTTTTCTATAGACTTTTGGTCACATAATTACTTTTAAATCTATTTTATCATTAAACGAAACATGACACATTATAGATTGAGAAAAACGGATTAACTCACTGTGTTGCCGGACGGGGTGTTGTGTTGCTTTTGTCCGCAGGAACTCGACGGGCGGTGTGTCATCCTGTAGAACTCCGTGAGAAAGGTGACCGTATGCCATCGAAACTAGTCTGACGAACCCGGCAACACAGTGAGTTAATCCGTTTTTCTCAATCTATAACTTTTAAATCTTATGTTTCAGGATTGGTCGGCTCTAAGGCCTTGACTGAGGAGTCGATGCGGCCCGTGCTAGACAAGCTACAAGACCATCTGATCGGGAAGAATGTCGCCTCAGACATCGCGAACAAACTGTGTGACTCTGTCGCTACCAAGCTGGAAGGAAAGGTGAGATATTTATCTGACCTGAGGCCCTCGCCAAATTACCCAAATTGACAATCTACAATCGATAACGCTAATAGAAAACTAATCTGACGTCATCTCAACGATACGTCAAAAAAAAAAAACGGACGTCGAGACGTTAATTATTGTAGAAAGAGATACGATACGAAACGTTTGTAACTTGGCTAGGCCTACTGCTTTGCAGTATCAGTTAGCTAGACGAAGATGTTGTCATATCTTGTAGATATGTGAGCGTCTTGTATCTTTAAATATAAGTCGTGTCGGATTGCGGTCTCATCGGATTATGAGAGTGAGGGGAGGGGGAGTGCACCAGTTTTTTTACACACACACTTGTGCACTGTAAGATCTCCTGCATACTTGGCTGGTTTTATCGAGATTCGCCACCGTCACCGCAATTCATGGAATCAATATATTGTATCACTTTTCTTTTAATACAATGTATTGAGATTATAATCTACTCTTTTCCTTTTGCAACTACTGGACCTTTTAGTGGTCGCCATTAATTTTATAATAATTCAAATAATGCCAACCTCCAACTGTTAATTACTTCATGGCAATCAATTACCTCTGTATAAGGAAAGACTTTTATTCTAATGATCATACAAGTAGCGTTTTGCCAACATTAGAATAAAAGCCTAGATTCATTTACATTCTATTATTTTTCTGGACAGGTCCTGGGAACGTTCGATAGTGTGGCCAAGACCGTCAAGGCCACGTTGACAGAGTCGCTGGTGCAGATCCTGTCGCCCAAGAGGCGTGTGGACATCCTACGTGACTGTATGCATGCCAAGCAGCAGGGAAGACCTTACGTTACTGCTTTCTGTGGGGTATGTAATCTACTACTTTTATAGACGCGACAGGCAGAGTGGACTAGCGTCCCCAGCCCTTTTTTATCGTGGGGAAATCCTCATGGTCTATCCCCCGTCCGGGGAAGACGGGGGGGTTGTCCGGACTTTTACCAACTAAACCTACCACGGTGTTCTTCGACTGACCTATGAGCGGCGGTACGGGATTCACTCGCGCATGCACCGCGCACCCGCCAGGCTATGACCCGCCAATGATGTAGGCGGATCCCGTCGACCTCTGTATTCTAAATGCCGCCGAATCCTAGTACACACATAATATATTTATTAGTCTCATTGGTCTCGGCTGTCATTCATAGAAGCGTTATTCGAAGGGGGGTGCGTGTGCCTCAACTGTTCCATACAGACGTGTAGGACTAACGCGGGGGAACGAGTACCTTGTTGATTCTTACAACACACATTTCATGGAACTGGATATATTTTCATTGTCAAACCAATTATTTAAGAGAATGGCTCAGAACATTATGTCTGGCGAGTGATTTATGTGTATTTTAAGTTCAGTAAAATTAAGTTAGGCTAAGCATAGCATAAGTATAGCATTATTGAGGCAGCAACTATCTTTTTGATTTTCTTTTTTTAAATCACTTTTCTTGCTCTTCTTTTAACCTTTAGTTAAATCGTGGACAATGGTGTGGGTTACATGTATGTTAATTCTTAGTTAAGTATTTCTTTCTATTTTTCTGCATGTAACTGTTTTTTGTCCCTAATAAATAAAAAAATAATTAAAAATAGATCTTTAGCAGTCATTGGTTAAGGGGTACTTAACCTTTGACCAATCGACCATCGTTCCGAAAACAAGAAAGCTCAAATAAAATTTAATTTGCAGGTAAACGGCGTGGGGAAGTCCACAAATCTCGCCAAAATCTGTTTCTGGTTGATAGAGAACGACATGTCCGTCTTGATCGCCGCGTGCGACACATTCCGCGCCGGCGCAGTGGAGCAGCTGCGCACGCACACGCGGCATCTCAACGCGCTGCACCCTGAGACCAGGCATCAGGGACGGAAGATGGTGCATCTGTATGAGAAGGGCTATGGTGAGCCTTATCTCTTGATTTTATTTGGAACTAGCTGACTCGACAGATGTAGTCCTGTCTCTATCTACCTACTTGCCTGCCTATCTACCTATCCTACCCACCATACCTATCCTACCTATCCTGCCTACCCTGCGGAGGAAAGTACGAATTACGTCATCGATGTATAATTTTTTGGATTTTGTTGATTTTTGATGTTCCGCACAACTTTTTTTTTCTTGGCTTATGATTCTTCTTACAATAACAAACACAACAAAAAATAATTAGCGAAATTGGTCCAGCCGTTCACGCGTGATGCCGTGACCGAGGGAAACAGGGATTCATTTTTATATATTTGGTGTTTTATAGTATATTTTTAAAAAGCCAATGGCGCTCTTTCCCTTGTTCACAAACTTAACTAAAATAAGACAATTGGCATCTCTTACTGCCAGGCAGCTGAAGAAAAGGACGGCGACAGATAAGAACTATGTTAGAGATGTAATATTAGTTTTTTCTTGAACTTCGCCGTGTTTTTAATCAATACTTTCTGAAATGATGTGTGGGCACTTCTACGCTCTATTATTTTGGTATACTTGAATTCCTCGAGGACGAAATCGCAAGCAACAGCTAGTAGGAATAGATACAACTTATTTAGTTACCTTACTTTTCGCCTTACTTACACCCAAATCTCAACATCCACTCTATCTACACATCACCAACAAGAAGTCTCCCTCCACAGGCAAAGACGCAGCCGGCATAGCAATGGAAGCAATCCGGTACGCAAACGACTCCAAAATCGACGTCGTTCTTATCGACACGGCCGGACGCATGCAAGACAACGAGCCTCTAATGAGAGCGCTGGCCAAACTCATCAAGGTCAACGAACCAGACATGGTCCTATTCGTCGGCGAAGCTTTGGTAGGCAACGAGGCAGTTGACCAACTGGTTAAGTTTAACCAAGCGTTAGCTGACCATAGTTCATCGACAAATCCGCATGTTATCGATGGTATAGTCCTCACTAAGTTCGATACGATTGATGATAAGGTTGGGGCTGCGATATCGATGACTTATATTACTGGCCAGCCTATTGTATTCGTTGGTACTGGGCAGACGTATACTGATTTGAAGGCGTTGAATGCAAATGCTGTGGTGCATGCTCTTATGAAGTGAACGGTGACTGTAAGAATCAGTGTGTGCTGTTGGTATATAATTGGGGTGTAGCCAAAACATAACTTTTCATAAAATCACTTTATTTTAACACGTTCATTGCCAAGCTAAAATACTGAACTTCAAAAATCTAGATGGTCAAAACAAAAAAAAAAAACATTCAATGTGGCCCCGCCCACTAATAAATAGGTTCCTTTCTCTAGTGATCAAAACAAATACCAGAAACTAATTCGCTGCGCCCGCTATTTATTGGCTCGTACATAATTGTAAGGCACCTCTAGCGACGTCGCGTGATGTGGAATGAATGAACGTGTCAAACACGATACATTTTCAATTAACATCAAATTAGATTTTTAGTTGATTTACAATCCATCAATAGTAAGTCAATTGAGTTGACAAATAAGTGACGTCACATTAGAATATAGCCATAAAAAAAATGAGGGAATCGCCTTTTGACAACTTATGAAAAATTATATCGATTCATTGGTAGTACTCTACACCTAGGCCTCAAATCTGCTATTACAATAGTGTCAGAATGGTCTATCATTGATTTCATAATTGCTGATTTTGACAAGTTTGGTAATCTACTATACTCCATTTATAATAGCACTAGCTACCCGGCCCGGCTTCGCATGGGCCTATAGCCTTCCTCGATAAATGGGCTATCCAACACAAAAAGAATTTTTCAATTCGAACCAGTAGATCCTGAGATTAGCGCGTTCAACCAAACAAACAAACTCTTCAGCTTTATAATATTAGTATAGATTAGAAAAAAGAGGCTCTTAGAAGCAGGAATACAAAACATTTTATTTCAAAGATAAGTTATAATCATTTTGATAATACTTATTTTAACATAATTTTGATAAATAGATCTATGACAGTACTAAATTTGGACGTATAATAATATAAACAGAATAAAAGAATTTTAAAGATTAGGTAACATTTCAAATTTGTTAGAATTACAGTGAAACGAATAACGTTCCGGGTATTGTTCATCCCTGCTTCTGTTAGGCTTTTAGCATTAATAATAAGAATAATAATAATAATAATATGTGGGGACATTTTCACACACGGCCATCTGACCCCAAACTAGGGAGACCCTGTACTATGGGTGTCAGACAGCTGATATACATACACAAATACATTTTTTTTTTGACACTGTAATTTAAAATTGGAATGAAATATACAACTAAATGAAAGCCACATATTATTAGAAGACAAATTATTAAAATGGTTACAAATACACGCGACAGCTACTGTAAAAATAGATTATAATAAATTCGGTGTCTATCGTAACTTTAACATGTTTATTGTACTTTTGTTACAAAGTGTGCATTTAAAAGAACCTTTTTTAACTTCTGTCTAATGCTATTGTAAATGGAGCGTCATTATGACTTTCCAATGGTCAACCACTAACACGCCAAAAGAAATTATATAGAATGGTAATCTCGTACAAAATGACAACTGAATGACTTAAGCGGTAATCTGCTAAAATTTTGACAGTTCCTTTAATCAGTGACTAACCATTAGAACGTCATTGTGCAGTCATTGCTTTTAATTCGATCGACCATTATGAATTTAGCAGATTACGAACTTTTAGCAAAATGACAATGGGATCGTGTTGGAATGAAGAAATTATAAAAATAGCAGACTTGGCCCCCAGTATAGTTTCCGTTATGAAACTGTTTACAAAAGTAAGTTTTTAGTTTAAATAAACTAATCTTAAAGAGGTACAGATAGTTCAACACGAACACCACACACGGACGGCCGAGCCCGGTCTGATTTGGGAGAAAATGTCACGTAAGATTTTTGCGTTACGCCTTTCTCTTTCTGTCAGTGTATCTTTCTATGAACAGGCATATACGTATACCGTGCGATCTTTCTTTCTCTTGCACTTGGATGAAGTACCTGCGTAAATGCCAGTAAACTATGATTCTATAAAGTTCTCAAACATGCTGCGACCGTCTCGAAATATGTATGTAATAGAAGTTGAACAAACCAACAGCACACACATTTCAAGTGAAATGTGTAAGTACATTTCATATTCGGTAATATTTGTATTGGACCTGCGTTCAACCAATGTGGTGTAATGTTTACAAATAAATGTTTATTTTCTTATAATTTTGTTTTTATTCGGGTTTTGTTACAGGGTCCGTAGTGCATTCATTGCTGGTTTATATTTGTTTGTAAATAATAATAATGATGGTTAATGTTTGATTTTTTAAATTTATAATGTAGTTATTAATATTGTTGGCTAAATATTTTAAGTAATGTTTTTCTCCTTATTCTGTCAATGCAAGTTATTGTTTTAAATTGAATAGTTTGCGACAAACATTACTATAATCAATTTCATACGAGGTGCGTGTGTATGATATTCTTTTATATAATATCGTTTATTAAAATAGCTTTATATACCACGTCATATTACTATTATAATAATTATGTTTAATAATTATAATAATTTGTTTTCAATACTTGTTTTATAGAATGCAGACTTAATTGTTATATTAATCATAATTTGGAACTTTGACCAAAAAATACGTAAATCAAAGGTTAATTTTTTTATATTTGGTGCGGAAAAAGATCACTTAAAAAAATGCCTTACTGTGGTGAAATACGTTTGCCGAAATATAGGTCCGAGGTTCGGACGACTGAGTGGCTAAAAGAAAAATATAGCTATATCTTTCTGATATAAAAACTGAAAAAAGAGATAGAAGGTATTTAGGGCCGTTAAGTACGAGTGAGTTTGAATTCACCTAATTCCTGAGCTCTTTTTAATATACAAGGTATAAGATAGAACATTTTTAGTGTAGCTAGGTCGGTATCCAAAAAGTGTGTTGACAAACATATGTAACGAGTATTTTCCATAATACCCTTGGCTCAAGCTTTCGCCTTCAGCTCGGGCTGTAATCCAGCCTCGAGTGTAATGACAAACTTAGTTTATTTTAAAATAATGTACCGAGGCCAGCACATAAAGCAACAACAATCTGTCAAATTTCTTTGATAAAAAATAATATAATATAATAGATTAGATAGATTTTCAACTTTAATACAAAGCATAAGGTTTATATTCACGCGACGGGCGGTCATCCTGTGGAACTCCTTGAGAAAGGTGGCCGTATGCCATCGAAACTAGTCGGACGAACCCGGCAACACAGTGAGTTAATCCGTTTTTCTCAGTCTAATGGTTCATATTCAATAGAAAAAAAAATTGTGGTATGACTTGATGTGCTGGCGTCTGTACTATTACCGATTCTTTTGAACAAGAACAATTTATTACATCCAGAAGTGTTGATAACGTAGCATTTACATATTTAATAGGCACTATCTCTATTTTTGGTCAAATATGACCCGCGTAAGTTTATATATAGAAAACTAGCTTTCGCCCACGACTTCGTCCGCGTAAATGTCGGTTATAGTGGATGCAGACGAAGTCGCGGAAAATAAGTAGCTTATGTCCTTCCCCGGGGTTTAATCTATCTTCATGCCAAATTTCATCTAAATTGATTCAGCCGTTTCATCGTGAAAGCGTAACAGACAGAGTTACTTTCGCATTTATAATATTAAGTATGGATACTGCCGAGCGAGCAATTAAATTATTCAACGAAATAAGTAATCCTATTTTTCATCTAGGCATTACCTAAAATAACCTAACCTTAGTAAAATATACACCCCGCATAATCCCGGTAATATTAATAGCATTTATACAATAATTTACCTCAAGATAACTTCGTAATTGCATGAAACAGGATTTTCGCGTAGAAAATCACGAGTGTTCCTCCCGTTTTTTAAGATACTGGTAAAAATATGTATATAAGTATAAAAAAGTCGTCGTCGTCCCCACCAAATAATAAAAAAATTGCAGAGGGCTATAATATTACAGGTACTGCATACAGTTAGAAGTTCCTCTTGTTTTGCCGAACTGCGAGTGTACCATATTATTTATTTCCGCTGTTGGAATTTTCAACTCCAGAAGACGCTAAGCCGAGTGTTGAGAATCTAACAGTGCTCGAGACAAAATACCTGATATTAAAATATAATGCTGTTTTATTAAATGGGATGGTAGACGGTAGTTCGCCCTCCGGACTAAGTTGAAAGAATCACGAAGGTATTCAGGTCTGTAACGAATTTTGTTATTAATAAGTACAGAACGTTTAAATAAAAATATTATTAATCTATTAAGACCTATTTGATTTTTATTTATCTCAACGTCAGGACTTTTTCTGCGTATGTGAATTAAAATATCCATAAGTATTGCACCTACTGTATAATTTTGTGTCAATGTTGATAATAGTTACGTAAGTGACTAGCTTAATGAACTTTTGTCGCTGACCGTACCATTTTACAATGTCAAGTACCTATAAGGGCCTGCCAGTTTTTCATCCCAGGTCCTTATGGTACGTACCTTATCCAACTGAGGTCTTATCATTCTGAAGTCTGTCTCACATCATTGTTCAGTATAACTTCGCATTCAATACAGCTCTCTATTTATAGATAAGTATAGGTAACTACCTAAAGTACAGCTCCACAAACTGACCACTACACCGTCCCTCAGTTACCGCATAGAATTAGCGCAATTACTAGCACATAATAATTTCTAGTGACCTTTTAATTAACCAACATCCTAATTAAAACAAATAATTCTATTGCGGTGGCATTTTTGGTACAATTCAGTTGAATGTCCATCAGTACAAACGTGTAAAATGGGGAAAGGGTTCGACTATGTGAAGGATCTTGTGGTCAATTTTAAGTTGGATTGGTGTTGTTGGTTGATTCCCGTTAGAATTGGCTTGATGCTAACGGGATATTTGAATATACTATTAGCGGTAAGTACTAACCTACTTTATTGTTGTACCTATTTTAATCTACTTGACCCCCTTGAGATGTTTCCACATATCATCCGCAATGAATGCTCTTTGGAGCTATTAGTGGTAAGTACTGTAAGAGGTCCAACTATTAGGCCTTCCAGCTACCTCTGCTGGAATTTTAAATACTTTTGGGGAGAGTAGGTACTCGCTTAGCGCATCTGAAAAAAAAATATCACTCCAACTCCGGCGCCTACGCCAATATGTAATGTGGGTACAGGAATTTACTAGCTACGTTAAATGATAAGTAACAGAACTGTCAGACCCAGCACGTCAAGGCATGGTCATGTATTTCACCTCAAACGAATATATTATCTTAATATAGACTTCCAACAGTTCTGCTACGTATCATTTAACGTAGCTAGTAAAGTCCCGTACATTACAGTACAAAGACGACTAGAAGGTCGACGTTCTTGTGGTTGATTACCCACAATATGGACAGACATCAAATCGTCTACGAAGTGGTCCCATATCGAGTGTAGACGCAGTGCCGCGACTAGGGAGAGATGAGAAGTGTTATAAAAGCCGCGACCAAGATTCCAGACAATCCAAGACCATGACCACTTCGCAAGGAATGTACGGCTGAAAAGAAGAAGGCTCCTTACCGTTAGAGTTAGTTGCTTTTTTTCTTCTTAGCGGGTTGATGTCCTGGACTCTATTGAGTTGACCAAGACCTTAGCATCTCTGGTGGCATCAATTCTTGAAATGTGAAGCCATCAGGGCACGCAGGACACGATAACATGCGTCCCATTGTTTGAGGAACAACACATTTTCACCTCAGCCTGGTATCGTCTATAAATCTTCACATGAGCTGGTATTCCTTGTTTCGACCAGTTAGTTGCTAACACGAGATTGAAATACATAATGCAGCAACCTGTGTGTTAACACCTAAACTGGAGAGTACTATTAAGTATTCTGTGACTGGAGTTAAAAGATAACACTGGCTGGCAAGCAGGTCTTACAGCTTTTTCTACCCTCTGTTGAACTTTTACACACAAGTCTGCTTATTCATTACCTAATACTCACTTTCAAAAAACTTGGGTTCGATTCTCAGTCAGAAGTAGTGTAACTTTTGTCTATTACATTTGCAATAAATCTTAACTTACAGTAGGTCTTCACTAAATTAAACACGAACTGTCTAAAATTATTTGCCCTATAACGTTGAAATTTGGCAGGTAGGAAGTTTATAGGTAGGTAGGAGACGTCAGCTAAGGATTCTTGATTTCCACGAGGACGAAGTCTGGGGCTTTAGCTTGTTTTTCATATTAGATATGCAGTAAGCAGGTGATGATATTTCTAATTTTGGTACCTAGTTAAGTAGGTAGTTAGGTACTATTTTGAACTTATCATCAGAATCTTACGATAATTATTATGAGTTAAATGTAACAATATAAGTTGCAGCAAAAACTAATCTGCATGTGTGGACAATCAAGATCATCATCATCATCAGCCGGAAGTCGTCCACTGTTTGACATATTATGCCTCCTTCCATAGAACGCCACAACGAGCGGCAACCTGCCGCTTGCATCCACCGGTTACCCGCGACCTTGACGATATGTCGCCAGTCAATCTGGTGGGAGGCTGTCACTGTCGAGAACCTCAAGTTTTTTCCCCATTGGTTATCGGTTCTTCGAGCACAAGATACTTCTCCGAAATTGCAAATTAACACAGTTTACTAATTTATTTCAGGTAATTTCTTTATTAGGCACTGGTGATGACAGCTTCAGTCCTATCCTGGTACAAGTTCAAGCCGTAATACTGGATGACAATGCCAAGAAACCCGTCCCTATGCTCGCATACTCCATGGAATTAGCTTTCAACGTTCTTCTATTATGCGGTTTATATCGGGTAAGAATAAAATTCAACTTCAAGTAAACTGTGTAGGCAGAGGTCAAAAGGAGGCCGAAGCAGGCGATGTTCGAAAAAAAAAAATCAAGTGTCCGTGGAGGTTCTTGCTCATTCTTCTCCATAGAGACCTTTTTTTTACCTTTTTAACTAACCAACCAAAAGACTCCTTGACAATACAAACGTGCCTGTAAACTAAATGGTTTAATTTTAATAAATACTTTAACTTTTGTATGTAATAATGGCCCTCTCTTCTTTTCTAATTAATGGAAGTAGCATTTAAATTAAATCAATTAATTGGTGCCGTTCATTAGATCCCCAATAGTGCCTGTGTATCAGTGTATGGACACTTCATTAGCAATTGAATCACTCATTCCACCAACGCACGCATATTGAGTATTTGACTTAATGACATTGATTATAAAGTTTAGTATTCAATGACGATGTCCCAAAAAGTTGGTCCTACGAAGTTATGAAATAATAGTGTGGAGGATTTTACCTGTAAAAAAAATAATCAAAAGACATAACGGTAATCAATTTATATGTACTCACAGAAAGACATAACGCTGATGAGAGTGTACATGAAGTACTGCTTCGCGGCGCTCATCGGGTCTGTTATGTTCTACTCTATGGTGATAGCAGCTATTGGCGTCATCGTCACGATCGGTCTGGTGTTTAGCTTAAGTAAGTAGTCTTATCTATTCCTTATTCGAGTTCGACCGCGTTATTTTCTTAGGGAAACCTAATTTTCTTAGATAACGTAGCTTAGCTTCCTTAGCGAAACAATATTCAGAATTAGACCAGCAAACAAATTCTTCAGCCAGCCAGCATATTAAGCTACTCCAATCTGTCAATTTTTTAAAATTATTTTTCAACTTTATTACAAAAGAATAAAGGTTTATGTTCAACTGGGGAAAATTTCACAGTTTGGGATAACTTGATGTGCTGGCGTCTGAACATAGTATAAGATCACAAATATCTAGGCTTGTGGTTTAGTCAGATTCCCGTCAAATAACTTATCTTCTAAATTCTCTTACGATATTTGAAAATCATTATCAATAAGATATGAAATAACAATATGCTGTTTTCACATTTCAGTGTTCCAAATATACGTAATCATATTGGTGAGAAGCTTCTTAGTAGAATTGAGAATTATACAGAAAAAACAGGAACTACCGACCTTAGTCATGAGTACCCTCATTCAAGAAGAAGTCGATGTGGAAGCTCCAGAGACACACGAAGTCCAAGTCGATGTCGAAAAGAAAACCGACACTCTCGAAACCGTTGAAGAAAAACCGAAGGAAGAGACGTTTCAGACTGTTCATGTAAAGGGGTAACGGAGATATACATATTAATTTCGATTTCATTGTGTAGTTCTGTTTGGTTGATATTTGTTAGAGTTGCTAATGCTATGGGCTTATTTATTTCTCTATTATAATTTAAAATGGGATGTTTGAGTGTATGTCGTGTAAACCTTTAATAAAATAAACATTTAGGCACAAATGTAATCGTTTTGAAATATTATATTAGGATGTTTGTCTCCTAACAATGACGACACGGTTGGCGCAATGGCTGAACAATTGACTGCGTTGTGTGTCGCGGGTTCGATTCCCGCACGGAACCAATATTTATATGACCTGCAGATAATTGTTTCAGGTCTGGCTGTTTTGTACGTGACTTTAAATGATTGTAAAAGCACCCACGATACAGGAAAACATCAGTGTGGGGCAAAATTAAAAAAAAAAATAGAAAAACAAATAAAAGTCATACTCACCTACAATTATTTATTTGTCAAAATCAATATTACAAATTAAAGTAATTTCTTAAGTTTTATATCACATTGTGCAGATTCAAAGTCTGCAGTCAGATCAAAAACTACATAGATAAATTTTTATGACACTGAAAATAGACTTGTGTACTCATAAAGCCAAGAATGCTAACAAATGAAAGGTATGAAATATAACAAAAAAAAAAGGAGTTGCTTGTACAAGTTTGTAACAAATGACTTATAAAATATACTTATATTTAAATGACTTTGTTAACAACACTCTTGGACGAAATAAAAAAGAAGTTTCAATATTTATTATCACATGGTAAGCTTCAAAGTAAAGAACAATGTTCCTACTGCGAACATTGGCAATAGACCACATTTCACTCATCGCCAATCCAAAATATACCTTAACCCTATTCATATAAAGTTTATACTTTATTGAATACGTCATGTGAAGCGATAATCTGTCAACTTTCATGATAGGCTGTCAATAACTTGGTCAACCAAACATAAAAGGTGACATGAGAATGACTGATTCGATACTTCATTCTAATTCGAACCTCAAGACAAGGTTTTAAGTCTCCTTCTCAATTTAGTCTACTTCGAGTATTTTGAAATCCTAGTGAATGTTTGGAAGTATTTTTTGATAAGTGTACAACTTTACTATATATTGATATTTTACTAGAATTTGGCGCTATTTTCATCTTGTTAATACAGTGCAAAGATAATATGCTGGACTCGACAGTATTCATAGCTATGTTATTACCATAGATGTATAAAAAACCTAGTTGTACAGTTTATTACAAGTATCACAGTAAAAAGTGTGTGGGTTTTTTTTTAATTGTTGCTTGCGTTAGACCGAAACTCGTCTGATCTAAGTTATGATGCGGTCTAAGGTGGAACACGCATGCCTAGGATTTGGATGAGGTTGTTTGAGTGGTTCAAACTAAACAACTAAAATTTTCGACATTATACCCTCTGGATAGTCTTTTTTTACGCTAAATAAGAAATAAATAAGTGCACATTCACGGGTTGCGCGCTCATTTTTTGGAGAAGTTATTGAATCTCCGAGTGTGTCCCTTGGTTTTTTGTACATCAATGAATATGAATTAAACATTTAAGTCAGTTAACTCACTCGTATCTAGCAGTGTTTAGATAATCTTAAATTAAGCATGTATAAAGGTAAGAATATCTTACCAAATATATCAAAACAAACCTTTTTTTTCTTTGGGTTTAGGTTCATTGTAAATGTAACTGAGACAACTGATAGAAGATGGGATTTTAAATACGGCAAATGTTTAGAAAAATCCATTAGAGATATGCTAATCAGTCGACTTATGTAAATCAAGACATCGATAAATATTTTTTTTTAGTATATAACACCAATGGTTTTTTTTTAACACTGGGATGTTGGGGACCTTCAGAACCACTACGGATTATGGAAACTAGTGTAATATTATTTTATCGTCCAAAATATAATGACACTTATAATTATAGTGTACATTATTTCGGTGTTAGCACTGTTCTCATTGTGTCGTGATTTTTTTATCGTTATACGACTGTCATTTCTCGCTTTTTCCTACAGAGAGGTGGCAGAAAAAAAACGTCCTACACTATACGACAATATTTATTTGTGGTATAGTGAACACGTCCATTAGGTGAAAGCGCTAAGGTAGCCCGCGAAAATCAAATAATTTCAGCCTAGTATTTAGTTGTATAGTTACCGGCACGTTAGTTGGAGATTTTGTAGTGGGGGAAGTTCGCGCATGTAAAAATGTATGAAATTGAGCGTGCGTGAACTTCTCCCACTACAAAATCTGTGGCCAACTTACGTGCCGGTAATTATATGGTTGTATTTTCCAAGTTAGAAAACCTCATAAAAGCACCTATTTAATGAAAATATTAAGTTACGAGCTTTTTTAACTTGGGACAGTTATGTTGATGATTTTAATTATTAACTTGAGCTGATACTGAGCTGCAAATTGCAAAAAACGTAAGAAAATTAGATTTCCGTGAGCTGCCCTGGCGCTTCGGCAATCATCGTTTATATTCAAAAACACGAACGAAACCGAATATAGAACAATAGGCTTAGCCAAGTTACAATCGTTTCGTAACGTATCTCGTTTTACAATAATTCACGTCTCGTCGTAATCCATGAATTGGAATTTTTTGAATTTCGATCACCTGACTTATCGTTGAGATGACGTCATTCCCATACATTTGATTAGTTAGCTATTAGCGTTATTCATTGTAGATGCGCCCAGGGGCCCTAGCCAAATTACCGACGAGGCGTTAATTATTGTAGAAAAATATACGATACGAAACGATTGTAACTTTGCTAGGCCTACTGTTAAACTATAGAAATAGTTTCGTACTTCGCTGCTGTGGGGATTCTCTGTGGCGGGATGTTCGCATTACTTTGACAAAATTTCCAAAGTGCATACTTTACCAAGTGTACAAGCTCTTAGAACATCTGTCGTCACAACAATGTGGGAACTGAGCCTTGCACATTCATAGCCAGTTTTTTTTACATAATAATATCTGTAGTTAACATGGGCGTCCCAGAAAAACTTTCACAGAGGTGCATCTCTGGATTTTCTTCAACACCCAAAAAAGCATTTCCGCTTATGCAGCTGCACTCAGAAAATTCGAGAAAAAGTGTCAAACTTTAGTTTTTATCTATGGCAAAAGGTATACAGAACCTTTACTGAGGTTCTTGCCTTAAATTTTAATAAAAAAAAGGACTTTATTAAGTCCTTTTTTTTAAAGATTTTTGTATCTTATTAGATACAAAAATCTTTTTCTGTGTATTTCCTGACAAGACCAACTGCCGGCGCCCATGGTACTTAGAAACCGCCCTCACAATAAAACTAAGATATAATATGAGAGTTTCAACAAATTATACATAACACTAGTTCTATAAGCCAGTCCCTGTATCAAAATATTTACTAAAACGATATGGACAGTATAAAAAATACTATTTGTACATTGTATGTATAAGATTTCTTTGAAAACTTTTTTAAACTTAACTTACGACTTTTTATTATAATTTTGAAGAGGAGACATGGTCTTTTTGGACTGTTCCCTTGCGATAGAACATGAAATAATAATATAACGGATATGGTAACCAGACGGACTGCAAGTTCACTGCTATACTTCGTTGTAAGAGCACTTGGAGATGATTTATGTTGAACCCAGCCTGGGTTCACATTGTAGATTTGTATGTAATGACTGTGGAATTATTCAAATTTAAACGGAAATTCCATCCATTGCTTCATGTATGTTTCAAAAGTTAGGCTGCTCGGCAACGTGAATAACGTAATGAATGTTTTTTAATTGTCATTTTTAATTACTGGACTCATAGTGGTCTGAAATAGCCAACACGGAGTGAGAAAGTGTGAATACGATACGTGAGATGAGAAACCCTTTGCTTTTAGATGGGATAATTATGTACCGGTCATCAACGGCAAGGGGTCAATTTTCGTAAGTTAGAAACCGAAATAAAAATTGTTTATTTCTTTTGAGTGATTCAAATTAAACGATAAAGTTTTTAATTGCCTGCAGAGTGATTTTATTATCTGACAATAATACTTAGGCCGCATCTACGTGTATCATCACGAAGCTTCACGCGATTACATAAACGCAGATGTGACCGCTACGTGTATCGGTGTCATCGCATGAAGCTTCGTGACGATACACGCAGATGCGGCCTAAGCATTATAGACAGAATACACTACTGACTGTGCTACTTTTTAATAGCGGTAGCTGTTTCAAATTTCGGAAGGGAAGCCGACAGGAAATGTAGCAATGGAGTTATTTGGAGTCCTCACCACAGCCAGCTATGTAATACCGGTAAATGCGCCTCAGTTTTAGCCAGCACGGTCAAACATAAATCACTTAAAACTACAATAAAACCGTTGCCAGTCGAAATGCAGTCCATCTGGCTACACTGGAATAGTAATGTCAGATTTCTTAATGATAGCGGAAAAAAATCAATTCGTATTCTTATTTTCTTAAGTTCAGCTTTCCAAAGCTTCCAGCTAGGCCGCGTCCTGAAAATGGTAAGAAATAGTACATAGTGTGAATGATCCAGAGAGGACTAAGGGCCACCGCAAATCAGCGAGCGAGATGTCAAGGATTTTTAATTTTTCAATGCTATGCTAATTCAATCGAAATAAGTTATATATTTCAATACTCGGACCCCGACCTGCGTCGCTACTACTCGCTGCGTCACTACCTACGTGGTCGGTGGCCGAACATTGAAATATATACCTTAATTCGATTGGGAAAGTATAAACCAATTATTTTATAAATAAAAGCATCTCTAATTAGTTTTCAGAGGGTAAAAGTACCTATGAATATGAACAATTTTCTGGGAGGGACGAAATCTCATCCCATTTTATTTTATTTTTATTTTATTTTATTAGGATCTCCAACAAAGAATACACCTTACATGCTAATAAAGGACAAGAACATAAATCAATGTGCCTCCTCAATTAAAGGAGACCACATCATGCAATACAAAACCAACAGTTAAGCTAAATAGGTAATGGATAATTTAGAATTTAAATGGAATAAAAATAAAGGTTAAAAAGCGAAGAAAGCATACTATAACAAATTATGTTTACAGACAAATAAAATTACAGCTAAAAAAAAAATTGCTAGTGAGGCAGTCCAACACTTACATTACATTTAACTGTGTACGAATTAGTGAATGTCTTCCGATGAGCATGATTAAAAAAAAATATATGTATTTATGGACACTTGAATAATTAAAAACATGAAAATATTATTCAATAAGAATTAGGCGGTACGTAGTTTGAAACCCCCTGTTACGAGCGCGGTCCGAGCACGTTCCAAGGGCGGCGCAGAATGGAGCGGCGACATCTTTATCAGAGTTTATTCACCCTATCGCTAAAATTAGTTTCTTACTATTGCAATCTTAACGATATCAGTATATAAAGCAGTTTTTAAGTATTTAAAAGTCGCTTAAACGCTTCCTTCATAATTTTACGGGCTTAAGACCATCGGAAACATAATTCTAATTAATGTTAACAATTTATTATTCGCGTCTAAAGGTATTTTATGTCGGATACATTGAGTCCGCCTTTGTTGTGAGACACCAAAATTGCCACGGTGTATATTTAATTTTTGTTTTATGTTTATTGTGTCCTACCGCGAAAAGATTGATGGAGTGTGTGAAGCAGTGGCGTAGCTTATTAGTTTAAATATATTATCCAACGGACCTAATGTACAGACGCCAGCACTTCGCTTGGCACGTAACAATGCGAGCACTATTTGGAGTTAATTTAGGTTTCCAATTTAAAAAATCGTAGCGCTTGCCGCCGCCGCTTTCGTTTGCCGCCCGGGGTCGTGCCTCCCCCGTGAAGAGTGATATGAATGAAAAGAGAGTCAGTGAAAGCATGACGGTTGACAGGACGGAATGGAATAAGACATGTGTCGACCCCAAGTAACATGGGACAGCAGGAAGATGATGATGTGTGAATACATACCGCGTCCTACTCCAAGCGATAGCGCAGGGAAGTCTTCTTCAGTCAACTCGGGAGCTGGACGGATGTTCTTCGAATCTGTTAACATTTTATTCACATTATACAATGTGGCGATGACAATAGCACATTATAGGATCATGGCAGGACTTGGTAATTCGGTGTAATTGTTTTTATTGAGCATTCATCGTGTCAACCTTGAGGTCTCCCCCAAGGAGGGGTTAGCCGTAATCGCCATGCTTGGCCGATGCATGTTGGAGTTCGCAGTAGGTGTTCTGGTATTCAGAAGGACGCTGCTGCCCATCCTTTGGCCAATATCACTCTGTCACCTTCTATGACACCTACGGATAGAAATGGGGTGGTGCTATTCGCGACCGTGCCGGTCGCGGATTGAGCATTAATAATAATAGTAAACCAATATTTCAATAGGTAGGTGTTCTATTTTGTTTACATTTATATGCTCTTTTACGTTTGATTTTTTTTTGTTTCAAAATATTCTTATGAACCAGCATATCGTCATCCCCACATGGTATACACATTTTAACATAATCAATATCTGAGTTTTACTTTTACTAAAACGAACCAATTCACGCCAAAATGTCTCCTATTTTTTCGAAGTAATAATAATGATTATGGATATTAAACGCAGATTAATTTTATTTATTCTAAGCATAAGTTTAGGATGTACAGACACCAGCACATCAAGCCATACCAAGTTGTCAAATATCTCCAATTGAATACGAACCTTATTCTTTTATTTTTAACCCCCGACGAAAAAGAGGGGTGTTATAAGTTTGACGTGTCTGTGTGTCTGTGTGTCTGTCTGTGGCACTGTAGCTCTTTAACGGGTGAACCGATTTGAATGCGGTTTTTTTTATTTGAAAGTAGATTCTCTAGCGATGGTTCTTAGACATGTTTCATCAAAATCGGTTCAGCAGTTTTAAAGTTATCAGCTCTTTTGTTTGCTGCGGTAGGGATCTTAGACGCATACCGGATGTTTACTTTGCTTTCAAACATATTATTATAGGTGACCACACTGACCACACAAAACCAAACTAAATTACATTTAAAAAATTTAAAATAAAAATTAAATTAAAAATTTAAAAAAACCCCCAACGCAAAACATAAAAGCGATTATGTAAAAAGTAAAAAATAATACTTTTGTTGAGCCATCAAATGTTTGTTCGTTGAAATGGCGCTATAATGTCGCGGCGGGGTACCGCTAAGTTTAAAGCAATAACTAAATATCTAAAATAGCGAACTGATGGTAACTAGATTTGCAACAAGATTAACAACTAGATTAGCAACAAAAATTTGATAATATCGAAGCAAATTGGTCGGAAATGCTGGTAAATTAATACAGTGAATGAAATTGAGGGACTGACTTACTTAAGCGGTACCCCGCCGCGACATTATAGCGCCATTTCAACGAACAAACATTTGATGGCTCAACAAAAGTATTATTTTTTACTTTTTACATAATCGCTTTTATGTTTTGCGTTGGGGGTTTTTTTAAATTTTTAATTTAATTTTTATATATAACTAGCTGACCCGACAGACGTTGTCCTGTCCCGATCTACGGGGGATGAAAAGGGGGTGAAAAATGGGGATGAAAAATAGATGTTGGCCGATTCTCAGACCTACCCAATATGCACAAAAAATTTCATCAGAATCGGTCAAGCCGTTTCGGAGGAGTACGGGAACGAAAACTGTGACACGAGAATTTTATATATTAGATAATATAATATGTGGGGACATTTTCACACACGGCCATCTAACCCCAAACTAGGGAGACCCTGTACAGACAGCTGATATACATACACAGATACATTTTTTTTTGGTTAATACATACATATATAGATAAACAACACCCAGACACAAGGCAAACACAAGGGCTCATCACACAAATGTTTACCCTGGGCGGGAATCGAACCCGCAACACGCTGCGCAGCAGTCGATCGCTCAGCCACTGCGCCAACCGTGTCGTCAAATTAAGAATTATGACAGCTTGTTGTAGCTTGATGCACTGGCCTCTTGAATTATAGCTCGACCGCTTAACTGAGACAGTTCCTAAGGCAGCTGCGCGGTGAGGGAGGGGTGACAGTTGTCACAAGTTGACGTATCAGTGAGCTCTCGCGTCACGTCACCACACTGAGGTAGCTGCGCGGTGCGGGAGGGGTGACAGTTGTCACAAGTTGACGTATCAGTGAGCTCTCGCGTCACGTCACCACACTGAGGTAGCTGCGCGGTGCGGGAGGGGCAACAGTTGTCACCAGTTGACGTATCAGTGAGCTATCGCGTCACGTCACCCACACTCCTCCCGCACCGCGCAACTACCTCAGGAACGTCGTCTCAGTTAAGCGGTCGAGCTATACTTTGACGTAATTAATTTAATTTTTGAGATTGTGGGTTAAATGTTTTAGCAGAACATAACTCATTACTTTCCCCTTTGTCAGACCGGACGGATCCCTTTGTCAGACAACCAAAGCACGCTTAACGGACTCAGATAGATTTCATATCTTAACATTAAATGCTAGGACACTTAGAACGGAAGAACGGGTTATAGAACTAGAAAACATAAAATGCGACATTATAGGTCTCGCTGAAGTAAGACGGGATGGAGAAGATACCCTAGAAAGAGGTTCCAATATATTTTATTACAGTGGTGGGACAGCTAATAGTAAATACGGTGTGGGTTTTTTGGTCACAAAAAAATGGAAAGATAACATTCTGGAATTAAGAGGGTACTCTGATAGAATAGGGTATTTTACTCTATACGAGAAAAAATCTATAAGTATGTTATTGAGACAGTTTAGGCATAAAGCAGTCGGAAAATGTAAGTTTTAGTTCATAAAATAACAAAACAAATTTTTAAATTCAATTCAAAGTTTTCAGTATTTTTAATCTGTTATAAAACACCGTGAAATAGTAGCGGCCATGTTATTACGCCATACGGCTGTGTAAACAAAAAATTGACAACTGTCAGTCAACCGATTGGCGTAATATAGGCTTTGTACTTTTATTATTTTTGTAACCAACGCAATTTTTTCATTATTACACCTATTATAAAATATGCTTTTAATTATTTTTAAATGATATACAATTATCATATTTAATATGAGCTCATTTGATACAAAACGAACTGACGTCATTTACGCTGAGCAATATGGCGTCCAGTAAGAGGCGTTTTCGTCAAACTACGCGCGAAATTTGAAAATTTAAAATTTAGATGCATTTTTATGGCACTTATCGATTGAATAAAAATTTTGTGCTTTTTTTGGTGGCATATTAGCACTACAGAATTTCATTGAGACACTTTTCAAAAATGGGTGTAATACCCTATTGCTGTTCTTAGATTCCGGGTTACCGATAAGGAAACTTTAACTGTAGTTCAAGTCTATGCACCAACGTCAGCCCATCTTGACGACGAAGTCGAAGAATTTTACGACCTTTTAAATAAGGCATGCGACGATAACCGTGGCACCTGGACTATTGTACAAGGAGACTTTAACGCCAAAGTAGGTGCTAGGCAAGAACTTGACAACAACAACATCGTCGGTCCTCACGGACTAGGCTTGAGGAATGAACGCGGCACTAGGCTCCTTCAGTTCGCATTCGGTCAAAATCTAAGTCTAGGTAACGGTTATTTCTACAAAAAGCCCCATCGCCGTTGGACGTGGCTGTCCCCGGATAAAATAACTAAAAACGAAATAGATTTTTGTCTCCATTCTCACAGACAAATGGTTATCAACATAGAAGTTCCGAATAATTTTAAGATTAGTTCCGATCACAGACCTTTACGCACGACTTTCAAATTCAATAAAAAAATAGAGCGTGCTAAAATGATTAAAAACTCAATTAAAAGAATAAATAAATTCAAGCTTATAGCAAATCAAGAGCAATTTAATTTAGACTTAAAAAATACTTTTAGTATATTAAAAACGAATGATGGGGATGTTGAAACTCAGTATTCTAATATCAAAACCAACTTTAAAAAGGTAATTAATAAAATAAAAATAGACAAACATTAAGCACTCCAAACTCAGCTACCAAACAAAACAGTTGATTGAAGAGCGACAAAAACTAGCCATGTACACACCAGCACATAAAGTGGCAGACCGACTTGTTAAGCGCAGTATTCGTAAGGACTTAAGAAACCATAACACACATATCATTAGGATTGCTTTAGAACAAAACACCTCATTAAAATCTAAACAAGAAATATCAAGCACAGGACGACCTACAATTGCTTGTCTAAGGGATCATGCAGGTATGAGGCAGAACGACAGAGACAAAATCTTAAGTATTTGCACCAAATTTTATAAGAATCTTTACAGCGAGAATTCGGCTCCTGAACCAAACGCCACATCATATTCATGCTCCGATCACATTCCACCCTTCACAGGCTGGGAAGTACACAAAGCATTACAGAGCATGAAATACAGCAAGAGCCCAAGCGATAATGGGATAACAACTGAAGCCCTCAAAATAGGAGAACCGGTCCTCTTGCCATATGCTACAAATCTATTTAACAGCATCTTAAAAACTGGAAATTTACCACATTCATTTTGTCATTCACTGATCATTCTTCTACATAAAAAGGGTAACAAAACAGACATTAATAATTACCGCCCCCATCAGTCTGGTTTCGCACCTATACAAAGCGTTTATCAAAGTCATCGAAGACAGAATATCAGGAACACTCGACAAATGTCAGCCTCCCGAACAGGCTGGATTTCGTCGCGGCCTCTACTACCGACCACCTTCAGTCTATTAACCAAGCTATCGAAATGAATGCATGTAGCAACATGTAGAATTTCAGCTTCCACTTTATCTAGCATTTGTAGACTACTCAAAAGCTTTCGATAGTATCACCCATAGTTCAATTTTCAACGCCCTAAAAACCAAGAAATAGACTTCACTTATATTCACCTCTTGCAAAATATTTATAGAAACAGTATGTACAGCAGCCATTCAAATTAGTAATATGACAGGTCCGTCTTTTTAAATAAACAAAGGAGCCAAACAAGGAGACCCGCTATTCCCAAAATTATTCACGGCAGTACTAGAAGAAGTCTTTAGAAAGCTGGCAGCAGGCTGGGCTGAGAAGGGCATTATGGTCGGACATAAGAGATTAACACTAATCTCCGATTTGCCGACGATATTGTTCTCTTCGCAGCATCAGCCTCCGAGTTGACTCAGATGCTAGACGATTTTCGGATTTCGGAGAGATTCGGATGAATATGTCAAAGACCAAGTTGATGACAAATAGCACACATCGCAGGATCAGAGTGGCGGGTAGAATACGTCGATGAGTATCTCTATCTTGGGTCTCTTTCCAGGCAAGACAAAACAAAGAAGTGGCAAGACGCACTGAAAACGCATGGAAGAGTTATTGGGCCATGAAGGACCTCATGAAGGGCAATCTTCCATTGTCCCTTAAGAGAAGACTCGTCGACGTGTGTATTCTTCCTATCCTCACATATGGTTCTCAAACATGGTCTTTGACAAACCAGAACAGGTCCACTCTCGCGGTTTGCCAGAGAGCTATGGAACGGAGTATTCTGGGCATAAAACTTTAAGACCGGATTAGGAATACTACCATCCGTTCCATCACAAAAATAGCTGATGTCATTAGGAAAGCTGTCACGCTGAAGTGAAATTGGGCTGGACACATCTACCGCATGTCAGACGATCATTGGGCTAAACGCGTGACCCAATGGGTTCCTTTACATGGCAAGCGACATCGCGGCAGGCCCAGGCGTAGGTGGCGGGATGATCTAGACTCTTTTGACAAAGACGGGTCTGAAATAGCCCTTGACAGAGAGAAGTGGAAGGAGAGTAGAGATGCCTTTGACCTGCAGTGGGAAAACACAGGCTGATAAAAAAAAAAAAAAAACAACAACAACTCATTACTATAAACTTTTGTCTACTGTTATAGAGTGTTAGGGTCGCTATACACTTAACCGGGTCGGCCTATTTGGTTCGGCATTATCAAATCATTAATAACGTTGTATTACTTCTGAGGACGAGTCGTAGGAATCGATCGGGCAGATGGTTAAGTTACGCTTGCTGCGGTCGCTCCGTGGATAGGTGACCATCCATTTCATACCGGGTCCCTTCATGCCTCGGAAAGCACGTAAAGCCGTTGGTCCCGGTAGTCACACGTAGATCTTTGGCAGTTGTTATAATAATATGTAGCCAGAAGCCAGAAAATCTGACAACCAAAGGGTATCGTGTTACCCAGTTCCTGGGTTGTGGAGGTCAGATCGACAGTCGCTCCATGTAAAACTAAAAGCTTACCACAACATAGTAGGAAAAAGACTAGCCAGATGATGATGATAACGTTGTATTATTAAAATACCGAACCGACACACACACATAAGCGGCGACACCGCTTATGTGTAAAGCGACCCTAATGAATACGCATAATGGTATACTTACAATCCGCTTTAGGCATACGTAGTGGCGTATGCGTCCGTTTTTCTTTGCGTACGTCTGAAACAATGAGTATTAAATTAGCAATCAATTTGATTTTGTCTAATTCATGATCTTTGTCATTTAGTTTAAAAAATTTAAATAACAAAAGTTGTTCATTGTAATGGATGCAGATGACTAAATTATCAGGCTCACTTTTTATTCATTCATTCAAGTACTCAAGCATTATGAATAACTTTTATTATAGGGCCAAATGTGAAAAATGAAATAAATTAATACTAATCTTTGCACTACAAAGATCAGTATTTGCAAAATACACGACAGTACAATCAAACAGCTGATTTTGTAATTTATATTTCAGTGTTGATCCTTTCGTTAAATTACTTTACAACATTTAAATCTACATAGGTACTTAAAATTATTATCATTGGCAACATTGTGGTATAATATTGTATAATAAGTTGGCAACACTGTCACTCACCCCTTTTCAAAATTCATCTTGGTAACATACATACTATTATTTTTTAAATTATTAAAGAAACTGCTGTTATGTTCAGAACTTTTGTTTTACTAAAACAAATTTTATTCGTATTTTGAGCCCCAGAAATATATGCAGTAAATTAAAATTCCGCCGTTACAAAAACGTAAAAACTTACGTTCAGATAAACTTGATGTATTGGAGCTTAGATACAGTTCATTTCCCGTCGTATTGCATGAAGATGTAGGGTCCTGCAACCAAATATCTTTATTAAAAGGAAGAAAAACGAATGACTGAACAAGACTAAAACGGAAAAAGAAGAGAAAATATATGTTTGTATCTCTAAATCTGTATGGTAAGAGCCATACATATTATGACTAAACCTCTATAGTCAATGGCGCCGATTCCCTTGTTCACAAACTAAAATTAGACAATTGGCATCTCTTACTGCCAGGCAGATGAAGAAAAGGACGGCGACAGATAAGAACTAAGTTAGAGATGTCAAATTAGTTTTTTGTTGAACTGCGCCGTGTTTTTAATCAATCCGTTCTGACCTGACAACTATACTTGTATAAACATTATAGATCAACTTAAATTGCCAACTCTTATTTATATCTGTCTCTTTCTGGAATTATGCTTCGTTTCATTGGAGAGAAAGAGATATACATAGCATAAATACAGCCAACAGCAATAGCTATGGTACAGAAGTAGTGCACAGTGCAGTGTGTGCAGTTGCTATAGTTTAGCTTGTGCACAACAGACTTGGAAAACAAATCATTATCTTGTTAACAATTAGGATCATTATGGACCCTATCCAGCGTAGCAATAAGGTACAGTTTTGTCCTGGCATGCATATGTTAGTAATTATTTGTAATAGTTACCGCATATCCAGCTACAGTTGGTGCACGCCAGGCCTTCTTTGCGTCTTTGAACTTGAGAATACCCTGAAAAAACCAATACATAAGTATAAGTCTGACTGTTACGACTACGGTCCATTCGTTTGAGGACTACGATGCCAGACACACACACACACGTACACACACTTAGGCGTCAAACTTATGACATTCTATTTGCAACCTTAATAGAAACTAAAAAAACTTTTTAACAAAAAAGACAACCGCCTGCAAAAAGTAAAAAATAACTTTTAATTCGCAAGTCGGCGGCTTTGGTTTTGCTTGTTGTTTTGTATTGCTACCGACTTGTGAATTGAAAGTTATTTTTTACTTTTTGCAGGCGGTTGTCTTTTTTGTTAAAAAGTTTATTTTTTCGCTTTTTAGTGCCTACTTCTTATCATACAAATTAATTACGAAACGGTGACACCAAAAAAATTCAGTCATCACTTAATTTTCTACCCTTAGAGGTGGAATATTTTCTTGCAATTTTTATGGGACCAAATTTGAGGTATACACTATCAATTAAAAAAGAGATTTGTGATGAGAAAATAAATGTACTATTATTATTATTATTATCCTCATTTATTCATCTTATATACACATAATTTACATTTTTAAATATTAATAGAAAAAAAAACATTTAAAAATATAAAAATAGTAGCCCACCGGTATCGGGAACAGGGTCCAAGCTACCGGCGGTCAGGGCCCCAGAGAGAGGAACCTCCTGACAATGCGGGCCGTGTCAAGAAGTACTGCCTTCTGAATCAAGCCCTTGATCCAACCGCCTAACGAGAGCCTCCTTAGATGTTGGTCGAGGCTCTTGGCAATTAAGCCATTGGCTGTGACAACTATCGGCTCAATGATCGCTGAGTTCACATCCCACATGTCGACAACCTCGCGGGCCAAGTCCAGATACTTTATCTGCTTGTCTTTCTCGACCTTCACGAAGTTCACGTCATGCGGAACTGCTATGTCAATAATCATTGCGCGCCTCTCCAATCGATCCACCACCACTACACAGGCTTATTGGCTACAATAGTCCTGTCAGTGATGATGGATCGATCCCAGTACAATGTGACATTGCCATTTTCAAGAACTGGATCGGGCACATACCTGTAGTATGGTACTTCTGATTCCACGAGGTTGTATTTCAGAGCAAGTTGCTGATGGATAATCCTGGCCACAAGGTTGTGTCTATGCAAGTACTCTTTGTTAGCAAGACGAGAACATCCAGAGATAATATGACGGATTGATTCTCCAGGTCGGTGACATGCCCGACAAATGTCAACCGTGCCATCCTTCACAATAAATCTCCGGTAGTTATTCGTCAAAATAACTTCGTCCATAATTGCACAGACAAAACCTTCGGTTTCTCCAAATAGATCACCGAATCGTAGCCAGGATACGGACGCTAAGAAATCCACATCAGGCCCGTGTAAGGCCCGGAAAAAGCGTCCGTGAAGCTCCTTACTCTTCCAAACCTCCTCGCGATCGTTAGTCTCAAGCACTACAGGCTTGCACCAGTTCTCTTTAGCCAAGGAGAGCGGGGTGAGGCCCTTGTCCACTGCAACTACATCTCGATGCATCCCCACGTCGGCTTCTAGGAAATATTCCCTGAGACTGCATATCTCACGGTTGTGCAGGGTCTTAGCATTTAAGAAGCCACGACCTCCACACTTCCGCGGGACATACAGTCTCATCACCGATGACCGTGGGTGATGCATTCGATATGCTGTTAACAATGTACTTACTTTCCTATCCAGGGCATCGAGTTCCGTTTGAGTCCATTTGAGTATGCCGAAAGAGTACATCAGGACCGGCATGACCCACCCGTTGAAGGCGCGCACCTTATTTCCGCCTGACAAAGCACTATTGAATACCTTCCTCAGGCGGCCAAAGAAGCGCTCCTTCAACGATTGCTTCATGTCAGCAGCATTGATGCCCAACGCTTCCGCCATACCCAAATATTTATAGGTCTCAATTGAAGAGATAGATCTAAGGTTTATGGAATCTGAGAGTTGAACTCCCTCAGATTCCACAATCTCCCCTCGCTTGACATGCATGACCGCACATTTGTCCACACCAAATTCCATCCTGATGGCACTACTGAAAGTTTCTGTTACTTTCAGTAGCTCCATCAGTTGTAAACTGTTGGGGGCAAAGAGTTTTAGGTCATCCATGTAAAGAAGGTGAGATATTACCTGACCTCCTCTCTTCAACCGATAGCCTAGACTTGAATTCTCTAGCAGTGTGCTTAGAGGATTCAAGGCTAAGCAGAACCAAAGCGGACTCAAACTGTCGCCCTGAAATATACCGCGCTCAATCCTTATTGGTTCGCTGTTCCTCTGGATATGTCGACATCCTGGATAGCGAAGGACCGTCCTCCACTGCCTCATACACGACATCAGGAAGGTGCGCAGAGTGGCATCTATCTTGTACAACTCCAGCACCCTCATGAGCCATGTATGTGGCACAGAGTCATAGGCCTTCTTGTAATCTATCCAACATGTGGACAGATCCTTTCGGGATCGGCGAACCTGTTGACTGATGGCCATGTCAATCAGGAGCAGCTCCTTAGTACCGCGGGACCCATTTCTACATCCATTCTGAGAGGTAGACATGATACCGTTGCTGTCTACGTGTTGGTTAATTTTAGCTCTCAAAATGGATGTAAAAACTTTATAGACCGTGGGCAAACATGTGATCGGTCTATAATTTTTGGGCTCCGCAGTACTACCTGATTTATGGAGCAGGTGGGTTATTCCTGTCGTCAAGAACTGGGGTAACGATCCTAATTCCAAGGCCGACTGAAACCGAGAAGCCAAATAAACGTGCGACCTTCTGAACCATTTGATCCAGAAGTTGTGCAGCCCGTCCGGCCCTGGAGACTTCCAATTAAGCAATGGACGGACTGCACGAGCTACATCTTGGGGGCTGATAGTAATTGCCCCCATTTCTGGCATCGGGTCGCACGCTCGTTCGACTTCCAGAGTCCAATCACCCTCAGTGTGACTGACAGGTACCGACCAGATGTTGCGCCAGAACAAACACATGGCGTCATCATCCGGTAGGCGCGTATCGTATTATTATTATTATTATTAATCATCGTAATCGGACTACACTGAAAAGTTATGCGTGGTCAAACATTCATTTACTGTATGAAAAGAGGCCTTTGCCCTGCAGTGGGATCATAGGCTGATATTTTATTATTTACGATGTACCTTGCATTAAAACCACTATATTAGAATATGTACAAAGTATTCATCATAACTAAAGAAGACTTTTGGCCGCTGGACGTGGTATTCCGTCGCTTCCGCGGACAAGTGCCACAGGACAGCATAAAGACAATTTAGTGCAGTGTTACTAACATAACATAGTCTTAACCCTTAAACCCTACCCATCGCTGGAGAAACACTACCCTGGGGTCCGGGAGGCCCCAATATATTTTGGTTTATATTTTCGAATCAAAACATTATTTTAATAGCATCTATTTTTATTGAGATCTGTAGTAAATCAGCCTTATTATAACACATAAAAACACAAATAAAACTTTCTTCGTCAGACATTCCTGGCGTATATTCCGAGTATGTTCCCTACACAAGGGGTTTCGGCACATACTGCACCTGATTTTGATTTTCAGGTCCTTGTTCCTTGGACAGACCACAAATCTATTTTTTTATGAGCAGGATAGGGTTCTATTCTACCAATGGACATTTCTTTTTCAAGAAACATCCCAGGAGAACCTGGAGATGGGTGGGCAAAGTTGGCCATGTGAATCTTTTTTTCTATTTGAGGGGTAATAAGATTTATGGCAAACATTTTTTGAAAATGGCGTCGTTTTCATATGAACTAACGCCCATAATATCCATCATCGTCTTCATGCAACCAACTGGAGATTCGTTCATCCATTTTCCGAAAGTATTTCATATTACAACAACAAAAAAGTAAATATTGAATAATGCAGGGTAAAAACACTGTAATAATAAATTTCAGCAAGTTACCAAACTTACTCAATCAAAATATTCAGCGAAAACACCTGATGACTTTCACAATTCAAGCCAAACAAACAACTCTAAATAGTACACTATTACTACCCTTGGGTCCTGGAGGACCCGAAAGTCTGTGTAAATCCGACTGTGCTTCAACAGTGCCTGCGCACAGCTGATCCATAGCTGGCAAGTGTCGACTTATGATATTACCTAAAATGGCACTAACATGCGTTTTGGTTTTGCAAAATTATTTACGGAAATGTCATTTTCGAGTCGCCCAGGGTCCCAGGGTAGGGTTTAAGGGTTAAGTATATTTTATTAACAAAGTTACAAGTTATAAAATATGTATGTTTAGGTTACGGTATTTATCTATGGGCCTATGCAGCCTGAAATAAATAAATTATTATAACCTGAATTCATTATAAAATTCTCTGTTACAATGCCCCTTTGTATATGTATACTTTTTATTGATATTCTACAGAAAATTTACATTCTTACCTCGACGTCATATTCGACGGGCACGTGCTTGCCGGGAACAATCTCGATGCCCACAACTGGGCAACAGCTGTCAAGAATTGTGAATGCCCAGCGTTTGGTGCGGGAAGTAGTGCATTCTACCGCCTTTTCAACAGTTTCGTGGTGCTGTTGAATAATAGAAGTATCTATATTTACTATTTCGTAAATCCATACTAATATAACTAGCTAAGCCCGCGACTTCGTGATAGCGATACTCGGTTATCGCAGATGCAGACGAAGAGATTAAAAAGTAGCCTATGTCCTTTCCCAGGGTTCAAGACGAAATCGGTTCAACCATTTCCAACGAGAAAGCGTAGCAGACAGTTACTTTCCATTTATAATACTAAAGTATGGATTTAATCCTGAAATTCCAAACTGCCTATGTTCTATGTTAGGGGGGTTTGGTTTCCGCACTTAGTCCTTAAAATGGACCATTGTACGTGAGCCATGGCGGCCGATTAAAACTTCCAAACTGCCTTGAGCAAGCGTGATGATTGACGCTTGAGCTTTCTCTGTATTATGAAAGGCCTTTATTACAAATAAACCATTAACAGGCACTTTTGAATTGTAAAGAAGTCAGTTAGTCAGAAAGTTTAAGCTAGTTGCTTGTTCCAAACAGTCGGTTTCCATTGGGGAGAACAAGCAAGAAATTGCATGATCACTCTTTTATACCATTTAGCTCTACCATTTTGAAGTAATCCAACAAATGCCCTATCATCAAGGTATATATTGTATGGGTCTTTGTTACCTGAATTAAATGATACATTTTTTTTTTATTAACGTCGGGATACTTACCTCACACCCCAGCCCTGGATTGTACTTAAATACATCCTTTTTCAACTGTACTAATGCCAGCGACTCTTTGGGGAATCCTTCATTTGAACGGCTCTTAATGCTATTAATTAAATGATAAAATAAAGTGTCGAGCTTATATACTCTGAACAGGAACTCATCCTCGCCTGAAAATAACAAGTAAATATGTATCATTAGTCGTCATCATTCTAAACCAGGGGTGGGCAAACAGTCGATCGCGGTCGACCGGTCGATTGCAAGCGGTTTTAGGGTCGATCGCGAGCATACTTTCAGAAATGTAGCTGTTGTAAATATTTTCAGCGAGTTACAAATACGTTTTTCGGAATTACGAAAATTGACGAGAATTGATTGTTTGTCCGTTGTCTTCTCAGGATGTCGAAATAACTGCTTCTGAAATATCGAATACATTTGACATGGACTTGCCATCTCTTGAATACGAGATAATAGAGATGATTTCAGACATACATCTCTATGCCAGAGCAAAAGGTAGATACCAAATGTTGGTCTCTTTTAAGCCCAGAACTGCTTTGTTTGGGTCGACGTATTTGTGCGTATCCGCGAAAGCTTTTTTTTACTAATGTCTTTATTTTTTTTTCTGCTTGCGAGTCGATCGTTTGTCGTACAATTTTAATATTGTAGATCGCCAATGTTGGAAGTATGCCCACCCCTGTTCTAAACTAATCCACACAATCTATCTATACTTAAACTAAAGTAACTCTGTCTGTAACATTTTCACGGCGAAACAGATGAACCGATTTTGATAAAAAAAAAATTAAGAAGATAGCTTAAACCCTTGGGAAGTACGGTCGAACAAGCTTATTGGTTTACAGGCAAAAATAATCTTTAGACGTACTAAAGATTGCTTGTTCGATTAGCTGGTACGTACCAGGGATACCTACGTGCTCGAGTATAAACGTGAATTAACCTGTAAACCAATTAGCTTGTTCTACTGTTCATAGGCTTCTTTTTAATCCGCGACTTCGTCTGCATTCACGATAACATTCACGCGGACGAAGTCGCGGGCAAAAGCTAGTATATATATTATAAATTTCTAATCTATAATTTATTTTTTTAAATAATAATAATAAAGAGGAAAGATTAGATTGTTTGTTTGTTACGATTTAACTCAAAAAGTACTGGTCCGATTTCAAAAATTCTTTCACCAATCGAAAGCTACATTATCCCTGAATAACATAGGCTATATTGCATCGTTACAAAATTAAGGAGTCCTTAAGAAAATTAACGCGGACGAAGTCGCGGGCAAAATGTCATTTATATATATCTAGCTTTTTCCCGTGACTTCGTGACGCGTGAATGTCGGTTAGCGCGGATGCAGACGAAGTCGCGTATTAAAAAATAGCCTATGTCCTTTCCCAGGGTTTAAGTTACCTTCATACCAAATTACATAAAAATCGTTTGAGCCGTTTCGACGTAGAAACGTAACAGACAGACAGAGTTACTTTCGCATTTACACTATGAGTACCTATGTATTAGTCATTACGGTCGACTCCAGCCGAACCAGATGTAGCTGAATACCAGTGTTTTACATGGATTGGGTGCCTGTCTGACCTCCCCAACTCAGCTACTGGGTAACGCAATACCCCAAGATAAGACTGGTTGTCAGACTTTTTGGTTTTCACTACCCATAACGACTGTCAAAGATCTACGAATGACAGCCGGGACCAACGCCATTCGAGGTTTCCGAGGCACGAAGGGGTCTCGATCAATAACGCTTTTTACGTTATATTTAATACAGAACTTTAGTGTGTACTCAAAACTACTTTAATGTTACCATACTTGTGTAGTTTACTGTATAACTATTTGCTTAATTTGATTCATATAATATGGAATAACAGTTATTTAAGTTCATACAGACACGAGATATGAATGTTTGGGTTCAGTTTTAGACCTTTTATAAATATATTATATCTTGAACTGTTTCTCTGCTTAAACTTCGACCGCGACCATATTATAAACGTGAAGTGTGAAAAATATATTAAACCAGTTGGAAAAAACCTCTTCTCTAGTTCCAATTAAGAAGAAGAAAATCTACTAGCAACTTCATACAGTAAATTGAAGACGAAGTGGACATCACCTGATATATAAATACATAATGTTCAAATACACGAAATGCTGTCATAGCTTAGTTTTAAGATCTACTTTAATTAGTTATTCTTATTACTCCATTCATCCTCGTCATTGTCAATAGTTCATGAGACCATAACAGCGGCAGCGCCACAGTTTATTCAGATTAAACGTGTTTGAAGTCAGGACTTCAAGATTAAAGGAACAAAAAACAATGTTTACCCGTTTTTTGGCACATTTGTCTTATAAAATCCTGTACCGGTACCACCTTATCCGGCATAGTATAAAGTGGGGGGAGAGTCTTCACACTGGAGTCATCCCTCTGCTTCAAATAGTCAACAAGGTTGGCAAGAACTTGCGCGAAATTCGTTCTTTCCCCAGTCTCGTCTGGCATATCCAATCCAAGTTCAATGCTGCCAAGTTTCACGTCTGACGCATAGCCTATGGGTATCTGACCTATTCGAAGCAAATACATAAAGATAAATTAAAAAAAAAAAGTAAAGGCGAAACTGGGTAAGTACTAATGTAACATTTTCAATTTATTTGTACTTTTAAGTTTATCGTGGACATCATTGACATTGGTGAAGGGAAACTTCGTGAGGAAATCTGGAATTGTAATTAATCTAAGTCTAGTCTAGAATCACCAAAAAAATAAAATAAAATGGAAAAAATGGGACGATGTTATTGATGATAAAGTCAGGTTAATTGAAGACACTTTTTTATTGGCCCTTGCGAACAGACATACCATTTACTTTATTCGAGCTCGGAGCGCAGGGGCAGATCTATTTATATAAGGACTTTTTAGGCAGCAGGCCAGAGCCTCGAGAAAATATAGGGGTCCCAGCCCCTGTTGAAGACAATATTATGAATATAATAAAGATAAGTATCGTGAACACCATTATCGAAAACAGTTTTTTTGACAAAATGGCAATTCGTTAATTCATTCAGCAGGGGGACCCTGACTTAAGTAGTATTAGCCCAGGGTCATACAAACTTAGGGTCCGCCTCTGTTCGAGCACTGTAAGTTTTGTTGTATCCTTCATCTGTACGATTTCTTTACAGTTAACAGGCCAAACACAAAAGCTGGAGATAAATTATACTCTTTTCCCTTATCATATTATGATCTACATTATGTAAATGAGATGAAATATATAAATGATAAAATATATTAAGTAAAAAATATACCTATATGAAAATAAATAAATATATATGAAAAGTTTATTTGCTGATTTTCACCACTTTAAATGTTAAATACCAAACAGATAATATAAATAGCATGTATAGGTAATGCATACATAATTCACGCTTTTTCCCCATTATAAACTAAGTTTTCCTAAACTCTTTTGAATCATTAATATATGAGGAGAACCGTTTGTTTTGTTGTTTTCCTAATTAATTCGGGTAATTTTTTTATGAATACCGACTCTTTGATACTACCACCACTTTTAGTTATTATTATTTAGCTTTACACTCTACATAGCATAGGCGAAAGTTAATAACATACTGTAGTGTAGTTATAAATATATATTTTACTAGCTGATTCCCGCGACTTCGTTCGGGTGATAGTCGGTTATCAGAGGGTTTTTTCTGGCGGTACCCTATTTTTCTTTCTAAAATAAAATTAGCCTAAATTACTCTTTATAACATCAGCTATCGGCCAGTGAAAGTCCCGTCAAAATCGATCCAGCCAAATTTTTTTTTTTTATATATATATATATAAGTATCAAATAACAATTATATGCATTTAGTAAAAAGCTGTTATTTTGTCATTACAAACAGACACAATTACTATTTGTAAAATGTATAATATATGTAAAGATCATTTTGTTTGGAACTACAGGACTGACTGCTGATTTTTGTTTCAAACAAATACTTGTAAATGACGATCGAAACCTAGTTATGTATGGTGCCCTTTCATCAGGAATATTTTATTTTTAAAGATCTAACAAAGGGTTTATTTATATCTAAGTGCCGCTGTCGTGAACGCCATTGCGATAAGAATACGTTCCTATGGCAGTTCATAGTTTGTTATGTCTGCACTTGAGTAGCGTTGACAAATTTTATCTCTTTTTACATACACGACTTGAATTGTTCTCACATTGTACCCTAGATTCAACATGAATGATGTAACCGAAATTTGTAACATATTATTGATTTTAAAAGAGTGTTGTTCATGGAGTTTCTTGCTCGTTCTTCTCCATAGAAACCTACTGTTTGGAACGAGCAACTAGCTTCAACTTTATGACTGACTGACTCTGACAATTCAAAAGTACCTGTAAATGGTTTATTTGAAATAAATGATTTTGAGTTCGAGTTTCAAACATAGTGTGGTGTCTAAAAATTAAGTACCTACCTAGTATTGTTAATGTTTTTTTTTTCGCTTTCCTGCTGGGGTAATGTACTGGGGTAATGTAATGGGGTAATGTAAAACCTAGCTAGAACCCATAGGTATTTATGAATTAAACAAGAAATCCAATTTGTATGTCCTTGAATTTGAAGCGTAATGATGAAGTAGGGGTAAAGAATAATATTATTTGATATCTGCAATACCAGTAGCGTCACAAATGTGTTGCCATAACAGAGACAAAGGTTAAATGACAGCAACACCGCTTTTTAGCAAGAATAAGTAAAGTATCTTCACTAGGAGTGCTACATAAATAAAAGAAAGAAAAAAAACCATTTACCTGGGTTCACCATTTCATGGTAAAAGTTCTTGAAGCCACTCCTTAAGGTGAAACGTAGGACGGTACTCTCACCTATCACATATTTGGATGGTGTCTTGCAGTAGTAGTTGACATCTATTAGAAAGAAGTCCTCGTCCAAAATGCCTGCATAACACAAAAAAAAACATGTAAAAACGCCACACCTGTAATAGTAACTCCTGTACTGCCTACAGGAGTGTTATTTACAGGCGTGGTGTGGTTGATCATCGTAATACATAAAAAACATTCGACAAGATCAGGTGAACAGAGCATTTTGTTCAACTCAAATATTTACTATTTCTTTTTTAGAACGAAAAAATATTTAATTTCATTTTATATACAATATTTACACGTACAATAAAAAAGAAAAACCTATAACTATTATTCGACAAGATTAGATTTTCATTTTCCATTCATTTTCGGCATCAGCATCCTCGAAAACCATGGAAATAATACCCATAACAAATATTTGCGTCGTAGCCGCCATTTTTGTTTTTTAATGTAAAGATAAAATCTTTACATTTATCATCCAGTCTTATCAAGGGGTATCGTGTTACCCAGTAACTGGGTTGTGGAGGTCCGATAGGCAGTCGCTCCATGTAAAACACTGGTATTCAGCTGCATCCGGTTAAGCTGCCTACACACGACATGATCTGACGCCTGATTTGGTCAGATCAGGAGCACAATCAGGTGGTATGGAGGTTTGTCGCCTGATGAATGCTCATCAGGTGGCCAACGCCGACTGATTTGGTCAGATCTGATCAAATCATGTCGTGTGGCGCGCTCTCACCTGATTTCTACGCTCAGTTGCTCCGCGACCGCGGCGCGAGTAGTGTGTATGTGTCTTCACGTTGTTTATTTTTGCAAAAATAATGGCAGAATCAGCGAATATAATAAGTGATCGCAGCGTTATTACAGAAATGCTGGAGACTTACAAAGATTTACCGTGTTTATGGGATATGTCCCATCACATGTATAAAAATAAAGATGCCAGACAACAAGCTTTAGAAATTTTACTTGAAATTAAAAAAAAAAAAACAGATAATAAAGCCACAATTGAGGGCTTGAAAAAGAAATTGGAAAATATGCGTGCAGCATTTGGCACACCTACGTCGTAGAACGCACGAGAGCAAACTGCAAATCAGGCCTCGTGTGGACGCGATACCTGATTTTACGGATGATTAGGTCAGGCTAGATAAATCATGTCGTGTGTAGGGCGTTTCAGATTGGAAGCCAACCCCAATAAAGTTAGGAAAAGGCTAGGCAGATGATGATGATGATGATGAATGTAAAGATAACATCTGGCTAACAAAATGGTCTGAACAATTCAATCTACTATAAATGGTAAAACCAGAACTAGAATACTTATTGATTTTGTAGAAGCTGATAGTAATTTTTGTATGACACATGCCGTTAATATTGTTGTAAAGTTTTACTCTATCACCCAGATATGTCGCCTATGATGTTCACCGTGTTGTGTGGCTTTCAATTCAGCGACATAATAAAATTATGTTGCGTAATGTGGTATCGAACGTGAATCTGGAATGTAAACATGCTCTGCGTATTTTGTCGCTGACTGTACCTACATCTCTATTTTGAGAACCAAATAACAATGTTATTTTAGTTACAATTTTGTTTTTATCCTGTTAAAAATAAAATTTATAATTATCCTTCCATAGGTTTGATTTAACATGTTTTTGTCCTGTGCCTCCATAGGTTTGATTTAACCTGTCTTAGGCCTTAATGTCGACATTTGTATGCTTACATTATAATTTCACATAAGATCAGTAAAAAAGGGGCCAAGTGCGAGTCGGACTCGCCCTTGAAGGGTTCCGTAGCAGCAAGTAAGGTAAATTGCGGTTTACGATTTATGACGTATTAAAAAAAACTACTTACTAGGTAGATCTCGTCATCATATATTTTTTTTAGTTTTATCATTCGCTTATTTTAGAAGTTGCAGGGGGAGGGGACCCACCTTTTACCACTTTGGAAGTGTCTCTCGTGCAAACTATTCAGTTTAGAAAAAAAAAATGATATTAGGAACCTCAATATAATTTTTGAAGACCTATGCATAGACACCCCACACGGATGGGTTTGATAAAAAAAAAATTAGAGTTTCAGTTATGGTATGTAAGTATGGGAAACCCCCAAAATTAATGGTTTTTTTTTCTATTTTTGTGTGAAAATCTTAATGCGGTTCACAGAATACATCTACTTACCAAGTTTCAACAGTATAGTTCTTATAGTTTCGGAAAAAGGTGGCTTTTACATACGGATGGACAGACAGACAGACAGGACGATTTTTTCCATCTAACAATCCAATTCGAGCAATGTCCAACGAGTTCAGCTATTCGACGCTAGAGAGCGCTGTTACCAAATTACTTAACATGACATCTATTGTAACTATAAATAGATGTGATTTACGCATGCAACTGTTATTTATTTTTCTATTCAATGAGAGATGTGGTCAAGTGGTTGATAATTTGTACAATGTAAGAAATGTAATTACCTACAGTGTTTAAATTGATCTTTTTAATGTACGTAATGGATCAAAAATGACGATTAATGAATTATGTATGCGTATATTGACATATTTTTCTGTGATAATATGAGTCCGTAATATGATTGTATGTAAAAAATTGATTGACGTCCCAATGAAATGACGCATTATTTTAGACATGACAATATCTTTTTTAAATACGTGATAGTCTTTTAAAAACATAATTGACATCTGAATTTTTGTGAAGATAAACTATATACATGTAAGTATAGTAGAATAAAATATTAATACGTAGTTAGTTATAATACGTAGGCCTATAAATATTCTATTAAGTATAATAGAATATTTATAGGCCTACGTCTAACCGCGAATGAATGACTATTTGCCAGAATATAGGTATAAGGTTTTTAAAACTCATTCTTTCAAACTCGTACTTTTATTTATTAAAAAAGAAGTTTGGTACTAAACATACCTACATGTTATTGTTTTATCGACACGAACTATTTGCATTAATGTGTCGCATCCCTAAACGAGTAGCGTCGAAGTTTCTAGAATTTATGCCACGTAAAACGATTACAGTCAAGACAGCGAGCTAGCTAATTTAGACTTGAGTGAATGGACATATGGTAGTTTTTAGTTCGCATCAAAGTAAAAATATGGTATTGTCAATAAAAATCGATTATATTGAAATATATGAAAGTTTTATACTTTTTGGTGATACAATATACTTCTGCAAGAAACATTCTTTGCCCTGCTATCATTTTTGCATGTAGAAATTGCACAATAAGGCAGGGTTGTATTTTTTTTCTTTACGTGCGACATTGTGCGATATGTCACGTCGCTGCAAGTAGTTGATCTCGACTGGACCAATGTTGATCATTTCCACATAATTGTGCCACACATTCGATGGCTGCGTGGCACTTCCCTTTGTTTTTATTATTCCGTGATCAAAATATTGGTCTTATTATAAAAAGAATTTGAATGCAATGAAACCAAGATGAACTGTAGCATTTGTAGTGGCGACACAGGACCAACTTCATGTGTCTGAGATTTGTTGTACAAATTTGACAAGTCCTTTATTACTAGCAATAGCGACCCGCCCCGGCATTTCATGGGTGCAATGTAAATGTAGAGACTAATGTTGTCAGTGTGAAGTGATTAATAATATTACATTCCGTTCGTTCCGTATTTTAATTATTTTGTACTTGTGTACTTTTTACTTTATTTATGTAGGTAGCTATAGTTCAGTGGTGCTTAATAATTTCTTATTTTGATTTTATAAGCTTCGTCAGATACGCAGTCAATCTATGTAAAGCACTGGTATCAGGGTTAGACTGGAAACTGACCCCAACATTTCACTATTTTTTTTTCTGTACCTTCCATGTACGGCTTGCCGGGAACCACTGTGAAGCGAGGAGCAACGTACTGGGAATCGAAGTAAAACTGAAAGCGACATTCCGGGAACAATTCAATCTTTATCACCTTTGGATAATATGAAGTAAATTAAAAAAGAAAAAACTTACTTTTATTGAAAGCTTTCGTCTTAACCATGTTCTTGATATCTTGTACTTCATACTCAATCGCTTCTTGAATCTCTTTCTGATGCTGCTCAATGGCACTCAACGGGACCCCAGTTGACGTGAATTTTGCAATAGGAACATTGTGTCTTTGTTTTTCGTGTTTTGCTTTTGCTTCGTAACGGGCCTTTACTTGACCTGATGCATTCTGTATTATAGTGATGTATTATTAATTATATGCACCAAAACAACTGTTTATATCAATTCTTAAGTTTAATTGTCTGTATTAATGTTATGGTAATATTTATATGTATGTATTACAGCCAAAGTGAGATATGCAAGTTTTCAGTTATACGACACCTAAAATAAATATTATTGCACTGTCGGCACTGAATCGAATTGACAATCCGGTGCGCGTTTTAAACAAGAAGATGAAAGAATATTGTTACCCTCCATTCATAACAAGAAGATAAAAGAATATTGTTACCCTCCATTCAGGATCGGCAGCTTTCGACACATCGGCCAATGATCCATAATTGATGCCTTTTTTCTGTTGTTCTTCTTTAAAATCTTGCATGAAATAGAAAAATGCGTTTTTCGGCGCTTTTTTAGGCATTTTGATTGTACTTCTATCACTATTTGTAACTCTACCCGTTAACGATCAATCAAAGAGAGAGTTATCTATGATTTTTAAGAAATGGGTATTTTTTACGCTTCTCATAAGCGAAAAACCGCCGTCAAGTTGGCCAGCAAAATACTACGGCAAAATAAAACTTTTCTCTAATCAGGCCACCAAGCAAGACTTTAGTTACAATAAAATTGTTTGTTGTATTATTCGATGAACGTAAACTCACACACACACAGGCACACAGCCGCACGGTCGCACGGGCAGTCAGGCACGTCCGAATTCCAGTGTTACCAACCCTTATGAAAATTTTCTGATTTTCCCCTAATTGTTTTTCTGAATCCCCCTAAAAACCCCTTAATATAGAATTTTATATACCTACTTATTTCCTAAACTTTACGCAAACTAAATTATATTTTTGACTAAATACAGTAATTTATCATGCAAAGATGTTAATTATTTCTAAAACCGCATCTTTATCCCGTTCCTTATTTTCATTTGACGTCCCACTTTTGAAGTCATACATACGTACGTTGAAGTTCTTTATCATATCAACAGTGGGTTCAAATTTTACACACGATTCATAATCCCGACTTCCCTTTCCCCTTCCCTCTTATCCCGGAAAATCGTACCATCATGACACTCTGTACCATTTTAAGGGATAATCTGTTCCTCAGTTTATTTTTAATTGTCCCTTATATAGAAAAGGCACGTTCAGAGGATGCAACAGAGGCATTGAAAACAGACAGTGCTAATAATGCCAAAGCAAATATTTAGATATTTTCAAATCGTTTGCAGTTACCAGCATCGCAATCGATATGTTCTGCAGAGGATGAACTCGAAACATGTGTCCATGTTTTTTTATTTTGCAGTTGATGCCATTCCGAAGTCATTTTTGTTGCCATAATTGGAACTCCATCCCATTTAAAGTGGCCCTAAAAAAACCCCTAAAAAATTCCAGCCCATAAAAATGACCGTTTTAACACTTCTAGCCCCTAAATTTGGGGGCAAAACCCCTAAGTTGGCAACCCTGCCGAATTCCGATTTACGTTACGACGATACGTTACGTATACTTAGTGTTGCCAACTAGGATTTTGAAAAAGGCGTAGACCATATTAGAAAATTACGTAGAATTAGTAAAATTTGCGTCTGAAAAGTTCGTAGATCTACGTACTTTTTTTCTTAGCGAAATGAAGAGGGTAGGGTGGGTAAAACCAAGAAACTTATAGGTAAAAGTGGAGGCAACACTCTAAATACAAAAGTGAAGCCAACTGTGGGCAGATGCTCTCTTTCTAAATGCATACATAAGAACGAGACAGTGATATGTGTTTTCTTTATCTTATGTATGCATTTAGAAAGAGAGCGTCTGCCCACAGTGGGTTTCACTTAGATGTTCGGAGTGTTGCCTCCACTTTTACCTATAAGCTTCTTGGGTAGAACTTAATAACAGTGTTGGTTTTCATTAAATTGATTGCAGAAAACAGTCGCTCGACATTGGCACTGTTTTGTGGCCATGTTAATTTTTGTGCAAATTGGGACAAAATTTAGGAAACATTTGAGACATCATTATAATTTAAAAATAAGAAAGGATGAGTCACCCTTTCTTATTATTGAATATTAAGTAATGGCAACATTTTATATTTTAATGTGGTCTTGTCCAAGAAGCTTATAGGTAAAAGTGGAGGCAATACTCTAAATACCTAAGTGAAATCAACTGTGGGCATATGCTATCTTTCTGAATGCATACATAAGAAAGAGATAGTGATATTTGTTTTCTTTATCTTATGTATGCATTCAGAAAGAGAGCATCTGCTCACAGTTGGTTTCACTTATTTGAGCTTCTTGGTCTTGTCTTATGTTTTAATAAGATGGCAATACTGTTAAGCCGGTCAATGACTACTCTTGTGTGCGCTTTCTAATAAAATTCATTTCTATTACTCTTAAGCTTTTATTTCGCTCCACTTCCAACTGATTACCTGGCAAAAGGTTATGGGCCCAGTTTGCCCGGAGCGGAATAAGCAAAAGAGAAGTAGTTGCTGTGGTTAAACAGTAAAAAAAAAACTGCGGTCGAGCAGAAGCAAGGTGAAGCGCGAAGCCCACTGCCACTTCAGCTTGCTGATTCTGCGAGCAATGTCGGTGACTTTAGTTCTCCTCCGGATTTCCTCGTTGGGAATTTTATCCCTTAGAGAAACTCCAAGCATTGCTCGCTCCATTGCCCGCTGAGCAACTCAGAACTTGTCAGTTCACAAGTTCGCAAGCGGGGCTAGTTAGCCCCGCTGTAAGTGTTCACGTCTCGGCAGCATAAGTCATAACAGCCAGGACGCACTGGTCAAAGACTTTCGTCTTCAGACTCTGCGGTATAGGCGACGAGAAGACTCGACGAAGCTTACCAAATCCTGCCCACCCCAAATGCACCCTCCTATCGGCTTCCTTCGTATTCCTGGACCACTTCGAGCAAGTGGCCATCAACGGTGATCGGCCTTGGCACGACGTGTTGGTAGACCATAACCTTCGTTTTGTCCAAGTTCATGCCTAGACCCACTCGTCTTGAGGATTCATTTAGGAAATGCAGCATTTCGCTCACTTCTTCCAGAGATCTGCCACAATAACGATGTCGTCGGCAAACCGGAGATGTATGATGTACCTACTTACCGTTTATGTTAATGTCCCGCCCAGTCCAGTCCAATGTTTTGAAAACGTCTTCCAGCGCGTTGGTGAAAAGTTTCGGAGATATAACATCACCTTGTTTCACCCCTCTGCGCAGCGGGATCGCTTTCGACTTTTACTTAGACTGTCATTGTTGCGGCGTTGTAAAGACCGCAGCACCTCGATATATCGCCATCACAGCAGAGAATCTAGTACGGCCCAGGTTTCGATGGAGTCGAAGGCTTTTTCGTAGACGAATGCAATACACAGCGGCTGATTATACTCATGGGTTTTTTGTGCAATCTCATCAACAGCATGGATGTGGTCCACGGCGGCTGGAACACTTCGAGTCTACCTGCGAGACTATTCGTGATGACTCTTGAGAACAGCTTGTTTACGTGGCTCAGAATTGATACCAGCCGGTAATTCTTAAGAAGAGTTGTATCTCCTTTTTTAATAAAGAACAATGCCACAACACTTCCGCTCCACGCCTCCGGTGTATTACCGCTGTGGATGACGGCATTAAATAGCTTTACTATCTCTCTAAGGACAGGAGCCCCATCTGCTTTTAAAAGCTGAGTCGTAATGCCGTCATCGCCCGAAGCTTTGCTGTTTTTAAGCTGTTCCAGAGCCGCACTAATCTCGTTTTGGTTGGCGTCCGGGATATCCTTGGTGAAATGGCGCGTCAATTGGGCCCTTGGATCTTCGGTACCATGGGAAAAGGCCTCACCGCCTGAGATTTGTACTGCTGTCCATAGAAATTTTCAACTTCCACCGAGATCTCTGGTTTGGAGGTGACTGTTCTGCCGTCATTTTACATTGAATCTGAGAAACTGGAATGTAGTCCATTGAACCGCTTCTTGGGCAGAAATGTTGGCGGTTTCCAAATGGCGCCTCAATTGTATCTCCAAATCTCCAACAGGATGTATTTTTTTACAGATTTAGAACCATTCCACGATTCCACGAAAATCTTCTTCTGGTGATGTTACCAACATTTTATGCTGAATAACACTAAATGTTACAAGAATAAAATCCATTGCGGTATGATGATGTAGTTCTTAGTAAAATCTGTCGTGACATTCTAACATTGCTCTCTGCAACTCCTCTGGTAATGCAAGTTCAGTATCTCGGGCCATTTCTCCAGGCATATGCTTTCGAAATCTCCTCTTTCCTCTTTTTCCTTCAATCGGAATGTTTAAATACTCTTTAATATTGTTACGTAGCAAATAGCCCTTTCCACTATTTGGTTGCGTTGACTTCAAAGAACATTTTTTAATAGCTTTAATTTTTATCACACGCTTTTCTTACGATAGCCCAGATGTTTGTAGGTATATATACTTTTCTGTCTGATTAACTTCTAGGATTTCACACCAAATGAAAGGTAGCATAAAAAACTGAAGTCATAGAATTGATGCTGATTCTCTTGTTTCGACGTTTTCTTTGGGGTGCTGGGATCACACATCTCTTGGAAAAGAATAGTGGTTTAACAGCGTTGTGATGGGCCATCTTGTCTCTGATAAATCATATAACGGACACGACTACATTTATATTTCCCACCGATGTGTGGATGATGAAAAGAACGTGTAAACTCTTTCTACAGTTTTGAAAAACATTAAACCTTGTAGTTTATGTAGTTTCATAATAAATAGACATAAAAGGTATGTATTTAATATTTATTAACGGAAAGGGACACCAGGTAACTTGTTAAGATTGCTTATATTTTCAAGAATATTTCGACACTGTTTTTAACTACATTGCAGCCTGCATGTTTCACTCCCATTTCCGTAAGTGGAGAATTACTATAAACGCCAGAACTAGTACTTGGCAGAGCAGCTATTTGCACCATAGATTCTTCATGTAGTGAACTTGTTGTCTGAAAATTATACAAAATTTTATAAAATGTTGCTTTTTGTTATATATATTTGAAACACTGTATTTCTAAATACATGATAATAATGTAACACAGTTTTAAATACAGTTATCTTTTTACCTTCCCTACTGTTTTATTATAGTAGGAACTGCTGTTTGTTTTAAGCTCCTTGTTCTTGAATCCATATCTGATTCTTGAAATGCAAATTGCAAATCCTTGCAATTTTATAGAACTTCATTTTCAACGGCTCAATGGATAACCACAATTTTCTTTGTGTACTATTTTTAGGAAACCTATAAAAATAATGTTAAAATATATCCTCAATATGGTCTCACTACTTCAATACGACTTCTTTTAAATAAAATCAAATAGATTGCAGAAAATCAATGAAATTCAATGTAAAAGTATTTGATCTTGATATAGTTATCATTCACTAATATGTTGAAAACACTGGTAAAACGTTTTAAGAAGAAATTAAGTGAAAAACAACGAAATATGTTTACAATGATTCAATGTCAGAAATCACGATTTTAACACTTACGTTACGGGTGACATTTTATATCACCTCCTGGACACTACGTATTACCACAACCACGCACTACTCATTTTTGTAACATTTCTTTAATTAGAACGAAGATTACCTCGAAAAATACCAGACGAAGCTGTGAACTGCAAAGTAAACAACCGCCATAATAGAAGCGTTTTACCTAAAATAAAACGCATATTAAATTACTTACCTAAATTCGAAGCTTAATTTATTGAGATGGCAACACCGTGTTCCCGCTGATTTCCCTACTCTTTCTATCATATACACCTCTCTTTCGCACAACCTCCACCCTTCACCTCTCCTTCACCACCTGGCAGGCTCGTCGCTAGCAGCGTTCGAGTCTCTTGCTCATTGTGTTGAAAATCAACAGGCAGAACCTTAACTTAAGCTTCGAATTTAGGTAAGTAATTTAATATGCGTTTTATTTTAGGTAAAACGCTTCTATTAAATAACTTGACCGTAAATTCGAAGCTTAATTTATTGAGACGTGTTTGTTGTCGCCTGGTGGTGAAGAACGCCAATGTGAACGTTATTGTTCATTCATCAGTCTGTACCATGAAGATGTAGGTAAACTTCATGGTCTGAACCATGTATATAACTCATGGTATACCTAGCGTATGTATACGAATATTTAAGTTCAGTGTAGGTTGAAGGGAGTACCAGTACCAATATGTAAATTAAAAATAATGATCTACAAAAGAATCATATTATTATCATAACCAGAAAATAGGTAATTTTCAGACTACTTAAATCATGTAAGATATGATACAATTTATCTATAAATTACCTACTCCTTAGTGCCAATACATTGAGTCACAATACTCATACACAGTAAGGTATTTAATCAGTTTACAGTATCGAACAAATTAACAATAGTACTTAACACTTTCACTGTCTGATTAACAGACACAATAGTTAAACAATCAACCTGAACCGTATGTGGTTCATGGGACTGGGAAAGGGTTAAATGAATTAGAGACAAGAAGCTTATAGGTAAAGAGACAGCAGGCATAACCTGGCGTTTGTAAACAATTGTAAAGTATTTTCAGCTATCCAGTTACCTCTAGCTAAAATGTTGTCAATTGGAAGATTGTCGGACCAGTTTTTAGAAGCAACTACAGACCGAAAGCTATCAGGTCGGGTCGCTATTATATTAGCTTCTAATAAAAGAGATTTAATCCAACCTGCTATTACTGCTCGCGAGGCAGGTCTTGCTTGGCCCCTAATCTATACATATAATAAATTTATAAATAGATTACTGGATGATGCCATATTTCGTTTATCTTTGACGATTTTAATAGTTTGTTGTATCCAATATTCAGGGTCAAGATTTCTGTTACTCGATTTTTTTTTTTTTTTTTTTAATTAATTTCCAGCCTGATTGCCTATAACTTGCAGAATCAGTTTTGGATCGAAAAACCGGCCAGAAAATGATATTATCTTTAGACATAATCAAATGTTCTGAATCAACACAAAGCAGAGTCAAGTCGTGTAGATATTCGCCTGCCCGAACAAAGTAATAATAATGCGGCGGTATGTCTGGATGTAACTAAAATATTATTTGAACCGATGGAACTATTTCTAAATAAGAAACAAGATCGTCCATGTTCCAGATCATGGTTCTGCTTGCTACCGGTTGTTTGAGAGCAATCAACTTGAGAACATGCTTAACTAAAGTATGAGAACTTAAAAGGCCAGCGGAATCCGCATTACATAGTGTAGAAATTACAGATTTATGTAGAAGAATAGAATTGTAAGAAAGTTAATCGATTAAAAATAAATCTGCCAAGAACCGTACCACCACTGAACCTCCTGAAGGAATAGGGTCAAGTTTAAGTTCCTTTGCCCATTTAATCCACCGTAACCAATCTAGGTACTCTGTAGGTCTTACGAGTTGAGTTCCGCCATGATGATTGTAATAAGTAAATCAATTTGATCAAAATTCCAGTCTAAAAGATTTTGATCCCACCAACACATCTCATACTTCTAGAGTTATATCCTAGACTTTTGGAGGTGGAAGGTCCGTTGATGTGTCTACTAGGCTTTCCGTATGGTGAACGGACTGTGACTTGCTTTCAGGTCCAGAAAACTCGATCATACCGAGGAACAACTAGGAGGTAAGTTCCGGAGGCTTGATTGAGTTGCATTAGAACTCTTGGTACAATACGAGGTGGTGGGAATATCCAGGCAAATTGAAAGTCCCAATTCATCGAAAATGCATCGTGATGAATTCCTGTTTGTCGTTCAAATCTAATGACACATAGTTGGCAACGACATGTGTTGTTTTTGATGCAAATAGGTCTATAACGGGGGTCCCAAATTTTCTGAATCTTTTCTGTGCAATGGGGTATTAAGTGCCATTCCACAGCGCTTCGACGCCGAGATAGGCGATCGGCAAAAATATTGAATCTGCCTGGTAAATGAAAAACTTTTAGAGTGGTATAGTGCTGATGCTGATCCAGAACTTTGAATACCTCTTTTGTAGTATTCATCAAAGGTTTTAATATTATCCCCCCCTCGTTGCGCAGGTAAGCAACTACTGTTTTGTTGTCTGACTGGACTAGGACTGTAGAGGATCGCAGATGCAGATAATGGTCTTGTAGGACTTTTAAAATGGCCAACATTTATTTTTGGTGGCAATGTAACAGAGCTTTCTTCTTGTTCCAAGGGCCTGACAGAGACTAAATGTTCAATTGTGAGCCCCAAGCTAGATCGGAGGTATCTTTTGTTAAGAAATGATTTGGTGGTGAACTGTGAATTGGAGACGAGTTCTGATAATTCTGTAGTCACCATTTCAAATTTGTCTGTGCATCTACTGGTAAAGCATGTGGCTCCTTTGATTATTTCGCCATTGAGTTTAAAAACTCCAGCAAACTCCGATAATTTAGTCGGACTTTTGGTACTGCAAAATTTAGAACACCGACCCGGCTATGGAGATCCTTGACCGTCACTCTCATGTCCTCCAATTTTCGTGACACGTTGGTCGGAATGTTGTGATATTTTTTCTTTGGGAGGCGTTTTTGATTGAGCCAGGGGTCCCAATGAATACCTAGGTAGACTAGGTTCGTTTGAGGAATCAGCTTGAACTTTGAAAAATTTATCTGCCAACCTAAGTTCTGGATTCTGTCTACGACTAACTGAACCAGCGATCTCAGAATGTTGATATTCTGATGAGCAATCAAACAAATCGTTTAAATAAACAACGACGCGAATGCCTTCTCGTTCTCGCAAGGTCTGAGCGATCCAATTGGTCGAAGAAGCGAAAACCTTTGGAGCTGTGCTGTGTGTCCAAAAGGCAGGCATGTCATTTGGAGTAATTCCCCGCTGTAAATTAGTCGTAGGAAACGTTTTTGGGACTTTGTTATTGCCAAATGAAAGTAGGCCTGGGAAAGGTCTATTATGCAAATCCAATCTCGGGGTTGGAGAAAATCCGGCATTCGAAACATGTTTATAAGCTTGAACCGATATGTGAGAACAAACCTCGTTTAGGGCTTTCAAGTTGAAAATCGACCGAAAGGAACCGTCGCCTTTCGGAACCAAGAACAATGTTGATAGAAAACTTGGGGACAAATCTGCTTAAGGAAGCGCGATTGAGTACCAAAAACATCGGTATGGATGGGGATCGACGCCCAATTTATGTTGCGGAATATCTTCCGCCGAGTTCTAGAAGGCTGTTCTTTGCTGCAAGGGAATTTGCTAAGCTGAAAGAATTTAAGTTCTGCTGGACCAGTAATGGGAATGTATTTCTGCGTAAAAATGAAGGTGATAAACAAATCCTTATTAAAACGGAACAGACCCTGCGTGAATTGGATGTGAATCAATGACTCTTTATAATTATATTAATGTTTAGTTTCCTCAATTTGTATAGTGTATTTTTTAGCCTAAGTTTAGATTCTCACACACACATCTACACACGTAAGTCTTTCCTATTTTCAACACTTGTGCGTTTTGTAATAACTGTGCATGCGTATATTGGTCACTACGGAAATATAACTTATATCACATCTCAATCAATTTTGCATGATCCTAAACCGCCCGCATCATTCCTTCTAAATTGCCTTATGCCTTATTCTCATAATTTCTGTTCTTTCAGGTCCATTTCTGGGTTGTTTTATATTTTTTTATAAATGGCTAACCATAGCGTAGACCATGAATTAGACTCACTTTCTGTAGCAAAATCTTACAAATGTCAACCTGAACAGTGTATGCGGTATATTAAAAATCCGAACAAAGGGTTAAAAATACTACATCTTAATATCCGAAGCATAACTAAAAATTTTCACGAAATCTCTGTGTTAATGGAACTTCTAGGTTTTCAATGTGATGTTATTGTCTTGTCTGAATGTTGGTTAAGTAAAACAAGTCACCTACCAATTTTAGATTGCTATACCTCCTATTTTACGAAGAATACCTTTAATCAAAATGACGGTTGTGCTGTGTATATTAAATCTTCTATTAAACACGATGTTATAGAACCCTATTTTTTAGATGCCAATTGTCTTATCTGTAAAATAGACAGCGTCTCAATTGTTGCTCTGTATCGTTCTCCTTCCTATAAAAACATCAACAATTTCATTGATTGTCTGGATAAAGTGCTTATGCCCTCCACACAGACTGTTGTTTTGATTGGAGATATTAATATCGATATCAAGAGTGGCAACAGAGACACACACTCGGACGAGTATCTGTCATGTGCGGCCGCCCACGGGCTCTTACCCGCTCATCTGTTTCCCACACGTGTCTCAAACTGCCTGGATCACATCCTATTAAAAACGAATTTATCCGCCACAGCTTTTGTCATTGAGTCGTCTATAACTGATCATGAACCTCTGCTACTATTTTTGCAAACAAATAATAAGTATCGTAATTTACCCCGTACCAAATGCAAAATTAACCACAATGCAGTTGTAGAAACTATCAATGACAAAGACTGGTCTCCTATCTTGGCGGTGTTGGATCCAAATAGAGCGGCGGAAGACTTAATTGGAGGTCTCTCCACAATCATAAAGAACAACACACATGAATATACAGTCCCCAGGAAACATAGATCTCTTAAGCCGTGGATTACACCTGGCTTGCTACGTTGTATCCGAAACCGTGACCGCATGCACGTTAAACTTAAAAAATCTGGTAATAATGAAATTCTGAGAATAACATATATTCGCTACCGTAACTTCTGCAACTCATTATTGAGGAAGCTAAAACGTGCTTATGAAAAAGAAGAATTCTCTAAGGCAAAAAATAATATTAGAGCAACTTGGGATGTGGTGAAAAAAGTATCTGACCTTCGTGCACACTGTCCTCTCCCTGTTGAACTGTTACATCTATCTGACTCTCCAAGGTCCTCTCTTAATAAGGTCAATAATTACTTTGCTGGCATTGGTAAAAGCCTTGCTTCTAAGATAAACCCTGTGTCCGCCGCGCCTACAATATCGGCAGTGAATTCAAGTAGCTCTATGGTTCTCCTTGAGTCCACAGAAATGGATGTCAATGATATCATTCTGAGTCTCAAGTCCGACTCCGCTACCGGCTGGGATGGCATCCCCATTAATATCATAAAGTCCACGAGAAGTGTATTGGTGCCAATCATTACACATGTCTGTAATCTCGCAATTTCATCTGGTGTCTTTCCAGTGGTCTTTAAAAAAGCTGTAGTTCACCCAGTTCATAAGGCCGGTCGAAGAGACGACGTTAACAACTATAGACCTATCTCGGTTCTTTCTGCCATGTCTAAGATTTTGGAACGGATATTAAACAAGAGTCTTGTCAGTTTCCTCGAAGTTAATAATATTTTAGCCCCCAACCAATTTGGTTTCCGGAAGGGAATGAGTACTGAAGATGCAATAATGGCTCTATCTGACTACGCAGTGAGGACTATTGACAACAGGCGAAAGTGTCTTGGTATCTTTCTTGATTTATCGAAGGCCTTTGATACTGTTTCTGCGCCGGCCTTACTGAACAAGATGGAGGGCATTGGAATTCGCGGCTTAGTGCTGGATATATTTAGAGACTACCTGAGGAATCGCACTCAAATGGTTAAAATCGGGCAAATTGTGAGTGAAGAGGTTCCCATTGCATACGGTGTGCCTCAAGGTAGCATATTGGGTCCCACTCTATTCCTTATCTATATAAATGAACTCTGTAAACTGCCCATTCAAAACTGTAAAGTCATAACATACGCCGATGATACTTCCCTGCTTATAGATGGAGTAGACTGGGCCCAGTGCTACCAAAGTGCCGAGAAAGCGCTTACACGTGTAATGGAATGGTTGAGTAACAACCTACTCACTCTAAACGTCAGTAAAACGGTTTATATGCCATTTGCTATTAGGTCAAATTTATGTCCATCATCTTCTTTTACTCTTAAAGCCCACATATGTACGCCATCCACAATTTGTGACTGCCTTGCCATCTCTAAGTCCACTAGTGTCAAATACCTAGGCGTATATATTGACCAACATCTCAATTGGCATAAACACCTAGACACACTTTCTGGTAGAACTAGCAAGCTGATTTGCGTTTTTAAAAAATTACGCAAGTCTGCTGATAGGGATACATTGAGGATGGTTTATTTTGCTTTATGCCAATCGATCCTAGCTTATTGCATTCCAATCTGGGGTGGAGCTACTGAGAACCACTTTATTCGACTAGAACGAGCGCAAAGAGCAGTTTTGAAGGTTCTACTCTCTCAGCCGCTAAAATACTCGACAGTACAGCTATATGCGGAATTTAAAGTGTTAACTGTGAGGCAGCTGTATATCCTTCAGGCAATGCTCCGTAAGCACCCTACTCGTCCGCCCTCAGAGCCGACAGGCAGAATAAAACACACGGTTTTTCCCCAAGAGTCGCACAAAACTTCGTTTGCCAAGAGACACTATTATGTCAACAGCACGAAACTTTATAACCAGCTTAATAAAGTGCTAAAAATTTATCCCGATTCTAAATATCAAGTCAAATCTAAGTTACAAGAATATCTTCGAAAACTTACTTATCGCAATACTGAGGATCTTCTGTTGGGTAATTTTGGCAACATAAATAAATAGTTGAGGTTTTAATAGAGTAAAATTATGATAATTAATTATTATTCTCTCTCATACGTGTGCACATTCACTCATACTTACACTTACACTCACACAATCCTTTTCACAAACATACACACCCTCATACACACATAACTCCAGACATGCACACTAAAAACATACACAAACTTTCGATAATGTTATTTCTTCTTCTTTTTTTTGTATTCTGTTTTATTTTTCTTGTGTTTTATATTTTTTATTTCTCTTAAACTAGCCCTAATGGAATATTGTTGTATAATGTGTGTCCTATCTGCTATATGCACATAATTTTGAAGGGACACTGGCTTCTAAGATACAGGTACATAAACCTAGTTTAGAAGTCAGGGTTTATTTTCACTCTGGAACACTAGCGTGAGACTTTTTAGATTTAAATAATGTTTGCATTTATTTATGGAGAAATAAAGATTATTATTATTATTATTATTATTTATTTGGTCCCATTAAAAGCAGCAGTTTTCATTTTTTCATTTTTCAATTTCGAGAACACCCTGCCTTTTTATTTGATTTATGACTATCGACATTTCCGTCGAAATGGGAATAGCCAGGGCACTCTTTTTTAAATTTGGTACAATTAGTGGTGGCCTTTGAAGAAATGGTATTCGATAACCTATTATTCATTTGATAAGGAATTTCGGAGCTTCCAAGTTTTCCCAACAATGGACAAACCGGGATAACTGGCCGTCTCTGAACCTGACGCTCGTAGGCCTCGAGTCAATACTTACGATTTTTAGAGGCACCAGTGGTTTTATTTTGGTTTGTGTTTTTGAATAATTGTCCATTGATAGATCGATTTTAGTGTCTAGGTCGTAATAGAAAGAAACCCCTGGTATTGGATGATCCCCGTCGATTAGAGCTATTATTGCCTAGATATCCCTGAGGATATTGAGAATAGCTACCTCTCGGAGGAGCATTGTGCTTCGAATGTTCAGCTTGCGCATGACAACATTCGGGTGTCACAGTCTGTGAAGGCCCAAGGTAACAGCCCGCCCTCTTCGGAGGGCGGTTGTCAGATATAGTTCTGCTAGGTCCTGTTTAAGGGGTAACGCTAGTGTAGCTTTAGGAGGAAAGAATGCTTTCTTGATCCCACCAATTTTCTCTAGAGCAGTCGTAAATGTGTCGGCATTAAAAAGATGTTGGCACAAAGGTAGTAAGTATTTTACGTAAGGCCGATTTTATAAAAGGATCGTATAATTTTGTTATCCCGTCTCGTCGCATATGAATTATTTCGTCCCTATGACCGCATAATAATTGCAACAAATCGGATGAAATTTTATGTATATATCGCCGTTTAAAAATAACTCGATCATCTTTTCTTGTAAATTATTAAAATTCAAATCTTGTTGATCTTTTGCCCACGATAACAAACTTTTGATTGCTTCTTGTAGAACCTCTCTAAATTTTAATAAACCGAAGGTCTGGGCAGCCTAGGCTCTGTCAACTTGATCCAATTGTCGCAATGACTCAAACGCTTTAATTTCATCATTTATTTCTAACTGTACGAAACCCGGAGAATGACTGTATTTTTTGTGTTTCGGCAAAACGAACTTCACACCAATGGCTATTATCAAAGTGCTGGATACTGTTTAAAGTAGTTAAAAAGTCTTTAGGAGCTACAGGAACCATTTGAATAGTAAACTCAATGCAAGGGTCTTTTACGGCTTTACTGGAACTACCCGCACCCTCTTTATTATCAGAAAATAATTCGCAGCTTTCGTTCAAATCTATACATGATACATTATAAAAATCAGCCGAATTTACAGGAGTACAGGTTATTACATTCTTATTAGCAAGTAATTTATGCAGCTCACTTTTTCCCTAAATAATTATCGTACCTATGACAAAAAGCTTATAACTAAATCATTTATGCTTTAATTTCAGTTGTTCTACAATGGAATCTGAACGTCGTGAACGTTTAGATTTTCTATGACGGTGGCACCTAGCACGTCTCCGTTTGCGACCCATTGATGTACATGAGCTACTAGAACTCGATGAAGTACTACTAGAACTGCTAGAAGAAGTACTGGACGGTCTCCGAGCTACCGACGTATCACCGGAAATGATTTCGGAAGGTATAACTTAATTCATCCTAGCAACAGATAAATCGTAACCGCTATGAGTATTCATCAGCCGTTTATAAAATACGAAATTTACTAGCAGGTGCACTTTCTCATTGTGATTCTTTTTTTTTTTTTTTATAATATGAAGGTAGAACTAAAAAATAATTATTAAATCCTAATGTGACCTCATTTCACATCACAAACGGAAATCGGTTGGTTGATGATACTTTGTTAGATCCGAGGGTAAAACAATAAAATAATATTATAATAAAATCATACAAAAGATGAATCAGTAATTATTGGTGAGACCCTTTTGTTAGATTATATTATAAAGTTGATAGAAACGAACAGTAAAACTGTTTGAAAAAATATATAATTTGAATAAACACTCACGTGAATGATGCTCACAGCTTTCTCAGTAATAATTTCTCAATAATATTTAAGGGATATACGGTTAGTCGTTATGTAGTTCGTAACCGTACTTTTAGCAGCGGGAAACAGAACGCCAATGAGCAAGAGACTCGAACGCTGCTAGCGACGAGCCTGCCAGGTGGTGAAGGAGAGGTGAAGGGTGGAGGTTGTGCGAAAGAGAGGTGTATATGATAGAAAGAGTAGGGAAATCAGCGGGAACACGGTGTTGCCATCTCAATAAATTAAGCTTCGAATTTACGGTCAAGTTATTTAATGACCATTTTTATGTTGACACATAGTGTCAATGTTGCCACATTACCGATTCCTTAGGAAATGGCATTGTAATTCACTGATCGTCAACACAGTTTAGCATGCGTGACGCGTGGGTGTGACCTAAAATTTTATGTTTTATAACTTAACTAATCATAGTACAACTACTGATCCATAATAACATTATTTGACAGAGTTTAACTTCTGATTTGGTTAGTGTGACAACTATTTCGAAGAATTTAGTAGGAGATTTAAATAAGTAGGTAGCAATACTACAGCCCACACTAAAAAGAGAGGGGTGGCCCACAGAGAGTGAGATGGAGATACGTAGGTATTTGACACAACTTTTTGTTCGAAGTGTTGGCTCTATCTTTACCATGAAGGTATAGGTATAAATGGAGCCAACACTTAGAACAAAAGCTTGAAACCAACTGTGGGCTGATGCTCTCTTTCTGAATGCATACATAAGAACGAGACAGTGATATGTGTTTTCTTTATCTTATGTATGCATTCAGAAAGAGAGCGTCTGCCCACAGTTGGCTTCACTTAGGTATTTAGAGTGTTGCCTCCACTTTTATCTATAAGCTTCTTGATCTTTACCTATAAGCTTCTTGGTTGTCTCTTTTTCGTAGTTAGGGCCGGTCCATAGATGAAAGTCAGTAGTAGTGTTGCCATTTGCAAGTAGCCCCAGCCCCAGTCAAAGAGTACAATATATATACAGACAACAACACATGATACAGCAGGCTAAAATTTTAACTTAAGAAATAAAAAAAATGTATTTATGTGTTGTGTGTTTAATTTCCCACTTCAGGCATGGGTCCACCCCCACCATAGTTCCATCTGTGTGCTGCAACCCTGTCTAATTTTATTAGGGCTCCAGTCTTGTGATATACGGGTCCACTGCTTTGTCGACATTCGACAGACATGGCCCGCCCAATCCCACTTTAATCTGGCAGTTTTTTGAGCTACGACGTTAATTTGCACTCTAGAGTTCGAGTTTGGACTTAGTTCGTTCGTTAGTTAAGACGTTGGTCAAAGACCAAATCTTACAAGATTTCGAAAAAACACTAAATACACATGCCCATTATACAGTACGGTCAACGTAACTTGGCGCGTCTGAAGTTAGCCGATTAGCTGCGCAGTAGACAATTTCGTTCCTAAAAGTTCCATTGCGCAGCCAAACAGCTAACTTCAGACGCGCCAAGTTACGTTGACCGTATTGTACGTACGTCTGGCAACTTCTTCTTGATCTTGCCGGGCTTAGAAGGACACTACTTGACCTAAGTAGATGTATTCTTGGACATAGTATATTTTCTCGCCAACTGTTGCTGCATGTTAATGGGTGGTTTGTTGGTCTTGAGCTTAGTTTTTGACTTGATCATCTTAGAGGATGTTCATCTTCAGTCCAACCTCAAGGCATTGCAGAGCTCTTGCAGGATCTACTCCGGTTCCGTGGCTGGTGAAGAGAAGAGGATAATGCCCTTAGCGAAACGTAGATAAATATAAGCGTGGAACATGTAATTACTTACACCAATCTTGTTACTTAATAAGACAAAAATAAACAATGAGATCATTGTTTTGAGTTTAGTATTTTATTGAGTTGGTATTTTGTTTCATAATCTGAGACTGAGTAAAAACATTTTTCTTTAAGATGTCTAAATAGTTTTGATTAACTTGAAAAAAAACTTCACCACGTTGAAAATTTGGAGTCATTCGGGTTAGGTATTTTAAACCAGATTTTTGAGAGCCTAGAAAATTACTTATACAAAAATAAACGTTCTCTCACCGAATTTCAGAACGCTTGAGGGAAAATATTGCATTTTAGTCTGTGATGCGGATTCTGCAGTTACGCCTACAGTTTCTGAATTTCCTGATCATTCATAATGCAATATTCATAGTTCATACAGTTGTCATTTCTGACCATAATTATGAAAAACCCAAAAAACTTGTCAACTTGTCAGTGCAAATGACTGTAGTCATTGGCTTTTCTGGTCTTTACCTGTCTTTACTCATCAAAGTTGCCAGATCACCCAATAAAGTAAACCTCTCGCTACCACCACAAATGCTGCTGAATTATTATTATTATACAATGAAGATTACATTAGTATACTTACCTAGTAGTATTAGTAGCGTGTATTCGATTCGTGACGAAAACTTTGTTTTCGCGTTTTGCCCAGAGCAATATCATAATGATGTGAGCAGATTATTTAAAGACAATTAGATTTTTAGAAAGATTAAGTCTTGATTTAGGGAACTAAGTACAGAGTAAAAGTATAATTTTTAATTAAGGTTTTTTAAAGCGAAGACAATCCTTTCATAGCGTTTTTCGAAAATAGACGTCAGAGTTAAGTTTCAGAACGAATATAACCGTTACAGTATGCCAAAATATTATGTTTTATGCGTTTTTCCAACAGGATATACAGTCTTAAAGTCTACTACAAAGCCAAAATTACGAAAATATTACTATTATGTATTAAAAACAACGGTGAAAAAAATCAAAATCAGTTTATTTTGACAAGTTTTTTTCACCAGTATTTGAATAAGGACATAACTGATATATTTATTTTATGAAAATAAAGGTTATGCTTAATATACCTACCGAATATTTTTCAGTCCGCTATACGAACTCATTTATTTTAGAAAATTATTTTTAAAAGCACTGTAAAACATCGCGCGCTGTGGTTTGCCGATCAATTTCAATGACTCGTGCTTATTTCGTGCGTATTTTTTTTTCTTATGCACACAAACTGACCATCCATTGTATTGTACTAGTGTGTGTCAATGCTGCTTCGTCGTCGTTCGTTCGTTTAGATTTTGAGTTGCGCTAAATCTAATTACTATGTAATCCTTATTGGTAGCTGATGAGAAATAAATATTTTTTTTTTAATGGGTAGTCGTCAGCGCCACCACTATAATGTATCTCATTAATCAAGTTTTAGGTGGATCTAAGGTTTCATATTTATATTTTTCCGGTAAGGTAGGTTATGTAGGTAAGGTAATTAGGTTTTATATTTTTATTTTATAATCCGGCCTTTTCGGTCATAAATCGGTGCTTTACGGCTATTTTTTGGTTTATTAGTTGGCAACACTACTTGTCTGTCAGTAACTAAGTATTTTCTGGTGCTGGTGCTTGGGTGTAGTGTGTTAAAGGAGCGAATTGAATTTTAAAATTAATAAATTACTAGAGTCTAGAGTTAGAGATCAAATATAATTCGCTTAAACTAGTGTTTAAAAAAATCTTGTGTGATTATAGTTGCGTGTTGACTGAAAGTTGCTACACGGTCCTGAACAGGTATGTTTATAAATTCATAATAAAATTTTGGGGATCGAAATGTTTCTCATGAAGTGATTTGTTCTTGTTTTTGTGTTGGAGAAGTTACTCTCCTCATGTTGTTGTCGGTTAGAGCGATGGATAGATTTGATCATTTGTTAAATCGTCAATATCCGCCGAGTTAGGAAGTTGGTGTGCGGTCTGTAACCACTTGTGATAGAGTAGGTAATAAAATATTGTGTGGCGTGTCGTTGACATAAACCTATTAGCCGCTATATAAATATTTGTGTATTACTACAGGTCAAGCGTAATTCAATAAATTTGAAACGTTTGAGGAGGCTGAGGTTTCATCAATGTAAACAAAAGATGCTTACATCTACCTTCATAAAACGTGATTTTTATTTTAAAAGTTTCGTGTTAATAATAATTTTAAGTATGTTTTTATACGTAGATTGTATGTGTGAACCTGTTTTAGAATTAGACTGGCTTTTGTTCCATTCTGTATACTGATGAATCAGAAGATATATATTTATTGCCCACATGATTAATATAACAAGACAATAGGTCACTAATAACTTATGACATGTATCCATACTTAATATTATAAATGCGAAAGTGAATTTGTTTGTTTGTTACACTTTTACGGCTAAACTACTCAACAAATTTTAATAACATTTGGTGCAGGCTAAGCTTGGACCCCAAGAAATAGAATAGGTTTTTAATCTGGGACTTCATCTGCTTTCACAATAACCGGCATTCATGCAAACGAAATTGTAGGCAAAAGCTAGTAGAATATGAAGTAGGTTTTACCATTATTATATTTGCTAATAAACCACTCAACAAATAATTTATAGTAACAAAAAAGTACCTAAGTACCTTCTTATAATAAATCTTATTGTTATTCCTTCTACTGCTGCAAAATACACTGCACTTTATATAGTAAATAATAATAATACCAGCATTTATTATTGCCCCACTGCAGGACAGCCTCTTTTCTTACACAGAAGGCATAAGTATTAATCACCAAACTCCCAAGGTGAATAGGCAATTTCAGACTTATATTAATTATTAGCTTTTGTTCGCGACTTCTTCCGTGTGAATGTCGGTTATACTGGATGTAGATGAAGTCTTTGATTAAAAAGTAGAGTTCACAAATCAGTTCAGCTGTTTCATCATGAAAGTGTAACAGACAGTTACTTTCGCATTTATCTAATATATAAAATTCTCGTGTCACAGTTTTCGTTCCCGTACTCCTCCGAAACGGCTTGACCGATTCTGATGAAATTTTGTGTACATATTGGGTAGGTCTGAGAATCGGCCAACATCTATTTTTCATCCCCTTTTTTCACCCCTTTTTCATACCCCGTAGATCGGGACAGGACAACGTCTGTCGGGTCAGCTAGTAATATTTTAGTATGGATGGTTTCCTCACTTCTTCACTATGACAGTGATGTCTAAGATAAACATAGGAAGAACATATGAAATAGAAAAGCTCACATTTTTATTTGCATGAGTACTGTTTGCCATGCATGCTGTTTCATTTTTTAATAGTTGAATCGTTTATTTTTTAAATAACATTAGAATGTGTATTTTGAAGTAGCAATAAAAAGGTCAAGGTTGTGGGGAACTGGTGGATGCAAGTGGCAGGTTGCCACTTGTTGTGGTGTTCTATGGGGGAGGCCTATGTTCAACAAATCCACTGTCTTTCGGCTGATGATAATGGTGATGATGAAAAATACAATATTAACTAGATTTATAAAACTGAAAATTTGAAATGATATACTGTACTATGTAGGTATGAGAAGCAAATTCAAATACTTCAAAATTATTTCAAGCTTACATTTGTATGCCTTTAAAGAGAAACTGTGTGGAATCCAAAGTTATTTGAATACAATGAAAGATTGTATCATGTTAATGTGAAAAAGAAGCAAATCTTCTAAAAGATAAAAGATATTTTATTTGTAAAAACATGAGTATACACAGGTTTATAGTGTAAGATGTTAGGGTATAACTTGTCCTTATCCTAAGTCACACTAATCTAAAACTATCAATTCACTCTAGTATTTAGGTATGTAAGTCTGTGTATTTCATTGGCTTGTTCTGTAACCTAAACTTTATAGATATTACAATAATAAGGATCATCTTTTTCTCATAATTGTAATGCCTACATAGATCAAAAGTAAGAAGGTATAATGATAGTTTAATAACTATGTTAATATTGAAGGTCTACATTTAAATAGCACTTGACATATTTGCTTTGATTCAATGTTATTATTACTTATCAGTAAATCAAACAATATTACTGTGTGGCATTGGTTCGCTAATAAATTATACAATATCAGCAATTACTTAACTGAACATGCAAGCAATTATGTTCAATAAAATATTTCATTATCTTTCAGAAAATGTGTTGGTATTTTTTGTCATTAGTATCCAATTAAGTTGAATATTTTATTTCAGTTTGTATGTAGTTATTTATTACTGTTTGTCGCGAGTCAAAAACGCTTTTAATAAGGCCTGCGTACACTGGCGGCACGGCTAGGGATTTTTATGTAATGCAGCACAATACGCCTTAAGAGTGGCCAACCCGTCATAATTCCTCTACAAACGCTCGTACGTGTGGCCAACACGTACGAGCGTTTGTAGAGGAAGATAGACCGCGCGGAACACTGCGAGTGAAGCCAAAAAAGCAAATACATATAAGTTCAAAAGCGAATACCTTCAACGCATGTCGTGCTGTACTGACACGAGTCAGTATTGCACGAAACGCCGCATCGTTAAATATAACAAATTAAAATACAAATACAAATTCAAAAGTGAATACAATCACAAGATTGTAGGTATTAGCTTGTATTTGCTTTTTTTTGTCTATCTGCCTTTTGTTTCATAATCTGAGGTGAAGGCGTTATAAAAAATCTTCTTTTGAACACAAAGATATCTTGTGGTTTATAATATATAGGTTTCTATCTAATAAAAAATAAACTTTTTAAGAAACGAATTCAGTAAAGACGTCTGAAAATCCGTTTTTTTTGCACATTTTTTATCTGTACTTTGACTATTCATAATGTTACTCATACACTGAAAAAGTAAAGGAAATTTCATCATAGAAACCTTTCACATGTGATGGAGATTCTAAATTACAATCATTTTTACCAAAAGCTTGCAAGGCTTTTTCAAAAACACGTATTTCCTGGAACAAGTTTTGTGTAATCTCCGCGCGTCAATTTTCGTGCGAGGCTATCGCGTTCTCACTCACTAGTTTGATTTCAAACATTGTGTGTGTTGGATGTAACAAAACATTTTTCAATCATGCTCGCGACGCTCGCGTTGAGGATAGGCGGACCGGTAAGGGCAGAGGGCCCTTACCGGTCCGCCTAAAAAATGTTAAAGTTATAATATCAAATCTAATGCTATACGATATCAATATGGGTTTGAAATTTCAACCATATATGAACACGTTAACCGTATAGATAAATAATTATTTGTAGGAGGCCTAGGGGGATTTTCTAAACCACTCATCTTGTATCTGTTTGTGGTACCATCCGAAAAATAATTTCGTAGTATATCGTCGATTCCGCTCTCACAGTCAACAAGTAAGCAAAAACTTATGTCTGAATCTCGTATTACTTGAATTTCTGCTCACTGTAATGATACTTAATTGGCTATGCAATCTGTAAGTTCCATTGACTGCCGCTGGTTGCGTTATGTACTTACATTTTTCGTCCTTTTTGTCGTGGAATGACTGTAGTATGGTAGACCGTGCCGATTTTTGGAATTGTAGAGAATAAAACGAGCCGTTTGCTGATGAAATAGGGCACCTTTTCGACCGATTTAAGAGAAACGATCATTATCCTCCTGCCCTTGTTCAGTTGTTCTTATTCATTTAGGGTTGAGGCAACAAGTCTTCTTCTTTCTACATCTCTATCGGCTCAATACTTAGAATACGGTTGCGAGGACTATTATTATGGCAAACTAGCAACCCGTCCTGGATTCGCACAAGTAGCAAAGCATAACCATCTACATAGGCCCCAGACGCCATAATTTTTTTTCGCCACCTTCAACAATCGGCTGAAATATAACTTCAGCCAATTTATACAAAAACTGAACAAACTTTACGCCCTGTTTATTGGTGAAAACCGCATGGAAGTCCGTTCAATAGTTTTTTTTTAGTTTATCGCGAACATACAGCAGACAGGCAGACGCGGCGGAAGTTTTCTAATATGTAGTGATATCAAATCACAAAGCAATAGTGGTCCCAAACCCCCCCCCCCCCCCCCGCTGTCCTGAACTTCTGACATACCAAACTCACGTTTTACAACATCCGAGACCTGCAGTTCTAATAATACTTGTAAAATCAAATCAAAGCTATCCAGATGATTTACGAAGGGGCAGTCAGAGTCGGGATACTAACAGAATCTTGGCAATTCTATTATTAACCCAATAACAACACCGGTACGCCAAATGTTTGTTTACTCAGTAATGTAGGCGTCAAATCAGCAGTTGACTGGTCTCACTATGATATGAGATTAGTTTGTAATGGCACCCACGGCATTGCCACGATACTTGCTATCCTACCACAGTAAAGATATCTAACAGTATTGTCACTCGTTTAAGGTCACGCGCTTAAGTACCTACGGCTCGCGTTCGTTCGAACGTCCAAAATCCAGTCGGGATGCCACGCGCTCGCTAAGTGTACGTATACCACAGATATTTTTTTACCGATACAGTTTAATTAATAGTTCCGTACGATACTGCGTCCGCATCCTTAATAATGGGTAGTCGTGCAAATTGCAGTGTAGACAGCTATCAAAACAAAACAACCAACAAAAGTTTATCCTTTTTTACATTACCTAAGGAGGAGGAAAGGTAATTAGGTACCTATTTTGTATTTATTTTTTCTTTGTTAATTCTTTTTTTTTATAATAGAGAGTTCTTTGTGTAATGTTAAGAAGAAAGTTTTATAATAGTACGTAATTATAAGTAGGTACGTATTGATTTGGTTCGATATTTTACTTACTTATTATTTTTCAAAATATAAACACAATATCTAGCCAACTGTAAAAAACTAAAATGTAAAAACTGTTTTTTATTCACCTATTCTTTTGTGTAATCATTTCATAACATAGACAGCCCTAGCGTTAGTAATTTGACGCAGGCGATCGCCCGACACCACGTCAGACAACGTAGTAGATACTCTCGAGCGTGTGCGTAAGGTACATTTTAGCGCGCACGAACGGCTGTAATATTTTTGTAGGCAGTTATAGTGTTAGGTATCTATCTTTTTCTATGGAGTGAACTATCTGTTCCAAAGGAACTATTAGTTAATCTGTGATCCTACATACCTAGTGTTCATGTATAAAGTGCGAGTCGGACTCGCGCACGAAGGGTTCCGTACCATTATCTTTACAACATTAAACATCGAGCAAAAAACACGGCCAAAAATTGCGTTTGTTGTATGGAAGCCCCCCCCCTTAAATATCTATTTTATTCTGTTTTTAGAATTTGTTGTTATAGTGGCAACAGAAATACTTAGTTTGTGAAAATTTCAACTGTCTAGCTATCGCGGTTCTTGAGATACAGCCTGGTGACAGACAGACGGACAGACAGACAGCAAAGTCTTAGTAATAGGGTCCCGTTTTTACCCTTTGGGTACGGAACCCTAAAAACAAATATAACGGGCCTGAGAGGCTGAAACTCATTACAACCCGTTTTTTGTGTGCTTTAAGTAGATGTTCTTGATTCCATCATTTAACAGCCAGTATTATTATGTTTTACTTTTGACCGCCACACTGTCATGTATAGATGACAAACCAAAATATGCCCAGCACGTCACAGTCACGACTACATGACAGACTTCTATGCGTAATTCCGTCGAGTAGTAATTCGTAACTTGGCGGCGAGGGCACGATTTTTCTTTTTTGACGTGGCGGATAAAAGATTAAAGTAACATTACTACCTCCGCCACTTTTTTACATTTGAGCTACAGAATCTTTTGAAAAGTCTGGATGTAAACAAAATAAACAATCGGTAAAGCCAGCCGACATAAATCGCATGCCAGTCGCAGCTGTAGACGCGCGAGGCGCGACGTTTCCGATACACCTGCAGCGAGTCAGCGACTAAACTACATGTATATGCCCTGCGTGATAATTAGGCCACGTTCCCATTAGTCTGGAACGGCTGTTCAGGCGGGAAATAGCGCCCGTATATCATTATATAGCGGTTGTTTTACCGGAACCGGTTTAACGGTCGGAAGCTACTGGCAAATTCTCATTAAATTTACTATTCACTTCGTTTTTAGACGCTTTGCTGGTCCACTTTTAGCATCTGTAGTTACAGAGTGTACATATTTACCATGTAATCTATGTAGGCCATGCAGACTCTGACCCCTAATTATTTTAATGTTGCTTAGCTATTGTCAAGCAAGCTTAAATTTGCATGTTCTGTTGCTGTTATCCTAAATGCTAATATTAGTTACTTATTTTTATTTAACATTTGCACGATCGAAAGGTTGCTTATTGTGTAACACACAAATTGTATAACACCTAATGAACATCCTATATCCTTAATCATCCTATACCAAATAAACTCATCATTAATTGAGCATTATTGCCGATTTTAGCGAACTACACCTATGAATTTTATGTTACGATTCTGGTTTTGGTACATTACACTGATTGAGAGTGATTTCTAGGATCAACTTTGGTACCTGTAAATCTGCTATCGCATTAGTCGAAGAATTTTCATGAAAGCACTATAATTCAAGGTGACATGTTTATCGAGATAATCTCTTAACTCCGTGGTTTGTAATACGCGGATGTCAGAATTAAGATCTCTCTCCAACTACCTATATGGACAGATTATCGGATTTAGGTGAAGGAAATTCTTAACACGTTTAAGGAGACTATAATAAAAGTGTAGACAGGAAAACCGAACATGGTTCTTGGAAAGTCCATTTCTTACCCAAACACGTAAAGGTTTGTTTCACAATGTATAAGTTGTATGGCCTTGGTTATCAATAGGACATTCGGTGAACTAACCGAGGGTTTATGAAGGATATGCGGCACCATCTAACTATGCATGTAGTATTGTATTGCATTGAAAGGAACGCTGATAAACCTCCCCCTAGCAACGACTGCCGGAGACCAGACGAAAAATGGCGCTTGTAGACGGGTGTCTATTGTTCTTCACAGCTTTGTTTTTAACTAACAGTAGCTACCTACGGCTTTTTGTTGTCCAAGTATCAAGGCTCTTGGAAAGTTAAAAGCCCTATATGGTGTTCTTTATATTCCAATTTCTGAAAATGTGCCAGATAAGGCCATGCAATAATTTTTTACCTTCAACATGTTTGTGCCTGTGTCACCAAGCGTGACATGTTCCACTCTCATGACTGATGGGCATAATCAGATATTTCACCAACTTCCATGAAACATACAAGTGAGTCTTTATTGGGCGGTGATAAAGCTAAAATTGGATTAACCTGTCGTAAATGAGATATTTGTGTATTCAGTAATGCGTACGATAATGTGAAATGGCTCGGGTTTATCATAGGAGTAATTGTTTCCTCTCTGCAATACTTCGCATTCAAGGATGCTGCTGCTATGAAGTTGGCACTATACGATAGATTAGCTATAGAGATTAACTATTATAATGTATTCACATCGTTGATGTACAAAGAACCTACATGCATAGTTTTCTACAAATATTACAATAAAAAGTGTCGTGGGTGGTACATGGTTCACTATGTATTCAAAATAGTATTTCGGCTATGAGGATCTGGATACATTTCGTTTTGAAACGTCTTACTAAAAATAAAATAAGTGCACATTCTCTAAATGCGCGCTAAATTTTTTGGAGCGTTTTTGATTTTCTTGATTAAGTATGTAGTACCTATCTTGTTTTTCTGTGTGTAACTTATATGTTAATATAGTTTACTTACCGGTAAAAGAGAACATTTATATTCACAGATAGTGTGATGTCTCTTTTACGGCCGACGGGAGTTTGGGGCTGAAAGAAAAACTCCACAAACCTGTGTATTCAGCGCATGTCATTTGACGGGAGTTTTAAGAAAATGAGATGCTTGGAAGCAATGTTTTAGTAGACTGTCTTAGTTTATGATGTTTCTGTATGTGTGTCTTTTCCGTGTTCAATGTTTTCGTACATGAGTGGTTCATTAAATCTGTAACTGAATTTTAAGTACTGCTACTAGAATCATTACCTTGTGTTTTTAAGATCTTGTTTAACAAAAAATATCAAAGCTACTAGCGCAACCTGTTATCATGGATTCAGTAAAAAACAGTTATTTTATACAAAACTGCAATACCTGCAAGGTTGGAATGTATGTAATAACTGACCTTTTTAAAATTATTCGTCATAATTTTCAGCTCGCGTGTCTAGATTTCTAGAATCATGTACAGACCTACTACTGAATCCAAGGTCAACGTCGATGTCTATTCCATCCTGTATACAGGTGACCCAAATAAGAATGTCCAAAAGTAAATATGTATTGGAAGCAAGTACATGGGCTTCCCAAAACACCCCCTATGTATGTTCAGCGATTTTTTGTAGTTTAGAAGCTAGACGTTTTTACTTGCCTGGCATCAGATTTTGTTAATTTTCTTCTTATTTGTGACGCATTATTTGACAATATTTTTCTTGATTATAAATCCTGGAAGCGTGGCCATCATTCGAATTAAACAACTATCGGTTTAATTATCACCAAAACTGACTAAAACTTAGTACAAAAGGAAAAAAATGCTCTATTAAATTGGTTTCTGATTTTCAATCTCTCAAAAAAAGCCAGGACAGTGACCATGACCAGTAATTTCCACGAACCCTCAGCTACAAGATTCAAAGACAGACAGGCACATGAGTGATCCTATAAATAAAGGTTCTGTACGCAAAATACGCGCTGAAACGTGGAGACGCGGACACCAGCCCGTCATACTACTACTACTAAATAAAGGTTCCGTTTTTTATTCAGACGTACAGAACCCTAAAAGGCAGTACTAAATGATTTGATTTGAAATAAATAGGTACGTCTTCTACTAGTCTCTGTATTTCTACGCATTCTGTATTTTGATTTGAAATACCACAGATTATAATTTTGCAATAAAACGGGTTTATTAACAACTGCAAACCGACATCAAGGACATCTAGGACTAAACAGGATTATTAAATTATTATAATTTTAATACATATTTGCAAAAAATTGGTTCTTATTAGAAGCTCAAATTAATTGAATGTAGGTATTTGGTACCATTATATTTTATTACACGTCATTTATATTTCTGCCCAATAGCGTCGCCGGCTGGTGGCCTACAGCTAAAGCCTAAAGCCTAGGACAATCATCCATGTGTGTATCATCATTACCCTGGACATCATCTGGAACCAGGGTACTTGTGACGACAAATCAAACGAGCCCAAACACAGTTGTCAAGTTTCGAATTTCCTATCACGTTCTTGCTCCATCATCAGACCCTGGACACCACCTAGGGCTACACTACTGGCTAGGGGGTCATGAGAAATTCAAAGAACCCAAAACAACAGGGCTTTCTTATTCAATGGAGGAGTTCCTATGGACACCTTCCAGCTGCATTATCAGACCAGCTCCATCGTACCATACTTATTGCATTGTTATTACACAGCTTAATTAAGAAGATGCTAATATTGCTAGCAAGTGCATGAAAATGGATTGTATTACCTATAGCCTAGGGTCCGTGAAAGTTTTTGAAACTACTTTTCTTTATGTTTTGAGTGGCTGAAAGACTTCGTTTAGTAAACTGTTATGGAAAGATCGTCTTTCGCGAAATTTGGAAGCAGTTGTGCTTTAAATTAGCAAATTTAATTTTTACTTGCTTTTCTCGTGAATGTCTGTTAACGCGGATGCAGACGAAGTCGCGAATTAAAAAGTAGCCTATGTCTTTTCCCAGGGTTCAAGCTATCTTCATACCAATTTTCATCAAAATCGGTTCAGCCGTTTCATCGTGTAAGCGTAACAGACAGAGTTACTTTCGCATTTATAATAATAAATTAAAAACATTAAATTAAATAAAGTATGGATTACGGCCAAGTTTTCTACTGTTTGTGTATCAATCAGAAAACGTGCGAGCAAACACGCTAAAGTGAGCACTATTTAATGATACTGGAAATCTTCAGGTTTAAACAATAATATAGTTTCTTTATTTTTGGTATTTTTTACGACCATAGATAAATTAAATTTAGTCTGCATACAATAGGGTATTTTACTCTATATAAGAAAATATCTATAAATATATTATTGAGATAGTTTAGGCAAAAAGCAGTCGGAAAATGTTAATTTTAGTTAATAAAATAGCAAAATGATTTTTTGTATTCAATTCATAGTTTTCAGGTTTTTTAATCTGTTTTACACCATGAAATAGTAGCCGCGCAAACAAACAAACGCGCGCGCGCGTATACAAATAAATAGAAAGAAAAAGAAAAAAAATATATTTAATTTACGTTTTTCATGGGAACATACATTACATTATTTTAAAATGTATGTTGTATAGTTTGCCTCTATTAAAGCATCTTTCAAACTGCAAGTAAATGTATCAGCAGTAGGTTGTCGTGGATTTTACACGAATCTACATTTAAACAAATAGTACATATACCAGTATGTGGATACCACAGATCAAGATAGACCCTAGATAACGCAAGTATCACGATCTGTATGAAAACCAAGCGTGCCATTTTTTGACTACATATTATGAGGAATGTTTTGTTTTTCTTAAATTTGGTATTACCAGGTATTACTGAGGGTATTAGATTAAAAATAATAGTTTTTTTTTTAAATTAATTACATATAATATTAATCACAAAATGACTTACCGCTGGAAGGAAACGTTTACTTTATTTTTTTACTTACGATTTTTGTACGTAAGCTAGGCACGAAACTAGGCACGCGAAGTAGTTGCTCTTGCGTTATCTAGTCTATCTATATCTGTGGTGGATACAGAATAATTTGTATTTAGTACAAAAATGTTCAGGTTCTTACTTGATTTCTAGAGGAAAAAGTATGTATGTTTTGGTAATAATTATGCGATTGTAAATCACGGTGGTTGGAAGGCGACAGAGGGATATTGACCAGAAGATGGGCAGCAGCGTCCTTCTCAGTACTAAAACACCTACTGCGATAGTTAACATGCATCGGCCAAGCATGGCGATTACGGCTTAACTCTTCCTTGGGGGAGACCTATGCCCAGCAGTGGGCGTCTAAAGGTTGATATGATGATGATGATGATGATGAAAACATGGTCTTAACATGTGGCGATTCAAATCAATTCTAGCATTCGCAAATACTACATTCCACGCAGAAAATTAGAAATAACTTGTACAAATTAGGATGAAGATTATTATTTTGTGAAGGTTTTAACCTTCACAAAATAATAACTAATGAACTTTCCTTATACGTTGTTGGGTAAAAAATGCCAAAGGCGCAGCTCACCGTCACCACAACCTGCATTGAAAAATTCGAAAGATACCGTGATACAAGGCTCTTATCTCTTTAGTACAGAGGCCAGCACATCAAGTTACAACAATCAGTCAAATTTCTTTGATAGATTTTCAACATTATTGCTAAAGGACGCTGCGCTCCGCTTCCAAGGACAGAGATTTGTGAATTAGTTTGAAAATTCATACAAAATTGGGATGCGGAAAAGCCGCTGCTCGCACAAATTACTCATCGCATGAACTCGGCCTAGGTCCGCACAGTCCGCAACTCCGCTCCGCGCTACCTCGCTCCGCATCAATGGACAGACACAGTCCGCAATTCGCCCTAGCTCTGCTCAGCTCCCTCGCTCCGCGTCGATGGACATTTAGTGCAGTAACACGGTTTTGTAAGGCATTTACCCAGCAGTGGGATAGTAAAAAAAAAGCTATAAATATGTCGTTATGACGTTAAAGAGGTTCTCCTATACTTATAGAGTTAGGTTTTGTATACCACTTGCTTTTTCTGAATGCCGGTGATTGCGGATAAGACGAAGTTGGTTCAAACTTAAGTCTGTACCAAATTTCATCAAATTCGGTCAGGCGACCTCCGTCACGAATTAAGTTCCTCGAGCATTTATTATACTCGCACGCACACTAGAAAGAGAAAGCGTGCGGTGTGCGTTTAAATTAAAATTAATCATTTATTTCGAGCAACACGACTCATAGTGTTAGTAACAATATACTTACAAACTACGTTAGTAACCCTAACACAAAAACAGAATCAGTAGCAGTTTATGACATCACTGCTGCAAGGTGACAGGCCCAGCCAAAACCCTGCAGCAGTGATTTATAGACACAAGTCTACTCGCTATCATACACATGATGCTGTTGGTGCTGCCCCGCACCTTGCGGACCAAGGATGCGCACCGCTTCCGCATCACCGAATAAAAACAATCCACACGAGCTTTAGCGAGCATCCCTGAAACGCTGCAGTATCGGGGCAACCCTAACAACAGCCTGAAAGCGTTATTGTATCGAACGCGAAGGGCGCCGTATTATTTTTGAGTATAATGAACCCACAGGCAGCAAGTGTAGAAAGAAGTGCAGTACGCACTAAATATTGTGTGTTTGACCCTTTAGAGGCACGCCTGAACCTGCCGGCAATCATATTAGCTTTTACACACAGCGCCCTCCGCTCCCTGTCTATATCCTCATCGTCCTTGAGGATCGTCGTCATCGTCCGTCCGTCCATGCCTTGCTCATACAAAGATACACTGAAAGAAAGGGAGGCTCCTAGGCGCATGAAGATTGGAGGGTGGGAATCTTTCGTGACCTGACGAAAAATATTACGTGACGTTTCATTTTCTCCTGAATCACACCTACTAAGCCACGTAAGGAATTTCGTTCTAAAAATATACTGACTTTCGCATTTATAATATTAGAAGTAGGTATGGATTCATTGGCCCATACAGCGTAACATACTCATACGACAGTAAATAAGCTTCGCATACAGTTCTAAACAGGAAACTTGGTGTATGAAATAGCTGTTCGTGGTAAAGCTAATTTCGTTTGAATAATAAAGACTGCATACGATCAAACGAATGTCTCTAGTAACTATGTGGCAATTCTTGGGAATACTGCACACGCAAAAACGTGGGTTTTGTTTACGTATTGTGTTAATATTTTCATGTGATCGAATGAGAAAAAATGTCGAAACACCGGGTTTAAATCTTTGTTTCATTAAATATCCTCCTTATTGATAAATTAAGTCTTGACCAAAGTTATGTCTGACTTAAGCCTGAAAAATAAAAATGGTTCATCATCATAAGCCGGAAGACGTCTACTGCTTGACAAAGGCCTAAAGGATTTTTCGCCTTTCGAAAAAGTCCAGTCGTTGAGTTAACACTACTGTCGGACGAAAAATGTGATGGTCTAACCTCAGCTATTTATGCACCTATGCGGTGCAATCGATATTCGCTAGGTCGTGTTTCCGTAACTTTCATTTCAGTAATCCATCAATGCACTTAGAATATTTTTTCGTTACTAACTCGTAGGTTCTTACTAAAAAAATAAATATAGCAAACACATAGCACATCATTCTGGATAATGATTATTCGCGGTGAAATCAAATCAGGGAAAATAATGCTTCGGCAAACATTACTTCGGCAAATCGGCAGTGTAATGAAGTTCGATGTAAAATGCGGGCACTCGCTTTACTGTGAAATACTTATATTTTTCATATTAATTAATTCATTGTAATATTAGGCACCCATGGAGCTTAGAATATATACCTACTGTTTCATGCCAATGTTGACTATGCTTTTCACGTCATAATTACTATGTCGTCGACCCAATGCCACCTATATTCCTACTTTCCGTTTCTGGCTTATCGTTAAATTCTGTCAGTTTGTGTCGACATAAGTGCGAGGTGCCAAGTCAACGGAGCAGAACAATCGCTTCGCTTTGCTAACTTCTTGTGTTTTATCCTAAAATACTACATCGTTAGATTCACCTTACTTCATTGGCACAACAGCCCAAAATATGTTTTGACCTCGATATGAAAGAACGCCACTAAATTCGATCTTCGGTAGAATTACTACAGATGTGCCGATTTGGCCGATTAGTCGGTTGTAAAGAGACAGGCTGGTCGCCTGACGATAGTAGCTGGATAGGCGGCATATCTCTAATTATTACTAATTGCCTGGTTGGTCTGATGGCAAAAAGGACCAGATTCCTATCCGCTGGTCGGGTAATCCGTTAAAGTTTATCTTTTAGGAAATAATCAGTACCTGACTGCAGACTGAACTTGGCAACATCCTTTCTCTCACACTTGGCGATTATATACTTTATCTCTTTGTTCCAGTAATGAAGCACCAGCATTGACAGCCTGCCGCTAGGATGCTGTCGCGACAATGAAACACTACTCCAGTGGTCCAGTGTCAGTCAATGACTACTTTATGATGTACCTAGCGAGATGGAAGCGCGCCGCTGTTGTGTTGCTGTTCATTTGGATCGTCGTCACTTACCTTGTCATATCGCCACTCAGGTACGTACAGAGTTAATAAGACAGTGTTATAGGACGTTTAGGGTTCTGTAGAGAACGTTTTGATGTGCAAATCCCGCCTTCAGATAGGTGAGGACTCATCTAGTGGAAGACTAGTGAAATATATGTAGCAATTAATAGTTTACTTGGTGCTTGTCATAAGGTCATTGCAACTCCATTGACATTAATCACTCCAGTCTCTACTGAACCCGCTACAACCACCGTAAGGCTGACCGTCTACTTTAACGGGTAGGAGAGAAACGAAGCGGAGCTGTGCCAATATTAACCAATGAAATTGTCTAAAATCTCTGCCACGCTTCAGTAGACAGGGAATTCCGACTAGTTTAAAAAAATATTCAAAAATCGGAAGCGGAGCGAGGTAGCTGAGCGGGCTCAAATTACTCGTAGCATGAACTCGGCCTAGCTCCGCATCAATGGATAGACACAGTCCGCGACTCCGCTTCGCATCACTCACCAGCTCCGCTTCGCTGCCTCGCTCCGCATCAATGTACAGGCAGCCTTAGAAACCATAATATGGCATTTTTTTCTTAAGACTGAGTTTTTTTAAAACTACAAAGGACGAAACGATCTATAAATTAATAACGGCGATACGTTTATTGCCAGTTTGCTACTGTCTAGCTATACCTAGACAGAAGGCGTTTTTGCTGGACTCTTGGGAAAAGCGCGATCAACAGGCGTTAAGATGAAACTATTGCATTAACGCCTGTGTCAGACGTGGTGTGACCATCTAGCTTTATCTCGTTTACTTACTGAACTACAGCTTTCTACTTAAGTTTATTTTTTTGCATTACAGCATCGCGGACAGGTGAGCTAATATCAAGTAGAACTTGTGTGGCGGTTGCTGTATTAATTGTAATTTTATCGCTTTGTTTTTTATTGTGTTGTTCTTTTGTGTGTCATTAAAAGCTATATCAAGCATTACGTATGACGACAAATGCAATTATAAATTCGCCTTAACGAATAAAATAAAAAAAAGCTTTAAATAATCGAGAAAAGGCATTAGGGTTTTTTTTTGTCGTGTACGGTTTATTAGGGACTGTTGTTCTGACTGTTGTACTCATAAACACCGATCACTGAACCCACGGTATGGTTATGATAATAGGGCTTATATCATAATCACCATGCTTGGTAAACATATTTGATTTGTAGGAGAGAGGTGCGTTGCGTGGCGTCCATCCAGCATCCTCCTCATTATTTGAAAATCAAAACAGTTATGTTCCGCTTAGCATAGGCACTATAAAATATTTGTACATACATATTACCATGTGTCGCGTGTAAAAAGATATACAAAGACGTTAATGCCCATCAAACTAGTGTAATTAAGCAAAAAAATAGTGCTGAAAAAGTCTTCTTTTTTGGTGTGAAAATCACAGCTTACGGGTGCAAGCAACAGTACAGGGGAGTTTAGTATTATCATTTATAACATGTTTTCGTAAAGAAAAATTTAAAAAAAATATGGAACTTTGAACTTAAATATATCAGAAACCAAAGTATGCATGGTCCAAAACAAAAAAAATATCGCAATTATGAGTAGAACTTAATTCGCCCACCCCCTTTCCATCATCAGATGAGCAGAGATACGGCGAAGCGTCACCGCTATTTGGTTGAAGTTCGGTCTCGAACCAAGCGCTTTGCTTCCACATTTATTGTGCGAATTGCCAGAATGTGAAATTACAATAATACTTCCCGCCTCTATTCCCCAATAAAAGTAATCGTCATAGACAAGCGTGCTCCACCTTAGGCCGCATCATCACATAAGATCAGCTAAATTGCGCTAGCCTATTAGAATATAAATAAAAGCAGTTTAAAAACTAAAACCCGACTACAACAAAAAGTGATCTAAAAAGTACGAAACAAGAAAATATTTCACACAGAAATCAAGACATAGGTACAAAATGGTCAAGGTAAGCCGTGGCATGCCTGTATCCCATATGAGTGCGATAAACATGAATTATAATGGCATGCAACCACGGCTTACCTTGACCATTTTGTACCTATGTCTTGATTTCTGTGTGAAATATTTTCTTGTTTCGTACTTTTTAGATCACTTTTTGTTGTAGTCGGGTTTTAGTTTTTAAACTGCTTTTATTTATTTAAACCATTTTGGAGTCACAGCTAAGTATTATATTTTTAAAAGGTGCTAGTGAACCCCTTTCTAATGATACTAAACACGGTATGCGTATCTTAATTTATTTGGTAATCTTTCCTTTTTTTAAATAATTTGTGACAAGTCACAACTAAATATTATATATTTGAATGGTACTAGTGAACCCCTTTCCAATGATACCAAACACGGTATGCTTGTCTTCATTTTTTTATTTAATCTTGGTTTTTTTGTCCGCCAGAGGGCGCCACATTGAATTCGGTGACACGTCATATAGCCTATAACCAGCGGACGATCAAGACGCTTCTAACGATACCTCATTTGTTCAGTTCTGATAAGTAGTTTAGGAGCTATGAGCGAACAGATGAACATACATACATACATACATACATACATACATACATACATAGCCTGTCAAACTTATAACCCTCCTTTGGCTTTGCCGTAGTCGGGTAAAAAAGAAACGTTTCGGCTTAGTTTTGCGTTTTTTTTTACACCCCTCATTTTGTTTCTACTTACATGTTTTTGTCTTCTGTATTTCTTACACTTCGAAGCTCACACACTTTGTTTTCAGATGCAATGGAACTCAAGATGATGTAATAGAATTCCAGGAGAAATTAAAAAAAGTGTCGTCGCAGTTGGAAACTTTGAGACAGCAGCATAGTAATCTTATATCGCAGATTAAAAAGTCTTCTAGGTAAGTGGATGTTCCTACTAATTACTAATCTATGGAATTACGTATCTGTCATTTAGTCGTGACCGTGGCGTGCTGGGCACATTTTGGTTTGTCATCTATACATGACTGGCGGTCAAAAGATTAAAAAGGTGGGTGGAACAGCCTGAATGCGGCAGGTGGGGGAAACGGGGCGCAGGTGCATCTTATCTAGTAGTGGTCTGTGGTAGTTGATTGATTAATAGCAAGTGCCTATACTCTAATTGCAAGAAATATTACTTCTAATGTCAAACTAAGCCGTGTTTGCTCCGGCGCGGCGCTATAAATAGGTATGCCCTAATGATATGCCCCGCCAAAATCGTCCTAATGTTAATTTATGGATGTTAAAGACATCAATTATACTTCGTTGACTGCTAGTTAAAAAGACATTAAACAGCATAGCGATAACGTAGCCAAAGATAACGTGGCACATTAAGTAGAGGTAGCGGTGAAGTTATGTAAAAAGTAAATTTTCAGTGAAGAACTTTATCATGTAGTAAAAACTTTTACCTTAGGTAGTATTACATCGACATTCATTGAAGCCCTCGATGTAGGTCATAGGAAACACTAGCGTGATGTCTGGGATGTGTTGACAGATGAGTATGTAAGGGTAGCCTAGTTCGGGAATCATCATTTCAGTCTTGTTCGGGAATGGATCAACAAAAACTTACAAGAATCGGAGAACAATAAACACTGAATGAAGTAGCCTATGTAAGATAACTGGGTCAAAAATACAATGGATTAACATTCCTAACAGTACAGACATTCTCTGTAGAGAACACGAACACACACGAACACACATGAACACACACACACACACACACACACACACACACACACACACACACACACGAATCACACACACACGAATCACACACACACGTAGGTATGCGTGCGTAGTAATTAGTGTCATTCATAAAACACATTCATTAGACTGTTTAGTTTTTTTTGATCTGTGACAATACTGACATTAATGTAATGAATAAACGTATGAATGACTATATTAATGAATTAATCTCAGACCAATTTTTATTGGTCTGAGGAATGAATGTTGTTTTTTTTTAAATATAAGTACATAGTTACAAAATTTTCACACAGTGATAGAGATGGTTTTACTATATTCGACTTTTTAGTCGTGTCATTAGACATTTCAATAAACTAATCCATTATTCATCTATTAACTAATCCATGAAATCATTATATATATGATAGCTGACAGAGTGGACTGTCGATATATACTAGTATACTACTACTGTACTGCTGTAATCTACATGTACCGTCCTATAACATTACCTTACTAACACTAGGTCTAGGAATACTGTTACTAACTCTCTATGAGTATTTACGTGAAATAAAGATTTTATTATTATTATATTACTTAACTTATCCATGGTTTAATTTGTAGTGTGGCGTCTGGATGGTTAGAAAATTATTCGACAGCCAAAAGGTTAATGAATTAATTTTAGTCCTCATGTAACTAACGAACTAATTAATTAATTTGGTAAATAACTACAGTATATCTCTGTTTGACCGACTCTGAGTATGTTTCAGTTAGCTTGTATGTGGTATACATTTTTTTAAATTCTGTTACTTTTACCTGGACGATAGTACATCACCTATTCGAACCCTGACCTTAGATTTGTGGAAGTTGTTAATATTGCGTAGGTACATATATCTACTTGTCGTTAGAATTTTAGTAATGTTTTAGGAATACACGAAGACCTGGGCGGGGCTATTTCGACTGTGGTAATTGTAACTATAAGCACAGTATAATAACAAGTTTATCTTAATAACATAGTGTAGTAGTTGGTTGGTCCACTTTAGTAGGATCAATACCTATAAAAGAATCGTTACGATTACTGGTAATATTAGTTATAGTAGCTGGTGACTAAAATTCTCACACAATCTAACATATAATATCTGTTTATGAACTGTGTGTGCTTTGTTATGTCCATATGTACCGATGGACAGAATGGAGGGAGACTTTGCCCCGCAGTGGGACAGTACAGGCAAATAATAATAATAATAATAATAATTTTAAATGTCTCTATGTGTTGCTGGGGCTAAAAACACAGGTTCGAAAATATATGTAAGCCAGAATCATATACTTGGTCTCGGGATAAAGTCAATCTATTGCTTCCGAAATACTAATCTTTCATAATGTTCCAGTCTCAATGGTAACCTGAAGGACATAGACACATCGTCCCTGTTTCTAGACGGGGGACAGGGACCGTCAGAAGACTATGAGAATCTCAGAAGGAGGATTTACTCCAACACTAAGGAGCTGTGGTACTACGTGCACCATGAACTGACTAAAGTGATACAGGAAGATAATAAGGCGGAGAAAGTACAGACGATTTTGGACCAGATTCGTGAAAGGAAAAGGTTGGTCTTTGCATGTTTTTTTTTTTTACGAAATTCTAATCTTACTGGGTTATAGGCGTGAATAGACGTGTTGATCAGACGATGGGCAGCAGCGTCCGTCTGAGTACCTTAACACCTACTGCGATCGCCAACATGCATCGGCCAAGCATGGCATTTAAGGCTGAACCCCTCCTTGGGAGAGACGTATGCCTAGCAGTGGGCGTCTAAAAGTTGATGATGATATGATGATAGGCGCGAATCCTGATGTTAGTATGCTATGTCACTAGGATGTTGCTCCAAATAGTATCAAGAGTAAAAGCTTCAGAAAAATATGCTTTATCTATGCGTCATCTTTGTGAACGGGCGCCGTTAGTTGGGACTGGTCATTTACTAACTTGTCATCGCTATTTTTAGTTTTTTTTTCTAGTTCTACTTTGACATGCACAGCGTGTTACATTGTTCTCTTTATGTACCCATAGATTCAAAAGGTATATTGTGTATTCATTTGAATAGTGTGAGTGAGTGTCCATGGAGTTTCTTGCTGGACCTTCTTCATAGGAATCTATTAGTTGGAATGAGTAACTAGTTTATGTAACTGGCTTATAATAATATGTCGTAAGGGCCTAGTGCTAAAGGCATCCGCCACTCATGCAAGAGGCTGTGAATTTGAATCTGGGCGTAACAATGTGACTTTTTCAATTCATAATATGTACTTTCTAAGTTTATCTTCAACATCACTGACATCGGTGAAGCATAACGTCGTGAGGAATAAAAAAATAAGTCAGGAAACACTAATCCGCCTTGAGCGCACGTGGTGATCAATGCTCGTGCCTTCTCTGTATGAGAAGAGGGCTGTGCCCTGCAGTGGGACATAGGCTGGTATTATATCTATATTGCACCCGTGCGAATCCAGGGCGGGTCGCTAGTATAAAATGTTATAAAGTTAATAAATAAAGTAGATCTAGCGCGTATATCAATTAATGTAACAATAATACATACATATCAATTAGTGTAATAATACTTACATATAATATAGGGGTACGGTTGTTGCTTAAAAAAAGAATAAAGAAAAAAACTCAACTTTTAGGCGCTTTGCACACGGAGCAACTTTAGTTGAGGCAACTATCAACTTTTTGAAAGGTTTCTTTACAAATTGCTAGTTGCTACAACCAAATAGATCATTTGATAATATGTAAAAAGCTAGTTGCCAGTTGCTGCAATAGTTGCTCCATGTGGAAAGCGCCTTTTAAATCAAAGTAGAGTTTGTGTTTGTTCGGACTAACCTCCGGAACTACTAATCCGATTCTTTAAACGTTTTCGGTATTTGGGAGCTACGTTACTCCTGAGTGCTAAAGACTATATTTTACTATCAAAAAATTTGAATGCGTGAAAAAAATCTCGCGGAAGAAATCGCGGGCAACTGCTAGTATAAGTTTAAATGTATGAAACCGGTTGCAATTTGCAGTTTGTCGATTTTTAAGTGTAGACTGATCTTGAACCAGGTTATTGGGTCTTAGGGGCTGAGTAGATGACAGACTTTTTGCGCGATGGAGTCAGTGAGGTCGCACAAAGTCAGTGAGGTCTGTTTAACAGTCTGGTGGAATCTGCTTATTTTTTGTGATTGTTTATCATCACTACATCACTATCTTTACATAGTATAAAACAAAGTCGCTCCCGCGGTATGTACGCATAGAACTACGCAACGGATTTTAATGTAGTTTTCAGTACAGAAAGATAGAGAGTAGATAGAGTAAGTCAAGAGGAACATATAATATGTATAATACATGCATACTATAGCAGAGAAAAGCCAAGAAATGCAAATAATTGTAATGCGATGTCGTAAAAGCATATTTTTGTGTGCTTACAATGCAAACGCTGGCTAAACCTAACGAGATAGATGAAATTAATGTATACTACCTACGGAATTGTATATCTTGTAAAGATCGATAAAAATGTCCGCGGTGGCATAATTATGTTTATCTCCTAAGGATAACCCACAGTAACCATTTTTATCTTTTACTTATTACAAAAAAAGATGATCTGACTTCTATACGAATGAAGTCGCGTGCAGAAGCTCATCATCATCATCATCAACATCATGTCAGCCTTTAGGCACCCACTGCTGGGCATAGGTCTCCCCCAAGGGGGGTTCAGCCGTAAAAGAAGACCGTGCATGGCCGATGCATGTTGGCGATCGCATTAGATGTTATGGTATTCAGAAGGACGCTGCTGCTCATCCTCTGGTCAATATCCCTCTGTCGCCTTTTACGACACCCACGGGTAGAAATGGGGTGGTGCTATTCGCAGCGGGCACCACACGGCACGTGCAGAAACTAGTCTCTTATAATCTCTATGTTCTAGGATGATTCATAATCTGTCCGATAACTAGTCAGTCTTTCAAAAGCAATAGTACCTATAGGGTACTATCGACCTATTGCAATACGCCTTATCTGCCAGGGTATTGCACCGTTAGTAGGTATCCAGATTAGCACTTGCTCATAACATGAGTAATTAAACGCCTGTGTGGCGATAAAGTGCATAATTTTAAGCGTCTGCGACGAAAATGTCGTTTTGATTGTAAACGTAAGTTCGCTGGATTGGTAGTTGGATACTGTATACCAATCAGTCATGAGTAGTCAAGGTTATTTTGAACTACTACCTACGCATACGTATGTACGTTTTGTTTTGTTTGTATTATGACTGGTTAATCTTGCATTCAGTGTGTCATCCTTATGATAAATGTATCCGAACTTAAACTTGGTTTCCGCCCTCGACTTTGACAGCACAGTTCAAAATTAAGCTAAAGAGAAAAATTAAATAAGAAATTGAATTTGTAAGTAAATGCCGTACAGATCTATCGGTCAAAGGTTCAGCTACGCTTGCCGCGGTCGGTTTGTGGATGAGTGACCATTTTATACAGAGTTTCCCCCGTGCCTCGAAAAGCACGTAAAGCTGTTGGTCCCGGCTGTCATACGTAAATCTTTGACAGTCGTTAAGGGTAGTCAGAAGCCAGTTAGTCTAATAACGTGGCGCTGCATGTAAAACACTGGTATACAGCTGCATCCGCTTAGTCTGAAAGCCGACCCCAACATAGTACTTGGGAAAAGGCTAGGCAGATAATGAATTAAGAAAAATCTCCTAAAGTATCCCACCGGTACACAAATCCTATGTATTAAGTTAAGATCAATGTGTGTGCTAAATGTCGCATAATTCAACCTATAAAACATGATTCTATCCATGACTAAGCTCATTCCAGTTAGTAGGTAGCAGGAGAATTACTCAGGAGTTTTAGTAGGTATAAATATTATTTTAGTAAAGTTTTTGTGAAGGAACTCGTCCGGAAAAGTATCATCACCATACCTATTACTGACGGAAAGCAACGTTGCAGCAAGAGCATTTCGACATCCATTTTATTCCTACGAGGCAAATTCACCTCTCGAGACAAATAGTGATGCCCATAATTATAGTAGTATTAATAAGAATAAAAAATATTTCGAAAGAACAACACAGGATTAAGTACAATAAGTAAAACGATGATAACTGCAAAAGTATAAACTGTAGCGCAGCTGGCAACGCCCTTCTCCAGATACAAATCGGAATGATGTTCCATGCAAAATAATATGCTTAATATGTAATTAAGTTAAGTGAAAAGTGGAAACTCTAGGGCCATGGAGTCCGAGTGCCCATATTGTTTTTCGTGACATCGCCAAGCGGCTGGTCGACTCTTCACGTGACCCGAAGGCTGGTCTATTTTTGGGTCAAAGAATCAGCATTGCCATACAACGTGGCAATGCTGCCAGCCTGTTGGGCACGTGTCCCGTTGACAACGATGTGAACGAGTTTTATGATGCCCTCTGAGCTCCCCTGCCTTTTTCTTGAAATTGTACAGTTAAGTTATATTTAGTGACTTTATAATAAAAAAATAAAGATAAACAGGACATGACGTTGAATTACTGTAGAGAGTAGGGTGAATGGGTGTGTGGGTGAATGTCAATGATGTGTGCGATGGGTGTTGTTAAATAATAGGCTATACTTTCCATCGATCAATAGAGAGATAGTTGAGAGATTAGAGACTGGTTATTCGCCGGAGGAAATGTTTGAAGCTGTGTGTGATAGATGTGAAAGTTAGGATTCCTCCTTGAACCCCTCCAAGTTACCACTTCGTTCGCTCATAGCCGGTGCAGCACTTTCAACTTCCCTCTATTGTATTCTAATGCCTGGACTTCCTTGTATCTCGTGACCTCCACTTTCCCTTTTACATGGGTGATGTTACTGAGTCACAGTTGATAACACCATCTTTTTCTATTTTTTTTGTCTGTTTTATAATGGCATAAAAAGTAAGTAGAGTAATCGACAAAATCCTGTGAAATGAACATTTAATTTAATGTCTGCCATTCACCATGTTTCCAGAAGTTTAAATTGAATGCAAGGCCTATATTATATTGTTATATTAGTCTTTGTCTGTTAAGATTCTTTCGGCTTTCCATTTTCGCGAAATTAATACATACTAATATTATAAATGCGAAAGTAACTCTGCCGGTTTGTTACGTTTTCACGAATGTGAAATGTTTGGTATGAAGATAGTTTGAACCCTGTAGAAGGGTAGGTTTACTTTTAATCCGCGATGACCGACAATCACGCGCGGACGACGTCGCGGGCAAAAGCTAGTCTTCTAAAGATAACAAAGTTAAAGTTAGACGAGAAACAAAAATATTTTTTAAATTACTGTACAATAGAGTTTTGATGTGAATAATGTTGGTTATTAAGTTTATAGTTAAATTATAAAATAAAAGTAACAAGGATAATGTGCTGGTTTTCCTGTTCAATTCTTTAATTAAGTTCAATTGGCAGAGTTGGCGATAAACTCACATGATTACTGCCGAAGTAAGGTTATCAAGTCATAAGGCGAGTAGAAATTTGATTAAAAACCCATGATTGCAATATGTCAACAAGAATTATTTGACTTTTCTTTAAATTAGGAATGTCTCCTGTATCATAGGTACGTTTACAAACTTTTAAACCTGTAGGCGATATAAATATTTGTTCCGAGCGGGAATCGTACCCGCGACACGGAGCACAACAGTCAATCGCTCAGCCACTGCGCCAACCGTGTCGTAAATGGTTTGTTGTAACCGAAACACGTGCTTATCATAAAAAAACTTGGGTATAAGGCAGAAATTAAGAAAAAGGAAAAATTTATGTCAAGGAGGCCTGCTCATTGAGTACGCACCCATTTCATCCCGAGGTTGTCGTAGAAGGCGACTAAGGGAAAACCGGAAAGTCGGGCATCAGCGGCTTCCGTGTACATAACAACCTTACTGCGATACCCCCCCCCCCCCTTTGGGGGAGACATTTGTTCAACTAGAAGTTTTTCGGCTGATTAGTCAAGGAAGGAAAATATTTTCATTTTGTCAATTCCTGTTAGTACGTATTCAAGGAAATTATTCGTATTGCTAAATATACATGTACAGTCACCAAAAGAGATAAGTATCAGCATGGCGCTCCTGGCGACTTTCTCTCTCTTTTTTTCTCTTTTGGGTACTTAGAAACCTATGGGTGTTTATGAATAAAATAAAATACAATTAATAGAGAATAAACAGTTTAATGATTTAATGAAATTTCATTTGAAAGCGTCCATTGGTTTCTAAGTAAACTTCAACTATTCCCGGCGACATGGATACTTATCTCTTTTGGTGACTGTACGTATTAATAGTAGGAAATAAATGGAAGGATTATCCAAATAATTGTTTCTTAGTAAGAATTAGTCCGTTCTGACCGATTTCTAACCCTTTTAAGGGGCGATTTCTGCCCCTTACAAGGGGCAGAAATTGCCCCAAAGGGCTTTTCCCGGTCCGTCTATCGTCAACGTGAGCATGATTGAATATGTTTTTGTTTCATCCAAAGCAATTTTCAAAAACAAACGAGTGAGAGAGAACGCGATAACATTGCACGAAAATGGGCGCGCGGAGATTTCACCAAACTTTCAACAACTGTTCTAAGAATATACGTGTTTTTGAAAAAGAACTTTACTAAGCTTTGGTACAAATGTTTGTAATTTAGAATCTTCATTACATGTGCAAGGTTTCTATGACGAGGTTTCTATGTCTTCTTTACTTTTTCAATGCATGAGTACAGTATGAGCGGCAAGTTCAGATAAAATTTGTGAAAAAGAAAATGGTTTTTCAGAAGTCTTTGCTGAATTCGTTTTTCAAAAAAGTTTATATATAGAAATCTAGATATATATCACAATATACCTGTGTGTTCGAAATATCTGGAGGAACATTAATTTTAACGCCAAAATCACATACGAGCTTTATGTATGAAAATTATGAAGGTTTGGCCGCTCTTAAAAGTATGATATAAAAACCATCCCCTATTTCAGATCACTGCTCTCGGATCAGCAACTGTTCGAAGAGTTGGACGGCTACCACGATTGGCGGCAGACGGAAGCGGCTAATGTCAGCGACCTGGTCCAAAGACGACTGCATTACCTGCAGAACCCGCCTGACTGCAAGGAAGCCAGGAAACTTATATGTAATCTGAATAAGGTACCTATGTTAATTTGAAGGATCATTTTCGTTAATTGGGGAACTGTTAACCTGTACCTATATGGTTTCTTAAATTTTTTGCAGTCACGGACCACTTTCACAATTTAAACATATCGCGGACCCCTGTCAAAAAATATTTTAGGAAAAGAAAACAAGCCCTATTTACATTTCTTGACGACATGAATTCGTCGTCGCGGCGAGTTTGTGGCTTGCCCGATAAATACTGAGTTTTCTACACAATTTCCTAATAAATACATATGTTAAGAATTAACTGACCTACTGCGTAACCCCTGATACACATGCTACGGACCCCACTTTAAGAAACTCTACTGTAAATGTTCCGCTAGTAGGTGTGTATGTATAAATTTAACCTATTGACCGCCACGTCAAAAAAACAAAAACGTGCCCTCAGCGGCGCCAAGCTATGAATTACTACTCTATGGAAGCACGTTTCTAAACGTAATACCATAGAGTAGTAATTCGTCTGTCATGCCTGTCATGTAGTCGTGACCGTGGCGTGCTATGCACATTTTGGGTTTTGACGTGATAACGTCTTATAAATCGAAGAACACCGGCTGCTCGCACGAAAAAGTGTCACGTACCGCCTGAGCCTGAGTGTGCAAGCGAGAGCGCGGAAAAAACGATAGAGGCACGATCGGCCCAAGCAATAAGCTCCGCCCACCTCGACGGAAGCCAATATATGCTTATGTTATAAGTGTAAGCCATTATGTTTCTTTATGATGATGTTATCACGTAAACCGACTTTACAGATATCCAATTTTTTCATCTATACGTGACTCACGTCAAAAGGTTATAGATGGGTACCCACAAATATTATATTTTATCATTGACTTTCCTTATAGCCTTGTTTACTTTTTATAATACATAGTCACGCTGTGTGCACATATTTAGGAATATAGACTCTACTTGAACTATAATACTCAGTGTTACCTATCGTCGTTAATAGTCTAACTCCGCGTAACTAACATTGATTATGATTTGATCAAATACCGCGAATTTCGACCTTATTTAAAATCAGTGAAAGTGACATTCGCGGTATTAAAAAATGTTAGTTACGCGGAATTGGACTACCAACGACGCTATGCATTGACTATATTCTGTTTTGTGTTCCTTAAACAATTAACGTTTGTGTGTTATCCATACTGATCCGTCCATCCATACTCCATACTAATATTATAAATGCAAAAGTAACTCTGTTACGCTTTCACGATGAAACAGCTGAACCGATTTTGATGAAGGTTGATATGAAAATAGCTTAAATCCTGGGGAAGGACATAGGCTACTTTTTAACCCGCGATAACCGACATTCACGCGGACGAAGTCGCGGGCAAAAACTAGTAATCAATAAATGAATATAAGTCTGATGTCGCCAAGCCGCCTTGAGCAAGCGTGGTGATCAATGCTCGTGTCTTCTCTTTAGGAGAAAAGGCATTTACCCTGAAGTGGGTAGATAATTATTTTTTCAACACACTTGCTCATAAAATGGCTATAATTTCACCGCAATTAGGTACATAATGACACCTGTAATCAAACTGACTTTTTTATTGCTATTATTCACAAGTGAGTTATAGGGGTTTTCTTATTTTATTTTACTGGTTGAGTTGCTTTGTTCTTAAAAAAGTTTCGATACAAAAAAGATCGTGTTCAATAGTACAAATAAATTAATGTGTACCTATTGCTTGCTCATTTCATGCAACTTCTTATTTAAATAGATGATTTCAACTTGGTACGTTTTTAATAAATAAAACTTTTACTCAAATGTAACTTTTGTTTTCTCTCTAATAAAGAAAACTTTGAATTTCCCATTTTGTACGTGGCTAGAACGCTATCCACGAAAAGACAAAAGAAAAGAAACTTCATTCTTTTAGTCTATGGCCGATCGCCATTGTTTGATGCGCGCGCATAGGAAAGCCGATTAATGTTTCCCGCTATTGGGAATGTTTTTCACAACTTGTTATCACTGTTGAAAATGATTTTTAAGTATTATTTTCTTCACAAGTGTGTTGAAAAACGTCGTATGATACACGTGTGTATTGATGATTACCGTCCTCGGCTCTCTTAAGACCCTAGCCTAACGGCTCGGGTCTCAATGGCGCCTCAGCGGTAATCACCAACATTACACACTAGTACCATAATGTACTATTTCAACACACTTGCTCATAAAATGGCTCTAATTTCACCGCAATTAGGCACATAATGACACCTGTAATCAAACTGTGACTTTTTCATTGTTATTATTCACAAGTGAGATATAGGGTTATTTTTTTATTTTATTGGTTGAGTTGATTTGTTCTTAAAAAAATTTCGATACAAAAAAGATCGTGTTCAATAGTAAGTACAAATAAATTAATGTACCTATTGCTTGCTCATTTCATGCAACTTCGTATTTAAATAGATAATTTCAACTTGTACGTTTTTAATAAATAAAACTTTCACTTAACTTTAACTTTTGTTTTCTCTCTAATAAAGAAACCTTTGAATTCCCCATTTTGTACGTGGCTAGAACGCTATCCGCGAAAAGACAAAAAAAAGAAACCTCATGCTTTTAGTCTATGGCCGATAGCCATTATTTGATGCGCGCGCATAGGAAAACTGATTAATTTTTCCCGCCATTGCGGAAAATTTTTCACAACTCGTTTTCACTGTTGTAATTATTTTTTTAGTATTATTTTCTTCACAAGTGTGTTGAAAAGCGTCGTACGACACGTGTGTATGATTACCGTCCTCGGCTCTCTTAAGACCCTCACCTAATTAATCGTTATACGAAACTGCATCGATTGGCATCATACAAATAACACGTGAGAATAGAGTTTGACGACAACTAGATTCAATTTTTCTTTTATGACGTCCAAAAGTGCCTTTTAATGGTCTAATTTAATAATGGACTTTGACGCTTTTCAAGCTGATTTTATGATTTTTTCAATATCTGTGAATGCTGCAACAGTCAAGGTGCGGCTAAAGATACTTACTTAAAATTTTTATTGATATGGGACATTAAAAAATGCTGAATATGATGTTGATGATTATTTTTTTAATATTAAATACATAGTAAATAGTCTTTGCGAAGATTCGAAGATGCGAAGATTCGTCAAAGACTGGTCCCAAATAGCCCTGGATAGAGAGAAGTGGAAGGAGAATAGAGAGGCCAAGTACTGGGAAAATCCAAGCTGAAAAAAAAATATCTTCGAGTGATTTCTTTGTTATTGTTACAATCCTCATTTACAGCTATTGTTAATCTTGTTATTATCACATAAAAAGTAATTGAGTCATTGACTTTAATTTTTCAATAAAACTAAATTAGTTATTAACATGTTTGTTCCAAATGCTTTTCCAACTGTTACAAAAGGTAAAGATAAAGATAAAGATGCATTTATTTGTTTAAACATGTGTGATATGTATACATAGAAATGCACATATGGATGTTATATAGTTCAATATCGCAGGTTCAACATGTTTTGCCATATTCGGCGTACAAAATTGTTTATTAAATTAGGAAATCATTAAATTATAGTCAACATTATATCAATTCAAATTCATAAATACTGCCAATACAAAAATTTAGTCAAACAAAATAATTAAAACAATAAAATAATAAAACTTATTCAAATCATAATCATAATAAAATAAAATCATACATAATAAAAATCATAATCATATTAAATTACTTATTTAAAGTTTGTCATTCAAAAACTCTGTAACATTATAGTATCCCTTACTAATTAGCAATTTTTTAAATTGTTTTTTGAATGAATTAATATTCATTTCCTTAAGGGAATTGGGAATTTTATTATTTATTAAAGGAGCCATGCATACTACACTTTTTCTTAAAAAAGCTGTTTTGGCGGGGAGTGATTGCACCCAAAGTCTGTACTTCTCACGTCTAGGTCTATCTGTATTATTAATCAGAAGTGGAAACAAATGTGGATTGGTTTTTACAAATAGCGAGATTTCTAATATGTAAAGTGACGGAAGTGTTAGAATTCTGTGCTGCTTAAACATTGGTTTGCAACTGTCTGTAGTTTGCAACCCAAACATAGCCCGTATACAACGCTTTTGTGCCTTGAATGCAGAGTCCTTCTGAGCTGAATTGCCCCAGAAAATGATTCCAAATCTTAATACCGATTCAGCAAGCCCGTAATATGCTGTAAGTAAAGTATCTATGTTAACAGTCGGTGCCAACTTATAGAGAGCATATGACGAAGTACTCATTTTTTTACAAAGTTCGTTAACATGAGTTTTCCAATTTAATTGTTTGTCAATTATTAATCCCAAGAATCGGGCTGTTTCAACTTCTTGTATTATATTATCTTTGTATATTAACTTAAATTTTGATGTATTTTGTCCTCGTTGTCTAAAATGCATAATGTTTGTTTTACTCAGATTTATTTTCAAATTATTTTCATTAAGCCAGGTAATTATAGAATTCAATGAGTCATTGGAATCAGATTGATAGTTAATCATATTTTTAGGTGCTATGGTTACAGTACTGTCGTCAGCGAACAATGACATGGGTTCTTTAGTTGCATTTGGTAGATCATTGATGTATAGTAGGAACATAGGGGGGCCTAATACAGTTCCCTGAGGAACACCATATGTGATGTAACGCTTATTAGAGGAGAAAATCTGTTCCCTTTTGGTTTTAATATTAAATTTTGATATTTGGGTTATTTGTTCGCGGTCTGATAAATATGATTTTATCAGTTCAAGGACATTACCTCTTATACCATAAGCCTCAAGTTTGTCCAGCAGAATATTGTGGTCTACATAATCGAAGGCTTGTGACATGTCACAATAAATAGAACAAACAGGTAATGATTTGTCAACTTGTGAAGAAACTACGTATAAAAAGTCATAAACCGCCATATTTATGTTTTTATTTTTTCTGAAACCTTTTTGCTCATCACATAGAATATCATTTCGGTCTAAGAAGCTATTGATTTCACTGCAAATATATTTTTCAAAAATTTTTGAGAATACAGAAATTAGTGCTATAGGTCTATAGTTCTCCATTAAATATTTATTTTCTTTTTTGAATATGGGTTTAATAATTGTCAATTTGAGGTCTTGTGGAAATGTCCCACTTTGTATACTAAGATAGAAGCTTGCGGAACGAATGCTCGCAAGCTAAAATTGCAAAACGAATGTTCGCGGTAAGTACGGTCCTATAAGCAATCCGCACACGAAGCAAATTTAGTTGACTTACTGACACAACTGTCAACTTTTACAAAGTTTTCGCTAATTGTTGCCAATTATTCAAATTGCACCTATATATCAAGCTTGGGGCAGGTAAAACTGTAAAATATAATAATGATTTTGACATTTTTATAATTTATTTTGTCAATTTTATTTTAATTTTGGATTTTTTGATGGGAGGTTATATTTTTGATCTATTATTCACAATTTTATTTTAGGTTTTTATCTGTTTAGAGTTTTAGAATTATGTAGTTAGAATTAAAATGTATCATTTTGCGTTATTATTATTATATGAAAAATCATCAACAGATAGTTGCGCGTTGCCTGTTGCGGCAACTCTGTATTCAAAGTTGCTTTGTCTGCGGAATGCCTATGCTCTTCTTCTTCGTATCCGGCACGAATAATAGATTCCTACCTCATGCCATTGCTGTCACTGGGGGGACCTAGAGTTATTGATAGCAGGACTGAGTTGCCAGAGTGCCGGGTTGGAAGTAAGTAGGTACATTTACGTATCGTCACTCGTAGAGGTCGTCCAAACAAACAGGGCCTAGTGTGAGTTTATTTCGAACTCGGTCGCGTTTACGTAAACTATCGCTTATGTTATTTTGTATGGAATAATTGTGTTATTATTATGGCCTATTATGGCCACTAGACTGCGCTGTTCGAGTTTCAATACAAATTGTAGTTTACGTTAACGCGATCGAGTTCGAATAAAAACTCACACTAGGCCCTCAGTTTTAGCTAAACATAATTAACCTACTAAACACAAAGCTTTTATGTTTAGTCTAATAGCGCCACCTGTTCCCATGAATCTTGGGAGCCCTACAATCCCTGTGCTATAATTAGCACGCGAACAAATGCACCGGTCACCATCCGTCACTTCGCGACTTTCAGTGACAGCGCGCGAACGTATCCGTCATTAGGTCATTGACACTGTGACGTGGTGTTTACTTTACGTAGTAGGTACGGCTATTGTAGAGGATATTGAGATTTTTATCAGTACCTATGTCATGCAATGTAAGCGTTTGCCTTATTTATTGGCGTTGATAGTCGAATTTTTCGTAAATAACATTGTAAAATACCGGCAACGTACACTTTGGCTACCGCTACGTGCACTAACGCTTTAGTTTTCTTTTTTAATCTAGGCGGCACTGTCCCACTCCTGAGCAAAGGCCTCCCTAAGGCTATTTAGAGTGGTAGCGGAAGAATATTATCTGAACGCTTTAGTACACACGGCTACACATCAAGCTATTCATTTCCAGTTTAAGCTGACCTCTCATTGTAAGGATATTCTATACAAAGCTAGATCAGCTTATACTAGAAATGTATAGCTTGATGTGTAGCGGTGCGTACCTACTAAAAATAATTACGGGCTCATGAGAATATTCAATTGCTAACCCCTGAGTATCGTAAATACCCTTATCATTTTACCTGATGTAAAATGTTGTGGAAACAGAAAATAAAAACAATATTATATGAACTAGGCGTACGTAAGTTCAATAATACTCAGAAACTCTTAGAGCGAGATATAAACGAGAAAAAGACGATAAAATGTGTAATTCTACGCAATTGTGTCACTATGTAATTGATTAGCACGTGGAGATTGTTATGTTAATACCATTAAATGATAAGTGCCTGCATGCAACAGCGTGTTTCTGAAAGATTTTCGTAATCCGTTCTAAATAATAAAGAATCATGGCAGGATTTGTACAAAAAAAATTAAGATGTTTAGAGAAGTTGAAATTCTAATTCTTATGTTCTTGGGTACCTAAAGAGTACCTTCAGGCATTTAGAATATTTTGAAAACACCGCAAATTTTTTTTTATAGGTTAACGAAAATCTCAATATTTCAGAACGAAACGGCAACTGACAGTCGCAGACAGACAGAGTAACAGTGACACTGACAACCGCCGTTTCACAGTTCTTACACTGAAATTGCATCGTTTTATGGGAAATGATATCACAAATAATGATATTTTGTTTCCACACACTTGTCACATCACTTGTCTGTCAATTTTATAGATCCGTTAACGTCGCTTGTCACTTTCTTTTTTTTATAAACCGAAAATGGGCAACGAGATGAAACGAAAAAGTGTTATTTTCATTTCATAATATTTTAATTATGCGGGGGTTTAAAAATATGCTAAGTATATCAATCTACTCCTTTTAATGTATTCTTCACATTGTAAAATATTTTAAACCATCTAAATTTATTTTTCATACAATGAATGTATGGATCTCGCCATGATTCTTTTGAATGGTCATTTAACTAAGTATATTTAAAAAAATGGAATGAATTTTACATTTCAAAAGTACCTATCTACTGTTGAAACAACAACGCTGGCTGGCAAATATTCTTCTGCTAAAAATAAACGCGAAAAAAAGAAACTGCGCAACTGTCGTTCCATATTCTAAAATAACCAGTAAAAAGTCAACGCCATTTACGACATTGTGCGAGCTAAACTTAATAATTTTAAAGTCTATTATCGTAAAGCAACGGCAACAAATTAATTATCTAATTTAATTGACCTAATGCCCCGACACGAGGTAGTAGGCGTAGAATTGAGTTATCACTTATCAGCAACATAGTAATAACAGCTAAGCGTGGATGATTGATGATCTTATCGCTACTTTGTGGCACGTCGTTTGAACGGCATTAAAACACAAATTAATACGCTATTTTGACTTGAAATGAAAGATTTATGCCAATTTATTACCTAGCTGTTGCGTGAACGTTAAACATAAAAATAAATAATATATGAATGTTCGAAACGCTTTCGATTGTTTCACCGTGTTGTGAAATTGAATAATCTATGTAGAGGACTCGACCGACTGGATCTATCTAAGCAAGAATTACACACATTGATTCACAAAAACCAGGATGTACACTCAAAGATTCATAAACGTCCCCAAAACATGAACGCGCAATCATGCACTCTCGTGCACTCATTTAATTTAGTTAAAAATTACTTTATCCAGAGGGTCATAAGGTGGTAACTGTTTTAAATTAGTTTTGTTCAATTTGAATAATTCACGTAATTCTTGTAAGGAATAGTGCATCTAGGTTTTTTGTATATCAATGATTACATGTCACTGGTTTGAGATTGAATGACCGAACACTAGTTCTATCTGTAGAACTCGGACGTCAGGTTCAAACCCGGGGTGACCTTGGACCCGGGTAGATTTACATTCTCACTCGCGGACATCTATAACTATGGGTTTAACTGGCCGTATCGGTATTAACACTGTCCATTTCGTAGATATGCTAAAACTACATAATTTTTTCATTAAAAATATACATTTTGGATAGAATACCTATGTTGTTTTTAGAGCGTCTATGGCTTTGTTATTTATTGTTAGAAGTGCAATTTGTAAAAGTTTCATTTCTTTCGTCACTGTTAAAAGGTTAACGCAGGATGCTCGCATGCCAAAGGCGTCGCCAGCCGATGGCCCAGGGGGGGGCAAGTTACTACATGGAGGGGTAGCACTTTTCCCGCGACTTCATCTGCGCAGATTTCGTACTTCCCACAAACACAACACCTCGCTAAGCCCCCTTTGAGGGGTAGGTAAAAAAAAATAATAACGTCAATTTTATTTTTGTCTACAGTGGTATTTGTGCCAAGTTTCATATTTAAAAAAATATTTATTTTCGTACAACTCCCCTTTGGGGTTGAATTGAGTTGTAGTTACGAATAAACTAACTTTAGAATAAGTTTGAATTCCGATTTTTTTTATATTTCATCTGAGTTATTAAAAAAAAACGACGAATTTCCAACGGATTTTCCATATAAACTTTTATTCCCTGTTTTACCACTTTTGGGGTGAATATGCAAAAAAAACTGACACGCGTGCTTTTTTATTTTGAACCCAAAACCTGTAGGTATACCAAGTTTCATGTCTCTAACTACAAAAATGACGGAGGTTCATTCCCAATTTCACCCCTACATAATAATAATAATAATAATAATAATATGTGGGGACATTTCACACACGACCACCTGACCCCAAACTAGGGAGACCCTGTACTATGGGTGTCAGACAGCTGATATACATACACAAATATATTTTAAATACATACATATATAGATAAACAACACCCAGACACAAGGCAAACACAAGTGCTCATCACACAAATATTTACCCTGGGCGGGAATCGAACCCACAACACGCTGCGCAGCAGTCGATCGCTCAGCCACTGCGCCAACCGTGTCGTCAAAAAAAGAAAGCCGTGTGTAAAATTTCACGTTCCTAGTTCCAGTAGTTTCGGCTGTGCGCTGATACTTTAGTCAGTCAGTCAGTCAGGTTCTCCTTTAATATAATAGAGAGAGAGAGAGAGAGAGAGAGAGAGAGAGAGAGAGGGGGGGGGGGTAAATGAGAGAAGAAAATGGGCAAAGGCCTCCCTCTATGCCTTCCGTCTTTCCCGATTCTGGGGAGGATTACTATATAAAAAACTTAGACATTTAAAAACATCCCCGAAGTACTTGGATACGTAGACAACCGATTTCAACAAATACTGACCAACAGTCTGCCTCGTCATTGTTTATTTTAGCATAGCTCATGTCAACATGAGATGGAAGTTATTTGAAAACTTGTTATCTAATAATAATCGGTGTTCATGATGCTAGTTCTACGAAGCCAGGATTAGTATACTAACTTGCCTTCTAGCTTGGCTAGTTTCTTGAATTAGAACTTTTTTTTTTATTGATTAGCTAGTATCTTAATCAAGCTAGTTTCCTAAACACTTCCTAGCTTCCTAACTTACTAGCCTCGTGTATACCGAGCATTAGACCTTTGTCCACGCACCTTTGTCCTTCACAAAATCCTAAACTTTACTATTCAAAAACATTCTTATAGAACGGAAATTGGATTGCTTCAAAAAACAAGCAAATATACGTGCAATCTGTACCTTACAAACGAGTATAACGAAATGGGAAATCGAGCATGACGTAATATGACAAATCTTATCGCTTATAGTAATGTCTTCCGGACAACTTTTGGACGAGCAATAGGTATTGAGTGATTATTATGGATGGTGACACGGCAACCTATAAGTGAACGTTCGGAAGTTATATCGTCAATTTGAGAAATCGGTCTTAGTGTCTGCATTTTATGGAATATAATATATTCCATTCCAGTAAGAGCTAATATGTGCACACGCACTTGGCTACAAAAAGTTTGTTTGTTCGATTTCTCAAATTGTTGAATTTTGTCTTTGGCCGCAAACGTCAAGGTAACTAGCTTCCCTGTATACATACAAACTATACATTTGTAATTATATCATAAAAAAATATTCTTTATTTATAATGAACTTTTGTTCGCGATTTGGTCCGTGTGAATGTTGGTCATCGCGGATGCAGACGAAGTCCCGGATTAAAAAGTACCCTATGTGCTTTCCCAGGGTTCAAGCTATTTTCGTACCAAACTTCATCACAATCGGTTCTGCTGTTTCATCGTGGAAGCGTAACAGACAGAGTTACTTTCTCTAGTTTCTCATTTATAATAAGAATTTGTACGGAACCCTCGGTGAGCGAGTCCGACTCGCACTTGTCCGGATTTTTTAGCATGAATTCTAACTTTGTGAGATATGTTGATGATTTTAATAATTATAATTGTTTAAATACAAATAAGTATGTTATTGTGTTTTGACGACACGGTTGGCGCAGTGACTGAGCGATCGACTGCTGCGCAGCGTGTTGGGGGTCGGTTCCCGCCCAAGGTAAACATTTGTGTGATGAGCACTTGTGTTTGCCTTGTGTCTGGGTGTTGTTTATCTATATATGTATGTATTTAAAATGTATTTGTCTATGTATATCAGCTGTCTGACATCCATAGTACAGGGTGTCCCTAGTTTGGGGTCAGATGGCCGTGTGTGAAATGTCCCCACATATTATTATTTATTATTATTATTAATATTGTAGCTACTATATTTTATTACGATACAAACTAATACTAGCTGCAAATTTCAATTTTTAAATTCGATTTCGCGAGCATCTTTAGCGAATGAATGTCAATTGACGAGCTGAAATTAACACTATTCTGTTAGAACTGCATAGTTAGAGATGGCTGTGGTCGCCCCAGTTTACAGCGTAATGCTAAATGATGACATGTGTACTATCAGAGGTAAAAAACCTTTTAAATGTCAATGTAGTTTTAATATTGTGGATTATATAGAAGATAACAGGACTTATGTCGGTTGTGGAGTGTTAATAAACAGTAAACTAGTGTCTAATTTGCGGAAACTTTGAAATGGCAAATGCTAACGCTTACTATAACTTATTTACTGTAAAAATCATGGACATTAAGCTTTCTAAATAATAATATATTAATTAATTAATTATTATATTTAGCCCGTACTGTCACACCGCAGCACGCGTAGCATGATGTCTACGAGATAATAGATATTATACTGACAGCACGAAAAGACAAGTCAGTTCAGTTTGTCTATTCTTCCTTCACATTTTATTTATTTGTTTATTTTATAAGTAAAATTAATAAAAAAACCTGGATATTTTCCTAATTGGGTATTTTCCCGGGTAATTTGCCTCGAATTTACCTACTTTGGGTTTTTACAGGGCAAAATCTTAACACTAGTCACAAAGGACATCATAAAAATATAAACTGTAATATAACATTCTCATAAAACCTAGTCCTAAGTCGAAATAGTACATTGTCCACGTAAATATATTTTTTTCTTTTTTTTTCACCAGGGTTGTGGCTTCGGCTGCCAGTTACACCACATAGTGTACTGCCTCATATTCGCATACGCCACGGAGCGGACACTCATACTCAACTCTAAAGGGTGGCGGTATAATAATAAAGGCTGGGACTATGTCTTCATGCCTATTTCTGATAGCTGTACCAGCGCCTATGATGATAAGGTGGTGCAGTGGCCAGGTAATCTATACTATAATATTACTAGTGTTTGACCGCGACTTTGTCCAGGAAGTCAAGTATACCATAACACATTTAGCATCTAGATAGTCAAAGACCTAATACCTAAACGCGTAGCTTTTTGTCAGTGAAATATTTTATTATGATCCAAAAACAGTAAGTTACCACAGTAAGCTGAACCATCTTTGCATAAATGGTTGAGATTTTATAGAAAACGAATCGATAGAATTTTATAATTCTTTCTTTTATATTTTTCTCTTTTCCCCAGCAGTGGGACAGCATAGCAGCATACCAGCATAAGAATTAAAAAAAAACATTTAAACAAAGTTAAATAAAATTATGTCGATTCGTTTTCTACACAATCTCAACCTTCTATGCTAAGATGGGTCAGCTAATTGCTTTAAGTGACTGTTCGCTCTAACCTCCGGAAATGCAGATCCGATTTTGAAATTTCGCTAATAAAAAGCTACACGTTGTCCCTAAGTGTACTATATTTTACTACTAAGAATACTACCACCTGTTCATCACGTTACACTGAAATGGAATTGAGTTGGACACATCTGCCGCATGTCAGACGATTGGGCCAAACGCAGAACCCAATGGGTCCCTTTACATGGCAAGCGACATCGCGGCAGGCCCAGGCGGAGATGACGTGATGATCTAGACTTCTTCGAAATATACTCTTTCTCTCTCGGTCTCAAATAGCCTTTATTTGAGAGAATTACAAGGAGAGTAGCACTCTACTCTCCTTGGAATTGAGAGATTGTAAAAACCCACAGCAGGGCAAAGGCCAGTGGCCTTTGCCCTGCTGTGGATTTTTTTAATAAAGGAATGATTTTTTTTATGAAATGCTTTGGTTTTCTTCCAAATGAAAACACATTCATAAATTCTTCTTAGTATTCTGAGAAGAAATGTGTGTTGCAGTGTTTCAAGTCTCGTCTTAAACAACTGAATACAGATCGATTGATTGCTAATTGTAATGACGTCAATTGATTCGTTGATATATTCAGCTTGTCAACAACTTGTCAATCTTCTACGTGAGTAATAATTGGAAGACCAGAAAGTAATTGGGTGTTTGGTGATGCCAAAATTAACCAACTCACGTAATTTTTTTTCTTACTTTCCGAAGTAATATGGTGGAAATGTAACGTTGATTAATTTTAAATTTGTTCTAAGCATAAGTTTGGGATGTACAGGGGCTGGCACATCAAACTACCCCAATCTGTCAGATTTATTTGATGGTTTTTCAACTTTATTACAAAAGGATAAGGTTCAGGTTCCATTGGGAAAATTTGACAGTTTAGGATAGCTTGATGTGGTGGCGTCTGTACCTACATCGAACTGTGTGTCCTGGATAGTAACTAGCGATTTGGCATATTGAATAAAAATTGTTAATTAAGTACATAACTCACACATGGAATTTTTCCTGTATCGTGAGTACGTTTACTAAACGTAAACTCAAATATACAAACAACCAAACTTAGATGTTGGCACTACGTAAATGGAAAAATAATTACCCACTCTCATACCAGGTGTCAGTAAGGGTCGCTATACACATATGTGGGTCGGCCTATTCGGTTCGGCATTCTTAATACAACCTTTATAACCATGGTATGGTATAACGGGCTCCTCTCTGCAACTCCACGTCTTAGCGCGTATTTTGCGTACAGGTGGGAATATATCATTCAATCCACCCCAGCTCCTTGAGAAAGACCAGCAGCGTCTTGACGTTGCCAGCGATCTCCTGTAGGTTACCAAAGTACTCTGTAACCTTGCCGATCGGGTTTATAGCAACCCTAAAAATTTTCAATTGTTTTAATTCCTGTACATCGAATACGAGAAACTGCCTCATAGTATAGTCCTGTTTATTTGTTTCAGTGTCATACCATTCGAAGGTGGTGTCTCTAACGTTCATAGACTCGATATCGCAGAAACCCAAGTTCTTACCGCTCGCTATACCCAAAGATTTGGCTCATAGGTAAGTCAGGATTCTTATAATTAGGGCTCTTTCAATTTAAGCGCTTAGTACCGGACAGGGGCGTGCACGGGGTTTTGAGACAGGGTAGGCAGAATTTTTTAAAAGCTTACTTACCAAACAAAAACAGCTACCTACTGTTTGTTTGTTTTGGTTCGTCGCTATTTTTATCACTAAAAGAGTTTTGAATACGCATCATTTAAAATTTTCTGTACACACACACCTATTATCACCCATCTTTCACCTATTATCAACGTTAAAATCGTAAATATAGATACCAGAATAAAATTATATCCCAAAACCACACAAACCTTATCAACAATGGCCGCTCATAACTCACGTAAAAATTAAAAAAATAATACTATAAAAACTAATAGCGCTTCATTTAGCGCTAATATAACCAAAAGATGCTACTTTTTAAAATAGTCGCAGATCCTTGTGTAGCCAACTTCGGTTTTAAGACCCCACAATTGGCTATTTGAAACCACCAATCAATTGACCACCAATCAAAACGAGATTCCTCCATAGATTTTTTTATGACGCGGCCTGTGACGTCACTTTTTTACCAATTCAATTGGCTAACTATTCAATGATTTCAAAGCAACTTAAAATCGAATTTTACAGTGAATTGAAAATGTGAAATTAATCGGGTTTTCCGGGCTAAAATAAAGTATAATAAAAGATATGTTATATTTTGGAATTATTGGTTAATGGTGTCAACAACCCAATTGTCGAAAGTGTAAGTAAAAGTTAAAAAAGGCAATGTCTACTTTTGACGTTTGTGTGCGTTATTTGTCTCAATGTGTGCCAAGTATTTATAGAAAAAGCACACCATTGTAGTCCACGTAAATACATGCCTGTCACGACGCACACATATAATCATCCAGAGACTTTGACTTTGTGCCTTTCCGTTGGCGGGCGCGGCGCTGGTGCAGCGCGAAGCGATTATGGTCGAAATGCGCGAAGGTATCAATGAGACTTCATGATTCCACCGTTACTCGATAGGTGGAGCTGATTTAAGATTTTCTATTTTTCGTTTTTGGTATAATGATGGTAATTACTCGTGCATAAAATATTTGTTATCAAAATAAAATAGTAGTAGTATTTTATTTCGATAGTAGTAAGTATTTTGTAAGGTAGGCAATGACTATTTGCCTGTATGAACCGCACGCCACTGGTACCGGACTGCTGCAGCACGCATAAAAACAGACATCATGTTTATTTTTGTTTAACTATTGAGCCCCGCAAAGCTGCTGTCCTCGACTACGCCTCTTAAGCATTTTTAAAATGTTTTGAGGTTAGGTTATAATAATTTGAATTTAGTACTTATAACTTTAATTGAAAACGGTTTTTTGTATATTATTGATTGAAATATTTATGACAAACATATTTAGGCATTCGGTATTTTAGGGATTTCAATTTTATGGCATGTGATATTATGTGACATTAAGTTCGAGCAAGTAATCATTTGGAGAAATGATGATCAGGACAAAAAAAAATATGGCACTTTAGATTATGGATAAAAAAGTTATGGAACACAATAGAAAACCACTCAAGTGTTGCAGAAACCTCAAACTAAAATTATTTATTTATAATAAACCATTTTCAGACACTTGAATTGTCAGGGAGTCTGACAAGCCTAAAGAAATGACTGAATTACAGGATAGCGCGGTTTAACGGTGACCCTTCATCTTGGTGGATCGGTCAGATGCTCAAGTATGTGCTGAAGCCGCGGCAAGCGATGCAGAAAGCGATCAACGAGACCATCGCTAAGATGAACTTCAAGACGCCTATTGTTGGGTAAGACATACTTGGTATTTATATTATTATATTTTACCTGTACTGTCCTACTGCAAGACAAAGGCCGCCCTCCATTCCTTCCATCGGTCTCGACTTTTAGCTATGTCTTGCCAATTCTTAAGGAAGCTAACCATGTCTATCGTCGTCTACCGCGGCCGTCTCGCCATTTCAAGGCGTTTAGTGATTTACGGGCCCATAGGTTGTTTGGCATGCGGCAGAAATGTCTAGCCCAGTCCCATTTAAGCTGGGCAGTCTTTTGAGCCACGTCAATGATCTGTGTTTTGGAGCGCAGTATGGTATTTCGAACAAGGTCGGTTAATATCGGTCGGTTATAATTAAAAAAAAAAAAATCTTTATTAAAAAATATGTACGATGGTCGAACTATTGAGAAAAAAAATCGGTCTATAGTGCACTAGCACTTATCCGAGACTTCATGTGCGTGAATTTAATTTAAATTTTTGATAATCAAATATAGCCTATAGCCTTTCACTTCCTATTGGTGCAAGAGTTTCCAAACAAACATAATAAACAAATTTTCTCTCTTTATAATATTAATTTAGGTAAGTAAATAAGTTTTTAAGTGAGGTGCAGTCCCTTTTCCCTTAGTCCAATGGGACTGCAATCCGACTCGACCGGGGAGAGATCAGGTGTAAGATCAACAGCAAAGGTACTCACCAGCTCCTCCCAAACTCCAAACTGCTACTGAGAATTTATAATGGAAAAACCTAATATCACCTGAGAATCGAACCCATGCCCCCACGCTAAGTAGTCGCTTTTATTTATTTATACTTCATGCACTAAGGTACAAAGGCGGACTTATGCCTTAAGCATTATCTACCAGTCATTCAAGGGTGATGAAGAGATAACATGGCAGGTGCATATCAAAAAGAAATAATTTAAAATTAAAAGATATAAACTACACATACATATTATTTTGGAATATTATACACCTATAAATATATACAAAAAAAAGAAAAGAAAAGAGGTTAAGCTCTTGCTTATTTGTCCCGAAAATAAATTGCGACCACGACATCAATGGGGCAATATTTAAGATTATTCCGATAAGTATCTATGGTATGATAAAACGGGGTGTCCGCAACTCCACGTCTCAGTGCCTATTTTGTGTACTGTATGTCATTATCATCAACCTTTCATAAATATCAGTGTCCGATGCACTCGCTCTGGGTTAGTATTGTGGTTGGGACGGTGAAATAAATTAATGTATTAATTGTTATTTATTGTTATTGTTGCACGTGTCCCGTTGACAGCGATGTGGACGAGTTTTTTGATGCCCTTTGAGCTCCCTGCCTTTTTCTTAGAATTGTAAATAATTTTATTATTTTGATTTTTATGACTTGTTTATAGTGATTGTTATTTATAATTTTAATTCTGTTACAATTCAATTCTGTTATAATTTTAATTCTGTACCTACTAACATAGTTTATAAGCTCCTATATCATCTATAGCATCTATCGGAATAATCTTTGATTTGCCCCGTTTGTCTCACCTGTACATACTTCACGCCTATCTCCCTAGTTATATTTATTAGTACCATGCTATACCAATAGTTCGGTAATATGAAGTATAAAACACGCGTGTTTAACACACAGCATTATGGACGTAAAAGCGGCGCGATAAGAGCCAATTTACAATCAAGTGTGTTAAAAAAATTATTATTTTTCGTTGTTTTATTTCCCTATAGTGCATTACTAGTTTTACGACCATTGCTTGTATTGTTCAAGTTTATTAACCGGATAATGTACAGTTACCAAACGTAACGTAACGATAATGGTTTCCGTTTTGTTAATTTATTGCGTGTTTTTGATATTATATAGTTGTGTGCTTTTGAAAAATAAAATGGCAATATTTTAAATTAGGTAGTACGGTAAGCATGTGGACATTAATTTTAATAACTTCGGGTAGCATTAGCAACCATAAATGAGGCGGCGGTTATAATAAAAGAATCCAGATGTGCAACATCGAAACTGCGTATTTTGAACCTAGAGAAAAATTCGTAAACAGAAGTTTTATTAAAGGATTCAGTTTTTTTCAATACATTATTATTCTTTATTTAAAATACATTATATAAATTGAATATCAATATAAAAAATACGACAGTCGACACGCATCGCTACGCCATCAGGCGCTTTGGCCCAACGCATTAGATTTTAATATTAAAAATACACCATTTACAATAACAAAAAACGCAGAGTTCTTGGCATAAGTAACTATTCTCCATTCCTTATAACATTACACATCGATAAAATGCTTAGGTTTTCGATGTAAGCATGTAACAAGCTTTGTTATTTCACGATAACTACAAAGCAATGGGAAGTATTTGCCATTTATATGAGCAAAATATGACTAAATTTTAGTTATTTCAACAATACAACCTTTAGTTATAACTCAAACTCAAACCATTGATTTCAATTAAACCATTTACTTTTGAATTGTCAGAGTTAGTCAGTCAGAAAGATCCAACCAGTAGGTTTCTATGGAGAAGAACGAGCAAGAAACTCCATGAACACTCTTTTAAAATCAATAATATATTACAAATTTAGGTTACATCATTCATGTTGAATCTAAGGGTACAATGTGAGTATAATGTAACAAGTCTTGCATTTTAAAAGAGGTCTAAAGAAAAATATAGTTATAATAACAATTCAAACTAAAATTTAAAACTGAAGTGTGTTTGTTTGAACGTACTAATGTCCGGAACTACTGGTCCAATTCTAAAAATTCTTAGCTTATAGGAAGCAACGCTATCGCTGAGTATATTTTATTATCAAAATAATTTTTAAACCGTAAGAAAATTTACGCGGGGGAAATCGCGGGTAAAAGCTAGTGGGTTTATATTCTTCTTCGTTATCTTCCTCGTATAACTGTCGTTTCTTCTCCAGTGTTCACATAAGAAGAACAGATAAAGTCGGCACGGAAGCCGCGTTCCACTCCATACTGGAATATATGGCACATGTAAAGGAATACTACGACCAACTGGAGCTGACGCGCAAAGTGGACGTACGCAGGGTGTACCTAGCTACGGACGATGCTCACGTGAGTACATTCCAAACATACCACCACACTTCCACATACTCACCTTTCACATAAACTCACCCGCAAGACAAACACACCCCGGAAAAGCAGCCCCCTTATTCAAGAAGAAAACTTCATAATAACTACTTAGTTCTGAAACCTTAAAGTCTGAGACCAAAAATTACGCATTAATGTGTGAGAACCACACACATCATCAGCCGTAAGACGTCCACTGTTGGACAAAGGCCTCCACCAAGGGGAGAGGTGCCATAATCCCCACACTTGGCAGGCGTCTTGGGGATCGATACATACACATTTATCGTACAATAGACGAACTTAAACTATATGCGACATCTATCGCACATGTTCCGTACTACTGACGATTCCTAGATCGCGCAAGCAAAGTTCTCTGCGACATTAGCATACACAAAATCCTGACTACGATTGAGGGGCAGTAGCCCACCATATACAACACCCGTCTGGCCGGAGGATCCGTCCTTTTCTATGGAGAATGAGACACTTTTCACTCTGCTCCTTGTACAGACAGCGTCATCAGCTGCTTACCCCCTATACGAGGAAATTTTAATGCGTAGGGGGTAATCAGTTGATGACGCTGTCTGTACCTCTAAGCACTTATTTATTCATACACACATACATACACACCCCTACATACAAACACACCCCAACATACATACACACCCCAACACGCATACACACCCCAACATACATACACACCCCAACACGCATACACACCCCAACATACATACACACCACAACACGCATACACACCACAATACGTATACTCACCCCCACACGTTTTTGCCCGTTCACACCAATACACCCCACACTTAAACCGTCTGTGAAATTGTAACATGCCCATTTTGACTATGGTACCCCAAACCTCAAACAAATTAATATTCATTTGCACTAAAAAAAGTATTTAATAGAAAGTATTCCTTCGAAATTCTGACCCGACAACAGCCAAGTTTTAATAAAACAAAAATATCATCTTTCAGGTACTCGAAGACGCTCGGAAGAAGTTTCCGGAGTACACTTTCTTAGGCGACCCGTCTATCGCGAAGACCGCGGCCACGCATCGGCGGTATACTCCGCTGTCGCTCACCGGGTTGCTGGTGGACCTGCATATGCTGGCTATGTGCGACTACCTAGTCTGCACCTTCAGCAGTCAGGTACGAAGTACATAAAAGTATAATATAATCTGGCCCTGGGTATTATTATCTTCAAGGCACGAGTGAACCGGTTCAGCCTAGGCAAGCGTGCTCCACCTTAGACCGCATCATCACATAAGATCAGGGCCTCAAGTCTGCTATTACAATAGTGTCAGAATGATCTATCATTGATTTCATAATTGTTGATTTTGGCAAGTTTGGTAATCTACTAATATAATGGCGTCATTATGAATTCCCATTGGTCAACCACTGACACGCCATTGAAAGAAATGAGATAGAATGGTATTATCGTACAAAATGGCAAATTAATGACTGACTTAGGCGGTAATCTGCTAAAATTTTGACAGTTTCTTTGATCAGTAACCTACCATTTGAACGTCATTGTGCAGTCATTGCTTTTAGTTTGACCGATTAATGATCACCATTATGAATTTAGCAGATTACGAACTTTTAGCAAAATGACAATGGGATCGTGTTGGAATGACGAAACTTGGCCCCCAGGTGAGTTGCGGTCAAACGCAAGCCTATTACAATATAAAAAATCTTAATAAAAAAAAACTTGCCTCACACTAGAAATTCCTCATGTGTCGTGGGTGCGTTTATAAACATTACAACTCACATACATAAACAGCCAGACCCGGTACAACTGTCTGTAGGCCATACATATATTTGTTCCGTGTGGGAGTCGAACCCGCGACACGCAGCGTAGCAGTCAATCGCCCAACCACTGCGCCAACCGCGTCGTCGTATTCCGTAATCATCTGTCAAAAAATCCGACACGTCAAAGAATTTGCGTTCCAAGAAAGGGATGCGTTTGCGTTATATTGTTTATAACTTGTATTTTTTTTTTTGGTGAACCAGGTTGGCCGCGTTGCATACGAGATGATGCAGGCGAATCGCGTGGATGCGTCCAATAGTTTCTTCTCATTGGACGACATCTACTACTTTGGCGGTCAGAACTCGCATGACCGCGTCGCCGTCATGCCAAACGAAGGAGTCCATCAGGATATATCGTTCCAGGTACGCAATTGTGCACTATTTCGTGGTCAAAATAATCATCTGCCTAGCCTTTTACTAACTATATTGGGGTCAGTTTCCAGTCTAACCGGATGCAGCTGAATACCAGTGTTTTACATGGAGCAACTGCTTTTACCACAACCTAGTTATTGGGTAACACGATGCCCAACTAGGACGAGTGGTTGTCAGACTTTCTGGTTTCTGACTATCCATAACAACTGTCAAAGATCTATGAATGACAGCCAGGACCAACGACTGTCGGTGGGAACTTGAGAGTTCTAACTCTCACGTCCCCATCTACTGTCACCGACCTTGGGAATTACGCCGGTGGAATCATCAGGCGGGGTCGAAGTTGTTACGTAAATAACCAAATAGGGATGAGCAAATAAAGACAATATTACGACCCCCTGGACCCAGGGGGTCGTAATATCCCAACTCTACAACAATCTACTCTCTACAACAATAACCCAGAAAGTGTCCAATTTGTGATAACTCTTTACCCGACTACGAAAGGTTATGTTTTTAGCAGTCCGTGTATGTTCATCTTTTTCATTGTATACAGTATAGGCGTTTCTTTAAACTCGTTAATTTAAATCATTAATCGATTTAAATAATATATCAGCATAATAAAATAGTATAAAAAAAATATAAAAAATGTAAAAGTGTTATCGTTTAGTTATCCGATTTTGTATAAAAGTTAAAAAATAATTTTATTTTAAATGGGAATATATATTTTTAGTATCTCTGAACGATGTAGTATTATTGGTTAAAAATAACGCTTTTCGTTAATTAACATTCTGTATTCAAACGAATGAGTTATCAAAGTTTCTGCTAATATAGTTGAAACGTAAAATAAAAGAAGTTTTGGCTCGAATTTCGCTAAAAACATGTTGATACTTTTCGTTAATTAACATTCTGTATTTAAACGAATGAGTTATCAAAGTTTCTGCTAATATAGTTGAAACGTAAAATAAAAGAAATTTTGGCTCGAATTTCGCTAAAAACATGTTGATATCGCCTTGGCAACCGATAAATCGTCAAGGACATGACGTAAATGACAAAAATATTATAACTAACTGAGTGAATTTGATTGTTTTTTGCAGGTGGGCGATTTAATTGGTGTTGCGGGTAACCATTGGAACGGCTACGGTCGGGGGACCAATAGGAGAACAAATGTGGTGAGTCAACATAATGTTATCTATTGTGCGGCCATTTATTTTTTATAATTGGGTTTAAAAAAAGGAACCAAAACCAAGCCACGTTAAAATTTCTTCTATTTTTTGAGGTAATTGTAAATACTGTGGAACGCGCTGAATTGTTTTAAATCGATATTGAAATGTCATTGCTGGATTATAAAGCAATACATTTGGCATATAATGGTGCCAATTCTGTTGTGCACGACCTAAACGTATTGATTAAAAACACGGCGAGGGCGAAGTTCATAAAAAAACTGATTTGACATCTCTAACTTCTTATCTGCTCCTTTTCTTTAGCTGCTTAGTAGTAAGAGATGCCAATTGTCCAATTTTAGTACAAGGGAATCGGCGCCGAGAGATTTTAGTTGGCTTGGTTTGTCAGGACTAAGCTCATAATTTTTTTTTTCTTATCACGTCACCGTTGCGTTTTATCTATTGGGAACCTATAGTAATTGTTTTGAGAAATAAATATACCGTAGCATTTTAGCCGTCTTACAAACGTGATCCTCTCTAAAATACCTCTAGACGCGATAATTTTATTTTTAAACATTTATTAGAAAAATGTTTCTTGTCTATAAAAATATGAAGAAAGAATTAGAATGAAGTGGCTTTTAAATACTTACAAACTGCTACATGCTCAGAACATTAATATTGTAATACATAGTAAGAAACACATTTTTGCGTTAGGGTGAATGAACTCTGAGTAAAATGTCGCTGGTCTATACAGCGCCTCCGTTGAAACACTAGGTTTGGACCGCGCTCGTAACAGGGGGTTTCAAACATCGTTACAGTTCGACTCAAAATTAATGGCGACTGTGAAGTGCGGTACTGGCTTCGCAGTACCCCGCCCCTCACTCCTGCTGACACCTGAATTTGTTACTGCGCAGCCACTCGACTCGTGTTCAGAGCCATAAAGTCTGAATCGTACAGTACGCGTTATTATTATTGAATAATTCATAATAATATTAAAAATGCGAAAGTAACTCTGTCTGTTATGCTTTCACGATGTAACGGCTGAACCGATTTTGATGGGTATGAAAATAGCTTGAACCTTGGGTAAGGACATGGGCTACTTTTTAATCCGCGTCTTCGTCGGCATCCGCGATAACCGACATTCACGCGGACAAAGTCGCGGGCAAAAGCTTGTATTTTTCATATGATTAATTATTCAAATGGTCATTTTTTTTTGTAACAATTGATTAGTAATCGTCGGATACATGATGTGGGCTGTCGTTGTAAGACGATTAAAATGTCAAGGTTTATATTATTTTGTTATTACTAAAATTTCTCCATTGTGTTCCAGAACGGACTGATACCTTGGTACAAGACTGTGGACCACCTGGTCCTATACCCATTCCCGGAGTACAAGCAAGTGCCGATGTACTCTGACACACGACAAAAGGAGTTATAAGGACTGTTCTTTTAATAAGTGTACGTCGTAATGGACTAATTAACGAGTGACTAGCGTTACAAACCGTTTGTTTTTTCTCAAGGAGTTTGTTCTACTGGTTGTCTCTTGTCAGTGCAAGTATGGTCGGCGAAAGAGAATTGTGTGCAGGCTAGATATGTACGGACAGCGTCATCAACTCGTGACCCCTCCTTTTCTAAGGTTTCCATTGCGTGACAGCTAATCAATTCATGCACAACTACAACTTCTACATCGACGTACAGACAGTGTACGTCGATGTAGAAGTTGTTTTTAACTTTCTTTATCTCACAATTTTACCAACATCGCTTCTGGCAGAATAATTATGTATGTTCTGTCCCGTTTTAGCCTGTACACCTCTCTCTTTTGCGCATAGTAATAAATATTTATGTCGTGTACGATCGTTAAAGTTTTCGTAAGCGTCTTTTACGGGCTTGTTAATTGTTAATGACTATCAATGATTACTGTGTCGTGAGCGTGAAATACTTCCCATTGGGTTTCTGTTGAATTGCTGATAATATGATGTTTAAAGCATAATGTAGGGCTTAGATTATGAAACAAAAGGCAGATAGACCGCGCGGAACACTGAGAGTGAAGCCACCAAAGCAAATAGAAATTCAAAAGCGAAATTAATTTACAGTAAAAAACTTAAGAAAAGTGAACGTTATCACCTACGAAAAAGCCCTCACATGCTATATATAAATAACATTTGGCGCTAAGTTAGCGCGCGAAATTCAACATGACGTAAATATTCGTCACTGTCGTGAATCATTTTCATCAACAAAGGATTGACCGTAAAGTTGTATTTGATCAAAATGGAGAATCATTTTGATCAAATACAACTTTATATCAAATCAAATACAAATACCACGTAATTAAAATTGTTCAAAATCTAGTCGCAATCTCAGCGATTAATGTCAAAATGTTGTCTAAAACGTTTGTAAAATGGAGGGATTTTTGACAGATGAAAATTACTAGAATTGCTCCCGATAATGAGCGGAAAATATAATTTCGCGGGTTACCTTAGAGTATCCTCCATAAGAGCGCCCATCCCGTCATATTTCTCATACAAACTCTCGTACGTGATTACGGCGTTATAACAAATTATTCTCCAAATATTTTTAATACACAGGTATCTTGTGGTTTAAATCTAGGTTTGTATGAAGCCAAAAATAACATTTTTGAGAAACAAATTGAGTAACCACGTCTGAAAATCACCTTTTTTTTGCACAGTTTTTATCTGAACTTTGGCCGTTCATAATGCATATTGAAAAAGTAAAAAAAACACATTAAAAAAAACAGCCTCATAGAAACCTTGCACATGTAATGGAGATTCTAAATTACAAAGATTATTAAGTACTAAAAACTTGTAAGGCTTTTTCAAAAACACGAATTTCCTGGAACAAGTTTTATGAAATCTCCGCGCGCCAATTTTTCTGCGATGTTATCGCGTTCTCACTTACTCGTTGGTTTTCGAGCTTTGCGTTGGTTGAAACAAAACATTTTTCAATCACGCGTCGCGTCGAAGTTCGGCCGATCGGGATGGGTACTCTTAAAAGGCTTATTACACTATACAATTTGAAGAAAATCCATTTAGGAACCAAAGTTGTTAGCTGGTGATCACACTACACTAAATTGAATTCTAAATAAGACCAATTTAGTTAAATTTAGTAAACCTCCAATTTACATTAAATTTGATCCAATCCGTTCTAACTGCGATTACACTTGCCGATTTCCTGAATAGATTTTCTACAAATTGTATAGTGTAATAAGCCTTTTATAAATAGCTAATAATAAATACTCAAAATTCCAATACAAATTTACCACTTACTATAAAATGTACAATTTATTTTAACAGCTAGCCTGAATTTTGTCAGCACATCTAATTGACTACGATGTTCCTTATGATGGGCCTGGACGCATATCTGACAAAATGCGATTCGTATCGTCGGTCGCGTAAAGCCAGAATAGTAAAATCTTCTTCGATATCAATATACTAGCGAGTGCAACGTAGTGTAGTACACGGGTGCAATGTATAACAAACTATATGTATAAACCTTCCTCTTAAATCACCCCTCATTATCTATTGATGAAAACCGCATTAAAAGCCGTTGCGTAGTTTAAAAGATCTAACCGTACAGACAGCGGGAGTGACTGTTTTGTACTATGTAAAGATATCAAATCCCTCATAATATATGAAAGATACACTTCGTATCACTTGAAAACGGTTATTTTTGTTGTGTTCGTAACTTCGTAATTATCAGGCAAAAGTTTGTATAATAGACTCTTATAAAATCTATCCAAAAATTTGACTGGTACATTCTTAGACACTGAGGCGTTAAGTTAATTGTACCCGTGCAAAGTCAGAGCGGATAGCTAGTGTACATATGAAATATCCAACTTTACACTCGTAATAAGATCCGATCAAGCCTGTCCCTTTGCTGCCCTACCCCAGCGACGTCTTAAGCCAAGGTCCGTACCCCACAGGCGGTGCCCTTAACGTGTAGTCTCTTAGGCTTGTTTCACACATACCACACCACATCGCAGCGTCAAAAGGTGGTCGAACAGTGGTTACGTGTGAATAGTGACGCTGCGGCTTTTTGTAGCTGCGTTGTCGTACCGACATAGTGGTCAGTGTGAATTAACCTATTCATTTTTATAAAAAATTGTGCCCGACTACGTGTTTTTGTTGTGGTACGTCTGAGACCCTTACGGTCAGTTGCACAAAACCTACATTAGTTAAACGGACACTTTCAATTGATGCTGTCTTTTTGATACAAAATGTAAGGGATGTCATGAATGGATGTCTCCGGTGAACTAATGTTGGTGTCGTGCAACTCAACGTTAGTGAATAAGATTTTTACCCTGACAGGAGGCCTTAAATCCACTTTAAAAAATAGACTCGTTAATATGATTCGTTAGTGCGTCGAACGTTCTAACGATGTGTCAGACGCATCCTTCGTTAGATCTGCGTCCAGCCTTATTGATCAGGCTAGCAAAAACCAGGGTTTAAGCTAATTGCCTAATAAAGTATTAATTCACGTTTGAATTCCTTCTAATGTCACAATTTGTCGTAGACATCGCCGTTGGCGTCTATATTTGATTTATTTATGTAATAATGCGTTTCTTTATGATTTTTTTTTGCATAAAGGCCATTGTTTCTCAATCTGCACAGAAACACTATGTGTGTGTTTGTTTAAGTACACTGTGGTGTGAAATGAAATAAAACTCTTAATTTATAGGCTTAAAGTTTGAACGAAGAATCTACACGAATTGGGTGTAGTTTTGCCAAAACAAACTAACTCATAAAATTGCTGCAAGTTTTCAAAGTAATAAAATTGAATTAGTTTTTAAATATTTTTAACGCTGATTAATTCATAGATATGTTTTGGATGGTACAGTCACCAAAAGAGATAAGTAACCAGGGCGTCGGACACAGTTGAAGTTTTAGAAACCGATAAATGTTTTCGAATGAAAAATTTAACGAATAAACTGTTTAGTCTTTATTATTTTATTTTATTCAAACACATCCATCGGTTTCTAAATAAACTTTAACTATATAAAACGACCTTGGTTACTTATCTCCTTTGGTGACTGTACATTACACTCTTATTACTTCTTATTACTGGATTATTGAGAAATTGTTAGTTGACTTGTTTTGTCAAAACTTGTTTTGAGTACGGTTATAAATGATACAAAAAGAATACTTAAACTTGACAGTACCCAATTTTTTTAAAGCGCTCATTTCTACTTAACTTTACCAAACTCTTGCTACCTGTGTCACTCTAATAATACAAGAACTAAACAAAATATATGTATATACGCCTTAAAAATAACATTGCATTTAGGATTTCTATTTTCAAGTCTGTTTGAAAGACGATGCATTTTATTACTTTTGTTTTAATAATTTATGTAATAGCACTACCTACAGCATAGACACCAATCATAGTCTATGACTAAATAATTAAACGTTTACTAGAACTAGGACCATAACAAATAATTTATCTTTTAATTAATCTGTCATTAAATTAATACATTCCAATCAAACTTGTGAACTGAACACGAATTATGTCTTTTTTGGGGTGTGTTACAGATAGTGCAATTCACGGAGCCACGTTACTACTTTTTTATAGAGGGAAGCGCGGGGTGGAATTTAATCCGAGCGTATACTTCATCGTAGTGTGCGTACGCATAGACAATTCGTTCGTATCGATAGCACCACACCACTAGCGAAAGGATGTACACACGCCAGCACATCAAGGCATACCAAATTGTTAAATTTTCACAATTGAATATAAACCATACACTTTGTAATAGTTTGAAAATCTATCAAAGAATTTTGACAGATTGTTGTAGCTTGATGTGCTGGCCTCTGTATACTAGCACTGTACGCGATTAGGAAAAAGAGTGGGGCCTGTCTTCGTTAATGGCACTATCCATATCACCTTAATCTTTTTATGTTGATTTCGTGATCTGGTAGAAAGAATCTTCTCAAAGCTTTTGTCACAAATTGGTTTTAGCGTCTTAAATTGAGATTCTGAATTACTTTTAAGGCAATTTTAGTTAACTAGGTTAATCAATACAACTCAAAAATGTAACCTCCTTATAAAAGTAAAGTTACGCCGAACCTAAACTTCGGATTTATTTGGTTAATCTGATGAAGATTCTACTGGTTGTAACTTTACTGCGTTTATTTATGAGGGGGAGAGAGTACATGTAGAATGAGGGCAGAGAGAATTAGATGTACAATATGTGTTGGTATTCCTGGGCTTAGGTAATCCTTTTTTAGGTAATTTTTGTCCAAGAGGATTTCTTGTCGTTTTTAATCCATCGTAGCCATAATTCAAAGTCAAAGCATTTATTTCAATTGAACCATTTACAGGCACTTTTCAATTTTCAAAGAATCAGTTAGTCAGAAAGTTGAAGCTAGTTGCTCGTTCCAAAACATAAGGTAGATCTCTATGAGGAAGAACGAGCAAGAAAGTCCACGGACACAGCTGGAGTTTACCCACTGTTAGGCATTGACTTAAAAACTAAGCCTGGTGTATGCCTCTTTTGTTTTCAACGTAACGAAACCTATTTTTAACAGTTTGAAAAAATATGTCATTCCTGCTTAATCTCTATGTGTACACTAGTATGATGTATGATGACGGGCTGGTGTCCGCAACTCCACGTCGAAGCGCGTATTTTGCGTACAGATGTGTACACTAATAACTGTATTTACTTCTCGTTCATTTTAAAGGGAGTAAAAATGTCAATGTCGCTATTCGCCTCTCCTTCACAAGTAATGTGTGCGAGCGAGGCAAGTATTGAGTACTCAAAGGCCTTTGAATTATTCAAACATTCGTTATAATGATTCCTTTAACACATTCATTCATACATTCTAATTTTGATATAAACTGCAGTCTCACCAATTGTTCTGGTATTTTGGAACTCACATGGTCAAGAACTTTCGTTCATGTTTAGCTCTAAAACTGAAGAGTCGCCTTTATACGTACGTCGTACACGAAATGCAGGGCATTGAATTTTGTGCTCTATATATCGTGTTACGCACAGTGATATTTCCTAAATTAAATGACGGTAGCTGACGGCGACGCGTAGTCTAACAATTCAGAAATGATGCTAAATTCACATGATAAGCTTAGGGGTTGTCAGATTCAGTTTGGCATTTTAAATAAAACATTATAACTGCAATGACCGAACCGAATGTGTCGAACCGATTGTGCCGAACCGATTGTGCCGACCTGAATTTTTCGAATCGGTTGTGTCGACCGGCTTATGTGTATAGCAACCCTTACAGCTTGTTTCAGCGTGCGACATTCCAATGCGTCATGAAAATTGGTGGCACTGTATTACTAACCATAGTCGAACTAAGAATATAGCTGATATAAATTCACATTTCTATTGCGGCCTATACGTGTCTATGTATTATACTGTGTATAAAATATATTCGTTTACTTATAATGTTTGTGTGTTTAGTTGGCGCTGCTGTGGTTATTATTAATGTTAAGTTCAGTTAAAATCTTAATGAATTTCGCAGTAATCGGTTCTTCAAAAGCCAACGTACAATGTTAACTCGGTTCGACCGAGTCTGTTCTATTGATCCACCTACTGTTTCCAAATGTTTGGCCCAATTTGTTTATTCTGTATTCGTAATGTTACTGACCACCATTTAAAAGTTATATCTTACTATTTTATCAACAGCAGTGTCATAAATAATCTTCTGTGACGTCTTTTTAAAATAATTGCAGTGATAAAATAAATATAAAGTGAGTCTCCGTGATTTTCTCAACCTAATTTGTAAAAACTTAGGTACCCAAATTACTATTATTTTTATATTTGGTCGTAACCGAAAACTGTAGTAAATCTATTTTTTTTAAATCATAATTGGCGATAAGATCTGATAAAAGCGTGGCCCATGATGAAACCCCATGACCTGACTTGATTAGGCAAATAATTAATATTTAGTTATTAAAAAAAAATAGTTCTCTTTTATTTATAATTGGCCATTCTATTTTTAAATTCAATTGAATTATAAAAAAAAGGTTTGCTCATGTAAGTTAAATATTTTTGTTGTTTATTTTTATTTATTAATGTTCCTTAATTAATGTTATTACTATCTACGTATTATGTAGCCGTGTATGCAATATCTGAAAATCATAATTATGTAGGTATGTAACGTAATTACCCAAAATGTGTAATCCGAGTGCTATTATTAACAAATATAAGGCATGTACTGCCTTATATTTGTTAATAATCGGTCATATAAAATATAGTAAATATGTTACAAATACATATGAAAAATATAAACTAAAAAGATAAATAAAATAAATAAATGAATAATATTCTCAAATATTTAGAGCAATTTAATTTAAATTATATTTCAGTGATATTAATTTTCGTGAGTTAATTTATTAGAATCAAACAAAATGTTTTAATTTTTTACAGCCTAGAGTGCATGATCACAGGGTATATATTATACTTCCAAGATTCAATAATTCCATCTTTTTTTTCGAAAAAGATGATACAGATGATTGCATAAAAGCATTTCAACATAATATTTTCATGTTATTCCATGTTATTTATTTTTTCCATAGTAAGTAATAATAGATTTTACTAGAATTATCTGGTGTATTTTTTAAACTTTGTATCTGTCGGAGCTTCTGTAAGATGTATGATAAAGTAACATGGACCTAAAATGTGTGTATATAGCTTTATGATATTATAGTGTATATAGAAAGGAAAAATAATATAAATAAATGGTGGTAACATGTGAAGGTATTCTGAATTTTTATTTCATTTATTGAAAGATTTTCTTCTACCTTGTTTTACACTAGCTTATCCCCGCGATTTCGTCCGCATGAATAGGTAATCTGCGAGGTTTTAATTCTTTGCGTGATACCTGAATTAATTTTCTAAAATAGTATCCACTAGTAGCCTATGTTATTCCTTATAACATCAGCTATCTACCAGTGAAAGTACCGCCAAAATCGGACTAGCTATTTCGGAGATTAGCCGGAACAAACAGCCAGATACAAAAAATATTATTATGGTTTTTTGTGTATTACAAACAGAAACTTCAATTTTATTTATTTGTATATTACATATTGAGAGCAACGATTTAGGTAGATGTCCATTGCTCCTACGACTTCAAACACCTATAGGCACACATTAGATCTACTATATGTAGCACGTCGTAAAGGACGCATAATTTAACCATTATTCAGTTTATAATTCTCGTTCAATATGTGTGGAAATTTTTTGAAGCTTATTAATATGGATAAAGTAGAACACGTCGATGAGTATCTCTTGGTCAAATAGTCTCCTACCGGGCAACACAAAACAAAGAAGTGGCTAGACGCACCGAAAATGCCTGGAAGAGCTATTGGGCCATGAAAGACCTCATGAAGGGTAATCTTCCACTGTCCCTTAAGAGAACGCTCATCGACGTATGTATTCTTCCTATCTTCACATATGCCGTCAAACGGGGTGAATAGGGATGCAGGGTTGAATCGGGACGAAACTTAGGGGCTTTTAACGTTGAAATAAAATAGTTTATTGAGAAAAATGACTATCTCTAATGAATGACTCAATAATAAATATTTTTTCCTAGCGTCCTTGTTGGCAACAAGCTTTTTTATTTCAATATTCACCCCGTTATATCGTGGTTCACAAACATGGTCTTTGACAAATCAGCAGAGGTCCACCTTTGCGGTTTGCCAGAGAGCTATGGAACGGAGTATTCTGGGTATAAAACTGCAAGACCGGGCTAGGAATACCACCATCCGTTCCATTACAAAAATGCCGCATGTCACGACCATTGGGCCAAACACACGACCCAATGGATTCCTCTACATGGCAAGCGACATCGCGGCAGGCGGAGATGGCGGGATGATCTGGTCTCCTTCGACAAAGACTGGTCCTAAATAACCCTTAATAGAGAGAGTTGGAAGAAGAGTTGAGAGACCTTTGCCCTGCAGTGGGAAAATCCAGGATGAAAATAAACATAGAAAAAAAAATTGCCTATTCATACGAAAGTACAACATCTATACGGTCAAAATGTATGGAACATCAGATTTTTATAAAAAAACTACGAAACTTGTGAATCCTGGAAGGAATAGTCTACATTCGTGTACTGAATTCATGGTAGTTTTTGTTACAGTGTTGTTTTTACTGTGTACCTATTTTATTTTTTATTATAGGTTGGCACAGCGACTGAGCGATTGGGTGCCACGCTGCGTGTCGCCGGTTCGATTCCCGCACGGAACAAATATTTGTATGACCTGCAGATAGGTTAGTAGGTAGTTGTTCCGGGTCTGGATGTTTGTGTATTTATGTGGCTTTATGTGGCGGACATTAACCCGTCATACTACTACGAGTACTACTACTATGTGGCTTTATAATGTTTGTAAATGCACCCATGACCAGGAGAAATTACTATATAGTGTTCAAAAGTCAGTACTCAGTCTCAGTCCATTCCTCCAAACACAAACAGCGCGAAGATACATCACGTTTTTTCCTTTTACATTTCTCCGATTCGTGCGCATGTGTGATCGCCTCTTACCCTATTTTAAAGAGTCCCGCTACTTTTAATTAATTTTCCTTATACCGTACGGAAGGGTAAGTAATGTTTGCTTGCAAACCGGGACTTCCAGCATAATGCACTTATCTGAAATACTGATAGCAATAAGGGCCACGAAAGTAGCGGGTACGGAGAGAAATATTTACCTATGTATGGTACCTATATGAGGTAAAAAAACAACAAAAAGCGATAGGGGTTTGTTTGCTTTTATTATATTTTATTATAGGGGTTTGCTTTTATTTAAGGGTTTTGTTTGGTTTATCTCTTTCAGTAATTTCTTCTGTAGTATCCTGTTCCTGAGGGCTTTACGAACATAAACTCACATAGACAAACAACCAGACCTCGAGGTATAGACGGCTAAATTCATGCCATCCTTTACATTTTGTATAAAAAAGAAAGTGACAGCATCAATTTAAAGTCTCCGTTAAACTAATGTTGGTTCTATCAAACTCACCAAACCTATATCGATGATTAGTATGTTATTCCTTGTAGTTTTGGGCCATACTATATCCACCATCTGGAAGACTGATTAACATATCCCTAAAATGTTCAAAGTTTGCTATCTTCGTATGAAATCTTTGCCAATGATGGGTTTGATTTAAATAAGTAATCGAATAGATCGGTGAATGGGGAATTTTCTCGAACTGTACACCACAATCTCAGATTATAAAACAAACCACAATACATATTTCTTGCTTGCTATAAGCTGATCATGAAGATGTGAGCATTGAGTTAAAAAATAGAATGTTATTGTGGACAAATTCGGTTCGGAGAATACCGAACCGAATATGTTGCTTATAACGACCCTTATTTACAGCGAATAATAGGTATCCTATTCTAGCAACCATGTGGTATGGCAATTTGGGACTACCCTGACGGTTAATATAATTGCGCATTTCTAAACAAATAAGAATGTTAACGAAACAACATAAGACACAGCGTTAAACTACTTTCTTAAACCTTACTTTTAATGGCCTCATAAAAAGCGACCGCGGCGAAAGTAGCCTCTCTCGCCAAGTTCAATAGCACGGCATAACAGTACCGCGTCGACTCTTGCGCAAGCTGCATCTCGTCGCCTGCAGTCGCTAGTACATGGAGCCAGGATGTGGAGTGAGATATTAGTTGTCGTTTGTTGTGTGACCACCGTGCTGCCGGCCAAACATCTGCCGAAATGGAAGAAACAGGTTGGTTTATTTTTTTCTGATTGTATTTTTGCATAATTTTGTTTGTTTTAAAAATCTGCTTAGATTTTTCTGGTTATAGGTAGTGATTAATCTCAATAATATCATCAATGGTTATTAAATTATAATTTAAGTATTTAGGTAATAAAACGCAAATATTTATGATCTTTTTAATATCCAAGTAAGTACATAAATTAAAAGTGTTATTGAATAATTAAAATTAAAATAATAAACAAGAGATGAGCAAATGTTTTCACCGGCGTTTTCCCGCGGCCCACTTTCTCGTTGGCTTTCTCGCGGCTCATATTAGAAAGTTCCTTCGGTGACTCAGCGAGATGTGTGCAATCCTGTGGTTAGGATAGAAGGAGAGCCCATCGCTTTCTATACCTGTCATTTACCATTTAAAGTACCTACCTATCAATGAACTTGAAATGCAAATTATAAGATCGGAGAATCTGCGCATGATTGGATTGGGACCGGATTTGAATCTCGGTCAACTTAATAAAAGCTTTCTTCAGGTTGTCCCTATTCATTCTATTTTATGGGCTTAAGTCAAAAAGTACCAACTGGAATTCATCATCATATTTCTCATGTCATAGTACAGGCACTCGGTATTAAAAATTGCACAATCCTGTAAAGAAAGGTGTGAGCTCAGGTAGGATAGTCCTGAATTATAGATCACCCGGCTCTGTTAGATAGGAAACGTCATTTTGCATAGGTAAAGGTCAAGAATTCTGCATTATTAAGGCATTGTAGGTACCTTTATGTATGCAGTCTAAATAAAAATAATTGTTAATGTATCAGTTTTAACAAAACATCTGGCCACTAAAGCAATACAAACACAGATGCCAATCATACGAACCAGCAGAAAACAATTTGTATTGATAATGTTCAGTTATTAAAGAGGCTACCGATCTGTGAGTATGCTGCATTCATTTCTGAGTTTGGCGGTGTGGATCTGAATTGTGTTATAATAGCTATACTTAGGTTTAACTAACACACTAGGAGTTACATTTTTGGATAGTGTCGTCTCGGATAACATCGATCTGCTATAATTACGCTATTAGACTACCAACTTGATTGGGTACTTATACCTACCTCATAATTGTCTGGTTTCGCGATACACAAAGGATATCTATGCTTTAATGATCTATAAATAAAGATTTTTTTCACTTCTCTTGCTCAAAAAGGCCGTCTTTGTAGCATACCAGAGCGGGGATAAAATAGCATTTCATCGTCTAGGGGAAAAAAGTTTTTTTTTTTTTAATTTTTGTGTGTCAAATATGACAATGAGCCTACAAAAACGAAAAAGTCTTTAGTCATAAGTAGAATAATCATGAATAAAGACTCAACTTATTACTGTTTCATAAAAAAGGAACCTCATTTTAATTTTGAAAATGGAACTTAAATCGGCGATTTCTGGTAGAATGCATGCAATGTGTTGCGGCTACAGAAGAAACAAAAAAAAGACATTGGCGCGAAATCTTTATAATTTTTCTCTAATTGCAAATTGAATTGGTAGTGACCGTAATTCATTTAACAATAAGTAGTGAAAATGTCATCATCTAGTGAGAATGGAGACCCTAATTTACAAATAGAAGAGAAAGGAAAAGAAATAATTTTTAATCTGTTGCCGTCAAGGTCACAAAGCATTTATTTAAATACTTACGAACGAAAAGTTTATGAAGTGGAGGACAGAAAAACGAGTGGATTCTCTTACGGAAGGAGTTTTTTTTACGTATTTCGATGGACTTTCCAAAAAATATCAAAGTTCAAAGCTTTGGAGCACATCTTCAATGTTACGAACATCCATACAGATAAGACATAATGTAAATATGTAAATTTGACGCCTTTTCTCAAGAAATTATCCACCGGCTACAAGGCCAAGAAATCCAAAGTTTTCACGAGGACAGATATCGAGAATTTCATAAATAAGGCACCAAATGAAAAATACTTAGCAACAAAGGTAGGTTATAGCTGCATTTGTTTTCTATTAAGGTACAGGCGCCAATGAAGGCCCGCTTAATTTCAAAACCTCGTAAAATCTTGCAGATAAGTAAAGTAAAGAAAAAAGATAATGAAAGTTGTAATATATTTATTTGAGAAACAAGATACCCAAAAATGTAGTACAGCTTTTGGCATTTTAACACAAATGTAAACACTTTTTAGAAACTTGATATTGGGCTATCTTGGGAAGCTGGTCGCTGAAGATGGCCCGAAAAATAATAATGAAAGTATATGCATTATAAACTCTTAAGCACTTTTAACATAAAACATCGAATTAAAAACACATACTTCCCATAACATTATTCATAAAAGGTAAAAAATCAACCAAAAATTTAAATGTGGGCTATCTTAAATCTATCAAAATGAAAATCAACTATAAAATAAAAACAAACCACTAAATAAAATAAAATTTAACTTCGAGATCAATATTGAAAGTAACTTATCAAAAATAAAAATAAATCAGTTTTTTTTTCTAAAATTTATTTTTTTGATGTCATTCATTAAGGGAATTATATTATGGGCCATGATAGGAAATTACACCAGGGTTGATTATAATCTCGTAAAAATACAAAAATAGGAAATAAAATAATAACACTCACCTGTAATTCGCTTATAAATAGATTAAATATGAATTTTCACATTTTAGAGCAAACAGATTTGTTTTAAATTCGTTAATTTTCAAAAGGATTTAGATAATGCAGGTTACAAAACGTGTATCGTCTTGACATGAACAAGCAAACTGCCATCTGTCTTCAAAATGGCGACGCGCCGGTAATGAAACACACTTGCACAATGGTCTATAGTACCAATAGCATAAACCCACGAAATTTCAAATGTTTCGAATAATCATAACTGTATTTTTTTAAAAGTGGGCTATCCTAGGTGCCGGGCCATCTTCGGCGACACTGCCTTATTTTCATCAAACTAAATTGCTAGTTAGAGCCAGGTACCAACCAAAATACAGTTCTAACACACTTATTTTTTGTTTTACAGGTTGCTTTAATTTTTGGGATCAGAACTGGCTAACATAACAGTGGAAGATGTCGAAACTGATACCCATCTTCAAGCCATAAATCTGCCCAATACAAAGACAAATAAAGAGAGGAAATTCGTTATAAGTGGAGAATTTCTAAACATTGTCAAAGCCTACCAAGACTTACGGCCAAGTGGAGTGGGCACGCCGAGATTTTTTCTCAACTATCAAAACGGAAAATGCACAAGGCAAGTTATAGGCAAAAATAAATTAAGCAACATGCCAAAAGAGATCGCCACTTATCTAAATTTGCCTAATCCGGAACAGTACACTGGCCACTGTTTCCGAAGAACATCCGCCACTCTCTTGGCGGATTCTGGTGCAAATATAACAACGTTAAAACGCCACGGTAGATGGAGATCCGATCAAGTGGCGGAAGGCTATATCGAGAACTCCATTCAAAACAAATTCGATATCACCCAGCGTATCACAGAATGCATCAATATTCTCCCAACTAGCCCACGACCATCGACATCAAGAGATGAGTCAACTGAGCTGATTCTCTATCCAGAACATCCGAACGAGGGACCCTCCAACCTGGAACTACGTGTATCTCCCACGTTTACCCCACAGACAACTCAACATTCATCTTCACAGAGGACTGAAATTAAGTTACCGGGAAAAAACATCTCGTTAAATATCCAAAATTGTACAAATTGTACATTTAATTATTAATAAAATAAACTATGTACATATTTCATATTGTATTGGATTGTTTTATTTTCTCGCAATCGTAGTGAAAAGTATTGTGTAACACACGGCGCTAAAACCCATTAAAACTCGGTTTCTATTTACTCCCTCGCTAAAGCTCGGGAGTAAAACTACTTCGTATATAATGGGTCATTTTAGCTCCTTATATAACAATCTACTATTATTAGGCGTTCAAAAATAACCGATCTTGACCTACTTTTCTTGTCCGACTATCTTTTTTCTTTAGGTGTTTTACTGTGTTAATGTTTATAACAAACTATCTTTACGCACATTTCAACCCTCCTACACTTTATTACCTTCTTACTAACATGTGTCTTGTTTACCATCTTTGTAAGACGGTACGTATCCGACAGGCGTGTGAACTGCCGGCGGTGCAGAGCGAACACAGTCACTACATCTGCGATGACAAGGGGGAGCCCAAGTGCTTGCCCGGGTGGCAGGGAGACCTCTGCGATGTGCCTATCTGCAAGAAGGGGTGTGATCCTTTGCAAGGTGAGAACTTTATACAACAGTCATTACCATCATCTGTGAACCACTACGTAAACTTGATGTCTCATCAACTACGAGGATACTAGATGCCACGACGCAGGATATCCTAGTGTGGAGTCTAGGACTACTCTAAGAGCGTCGCCAGTATTCGCCAGCTGATGACCTAGAGGGGGGGGCAAGTTGAAATATAGTAGATAGGAAAAGTATGAATTTTAATTACAGTCAAAGGCACATGAAACTTTTGGAATTTCTAAGGGGGGGGGGGGCAACTGCCCCTACCTACCCCCTCTCGGCGACGCCCTTGGGCTACTCCATTGCACACAATTTTTGCTTTACAATCCAATCTTTGTTTCTTTTGAGATTTATTTTGTGCTGTATATAACACAATATCTCTTGATAAGTCTGGTGGTCTGGTCTGGTTTTGGTAGTGGTTTTATAACTATTAGTATTCATAGCTGCGAGCGTTAGTATTCCTGGCGGTGTATTCTGTGAAAAATTTGTGTGTTCGGTGTATTTAGGTGATGTAAGCTAAAGGGAATGATAACATTCCAGTACGTGCGCTCTAATATAAAAGTATAGGTACGCGCTAATATATGTGTACTAGCGGGCCTGGCAAACGTTGTCCTGCAACCCGACTATAGGACCACCTGCCGGGTCCAATTGTGAATCTAAACCATTCTCGAATCCACTGGAACACACACAAACAAATTCAGCAAAATCGATCCAGCCGTTTAGGAGGAGTTCACTTTCATACACACGCACAGAAGATTTTTATATATAAGAAGATAGAGGGTACTACTCCCACTGTCTGTACCTCGCTATTACCCCATGGATTGGATGGATGGTTGGATTATAATAGGACTATATTATTTATGATGACCACGGTAACATACTACACACAGTAACATACATCATTCCACTCTCATAATCCGAATAATCGAATTCAAAATAACAGCAAATCACTAAATCATTCTAGGTCATTGACAGCTACGCATTCAGAGGTTTACAGTTGGGAGTATCTAGAACCTAGAACTTTCTCGGAGAAAGTTCAGCTGTTTTAGAAAACTTTTGAAGTAATTTTTGAGTCACGATTTTAATTTGAATCACTTGGGTTATAACGTATAGTGGAAATAGGTCGAGTGCTTTCTAGTATAATAAAATAAAGCTAAAGAGTTTGTGTGAACGCGCTAATCTCCGTAACTACTAGACCGATTCTGAAATTCTTTCGCCACTTGGAAGCTATGTTATCACTGAAAATCCATACTAATATTATAAATGCGAAAGTAACTCTGTCTGTTACGCTTTCACGATGAAACGACTGAACTGATTTAGATGAAATTTGGCAATAAGATAGCTTGAATCCTGTGGAAGGACATAGGCTAGGCTATTTTTTAATCCGCGGCTTTGTCTGCATCCGCGATAACCGACATTCACGCGGACGAAGTCGCGGGCAAAAGCTAGTAGGCTATATTTTATTATAAAAAAAAACCGGACAAGTGCGAGTCAGACTCGCCCAGCGAGGGTTTCCTTTAAATTTTGTGATTTGGTCACCCATTTACAGTTATGACCACGCATACCGCGATGATTGATTACGTACTTTAAATAAAGACTATATTTTTTATGATTTAATTACAAATGTATAGTTTTCAGACTTTTCCCTGTACTTGTTTGATTTTTTGTAGCTACAAGGGACTGTAGACTTGAGTATGGTTTTAATTTCAACTCGATACCTCCACGCGTTCCTGAGATAAAGAGTCTTGACAGTCAGACGGTCAGACAGACAGACGGACCACAAAGTGATCCTATAAGGGTTCCGTTTTTTCCTTTTGAGGTACGGAACCCTAAAAAAGAGATCAAACGAAGTCGGGACGAAAGTGCTAATTAAAAATAAGTAGTGATGATGATGATAATGTACCGCAATGGTAACACCTTGAATTGGCATTACAATGAACACGAAAGCTCTCATTGAAACCAGGACAATATTTTACCGCTGATTACTTAGTGCTAACAGAGAGTTAACGGCTTGTTCCGTTGTATTTAGCTCATTAGTGATTCGCTATAAGTGATGACGGTACGTCTGTACCTACCTACCTAGAAAGTTTTTGTGCAACAACTATGTTCATCACAGTTTTGTTTATTGTTTCATTTCTTATTTATTATCTATACTAATATTATAAAGCTGAAGAGTTTGTTTGTTTGGTTGAACGCGCTAATCTCAGGATCTACTGGTTCGAATTGAAAAAATATTTTTGTTTTAGAGTCTATAGGCCCAGGCGAAGCCGGGTCGGGTCGCTAGTCGTTCATAACAAGACTCCATCGTGCCTCAGAAAGCACGTAAAGTCGTTGGTCCCGGCTGTCAATTGTAGATCTTCGACAGTCGTTATTTGGTATTCAGAAGCCAAAAAGTCTGACAACCAGTCTTACCAAGGGGTATCGTATTACCAAGTAACTGGGTTGTGAAGGTCAGACAGGCAGTCGCTCCATGTAAAATACTGGTATTCAGCTGCAGCCGGTTAGACTGGAAGCCGACCCCAACATAGTTGGGAAAAGGCTAGGCAGATGATTCTGTCGTTTTGGTCTACTTTAAGTTTGTTTTGTGACTAACACCATGGACTGTATTATGATCTGTGAAATAAGGAATTCTTTTTTGTCCTAAACTAGCAACCCGACCCGGCTTCCCATGGGCCTATAGCCTTCCTCGATAAATGGACTATCCAACCCAAAAATAATTTTTCAATTCGAACCAGTAGATCCTGAGATTAGCGCGTTCAACCAAACAAACAAACCAACAAACTCTTCAGCTTTATAATATTAGTATAGATAAATAATATTGTTTTCCCACTACAGGGCAAAGACCTCTTTCGCATGCAGAAAGGCTTAGATCACCATGTTTTCTCAAGGCGGATTGCCGATTTAGGATTTATATTTATTACTAGCGACCCGCCGTGGCTTTGCACGGGTGCTATGTAGATCAAACTATGCGTATAAACCTTCCTCTCAAATATCAAATATCTTAACTAATTATGAAAACGCATTAAAGTCCATTGCGTACTAAAGATCTAAGCGTACAGGCTGCGGGAGCGACTTTGTTTTATACTATGTAAAGATAAGAGAATTCCAGGTTTCTTTTTTTTTTGACTAATGTCAATGATTTCCAAGGTAAACTTAGAAAGTACCTACATTGAAAATTGAATAGGTACCAATGCAACATTGATATCTGCTCGTACCCGGTCGTTAACCCAATACCTCGTGCATAATTATAAAGCAAGGTTAAGGCGCCCTTTAACCACTGGGTTGTCATGACTTGACAATCTAAGTCCCAGTTTCAACCCAAGTCTTGACAAGTTTATGATTTTATTATGACGTGTTTGGTTTTTATGGATTTTTATCTGAAATAAATGGTTTGACTGATTGCCAGGGTACTGCAAACGGCCCGGCGAGTGTCGCTGCAAGCTAGGCTTCTACGGCGAGCGCTGCAACAAATGCATCCCCCTGCCGGGCTGCCAGCACGGCTACTGCAACGAGTCCTTCGAGTGTATCTGTAGAGACGGCTGGGACGGCCTGTTCTGTTCTGAACGTGAGTATTGAACTGCTAGTTTGCTGTACTTAGTTAAGTTTAGAAACTAATAATAATAATGATTCTGTCACTGTACTAGATGAATCACCCTACATTGTCAGAACTTTGCTTTGGCTTCTGTAGCGAGAAGCCAACGGACATTCTTCTGTCTGTGTGTGTTCAGCAGCTATTTCCTAAAATAAGTCTTATAGATCTCGTTAGAGACCGCATAGAATATGTATATTGTCTACAAGATAATATTTAGGTTATCAGCCATGTTAGAATGATGTGGAGCTGACGACTCTGAGAACTTTATTTAATAGTCGCCATATTTCATGATGGCGTGGGTTAACTTTTGAGGATAGATAAAAATGAAGAATATGTAGTTTTATGAGGAAATTGTCGTTATGAAGGCATGCGCACTAGGACTTGCCTAGCTTCAATGTTGGATCCTTTTTCGGGTATTAGATATAAAAGGTATTTTACTCCATCATGTTCAAGTGTGACGACTAGTTTTTGTATGTTATGATTTTAGGATATATCACGATTGTTATTTATTATCTTCACGTACAATTAAAAAAAAGAAAAACCTATAACCATTAAACCAAAAATAAACTAATAGGTATAATAAGGCATCAAAAAATTCCTCCATTCCTTATCTTCATAGCTATTTGCCGATCTGACTGCCACGCGACCCGAGGCTTCTGCGAGACGCCAGGAGAATGTCGCTGCAAGCTGGGCTGGGCAGGAGCCACCTGCCGCTCCTGTCAGCAGCTACCGGGCTGTCAACACGGGTACTGCGACAAGCCTCTGGAATGCAAGTGTCTGCCGGGGTACACTGGACTGCTATGCCAGACTCGTAAGTTCTCTCGAATAAGCCTATTTATCTTAGTCCAATTCCGCAAACAAACAAACAAAAAACATTTTAGCAAACTTTTAACATAGTATAAAACTTCCTTTTTCTTTTTTTATTGCTCGCTGGAAATCCTCTTGGACTTCCTCCATCATGGGGGTGACGGATGAGCAAGCCGAACTCTTACCAGCTAATATCACCGGGTGTTCCGCCTCAGCCTATGGCTAGGTGTATGGGATTCGCGCATTCACCGCTCCGGTATACAACTTCCTGCAAATAAATGTTGAATATTTGACAGTTTCGACGTACAAAAAATGTCAGATGTCAATTTTATTTCACGGATAGAAGATTTTACACCATATTAAAAATCTTGTCGAAATTCGATGTTAGAGGGATAAAGAACGAATACCACGTGCAAACCGCTTTGCAAGTAGTACCTAATTAATCGTCGAAAAATTTTCATTTGTCTGTCCAAATTACCCTCCATCACCCTTTAGCCTTAGCATAAGTGTTTGCTAAATCGAATGTTTAAATATTATTGTAATCTACGACAACACGAAACTAGCACAAGTGCATCGTAGACTCAGTCTGTAGCAGAATTTTTTGCGGTTGTTCTTGGTACTACTTGACGAAAGTTGTGTGTCGTCACTTCAGATTGTGAGTTCTGTGATTTTGAGTTAGTTCGGTGGTACGGTGTATTTGCAAACGCACTGTCTAACGGAAATATTTCACGTGTTTCATTTCTATAGCCTATAGCGAATAAACAATAATAAATTCATTTCAGCAATCTGCGCATCCGGTTGTCACACTGAACGCGGCTACTGCCGTCGTCCCGGTGAATGCCGCTGCAAGGTTGGCTGGACTGGAGCCTTCTGCGGCGAGTGCCACAGGTACCCTGGCTGCGTACACGGCACCTGCAACAAACCTTGGGAATGCAAGTGCGAGCCCGGCTGGGGAGGCATGCTGTGCGATGAAGGTAAGATCCGAAGACTGGTGAAGCTCTTATAATATAGTCGAGAAGCTATAGCTACTTAACATGTTCTGAGGAGCGCCTATAAACGGTGGAAGTGACATCGTGATTCAAACTTGTACCATGTGGGTTTAGTTCATTATTCACCCACATGGTGAAGTGTGAAGTGTCTTTAGTAAAGACACTTCACACTCCAGTGATGGAAATATATATAAGATCAGATTTTAGTGTGAAACATTTATTGGCGCAACTTGCATTCATCCGCATCTGGTTAAGCTAGAAGCCGACCCCACATAGTTGGAAAAAGACTAGGCAGATGATGACGACTTAACTGAGAACAGACTAAACTCTAAGTAATTAATTATACATTCGACATTTAAACATTGAAATCAAAGCCGTGTTTCTATTCACAGAACTGAACTACTGTGACAAGAACCCGGACACCTGCGAGAACGGCGGAAAGTGTGTGTCCTTAGAATCAGGCGATGGTCACTTCAAATGTTACTGTCAGCCCGGCATTACGGGCAAGCGCTGTGAAATCGTGCCTGAAATCGCGATGCCTGCCAACTCTACGGAAACCGAAGACACGAGCTCCGAAACGGAGACTTCATCAGAGACCTCCTCAGGACAGGGGAGTTCTACGGAACCCAATAATGGAGACAATGAGACTGAGTGATGTTAAGGTGGTTTGCAGTCATCCTAAAGCTATACAATAAGTTAGAAACAAATTGCTGAGATTTTTATTTATACTTGTTACGGCTAATAGCCGAAGTGCGGCTACACCTAGTTTTAGCAGGCTACAAGTAGGTACAGCCGGCCACATGCGGTTAAACTTAGATATTATATCCTACTTATCTTCGGTTAGAACTAGGTTTAGCCTTCATCATAGCCGTTAGAACTAGGTGCAGGCGCACACCGGTGGTTAATTTGTCTGTTTTTGTGCTTTTGAACCGGAAGAAGACGGTCGACGTTAGGGGCACTAGGAGGTTCGGTTTGGTTAGGTTCCCTTAAACCCAGCAGACAGAAATAGGAGCCCCGCAGGGGGGCTCCGTCGACCTGACGTCGGCCGTCTTCTTCTACTCAATGGTTTGGTAAAAAATAACCAAGTCGGGGTGACCCAAGTCCCGAGCTCGCAGGCTACACCTAAGTTTAATCAACTGCTACCGGCTACACCTAGTTCTAGCCGGTTAAAACTAGGTGTAGCCGCACTTCGGGTTTTAGCCGTAACATACTCATTGTTTAATAAACCTAGAATTGGGAGAGATTTTGATCAGCATGAAATGTCGTTCAGACTTTCATCTTAATCGAACCTTACACTTATTCTTAATGGTTAATTTAAGTGTCCTAAATAAGTGTATGACGTACACTTAAAAAAAGGTGTCTGTGTATTGCGTAATGATGCTATGTGCGTTGTGGTGATGATGAATGTTATGTTTCTGAAGATTGCTTGGTAACGGGCGTAGAATATAGTAATAGATAGAGGTATGTTCGTGTTTGAAAAATAATTGTTGATACATTGTATTTTTGTAATAACGTGAATATTATGTATGTGGAAACTAGTAGAAAGACTTGCATGCTGTCTACTCAAGCCTGACTTATGATTATATGGCCATTGGCCTGTCTACTTTTGAATGTCTATACTATTTATAACGCCAATTTCTCATCAGGGCCTTGTAATCAATGGAATGCTCATAATGAATTCCTCAAAATATTATTGAATTATTTGTTTTCCAAGAGTTTATTACTTATTGACACAAACATCTATGGTGAAATTCATATTATGAGTAGGTAATATTTAAAATGGCAGGCTGAAACAGTATACTGACTACTATAATGTTTTCTAAATGCGAACGTACGTTCATAGGTGAAATGGTTTCGAAATTGGAATAACTAGTACGTACTTTTAAAATAATGTGTTTGTGCAGTATAAAAGTGAATGATTATTTATTATTGTGAAATTGATGTATTGTATATTGTTCTTAATTTGACTATTTAAGGCTTAAGTAATTTATTTAAATTAAAGTTATTAAAGAATTGACTGGACCACAATATTCTGTTTTTTTACTTTTCTGGACATATTTTTTGGCGAATCCTACATTATGCTCAAACGGATGGGAACAAAGAGACTGTGGAGGTGTTGTTTAGAGTAAGTAAAACCCTACGGATCGACAGTCATGGTTAAGCTGCGCTTGTCGCGGTTGGTACTTGGATGGGTGACCATCCATTTCAAAATGAGACCCTTCCGTGGCTCGGAAAGTAGGTATTGCCGTTGATCCCGCGTATTATTCATAGGTCTTTGATTTTCGTAATCGATAGTTTGAAGTCAGAAAGTCTGAAGACCAGTCTTACTAAGGGGGTATCATGTTACCCAGTAACTGTGGAGTATTTGGTAGTAGTTGTGCAGGCGCGGATCTAGCGCTCAAAAAAGGTTGTGGTCACCACAGATTTTTTTGAGGGCACCTGTTTTGTTGCTTGAAGTGCGAGTCGGACTATGGACGCACGGTAATCATTGCATTTCTAAAAATCAGACTTTTACAAAATGTATGTCGGATCAGCCAAGACTTTGTACATTGTAAGTACCTGCGGCGGGCTAAGCTGTGGAGCGAACAGCAGTAAATGTAGAAGGTCAAACCTCCACTGCTTATGAACCTATGCGGTATCATACACTCGAGAGGTATAACCTGGTAAAACACATTCTATTTCGTGAATTAGGGTTGCGGACATGCCCACTGTGCCCACAACGGTGGATCCGCGCTTGTAGTTGTGTAGGTTAGACATGCAGTCGGTCTATGTATAACACTGGTATTCAGCTGCATCCGGTTTGGTTGAAACCCGAGCCTAGCGTAGTTGTGAAAAGGTTAGGCAGATGATTATGGTTTACACTAGGTAAGTAGGTAGTAATACAATATCCAAGAATTTTACATCATTTCGTTTTAAAAATATGTGGGACGTACTGTTACATCCCTAGAATACACCCTTAAGTGCCTAGTCAGCACCCCACCTTCCTAGACTTAGTAGATTAGTCAGGCCATAGCGTCAGTTCGGGTTCAGACTCCTACCAGATAGGTCGCAAGTCAGAATATTGACCAAGTTTCCTTTTAATTACTGTTATTGTGCCTTTCACTAAATATAATTCATTACCATTTAAATGATCGTTTTTTTAAAGGCTTTTCTAAAGCCCGTACTAACAGTACCTATACTTACGTAGAGCGAAATGTGATAATTTTATTTACAGATAAAACCCATTTGTGTCTACACCACGAAGTAACTGTAACGTTTACTTCGTAATGCCAATCTCTATCATGGTAGGATATTACAACTTCTCTCAAGCTCACCTAAATTCACCCCGGTATTTTTTTTACAGAATAGCGCTGCAGGAGAGTAAAATTGTTTCAACACCAATTTGAAATTATTTCTATCGTCATCGACTCATATTTAAATATTAAATATCAAACCGTAGTGAGAAATATTATCGGGAATTGGAAATGTGAAGCTTTTAAGAAAACCCGATGTGATCGATCAAACAAACTAGTTTCTTCATTCATCGTTCCGCAATAGGTTTACTTAAATAAAACGGTAGGCTGATATACATTGTGATAATACTAGCCTATAATTATTGTCCTAATGCAGGGCAACGGCGGTACATGGAGCAGACACGCTCTAGAGTGGAGACCGCGTTTGGGCAAGCGTAGTGTGGGACGCCTTGCAGCACGATGCACGACGATTTGAAGGATATGTACCTACAAAGGACAATGCCAGAAACTCTACAGAACTTTGCCCCACTCAATAAAAGTCATGTGCAATATGTAACATCTTACTGTTTATTTATTGCTGATAACTAAACATTACTCTTAGTGACTGTAGAACTTGCGGTTTCCGTTTAAATCTAAAAACAATAATGACATTGATTATAGGTTAAATTGTATTTTAGGTAAAATGAGTTTGTATTCTAGGTATTTCGTAATGCGCAAGTTCTAAAGAAAAACAATTTAATATATAAAGGTTCTATAATCATTACAATTATTTTCATTAATTTACCTTTTCTGTACATGGGTGGGGCAGGATCTGGCATTGTCATTTGTACTGAACCCTCGATGAGCGAGTCCGACAGGCACAGGCTAGTGGAGGTCAGGCAGGCAATTGCTCCATGTAAAAATTGGTATTCAGCTGGAACTCTACCTCAACATAGTTGGGAAAAAACTGCTCCCAAAAAACTATAAAACATATCCTTCATAGCATGAACATCGAACATATAATTATTAATGAATTATTCACTTATTCCTAACACATGTTAAGCAACGGACGTTTAAGTAAACTGATTAACTTATGGCTACAGTATTACAAATTCAAATTGATCTCTATTACTTAAAAAGGATCGTCCACGCCCGTCTTAAAAACTAGAAAATTTCCGTAAGGGACATTCTTCAAACGTGGCCGGACCAGTTTTTTGTTTTTCCATGTTTATTATCGCATAAACTCCCAGCTGTTTGATTAAGTTAGATGACAGCAAATCTTTGGGCTTCTTGATCATTATAGAGAGTTATCGGGTCCAGGATAGCGAAATCTTCAGAAATTATAAGCATGGCCACAGAATAACAGTACCTACACAATTTTAAAACGAATACCTACAATCTCGTGATTGTATTAGCTTTTGAATTTTTATTTGTATAAGTGTTTGTGATTTTTTACGATGCTAGCTTGATGCTCTAAATTGTAGATATTCGATTTTGAATTTGTATTTGCTTTGGTGGTTTCACTCTCAGTGTTCCGCAAGGTTTATCTGCCTTTTGTTTAACAATCTGAAGACTACCTATTTTTATATTTAAATAAAAAAAGGAACGTAGTAGCCGTAGTAGTACAACCAGACCCGGAACGGAAGAACTACTGTTCGGTGCGGTAATCGAACCCGTGACACGCCGCGCAACTGCCAATCGCGCCCCTGCACCAATCGTGAAGATCAGGCCCTCTATAAACTATACATGTCACAGGGAAATGATTAAAATGGAGATTTGATCAAATCTCTGAGGTAGATAATGAACTCACGGAAGATGTTCGTAACTCTCTGGGTTGATTTCCCTAAAGAAAATAAGTGACCTGAGCAGTTAAAAAGGTTTTTTACACTAGGCCTGAATGGCAAACTTCTTTCTACTTTTTTTCTCTCATGTTTTACAAATCCTACGTTTATCCTATTTTTTTTTAAGGTTATCTTGTTAATTCAAATTTTATTTGAGAAAGGAAATATCAAATAGGTAGCAAATACCGAACAAAATGACACAAATAAGATAAAACAAAGTCCTAATTTGTAGCCCACCTAATGCATTTTAAAAAATGTCGGCAGTTGGAATAGTTACCTACTTGGAATCCGAGTACGAATTGATTAATCTTTGTCTAATACCGTGTGCAATACTACAGCGGATGCCTAAGTACCACCGGCTGCTTGGCGACACACCTTTAGGTCACCTAGAACATATTATGTCCATGCACTTTTGTCGAAAGTACTAGAATGAATGAAACACGACGTGTACATCAGGTGTGAGGTACCTACAGTACGGCCGACGTATCTTGGCGGTCCTAAAGTTAGCCGATAATGCGCACCTAATCGGCAAACTTCACGACCGCCAAGATACGTCGGCCGTACAGTACATACATCGGAATCATGTATAATATAGTATATTTAAATTATTTATTACGTTATTTATGTACAATATTTACAAGAATAATAAAAAAGAAAACCTAAAACTATTAAACTAAATATACGCACCGAGACGTGGAGTTGTCCCCAGCCTGTTGTAGGTACTACATAGGCCTAGGGGCACACTAAAAGTTTTGCGCTCCTGGCTCTCATAAATGTTTGAATTTCGAATGTTATATTTTTTTAAACCTATGAAATTCAATTATTGATTTAAAATAAAATTGGCGGGAAATAGCGTGTCAATTGTTTTTTATCACAAGTTGAAGATCGTCGTCCGTAGCAAAAATGGAACTAACGCGAAAAGATTTTAGGGCAAAGATTTTTTAAGATTTTAAAAGTTCACTGATTCCACAAGACTGCACTGCTCGTCTTCTAAATGCTTTTGGGAGGGAAGCACCTCATTTGAACACCATAAGGCATTGATACGCAGAACATGATTGTGGCCGTGTCGGCTCCATGATGAAATTCGTGAAGGTCGGCCCTCCACTGCGACCACTGACGAAAATGTGGCTATTGTCAGGCAACTAATTGAAGAAAACCGAAGTATCATCTATGAGGAGATTCAAGGACATTTGGGGATTGGTATGAGCCAAATTCAAAACAACTTACATCAACATTTAAAAGTTAGAGAGCTTTGTTGCCGCTGGATTCCTCATAAACTCATCCCAGAACAAAAATGGATGCTGATTGGTGTAAAAAATGTTTCACGGAGGTCCAAATGTTGTGTATGATATTGTGACAGGAGGTGAAACATAGATATTTAGTTATATGCCGGAAAGAAAGCAACAGTCTTCTGTAAATCTCTATGGGTGTTCGAAAACGACAGCAAACCAACAAAATTCCGGCAGGCGAGAAACGTAGGCAAAACAATGATGAATGATTCTCCCGGACGGATCCTGTCTGCACAATCCCACTTTACGAACAAAAGACAGTTAATGCTGAGTAATACACCACTATTTGTTTGCTCAAGTGTCTTTGAAAAAGTTACTCAGTTACTTCTTGGTCGTTAGGAAAAAACGACCAAGAAGTCGCATCCTATTGCACCATGACAATGGTTCGGCGCACACCGCGAAAAAGCCAAAGTCATTTTAGGCTTCTGAAAAGATAGAACTAGTGACCAATTACGCACATAGTTCAGACTTTGGCATCATGATTTCTTTATTTTGACAAAAATTCAACATTTGATGAGAGGTAGAGGCCGTGATAACTTTCCACCAGCTCGTGAAAAACTTGCCCTTAGATTTCCGAACTCAATTTTTATTATAAATTTCTTTATAAATACGAAAGTGAGTTTGTTTGTTTGTTACACTTTCTCAGGTAAACTATTAAACCAATTTTGATGTTTTTCACAGACTAAATTTGAACCCCGAAAGGATATAGGTTACTTTATAATCTGCGTCTTTGTTTTCATCCGCGATAACCGCAAAGCTAGTTCAATAAATAAGTTCTGCAACATTAACCTCACTAACAACCGAAGAAGACGTGTTAGGTGTTCAAATAATCATTCAATACTTCCAATTGCCACAAAACCTAATTATGTGATCCTATAACAAATGTTATTCGTTAAAATCGAGCCAATATTTGAGAAGTTCTACATAAATATATTTTGCCAGCACCACTACCAAACCTATAATATAGTCTACAAGTAATAGAGCTGTCTTGGCATACAGGAGTTGCGCCTACGTCTATATAAACGTGGAGTCGAATGCGTGTGCGCAGAACGGTGGCACACTCGAATAGTTGCTGAAAGTAATGTGATACAGTGATCTCGGATTTTTATTTTTATTTTACATGCTTACGTATATCTATATAAATTATTTGACATGATGCTGATGTTTGTTTTGATGGTAAGATGTTTTTTATTATTATATTTTTCGTATTGACACTTTAAACGCCATGGCGGACAACTTGTGTTCGACGCTAGTGACGGTTTTACCTTCAACGTTTTTGGCCCGGCAGTCAATGTATCAAGGATGTTTTGGTATGTTTTGTCAAATCACTGAAAAATGACATGTTTATTGAGAAAGATTGATAACATATTGATTGGTTTACATAAGACCTTTTATCGATGATTGTCGGAAAGCACGTAAAGCCGTTGGTCCCGGCTGTCATTAGTAGATCTTTGGCAGTCGTTATGGGTAGTCCGAAGCCAGAAAGTCTGACAATCAGTCTTACCAAGGGGTATCCTGTTACCCAGTTACTGGGTTGTGGAGGTCCGATAGGCAGTCGCTCCATGTAAAACATAATGTGGCTTCTTCTAGTTGTAAAAATACCTTCGTGCCTATTGGCCTAGTTTTGTTCTGTCTCCTTCTTGATATTGAGGGAAGTGGAAAATTATTTTTTTCTTACCTACTTCTCCGCTGTTACGTTTTGATTAATTTCGTTGCGGGATCCAAGACAGTTGAATCATTTCTCCGGGACTTGTCGAGCTTATGTCGAGCAAATGGAGTTTAGTTAAGTCAAATTAAACTCTTCATTGAATATACACTTACCTAAGCGAATAAAATCTTTTAGCGAAGTTAATCTGTAATGTTAGGAAGATAAGAACCATATTTATACAAATTTTACAAAATATTTTCATGAAATTATATGGGACCAACATTGAGGTATACACTGTCCTTTAAAAAAGTAATCGTCGAAATCAGACTACCCATGACACAGTAAAAAGTTAAGCGTGGTGAAACATTAAAAAGAAAAATTACATGAAATGAGAATGTCCTCCTTTTTTTGAAGTCTGTTCGGTTAGTTGTTGTGTTGTTGGCTTCAGGCCTTTATGTCATATGTATGCAGAATAAAGTAATAGTTACACGGGTTAATTGGGAATTCGATACATTGGCAGAAAGGAGATAAACTAAAAAAGAGCTATTTTGTAAAGTCTCTGAAAACTTAAATTCGATACTCGGTGGCTTAAATTCGATTTTAAATTGTTTTTTTTTCGCATTTCATCCAAATACTGTATACTTACTTAATTGAATGGTTTTCGGAGAATTCAATCGTTCATAAACTATTTAGAAGCAAGGGCGTCGCCAGGACTCGCCAGCTGATGGCCTAGGGGGGGGGCAAATTGATATTTGGTGGATAGGAAAAGTATGAATTTTAAATACTGTCAAAGGCACATGAACCTTTTGGAATCTCTAGGGGGGGGCAGCTGCCCCTACCGCCCCCCCTTGGCGACGCCCTTGTTTAGAAGTACAAGATTTGCGTCCAGGGTTGAAAAGATTTCTTCTCTTAGCAGTATTTGGTAAATTTAAAAGTGCTACAATCTACTCAGTTCTAACCTCAACTTATGGGGGTTTGTTCTTTCCTTTATCTACTTTCAATGAAGTTATCAAATTGCTAATCAACCTGTGTACAAATACTTCTGATGTCTATGTAGCAAACCTCAACACTTTAGAAGAAAAGAATTAGAACGATATGCATGAACACTCAGATCTACTTAAACGGTGCATGCATAAATAAGTAATACACATTAATGAGTATAAGTTACCTGTAGCCCATTTGGGTGCATTACTTAACAACCTGTCATAAGGAGACGAATCGCGTTAACATACATGGAGATGTGACATTAATTAAAACAGGCGTTTCCGTCGGCTGCTGAGGTGGTCGAGCATTTAAGAAAGATAGGTGGTCTAGTATCCTGTCATGCCTTGTCAGTGTTGCATCAGATTTAGAAGGGAATGAATGTTAGCATACTACGGATATTTTAATAAGCTTTTAAGTAGTCCTCGTATAAATATGCATTTATTAAGTGAAGTCAAATTCGTTCTTAGCTCACGTGTCCTGCCTATAAAGTGGGTACAAATTTCACATTCAAAGTAGTTTTCGGAATTTCGTCTTCAGTTAGTGAGTGCCTTTACGTCTTAGATATCATCATCATCACTCGAAAGACGTCGACTGTTGCACATAGGTCTGCTCCATTATTCTTAATTAACATATTCAGCAGATCAATATTGTTTGATATTTTTAATTTGTTGGACTTCTAGCACACACAATTCAGGATCAGCAGTCTCGGGCACTAATTGGGGCGTTCTATCATAAACTGCAGGTATTGCATCAAACGTAATGGCGATTTGATAACAACTCTACGGTTACGAAATCGCTTTGGGTGTTCTTTTTTTCAAAGTGCAATGACAAGTATTTTGTTTTTTTATTTGTAATGTCACTTAAATATACGTAGCTGTTGGGAATTTAGAAAGGATTTTGCAGTGGCCAGCGGTCCTCACTACTTCTGGATATATCGTGTCATATCCTGTAGGTATTGCCTTTTGCATCAGTTTCATTGGATAATTGGTAGGATTTATTTATTTTAATGTCGTAGGTATTGTTATCAATGATTCCCCAGAGACTACAACTTCTTTCTTGAGTTGTACTGGAAGAACTTGACGTAGATTGCTTTGGTATTCAAGATGTGGTCTTTGGGAAAATTTGGATTCAATCAGCGGATACCCACACAATCAGTCCTAATTATAATGTAATCTGTACATCGCTCAAGTGTATACGGGGAACTAATTCAGGCTTTGATTTTCAACACAATAATAATAATACTAGCTAATCATGGTTCTACTTGAGGGCAAAGGCCCTTCTCATACTAAAATCTATCTTTATTTTTCAACTTTACTTTAAATCGATTTTTGAATTCGAAATAAGTACCTGTTCCGCATTTTACTATGTGTGTAGTCTTTATTGAATTCAATGGGTGAACATAGCTTGTCATATATAGTTAAATCAATATGACAAAATTGTCGTATTCCCAATTTGAAAATCAACTTGAACCGATTCAATGAGCTTGGCCTTACTACAGCTGCAGATAAAACCTAGATGAAAGATGCCTCGTCATATCTTGCAACATCCCCAGGAAGCGATAAGGATCTATAACCAACACGGCAACAAGTTACATAGTATTACTAATTACTAATTGATTGATGAAGCACTTGATTGGTTACGAAGCTAATATTTAGTACGCGGTATATGAGGCGCGTATTCTTGCACTTTTTGTATCAAAAAGTAGACGTAATCCTCTGTAGTGTTACTGGCGTTAAGTAAGATTTGTTAATTATATTCGTTATATGTATACTAGTACGTAATTTGATAGTTATTGGTGCAATGTAACTGTTTGTGAATACATTGTTCATTAGTGGTTATGTGTAGGATATGATTGAGCAAAATATTGGGAGTGTCACTTTTTATGAAAATACATGTGTCTATTCGACATCATCATCTGTCTTAAGCTTTTTCTCAAATATGTTGGGGTCGGCTTCCAGTCCAACCAGATGCAGCTGAATACTAGTTTTTTACGTAGAGTTACCCAGTTACTGGGTAACATGATACCCTTTGGTAAGACTGATTGTTAAACGTAATGGCTTCTGACTAGTCATAACGACTGTCAAAGATCTACGACTGACAGCTGAGACCAATGGTTGGTATGAAATGCATGGTCACCCACCCATCTACGGACCGACCGCGGCAAGCGTAGTTTAAGCATGATCGATCCGTACGGCATGTCTATTTTACATGAAGTAGAGATAAAACAAGGTCATGCTACGTATGATAAAAATTAACTGGGTTTAGTTCTGCCGATATGAACCGAATCACTGATCAAACTGACTGGTCAGATAAACTAAAAGTTGTAAGAAACTCTCGATACAAATTTTATTTTTATATTTATGAATCTTACGAGTATTCGACTGCAGGACGAATTAACGCCGATCACCGAGATGTCTTCAGCATCTCCCAATCTTCCAAATTCAGCATGACGTATCCATTTTTAACGATTTGTACTCAGATTATATGGAACAAAAGGCAGATAGACCGCCTGGAACACTGAGAGTGAAGCCTAAAAAGCAAATACAAATTTAAAAGCGAATAGCTACAATTTCGTGATTGTATTCGCTTTTGAATTTGTATTTTTTTTTAACGATGCGGCGCTATACTGACTCGTGTAGTCGTGTCAGTACAGCACGAAGCGTGTTGAGGTAATCGTTTTTGAATTTGTATTTTCTTTTTTGGCTTCACTCTCTGTGTACCGCTCGGTCTATCTGCCTTTTGTTTCATAATCTGAGGATTTCTACATAAAAAGACACAATAATAATCAACGCTAACTTCAAATACCTAAATTATTACCGTAGTTGGTCCATAGGATACCTACTAGGAGCCGGCGGAATAACTTTAGTACCGTAGATAGTTTATATTTTATAGTATCGTTTTATTTAGTCATGGTTTAAACGTAGTAATAATCCCAGTTCTAAATTTAGACCGTGTTTTGGAATGAGATGAGACGGTACCTAACGGAAGAATTTGCGTGCACTACTTTCATTTAGCTCTGCCTACCTTTTTTTAGGAATTTGGGCGTGAAGTTGTTAATAAAGTTGATGTTCCTATTTTTATATTTATTTACAAATAAAAAACTACTGCCTGCATGCATGACTGCAGCCAGCCGACATTGGCAGACCCCAACAGGCCCAACAGCCGAGCCGACAGCAGTATAGCGCCCCTAGCGTCATTATTACTTAACTAGCTTTCGCCCGCGGCTTCGCCCGCATGGTTTATTGATAAAAAAGTAGCCTATATCCCCAGGCTTCAGACTATCCATATTAAATTTTATCACAAACCGCTCAGCAGATTAGCCGTGAAACATACATTCACACGGATAAGCAAACAGACAGACAGAAGTTACTTTCGGTTTTTATTATAATAACAGGTAAGGAGTAGTGTGCATACTATTATTTTTGTAGAGGGTTACTCTTAATATAGCGGTTTCACTTCTCTACGGTAACAGCAAAAAATAAAAACTGAAAGGATTAGAATATATTACCTAAATATTTATCGATGTTTTGAACTGGTGATAGAAAGTAAAATCACCGATTCGATGGTAAACTTGTCCCTGAATTGCGAAGGTCGGGCAAAATCCTGGCATTCAGATATATTTTATCTGCTCCAAAAGCAATCATATGAAAGCACGTATTGCATTTTCTTATACTTCTTACTAAACAGCGACACTCATCTGTTTCATTTGTGAAAAGTCCTCTCAAAGGTTCAATTGGCTCCTCCATAGAAGGAATGGCTACTTTCCCGCTCGAAGAACACATACCTGCTGCTTCTTCTTTCCACTTACTAAGAGTTACACAAAATTTGCATTCTTCATCTCATCGCTTCTATTTATATAAACTTGTGACTTTCATAATCAAGAGTCTCGTCATACTCAAATGCAGCTTTACCAAACACCTCCCACGTGTTTCTTGTAAATGTTTGACGTCCCTGTGCTGCCCTTTTAGCATCAGCACGTCTACGTGATTCAGCCGCTTCAAAGGTTTCAGTGGATTGTGGAGAGTGGAGTTTCAGGGATGCCATGTAAATCACCTGCAGCTGACGCCGAACTTGGGACTGGTCTGGTGTCTTCGCAGTACGTTGTGACACCAGATACTCCATGCTCTTGCTGTCGATTTTGGGACTGTTCTGGTGTCTCCGCAGCTCGTTATGACACCAGATACTCAGCATGCTGTTGAGATGCCAGATACTCAGCGTGCTGTTGACGTCGATCGTGGAACTGTTCTGTTCTGATCAGTTGCTCTGTGTGCCGCCTCACAGACCGCTTGCTCAAGCCTTAGGAACTCGACTTGTTGAGACGTCTCATTACGTCTAGCTATTTACATAGCTCGGACTATATTAGAGCTTTGTGAAATATTAAAGTTACGGTTACGCGGCGTTTAAGTACTATTTAAAAAAATATATAAAATGGGTTGTCATTTTCAAACTAACAACTAAAACAATTCCAATAACTAATGAAGAGAAAAACTAAACTTTCTTTTTACTACTTATAACACGACCTATATACCTTAAATTAACCGTTATTCTTAAACTAACCAAATTGTAATAATCTATTGAAAACAAAAATGAATTATCTTCTTCTTCCTTCCCTGAATCTCATTATTTGGGGTCGGGTCTCCTCACTTTTCTACCCCAAGTCGGACGATCTTGGGTTGTCAGTTCTGGCAATTGGGATTTCTTGAGGTCTCGTTCTATGTTAGACCACCAGGTCTCCAGCGGGCGGACTCTACCTCTTTTCTGTTCTGATAGGATTAGTGCAATTTGTACCACATGGTCTTCGCTTCGTCTTTTGACATGTTTATACCAACGGAGCGGGATTTCGGTAACTTTGTTCACGATTGGAGCAACTTTGAAGCCGCCTCGAATATATATATTACGAATTCTGTCCAGCCAGGTCACACCTCCCGCCTATCTAAGCATCTTCATTTCGTTGGTATGTATCTTTTGATCATGTGTATTCTTTCTTCTCGAGCATTCGTACCCATAGAGTAGAGCCACTCGGACTGCTGTTTTGTACACTTTTCTGTTGGTTTGTATGGGAATTCGTGGGTCACATAACACACCTGTAAGCAATCGCCATTTTTGGCACGCTACGTTAATTCTGTGTGTCACATCGGTGTCAATGTTAGCATAGGGTGTGAGCCTAAGTATTTAAGCTACTCTACGGTGGGAATTTGCCTCGTCCCTAAGTAGATGGTTTCATGTGTACCTATTATTCCCGATGTAGACTTTTTTGTTAAATCTATACTTTTCCATCATAATATTGATTGCCTGTATTGCGTCAGTGGTTGACCTGCATGCTGTGAAGCCAAACTGATTTGAAGGTATTTCTGTAATATTTGACGACGTTTATTAATGATTCTTTCCCATATCTCAAACGTAAGTGAGGTCAGTTTTATGCCCCTGTAGTTTTCACATTGTGCCACATCACCCTAGTTCTTACGAAAATGGCTCCAGGGCTCTGATATGCGCTTCGTGTGCATGATGATATGAAACAGCTTAGTCAGTCAAGTTACGGCTATCGGGCCAAGGATCACATCAGGCCCAGTAGCTTCTGTTTTTCATTTTAGACATAGCGTGTTTAACCTCTCTAATATTTATCTCGGGTGTGGGTTTATACGTGGGTTCGCATGGTATGGAATCTTTATTTGAAACAGAAATGAATCTATTTAAAATACAATTCAGAAATAAATATATATACAATCCTATAGCGCATTCCAACGTAAACAACCAATAAAAGTTAGTGCTCAAGTCAATCATATCGTGATATTTTTTAAACTATTAGTCCAAATAACTTAGTGTAAAAGACAAAGTTCATCTACATTAAATACTAAAAGCGACAAATGTATCAATTTTGATAAGAATTTGCTAAATACTCCAAAATGTGCTTCTTAAAAAAATAAAGTAAGTGCTCAAGTCAATCATATCGTGATATTTTTTTAACTATTTGTCCAAATTACTTAGTGTAAAAGACAAAGTTCATCTACATTAAATACTGAAACCAGCAAATGTATCAATTTTGATAAGAATGGGCTAAATACTCTAAAATGTGCATCGTAAAAAAAGTATTTAATTTATATATATTTATGGCTCATATTTTGGGATATATTGGCTTCCACATAAAAGGTAGATATGCCGTCGCGGACTTTTATTTAGAACTTTTTAAGACAAACAATTCTTCGATACATTATCTTCATGTAACTCCAACGGTATAGGCAGCGCACGCCAAGATAGCTCTCAGAGGGCAGATATTTTCCTTACTTATCGTAATATTACGGCCAAATTATTATAATTTTTTTTTTTTCCGAAATACTTAGTCTGTATTACAGATGGTATTATTGCCATACAACGGAAACCTCTCAGGATTTATCTGTGCTGGCGAAAAAGAAATTACACAAAATCTTTATACATTTTAGCCTGTGTTATTCTGATGTATAAGCTATATTCCTGTTAAGTTTTATCAAAATCCGTTTAGCCGTTTTTGCGTGAAAGTGGAACAAAAATCCATCCATCCTCACAAACATTCGCATTTATATTATCTTCTATTCTAGAAGTTCTAGAACTTCTTTACCTTAAAAATCTATACTTTTCCATCATAATATTGATTGCCTGTATTGCGTCAGTGGTTGACCTGCATGCTGTGAAGCCAAACTGATTTGAAGGTATTTCTGTAATATTTGACGACGTTTATTAATGATTCTTTCCCATATCTCAAACGTAAGTGAGGTCAGTTTTATGCCCCTGTAGTTTTCACATTGTGCCACATCACCCTAGTTCTTACGAAAATGGCTCCAGGGCTCTGATATGCGCTTCGTGTGCATGATGATATGAAACAGCTTAGTCAGTCAAGTTACGGCTATCGGGCCAAGGATCACATCAGGCCCAGTAGCTTCTGTTTTTCATTTTAGACATAGCGTGTTTAACCTCTCTAATATTTATCTCGGGTGTGGGTTTATACGTGGGTTCGCATGGTATGGAATCTTTATTTGAAACAGAAATGAATCTATTTAAAATACAATTCAGAAATAAATATATATACAATCCTATAGCGCATTCCAACGTAAACAACCAATAAAAGTTAGTGCTCAAGTCAATCATATCGTGATATTTTTTAAACTATTAGTCCAAATAACTTAGTGTAAAAGACAAAGTTCATCTACATTAAATACTAAAAGCGACAAATGTATCAATTTTGATAAGAATTTGCTAAATACTCCAAAATGTGCTTCTTAAAAAAATAAAGTAAGTGCTCAAGTCAATCATATCGTGATATTTTTTTAACTATTTGTCCAAATTACTTAGTGTAAAAGACAAAGTTCATCTACATTAAATACTGAAACCAGCAAATGTATCAATTTTGATAAGAATGGGCTAAATACTCTAAAATGTGCATCGTAAAAAAAGTATTTAATTTATATATATTTATGGCTCATATTTTGGGATATATTGGCTTCCACATAAAAGGTAGATATGCCGTCGCGGACTTTTATTTAGAACTTTTTAAGACAAACAATTCTTCGATACATTATCTTCATGTAACTCCAACGGTATAGGCAGCGCACGCCAAGATAGCTCTCAGAGGGCAGATATTTTCCTTACTTATCGTAATATTACGGCCAAATTATTATAATTTTTTTTTTTTCCGAAATACTTAGTCTGTATTACAGATGGTATTATTGCCATACAACGGAAACCTCTCAGGATTTATCTGTGCTGGCGAAAAAGAAATTACACAAAATCTTTATACATTTTAGCCTGTGTTATTCTGATGTATAAGCTATATTCCTGTTAAGTTTTATCAAAATCCGTTTAGCCGTTTTTGCGTGAAATTGGAACAAAAATCCATCCATCCTCACAAACATTCGCATTTATATTATCTTCTATTCTAGAAGTTCTAGAACTTCTTTACCTTAAAAATATATATTTATAATGTTTTGTTCTATGGCATAAATCTCATATACAATAGCTATCGCAAAGTTATTGCGAACAGCTAATATCAAAAATATTAAATAGGAAAGGCCTTTGTCCAGCTTTCGTGGGCAACTAATAAATTTTCAGGCGGGGGTCTTATACTCGCCGCTGTAACGAAACCATAGCGACTTCTAATTCGACGCCAACGCCATCTAGTTAGAACATAGGAACTAAAATTGAACATACTTTTTAGCATTTAATTTTTTTCACCAGAATTGTATTTAGACTAATTATTGAAATAATCCCTGTTCGTAAAAAATACCAAAACTAAATCAATGATATTATTGTTTAAACCAGAGGCTTTCCAGTGTCAGCTCTCTTCAGCGTGTTAGCTCGCAGGTGTTTTCTCATTGTTTAATGCCGTAATTCAAATAAAATTAGCTATCCGTCTAGCACAACTGCTTCTCATTTTCGCGAAAACTGTCTTCCGTAGAAGTTTATTAAAAGAAATCATCCTCTGTTTTTGAAGTAGCCTCAAAAAATCTGTAACTGGTAAATATAAGCGCATTATCAACATGTAACTTTGTGCCAAGATTCAGATTCTTACGTTAAGTACGTTAAGTAAGATCTTAATAAACATACTTGCGTGACAGACGGACTAAAAGCGAAACATTAAAATAGTACCTAAGCCTAAGTAATCAATCTAGTAGAACTAGAGTAATTACTAGATATTACAAAATCAACACCATACCCAAATGAAATCTTGTACCTAAATCTAACAAAATTGTTATAATCTCGTCCAATCCTGTATTAGGCAACGCGAAATGCAAATGAACTAAGCCGTAGGTTCGTACATGAGTACCGGAAAATCGGTATTAGAACATATCAAGTAGGTACTATCTGATTCTAGATCAGGTATGTCCTGAATGCTAAGCTATAAGTATTTCGCCACGGCTCTAAATTAACTTATACGGTATCCCATAGGCATACAACTACAGTTACACAAAGAGCTTCTAATTAGTTTGTAAGTCATTAACTGTTATCTTTTCTTCTTTATTTTAATCTTTACTCACCTTTTGTCTCAATATTTTGTTATTAATATGGGAAAGAGCCAACACAAGTATTATCAATAACTTACTGGGGATGTCTCATTTTAGTTTAACCATTGCCAATCAATTCTTACGACTTGTACTTACCCATGAGCCCACGAGCCTTATCTATTGATTTAGTATGACGTTATATATTAATTGAATTTAAAACCGTATTGTTCGAAAGAGCGCAGCTGTTCAATGGCTTGCCGGACGGTAAAAAAGTATGCGATAACCTGAGTACATTCAATTAAAAGTATATGAAACATCATCACAGATTAGGTGAATTGCGGTCAAATGCAAGCCTATTACTAGTAGATAGATAAACAAAAAATGTATGTACATTATAACTTTTAATACTCTGGAGGAAAATGTAATGTACTGTATAGTGTACATGCTTTGTATCTTATTATAAGCGGACTGTTAGTGCGCGAAATAAGTTCTTTAAACCGAATTATTTAGTGATTGTACGTTGGCTCGTTTCGGTCAATCATTTCAAAACAGAATTACTCAAAAAAATACTTGATTAGCCCTGAAAATCTTATTAAATTTCAATTGACTATAAAATTAGATTTTTAGTTGCTTTAAAATCAATAAATAGTTAGTCAATTGAGTTTTCAAATGACAGCGTACAAGTTACGTCATAAGTATAAAGAATCATGGCAGGATTTGTACAAAAAAATAATTAAGATGTTTAGAGGAGTTGAAATTCTAATTCTTATATTCTTGGGTATCTAAAGAGTATCTTCAGGCATTTAAAATATTTTTAAAACCCCGCAAAAAAGTGAATAGTTTAACAAAATGTTAAGGGAAACAATATCACAAATAATGATTATTTTTTTTCACACACTTATCACATCACTTATCTGCCAAGTTTATAGATCCGTTTACGTCGCTTGTCACTTTCTTTTTTTATAAACACAAAATGGGCATCGAGATAAAACAAAAAAAGTGTTATGTTCATTTCGTAATATTTTAATTATGCGAGGGTTTAAAAATATGTTAACTATATCAATCTACTCCTGGTAATGTATTCTTCTATCTATTTATTGTATCTTCTATTGAAAAATATATTAAAACCCCTAATTTTTTTTTTCATCCAAATTAATGTATCGATCTCCCATGATTCTTTCAATACAAAATCTATGGGGGAATTGCGTTTTGTCAGTCAATGGATTGGTGCTGTCATCTACCCAATTCTGACATCCAGTTATTGCAAGCCAGCTATGCGACTAACATACTTGACTCACAGTCTCACCCAGTAATATTCGCTTTAAATCCAAACCCATACTTACGGTTAAGCACGTGTTATCTCCAACCTTGTGTTCACCTTGACCTAACACAGTGACTAGGCACTGGACAGTTGATGTATGCCACTGCAGTCTTTAAGGTCGGCAGTTAAAGGGGTTCGCGAGCTTTTATTTTTTTCTACAGCTATTGATTTGCGTAATGTTTGTTCTTTTTTTGATTTGCGTAATGTTTGTTCTAGTCACTAGAACAAACATTACGTAAATCAAAAAAAGAACCAAATCTTAAACACCCACTAGAAACTAGTGGGGGTATAAGATTTGGTTTTTTTTTCTGACTTGTGTTATGTATTAGTACTTTAGTACACATGACATAAATCCATATCACTGCATATTATAAAACTTAGTCTCCCGGCTCGTCTGTACGTCTGTTCGCGAAACTCAAAAACTACTGAATGGATTTTCATGAGAGCATTACCAATAGACAGAGTGATTCATGAGGGAGGCGTGAGGTGTATAATTTGTAAAGGTTTTAGTGTATTTTTTTTACTTTTGCCTCACACTAGGAATTTCTACAGTGTCGTGGGTACGGTACAAACATTTAAACTCACATACACAACCGCCAGACACGGAACAACTATCTGTAGGCCATACAAATATTTGTTCCATGCGCGAATCGAACCCGCGCCACGCAGCGCAGCAGTCAATCGCTCAACCACTGCGCCAACCGTGTCGTCAAGACAGCTGAAATATATGATGATGATTGTTGAAGGGAAAAAAACATGGCGACTGGGAGCTACGAGTATGTAGATGGCTCTGCTACCCGTGCGAAGTCAGGGCGAGTGGATAGTCTTTTATAATTTTCTATTTTTAATGACATTTGATTTTCATTGGTACTTTGAGGAATTGACAGGGAAGGGCATGGTATTTATCGCTCAATATCTGACAATTAATGTTAAAATGTAGATAAAATTAAAGGGATTTTTAGACAGATTGAGAAAAAGATTTTTTCAAGAATTGCTTCCCTGATTTTAAACTGGACAAGTGCCTATTATTATTCAGTTTGTAAAAAAACATAAGTAATCATAGTAATGTGTTTAGGTAAAATGTTATTAATGTTATATTGGTCATTTAAATTTAATCAAAACCCTAAACTTTAACTAGGTATCCATTTGCCTTTGATTATATATTTGCTTATTCTGCTTAGTTTGTAGTTCTAAAATTGCAATAAAAAATAATATTTATACTGTAACACGAACAACTTTGCTATGGGATTAAACCTGAATTATAAAAAAACAAACGGTTCATTAATGTTGAACGTGTTGTATGTATTGTATTTCGTGTCGGCAGCTACAATCCTTGATACTGCGGCGACCAATCCGTTATAATTCCCATACAAACGCTCGTACGTGATTATGGCGTTATAACAAAATAATGTTTCCTTCAGATATTTAGAACACACAGGTATCTTGGGGTTTCTATGTAAGAAAAAATAAACATTTTTGAGAAACGAATTCAGAAAAGACGTCTGGTACTCAGTTTTGTTTGCACTAATTTTATTTGAACTTTGGCGATTCATAATAATACTCACATATTCAAAAAGTAATGAAAAGATCGTCATAGGAATCTTGCATATGTAATGGAGATTACAAATTACAAACATTTTACCCTAAAACCTTTTAAAAAAAATACGTACTTATTGCGAAATCTCCGCGCGGCAATTTCGTGCGATATTATCGCATTTCACAACATTGCGATGGATAAAATAAAAAAACCGGACAAGTGCGAGACGGACTCGCCCACCGAGGGTTCCGTACATATTATATTCATACTTCTATACTAATCCATGGCTACTATCCATACTTTAATCATCTTAATATTATCAATGAGTTTTTTGCGACATAAACTGCCGTATCTTTTTTTCACGTTAACATAGAGGGTTGCTTTTTTTACAGCATCAAGGGACCGTAGACTTGAGTATATGGTTTAAATTTCAACTCGATGCCTCCACGCGTTCCCGAGATAAAGGGTCTTGACAGACAGACAGACAGTCTGTCTGTCTGTCAACAAAGTGATCCTATAAGGGTTCCGTTTTTTCCTTTTGAGATACGAAACCCTAAAAACAATCATGGACAGGGTAGGGCCTTCATAAACATCAAACACAAAACAAATAAATACACCGGTCTAGATACAGCTCTAACACTCAGGTATCAAAGTGTCAGAGCCATCGACTCCGGCACAAAGTTCCGTGAGTCGTAGCCGGCTCGCCTCGCCCCCGTTCATAACGTAAGCGCAGTCGAACTGGGACAAAACTGACATATTATTTCTACTAAGATATTTTATCGTGAACGAATCTTGCAATCGAAATTATTGCTTTTCTTAATTTGGTACTAGGTATTTGTTGTTCTATTACCTTTTTATTGACACATATCTTTCTAGTCCACATTCACAGGGCAAAGTATATATCTAGTAAAGATTTATGTTTTTATAATAGGGTATTTTACCAAAAAAATCAAATTAGTCTGAAAGAAAAAAAAAACAAATAATGAAGACGATGCAGTGCGTCGAAATCTCGTGTGACATCACTATGTTAGTAAACTTTTACTGGCGAAGTGACGTCACAAACCCCCACTCATGATCTTTGATGCGTTTTATCTTCGTCAGTTTTTATTGATTTGGTAAAACAACAAATACGTATCCAATATTTTTCGATAATCTAACTGACGGACTAATTAGATTTTTTTGGTAAAATATCCTATTATAATCATGGGAGCCTAACACAAAGTTCCAAAATTGTTCTACCTATCAATGATTTTACTTTAGCCTTTAAAAAGCAAAAGCAAGCATTATCAAGAAGCATTATCAGGAAGCAGTATCAGGAAGCATTTATCCTAGGGCGAAGTATTTTCAACAACTTCCTGTACGTCTTCTTTAAATTTCTCATCTCTTTGATTTCAGGTGCTGCTTTCAGCAAGCAGTCTATCAACATCAAAAGAAATAGCTGGTAAATCTAAAGTGTCCAAGCTCCTTGCCACAGAGGGGATAAAAAATGAGGCGGTTTCAGACAAAGGAGTGAAAAGACACATTCCTTCGTACGGCTACGGGGATCACTCTATCGGATTTTCTTCACCGGCTATTGGACTAGGCCACTCACTTGGATTTTCCGGACCTGGTATTGGAATATCATCTGGTGGTATCGGAATAGGTGGATCTGGTATCAGAATAGGTGGATCTGGTATCGGAATAGATGGAGGCGGTATAGGTATTGGAGGAGGAATAGCGGCAGGACCTGCAGTCGCAGTTGGTGGTCCAGCCATCGCCGCAGGAGGACCTGTCGCCGTGGGTGCAGTAGCAGCTGCTCCCGTAGCAGTAGCCCCAGCAGTACAAACATCCGTCAACATAGAACCCAACCCAGTCATCTTACGTCAGGAGGTACCTCGATACATAACAAGAACCATTACGCGAGATGTACAAGTACCAGTACAAGTACCCGTTCCAGTCCCTGTAGACCGTCAAGTACCATACCCAGTAAGGGTACCAGTACCAGTACACATAGACAGACCTGTACCTTACCCAGTCGTACAAAAAGTCCCCGTGGAAGTAACAAGGCAAGTACCTGTATACTACGAGAGGAAAGTGCCATATCCCGTCAGGGTTCCCGTGAACGTGCCTGTTCCATACCCTGTTACCGTTGAAAGGCATGTGCCAGTTGATAGGCCCGTGTACGTTGACCGTCAGGTCCCGGTGCCACAGCCTGTCTACGTAGACCGTCCCGTGCCCGTTCAGGTACCTGTTCAAGTAGATAGGCCTGTACCTGTACCACAACCTGTTGTCGTTGACAGGCCTGTCCCTGTACCTGCAGTAGCTGCTGTGCAAGCTGTTTCTGCAGTCCCCGTTGCTATCGGCGGTGGTTCTGTAGTTTCGGGTGGCTTTGGAGGTGGTATCGGTATTGGAGGTATCTCGGGAGGTATTGGAGGCATATCGAGCGGTATTGGCATTTCGGGCGGGATCCCGATTTCCGCTGGTTACGGAGGCGGCTACGGTCTTTCATCGGGAGCCTATGGGGGAGGCTTCTCTAAAACTATTTCATACAACTCTGTAGGCCACCACTAATATGTTTAATCAGTTGTAATAAGTTGCATTATATCTTTGTAATTAAAATTATTTTACCAGTATCAGGTATTTCTTTTAACTCCCAGTTTTATACCCGACTGCGCCAGAATGTTACATCATCATCAATCATCTCAATTTCAACTGATTTTGATAACGAAAAAGAAATCATAGTTAATGTTCTTGATGCGTAACGTATTGTGAATATTTGATGCCTTCTGCGTTTGTGGACACTGTCAACCACGATCATTCAAAATAAAAAACAAAAAAAGATTTGATTTTTCAACTTGTTCATTTATCAGGTAGGTAGTTTTGAAATTTTAAAAATATTTTTTAACACGGGGTTATTGTTTAAAAAAAATATATTTACTTTACCCCGCACTATGTCTGTGTCTCCCATTTAAATTCACATAAACTGATAAATAATCAGACCCGGAACAACTACAAATATTTGTTTACCGTTGAACCCGTGACCTATATCGCAGTTGCTAATCACTAAGCCTCTGCGCCAACAATGGCATTATTATTAGTTTCGCTTTATGGTACCAGATTAGATTTTGAAGTACCTATTTATCCATATATTTTCATTAGAAGCCTAATTACTTTTAATTAACTATATCTATTAATTTTAATAATATTACTTAATTAGTCAATAGTCGGTATATCGGATGATGGACTACAACCACTACAATGTGGGTTCCTGGAAAACGCCCAGCGACATCGTATTAGACCTAGGCGAAGATAGCAGAATGAGCTTGAGCCTTACAGGAGCGATTGGTCCACGCTAGCTGTAGACAGAGAGGGTTGGAGAGCAGAAACAGAGACCTTTGCCTTGCAGTGGGACAATACAGGTTGAAATAACCATGTAATAAAAATCCAAGATCAGTTTTCACACATTTAATGTAAAACCACAAAATCGTTGTCAAGAATACTTGTTACACATGGGGACTTTAAAAGACAGGAAAACACACGAAATATTTTTTTTTTTAAAAAGGTAGATGACACAACCAAACTATTGACTTTTCTATCAACTGTCAAAACGCGGTTCCCTCTTACATTTTGTATGGCAATTTATACTTATGACGTCACTTCTAGTTAGTCATTTGCGAACTCAATTGACTATTGTAGATTTCAAAGCAACTTAAAATCTAATTTTACAGTATTACATTTTTTAAATAATCTAATATACTTGCGTTTGGCCGCAAATTGTATGGAGTTACAGACATATTTGCATCACGTGACATCTGGTAAGCAAACGTCAACTCCATACAATTTGATTTATCCGTTGGCGTTGACACTAACAGAAAGGGATTTTGTCTACAGGCCCTGATCTTAAGTGATGATGTTACTAAGGTGGAGCACGCTTGCCTAGGATGAGCCGGTTCACTCGTGCCTTGAAGATTGCTAGGTTTTACTTATCGGGGAACAGAGAGGCGGGTAGTAAACTCTAAACTCGTGCAATAAATTGTAAATTAATCGGGTCAATCTCAAAAATCGATATTTTTTTAGAGAAATTCTGTCTTGAAATAATTGGTGGTGTTATCTACCTTATTATGAGGAGAGCTGAAAAATGTGGTTCAGTCAACTTTTGTGCGATATATAAAAGAGAGTTTCATAAAGAACATATTATCTGCCGTTTTTGAGACCATTAACAGTTAATGAAAACTGCTCGGGGATATTGCTGTTTTTCGCTAAACATTAGTCGTATAAAAGGACTATTTTGTAGGTCTATCATTAAAATCTATGGCACACACATTTACAAATACATTTTATAATCTAAAGGACGTTTATTTATATAATACTGTTTCGATTATATTTACACTTCATCTTCTTCATAGTGTTGTACGGGTTGTTGTACGGGTAGCAACTGATCTAGAAATAAAATAAAAGTTTATTGAGCCACACTTCATTAACGATACTCTTTGGTAAGACTGGTTATTATTCTGTTACAATCTCCCTCGGTGAACACCTAGGTGCTGTTATCCGTCCGCCTGCTTTGTCAATCTCTAGCATCGGGACGGGTGACAGCTCACTTCACCTAGGTGTTCACCGAAGGAGATTGTAACAGAATAGCACTACAGACTTTCTAGCTTCTGACTACCTATAACGACTGTCGAAGATAGAAGAACGAACGACAGACGGGACAAACCGCTTTACGTACTTACCGAGGCACGGAGGGATCTCGGTTTAAAAAGTATGGTCACCCATCCATGGACAGACCGCGGCAAGTGTATCTTAATCGTCATGACCGGTCGATCCGTACAGCTTTTACTTGGCCATGATAAATCAAATCAAATAAAAACATGTCTTTCAAATAAACCATTTACAGGCACTTTTGAATGTAGGTATTGTCAACAATTAAGTCGGCCAGGTCCACCCCGATGGACCTATGACCTGAAGAAGGTAACCGGGAAAAATACCGCCATGGAGCCCATGGAGGACGCTTATGACCAACAGTAGACTTCTAGTAAGCTGGAGTGATGGTGATGATGAAAGCACTGTGTGAGAGATGTCGTCCAGGTACGTAGGTACCTGGGGGCCAAGTCTGCTATTTTTATAATTTCGTCATTCCATCACGATCCCATTGTCATTTTGCTAAAAGTTCGTAATCTGCTAAATTCATAATGGTCGACCATTAGCCGGTCGAATTAAAAGCAATGACTGCACAATGACGTTCTAATGGTAGGTCACTGATCAAAGGAACTGTCAACATTTTTGCGGATTACCGCCTAACTCATTCATTCATTTGTCATTTTGTACGAGATTACCATTCTATATCATTTCTTTCAATGGCGTGTCAGTGGTTGACCAATGGAAACTTACAATGATGCCATTATATTAGTAGATTATCAAACTTGTCAAAATCAATAATTATGAAATCATTATTATCACTTGAGGCCCAGGACGATATCTTTCACAAAGTGCTCTCAGAAATTGGTATGGTGATAGTAGTATCACCATACCAATTTCTGCTGCGAAGCAGATTTGAAGGGCTCATACCCTTGCAGGTGTGTAATTACAATCACAGGAGATATTTCTACTTGTTGCAAGTTGAATCTTGCTCGTTCCAAAAAGTAGGTTTCAATGAAGTGTTATTTTTATAATCCTATCTCTACCACAATGTGGGTCCCAGAAAACGTCCAGCGACAACGAGGTAGACCTAGGCGAAGATGGCGGGATGAGCTTGACGCTTACAGGAGGGATTGGTCCACACTAGCTCTGGACAGAGAGGGTTGGAAAGAAGAAAGGGAGGCCTTTGCCCTGCAGTGGGACAATATAGGCTGAAAATAAATAAATAAATAAATAAATCTCCTAGGACTAGAATCATAGAAACAATCCAATATAGGTTACCTTCAAAATATGACACATCTTTTGTGCGGGTTCATGGCAGACCCTGGCGGGCAGTGCCACGCCCTGGCAAACTCCTCACTGTTCTGAAGAGCCCCGCGAGCCCTGAACAGCTGCGGAGAGTGCTCGTCTTCTAAGTCGGATTTCAAAGAATCCTTCGTTGATACTCCACACCATAGCTGCGAAGAAATAAGTTGTAATGTAGAATTGAGCTAGGCTTAGTTCGAGCCAACCCACAATCTTGGAAATCGGCCAAGTGCGAGCTGAACACGCATGAGAGGGTTCCGTACAATGCCAAAGTCAAATGCTTTTATTCAATTGTGGTATGTTTTACAATAGGTACTCTTACTAAATGTGAATTATGAATCTACTACTATTTTTTCGTAACTGAACGTATTATATTGAGTTTATCACGTTATTTTCAATTGATAGAATTCATAGAGCTTTTCCTGTAATCTACAAGCAATGAACTATATTTTGTATTTTTTGTTAATTTTAGGCTCAGTAGTTTCGTAGATCAGCGGGTCAATTCTCGTCTTCTTTCATGAATAAAATCAAAACTTTTTATTTTACAATAATAACAAAAATAGGGAAGAGGGGCGTGCCATAGTTCACAGGCTTGGTAGCCGCCTTGGGGATTGCAGTGAGATTGTTAAGTACACGGAAGCTGATTCTGCCCGACTTCCGGATTTTCCCATAGTCGCTTTCTACGACAACTTCGGGATGAAATAGGTGGGTGCTATTCTGGCCCGGTCACCCCAGGAAGGTCAAACCTCCGCTACATATGCACCTATGAGTTGCAATCGACATTCGAAAGCCTCCTTGGCTCCGACAACTCCTAGGCTGAGTTGCGAGAAGCCAATTCGAAAAACAAAAAGAGAAGTGCAGTTGCAGGGCCTCTATCGTGACACGTGCCCATTACTATGCAACAAACAAGCTTTTCGTGCTGTATGCTCACGACATTGTTACTTACATTGCCATAAGATAAGAAGAACAATTGTTCAGGCGTCATGTGCTCGAACCCTGGTAGCTTAGGTTCTGGTCCTCGCCTACTCAAGTGATGCCTCAGGGCTGCGAGAGCTTCTCTCAAGCCACCATTGTCTGCTATATTCTCACCAAGAGTCTTTTTACCGTCTACCTGTATATAATTACATAATGAATGCAGAAACGTTTGGGGATACATGACTGTGTGAAAGTGTGCTGACGTATGCTAAAAACGTATGTGTGGGATGAGATGAAAGATGCTTAGAAGAAATATTTGAAAAAGTGACAGGGGACTTACTTATGACTCAAGAGAATGAGACGAAAGACGTAAAGTAGATATTTTTATAAATAAATATTTGAGACTGAATAAACCGTTAAAAATTGTAACTTTATATTGTTTCATTAATCTCATCCCCTAAACCCACACTTATTTCGAATACTACTTGTATAATACGTGATACATGTAGTATTGAAAGTATCGCAAGCATGTTTAAGAATTAAAGAATTGTTTAAGACCGTATTTATTTATTTATTTACATGGAACAGCTATTGCACCCTTGTATTCACATAAATGAGAAAGAGCTTGTCTAAAGTGCTTCCTTGCGGATATCTAGATTAGAATTATTTTAATTCGATCTTTCTCTTGTACAATCACGAGCAAAAACATGTAAACAGTTGGTTTTATTCTAAACTAATTTTCCTATAAACTATTGATTGAAATGTTATGATCCCCAACTACTATAAAATAGGTTTTATATATAACTTGAAATAGTTATTTCACGAGAAAATTGCTTTTGAATTTTGCAATCTGTATACATATTTAAGCTCGTGACTGTACACGTTCACAAAAATAACTTGTTACAGAAAAAACGGTGGAATTACGAAGTAAGTATATCTTATTTTGTGGGTGGAACTCAAGCAAAATTTAACTCTAGTCGATGAAATTGTGGTTAATGGCAGTGGTAGTGGTGGTGGTTGAAGCCAAATCTTAGAAGAAAATTAATACATCCCCTCATCAATAAACCCTGATACACGTACTAAACAATCGTTAGACATACCCTGAGACACATGATTGTATTGTGGCAACAATTACAAGAGAACATGAGACTCACATGTTCATCCAACTCAGGTAGGTAGTACTCGGAGTACTGTTCGACGAAGCAGCGCGTCATGTTGACAAACGAGTTGATCGTATTATTTGACCACCATGGAAGCATGTTGCCATTCTTGTCGAACTGACGACCTAAAATGTTGGAAACGGAAACATTAAACGAATAATAATGAAAGCAATCATCAATTTATGGTTAGAGAACATAGAGCAACGCGAAGCACCGACCGCACGACGCGTGCGGCCGGTATTCCGTATTGCTCTATGTTGGAGAATAAAGTTAATGAGTTCTTTGATACTATTGTAATACGCGCTTGGATGTGGAGTTGCGGACACCAGCCCGTCATACTACTACTACTACTATTAGAGACTAATTGTGTGATAACCAATTTAGGAGGCATAGTATGTAGATGTCTACATACATGGTTGAAAGTAAATGTATCACATACAGATATTTTTCGATCATGCTATATTAAAGGAACTTAACAGAGCAAGCACTTATCAAAACAACAAAGAAAGAAGTCATAGTATTAAAAAATAAATTACCAAAGTTATCGAAGCCATGTGTTATCTCATGCCCAAGAACTGTTCCCAGAGAACCGTAGTTAAGTGAGCTGGACAAAATAAAATAGTTAAAGAAAAGATAAACGATAACCTTAAATATAACAGTAAAGAACATACTTACTCAAGTCCTAAATCAAAGAAGGGATGTTGTAACATCACCATAGGGACAGCTATAGGAAACATTCAAGTATTAAAATAAAGTTACTCTACTTAAACTGAACCAAATGAAGCTAACGATTAATGACGTAACCTAAGAAAAGTTATCATGCCAATAACTACAACAATATCATGAACATTTATAGTTTACTTGACTGCATTCCTAACAAACCTTACCCACTTCTACGATGCTTGAATTTCCAACAAATTCAATCCTTTTGTAGATCTATCCATTTAGTAATTTATACTTACTTATAGTATTCTCTTGAAAAGTATGATAGGCGTTAACTTCAGTAGGATCTGTGGCCCAAGTAAAGTTATTTCCTTCTCTAAACGTATTCAAAACTTTTTTAGTTTTCACTTGATTAATATTTATCATGTTCTCTAAATGTTTTCCGGGATCTATTTCTATGCCTTCATAGTATTCTTCTAGTTTTCCTTCTTCTAGCAGCCAGTCTGGGAATCCTATGAGAGTTTTCATGTCGATGATTTTCTGGTATGTTGCTAACTTTGTGTTGTCGTCCATCCATCTTGCTTGACCGACGAGGTGAGCCAAGGAGTTCTTTAGCTCGTTGATCATAATTATGATCTAAAAATGTAATGTTAGATAAGTTTTATGTAGTTCTACGTCTATAAAAGATGAAAACGTACGTACAATTTGTAACAGCGTTGATGAAGTAATAAAATATTTCAAAATGTTTTCACAGATATAATAATTCTGTTACGTCAGTATTGTAACAATCTTCTCAGTTTGGAATAGAATGAGTATGCCGCGAAGTACGATAGTACTAATACTTATACTGTGGCGAAGGTATGTACCAAAGAAGTTGAAAAATATAACAAATCTATCAACTGATAAATTAATCTATTGTGATATTGCAGGATGCCTAGTTTTTTATTTTTTGCTGTTTAAGCTCTGTTACTTACTTTAGGTTTGGTAATGTTGAAGAAGTGTGGGTCAGCAATACCGTAGGACACAGCCATGCCAAGCATGTCATTGACTGCGTTTGCACACTGCAGACTGCGAGGCGGTATAGTCTCGTGAGCGTGAGTCTGTTCATACGCGCGTTGGAATAAGTCGCGAAGCTCTGTCGTGGTGTGGACTGACATTACTTCTACCACCTAAATAAAATAAATAATAAATATTTTTGTATTTACGAATAATAAACTCACAGAGGCTTGTTTAATGATGTCTGTAATCGCTAGTAAAAGATACAAACCTTTACCCAAATATAAAGTTCCAGTATCACAGGCGGGGTCTTTGCAACATATGCGGCCATCAACGACATGTACTTTAAATCTGGATCAGAAACCAGTATTTTATCCTGTTCGAAGTCCAGTACAGTATTGCTGACGCCGAACAATCCTTCTAAATATTTCTTCCAAATTGGTGAAGCGGTTCCGTTGTTGTTTTCAACAATGCCATCTGTGTGTGCTTGTATTTCGTCTATTGTATATTCAGGTATCTTTATGTAATCATCTTCGTCTATTTCTGTTGAATTGTCTGATTCTAGCTGAAAGTTTTCAGTAGGTCGTTTAAAAACAGGTATTTCACTTTTGAAGTTTTAGTAAAAGTAATATAAAAGAGTAGTAATATAAAACACTTTTTATTTGCGGTCAACCAGATAAGAGTCTAGTTATCTAGTTACCAAATTATTCTACTATGAATATAATACCAAATGAAACCAATTTCTATTATAGGTTATTCTAACACGTTTCGCATGTGACACGCGATTATTGAATATTTAAGGTCCTAGTTCTATAATTACATAGTACTATACTAGACCCCGTCATTAGCTATTCAATTTATGACCATTATCGAAGATATGATCATCACATACTGATTATCATCGATCCAATTGTATATCAATAGATAAGTCAAATATATATCAGGAATGAATTTAGTCCTGAAGACCACATTGCAACTCAATGAACGTTATGGTATATTAAAGTGTTATGTAATATATATTCGTGGCAGCAGTATATTATGTATTTATATAAAAAATATTATGATGAAAACAAAAATGTTTACCTCATAAATATCAGTGCTTGTCTCATAATATTCGTTCGCAGTCTGTATTATGTTCTGATCTAGTTCAATTTCAGTTAATTTTGAACTTTTGACACCATCTGCTTCTAACAGGAATAGTTTCATGAGTTCTGCATAGAATATCTTATGTACTTTTGCAATTTTTTCATCATCATCTTCATCAATATGGGCTTTGTCACTACGACGTTCGATTTTATACAGATAATCTTTTGTTTCCCTTGTAAAGTTTATTAAATTGTTCAAGGTTCTTCTACCGTTGTGGCGTTTTCTTTCGGTATGTGTGCTGCAATAATTATATAATGTAATTGTAGTTAATTAATTAGTATCACATTTTCAAAGACAGTCTTTCAGAGATATATAATGAAGTTTAATTCTGTGAAAACGATTATTCATTATACTAAATGCCTTACATTATTATTCAGCCATAGCATTAACCACGGAATAATAAAAACAAGGCATTAACCAAGATAATAGTCATCCTATACATATAATCAAAAAAGATTAAAAACTAATCAGCATTAAGTATTCAAAATCACAATAACTTCGAAATAAGGGAAAAATGTTGGCGAGTGTTGTACGTTTGGAAGGTTGAAATTTTGATATTCTTACCTCGGAAAAGGATTAGTCGTCTCAGGCGAACCCATAACAAGCCTATACACAGAAGAATTTTTAGGATCCGTGAAGATGTCAAAACCTATGAGAACATCCATACCCATCTGTGTCTTTATCTTGATGACTGTATCCAGCCAATCAAAGCTATAAGCAGAATAGTCGAAATCTTCTGTGGCATTTATAAATGTTGGATATGGTGGAAGGCCTAGAGTTTCTAGGATAGCTATCACTGGTTTCAATCCTCGTTTGTCTAGTGTCTCTGAAAATTTATAATTGATAACAAATGGTCATTAGAGAAAGGCCAAAGTTAATAATTGATGAAACAACGCTATAATCGACCATTTAATAAACGTTTAAAATTTATGATATATTTTATAACAGTGACGTGTTCAACATTTGCCCGAAGCGAGGGCATTTTAATGAAATATTATTTACAGCACTAATTATATTTTTTTCTTTCGGCTACACTCATTTCTTTTAAGAATTTAAATCTTGCTCTCATAGCATTAAAGTAGTTATTCGTAAAAACTGACTTGAACTGAACTTGATATTGGTAGGAACTATGATCTTACTGACTTTCTTTACTATTTTTTTTTTGTTATTATTCGTGCACTTAAAGGAAATGTTTATATGTATATGTAGACTTCGTGAAATATGAAAATGCTTTCTATCAGCTCACCCGTATTCATACATCCATTAAACATATCCTTAGCCTGTTGTACTGCTTTGGGCTGGTGACTGGTGTTTCTGTTGAGAAAGTCCCTCACGATGGAGTACACCTTGGTCTGCTTGTCTCGGAACCAGTCGTAAGACCGGTAGGCGTCTGGTCGCGGGTGGTCAGAACCCCAATTGCCGCATACATACTGGTGAAAAAGACGAAAAGACCGAGATTGCAGCGTCGCCAGACCTACCTTAGTTTAGCGTTGTCATAACTACAGGCAGATCTTTCAAAGCCGGAACTTAAAACCATCTGACTGAAATTAGATGGCGCTTCAGTGTAGGTTGCATTTTTACACTATATTGTAAAACATAATCCATACTAATATTATAAATGCGAAAGTAACTCTGTCTGTTACGCTTTCACGATGAAACGGCTGAACTGATTTTAATGAAATTTGATATGAGAATTGCTTGAACCCCGGGGAAGGACATAGGCTACTTTTTAATCCGCAACTTCACTTGCATCCGCGATAACCGACATCCACGCGGACGAAGTCGCGGGCAAAAGCTAGTATAAAATACAGCCGTCACACTTGACCGTGAACAAAATACCTTTTCGAAGTCAAAGTCAAAGTCAAAGCATTTATTTCAATTAAACCATTTGCAGGCACTTTTGAATAGTCAGAACATGAATATCATCAATTATACAAACACAGTCTATAGAGCAGATAGAGACAACTGGGTATGAACCTATTCCTTGCAGGTAATTAACTTTATCACTTCTACGACCAGGTAATTTGCGTGCAATAGATTCACGCATTATGCAGCACTCTGCCCCACTATCGAAAGTAGCACACAGGCGCATATTTCCTACCTGTATGTACATACGTATAAGCTCTGAGCTAGCAATTTTATTTACACGTTTAGGATCTTTGTCAGTAGAAGTACTTGGTTTAGGGGAAATGTACTGTAACCGTTTTAGGCAAACCTCAAATGTATGACCAGACCTAGAACAGAATGTACAGGTTACATTTGGGGATGAATTAGTTAAAGATGAAGAATTTTTAGAATTAAAGTTTTCTTTAGCTTTAATGCGACAAGTGTCAGCTAAGTGTCCAACCCTTTTACAATAAGTGCAAGTTGGAACATCTTTAATAGTCAAAGTCAAAGCATTTATTTCAATTAAACCATTTGCAGGCACTTTTGAATAGTCAAAATAAAATTGAAGCTAGTTGCTCGTTCCAAAACGTAGGGTAGGTCTCTATGGAGAAGAACGAGCAAGAAACTCCACTTTTATACCTGATACCTGGAAAAGACCACCAGAGAATTACCAGAGAATGGGCAGCAGCGTTCTCTGTGCCTTTGTAACAACCATACCGCGATCGCCAACCCGCTTACCAAGCGTGGCGATTATGGCAAACCCCTCCCCCCCCTTTGGGGAGGCCTATGTCCAGCAGTGGACGTCTTTCGGCTGAAATGATGAATGATGACCTGGAAAAGGGTCCAGCAATAAAGCAAGTAGGTATTACAATGCAAGCAAGTAATACAATGCCTCCTCAACATTTTAGTCATGGAGTCAGATTTTTGAGTCTTAGACTATAAGTTTGACAATATTTTCATCGTTGTTTCAGTCTCTGGATGATCCAAAAAAGTTTAAAAAAGAGAGAGAAAAGAAATAGAGAGTTCTGCCCTTCAACGAGGAATCGGCATGTATTGAAGATGTAACCGTCTTTAGGTACACTTTAGGTACCTATCGACACTAACAAAGTTCATAGAATTAACGTTTGGATTCTTCGCTCCGTTCTAACTTCGAAAACGTATAATAATTACAGACATTCAAATTCCTTATTATACCTAAAAAAATGGAAGCCTCTTAGAAGAATATTACCATAAGAAACCAAAAAAATAGTTACCTGGTAAAAGTTTTCGCAAGGATCCGCGCTCGTGTCCATGGAGAGCGCAAGATTAGCAGCTGAACGCAGACATTCTGTACTCCTGCATATTGGTACTGGTTTCCTATGTATTGCTATGGCGTCTAAAACAATCGTTAGTTGTATTAGGTGTCATGATATTACGGGAAGTAAGTCTAACTATACCGATAGGTAGGTGTCTAGAAATAATCACAGTAGATGCGAGTTTCGGGATGGTCCTCTTTCTTGCAAATAACTGTATTAGACTAAGTCATTTCTTTGTATAATGTTTCTAAAGTTGATTAAATGTCTAAGATCAATTGCTACCACCGCAAATTATATTTTTGGGTCTAAATCAAGCAATATTCCAAGTTATGATCGAGAAGTTCGCTCGAGACACTTGTTTCCAACTACTCTTTGTAGAACCAACTCAGGCCTACTCTGACCGCAGCATCGATTAGTTGACACCTACAACAGGCAGTTGGGCTCAACTGATAATAGGTTTCTCAGCAAGGCTATAGTTAGAAATGAAATAGTTACCTACTATTTTGAGTGATCAGAACCCTAATAATTAAATAATGTTTACTTTTATTCTGTTTATTTTATATTGTTCTTCCTAACAACTAGTAGCACTAATATGTGGACAAGGTTGTGAGTAGTGTATTTGTTACCCATAATATTATTAAGTTCCATCCTAAGTTTTTTTTAACCTGATCCTAAGTGACGATGCGTCGTAAGGTGGAACACGCTTGCGTAGGATGAACCGGTTCACTCGTGCCTTGATGATACCCAAATTATATTTATCAGGAAACAGAGAGGCGGGCTGTGAATTCCACAGTCTGGCAGTTCGCACAGTAAATGTGGAATCAAAGCGCTTGGTTCATTCTTCAAACATATAGCGGTGACGCTTCGCCGTATCTCTGCTCGTCCGATGATGGAATGCGGATGGGGGAACTAAATTGTGCAATTCCAAAGCACACTCTCCGAAATGTACCCGATCAAAACCGATAGGCTGGCAACGGTGCGGCGATATTCAAGGATCTGGAGCTTATAATAGACCTAACCAGAGAGTCGTTGGTAATAAGCCTCTTGGCACTTCTATCAATAACTTCCAACGCCTCCAGTTGGTAATTTGCTGATCCATCCCAAAGGTGTGAACAGTACTCCATGCACGATCGAACTTGTGCTTGGTATAAGTTGCGCAGCTGTTCCGACGTGAAGTACTTTCGCACCTTTGCGAGAATTTCCAGCTTTTTGGCAGTTAGTTGGGCCTTAGATTTTATGACTTACTGTGTACTCATTATTACACTGCTGTTTGTTCTCCTGTTTTGAATTGTCAGAAAAGTTGCTCGTTCCAAACGTAGGTAGGTAGGTCTCTATGGAAAAGATCGAGCAGGAAACTATTCCTTATGAAAGTACACCAAAACTATCTAATGTGGTCTGTATACACGTGACTGTATCTTACTTACATTCAACATGTAGCCAAGGCAAAATAAATTAACAAAACAAAGTGCTTTTGCTCCAAAAGCAACATAGTATATGTACAAATTATACTAATGCGCAGTACATTTAATATTCTTAAAAGATTTTCCACCACAAAACCGGAATTTCAGCATATATCTAGAGTAGAAATTCTCATACTATGCCATTTTAAGGCATTATCTATGTATGCCAGCACTTTTTGTGCACAGTGTAAAGGCAATTTGAATAATTTACAAATTGAAGAAATGCTTTCTTGTTATATAAGACCAGATGCTTTTGTCCGCCTTTAAAATATTATAAACTAGCTTTAGCAAGCGACTTCTTTTTTTTTTATGGGACAAGCCCGCCACACTATTCCCTAACCACTGTAACTCCTGTAAGCCAGAATCAACAGTGGCGACCACCAGAAAAGCGCCAGAGCAATGAAGCTCGACGAGTCCCAGAGAAACGATTCAACTGTCTTGGATCCCGCAACGAAATTAATCAGAAAAGAACAGCGGAGGAGTAAGAAAAACATATTTTCCACTTCTCTCCAAATCAAACAGGAGACAGAACAGAACTAGGCCAATAGGCACAAAGGGACGTTTACAACTGGGAGAAACCCAGTTGCTAAGCACCACGGATTATAATTGACATAATTAATGGGCCCTAAAAATTGAGCTGTTACATTAAATTTGATTCCAATAATAGGTATGGCAAAATCGCTTGAACGCACGGAAATTAGTTCTAGTTTCCACAAGGTCCGCATAATAAACAGGGGTGTGATTCTGTAAGACCTCATTCTAAACTTCGAATCTGAATCCGCTGTGAGTTTCTTGATTGGCATTCTAGAAACTCGGTTGATAATTCGAATTTACACTAGCGCCACCCTTGCGAGCATGTCAGCGGGTTGAACTAAATTGACAGGGAGATTTTGACAAATAAAGTATGAGATGACGTAAGAAGTGGCATTCTGTAAGGTAATTTCCCCGTCACTTTGACGCTCACTTCACACTCGAACCTGATTCAAAGTGTCAAATATATCAAGATCATTTTGAACCTTACGCGAAGTGAGAGTGAATAGCGATGTGAGATGCGAGTTGTTGTTTGAATTTTACAGAATCGACCTACTGCTCCGGATGTAGCCTGAACACTATCCAACATAATATTGCGTTCTTTCTGCTAAAGAATACACTCCCATAAGATATGATGTGCAGATTGTTCGTATTCACAGTCAGATGTAGAACATTGACACAAAGGCGAAGCAACAAGCTTGAAAGAAAATAATTTACTTTTAAAGTTGCCATGACCTGTTAGAAATTGGGCAACACAGTGGTCCACCTCCAGCCATGTCCTGGCCAGCCACTCACGAACGGATGGAAAGAACTGATGAAGGTGACGGCCCTCACGCGACTTCTATCAGCATTAATGGATTTATTCCCTTCAAATCATTATGTTTATGTATTTAGACTGTAATAATTGAATAGATTGTAAAAATCCTCTATAGGTAACTTCTTCGTATACTATTTGTCTATGTAACTGATCTATGATTTACCGTTTTCAAATTAAAAGAACTATTGTTATATTTCTTTATAAGTCTGTTTTTAAGTTATAACAATGATTGACAAATTAAATAAAAACCTTTCGTCACATTCGACGTAGCGGTACCAGGCAGATATTTTTAAAATAAAAATAATAAGTTAATATCAAAAGAACAAGTAGACGTGACGGCGACTCGACTTGGCGGTGACTCGACGTGGTGGTGACTCGACATGGCGGCGATTCGACGTGTCGCGACGCGACGTCAACGGAATAAATCATTACGGATGCAGACGAAGCCGCGCCAGTAACTACGTATCGCGATTGCAAGCTACCTCTTTTTTGGAATTTCATTACGATCGGTGTAGTGGTTTTGCCGTGATGAAGTAACAAGGTTACAGACAAACAGAGTTACTTTTGCATCTTTGCCATAAATATTGTCACGAAGAAAAAATAATGTTTTTTAATTGCAAATAATATTTATTTCTTTTACAGTGTGTTAGTTTAATACATAAATATAAAACAATTTAAAATATAAAAAGCTTATTCGAAGTGGTCTCCATTGGCTGCAATACAGTCCTTTAAACGTTGAGGCCAGTTATCAATAGAAGCACGCACTCTTTCCATGGGAAAATTCTTCACTGCCAATCGTATGGATTGTTATAGGGAAATTATCATGGCGTTTAGAGCAAGCCGTACTCTCTAAAACTGACCATAAATCATAATCCAGCGGATTAAGATCGGGACTAGACGACGGCCAGTCTTCAGCTCTGATAAAGTCCGAAACGTTCACTACCAACCAAGACTGCGTGGACCGAGCTTTATGACCCGGCGCCGAGTCTTGTTGGAAGGACCATACTTGGTTATTGAACATGGTGTTGTTAAGGGGCTTAACTACCTTCTCAAGAATGGTATCTTGATACACTTGTGCCGATGTTTTGATACCTTTTTCACAAAAATATGGCTCAGTCACTCCTTCATAGCTAACACCCTACCAAACCATCACTGAAGTCGGATAATGCCCACGTTGCACTCTGTCAACTAATTGGGAAGCTTTTTTAGAGATTGGAGCATAAATACGGTCATTTTGTTTGTTAAAATGTTGCTGAATTGTAAAGATTTTCTCATCCGTAAACATGATTTTTCTGTGACCTCCCTTTGCGTACCGCTTCAGTAGTTGTTTCGATTTTACCATCCTTTTCTTTTTTAAATTATCAGTTAAAAAATGACCAGTGCGTCTCTTATAAGCTGCAAGTCCTAAGTCATCTTTTAAAATACGCGACATGGTTCTGGGTGCTATCTTCATCTCCCGAGATAAAATCTTTTGCTTTCGGACAGGATTTCTTCGAATTCTTTCTCTTACTGCTTTGACCACCTTTTTCGTACGAACACTACGTGAACGGCCAGATCTTTTTCTGTCACAAACAGAGGAGGTCTCATTGTACCTATTAATAGCCCGGTACACAAACATTTGACTAATACCAAGCGTATGGAGAAATTGCATTTGGCTCCATACCAACTTTGTGTAATGCAATCACAGCGATTCGGTTCTCTTTCTCACCCCACTCCATTTTAATATCGCAAAATATTGTACAATGTATTGGCGCCAAAATTAGAAAACCCAATGAACAATCGTATCAAAATGACAGATTCCAAATTCAAATGTCTTTCTTATTTTTAATTGTAACAGTATTTATGGCCAGACTAAGTATACGTACGAATAAACAAAATTGTAGTGTCGGTTTGTAATGTTAAAATAACAACTTTTTACTTAATGCATCTTAATATTTACACGGTAAGTACAAACTACAAAAAAGTAATAATTTTTACATTTTTGTCTGTCAGTCTGTTTTTTCCGGCTCATCTCCGAAACAGGTTTTCCTATTTAGACGGGACTTTCACTGGCACATAGCTCATCAGGAGTAATCTAGACTACTTTTATTTTAGAAAATAAAATGAGTTCTGCGTAAAAAAAAAAGAAAACCGCCTTCAAAAATTAAAAAGTGTTAAATAACTTTAGCACAGAACACACATTACTTTACTTTCGGAAGTCGGTGGCGGTCTGAAATAGCTTTTTATTTTTCGCTTTAGCTTTTTATTTTTCGCTTTTTTGTATTGCCATAACATCCAAATCCATTAAGAAACGGTGACACACTTAAAAGCGACTGTAAGTCCTCCAAATATTGAAAAAATTAAAACGTCGTCTAAGTATTTTTTTTGGGATTTTGTTGATTTTCTCAAAAACGGCTGTATCAATTTTGGTAAAATTTTTATGTGGGACCATTTCGAAATAAACTCCTTTCAAACAAAAAAAGAATTTTGAAAATCCAAAATATATAGACATATTACAGAGTTATGCCCGAACATACATAAAAAAAATATGTTTATGTAAACATTCGAATTGAAAACTCCTCCTTTCTGAAGTAGGTTAAAAACACAGATAACCGAAATTCACACGGGCGAAACCGCAGGTATCAGCTAGTTTGTAATATTAGTGTGAATCACGTAAAATGGCACAGAAAGGTTATCGCTCCATTTAAAGGGCTGTTAGTTTTCCCTGAAGACGGCTTTATGTTTTGCCTTTTATATTTGTTATATTATTTTTAAACGTTTTCATGTTAGAGTCAGAGATTTTTTGAAAAAATATTTTATGTATGATTTAATATTAAACTGTAGGTAATCGTGAGTAGTTGGCTTTTCCAAATCTAGTGAAGTAGATATAGGAATATTCAGTCGAAACTACCAATGTTAATGAACCTTTCTCGATTGATTGGTGATTAGTTAAGTTAAAAAAATAACCTTCAGTCTAATACAGTTACTTAGCAAGTACTATCGAGGACTTTACCGCCTGCTCAGTTAAAAAAAAATTCCCTTGGCGCCTGCGAAGTCAACGGGGCGGGGTAGAGAGCGCTTCCATCTTTTGAGTGCAAGCAAAAATGAACTTAGCGGTGGTCAGGCGGGTGTGTCCACGATAGTACATATACCAAACTGTCAAATTTTCCCAATTGAATATGAACCTTATAATTTTGTAATAAAGTTGAAAATCTAGCAAAGAAATTTGACAGATTGTTGTAGCTTGATGTGCTGGCTTCTGTACATTAATTTAAGTACCTTCGCGTCTAGTATTTGTTTACGGCCTTGCGTCGAGTTTCATTATACTAAATGGATTCATCCGTTTTGTAGTTTATAAATGATTTCGTACACATACTATCAGTTAGTTACTCCACTGGTATTAGTGTAGCATGAAATATAAATTGAGTTGCTTTTGGTTCTTCAAATTTTTAGATTATGAAAACATTACACTGACTGTACCTATGTATTGATAAAAATATTAATAAAGTAAATCACTCAGATACTTACATAAAATACTAATTATTATAAAAGCTATCAGTAACAGGATACATGTTATAACAATGACCATGAACGGTAATCTCTTTCTATATTTTCTTCTGAACCTGAAAATAAACAATTCTCATAACATCCAATTTGTTTATTTCTGTAAATTACAAAGGGTAGGATGGGATAATAACAATAATAATAAATAAATAATAATAATAATAGACTAAATTGCCTATCGCCGTCATAGTTGTTTGGCCAAAAGCCCGCAATTTTGACGTAATTCCCCAGAAATGGGAGAGATTTAAATCTGATCATCTTTAAACAATAATAATAATATGTGGGGACATTTTCATACACGGCCATCTGACCCCAAACTAGGGAGACCTTGTACTATGGGTGTCAGACGGCTGATATACATACACAAATACATTTTTAATACGTACATATATAGATAAAGAACACCCAGACTCAAGGCAAACAGAAGTACTCATCACATAAATATTAATTATCCTGGGCGGAAATCCAATTTAAAAGTATCAGCCTGGCTCTACGCCCGGAGTCGGGATTTATGACTGGAGTCGGTATTTATGATTAGTGTCAAGATTTATGACTAGAGTCGGGATTTACGCCTGGTCTAAGAAATATCAACTCTAGTTATAAATCCCAACTGGTGGGTGAGGAATAATGAAGACCTTATGACTACAGTAGGGATTTATGACTAGAGTTGGGATTTATGACTCGAGTTGGAATTTATGACTGGAGTAAGATTAGTGACTAAAGTCTAGATTTGGGCTTGGTTGATGGCAAATACACACGACAGAAGGGACATGTTAACGCAAACTTTTACAATGGATTCAGTTTAAAATAAAATCAGTTGTTCCATAAGTACATAATATGGACCGTGTGAATTTTAGTATGGAACAACAGTTATTTTTTACAATCGACGAAATGTTTTGGCACTAGGGGTCTAAATCATTTACCGAATCCATGTCCCTTCCACCGTGTATTCACTTCCTACTCATGAGACCTTTACATATTTGGCAAATGTAAGAAGGCGTGGGTAGGTAGGTACTATAACTACAACTGCAACTTCAGGGAATTCAGGCGGAGGTTATAAGTTTAACTAAAAATTTACATACACATTGAATGACGGTGATAAGCCGTTACTAACCTGGATGTTCTGGACCCAACCGCTATTAGATATCCGGATTCTCTCAAATCATTGCCGTTCTTCAGTGGAGGAGTGTTGGGCTTTGCGCTGCTGGCTGCTCCTGCGCATGAAACATTGCAGAAAGTAGTAATTGGTACAGATAGCGTCACCAACTGGTTACACCCCACGCATTCAAATATCTTCGGGTAGGGGTAACCAGTTGATGACGCTGTCCGTACAAATTTAACACGATATTGGTGCAGATTCCCTTATTCACAAACTAAAATAAATTTGACAATTGGCGTCTCTTACTATCAGGTAGCTGAAGAAAAGGACGACGATAGATAAGAACTACATTAGAGATGTCAGATTAGTTTCTTCTTTGAACTTTGCCGTGTATTTAATCAATACGTTCTGAAATCAAAACGTTTAGCGTAATGTTTAAATGAGTTTTTACTCATTTAAACATTACGCTAAACGTATATACAGTAGGTAAAGTTTAATTAAACTTTACCTACTGTATATACAATATCGGAGGTCCATACAAATATGTGTCCTGATCCGTGATCACAAAATGTTACTATCATCTTAGAACAAGTTAAACTATACCTACATAAATGTATGAGGACTTAAAAAAAAATGACATAAAACGACTGATGTTAGAGCGACATAATACAAGACTAGGTTAACTAGACCAATTGTTATGATACCTAAATGGCTAGATGGCAAGGGCCACAGCTGTTGGCACATTATGACATAGTATTATTGCAGCATCGTGTTATAAGGATTCAACTTGTTTAAATAATTCCATAATTTCATTTAAAGACATCAGAAGGGATGGAAAAACATTTTTACAAAAGTTAGTAATTAACCTCAAAATAGGTATCCATACCAATACATATCCATACTTCCATACTAATATTATAAATGCGAAAGTAACTCTGTCTGTTTCGCTTTAATGATGAAACGGATGATAAAATTAAAAAAAAAATTGGTATGAATATAGCTTGAACCAGAAGGACATAAGATACTTTTTTCTGCATCTGTAATAACTTATATTCACGCGGACGAAGTCGCGGGCAGAAACTAGTAATATTATAAATGCGAAAGTGTTGTTTGTTTGTTTGTAACGCTTTCAAGTCTAAACTATTGAACCGATTGTAATGAAATTTGGTATAGACTAAGCTTGAAACCCAAGAAGGGATAATATGCTACTTACTAATCCGCGACTTCATCTGCATTCGCCAAAACCGATATTCGGGAGAGTGAAACCTCGGGCCAAAGCCCGTTTAATAACGTTAATTTTTTTATTTACTTTAAATGCTTATAAAATGGAGTAATTATATATATTTTTTAATCTCCGCCCATTGTAAAAACATATTTTATTATATACACTGCGCGCATTCACAGTTGCCTTGTAATTAATCTGTGCGAAAACATTCCTATTATAAAAAAACACCAACAAGCCCAGCAAGTTTTTTTCCATCAAGCCCAACAAGCCTTGGCAATAATTATTGAATTATTATAAGTATAAGTGATATAACTCTCACAACAGAAGGACAGTCTCTATACGATGTCTATGAAAAATTTACGCTACAAAAGTAGGTTATGTGTGAGTGATCGGCATGTAATTACGACCGCTGACACGCACACACACGTAAAAAAATGTTGCTAGGAAATATTTTTTTCCCCGATTCTAGGAAAAATGATAATGCACTTGGGCCATAGCACGATTGCATTTCAAAAATGTTACGTACGTAATTTAAGTGTTGTGTTTTTTTTTATTAATTAAAATACAGTCACATCTACTTATCGTTATACAACGTTATAAAAAGTTGAATTGTTGTTTTTAACGTAACTCGTACTTATACTTGTAGAAATTCATTTGTGAGTCCATGTCGCGTATCTATTTAAAATAGTTTAAATGTATACGCGGCAAACATTTTTATATATAGGTAATATTTTCGTTGTCATCCCATCAAAATATTATTTACAGTCGTATACTCGAATTACTTGGTAACTAAAAATGTACTCCACATAGCATATGCCTTAGATAACACAGTGTCGATACTAACGGATACAACAGAATTACGTTATTTACGCTTTCAGTTGTTAAAATTATTCAAGGTAAAAAAATAAAATTCACTAAAAACCTGAATATCGCCAAAAAAAACCGCAGATCCATACAGCTACATTAATAAATAATTATTCCGAGTTTTACGAACATAAATGTATGGATCAGCTGTTGGTTTCTACCAGAATAATACAGTAGACTCCAACAATGTTAATGTTTAGAATTATGGGTAATTTTTTCGTACAACACTGGCAACACTTCATTGTAATAAATTAAGTTATGAAAATTTTTATTTGGAGATCAATTGAGGTACTTACGTAAAAGTAATAGATATAATGTTACTATTTACATGTGAAATGTAATTTTATCACATTCTTTATGTTTACCGGTTGTGCTATGGCAGTATATTACGCAACAAACCGTCATTTTAAAATATTTCTTGCGAGCTGTGTTCAACGGAGCGTGACCTTGAGCACTGACGGCTCGCTGCGACTACTACACCATTTATGGTTGAGTATGAATACTCGTACTTTTGAATCTCGTACTAGGTTTCTATGCGTTATTATTCTAAGGTAATGCCTAATATAAGTTCATCAACTTCTTTCCTAGAATAGTTTGAACTAAAAATCAGTTTCCCTTGTGTACTGTATCTTGAATCAAGCAATGTAAATACTAATCTTAAATACAATCAAAACGCCGTAAAAGAAAATGAAACAATCTTATTTTTTATTTACTTAATACCTAGCCTTAGAACTATTTCCTTCGAATGAAGTTGCCAGTGTTTTATTAACGATCGTTATCTTTGATAATAATTAAAAAGATTGCCCGCTTTTACGGTTAATTTATATTTTAATCTAACGTTGCCCCACACTAGAAATTTCTCTTGTAAACGCACCCAGCGTTTATAAATATATAAACTCACATACACAAACAGTCAGACCCGGAATAAGTAACTGTAGGACATACAAATATTTGATCCGTGCGGGCATCGAACCCGGAACACGCGGCGCAGCAGCCAATCGCTAACCTACTAAGTCATACGTGTCGTCAACAATCGTCGTCAATATAATTTTATATTTTACGTTATTGTTTTGTACCCTTCTAATTTAAAAGTTAAAGTAACTTATTTTTTTTTATTTATGCCCCACTGCCCTGGCCTATATTATTATTAGCCTGGCTCCAAAGTCACACACTGCCATAGAAGCTTTCTTTGAAGTAACAGTCTAATCACACATATCCCCAACCACACACACACCACACACATTTATACACACACACACAGTCCCACACACCCCTCATTCACAACCTTACATCCATAAAAACTTTCTTATACGTAAACATACTTTTACTTTATAATTGTTTTACTTTACTCTAGTGGTTTTTAAGCTCACTAATTGTGTACAACTTTTCTTAATTTCTGGAATATAAAATGTAAGTGTGTGTGTAAATGTGTGTATGTAATTGTAATATGTAAGTAGGAACAGGTGGAGACCTGGTGACCTGTATTAGGGCGTTTGTGCACTACAAGGAATTTTACTGTCCGGCAGTCCGATTATGGAATTTAACCTAATCTGAATCTACGAGACTCTGTATCGGACCGTAAAAGATCGGACTGGCGGACAGTAAAATTCCTTGTAGTGCACAAACGCCCTTACAGTGTTATTACTTACCACAGGCACCAGCGATCTACAACCAGAAATTGTAAGCTACTATTTTATTATTTTGTAAAAAAAGTGTTTGTATTTGTTGGCTTGTGGTGAGAAATAAACACATTTTTTTATTCTACTTAAAATATTAAAAACTAGCTAGTAACTTTGTCTCCGTGGAAGTCAAGTTTACCTACCATAGAAAATATGTCATGACAGTCGGGAACAGTGCAGCTTTCTTTAAATGTAAGATTTTTTCGTACTTTCCAGTGATTACCTCTAGCAAACAAACAAACTACCTCTTTCATCATCATCATGACAACGTTTAGACGCCCACTGCTGGGCATAGGTCTCCCCCAAGAGGGGGGGTTCAGCCGTAATCGCTATGTTTGGCCGATGCATGTTGGCGATCGCAATAGATGTTATGGTACTCAGAAGGACGCTGCTGCCCATCCTCAAGTCAATATCCCTCTGTCGCCTTCTACGACACCCACGGGTAGAAATGGGGTGCTATTCGCGGCCGGCACTAAACGACGAACAATCTCTATAAATTATGTGTATTCTTTGGGCACTCTTATACATATTACCAAAACATGAAGTAGGTAACTATCGACCTTTAATTTGTATTACAGGTCAAGTAGTAGGTAGCACTTCTATCATCCATCAGGCCGGTATGGTATGGTTTGGTATGCTGAAAACCTCGCAATATTCAGTACAAAAACACCGTACCTAGGTATATGTTTTAAGTTATTTCGCTAGTCTAGTACGTAGGACGTAGGAACTAGATAAAATCTTTCTGCCCACTTAGGTATTTAAATTATTTACGATAACTAAAACGAAAGCTTTAAAAGTTAAGAATGGCTCGAGTTGCCAGAATTCCATGAGGCGTTTACATATTTTACTGTAACATGTTACATATAATTAACGCTTTTAGGTACATTTTTGACTGACTCGTTAGTCAAAATGGTCGCAAGACCGTTGGGGGTCGTTTGCCCTAAAGACTTTGCCCGAAGTATAGCGCGGGCAAAGTGGACATTTTTGAAAATTTTAATTTTTTTTTTTGGATGCCAGACAAGCCGAGGCTGCCCATCTGACGATAAATGGTCACCGTTGCCTGTAGACATAATTATGTTATACCAGAGACCTTGCAATTGCATTGTCATCCCAGAGATAAAGTTAAAAAGTTCTTGTGCCTGTAATTACGTCTGTACCTTCAAATCAGAACACAGTAATGCTGTTTTGATATTAAGTTATTTTCGCAAAAAGGAGGAACTCGTGATTAAGTAAAAGCCGAACAGATCGATCGGTCATAGGTCAAGCTACGCTAGCCGCGATCGGTCTGTGGATGGGTGACCATCCATTTCATACCGAGTTCCCTCCGTGCCTCGGAAAGCACGTAAAGCCGTTGGTCCTGGCTGTCATTTGTAGATCTACAGCTGCCAAACAGTTGTTATGGTTTTGGCAGTCGTTATCAGACGCCAGAAAGTCTGACAACCAGTCTTACCAGAGAGAGTATCGTGTTACCCAGTATTTTGGTGGTGGAGGTTCGATAGGCAGTCGCTCCATGTAAAACACTAGCTGCATCCGGTTACACTGGAAGTAAGACGAATCCCGGAGAAACATTACAACTGTCTTGGATCCCGCAACGAAATCACTCTTAATCTTACGGGGCTGCAGTCCGACGGGAGGGATTACACGCTCCAGGAACGGCTTTCCGAGCTTTCTGAGGCAGGAGTTGACCACACAGTATACTTACGGGTTACCGTAGGTCCCATTCCATCGCCACCCTCTTCCCCAGACCACGCGTTCATTTTTAAAACTTATTCATTGATTCATTAACACAAACTAGAGTCATTGTCAACTTTTCAAGTTTCTTTTTGTATCTTGAATTCACATTTCTTTTTTGGCTGTAAAATCTATCTCATTTATAAAAGCACTACAACAATGTTTATTTTTAACGTTCAGGAATTTTCTTTCCAAACACAGCTGTTTTGAAATATTCTACCAAAAAAATGTGTTATATCACAGCACGAAATAATAACATACTACGTTAATTTTATGTTAATCCATTCAGTTAACATTCATTGCCTGATTGCAGTGTTACTGTCCCAAAACATTTTAATATTCCCGGTAATGTATCACTACGTATCAGCGATTGTCGTTTGTTATAAGTTCGGCTACATTGCCTTATGGTGGCGGTTAGCCTACTGAAACCTCGCTATGCTACTGAAAGTTGTCTGTATTTTCAGTAAGGTGACCATGATTGAGGGCTTTTAATGAATTGTTTATTTTGTTTGTCTGTATTTGTAGTAAATAGGTAAACGTTTAGGGTGGCTATGTTAAGACTAGTTCTCGATACTATTATACTGCTGAACTTCTAGGTAAATAGAGACACTGCGCATTTCTAAGAGTAGCGTATGTTAAATAGGAAACATTATAATAATGTTGTGTAAGTAAAAAAATGCTAATTTCAAGCTGGTGAAATTTTGTCGTCATCCTCGTTCCATCATATTAGGACCATTTAACTTTATTTGAAATAATGCATAATGACTCGATTTAGGGAGTGCAAGCATCAGAAAGACCGGTAAATCAAGTTTACGTCGGGTTTCGTTTGATAACAGCAAAATTGATGCTGTCAACGAAATCATAAAAAAAATAACTGATTTACACTGTGATGCTAGGTTGCCGACCTACGTGCGACTCCTGATCAAAGCTTTGACGTTTATCGTTTATCTTATAAGCAAGACAGCGAATGACTCTAAAAGATATTTCCAGAATTTTTCCAACAAACATTCAACTTATCCTGACTTTCTCAAAAACCATGGCCCCTATTCTACCCGGTTCACAGGACAGTGGTGATGTGCAGGTCAGCACGCGATCGCTAGTGATGTGCCACTCCGGTATCGATTTAACGACAACGGAAACCGTAACTGTCTCCCATTCAATGCACGAAAGATTACGTCGAACCTCTGTTTACTCACAGTCACAGCATGCTTCTATTTTATTGTTTATATCAAGGTCGAGCGGTACTCAAGAGGGAGGGTTATGGTTCTTAAAACGGTCGTAAATATGAATGGCTTTTGAAGGTCAAAGTGAGTTTTCCTCTCTATTTCAGTTTAACGATTTTTTTTTTTCGTTTTTTTTTATATATTAATAGGCTTGCGTTTGACCGCGCAACTCACCTGATCTTAAGCGACGATGCGGTCTAAGGTGTGAACCGGTTCATCCTAGGCAAGCGTGCTCCAACGCTTGCCTAGGATGAACCGGTTCACTAGATACCCAGATTATACTTATCGGGGAAATTAGAGGCGGGCAGTGAATTCCACAGTCTGGTAGTTCTCACAATGAATGTTTTCGAGACCGTGGAACTTAAACTATATAGCGATGGCGCGGTGCAGAGGGTCCAACGAAGCTCTATTGTCCTTCCTCCTCTGTCCGTCCGTCTGTCCCTCTGTCACAGGACTGTAACTTTTGATCCGTAATAGGTAGACATACTTGAAATTTTCAAAGAATGTGTATTACTATATTGCCGCTGTAACAACTAATTAAATGAAGTTAGTCCTTCCTTAAATTTTAATTAATGTATTTTCTGTTTGCTCAATCTTAACACTTTCATTGTCCGCGAAGTAGACATTAGTAAAACAATTTCAACCAGTACTGTATGTGGCTATTAGGGTCATGGGACAGGGAAAGTGGTTAAGGCGCTACCCCGACCAAAATCGCGTTTTTCTTCGTTATTCAGGGGTTATTAACTCATTAATTAAGAGAAACAATCCGCTTGTCTATTAAGGCACTTCCCTGAAAAAATTGCCTTCACCATATGTTTCCTGTTTGCCGCAAAATCGAAACTCGCACAATTTTTGGGTATTTTTTGGTTATAAAAAAAAGAGAAACGATCGTTTGAATTAAAATTAAACGTGAATTATGAAGATTTGTAAGTTACCTATTTAGTAGTGTAATCCTCAAATTAATGGCACGTCAACTTTAGCAAAAGATACATGTTTTCAATTATTTCGTCGCTTCCCATGAAGTGATGCCAATCAATAAAGTATCAATTGATAAAAAAAAAAAATAGATATTATAGTAATTTATAACAGGGAGATTTAGGTGTATATAGGGTACATAAGAAAAAATAAGAACATGGAATGTGATGATAGAATTTTTAACATTATTAATATGCATAGATGTAGTTTATTTCTCTTAATAATTAATGAATAACGAAGAAAAACGCACTTTTGGCCGGGGTAGCGCCTTAATGAGATTAGTCATAGGCTGTAATATTAGGAGCTCGTGGGTAAGTAAAAGCCGTACGGCTTAATCGGTCATGATGGTTAAGCTACGCTTGCCGCGGTCGGTCCGTAGATGGGTGACCATCCATTCTCACCAAGACCTCTCCGTGCCTCGAAAAGCACGTAAAAGCCGTTGGTCCCGACTGTCATTCGTGGGCTGGCAGTCGTTATAGGTAGTCAGAAGCCCTAAAATCTGACAACCAGTCTTACCAAGGGGTATAATCGTGTTGCCTAGTTACTGGGTTGTGGAGGTTATATAGGCAGTCGCTCCTTGTAGAACACTGGTATTTCGACACCAGCATAGTTGAGGAAAACCTAGGCAGATGATGAGTCATAGGTATTGTAACTGAAAAACGTCACAGTTCCTAATAATTTCCTTGTCACTAGTTTTGTAGGTATATCGATAAGTAATAAATGAACCACACTAGTAAAATTAATTCTATATTTAGATATATGTATTAATATTTTTACTTTTTCGTGAACTTTGTAGGCGTGTCGATATTTATATTTTTTGCTATCGTAAGCTAGGTCTCCTAGGATACCTAACCCATCACTATTCTGGTCGATATTCTCACATGAATATTGCATATTATTTAGTGATTAGGTTCTTTAAGTCAACCTCTGTAAAGATCTAAGTAGGTCATTATAAATTAGATGACACAGAAATTAAGCCTACTTAGGTAGGTACCGATTCTTCTAAAGAAATTACTTTCAGCGTTAATGATTTGAATCATCATCACGGTGTCAACCTTTCTCTTAGACCGAAATCGAAGACTTTAAAGACTCATCATGATCAAGATGCATCGCAAGACAATTGTAACAAGCCCAAATACGACAAGGATACATTGCTCCGCTATGGAGTTCCAGTGCCCACCTTCCAGCTCTATCATCACACCTTGAAAATAGATCATGGCTATAGTGCATCTCAAGACAATTGTAACAAGTCTAAACATGACTATGATACGATACTCCGTTATGGAGTTCCAGTGCCTATCTTCCGGCTTCATCATCAGATCAGTGCGATGGTACCACATTATTGTTTTGTCAAAACTATAAGATAATTAGAAGTATGTTAAATTGGACTTCCAAGATTTTCTTACATAGTTACAAGTGAAGCTAATTTATTTATTTTTATTTTATTTATAATTTATTTCAGACTAGGTTGTCCATAGAATGTTAGTTAATCACTGAGACTTAAGAACTACGTTCGTAATACACATAATACAACAACAAACTAGTAGGTTGGATGGATTATCCTATATGTAGGCGAATCCAATGCCTCCATACAGGACTCTCCACATGATCTGCAACTACCCTTAGGTAGCCGTTGGGACTGTCTCTCACTATGCGCATCAGCGATGCTGTTTTTTTTCTAATTATGGCATAAAGCGTGTTTAAAAACAGCTGTTTCCTAGTAAAGTTTACGATCAAAATGACCTTCTGAACAGCTGTTTTATTTTTCATTATTCAGGGTTGGTCACCTCGTGAAAGGTGTTTGTATCCACGAGTTCAATGACCCCTTAAAATATTTAACATATGAATTGAATGTTAAGCTACTATTTTCTAAATTCAAATAACAAAGCTACCTTCTTTATACCTTACACTAAAATTAAATACAAAAAAAGTTAAATATAAACAAGAAGGCTTAAAAGAGTTCACATCGCTCTCTTCTGGAAACGTACCCAGAAGGTTGGCAGCATTGCAACGTTGAATGGCTATGCTGGTTTTGTGACCAAAGAATTGGTAAGCAAATCAAACGATGGGTTTATTTGCTGTTGGAGCAAGATTAAATCTTTTTTACTATAGATAAGACCAAGCCTGAAAATTAGGCAGATACATACATTTACGTTCGCATCTATACTAATATTATAAAGCTGAAGAGTTTGTTTGTTTGTTTGGTTGAACGCGATAATCTCAGGATCTACTGGTTAGAATTGAAAAAATATTTTTGTATTGGGTAGTCCATTTATCGAGGAAGGCTTGCAAAACCGGGCCGGGTCGCTAGTAAATAAATATCAGTTAATATTTTATTTTCTGTAAAATAAAGTACATCAATAAAATAATGTTGTTTTGTTCATTAACATCACCACTGCTCAACGCGGCCTTTTTTATCAACTTACGTCCCAAAAGATTTTCCGAACGATAACATTCTCAAATTATGCTCATTACAAGAGTTGTAATGAGCAAAACTTCTGAATGTCATAGTGTTACTGCCAACTATCAAATACCAACGTCGCACAACCATATAAAATCCATTACATATTTACGTTATTTCGGTCCGTAAGAAACCTAACGACTTTTGTATGACCTATAAGGCATAGCACGTGAGTACGACGCAGAAGTGTTCGCTTCGACTCGTTTCTCGAACTGGAAATCATCATCATCATCAGTCAGCCTATAGACGCCCACTGTTGGGCATAGGTCTGCCCCAAGGGGGGTTCAGCCGTAATCACCATGCTTGGCCGATGCATGTTTACGATCGCAGTAGGTGTTATAGTACTCAGAAAGATGCTGCTGCCCGTCCTCTGGTCAATATTTTTCTGTTGCCTTCTACTACACCCACGGGTAGAGAAATAGGGTAAATAGAATTTTCATTTAAAAAAAACCGTCACGTAATTTGATCGATTTTTGAATTGGCTTCAATTTCATCTATAAATTTGAATCCCATCGGGCTAAGAAATGTTCGTGTTCGTGTTTGCGTTTGTTAGTTCGAAGAAATCTCAGAAACTACTGTAAGGATTTACGTATAATTTTCAGCAATATAACAAGGGATTATCTAGGAAGGTAAGAGGTTATAATTTATAAACAGATTAATGCGGGCAAAAGTTGACAAGATGATTTCTGAATAAAACTAACGATTTAACAATAAACTAAAGATAGCTTTCTGTAACCCAATCTGTACATCGATCGCTGCCCGAACTTGATCGATTTACAGATCGCATTATAGAGAATTTAAATTAAAAAATCGCTCGAATTTATGTACCTAACGTTTAGGCGCGCGCTTTTGCTAGGCCTTCTAGACTAGCACGCTATGTTTGTACTTACAGAGTAACTTGATTAATGTCTACCCATCCATATACCAACCTGTCAATTACTTTAATAATATGACGAACGAGGGCGGAACGATAGTCGATAGATAACAAGAAGTTTCGAAGCAATTCATTCGGTCATTAGGTTTAACGAGGTCGATACATTTACAATTAGTTTAAAAGCACTTGAAGTAAATGCAGCAGATACTTTGTTTAAGATAAAGATAATATTGTTTCCCGAACATGGGTCTAAAGGATGAAATCATTTGTAACAAGTTCAACCTTATTTTACCATGTAGGCATGCAATAAAGAAAAAAAGGCATAAAAATATACAACATAAAAACAATTGTTTGATATTTTATTACTTACGACAGTCCCGATTATAATTATATTTTATTTACTTACTTTACTTTAAAATGAGGATGTTACTGACCAAGATTTGTAAGCCCGCTTGTGCCAAGCAGGGTTATCAGTTACCGCCACTGCTGGCCGTGCCTGCTGCAGGAACCAATCTATTGGCAAAAACACCTCTCACCCGCACAATCCGTGTGCTCAACGAATTGCATGACAGGCTAGACATATATTCGTGCAATTGGAGTGAATTCGCAAGAGTTTTGTTGAATTTTGTTAGTTTAATTAGAATAGGTATACCTATATGTATGTTGTGTAAAGTTAGATTTTATATTACTTTAGATTTTTACACAATTGTTTAGTATGATGTTAATAGAGTTTAGTATTTTTAATTTCGTGTTCAGGTTTTTAGTATTAGCTGTTTAGTAGATAAACCTAGTTGTCATTGTTGTTTTTCTGGGAACCACTATTATTTTGGGGTCAACCTGTAAGATAGTGTGTGTAAGTTAAATAAATAAATTAATAACTCCGAGCTAGTCGCTAACACTGGCCCATCACGTATACTACGTGACTAATATTTTTAATTTAACGTCGTGTTAGTTAAATTTTTGGTGCAAATATATCTTAGCTTATCAATACCGTATACGCTTTTATAACCCAGCGTGCTTACGCAGACCGTAAAATACTTGTTCTACGTTTTTTCTAGAACAAAATCGAAGTGATTACATAACCCATCACTGAAAACCTTGACTTTCCCATTCATACTAGTACCTACCTATCATAAATGCAAATGTGAATTGGTTTGTTCTCTATGCGAAACTGCCTGTTGGAAGGGGCAACTAGTTTTTTTTTTAAAGTTCCTTTTAATGGTCTCATTGAAATAAATGATTTGACTTGGTACAGGCTAAGTTTGGACCCCAAGACTGGACATAGGCTACTTTTTAATCATCGACTTAGGGCGGGTTGTTTCAAACAGTTGGTTAACGTTACATACGGACGGTTAAAAATTACTATGACGTGAGATGTTTCACTTTCGTTAAATGTAACGGGTTGTGTCATGACATAAAAAACCGTCAGTCAAAGTTATTCAAAAAGAGAGTCTATTATATTTTGATGTTTGACGTAGCTGTTTAACAACACAAAATTACGTTAACTGGTGGACGAAGCATCGGTTATGGTAATAGTAACTTTTTGACGTACGTTGAGGCTCCATTTTGTAATGTAACCCATTTTTTGGTTTGACGATAGTTAGCGCCATTTTTGACTATTACCCGTCAGTAAAGTATAGTTGAAGCAATCCGCCCTTAGTCTGCACCCGCGATAGCCGACATTCACACAGACGAAGTCGCGAACAAAACCTAGTCAAACAATAAAACAACAACAACATTCAGTACTGATAAAAAAACTTTATTTTGCACCAACAATACGGACACGATCTTAACGCTTAAAGAAAAATATTTACACACCAAACGACATTCGACATTGATTACCATCCGTGGCCATATCCGCCGTATCCTCCATACGATCCACCGTAAGATCCAACAGAGACGTACTTCTGGACCACGGGCTGGGCGTAAGTCTGGACCACTGGCTGGGCCACCACGTGTTGGGCGACAGTCTGGACCACTGGGGCGGCATGAACCACTGGCTGTGAGATTACTGGAGCGGCGTGGACCACAGGCTGTGCTACTTGTACTGGGTGCACGATCTGAGGGTAACAAGGTTGGGTTAATTTTTGATATGCGAACTTTTTATACGAACAATCCTAACAAAGTTTCGTACGATTGTCTCTCGGACGATTAATTGCAAACAAAAAACGGATAACTGTGTATGTGTAGCTTCTTTTCCAAAAACATAGCATAATTTTATACTTCTACTTTACCAATTCAATCAATCAATCATTCATTATTTTTGTTTTTTTTTCTATTTCTTTCTTTCTTGTATGTTAATTACGCTGCCTTCTACATTTTTATAAATAAAACTATATATGTATTTTCTTACATTTATTTTTCATTATATGTATTTTCTAACTGTGAAAGCTTCAAGTTGGCCTAAATTATGTTAATCACGTAATCTTATTTTTGTACCTAGATAAAATAATAATAAAATAAGGGGTAGGTTCGTCTACTTTTATTTAGAGTTAGAGCTTTATTAATAACATTATCATAATTTCTTAGCACACTGGCCATCTCGCAAAACAAAAACAAACGTAAACAAAGTACCAAAGCTTGCGGTTCACACGGAAGCTAGCAATTATGTTGATTAGCGGTAACTGACTGTACCACAGGAATGATTAAACTGCGCCGCCGCGCCGGTAAGGCGCAGTTTACTATGTATTTCCATTTTCGTAAATTTTAACTTTTCGGATTTCGTAGCATTGGCTACGTGCTACGAAACTCGTAGCAACAGATTTTGAATCCTATTAGAGGGCAGAGAATGTACTAAGACTGGGTAAAATTGCTACGAGACGCGTAGTGCCAACGCTACGAGACGAATTATTGTGCTACTGCTACGAGGCGCGTATTGGTACTGCTACGAGACGCGTAGTACTACTGCTACAAGACGCGTAGTACTACTGCTACAAGACGCGTAGTACTGCTGCTACGAGATGCGTAGTGCTACTGCTACGAGACGCGTAGTGCCACTGCTAAGGTAAACGTAGGTGATAGTTAGCCTAATGACTGCTACAGTACAGGGGAGTATCTTACAATGGTTATGTTGACCTGATGCTAAGTGGCTACTACTGCTACTAAACCACTGCTACCAGCCTAATAGTTTAGAAATCGTCTTGATGCTGCTGAGAGAGCGACTGCACGCGTAACGGGTGAATCTCAGCTATGGGCGTACCATGAGTCGTTGGCTGATCAACCACTATGAGGTACCATATCTGCCTAGATATAGTGATTGATCATCATAGCCTTATGATGACGGCATTTCAAATGCCAGATCCTGCTACGAGATGGGAAGCGAAGACACTTAGACTTAGCACGAGTGCGCTAACGTTAAAGTATTCGATTTCAGTCGTTTTTCCAATAGGAAATACGACTACTCCATAGAATTTTGATTTAGTTTTATATACGTCATCATATCTGCCTAAACTTTTTCTTACTATGTTAAGGTCGGCTTCCGGTCTAACCGGATATAGCTAGTACTTTATATGGAGCGATTGCCAGACGGACCTCCACAACCCAGTTACTGGGTAACATGATACCCCTTAGTAAGACTGGTTTTCAGATTTTCTGGCTTCTGACTACCCATAGCTACTGCCAAAGATATATGAATGACAACAGCTTTACGTGCTCTCCAAGGCACGGAGGGAACTCGGTATGAAATGGATGGACCCATCCACAAACCGCTCGCGGCAAGTGTAGCTTAACCTTTGACCGATCGATCTGTACGGCTTTTACTTAGGCACAAGCTCTTCCGATTTAATTTTATACGTCATTCACAATCATAATCACTAATAGATACGAATACAACCGTGAAACGAAATAAATATCATGTGCGAAACGGGAAATTACTAACCTGCTGGAATGACGCATAGCTAGTGGCTGGCTTGGCGACTGCTAAAGGAGCTGCATGCACCACGGGTTGAGCTACTGCTACGTGTTGAGCTACAGCCACCGGTTGAGCTACTGCCACCGTGGGCTGTTGCACGTAGCTTACTGATGATAGTTGCTGAAGAAAAATATTATTTTAAGTTAATTAATTAATTCATGTCATCTTCATTTTGAGGTAAGCAGACTAGCTTGATATTGGTAGGATTGCATTTAAGATCATGCTAACTTATGTCACCAAAATACAAAGTAGCAAGCTTCAACTTTCTTACTGTACTCGTAAATGGGTTAATTGAAATAAATGCTTTGATTTTGATTTTGACAGGCGGCACCTACTTGATGGACTACCTTATTTACAAAATGAAGAACGCCATCAGTTATGGTAAGAAATAAGGTAACAATGTTTGAAAACATTGTTAACTTTATAGGGTATGTTTTAATAAATGTTATAATTTTTCTATCTAAATATCAAGTCATCTAATATTCTTTGTTCATTAGTTAATTAACAGGTGTTCTAATATTTTTCACAAGAGTTTTATCCATTTTCTCAATAATTCATTAAACGTTCAAAGATAGAACAAACAACAAATCCCGTAGGTATTTATTTCTATAATAGAAAGCTCTAGAATATTCGTACTTACAGCATGTGGGGACCAATCGTCAATAATGCCGCCGGGTTTCGGTTTGGCGGCGGCAACCGATAGGATCGCGAAGAGGATCTGTGAGCAGCAGAGTTATGATAAGAGCGTTAAGTTCTGTCAATACTAAAGCATGTCGTCGTCGTATATTCTATTCTAGTCTATTCTTCGTCAAACTAATTCCCATAATACTATGTCGATAAGATCAGTCGTCTCATTTGAACGTAAGTTTGTAAATACTTTTTATAAACCCTGGATATGGGCCCAACATCGATCATCAACAGTACTTAACGACATATTTCTCTATCTATCCTAAAAATGACGTGGTCTGACGGGTCTGGGATCTTATGAACCTTTGTGTAAGTTCTAGGTTTTGATTGAAACGCCTGAAGACTATAAGTCAAAAACAAACAGTGCAAAAAATAGAAACAGTGCTTTCAAAATAAGAACAAATTATTTGGTACTCGATCTATAATAAATTACAGTGTCCTAACTAGACACTGAGACAATATTCATGTACGTGCTTCGTATTGTAAAACAATCGATTTTTTCTATATCGAAATTACTTTCTTTAAAGGCAGAATTATGAATAAAAGATAAGGTCTTCAAAGTTTTTCTTTTATTAATAACGTTTCTTTGTCTATCTATTAATGTCACCAATATAGTTTAATGACTTTTCATTACTGAGTAATTCTTATAATGGACACTCGTAGGTCAGCAAACGGGGCGGCTATATGCTGCCATGATTTACTGATAATAAATTTAAATAAATTACAAATAGAGTTTGAAATTGTGTGCATTTATGATCTTGCATGTAATTACGCAATATTCAACTGTATTTCAGTTTCATTCAAGTTCGTTATTAGTTTGTTGCCACTCTGTCTGATTAGTTCCTATTTCAGGATTGACCTTATTAATTATTTAAACCTTCTGACAGGCGTAGGTATTAAATATGTATAAAATATCGATGCTTATGTGGAAAACTTAAGATCCAAAAACATTTGCACTTGTAACTCTTTCGAATAGTTCCTATTACAGTACCTATCTATCCGAGGTTAGTTTTAAGAGCAAAATAAAAAAAAGAGTAGGAAAAAAAAGTCCTGAAATAAAAACGTCTTAAAAATAACAGAAAGCCAAAAATTTACAATATTTAATGGCAATCAAAATTGAAGTCAGAGAAAAAAGAAAGATGATTTTTTAATTTTTACTTGTACCTCTGCAATGTCTGCACAAACTAAAGAGGTACTTTAATCTATAAATTAAATTCTTTTTTTTTTAAGTATAGAAATGATAACACTTTTTGAGAATAGATTTTAATCATTTAATCTTCATTTAAAAATGGTTCCAACGCATTTTCTCCGTTATTTAATTCTCATTTATTAAAAGTAAGACTCATAAAATGAAGATAAATTAAAAATCTTGTACTTACAAGGGCCCGCATGATAGACTATTACTACTCAACTAAGAATGTAGAGTGTGCAATTATGAGCTCCTACGCACCTTATATACTCAGACGGAATTTTCAGCTCATTCCAAACTAGGGCTAACATCTTAGTACATAGGCACGTGAGTAGACACGTGAGAAACCGAGATTATACTTCATTAATAATGTATTAACATAAATTTATTGGTTTAATTTATTTTGATAATTTGGGGTGAAGTTAGCATTCTTTATCTGTTTATGATGGTTTAGTATTTAAAAGATAATTTATTTAACTACTAAATTGTGGTGTTTAAACTAGTATATATTAAGTCAAATCGGATGATTGACTTAATAATTTAATTGTAATAATAATTATGTACAATACCTACTGTGATCTATTGGACTGTGACTGATTGACAAAGAAACAAAAGTAATATTCTTATTGTTACTAGTTGTTATTGTAGTGTAACTAAGTTGAATGAAGTCTAATTAAAAGACTGATTGTAATTGTACCTATAATACTTACTGTGATTTATGGAACTGTGGTTGATTGATTGAAAAACCCAAAAATATTTGTAATTTATTTAATACAGGTGATGATAAATAAACAAAAACCATTAGTATTTTATTTAATGTAATGTTACTTATGTGTAGCATTAGTTATAAGAATTAATATATTAAACTCTATGGGGGGGACACAGGAATAAAAAGTTTCAAAAGGAGGAGTGCGGAGGTATACAGCGTAAAATTGAATTCATCAACAAATTTTTAAGGAGTGACTCAATCCACGAATTTGAGCAACTTTCATTATGGAGCCAACTAAAACAGCGCGAAAAAAAAAATTGCTGTTCCATACATTTTGGCAGTGATTGCACTTCTGTATGGAACAGCAGATTTTTTTCGCACAGTTTGATTGGTGGTGTGAGTCACTCCCTTAAAAAATTAGCTAATGAATTCAATTTCACCCTGTATATTACAGACAGTGAGATCTCGATCTATAGGGAGTGCGTGACTTATGCAAATCATCATTATTAGAATCATATTAATATTTGATAATTTCTGAAATCATTAATCATTTATTTAATACCCTTTCAAAACGTTACAACATAATTTGAAATCCTGACGATTTGTTAAGGATATAATTTATTAGTACAAAATTATTCTGTTACATATATATGGAGTTATCATCGAATATTTATAAAGCCATAACATAATTCCATGACCACAAAAAGTGATTAATGATAAATATTTATGAATGTGATTAATAAATTATCACAAATGGGAATTCAAATAATTTACAAAGTTTGGTTGAAAATGATGCCCAGTTGGGTAGCAATGCATCATTAAAAAATGAATTCGCACTATTTATGGAACATTTACTTAGTTTTGGCGATCTTTATCGTAATAGTCATTACATTTTCAGCCGCCTAAAGCTCAGCTGTTTAAGCCTAAGTTTAGGACATAAGTAAATATGTAAATATGTAGGTATTGAAAAAACCAATGTAACTGACAAATAAATTACTGATAACTGAGTGACTTTGAAGAAGAAATGTTTGCATTATAATCTCAGTCTTATGGCTAAATATTCAAACGCTACTTAATGTTAAGATGCCGTTAAGTCTCGTGTTGTCTAGCAGGACAAGATTTAACGGCTTCTTAAAATTGAGTAACGTTAGAGTATTTCGCCATCAATTTGTCAAAAATCTCTTTAACTAGGGACATCGTGGCAGGCGCAGGACAAGATGGCGGAATGATCTCTAGACTTCTTCGACAAAAACTGGTCCCAAATAGTCCTTAATAGACAGAAGTGGAAGGAGAGTAGAGAAGCCTTGTGGTGGGAAAATTCAGGTTAAAAAAGCAATTGTTAAGAAAGACGCGCGTTGTGAAGTGAGCGAGTAATTAGTTATTTTAATAAGAAAGAGGATACAGCGGACCGTAACTTTGACGATACCTTTTAACAAACCCAGGATAAGGAAACCAAGGTCATGTGTTTTATTAAATTACGATCCTTTAAACAGTGCCCATGGTAAAGTTAACATTAATGATGCCATCACTGAAGGTACCTACTTTAGGTACGTCACGTCAATGTACAATTTGATAGTGTGACCCCACATTTAAGCATATACTGAAATATTACTTACTAGAATCAGAAAATAAAAAGGATTCTTAAAATATCTGGGGAATAGCTGATTGATGTTTCTCCGTGAACTAATATTGTACCGTGCCTCATACATTTTTTCAGCATATCTAAAATCTATATACAGACCTAACTATAAATGTACTGATTCACTTAGAATATGACCTAAAGACTTAGATTATTGATAACAAGCGTCGCTACGTCTACAAACCGACAACAACCTGTCTGCAATAAAACCTACTTGCAGGTCAGTAACCGCAGAATATAACACATTGTAGACAATTCTTCGATCAATATTGTTAAGCAGGTCGGCTCATCTTTACTTGCTAAGTAACCTGTTTAAATTACTACGAGATTGTCTTTAGAAGGAAAGGGACAGACTCGCGTCGATTTTTTTAGAGACCAGAGAATAAGTACGGCGTTCTCTTGTCTCTAAAAAAATCCCGCGATTTCTGTTTTGTCCATTTCCAATTGAGTCGAAATGGCCCTTTTATGTATTATGTGGGGTCATTGCGAAATGAAAAGCATTCGCTACTACTTAGGCGTGCTTATGCTTCCACATTTCATACACCACTGCTAAAGGACTATTGACCATGGAAATTCAAAAGTGGAACAGATTTTTTATGAAATAATCTCTCGAGTTTGTCGGAATTTATTGAAAGGTGGTTAAACATTTGTGGTTAACGCAAATTCGATCATCAGCAGTCGTGCAACAACTAAACATATAAGGCGGTCGATGCTATTTCAAGTTCATTCAGTACTGACGTAGGTAATTACTAGGCGAAGATGCCCCGAGTGACTCATCCTTCTCAAACTTGTTATGTAGACTCATTAAGGATTACCTCCATGTAGCACAGACATCCGTCGTGATCGTAAGCGCATTCACAGAGACAGGTGATCTACAAACTAAGAATACAGCTATCGATCTTGTGCGGATGTGCCAAATACTGGACGGGGAACGGAATAAAAGTTGCATAGAGCGGATTACTTACTAGATTTAAAGATTTGTGAATACTGTTTTGGATCTCGCTAAGATAATTTTCTGTGTCCTAGCTGCGTTTACAAATATATGAACAACCACACAGAAATGGACGATGCATTAGACAAGATTCAAATGTACCATGAGACTCCAATTAGTTCGGCAAAGCAAAAACGATGGCGAAATGGTAGTAGTGAATTTAATATTGCACTGGATGCTGACGTTTCTATCCCTTGATGAATTACCTTGTATGTGGAGCAGGCTTCCGGCTTTATCAAGACCTCACACAGCTACCGAAGTTAGGACATCACAGGCCTATCCATCTTGTGCTAAGCAATGGGCGGAAAAGGAAAACACGTGGAGTTGAATTTTTGGTGAAGTTTTGGAAGGCGACTGTAAAGACTGTGTTGTGCATATTTTGGGAGAGGACTATTTGTTGTTAGTTGGGATGTGCACATGTTTGTAACAAAGTAACAATTGCTATTATTATATTGTCAGCCTGTCTTAATTCTACGGGAAAAAATTCTGTTCGAAGACTTTTAGATAGTCACTTGGCTAGACTAAAGCTGCAGATAAAATAAGTTCGCACAAAACAAACATGTCATATACTTTTTCTAGATATAACTTCTATTGGTACTATAACGTCTCCACAGATTTCCTTATTATCATCCACAACCTCACAGCGCTATGTATCAACTATCAACTGTAATTGGACCAAGTTTTGAAGTCGTCTGCGCAAGAGTTGTCGGCCCGTCAGGGCTTTACGCACTTTATATTTGTGTTATGAGAAATATTTAAGCCGTTTCAGATACTTCGCTTTGTTTCGACGAAATATCGATATGTATGGGATTATTTTTTCCTCGAGTATTTGTCATGTAACAGACATTTGTCGTGCTGGATGGGACATCGACGCGTAACCGGTTGCCATAGACACAGTGCATGACTCTCAACCCCGCAGCGTAGCTCAGAACTCCTTAGACATTTATTAAACTTAACATTAAAAAAATAACATTCGAAATCATCATCAGCCGGAAGACGTCCACTGTTGAACAAAGGTTGCCCCCAAAGGGGGAGGGTTTGCCATGATCTCCACTCTTGCCCTCTGCCAAGCGTGGAGATCATGGCCAACCCTCCCTCTCTTGGGGATCGGAGTGAAACTGTTAATTATACGGAAGCCGCTGCAACCCGATTTACGGATTTACCAAGGGCGGGTTGCTTCAACTAACCATTACTGACCGGTAATAGTAAAAAATGGAGCTAACTTCGTCAAATCAAAAAAATGGGTTGTTTCACAAAATAATACGTCAAAAAGTTAGTATTACCTTATCCGACCAGTCATCGTAATTTTGAGTTATCAAACAGCTACTTCAAACATCAAAATATTATGGAATCTCTTTTTGAATAACTTTAACTGACGGATTTTTATGTCATGAAACCACCCGTTACATTTAACGTACGTTAAACATCATCAGTCATAGTAAGTTTTTAACCGTCCGTATGTAACGTTAACCGACTGTTTGAAACAACCCGCTCTTAGTCACCTTCTACAGCATCATCGGGATGAATTGGGTGCTATTCCAACCCCACGGACGATCCGTATAAATGTGCAATACTGATTAGGTTAAAATGTATAAAACAACTGTTTTTGGAACTGCGTTCCTTAACGCAGCTTGCGGTAGGTGTGATTCCGCACAAATTGTAGCGGCACGTAAGATTTTTGCGTTATAGCCCCTATATACGCACCATTATCTTAGTCTCAGTGTATCTTTCTATGTGCAGGTATATACGACGCACAGCGCGCCCTCTCTCTTTCTCATCCCAAAGCCTGTACATTTAAATTTGTCCCTAAATAATCAAGTTCCGATCCAGCATGTTGCCCTCCACCACCGACGCCCTAAGACGAGGTCCGTTATTCACAGGGGGTGCCATTGCCGTGTAGTCGCAAGTTTATAAGTTTGGCTGAAGGCCTTAAATCCTCTCCTTTAAGGTACAGACAGCGTCATCAACTGCTAACCCCCTATGCAAAGAAACTTTAGCGCGCAGGGGGTTAGCAGTTGATGACGCTGTCTGTACCATAGGAAAATTCGTTTCCGACAACCTCCTGGTTGATCTGCGAGATGTCATACCGAAAAAAACCCTTTTCTAGTGTGTCTATGTGTATGTGCGTGCAAGTATAAAAAGTGCCTGAGGAAATTCGTCTGTGGGGGTCCCCTGACCGCAAAGGTTTTTTATTTGAATAAGCGTGGAACTATTTCTACGCTGGGGGCTCTAGAATCTTGTTCTAAATTCCTGGTAAAAGTTTTCGCATCGATGTGGATTCCACCGTGTAGCTTAGTAGCAGTTCAATAAAAACTGTACAATATTAATACATATAGAGATTTTGAAATTGTACAACTCGTTTATAGAAATTGTAGTTGATATTGTAGAAGCTATTTGTGTCAATCGATAGTTGATGATGTGAAAATGTTGGAACTGAGTTTATCAGTCACACGATCTGTTGGTTCATTTGTGCCATGAAATGTCGAATAAATGATATTACTTACAAGGGGAAAAAGACACAAACCTATCTTTCTGTGTTCTTTGAATCAATAGTAATAACATACTATAGATAGGTATATAAATATAAAATAGTGTGCCTTCCTTTAATTAAATTATTATTTTTTGTACTTTCTAAGTTTATCTTAGACATCACTGGCATCGGTGAAGGAAAACATCTTGAAATTAATATAAGTCTGCAAATCGCCAATCCGCCTTGAGCGCACGTGGTGATCAATGCTCGGGCCTTTTCTGTATGAGAAGAGGCCTTTGCCCTGCAGTGGGACAATTGATATAGACTGGTATTATAAAAGGTGGGGATGACGATACGAAAAAAAATTAAAATACTGGTAATACTAGTACATAAGAATATTTTGAAACTATGAAGTAAATCCTATCACCGAAATTAAAAAAATAGTTACATACATACTAAAGAGCATATAAATATAGCCAAAATGGAACACCATTTGAAATATTGGTTTACTAACTTGTGAAAAGAGCGGCAACTTGAGTGCCATAATTTAATTTTATTAATGCTCAATAAAAACCATTAGGTACATCAAATTATCAAATGCTGCCATGATCCTTTTTTGTGCTATTGCCATCGCTACCCTGTATATTATAAACTAGCGACCCTACCCGGCTTCGCCTGCCTATAGCCTTCCTCGAAAAATTGACTATCCAACACAAAAATATTTTTTCAATTCGAACCAGTAGATCCTGACTCCTGAGATTAGCGCGTTCAACCAAATAAACAAACAAACGAACTCTTCAGCTTTATAATATTGTATAGTATAGATATTGTTATTTATTAGTTTATAATGTTTAGTTGGTATGTCATTATTGGTAAGACGTAGCACGCTGTATATTAATCAAATAAATGATCCTTGATTTATGCCTCTCTGCTTCGATCAATAATTATTGATCGAAGCCTCTCTGTGACTTTGTTTCTGATGGTATTACTTGGTTTCTAATGGTATTACCTACTTGGATGAAACTTAACTGATGAGTCATTCGCACTCAGTTGATTATCATGCAGGAGATATTTTGATATTGTCAATACAAATGACGTCATCATAAAATTATAAATGCTACTAGACAAAACTTCTGTTTTACAAAAATTTTAAGAAAAAAATCTCACGACAATTTTGTTGTAGCAACACAACATGCTTTAGCGTAACAGTAGCGCTATTATATCTCTAATTTTATTATGTAGTTATGTTAGATTGCCACATTAAGCGCACACACCATTTAATTTTACACGAATTACAACACATTCCTGAATTACGTTATTCGCCGACCGACAGATATTGTCGGTGCGACGTCGACTGTCCGAATACGGTCACCGATCACATTTCCGACCGCGTCTCGTGCTGACATACATTTAATTGAATACTCACCTATTGCAGGGATATATTAGAATTTTAAATGTTTTACCTAAATGTAGAGTATCATGAGTAATATTTTTTATAGTAGGTATGTGTGTGGTTCTGGTCTTGTTTTTTTTGTTTTAATTCATACATTATGGAAATGCGCCTAAGTAGATCAGATGAAGCTTTTGCAGATATAAATAAAACTAGCGACCCGACCCGGTTTCGCATGGGCCTATAGTCTTCCTTGATAAATGAACTATCCAACACAATAATGGATAGAACCAGTAGATCCTGAAATTAGCGCGTTCAACCAAACAAACTCTTCAGCTTTATAATATTAATAGTATAGATTATGTTTAACAAAGTTTCCACTCAGCTTTTGTAATTCGTAAAACTAAACCTGATAATGATTATTTTTTCAACATTGGGACATTCTCATAAAATTAATTTTGCAATGCAGATAAAAAAATACCTTCCTAATTATTGTTTCACTGCAGAGCATCTTTGCTGTCTCCCTCTTCTCATACAGTGAAATAAGCATTGACGACTACGCAAGCTTAAAAAAATATCAAAAATTCTTCATCTATTTTTAAACCATAGAAATTTAAACCTTCGGTCCTAATAAAGTACAGTACCTACAAAAATTAACATGTATGAAATAGTCACGACCACCCCGCCCAATAAGTTTGGTGTGGAACGCATAATGAATACATAAATGTGCCCTCATTAATACTTATGTGTACTGACTGCTTCTTATGGTCAAACTTGGCAGGTGAAGTGTACGTATTAGGGAAATTTTGAATAATCGTGAGCCGAGTGTTTTGATTCCTAATTAGGCCTAATGGGTGTGTGCTAAAAATATGCTGAGTTTTTCTGTAGGTTATAAGATTTCTCTAAGTAAAGGCCGTGTGGTGCCGGTCACGAATAGCACCACCCTATTTCTACCCGTGGGTGTCGTAGAAGGCGACAGAGGGATATTGACCAGACGACGGGCAGCAGCGTCCTTCTGAGTACCATAACACCTACTGCGATCACCAACATGCATCGGCCAAGCATAGTGATTACGGCTGAACCCCCCCTGGGGGGAGAGCTATGCCCAGCAGTGGGCGTCTAAAGGTTGACATGATGATTATGATGATGAAGTAAAGTCCAGTGGGTTACATTTTTGGTGAAAGTGGGCCCAAGTTAATGCAATTAACGCCATGATTTAGAAACCTGATCAGCGAGCGTCGCGAGGGATTTTTTCCAATACCACCACATTGCAAACGATTTCACTATCGAGGTCTTAATACTTATTGTATTATTGTCGCAAAGCTCATTTTGTATCACATCTTTTTTACATCACAGATTGCAATGAATGAATTTATTGATAAGCGTCATTACGAAACCTGGATTTTTATGTATGTTCGGGCATTACTCTGTCATATATTGATTTGCAAAATAAATGGTCTCATATAAATTTTACCAAAATTGATACAGCCCTTTCTGAGAAAATCAACAAATTCCCAAAAAAAAAATAGTTAGACGACGTTTTAGTTTCTTCAATCTTTGGAGTATTTTCAATCACTTTTACCACTAAAAAGTGAAAAATAAAAAGTTTTTTGAAAAAACTTTTTTTCCATAAATGCTTATTCATGTTTATTTATTTATCTAAATACCTAACAATCAAAATATAAGTCTGAAATCGCCAATCTACCTTGAGCAAGCTCTACATGAGAAACGGCCTTGACACTGCAGTGCGACAATAATAAGCAGGTACTATAATTATGTAGTTAGTCAGCTTGATAGCAAGCCATGTGGTTTACCTACATAATTACCGTCGCTAGAAAAAGAAAAAGTTCTGTCTGTTACGCATTCACGATGAAACGGCCGATCTGATTTTGATGAAAGGACAATGCCAGAAACTCTATAGAACTTTGCCCCACTCAATTAAAGTCATGTACAAGCTTGCAATATGCAGCATGTTACTGCTTATAATTGATGATAACTAAACATTAGTTCTAATGACTACAGAACTTGCCGTTTCTGTTTAAATCAAAAAACTATATTTGAATTCCTTTTAACATTGATTTGTAATCCGCAAGTAATAATAATAATAATGTTGTTTATTTGCCACCAAAAGATGTTCTTTACATTTCCTTATAGTCTACATTATCACAAAAAAAAACAAATATAAGACACAAAGGAAACATTTTGCTTATGAACTCCACACAACTCCACACCCGAGCCTGTCTCGTGGAAACAAGCCAAGAACGCAAGTTCGTAAGTTCGCAAGTTCTAAAGAAAATCAATTTATTATAATAAGGTTCTTTGATCATTACAATTATTTTATTAATTTACATTTTCTGTACATGGGTGGGGCAGGATCTGGCATTGTCATTTGGTATGAAAATAGCTTGAACCCTGGGGAAGGACATAGGCTACTTTTTAATCCACAACTTTGCCTGTATCCGCGATAATAGACATTCACGCGGACGAAGTCGCGGGCATACGTTAGTACAGCAATTATTGTCTACGTCAAACATAACGATATGAACCTGCACCGCACTATATGGGTCACAACTGGTCGATACACATTAATGATGCATGCCATCGATCAGGCATCGATGGTGGCCGATGGTCGGTTGACACGCGATGCCCCCACCACACCACTGTCATGGAGGTTATGTGATTATTAGCATAGGGGCTTTTCATTTTATTTTAATTTAATTGGGAGAGTTTGATAATGGCGATTCTCTTGTTTACAAACCAAACTAAAATTAGACTATTAACATCTTTTACTGCCAGGCAGCAGAAGAAAAGGACGCCGACAGATAAGAACTAAGTTAGAGATCATTTTAGATCAATTTAAATTGACAGCTATTGTTAATATCTAAGTATAAAAATATGAAGTAAATATTAATAATAAGTTTTGCTGTTTCTGTTGTATACGAGCACAACAGAATTGGCACTCAATGCCACTTACATAAGACTCACAATTTTTGAGTAACTACTATTTACACTTAATTACTAATTTAACTTTGTTATATAACATTTTGACATGTATGTCCATACTTGTTTCTTGTGATAGTCGTTGTAATGTATTGACTAAAGTGTTGGTTGTCTCATGCGCCTACGTCACGAGCAAGTTGCATTCTGGCTGTTGATCGGAGTGGTTGTGTACTGCGACTGCATGCGTGTGGTGTTTGTGAGCCGTTAAATACTCCAAAAGGCTGGACAATACAATCATATTAACGAGAACCATATACTTAAAGCGGTGTACACTCTCTTTCTATTTAGAAAAAAATATCAAACTAAATAAATGAAAGAAAGTATCTAAATCATAATTAAATAATTCAGTGTTCATTTAGCACTAGGCACAAATCACATTGTAGAGAAGCTTGTGGCTAAGTAAAAAACCGTACGGACCGACCGGTCATTACGGTTAAACTCTCGGAAAGCACGCTAAGCCGTTGGTCCCGGCTGTCATTAGTAGATCGTTGACAGCCGATATAATATACTCGTAGGTAGTCAGAAGCTAGAAAATTTGACAACCAGTCTTACCAAGAGGTATCGTGTTACCCAGTGTAAGGTATCTATGGAAATAGATACTCTGAGTGGTGGTACGGTAACTGTCCCAACTGTCAACTGTCACGGAGAAAAAAGGCGGGAAGTTGACGTGAAGCTAGCCGGGGCTAGAACTGGGTAGTGGGTGAGCCAGTGCTATTAAATACTAATCAGTGAACAAATAGATCATCAACAGCGAGAAGGGAGGATTCTACACCGAGTAACAGGGTTGTGGGAGTTAGACAGGCAGTCGCTCCATTGAAAACACTGGTATTATAATAGCTACGTATGCGCGATTCTCTAAGGGGTTAAGGAAATTAACATAATGACGGTACCTTGTCAATACATATAATAATAATAATAATAAATGTTTATTTCATCTCCACAAATTACATCAAGTTATAAGTACATACATTACAGGTACAGTTGACAGGAACAATTTTACAAGATATTTGTAATTTGTGGGAGATCTGGAGTCTAAACTAAGCCGAGGCCTGTACTATAGATCTCCAGGCCCCCCATGTAATAATATTGTACAGATTGTCAACATGAAGAAGCGAACGTGAGTGTAGTGAATGAGTAAAGTAGAACAAGTGTTAGGGTAAATTTTGATATTTTAGCTTGTGCAAGTGATTTGGAGTGTGTTAGTGTGTGTGTGTGTGTATGTGTGTGTGTGCTTGTGTGTAGTTCAAGGATATATAATTTTGTCAAATATCAATTTTGCATGTTGTAAAATTTTTTGTTAAGTTATAGGGTTTTTAAGTATGTATTGTGAGTAATATGTAGATAAATGCATAATAATAATAATTAAATGTATAATATGATAATTCTGATAAATAATATAATACCTAATGTGATATATAAAATGTAATATTATAAATGTATGTATATAAAGTACACGTCAATTTATATTTATATTATACTAGCTGACCCGACAGACGTTGTCCTGTCCTTATCTACCTACCCTACACCTGCCCTACACCTGCCCTACACCTGCCCTACACCTGCCCTACACCTGCCCTACACCTGCCCTACACCTGCCCTACACCTGCCCTACACCCGCCCTACACCTGCCCGACACCCGCCCTACACCTGCCCTACACCCGCCCTACACCTGCCCTACACCAGCCCAACACCTGCCCTACACCCGCCCTACACCTGCCCTACACCTGCCCTACACCTGCCTTACACCTGCCCTACACCTGCCCTACAACTGCCCTACACCTGCCCTACACCTGTCCTACACCTGCCCTACACCTGCCCTACACCTGCCCTACACCCGCCCTACACCTGCCCTTCACCCGCCCTACACCTGCCCTACACCCGCCCTGCACCTGCCCTACACCCGCCCTACACCTGCTCTACACCCGCCCTACACCTGCCCTACACCCGCCCTACACCTGCCCTACACCTGCCCTACACCTGCCCTACACCTGCCCTACACCTGCCCTACACCTGCCCTACACCTGCCCTACACCTGCCCTACACCTGCCCTACACCTGCCCTACCCCTGCCCTACACCTACCCTACACCTACCCTATACCTACCCTACAAATTTTTTTTTTTCGTAAGAACCATCTTCGTACTTCAAGGAATATTATAAAAAAAGAATTATCCAATTTGGTCAAGCGGTTCGCAAGTTATGCGCTTACCAACACATTTAGCGATTCATTTTTATATATAAGAAGAAGAAGAAGAAGATATGAAAACATTATGTACGCAAGAAAAAATCTGCATCTTTTTGGTAAAAGAAGTGACAGACATAACTATTGTACTAGAAATAAGGACCAACTAGTTCAACCAGGATTCAGGCTGGCTAAAGTAGATTCGTCTTTCATGGGGTTCTGTCTAAAGTGTTACAATAAAGTACCTCCCCACATTGTTCAACTTAATGAGACAAAATTTAAGTCCTATATTAAACGCACACTATCCAGCCGAGCATATTATAAATTGGATGATACATACATCACTGATAAAAATGCTTGGCTGGATGCTGGTCTAGCTCCACAGCCATAAGGGTTCATAGATTTATTAATTAGCATTGGTGACTATTTTTGGAGCTGCTGAAGATCTAAAACTACATTATCTTTGCATTGTATAAACTCAAACTATTATTATTTATTATTATTTATTTATTATTTTCAGCCTATATTGTCCCACTGCAGGGCAAAGGCCTCCCTTTCTTCTTTCCAACCCTCTCTGTCCAGAGCTAATGTGGACCAATCCCTCCTGTAAGCGTCAAGCTCATCCCGCCATCTTCGCCTAGGTCTACCTCGTTGTCGCTGGACGTTTTCTGGGACCCACATTGTGGTTAGTAGTATTATATTAGTATTATATAATTTTGCATAGCACATACATGTGAGCACTATGTACTTTAAAGCTACCATTTACGAGATATGTCTTTCGTTGACTTGAATATGCCCTGGCGGTTGAGAGTTTGTCATGCTCACTTAAATGTCTTGCTGATGGTGGCGCATGTGTTGAATCATTTGGTTCCCTTCAAAATGGTTGAGCTAAATGGTGCCGATCCGTGCGTCATGTTCGTGAACGGACGCCGTCAGTTGAGACTGATCATCTCTTAGCTACCTCGGTTATTTTAAATTTATTTTGAATTGTCTAATTTCATTGTCACTAGACCTCTTTTAACGTGCACAACTTGTTACATTGTTCTCGCATTGTACCCCTAGATTCAACATGAATGATGTAACCTAAATGTGTAATATTCTATTGATTTTAAAGGAGTGTTCATGGAGTTGCTCGTTCTTCTCCATAGAAACCTACTGTTTGGAACGAGCAACTAGCTGCAACTTTTTGACTGACTGACTCTTTGACAATTCAAAAGTGCCTGTAAATGGTTTATTTGAAATAAATGATTTGAGTTTGAGTTTTAGTTTGCTACATTCAGTTTGACTGCATGGAAGCCCAGCCCTATATAGTTGGGGATAGGTTAGGCAGGTACCTATAATACATTTTGGCCTGTTCGAATTGAGGGTTAATTCTTAGTTTTAAAGGGTAGTTCTATACATTTTAATTGGCATAGTTATTAGAAAACACGATAATTGAAACAGTTTTGGAATGCTGAATGTTAAATTCAGTAGCTTTGAGAGATTTTTGTATAATTTGTGTTTGTAGGTTGGTGTTTTTTTTTTTATTAATTTTAAAAACTGAACTGTGTTTAGAACTTCTTTCTTCAGGATCTTTTAAGAGTCTATTTCAAATAGGTATTGTTGAATGATAATATTTCATTTTACAAGCATAATTATTGTTGTTTACCCACGACTACGACCGCGTGGATAAAGTCAAGGTCAAATTCGTAATTATCTGTCATCTCCGACCTATAAACTATTTACCTGAAAAATTTCAGCTTTATAGCTTAAATAGTTTTCGAGTTTTCGTTGTTTAATAGTGTGTGTTTTTTTTATATTTTTTTTGGACCAGGAACCTTCACGGGTGCATGCAGAACAACCTACCAAAGTTTGATCACAATCGGATCAATGGTTTAGGAACGCATAGGGGGCAAACATACAAACATTTTTATTTGTATAGATGGGATTAAACGTATGTGTTATCTACTTAAATCCTGTTTTCCAAAAAAAGCATATATGTAAGTAATAAGTAGTTTTGATGACACGGTTTACTGCTCCACTGTGTCGCTGGTTCGACTCCCGTACGGAATAAAATTGGTATAACAAGTAGTTGTTCCGGGTCTGGCTGTTTATGTATGTGAGTTTATTATGTTTGTACGCACCTACGATACAAGAGGAATTCCTAGTGTCGGGTCACGGACTAGAAAAAAAAGAAGGACTCCGCGCCACACATATCAAAAGTGAAGCACCCTAAGTAAGCCAGACCGTTTGTACAAACATGCCATGCACACATTTATATCATAGTCACGGACTAGAAAAAAGAATTCCGCGCCGAAGTACCGACTACCGACCGTAACGATCTATGTGTGCGCCTCGATCCGGCGCACTTTAGGTGCTTCGCTTTTGATATGCGTGGCGTGGAGTCCTTCTTTTTTTTCTAGTCCGTGTGTGGGGTAAAGGTTTTTAAAAGTGACATTCATTGCGTGTTGTCGTGGTTTCTGTCCATTGCGCCGTAAGATGGATTAATGCGATTCGCAATAGTAACTGTCAATTTTACCTTATATGGTGCTCTTCCATTTAAAGATTTTATAACTAACCTAGATGTTATTCGCCACCAAAATGCTGGGAATCTAGTTATTTTCGAGTTAATAGGATTTGGTGTTTATCGAGGTCTTGGAACGAATTATCGTAATCCATTAAGGTTAGTTTTCGTTCGTGGTGCGAGTTCCGACTTAGTGTATTGAGACCTTTCTTAAGAGCGCCCATCCCGTCATATTTCCCATACAAACGCTCGTACGCGATTACGACGTCATAGCAAATTATTTACCAAATATTTTTAACACACATGTATCTTGTGGCTTAAATCTAGGTTTGTATGAAGCCACAAATAAAGTTTTTTGAGAAACAAATTCAGTGAAAACGACCGAAAATCAGCTTCTTTGCACAAATTTATCTGAACTTTGGCCGTTCATAATGCACTCATACATTGAAAAAGTAAAAAAACAGCTTATTAGAAATTTTGCATATGTAATGGAGATTCTAAACATTATTGCCAAAAACTTGTAAGGCTTTTTCTAAAACACGTATGTCCTGGAACAAGTTTTGTGAAATTTCCGCGCGCCAATTTTCCTGTGATGTTATCGCGTTCTCACTCACTTGTTTGTTTTCGAGCTTTGCAATAGTTAAAACAAAAAAAAAAACAATCACGCTCGCGTTGAAGTTCGTTCGACGGGGATGGGCGCTCTTAAGGAAGAGTTTTGGCCGGAGGGTGTCGTATTTCGGCGATTCCGCGGAAGGCTACGCGACACCACGCAGCGCAACACGACGCCGTCACTTCGTGTTCAATAGTTTAATTATATTTTTTGTGGTTTTTTATAAGTATGTATATGTGGGTCTTTGATACTCGAAATAAATGATTTATTATTATTACTACAGTCAGCATCAAAATTAGATTAACACTTACGTTTTTATATCCTCTATAAAGATACAAAAACAAATAACATGTAAGTAATACTTTACAGTATTTCAGGTCATAGTCAAGAGTTTATTTTGTCTTGATTTTCTATCCTGTCCGTATTTCCTTCTGCTCAAGAATTATGATTTAAAAATCTGAAGTGCTATTCGACTTTCATTGCTGACCGTATCTACAGCCAAAAAGAGCCAACCAGTCTCATAGCAATTAAATTAATTAGGTCAAACTAATACAATGTTCCAAATGAGTTACCGTTACTATGCCCAGTAATAATAGTTCAATGTATGTCCCAACGTTCATGCTTTTTACCATTCTAGGCATATCTCGTGTATCGTAGGTGCGTTTTTAGTATTCCGTACCCAAAGGGTAAAAACGGGACCCTATTACTGAGACTTCGCTGTCTGTCCGTTCGTCTGTCCGTCCGTCTGTCTGTCACCAGGCTGTATCTCAAGAACCCCGATAGCCAGACAGTTAAAATTTTCACAAATTATGTATTTCTGTTGCCGCTATAACAACAAATACTAAAAACAAAATAAAATAAATGTTTAAGGAGGGCTCCCATACAACAAACGCGATTTTTTTGCCCTTTTTTGCTCGATGTCTAATGTTGTATAGATAATGGTACGGAACCCTTCGTGTGTGAGTCCGACTCGCACTTGGTCAGTTTTTAAACATATGTGTTATAAATATTATCTATGGTTCAAAAATAATTGTAATTGTAGAGCCACCTGTATTCTTCTACTTCCGTATCCGTTCTAATAAAGCGTCAGTACGTTCAACTACAACAATAGTTTTATTAATATGAAATCACATATCAAACAACCAGAAACGGAACAAGTACGGTCACCAATAGAGATAAGTATCCATGTCGCCGGGAATAGTTGAAGTTTACTTTCTTAAGTTTAATTGAATTTAATTTTACCCATCGGTGGTAACCGATGATTAAATACAATTCATCGAGAATAAACAGTTCAATTCCCCCCCCCCCCCCCTTGGGGGAGACCTATACCCAGCAGTGGGCGTCCTAAGGTTGACATGATGATGATGATGAAACAGTTCAATGAAAGCCTCCATTGGTTTCTAAGTAAACTTCAACTACATGTATACTTAGGTATCTCTTTTGGTAACTGCCTGTAGGCCATACAAATATTGTGTTCCGTGCGGGAATTGAACCCGCGACACGCAGAGCAGCAGTTCATCACTCAGCCACTGCGCCAACCGTGTCGTCAATATGCAATAGCTTTGGAATTCACAACATCATCACTTCAGCTGAAAGACGTCCACTGCTGGACATAGCCCCCCCCCCAAGGGGGGTAGTGCCATGATCGCCACGCTTGGCAGGCGGGTTGGCGATCGCAATATGGTTGTTACAAAGGCACAGAGAACGCTGCTGCTCTTTCTCTGGTGAGTCCCTTAGTCGCCTCTTACGACACCCACGGGAAGATATGGGATGGTGCTATTCTTTACGTCCATATGGCTTTGGAATTAATTTAGGGTTTTTTTGCTAGCCATTTCTGTCCCACTCTTGGGCAAAGGTCTAAGGGTTCAAGTTTTCTTATATGACTTTAAAAGTGCCTTGGTCTAATTGAAATAAAAGATTTGTTTTTCACTTTGACTTTTGCTTAAACTAACGTAGTTTGTGTTAAAAATAGTTCTCTAAATAGATGTTCTCTACATGGTGGTAATACAGACTGCGATCCCTGGGTCCAGACCTAAGTCATACTCGTATTGGTATGGCAGAAAAATTTAGGAAATATAGAGAAATATGTTGAGGAGATATATTTTAAATTTCTTCCGTGGTAAAATGACGTTAGTATGGTTTATCTGGTGTCTTGGACTATTAGGTTATAGTACTAATACAATGTTGAGGAGCTCGTGGCTAAGTAAAAGCCGTATGGACAGGTCATGATAGTTAAGCTACGCTTGCTGCGGTCGGTCAGTGGATGGGTGATCCATTGCATATCGACACTTCTTCGTGCCTCGGAAAGCACGCTAAGTCTTTGGTCCCAGCCGTCATTCGTATCTTTGACAGTCGTTATAAATAGAAGCTAGAAAATCTATAAACCAGCCTTACTCAGTGGTATCATGTTACCCAGCAACTTTGTTGTGGAGGTCACTGGTATTCAACTGTATAAGGTTAGACTGAAAACTGATCCCAGGCTGGCTAGGCTAGGCAGATGATGACTTATAGAATTATAGTTGTTTGTCTAATGAACTTCGTATTGTTCGGTTTACATAGCGAGTAAAATAAAGTACTCAGGTAGGTACGTTTATGTAGGGCGTATGTTGCTTTACGATTTTAAATTCAAATTATATGTACAGCCAACAAAAGAGCTAAGTAATCAGGGTCTTAGGATATAGTTCAAGATTGCTTAGAAACCGATGTACCTTTTCGAATTAAATTTGTTTTAATTAATAGATAATAATCTAGTCAATTCCATTAATTTCTTAGTCAAATACATCCACCGGTTTCTAAGTAAACAGTTTTATATAAATATAAACCACGATAATAGCGATTTCATCAGTCGGGACCCGTTAAAATCTAGACCGTCTCAAATCTTCCCTATAATGGGTCCCGACTGATGAAATCGCTATTGGCGTGGTTTTTATTATTTCAATGGTATAGTTATTCAACATACTAAACCTAATTCTAGACTACAGGACTTGTTTATTTCTTTTCAGTTTTTATTTAAAGTTCGCTTTTTACGCAGTCGGGTATTTTATTTTTCTAATTTATTTTTTTATTTGAGACTTTTCGGTTATTAATACCTATTCTAAGTTATGTAAGCTGTCTATCCTGTTGCAATTCTGGTGTATCTTTACTATAGTGTAGTTTCAAAGACGGAACCCTACATTGCGCGTAGCCCACCACGCACTTGGCCGGCTTTTTGGTATTATTATTATATTACTAAGGCATTGTAATACATACCTTTTTGGAATCCTTAAAATGAGCTCTTTATTTTGAAACCCACATTGCAGATATCGAAGTAAAAATAGATTTATTACGTGTTTTTTTTTAAATTATTACTGTGATGCTATACATTTTTTGAATCCTTCAAATAAGCTCTTGAATTTGATACGCATATTATAGCTTTAGACAAAAAAAAAATTTTTAAACTTCAAACAATGGCATTGGCAATGGCACCGACGAATATTACCTATCGTGTGTATGTATTTGTAAGCCGTGTGATGCCTGTGTCGCAAATAGTGTCGTAGAAGGCCACAGAAAGATATTGACCAAAGGATGGGCAGCAGCGTCCTTCTGAGTATCATAACACCTACTGCGACCTGCCAAGCATGGCGATTACGGCAGAACCCCCCCATGGGAAAGACCTGTGCCCAGCAGTGCGCGTCTAAAGGTTCACATGATGATGATGATATTTTTTTAATTAAAGAAGACTAGGGATTTGTATGGGGAGGATATTACTTTAGAAAATAAATACTTCGTTAATCAAATCGAATCGTAATCGTGTCTGAATAAACGCCAAAACAAGTTTCTAAGTAAATTTCAACTATGTATATCTAACGACCCTAGTTACATATCTCTTTTGTTGACCGTACCCCGTTGTTTCCAAATCTATAATTAACCTAGATATAGTTCAAAACTAGACAGCTGTAATGGCTGCCACATCATTAGTTATTTACGATTTTGATATATCGTCTTACATGTCCTACAGTGTTTCAGTCTGAAAGCTTTTAGTTCTGAAACGATGACTAATTTTCAACCGATTTCAAAGAAAGGAGGTTCTCGATTCGAAACGAATATGTATATTTTTTTATGTTTGACCACGCATAACTTTTTTCAGTAAAGTCCTTTCTCTTTTTTGAATTGATAGTATTTATATATCTTAAAATTTGTCTCAATTTCAAGAAAAGATTCCATCCCTAAGGGTAGAAAATTAAGGGATGACTGATTATTTTACAAAAAAAGACAACTACTCACCAACAACAACAACTGCTCTACTGGTTGTCAGACTTTATGGCTTCTTCTTCTTCTTTACTACCTTTAACGACTGCCAAAGATCTGCAAATAACAGCCAGGACCAACGGTTTTACGTGATTTCCGAGGCACGGAGGGAACTCGGTATGAAATGGATGGTCACCCATCGACGGACCGACCGCGGCAAGCGTAGCTTAACCTTTGACCAATCGATCTGTACGGCTTTTACTTAGCCACAAGCTCCTCTCTTTAGGAAGAAGTATCTAGGTTTTTTTTCTTGTTGGAAGTGACGTTCAGTACTGTGTTTTATCCTTTTAACCGCCACGTCAAAAAGCAAAGATGTGCCCTCAGTGCTAAGATACGAATTACTACGTGACTGTGGCGTGCAGGGCACATTTAGGATTGGCATCTATACATGACAGTGGGCGTCAAAAGGCGGTTAATAAATAATTTCTTTGTCTGCATCCGGTTAGACTGGAAGCCGAACCCAACATGACCAACAAAACCCAACAATATGTTGCCAACAAACAACCCAATAACTATGTTGGGTTCTGCTTCCAGTTTAGGCCAGTTTAGGATAGGATGATGATGTATGGAATTAGTTTCCTGAGCTGTCTGTGTCTGTCTGTGAAACCATATAAATAAAATAAAAACAAGCTTTTACAAGAAAAAATAATAATGTAAGTGACTCCTACAAATATAGATCGTATATAATGACTAATAAAGATCATTGATCATGATAAATATAGATCATTTCAAAATGTAAATTTTGTATAAATTTTAAACGATTATTCTTATAAAAGCTTGTTTTTAAAAATATTTTTATTATTTACTTTTTAGTCTTAAAGATTTATATTTATATTAATATTATTTTTTCAAAAATTGAGTATTGGTCATTGTATTGTCACAGAACTAAAGGTGTATGCAAAATTTCAGCTCAATTGCAGATGAATGGTCGAAAAATGGCTTGCTAATTTTGAAGCGACAACTTACATACATACGGACGTGCAAGTTAAATAAAAGCTTGTAATTATCCATACTTACTTACTTACTTAATATTATAAATGCGTTACGCTTTTACGATGAAACAGCTGAACCGATTTTAATAAAATTTTGTATAAAAGTAGCTTGAATCCTGGGGAAGGACATAGGCTGTCTGTATCCACGATAACCGACTCTCACGCGGACGAAGTCGCGGGCAAAAGCTAGTAATAAATAAATACTCTATTTTGTCTTGTCCAGCCACAATACACAATACCATAGACAAAACCACCTTATCCAAAGTAACAAATCAATTACGGGCAATCAATCTGTCAATCAATTGAGAACTTTCACTTTGATTGATTGTATTTAACTTTTTGTGTGTTTTGTTACTTATGACAACTTTTCTAGACTTTATGAGAAATTGATGTGGGTGGCCGATGGCCTATAATTATGTGTCATTTGTATTGAAAACTCATTTTCTTAGAATTGTAGGATTTGTATGTCGACTAGAGGTCAGCGAGGTCATTTAAGTACATAGATGATAGCTGTTATTATTGATGTAACTAAACTATTATAAAGCTGCAGACTTTTATAGCTAGCACCCTGAAAAAAAAAAAAATTCGACCGATTTTTATGTTTTTTTTGTGTATATTTAGTAGGTCGTAGGTTATTTTTTGTTTTGATGGATGTTTGTCGGGTCAGCTAGTATATTCATATATTTTGATATTTTTGTAATTTTTTCCATACAATAACTGTCAGAAGTCAATTTTATTTCACGGATAATAGATTTATACTGGGTATAAAAGTTTGCTTAAATTTGTCCTTAACTGTTCCCCTCCCCGACCCTTGCTCGTGCCAGCCCGCGCCGCTGAGCCTGTAGTTTTAAATTCGTCCCTAAATAATGGAAATCCGATCCAGCCTGTCCCTTTGCTGTCCTCTCCCAGCGACGCCCTAAGCCGAGGCTCGTACCCTTCAGGGGGTGCCCATAGCGTGTAGTCGCTTAGTTTGTAAGTTATTTTGCCCTGGCTGGAGGCTCTAAAAATAATAATTTTTAAGGCACCACAGGAAAGTCCGGTTAAGCAGCCGACAATCTCCTAGGTTGACCTGCGAGATGCCAATCCGAAAAAAAAAAGTCCTGACAGTCCATGACTGTATTGCAGCGACATCTATGCTTCGTTTAAGACACCACCGTACTGGCTGGCGTCTAGTCACGAACTTTACGTTGGATGAAGGATGTATGTTGTTCTGGTAACCGTCTAAATACTTGTACCTAATTATGAGGCTCTATTACCGTAATAGTACCGCGTGTGTAATGTAGATGGACATGATACAGCTGAAAGGCTTTATACTTAAATTTTCAAAGCTTTTTCAAACTGCGACGCAAAAAGGTAAATCAAGTCTTTTTTTTATTCTCTAAGCTGTGTACTGTGTACTAAATTTGACGATATAGGTATAAGAGCACTAAAATCTAGGTTTTTTTGTTTTTTCTTCAAATAACTTAATTTCAAAATTATTAAATATTTATATTTTTTAGCCTGTGTTTTCTCACTGAAGGGCAAAGGCCTCCTTTTCTCCTATCCAATCCTCTTTGCCCTGATTTAGTGAAGTCCAATTCCTCCTGTGTCAAGCTCATCCCCCCATCTTCGCCTGGCTTTGCCACGATGATTTGAATTTGATTTTAATGATTTAATTTTAATAATAATAATAATTTTAAATTTTATTTGTGTTATTTGTTTATTATTTCTATTGTAATGGAATTTTAGTTTAAATTTTATTTGAAATTGTAATTTATGTCCTGAAAGTGGTTGAAATAAATGATTTTGAATTGAATTTAATTAATGGTTGAACGTTTTCCGAGACGTGGGTCTCGGATTGTGGTTGTTTTAGCCCATGGTCTGATAGACTTGCGCCAGACATGGCAGATGCGCCTGGGTGGATATCTAAGGCTACTTGACCAGGGTAGACCGCGAAATACAAATTTTCTTAAATTTTTTGCAAATTTCAGCTCGGTATCAGGTTGTATGGCAAAACGGGTTATGCTAACTTGGAGAGCTATGTTTATGATATTGATTTTATAATTCTGTGAATGCATATTTGTTATTAAAACCTTTTTCTTATTAGGTACATTGGATATTACAACCATACAACTAGGTACTGGGCTAAAAATTGCTAAAAATGTAAGAATATTGTGAATATGTAAGAAGCCGTGTGGTGCTGGTCGCGAATACCACCACCCCATTTCTACCCGGGGGTCTCGTCGAAGTACCCGGGAGTGTCGGGGGTGTGGCGACAGAGACACATATTGACCAGAGGATGGGCAGCAGCGTTCCTCGGAGTATCATAACACCTGCGATCGCAAACATGCATAGGCCAAGCATGGCGATTACGGATGAACCCCCCTTGGGGGAGACCTATGACAAAGAGTGGGCGTCTTAAAGTTTGACATGATGATGATGTTAAGAACATTGGAATTTAGCGGGTTACCCTGGCGCTTTTACTTTAAGGTGCTACCCCGACTAAAAGTGCGTTTTTGTTCGTTATTTAGGGGCTATTAACTCATTAATTAAGAGAAACAAACTACATATAAAAGCATATTCATCATCATCATATCAGCCTATTGCCATCCACTGCTGAACGTAGGCCTCCCCCAGAGATCGCCAACCAACCCGGTCTTTGGCAACCCGCATCCATCCGCTGCCAGCCACCTTTTTTAAATCGTCGGTCCATCGTGCCGCAGGGCGTCCCGCACTACGCTTACTAAAGCATATTACTAATGTTCAATATCCTCTCATCACATTTCACGTACTTATTTTTTTTTATATGTACCCATATCCACCTAAATCTCCCTGTAAAAATATGACTAAAATAATTGAAAACATGTATCTTTTGCTAAAGTTGACGTCGAGTGGGATCAGTAGACTAAAGAGCCATATTAATTTCAGGATTACACTAATAGATAGGTAACTTAAAAATCTTTATGACTCACGTTTTATTTTATTTTTTATTTTTTTTATATGTACCCATATCCACCTAAATCTCCCTGTAAAAATATGACTAAAATAATTGAAAACATGTATCTTTTGCTAAAGTTGATGTCGAGTGGGATCAGTAGACTAAAGAGCCATATTAATTTGAAGATTACACTAATAGATAGGTAACTTAAAAATCTTTATAACTCACGTTTTATTTAAAAAAAAATATTTTTATTTTGGCACTTTACTTAACAACATCGTTTCTCTTTTTTATAATAAAAAAAAAACCCAAAAATTGTGAATTTCGATTCTGCGGCAAAGAGGAAATGTATGGTCAAGGTTATTTAGTTACGGAAGAAGTTTTTGAGCTACGTGTAATTTTAAAAGTACTTATTGACCAAAATATGAGTCTTTCTTTTTATAAAGCGAGCTCTTGTTAAAGTCTCCATAATTTCATGTTTGTGTGACTCAAGTATCCACAGAGTTCTACATAACATTTCCACAAACACTAACTATAGTGTCAAAATGAACCACTATGTTTAGCCTACTGTTCCTATTGACTGACCCATAGACAACCGACCTCTTTCCCCTATTGCGCAACGACAGTATACTTAGTCAGTAAGTATAGCAGGGTGTTCCGCGTTCGATGCCGGTCACGGTATGTTGTGCAAGATTGTCTTTTGTTGTTGTATCGACTTTATCGATCTTGGGTAATTATTGTTAGTCATTGTCTATGCTTAAGGTGTTTTATAGGGTTCCGTACCCAAAGGATAAAACGGGTCCCTATTACTAAGATTCCAGTGAACATCTGTCTGGCTGTCTGTCACCAGGCTGTATCTCATGAACCGTGATAGCTAGACAGTTGATATTTTCACAGATGATGTACTTCTGTTGCCGCTATAACAACAATAAAAATAGAATAAAATAAATATAGTATATGGGGGGCTCCCCTGCAACAAACGTGATATTTGGTCGTTTTTTTGCTCGATATTACAAAAAAATGGGTGCGTGTACTTATGTACGAGCGTGAGAAGTTATACTTCTTTGGCATTATTAAAAAAGTATATAAGCACAATTTGAATTGTAAACAACGCCATCTCTGACGTACATGCTGATGATGTACGTCAGAGATGGCGTTGTTTACAATTACTCCCGTGAGAATTTTGTGTGACGCTGTGCGCGCGCATGCGCGAATCGTAAAATTTCACTCTCATCATTTTTTCATAACGCGCCTAAAGAAGTATAACTTCAAAAAAGGTTATAGTTACGTTGTATAGATAATGGTATGAAACCCTTCGTGTGGGAGTCCGACTCGCAATTGGCCAGTTTGTTTGATTATTGACTAGCTATCTATTGGAAGTCAAGTATGCCAAAAAAAACCGACTTTGTACTGTACTCAGTACAGTTCAAAGTCGGTTTTTTTTGTGAGATGTAATCTCTGGAAATCTTGGTCCAATTGCAAAAATTCTTTATCAGACAGAAAGCTACCTCACTACACTGTCATAGGATAATTATGTTTTATGATGTAACTTATCTTCCACGTGGACATAGTCCAGCTAGTATTCATTAAAAAGATGTGTAGTAAAGATGCACTCATGCGCATCTAGCCGCCATGCAGTCTGCAAGCTGCAACCTCACATGGGTATACAAACTTTAGAAAACAGAAGGTTCATTGAAAATGTAGACCAAAAGAAATGAAAACAAATCACAAGCAAATTGCCATAGTTCCAGACTCTATCATCATCATCATGTCAACCTTTACGCGCCCACTACTGAACATAGATCTCCCCCAAGGAGGGGTTTAGCCGTAATCGCTATGCTTGGCCGATGAATGTTGGCGATCGCAGTAGGTGTTATGGTACCCAGACGGACGCTGCTGCCCATCTTCTGGTCATTAACCCTCTGTCGACTTCTAAGACATCCACGGGTAGAAATGGGGTGGTGCTATTCACGGCCGGCACCATACGGCGAAGTTCCAGACTATTCCTAAATAATATAAAATTAGACGCTTTTCTACTTGCTTTTTTTCTTTCTTAAGTCAAATCTGAGTAGTCACTGCTGCTGCCTAATGACACCAAAGGGCTCGATGACGCGTTTGCCGTCCCATACACAAATATTAGAAAAAGCATTATAAGTAAATCATAATTACTTATCTTGTTTAATTATTTATTTGGTTCCGTTCAACAACATAGGGCACAGAACAGCTATAGCCGGTCCTGAGGTGCCGGAACGGTCTTAATTAAAATAAATAAATAAATAAATAAATCTTGGGACAACTCACACACGGTCATCTGGTCCCAAGCTAAGCAGAGCTTGTGTTATGGTAACCAGACAACTGATATACATACTTATATAATTTATAAATACATACATATTATAGATAAACACCCAGACACAGAACAAACAATCATGCTCATCACACAAAGTTTGTCCTGGGTGGGAATCGAACCCACGACCTCCGGCTTAGCAGTCAGGGTCAGTGACCACTAGACCAACAGGCCCGTCAAAAATTAAGCGATCGGAATGTAACTTATGAGTATTTCAAGTACGCTAGTCCTTCTGTGTGTCCCTACATTGTACCCACTTCCACACTTTCGCTGTCCAACCATGGTTCATTACATAAGGCGACATAATTCGCTCCATTTCCACCGATGACATCACCTTGTCCAGCCATGATTCAGGTATTCGAACCACGTCCTTTTTCCTATAGAAAGTGGTCGCACCACCAGTAAGGGACGGTGATGTAAGAACATATGTATGTGTTGTATGTGCCTACCTTATATTTGTACAGTAGCGGCCATTAATATGACGCATGGTGTGTGATATGAGTGACAGTGGCTACGATCTACTAAACTAAACTTTTTGTAAAGCTAAGGCGCTCCGCAAACGAAGCAACAGTTGCGTGTAACTGGCAACTTGTTACTTGCGGTTTATGACGATATTATTATAATTTTAATAAACTTTAACAGACAGCACGGTTAGCGTAGTGTCTGAGTGATTGGCTGTTGGATGCGTGCCGCGAGTTCGATTCCCGCACGGAACGAATATTGATATAACCCTCAGGTAGTTGCTCCAGGTTTGGATGTATGTGTATCTGAGTTTATATGTTTGTTATAGCACCCACGATGTAGAGCTCCGTTTTTTAAAAAAAGAACTAGCAGTTGCTGCGGCTTGCTACCATGAAAACTTTTAAAAAGTTGACAGTGGCGTCAACTAAAGTTGTACTGTCTGTGGAACGCCTAAGATTTCATTTCACGGAGCGATTTACAACCTTGCCCTCATGTAGTGCAATGTGATTTGTACCTTGTGCTAAATTAACACTGAATTATTTTGTTAGGATATAGGTACATCAAGTCATAACAAAGTGTCAAATATTCTCAATTGAATATGAACCTTATTACTTTGTGTTAGGAGTTGAAAATCTTTCAAATAAATTTTACAGATTGTTGTAGCTTGATGTGCTGGCCGTTAAATAGGCAAAGGGTCTGTACAGCTTTAGGAATATTGCTATTATGAATTGAAACTGTAGGTACTGAATGTGTATGAATGAACTTTAAAATGATTTTGAATTCTTAATTTGATTAAAATCTTTTTAGGGTTTGTTGTTGTCTAGTTGCCAAGAATATATCGACCTCAACTAGTTTAATAAAATAGAAGTGTTATTTTTAATCTGTTAATTTGAAAAAAAATGAAATCTGCATAAGTTAGCTAATGTAACTTATATTTAAATTGAACATTTATATTCAGCTCATTTGACTGGGTAAATTAACAAGAAAAGACAGAAAATACTTGATATACATTTTATTACAAAAAGTCCGTACATTAAATAGTTTTTAGTCGACTGCGGTCGAAATAAACTCTTATTGTTCATCATTAAAGCTAGAAAATAGAAAAATAGACATCTATGTACAATAGTGCTTTACCAGGTACTTGCTTCCGAAGCCTTTCCGTCCAATCATATTCAAGAGATCATGTGTGACAACATGAATCAATATTTGTTTACCAGAAAGAGTAAAAATACACTACAAAAAAACAAAAGACTACAAACAAATGTCAGATAATATTTACATAAACGTTTTACTTAAATAAATAAAAAGGTTTTGTGAAGAAATAACTTTGAAAATTATGATTAAATCTCTAATTGTCATGGTCTTCTAGTTTTTTAATATATTTATAATAAATACATAATAATAATGGCAATTTTAAAGATTATGGTTTAGTATGTTTAAAAGTAAATTTGAAGTAGGTTACACAAATTTTAGTGCTGCCCCTTTGCCAAACATAAAAAATAACTTTTTGTTTTATCTATGGCGGTATCACGGATAACCTACTCCGAAGTCACTTTAATTTTTAAGGCTTCGTTGTGATTGCACTTTATCCCTAACTTCTCTCTCACAAAACCTGAACTTATATCCGTATGAATTGTGACGTCATTTGTCATGGCGAGCTGCTATTGGGTAGTACAGTTCTCGCCGGTTTTCATTGACTTAAAAACTGAAGTTAGCTACGACCCTAACAATGGGTAACATTTTCAGGTCATCTGTATCGAAATGCCATTTTTTTTCACAATTCCACTAGACAGACATAAATCCATAGGTATCATACACTCACACCTAAATCTATGCCTAACTACATCACATAATATCGTTCTGACTACGCACAAGAATCCTCGAAAATATACATTTCATTTTGTTGGATTTCATCACTCATTTAATGACAGATTGAAAATAAAAAATCCAATACATTAAACCATTCACTTTCATCTACTTTGGGCTAAACAACTCACAATCATTTAAGAACATGGCGTCAACTCCCTCAATTTTAATCCAAAAAGTTCCCAACACGATATTTTCCACCAAAACACACGTTCCAAATTCGAAATTTTAATCTGTCATCATACAAGTGACGTCACTTTACAGTTTACCATCCGTATTTGGAGTGCAGTGAGTGTCCATGGGCTAAACCGTGGCCGAAACCATGACCATGGAAATCGTGGACGAGGGGTGCACTGGCGTAGGACTTGACGACGGGCACGGCAACTGGGGCAGGTACGGGAACAGCTACTGGTCTCGGCACAGCCACAGGGTAGGGTTGGGGCACGGGAACACCGACCTTGGAAAAAAGGGTGACTTATTAATTTATTCCGTAGAAAAGTGGAAGCTACTTGCTACTTCTATTCCATGAAGGAAGAGAAGACGTGGTCACTGAGACTCAATAGAGTTTCACGGTTTAATCTATCAAGTTCAAATTTGAATTGTATCCAATTTTGGTCATTCGCATGTTCGTACCAACTTCTCAGATTAGGAATTAAGTAAGAGCCTTCATAGTCTACTTGGTAAGATCTATCGATACTTTTCTGTTTATAATAAATTATGTAAACTTTAAAAATAATGGTTCAACTATTATTATAATGGACATTTCAGGAGTACTGTCCATAATAGTTAACCAGCTAAGTACCTTGTCTGTAGACCGGTCTAGTATTAAGTTCAATTAAGCTGCGCTTGCGACGTTGGCGTGACGGAAGAGTCGCTAATGTTGATCATTATCTGATTTACGGTCTAAGGAGCCTGTATTGATGTATTAGGTCGGTGCGGTTTGCAGTAGGTTTTATTTGTTTTATGTTTAAGACTTTTGTAACTGATACGCATTGTCTTGTACAGTAGTAAAAATAGTTGACTGTTGATTCGCAAAATAACTAAGTCTTGTTCTTATGGCTTCCCTTCAATAAAGTCTTATCTAACACTAGGACATTATCCACGAATTTGCTTATGGTTCACATTTCTTTTTAAAAGAATATGAAGCCTTTGTATCTCAAGGATAACTTAACTTTCTATTGGTGAAAGAATTTTTAAAATCTGTTAAGTATTCTTTGAGTAAATCGTTTTTCTTTATAATATTAGCGTAGATGCCTAATAATATGGCTACTAAATCTTCCTCTAGCTTTCATAAAAGTGCGTTTATTTCCATCATTGTTGTATTTTCTTTCGTGTTAATTACGTCACCCAAGTTGACAAAGCATGATGGTGCCAAGGCCATATTATAGCACATCGCCAGGGAAGTCAGCGTTATACAATACACCGCATCGAGTAATCCTAATCACTTCGTTAACCTACTAACAGTAACACGTAGACTATGTGATTCTTCCAGTGCAATGACATAATATTAAGTAACCGCATGTGGATCACATATTATCATGAGTGTTCTGATTAGCTGATTCGATGTAATGTGTAAGTTTTGTGAATCATTTCATGAGTCAAGTTTTATGGCATGGCAGACTATGTCTAGGAATTTAACTATAAGACCTTAAGTGTTTCCTATTCTTGCGTGAAAATTCTCATGAATATCATTTCTCTAGTGCAGTCTTACAACTCCTTTGGTATTTTCAGTAGATCGCACTGATGTCTTTGTCATTTACTGCATTTTGGCTCATACCAAAAAGTTAAGCATAATATTATGAATCTCGTTTTTTGGGTTCTTTTTCATCGGAACCTACTGTTTGGAACGAGCAACAAGCTTCAGCTAACTGACTGACTCATTGACAATTCAAAAGTGCCTGTAAATGTTTATTTGAAACTAGCAATCCGCCACGGCTTCGGCTGGCTGCAATGTAGATAAAACTATACGCATAAACCTTCCTCTTGAATCTATTGAAGAAACTGCATTAAAATCCGTTGCGTAGGTTCAAAGATCTAAACGTACTGTACGTTTTATACTATGTAAAGATAAAGAAGAATGGTTATGATTTTGAGTTTGAATTATTTTATTCTGAATATACCATGGAACTTTGCGATTTACAATGGGGTTTCTATTGATTACTTACTTGTTTAATGACGGGGTAAGGCACGGCATGGGGAACGGGCACAGGTACGGGACGGTCGACGGGGACGGCGACGTGCTTCTCCACGGTCACGGGGTACGGCTTCGGAACCGGCACGGCGTAGGGACGGTCAACCGGGTAGGGGACTGCAACCTGAAATAGAGACGATGATTTGTTTAATTAATTTGCGCATTGAAGCTTCTTTTATTGAGATCTGTATTATGCTAAATCTTTTCTAATGAAATGAATGCAAGTAATATAATAGCAAACATTTTATTGACATTAATTGAGATACTAACTACTACTAACTAAAAATAATCATAAAAGGTTTATGCATCTTGTTGTGTACTTTCTTAAAGCATTTTTGTTTAGTGTATGAATAGATAGATTTTGTCCTGCTGGATAGGTTTCCTCCTTTACCCTTTTATTTGGTTAATTAAAGCCAGTCGACCCATAGTGAAAACGCACCTTGACTGCTACGGGATAAGGCCTGTCCACAGGCACAGGATAAGGTGCTGGCACTGGTACTCCAACATGCTTCGTGACAGTCGTATGAACATCAGCTCCAACAATAGCCCCGCCAATAGGACCTCCAACCGCGTAACCCCCTGCAACAGGTCCTGCGGCATAGCCCGCCGCGATGGGCCCTCCACCGTAGTGACCAATGTATGGTCCAGCCGCAAAGTGCCCATGGCCTACAGACAGACCATGGCCTATTAGTGGAGAGCTATAATGACCCACGAGGCCACTTCGCTTCTGGACAGTTTTACTCGGTTCCGGATCCGCCAGAACTGAGGCTGCCAGGAAAAGAACTGCGATCTGGAAAGAAGAAAGAGATTTGTTAAAGAAGTTGACGTTTAGTCTTTTTATGTCCATAGACTAAAAATCCAGTCAACAGTTATGTAGATAAAATGTACGATAGATTTATATTTTACTAGCTTTTACCCGCGAATTCATCCGCGTGGAATTCAAAGAGTCTTTTTAGAATTTTTAAAAACAGTTGAGTAGGAATTTACACAAAAATACGAAGAATCAAATCTTTTCTTATTATAATATAAATTTAGAGAGGTCTAAATAATCACAAAACTCTATTTAGAGGCTTTCAAGAAAAATCCCAAACTATAAACACAATCAAAGGTACCTACTCCAAAAAAAGCAATGCAAATGAAGAGAAAAGTGTCAACAACGCATCGATAGCCAAAATCGATGGCTCGGATGCATTTGTGCATAAATTAAGCAAGACAATGCATCCGATATTACTTTTACTTATTGCGTGATATGACTCCATCAAGCCAATTGAAATGCGAAGAGGTACAGTCAGAATCGAAATTTGTATCGCGATCTGAATTTCAATGAAGGGATTCTCTATACTATGGATATTAGAACATAATTTAAGCGTGTCAGTTACGTACGAGTATGTACGATCGATGTCAGAGCGGTGGGCCTAGCACGATCGAGCTAACGCAAAAGTAATCGATTGAATCGATGGTCGAATCGGAATCGATAATTGTATACCATTTTGAGACATTTAAATTTTGTTTCATGGATAGCAACAGGTCTCTGGTATTACAGATGCAGGCCAGGTGGGTTGCATGCTAGTTTACCATTCAAATACATAAGAAAAAATAGTTATATTATTGAATACCTATGATAAACACAATTGGGACCACATTAGGACCATCCATTTTTACGAATTCAGCCTTCATACTAAACAAATATTATGAGCGAGACGGGCATTCCCGATTTAACAATAATTTAATTTACGTTACTTTTATTCTGCGTGCTTGTAATAGACCCTCGATTGATTAGTATCTAACTCGTGCAGTATTGTGACAGTACTCGGTGGTTCATGACAGCAAAAATAAATATTGTTTCAGTGCCTTTTTGAATTCAGTTTCACATTTTGGTACTTTTAAGGCATGTTTGGCGCATTGTAAGTGGTAGGGGGGATATGTAATATGATTGTATATCTTAGGGTCAGCGCAAACACAGGTCAATATTACAAATAGGGTTGAATATTGTGTGCAAAATATCATTCTGCGTTGTTTTTATTACATAACTTGCTATTACCAACTCTTTTTCAGTTGTACTTTGGATTATTATAAATTAATCAATAAAAACTGGTGCTGCAGATCATAAAGTAAGGGTATCACGTCCGTGGGAATTATCAATGTCTGTCTAACAATGTTGCAGTCGGCTTCCAGTCTGGGTAGACTGGAACTGACTGGACTGGGTGCAATACCAATGTTTTACATGAAGCGACTGCCTATCTGATCCCCACACAACCCTAACTAACCCTACTTAAGTGTAGGTTTTCTTATATGTCAATGATGGCAATGACTGACGTCCCATCTGATGTTAAGTTGTAATCTCGGTCAGATATCTGCAATACTATCTGTAAAGGCCACATATGTATCATTTTCGATCCGATCGCTGTTTCCGTAACACTGTATCATTCGTCGTACTGTATCAAGCTCCGTATCAAGTTAATTTTACTCCATATGGTATCTGTCGTATTCTCAGAATTAGTAGAAGAAGAAGTATCGGCAAATCATGCCGTATCCGTATTTCTTTTGATAATCGGCCAAAAACTGACTCGTGCAAGACTGCGTATCCATTCCCCCCACCACCACCATGTCAACCTTTAGACACCCACTGTCGTAATCGCCATGCTTGGCCGGTGCATGTTGGCGATCGCAGTAGGTGTTATGGTACTCCGAAGGACGCTACTGCCAATCTTCTGGTCAATATACCCCTGCGTACTGCGTATCATGATCGCGTATCATCACCCATCCAGATAGGCAATCATATTGGCGATACGGATACGGTTATCGGATCGGGCAAATGATCATATGAGGACCCGTCTTTATATGGCTGCGCAGATACGTTGCCATCTCAGTGACAAAACTGAAATGTATCCTGTCTAATCATCAAAGCCTCTTTTACGGCAGATATAGGTAGTGGTTTCATAGCCTAGCTTCTTAAAAAGAGCTCCTTTATATACGGTTAACAAAAACCTGATGTGATCGGCTGGTGATCTAGGTGCACGCAACTCATGCCTGAGGTTCGATACAGGGCAAGAACTAATGTTACTTTAACATACCTATGTTGTTTCTAAGTTTATCTTGGACATCATTGAAATCGGTGAAGGAAAACATTGTAAAGAAACCTGGACTTCAATTTATTATGAGTCTGAAATCGGTTATCCACCTTGAGCAAGCGTGATGATCAATGTTTGTACCTTCTCTGTATGAGAAGAGGCCTTTGCCCTGCAGTGGGACAATAAGAGGCGGATCCATACTTAGTATTATATTATATTTTAAATGCGAAAGTAACTCTGCGTGTCTGGCTGTTGGACTGTCGTGTGTTTTCACGAAAACGGCTGAAGCGCTTTTTATGATATTTGGTATGTAGAAAACTTGAACCGTCTGGAAGGACATAGGCATTTTTTAATGCGTGACTTCGTCTGCTTCTACGATAGCCGACAGTTCGCGGGAAAAAACTAGTTATTTATAAACTAGTAGGTTATACAGTTAGATCATAGCTCTAATGAAATGTGGATCTAATAACAAGATCAGAACTTATACGGATATTACTCGAATTAAGCCGGGGAAAGCGACATACAGAGAAAAACAACCAGTGTGTTATCTAACTACACGCAACTTGCGAACTTAGAGCGGTTATATCCGTAGCAAGTTTTGTAACGATGCTGCCTTTATTGTTTAAAACTTTAAATTAACAGCCGTCAATTCCACTAACTTTTTGAAAAGACCTTATTCTAACTCAATGTGCCAAAAATGCGTCTATATATTTATAGTTATAGGTACATGTACACACATAGGTAGGTACAAAGGTGGACTTAATGCCTTAGGCATTCTCTATCAGTAGTAATTATAACCAAGGGTGGAGAAGAGATATCACGGCAGGTGCACAGTTAATAAGTAAAAAAAAGATAAATACTTATAAAACTAGGTAAACTACACATAAATATTAGGTACCCTTAATTACCTTCATTTTTTGACATGCATTGTGTTTGTGATGAGATTGTTATCAGATTTTGAATGCCTTTAATTAGTTTGGCTTTCCATTCTTTTCTATAGTTTTTGTGATATTTCAGGGTTGGTCCCACAGTCAAAGTTGTTCACATTTAGGGTTAATTCTAGAAAGATTGACTGTGAAAATTCCTCGAAGTAGGTAATTGTATTGTGATTTGAATTGCTGATTAATTAAAAATCTATTCTAAGTATAAATTTAGGGTGTATTGTTATTGATGGATAGCAATTTCACACATTTGGAATATTTATTTAGCTCATTAAGCCAGAACTTAACTCAAAACTCATGAAAAACTTTGACCTGTAATAATTTGACTAAGTATTTTGATTGAACCTTATATTGCTATTGTACTTTCAAGGCTTGGAATTTTTATTGTTGGGCAGCTGTGAATTTAACTTGTGTTCATTTTCTTGGTAATTACTTCGTAAAAGTTGAAGGTTATAATTGAAACTAATTAACTGTTTACAGGGCAAATATTTATTAATTACTAGACCTAAATCCTAGACATTTTGGGTCAGAAAATTTAAGTTCAGCTTAATGATAAGTTGAAAGTTAGCAGAGATGTTAAGTAATTAAACAATTAAATACTTTCTACTTGAAACTGTAGCTCCAATTGCTAGAATTGAAAAAAAACAATATTTTTGTTCGACATTTTCCTATAGGTTATAAAAGTAATTTCTAATTCGGTTTTGTAGGGTTACAATTTTTTTTGTTAATTATGGATTTCAATAAGTATTCAATGTCTACAGCAATTAGAGGAAATGAGTGGGTAGATTACCGATAGTAGTAACATACACCTCGGTCCTATATCGCGATCATTTAGATTGCATTCTATGTTAATTAATCCGTGAGAAAAGCGCGCGTAAAGCGTATAATTAATTACTTATCTGTTAAGAATTATATACTTGCTAAATGACTTTTTATACATTTCAACAATGAATGAGACATGTTTTTGTTCGGTTATTGTATTTGAGGGAAATGTCAAATCAGAAATTTTACTGCGGTATAAAAAAAAACATTATTGTTTGGTAATTTAGGTTACCTGAACCTAAAAAAAAAAAACTAAATGTTTCAAAAACACACCACACTAAACTATAGATTTCTGTAATTGAAACTTGGATCCAGTTGACCTAATTAGTTAACTTACATAAGCCTTCATATTGGAACAATACACTTCACTATAAACTGTTCAACACTGTAAGGATCGAGCCACACTGTGCATATGTGCTCCAAGACCCACCAACCACTTATATAAGGCTGCCAGTACACCACCCCACTATCAGGCCCATTGGTTTTAACTCCAAACGCCACTATTTGCGACACTTAGTACTTATGTAGCAGGTATGCTGACAATTTGGACGTTATTCAAATTAGCTAAGATAACTTAGTCATTGTTTTAGTAATGAGTTCTCTGTTTGTAGGTCGAAAGTTGATTATAATCGGTTGGGGTTTGATTTGGGGATGTAATTCTGTGGGAAGATTGAGATAGGTCTTCAGGGGTTAACTCTGTTCCTGTTTACTTTTAGTAACCTTAATGCAATAAATAAGTAGGAATCCGGCTCGTTGAGTAAAATTGTGTGAGTTCAACTTAGTCACAGATGATATAATACTACTTAGTAAAGAAAACTTACAGTTAATCACAAACAATCACATAAAGCAAGAGCCAGGGTTACACTGATGATCGGGTCTTAAAGAATTGTAAATTATTGTTTATTATAAAAGTTTAAACAGATTTTTACCAATTACAAGTTTCCACTTTGTTGTATGATTGTGTAACAACATTAAATACTTTAAATAGGAAATAGGGAATATCATCAAACATCCTGAATTTTTTTCTTTATTGTTTTCAAAAATTAAGTAAGTGGCTATATAGTCTGTTACAGGATTGTCGAATTTTGGGGCATTAAGTCCGTCTTTATTCCTTTTGTTGCATAAAGATATATTATTATATCTTTAATAGTCCTTTAAACCGTCGTCCACTAAAACGCTCCAATTCCAACTTTTACCGCGACACATTTTAACAGCTTCCCCGTCCAGCGTTCTAAGACCCTTGTCCACAGTTCGTCCACGCAATCTATGTCTTCAGCCAGCTCCTTTTCCTGTACCCTATATACCATGAGAGGTCACCGTAACTGGTCGTCACTAAAAGTAAAACAGTATCCGTCTATATTTCGACCAATTTATTTGTGAAATGAACATTTTGAATGGGCGATACGATTGGTTTTCGATTGTCATTTCAATTTTAGTTAACGAATAGTGCAACATTTCAGGTAGGCACTATTATAAGTTTGTCGATCTGTATTTGTCTACCTCGTAATAATGACGTATTATGGCTTTGTTTTTATCTCAGTGCATAGAGAATCACATAGCTGGATTGACATTATGTATGTACAATGTTTTTTAATAGTTGCTCCTGTGTACTAAGTTCTCTTGAATCGTGGGTATGTTTACAAGCATTTAAACTCGTATTTACAAACCACTATACCCTGTTCACAATAAGATTAGACATAAACACAAACCTTTTTTACAGTCCCTTCAACCGATTTTGACTTCTATTCCGTAGGCTTAAGGATGACATTAGAGGCAAAAAAGTGGTTACAATACCAACTGTTTACTGCAGTTACCATTGTCATGCTACCAACGCAATATAAGTCAAAATCGGTTGAACGGACTGTAAAAAAGGTTTTTGTAAATGTCTAATCTTATTGTGAACAGGGTATAGAGCCGGAACCTATTGGCCATAAAAAAAATTGTTCCAAGCGGGAATCAAACCCGCGATACGCTGCAGTCAAACTTAATTTTAGCAAAATCTAAATTACAAAACGAAACTACATACATAATATAGAAAAAAAAGAAGGCACTTAGGTGTCAAAGAAGTCCCCCACATCGAGCTGTCATGCAGAAATGTGCCCAGAAGCCTGACAGTAGGTATACGCCACGTCAATAGCAATGTTATTTCTCATAAATTATGGTTTGATTTAGTGTAAAGGACATTTTGTACGTACCTATCTTTAATGATACCTTATATACCTAATAGACAGTATCCTTCTTATCTCGTATCTTTATTGGTTTTGTATCTGAGAGGAGGTTTCGTCATAATTATCCTGCCTTTAACAATATTTGTTTATGTGATTGGTTGCTCAGTCTTCCTGAAGTGCTCTATCTATATAACTTTGTTACACACTTTGTAACTTTAGTGTCAGCTGAAGCAATGATGGCTTAGCTTACAACATTGATATTTCCGTTGAAACTATTTCTTTTTTAAATTAAAAAACAAAAACGTTGCTCTACACTAGGAATTTCTCCTGTGTTGTGGGTGCGTTTATAAACATATAAATTCACATACACAAACAGCCATACCCAGAACATTTATCTGTAGGTCATACAAATATTTGTTCCATGCGGGAATCGAACCAGCGACATGCGGCTCAGCAGTCAATCGGTCAACCACTGCGCCAAATTGCTGTGTTGTCAAATTGCTGTATTGTTCATAAACACAGTAGTAGTAGTAGTAGTAGTATGACGGGCTGGTCTCCGCAACTCCACGACTAAGCGCGTATTTTGCGTACAGGTGGGAAGTAGATCGTTCGATCCACCCGAGCTCCCCAAGAAAGGCCAGCAGCGCCTTGACATCGCTGGCGATCTCCCGCAGGTTACCTGCGTTACCGAAGTACTTTGCCCTGTATGAAGCAACCTCAGGGCAGTTCAGAAGCACATGGGCTGCTGTCTCGTCCGCCCCCATGCAGGCTCTGCACAAAGGGCTGTCTGTGACTCCTATGACAAAAAGATGTTTATTGAAAGACCCATGACCAGTTATGGCGGCTGTGACCGCACGTAGCTGTAGTTTGGACAGTCGGAGGGCTTGCCTCGTGAAGCGGCCCTCAATTACAGGAAGAGCCTCCTTGGCTTGCCTGCACTCGCCATGTTCGGTCCACAGTCTTTGGTGTAGATCCTTGGTACGTTTTCTTACCATGGTGCGTAGGTGACCGAAGGGGAGAGGCACCATGGGTTCCGGACTCACCGCGCTCATGCTCGATTCTCTTCTGGCAAGCTCGTCCGCAGCATCGTTACCGCGCGAACCGCTGTTTCCTTTGATCCATTGAATGGTTGTATCATTAAGAATACCCACCTCGTTCAGTCTCTGATGGCATTTGTGTATCAACCCGGAGTTGACCGTGTAGCTGTCCAGAGCTTGTAGTACAGCCATGCTATCCGACAGTATGCGAATTGGTTGTCCTACTACCTGACTATTTAGTATAGCTGAGGCCGCCAAGCAGATGCCCATGCACTCGGCCTGGAACACCGTGTTGTAAACACCCAGCGGCATTGCTATATGTATGTTGAGGTCTTCCGAGAAAACGCCGGCCCCCGTGCCGGTACCTGTTTTAGATCCATCTGTGAAGATCCGCAGCTCTGTCGGGCAAAGGCCCTCACACCGCCTATCCTCATGCAGTAGGATTTTGTATTTTTTGTCAAATATGAATTGTTTAGGAATTCTGTCGTTAATAGCTTTAGTTATAGGAGACTCCTTACTAAGTTCCTCTAGTAACGCAGTCTGTGTCAGAGTCTTGCTCCAGAGATTTAGTGTTTTCAAGCGTAATGCAGCCGTTGTCGCCTCTTGTTGGATGAATAGGTGAAGCGGCGGGAGCCCTAACATCGCCTCCAGTGCTGCCGTCGGAGTGGTCCTCATGCAGCCCGTGGTCGCCATGCAGGCTAGTCTTTGCATACGCTGGAGTTTGTTGGCGGCTGTGATTAGCTTGGTCCTCGGCCACCACACTACCGACCCATAAGCAATCATGGGGCGGATTACCGCGCTATACAGCCATAGTATTATTTTAGGGGATAGGCCCCACTTCTTACCTATCATTTCTATCATAAACACTATTAATGACACACACTAAGCTCAAGAAATAAATACAATATGGAACTCACTTATATGCAATAAATGAAATCTCAAGCAATACTAGTCAACAGAAGTATAGCAAAACTAAATATTAAATTAAAAACCGAAAATTAAAAAAGTTACATTTTCAAACAAAATAAATATCAAAATAAATTCAGTTAAAGTAAACACTCTGTATAAAAACAACGTACCTTGACCCCGGAGCGAATTTTACATTTAGGCAAATAACTAAAATAGGTACATAACAGCGTCGTGATAGTTTGTAGTTTAGCACTCCGTGGCAACGTCGCTTTTCAGTGTTATGAGGAATTAAGTTCATTCAGTCATTGACCTAGTGATCCAATCCTACAGGGTTTAAATTTGTTCAAAATGAAAACTCTATTTTTTGATCTAATTACTGGACCGATTTCGTTCATTTTTTGTATATCGTCAAAAAAGGCGATAACAAGTATGTCGTATACTTTATTGCATATAATGTGGTCCCCATTCTGTATAGCATGGTAGTTAGGGTCCTTTTTCGCCCGCGCGTGGATTTGATCCGCATGCGGGTGAAGATTTCGTTTGGCGCTGCAGTGTCGTGCGTGTCCTCAGTGACAAAACTCGTGCGTACTATGACCATGCGTGCGACCCGCGTCACAGTAAAAACAACACTGAAGGCAGAAGAACGCCGCCCGCATGTGGTTAGCACGCACGCGGCTTGCTCGCCCGCAGCCAATCCGCGTTCTGCGCGCGTGCTGCCCGCATGATAGGAAAAACATGTATGAAATGATAGGACGCGGGCAGCCTGCATGTAGGCGAAAATAGGCATGACAGGAAAAGGGCCCTTACGCCTGCCAACAAACTGTCTTACAGTTTAGCAGAAGTAAGATTGAAGAAGGAAGTGGAAAATATGTTTTTCTTACTCCTCCGCTGTTCTTTTCTGATTAATTTCGTTGCGGGATCCAAGACAGTTAAATCTTTTCTCTGGGACTCGTCGAGCTTCATTGCTCTGGCGCTTTTCTGGTGGTCGCCACTGTTGATTCTGGCTTACAGGAGTTACAGTGGTTAGGGAATAGTGTGGCGGGCTTGTCCCATTTAAAAAAAAAGAAGTAAAAGTCTTTTGTAGTATGAGTGCACTTGTGCAGTCTCACGAGAATAATTTTTTTTCAGTTATTTTCTTGAATTATAATCCACTCCAGACAAAACATTAAACAAAGAGCTAAATCTAAGTTATGTTTGTCATTATTCTTTGTATTATTATTGAAAGATTTTAATTTAATTATTTTAATTCATTATGAAAAAAACTCAAAAAATTGTGCCTTGTTTATCTTTTAACAATAAATGTGTTTATCAGTATAACTACTTTTGATGGTGTAGCTTTGTATCATTTAAATATTTTTGTTTTTAAATATTAAACAAACATTTTTATTTCTTTATACCTTACTACCTTTTGCCCGCGACTTCGTCCATCCGACTTGTCGGTTTTCGCGGGTGCAGGCAAAGTCGCGAATTAAAAAGTATATATCCTTTCCCAGGGCTCAAGCTATTTTCATACCAAATTTCATCTAAATTGGTTCAGCCGTTGCGTCGTGAAAGCGTAACAGACAGAGTTACTTACTTTCGCATTTATAGTAATTATAATAAAGTACCTACGGATATATTAGTTTAGTTAACAAACGTATAATTTCAAGTTTCGTATTTAGCAAATAATATGTTGAAACAATAAACGATCTGGCTTCATTGATTTATAACCCGTAGTTTAATTAGTATCAAGGCATTTCCCACGGTATCTAATTAGTCATAGTTACATAGAATGTAATTATTGTAGGACGCAACTTAGAACTTTGATGTGATGGGGACATTCGAGGTTGGATGTCTTCCAATTGCCATGACGAATGTAGGTCAGTGGTATAGATGCCGTAATTAAAACATGCTGGAATTTCATCGCCTTACAGAAGTGTCGATCCAGCGAATAGGCTAAACCCTTCCCTCACTGTGGATGCCTTAAAACTGACAAAATCCTGGTATTTCGGACGAAATATTAATGTGCTCATTCTCAACAACCAATCACAGAAGCTTATGCACGATTGACAATTTGCTACATTAATTTTATTTTGATTTTTGTTTGTCAAACCGTACCGAAAATATGTTTTTTTTACGCCTCCGCTGTACTTTTTTATTCATTTCGTTGCGGGATCCAAGACAATTGTAATGTTTCTCCGGGACTCTTCAAACTAATTTGCGTGGACGACTCTGGTGGTCGCCACTATCGATTCTTGTTTTCAGGAGCTGCAATGGTTTAGAAATAGTGTGGCGGCATAGAATCATAGATATAAGAAAGAAGTGTGTCTCAAAATCGGGTCGGTGTACTTCTTAGTGGATATTTTTTATTTATTTAAAAAGTATGGAAGACTTACAGCTAAAGCAAACAGGTCAGAAACAGTAAATTAGACAGATAGCCAATAATAAATCTTCACTAATAAAATACAGAACAAATCTAATTCTATGGACATTAAGTACAATAACCTATGAAAACACAGGAACAGAAATAATAAAATCTAGGTAGTAATCCCGTACCCCCGCCCATAGGTCAGTCGAGGAACACCGTGGTGGTTTTAGCCGGTAGGAGTCCGGCACACCCTCCCGTCTTCCCCAGACGGGAGACAGTCCATGAGGATTTCCCCACGATAAAAAGAAAAAAAAAAAAAAAAAAGGTAGTACACTGCATTTATGCATTTTTGCTCGTATCGCAAAAATAATCTTAATGACAACCGAATGAAAAAGCTAAATAATTACTAAATGAAAAAGTTTTGGCTTAAGCACCTTCTGGCCAAGGACATACTGCTGGTTATAAATGGATCCATTTCATGCTGTTTACACAAATTATTAAAATTTTTGCTAAAACTATGTATAATATCAACAATCGATGTACTAAGCATAGTAATTAAGGCAATTTTCAAAAGTTATAAAAATCCTCGAATTATTTGTAATCGTAAACTAGAATACTTAAGTAATTATTATTTCTTGCAAATGTCTTGAAGCAAGGACTATAGTAGACGCTAAGATTCTATTCTATTCTATTCTAAGAATGTATAAAACAGGCAAAACTGAATTTTGATGACATCAAATCACCTAAATTGGCCAAGCTCACTGCACCTTAATTGGCCAAGAGTCGTCTCTTGGTCAATTAAGGTGAGAGTGTTTCTGAATAGACCTTAATTTGAACTTGACATTGGAAATATTCCTAACAAAACAATCAATCATTCGAGGAATCTATCCCATTTTGGAAACATGTTACTTACATGAGTTATTTCCCGTAACATAAAGCCCTATAAGGCTATCTTACATAAAAGCCTTTGACACCGGATGAACTGTCACGAGGCAACATTGTAGGTTATTAATGCTACGATGCCAGCACTCTACTGACCTTTCATTAGAAGTTTCAATCATGACTAGACTTAACTTTCGGTAATTTGAAAATTAATACTTCTTCTTTTCTTACTTGAATAATTTGCCTGCGGTTTCATCATCTTCATCGTCATCACTTCAGCTTACTATAGGTCTAATTTCTCCCGGTTCTCTGACTTAGTCCACATAAATTTCCCATTATATAGCATTCAGGGATAACGTTGTATCTTATTTTAAAATTGAATTTGAATTTTCATAATCAGACCAGTCGTTTCTGAGATTATCATTTAAACAAACAAAAAAAAAAGACAAACAAACTAAAGAGTTTGAAAGAAGACCTTTGTAGATGCATACATACTCGTAGAAACTTACTTGAATAGCTGAAAGATGACTTTGAATAATCCGTTCGGGGATCTGAGATGTTTGTGGCTGTAAAGGCGCTTTTTTATTATATCATCGAATGGCTAGCAAGCTTACTGCCTACCCGAAGGCTTAGTAAAAGTGATCGTAAACTCGATCAAACGAAGTATTCATAAACATTATAAGCGAGACGGGTATTTTCAACTAAAACATTAATCGAATTTTGTGGCGAATTTCGTCACTCGTCGTTTCGTTATCTGTAAAGTAATATTTTTTTGCCATCCAAAAGTTCAAACTTGCCAGGTGCCTATACTAAAATAGGTAGGTTTATTACAGACTGAACATTCCTAAAATACATTGAAGAATGCTTCCACACTTGAAGGCTGCATATAATACTAGTAATTATTCCTGTGATCACAAGAAGGTACCTACAGCATAGCATGGAATTAGACCTTTTTCAATCAAGTGAATGCTTGTAAGGACTGCAGGTACCTGTCTATTAATCTTTGGCGGTGCGGACAAACTTTACATAGTTTATAGAGCAATATCGATGAAGTTAATTACAATGTTGTAACAGAACTAAATAACTAAACATCAGGATGTATATCAAAAAGGCATTAGTAAGATTGCACAATGGTGTATAAATTACCCATTAGGACCAAGGAAGGCTGTATCGATGGATAGAGTAGAGAAGTAAAGAGATGTGAACTAATACGTTTCGCGGACTTTCGGGCTAAGTTTGATATCTACGATGATGGGAGGATCTTGATCTATGTAAACCTATAGGAAAATAAATAAGTTAAAATATTTTGAAAAATAAAAAGGATTAAGGTTTTTTTTTATATATTCAAATAAGCTTGCGTTTGACCGCCATTCACCTGATCTTAAGTGATGATGCGGCGTAAGGTGGAACACGCTTGCCTAGGATGAACCGGTTGACTCGTGCCTTGAAGATACCCAGATTATACTTATCAGGGAACAGAGAGGTGGGCAGTGAATTCCACAATCTGGCAGTTCGCACAATAAATGTGGAATCAAAGCGCTTGGTTCGAGACCGTGGAACTTCAACCATATATGAAAGAAGTGTACCCGATAAAAGACCGATAGGTTAGCAACGGTGCGGCGATGTTCAAGGCTCTGGAGCTTAGCTCTAACTAGGGAGTCGTTGTTAATGAGCCTCTATAAAGGAAAAAAAGAAGGAGCATTTAGATGTCCTTGTAGACTTCTTTTAATTGAAATATCGAACTTTTGCCGAGTTAGCATGTGTGCCGTAACTGGAGGTGGTCCTTTATAATACAGCAATAAGTTAAGTGGTAGCCTGCTTGTCATAGTTACCACGTACAATTTTTTTACATATTTTCGTACTGTGCCGAAGTTTTATTTTTATATGACGTATTGCTAAGATAGAAAACGTTGTATATTTATCGCTTTACTTATGAATGCTCTAAGCAACGAAAAAGTACAAAGGCGAGCTTTTAAATGCATTCTCTACCAGACAGCCAAAGGTGGTGAAGAGATAATAAAAACAAGGCAGGTGCAATTTAACCAATTTTTATTTCTTAACATGGAGACACATGTCATAAGAGACAAGTTATAATTATGTATGTTTATTTAACATATTTTTGTTTATTTTATATCTTTTTAATATTTCTCTTTATAACAATACACCTACCATGTTATGTCTTCACCATCCTTTGTCAATTGGTGGAGAACGCCTAAGGCATAAAGTCCGTCTTTGTACCTTTGTGCGTGAAGTTTAAAGAAATACATAATTAAGTCATATCTCCGTTATTTTCTAATCTGAGTCGCGAGCTAAGTGCGGGAAGCTATGATGCAACCCCGGACTCGAGTCGAACTGGTTCCAATTTATCTGCCCATTATTTAGGTGCTATATTGAATTCTGCTCCGTCTATTACTTCAAGGATGTTGTTAAGTTATACTTTAATAGTATTCAATCTTAAATGTATTTATATTATTAGATTTCGGTCAAAGGAAGCGAACACATATATCGTCGGTGTCTCTTTACATAAATATGTTTCCAGAATAGATAAATGGATGTCTCTTTAAAGCAAATACCGTTTTATTACAAAATTAGTTAAAACTTAAGTCCAAGTTTTGAGAAAGTTGTTAAATATTTTGCACTTTGTTATAAAATAATAAATAGGAAACTGTTTATTTCTCACCACAAGCTGAAAAATACATATAATTATATTTTTTTACAAAACAACAAATACCCAACATGTGCATCTCGGGGGAGGCCTCAATCTCCCGGTTGCCATAATCCCCACGCTTTGCAGGCGTTTTGGGGATCGCAGTGAGGTTGTTACGGCGCTACCCCGACCAAAAGTGTGGTTTTCTTCGTTATTCAGGGGCTATTAACTCATTAATTAAGAGAAACAAACTACATCAAAAAGCATATTATTAATGTTCAACCTCTTAACATCACATTCCACGTTCTATTTTCTTAATGTGCCTTAAATACACGTAAATCTGCCTGTACACATGTATCTTTTGCTAAAGTTGACGTGCTATTAATTTGAGGATTACATTAATAGATAGGTAACTTAAAAAGCATTATAATTCACGTTTTATTTTATTTCAAAAGATCGTTTCTCTTTTTTTATAAAATGAATCCAAAAATTGTGCAATTTTCGATTCTGTGGAAAAGAAGACATGAATGGTCAAGATTATTTGGTCCTTAAGTACACGGAAGCCGAAACTTTTTTTTACTAACCTACATTGTTTTACTATCTCGTAAAACAATGTAGGTAAGTGCTGTGGCATATTGTTTTAGTTGCCCAATTCTTCGCCGTAGACGGAGACAGTCCGATTAGTTTGTGCAATCAAACGTGCATTCTGTTGGAATGGCCCTTTGTAATGGACGTTCGTATAAAACGCGTGCACATTTTTAAGTTTTATGCATGGTTAGGTATGTACATCATTATTATTGTTTTTAGTTTGTCATTTTTCTTTTTAAGAGCGGCCAATCCTTTATAATTCCCATACAAACGCTCGTACGTGACTATGATGTTCTAACAAATGTTAGAACCTCCAGATATTACAAACCCACAGGTAATCTTGAGGTTACATGTACGTTTTTATGTAGAAAGAAGAAACCTTTTTGAAACGACGCGACGTCTCAAAATCAGTATTTTGCATACATTTCATCTGAACTTTCAATGTACAGACGCCAGCACACCAAGCCATACCTAACTGTCAAATTTTCCCAATTAAATATGAACCTTATCATTTTGTAATAAAGTTGAAAATCTATCAAAGAAATTTGACAGATTGTAGTAGCTTGATGTGCTGGCCTCTGTACTTACTTTCAATGTGTTGCATACATTAAAAAAATTAAGAAAATATCGTTATAAAAACTTAGCACATGTAATGGATTTGCTGGAACAAGTTTTACAATATCTTCGTCTTTTTCGTGTTTCGCGATGTTATCGCAACCTCACTCGCTGGTTTGTTTTCAACATGGCGTTGGATGAAACAAAAAAAAATATCAGTCATGCTTGTGTTGACATTCGACGGACCGGGAAGAACCCTCTTAAGGTTTCTCTTAAGGTATAAAGTAAACTTACCCGGACATAAGTTTAACGAACGAAAAATGTGAGAAATTGTCTAGCTAGCCTAAACTACTGTGATTGGTAGTTAATAATTCTGTCAACCAACCACAGCAGTTAGGCGATTTGCCACTTTACCTTTTTATTCGAGGGTGAAGTGAAGTGGCACAAATAACCTGCCACATACAAAGCGTTTACATTGTATAAAAACATGATTCCAGTGTAAGTTTTTAACAGCGGTCAAATGCAAGTCAGTCAATTGTAAGCTCTTATTTACCAAATCAAATAGATAGCGAACGTACCTAATGTCAGCTAATGTTGATCCTTATATATTTATACCCTACGTACAATTCTTATATTGCGTTTTTCTCACGTCGCATTAATTTTTTAAGATGAACTTAATGAATCAAGTATCGCTGCTTAATGCTCCGTATGAAGATGTAGATCGTTGCATGAACAAACATAACTCACAAATCTGATAATTCTCACAGCGTCCGTCGTTTCACATAACTTTAATGCTTACCTAAACTTTAAAGTGTTACAATAGAAGTAGAATGAACTGTGTTGAGAACCTACTTTGGTACGTGTTTAGTAGACAACGAGATTTAGCAAGGAAAAGGCTTTTCGAATATTTCCGTGAGTGTCCAGAAACCGTAACAATTCTACTATCTTTTGGAAACGATTGCATTTAAATATAAATCTGTCAAAATTGCCTCTATTTACTAGATTTTGAACGTTTTTAATTAGTAGAATTTACCCTCTGGGTAAAGCGTCGTATGAAAGGCCTGTCAGATTTCTTTGAAATCAAATCAAATTGTTTATTTCTGATAAGTTCATGACTTACATACAGGCAAACACTTCTCTTTGCATACAGGTAACCCATAGTTCCTTATGTTTCCTACCAAAGCTATTTACTTATTAAGTTATACATAAATAGCATTTGTTTGGTTTTTAGTTAAAATAACATCGCATTAAAAAAAGAGCTGACCTTTAGATCTTTTGTTTTTAAGCGAAAAAACAGAGATTGATAAACATTTGGCTACTCCAGTCTAGGCTAATGCTCCGAAGATTATTTTTAACACTTAATTGACCCCATAATTGAAACTGGAAAACTAGAAACAGCAGACAATTTGACATCGATGGCAAATATGTACAGTCACGAGCAAAAACATGCAAACAGTTGGTCTTATTCTAAACTGATTATCTCCTAAACTATTGATTGAAATATTATGGGATATTTTTGATCCCAAACTACAATAATATCGGTTTTATCTAAAAGTTGAAATAGTTACTTCACGAGAAAATTGCTTTTGAATTTTGCAATCTGTATACATATTTATGCTCGTGACTGTACATATTTTTGTAAAATTTTATGTTTAGCCCAGTATTCAGCTACAGCATCGCCATCCATTGACGCAGACATTAGGACCTTAGGACTGCAAATAACTGGACATGCAGTATAAGATGGGCCTTGAGCGGCAGGCGGCACTAAAAATAAAAATAAATAAACCTTTATTTCAGACTAAAGTCCATAGCCGTGTTAGTATTTTGTAGTTAGTAACAATGTTACGTATGTAAATAGGTTAGTATTGTAAGTTTTCATAATTACTTACTTAATTACAATTTCAGACTCTACCCAGTGGCTCTCGAAGGGGCAGTCCGGTCTGGCAGCAAAGATTTTCAAAATGCTGTTGTCACTACCATGCATGTTGTCCGTGTGGTGTCGGACGTTAAGAATAATATGTAATAATATGTGGGGACATTTTCACACACGGCCATCTGACCCCAAACTAGGGAGACCCTGTACTATGGGCGTCAGACAGCTGATATACATACACAAATACATTTTTTATTGTAAATACATCATATATAGATAACCAACACCCAGACACAAGGCAAACACAAGTGCTCATCACACAAATGTTTGCCCTGGGCGGGAATCGAACCCACAACACGCTGCGCAGCAGTCGATCGCTCAGCCACTGCGCCAACCGTGTCGTCAAAACGCACCATCCCATATCATCCCGTGGGTGTCGTAAGAGGCGACTAAGGGACTTACCAGAGAATGGGCAGCAGCATTCTCTGTGCCTTTGTAACAACCATACTGCGATCGTCCGGACTCGTCGAGCTTCATTGCCTCGACGCTTTTCTAGTTGTCGCCACTGTTGATTCTGGCTTTCAGTTTCAGTGGTTTTAGGAATAGTGTGGCGGGATTCACACATTAAAAATTGTGGAGATTCTTTGCTGCCGGGCCGACTTGGGTGCGAAGTCTATTTAAAGCTTTCCAGTAGGTCGATTCTGTAAAATTCAAACAACAACTCGCATCTCACATCGCTATTCACTCTCACTTCGCTTAAGGTTCAATATGACCTTGATATATTTGACTGTTTGAATCGGGTTCGAGTGCGAAGTGAGCATCGAAGTGACGGGGAAATTACCTTAGGTACAGAATGCCACTTCTTACGTCATCTCATGCTTTATCTGTCAAAATCTCACTGTCAATTTAGTTCAATTCGCTGACACGCTCGCAAGGGAGACGCTAGTGTGAATTCGAATTATCAACCGAGTTTTTAGAATGCCAATCAAGAAACTCACAGCGGAATCAGATTCGAAGTTTAGAATAAGGTCTTACAGAATCACACCCCTGGTCAGCCATGGTAGTGCATGCCCAGGTGGAAATCTATCTATCATGTTTATTATTTTAGACACTAAGTATCATCGTTAAGTAGTTCTACACGCGATCGTTGCATCAGTAAGCATCGCTCGCGCAGATCTCACACAGATAGCATCGTTTAGCTACGCGACTACCTCTCTAATAGATTCCTACGTTTGAAGTTATACAATAGGAAGCAATGAAATTAAACGGTGCAAATTTTGTGTAGGCGGGGTTTATATGCAACTCTGATTAGATGGGGATTATATTCAGTCAGGAGACAGGACTAATGGACGTGTGGGTTGGTAGTCCAGAAACTCATCATCTGCGTAGCGTAGCGTTCCCAACTATGTTGGGGTCGGCTTCCAGTCTGTATGGATGTAGTTGAATATCAGTGTTTTATATTAAGCGACTGCCTGTCTGACCTCCACAACCCAGTTACTGAGTAACACGATACGCCTTGGTAAGACTGGCTGACACACTTTTTGGCTTCGGAGTACCCATAATGACTGTCAAAGATCTACAAATAACAGCTGATATCAACGGCGTTACGGGCTTTCCGAAGCACGAAGAGGTGTCGGTATCAAATATATTGTCACACATCCACGGTACGACTGTGGCTGCGAAACATAACCATGATTGGTCGGTTCGAATGGTCTTTACTTAACCATAAGCCCTTCATAGTCACTCCTCAGTAGTCTAGGAAATGGAAGGAGGAACTGGAGGAACTGAAGGGAGGAATTGTGGTTTCTAATTCTTCTTCTCTGTCGTTTCGCTCTTGGCAGAGTGGTCGTGATCACGTTGAGGCGTCCACTCCCGTGGTAGAGGTGGACACAGCTCTCCGCACGATCTCCCGCTATCTCTCCCTGTTATCAGACTGTCTGGCGCATTCAGATACGCGGTTTCCTACTGCGGCTTTCACTTGGTCAGTCCATCGCATTGGTGATCTGACGCGCGAACTAACTTCCTCCACTTTTCTCTGTACGACCAACCGCTCTAAGGAGTTGTTATCCCGTCTAGAGATATGCCCAAAGTACTGCAGTATGCGCGACTGTACTACGGCCTCTAATCGGTAAATAAAGTTTCTAATTAAATGACTTTAAAGATTTTTCTCAAAATAAAACCGGTAAATATAATGACATAAGGGTAATTTCGATAGACTTTTTAAATTGGAAACATTATTTTCGAAAATAATATTGATTTAGTTAGAAGCCTTTTATCGGATCAATTAATGATACTAATTGTCGTATAAAATTAAACCAAATTGCTAAGTCTTATTTTAAATTCTCTCGATACTTCAGTCGAATAATTGCAAGTATGTAAGCACACTAGTCTAAGTTCTTTTATCTGCTTTATTTGTTTAAATTGACAATTCCATATAGCCAATCAAACGACACACTAATCGCTAATTACTAAGCTACTCAACGCTATCAATTAGCATTAATTAATATAGTCTAACAATGTCAGGTTGGTAGGTCGCCAACTGTCCCGGATTTCATAAGATTTGTAATAGACCCATAGGACCGGGTTTAGGAGGACAAAACATTATGTAATAGGCGGTAGTCTTAGTTTGTGGCTCATGATAATGCTTTATGTGGAAAGAAATGTCAGATTTATCCACTGATTTATGCCCAACAGTGGGCGTTTTCTGGTGGACAGCAAGACTTTTAAGAAGGTTTTAAGTTAAGTAGCGTTAGTAAGTTAATTTAAACCAAGATCAATTTACTGCCATGCTTGTTAAATACATGTCATGTTCAACGAGACGATTAATCATGACAATATCAGGCTTCTCGAATCTCTAAACTCACTCCCACATAGTTCGACATTCCAACAATTTCTACATCCTATGGTTTTGCATAGTGCCACCAACACTGAACTAATACTATAAATAACACTACATTCGAAAGGGACGCAAGCGCAGTTCCCACAGCTCCTTATTACAATATAGATCTAGACTCCAGACCTTGCTAAAACGTCTTATGTACCTTCAAATCCGCTATGGATTTTGAACTTTGTAGTAAAGCTTTTAGGTTGGTTTTAGGTTTATGTAGATGGTATCAACTGACACGCGAAGAATGCATCGATGCTCTACTTTCCATAGTGTGTCTCAAGGATTTTATGGGTTTTAGTTAGTGTTTAGTTTACGTTTCCTACGTTTTCTGTAGAATAGAATAAGTATTAATATTACTTTTAGGCTATAATAATAATAATAATTACTTTTAGGATTAACCCCAGAAAAAAAAAAAAAACAAAAATTTACGACAAATTGTCAGTCAACTCCAAACACAGACAATTTGTGATTGATGAGAATTTTTTTCGCAATGTTTAGTATTGTATTTATTTAATAAACAGTTTATAAGTTAGTTCTTCTGGGACTGATTGGATGTGGAAGGAAGGTATCATCATCATCATTATTTCGGCTTACTAGAGGTCCACAGTTGGACACAATCAACGTTGTCCTAGCGATGATTGCAAACAGGCAGGATTACCCGTACATCCGGCATTGTTGTAGTAAGCATAATATTGTTGCTCGATAAGCGAAAACTTGTTGGTCTGTTCGTTTCTTGTTTTTTTCGTAATTTCTCTATGATGTCTCTGTTGCTTGAAAATAGACTTATTTTATTTATTTATTTAATCGAACAATGTCACCTACATAGCTCATATTGTTTTTTTGTAGTGTTCTGCATTTAGGTCTACTAGACAAACTTGTAATTTTATCTTCTCGTCTCTTATATTCATTATCAATGTCATGCATACCTGTTATTTGTATGAAATGCCGATTTTAGATGTTATTTTATTTGAATTGTAAGTGACAGTGCTGTCGTTGTGCTTATTATAAAAAAATAAATTTTCCTTACATGGCGCGTCTGTTTTCCCGGTCCTCTGCCTTACGTATCCAGCCACAACCACAGACTACCTTCTTCAGGTCATCGGTCCATCACGGCTGGAGGACGTCCTACGTCGTCGGACGTCTACCTATTCGCTCTCTCCGCTCCAAGATAAGCCTGCTTCATTGGCAATCGGTCCTGCAACAAATGTGAATAGTCCACTGCTTCCTCAGCTTGCTGATTATGAGGTAACAGGTGCTGTAGCGCAATTTAGGAGAGGCTTAAGTCCAGCAAAGGATTACGATAAGCTGATGTCGAGCAGCAAACTTTAACTTTCTGACTAACTGACCGTCCCTAGTCGGTCAGTTAGTCAGAAAGTTAAAGTTTCTCCTTGACAATTAAAAAGTGCTTGTAAATAAATGATTTCATTGAAACAAATGCATTGACTTTAATTGACTATACATGGTGTTATTGAATGAATGTCAATTTACAGGGAGACAGCAGTCTGGCGCCAAACATCGTTAATTTACAGCAGTAAAATGACGTAAAATGCTACAATAACGTATTTTGCTTAGTTACGAGTAACTCAAAGCTTGTGCAGAATGACAAGTTGACGATACCATCAATGGGTGCTAAAGTGTCTCGTTAGTGACAATTAATGCGAGAGAGGAATTCTTTAGTACTAATTTGACGAAAAAGATTTACTGTAAGTAGGTAGTTGACTTATTTTATTTTTATTACTAGGAGAAGGTAGTGCTGAATATGATGCCGTAATAGGAGTGTATAAAGTTCAATTTAAAAGTAAATAATACAAATAAACGCGAGAAATGTTTGTTTTACAACTGCTCTGGATTGCCTTATTGCATCCCTGAATAATATTTATGACCTCTTTCACCGCCAACAACCGACAATGCCGTTTCCCGCCGATCCCGAAATCCATGATGTTTTCCGTACTATCCAATCCATTGACATATAACATTACAATAATGTAGGTACCTTATTTATGTGTGCGTTATGTCTGTCATTTTTGAATTTCGAATCTTGTGTAAGTAACCTTATTACTTACAATATTATTGATTAAGAAAGCCCATGAAGTTCTACTCATCCTGCAACGTCTATAAGCAAGCTTGAGCATAACTAAATGAGCAATCTGGCTAACGAGCAATACCGATGTCTATTTACGTCTCACATAAATACGAACAACTTAATTCACGCTGTAGTGTTGCGATATTTTCATTAAAATGTTGATGAAGTTCTTATAAATTATACGAGATACATAATTGGAGAGGCTTCATTGGACGAAATAGCTGATTGGATACTTTTGTTTGTGGCGCGAAAATTTTCTGGCTTGTTTGTGGAGTGGCTATATAATGGCTGGAAGTGCACTTTACAACAGCAGTGTTTCTGTAAAAATCTTTCTCGGTGAAATTTAGGTGAGATGAGCTTTAGGTGATCATAGACCAGTAGTTCTTTTAGGCGTGCTTGCCCCTAGAAGTTAACTCACAGTTAAGTGCTACACGAGGTAAAATTACAAACTTTGTAAGACATTTTGTAATTATAACTCTTGCTGTCAACGAACTCTTACTTCTATGACACAAGTGGGCCTTAGTATGTGAATGTGAAATAAACAGTCGCTAAAAGCATCGTAAATAGGCTAAGACATTATTAATATTATTATACTAAGATAATGCACCTGCAAGCAACTATGTAAACTAATCACAATACTTAACTATGATTTTAGTTTCAATATTGGTGGCGCAGTCATAGACGCCTTTTGCTAACATTAAATTAAAGGTAATTTAAGGAACTGTTTAGGTTACTACACTTCTTGGTATGTGGTGCAATTAGACTGCAAGATGTACCTATTCTTTCTTCAAAATAAAGGAGTCCGACCTCTCGAAGAAAGATTCGGATTTCCGTGGTGCGTTAAAGAGAGAATTTAAGACCTCTAGGCAGGGTGAAAATCTTATAAGTTTAGCGACTACACGCTTAGGACCTGTTGTGGGGTTCGAACCTCTGCATAAGGAGTCCCTGAGGAAGGGCAGTAAAGGGACAGGATGGATCGGATCTTGATTATTTAGAGACAAAAAAGCTATTTCAGGTTCAGTGGCACGGCATGGCACGAGCAAGGGTCCTCGTGTGTTCTCGACCAGAGTTTCATATGGAGCGACTGCCTGTCTGATCTTCACCACCCCAGTTACCGGGTACCACGATATTCTTTTGTAAAACTGGTTGTCAGACTTTCTGGCTTCTGACTACCCATAACGACTGTCAAAGATCTACAAATGACAGTCGGGACCAACAGCTTTACGTACTTTCCAAGGCACGGAGGGACTCTGATATGTAAGGGATGGTCACCCATCCTCGAACTGACCGCGGCAAGCGTTGCTTAACCATGACTGATAGATCCGTACGATTTTTACTTGACCACGAACTCCTACACACATGCATTTGACATTTAATATTTTGGGACAATCCCGCCACCGATTTCCCAAACCACTGCAACTTCTGAAAGCCAGAATCAACAGTGGGGACCGCTACTTAAGTACACCCGCGACACTCCCTAGAAACGAAACGATACAATCGCCTACACTACTACTAAAATAACAGACTGTACAGATACGTGCGTGTGTGTCTACGCGCCGCTCGAACATAAACGCAGTTCCCAGAGCAGTCGTTTGACGCGGGGAGAGGTGAGGATCGGTTTCAGAGGGAGGCGGAGCGTGTCGCTACTGTACGGTAGTACTAATATTTATACTGTACTTAAGCGATACAATGAAGCTCGACGAATCCCGGAGAAACATTACAACTGTTTTGGATCCTGCAACGAAATTAATCAGAAAAGAACAGCGGAGGAGTAAGAAAAACCAATTTTCTACTTCCTTTCAAATCAAGCAGAAACAACAGAACAAATTATTTTGCCCATGTTTATTATTTATTGCTTCTAATTAAATATTACCTAGGTATTCCACCGCACCCTTCTTAAGTCACGAAGGAAAACAAGCCCGTGCTAGATCGTATCAATTTTATTGCATTTTCACTCGTCCATGACATAATCTTCACGCCACTTCATATAAGGCGCCTGTCAGTCAGCCAGCTCTATAAAAAATTAAATAATTTCTAACTGCATGATGTCATGTTACGGCAGTCCTGTGGTTACGACATGAGACTATAACACATGTGATTTATAACCGGGTCTAATTCTGCCAAAATGAACCAATCCACGTATTTATTTCCTATTTTTCGAAATTGTTGTTTATTTTGAATATTTAACGTTAATTATTTTTTTTATTTATCTCTTTTTAGTATTAACATCCAAATCCATTAACAAACGGCGACACACTTAAAAGAGATTGTAAGTCCTCCAAAGATTGAAGAAACTAAAACGTCATCTAAGTAAGGTTCATTTTTTGGGATTTTGTTGATTTTCTCAAGAAGGGCTGGATCAATTTTGCCAAAATTTATATGGGACCATTTCTGAATAAACCCCTTTCGAACAAAAAAGAATTTAGCTAATCCGTCTTTATATGACAGAGTTATGCCCCACACATACATAAAAAAACATGCAAACATCCGAATTTATAACCTCCTTTTTGAAGTCGGTTAAAATATTTTTGCTGGATAGTTATGTTAGCACCTTCCGTCTTTCTAGCAAGACGTGTTTGGCTGGGGCGGCTGCTGCAGGTGCCGAAAACTTCAACGGCGCAAATTTTACAGCTTTCTTGGACGCTATTGTTTGAGCCGTTTGGGGTGGAAACATTAGGGCAATGGGGTCCGAGTGCTCATCTTGTTTTACAGGACATCGTCAAGCGGTTGGTCGAGTCTTCATGTGACCCGAGGGATGGCCTATTATTCGGCCAAAGAATCAACATTGCCATACAACGTGGCAAGTTATTTTATTGTTGGCCAAAATTTCACTAGTCTACAGTTGTTTTTAGCGCGCAGCGTCTACAATATACTTTAAAACTACAGGGCGATTTTGAAGCGCTTACACATACATGCATTATCTACAAAAATGTAATGAATAGGTCCATTATATGTTAATTATTTCTTGGAATATCTACAAAAACCTTCTACAGTTCATGAAAATAATAGTGTAAGAGGTCGTTCTAAAGACAATTGACATCGGAAACAAGTTATGTGCGAACATACATACCGTGTCTGACTACATATTACGAGTTTTTAATGTATCTATTGTTAATTATACCAACTATTGTCCTTTGGTCTTGTTGAAATGAATGTGATTAACAATGCCGTAATAGCCGTAAAAATGAGTATTTACTAATGCGTTTAGTATTATGTTTCTTTTTACTTCTTGCCTAATGTAGGCACTGTATTCACTGTGATAATATGTGTAATCTACTTGATCGAAACACTATATCGCTTATTGTTTCGAATGGATTTAAATTAGGTATCTTTTTCCAGACTTGATCTTTGACTAACATCCAAAAGTCCAAACTCAAGGTTTGCCAACGTGCTATGGAGCGCAGCATACTTGGTGTTAAATTAACCGATCGTGTTCGAAACACCATACTGCGCTCCAAAACACAATACGTTGACGTGGCTCAAAAGGCTGCCCAGCTTAAATAGGACTGGCCTGGACATGTCTTCTGCATGCAACCACCTATGGGCCCGAAAATCCTAAAATTGGTGCCCTGAAATGGCGAGACGGGGCCACGGTAGACCACGAAAGAGATGACGGGATGACATAAATGGCTTCCTTAAGGATTGGCAAGACATAGCTAAAAGTCGAGACCGATGGAAGGAACGGAGGGAGGTGATTGCCCTGCAGTGGAACACTAATTGATTTAGTCTGGTTGTTTTTGTATGTTTGTAAAAGTTTTGTTAAGAATAAATAACTTACATTTTAGCTATTGCAGAAAAACATGGCTAGAGTCGTGGTATTAATAATATTATCTACATAATGTGAAGTGAAAATGGGACAGTTATGAGGTAGAATCCTCCTGCCATGACAACAACATCCTGATCATCATTAACCCAGTTTTAAAATGTGGTGATTAAGGCTTACAATTTGAATTCGCCAAGTCCATTGTTACAGGTATAAAATGAAGGCGATGTGCCCAACGTATCTGCTAGTAATGTATCTATCTACAATCTTGTTTACAAATCGCAACACATCAACACCGGTGGGTCTGTGGACTGTGATGATTAGATGCGTGTACGTTGTATGCGCGTATCGGTCGGTATGCGTCGCACGTGCAGGGATTATCGACGCGAGTGTCAACACCGAGTAGCCTGTGCCGTTGTGTTTGTGAGTCAGGAGGAGGCTTCAATGTCGGACAGACTGTAGTTTAGGTCTACCGGAATCTCATGGCAAAAGAGGAAAAGAAAGTTGTGTGCTGGGGAAATTGGATTAAACCATCTTGATACTGTTTAATTTTTCTGCAGCGGTTGACAGATCTCGTAATTTGATTTGACAGGTGACAATTGACATTGTCATATGAAAATGTCATTTTTTCATTTTTATTATGCCATGAGGTTCCGGTAGACCTCTAGTAACTGAGATTGTATTTTTTTTTAAAGATTGGAAGGTTCGTGTTTTTTGGAATATAAGAATCTTTAGGAGACGCGTAGACTGATTTATCTTATTTTCTGCATAGTATTAGAAAATTTGGGAAAATGAATGGGTGGATGTTTCTTAACCTTTGACGCAACCGCTAAACGGAATTAGCTCAAGGAATCATGGCAGGATTTGTTAAAAAAAATAAAGATGTTTAGAGAAGTTGAAATTCAAATTCTGATACTCCTGGGTACCTAAATAGTATCTTCAGGCATTTACTATATTTTTAAAACCCCGCAAAAAAAGGGAATAGTTTAACGAAAAGCTGATTATTCCAGAACGAAACGGTTACGGACAGTAACAGTGACACTGACAGTCGCCGTTTCGCAGATCTTACACTGAAATTGCATCGTTTTAATGTCACAAATAATTATTATTTTTTTCCACACACTGTCACATAACTTGTCTACCAATTTGATAGATCCGTTAACGTGGCTTGTCACTTTCTTTTTTTATAAACATAAAATGGGCATCAAGATGATACGAAACAGTGATATTTTAATTTTGTAATATTGTAATAACCTTAATATTGTAACCACTTACCATATTTTTAAACCGGGGGGAGGTTTAAAAATATGGTAAGTATATCAATCTACTCCTGGTAATATATTCTTTACATTGGAAAATATTTTGAACCTTCTAAATTATTATTTTCTTTTCAAACAAATGAATGTAAGGATCTCGTCATGATTCGAATGTTGAGTTGCACGAAACCAACATTAGTTTAACGGAGACTTTAAATTCATGTCATCCCTTACATTTTGTATCAAAAAGAAAGTGACAGCATCAATTTAAACTCTCCGTTTTTTTGATTACCTCTTTCTTTTTTTGAAGTCAGTTAAAATGGGAATGCATCGAACGCAATTTGAGTACCTACCTATATAGAGTAGGTAGGTAGCTCGTTCTTGTGGGTAGGGGGAGTGGTGAATGCTTATGCGAATCCCCGCCTATAGGCAGAGGTGGACCTCCGTCACCCCTACGATGGAGGAAGTACATCAGGATTTCCACAGCGCAACAAAAAAAGGGAAGGTAGGTAACTCACTTTTAAAGATTTTGCCAACATTTGAGGACATTACTAAAAAGTTAAATCAGCAATCGCGGGACATACATACAATAGAAATTGTGATTTACAATAGAAACAATGTTATGAATAGATATAACAAAAAACAAGGTCAAATTATAATGATTGTTTTGTGTATTTTATGATCTAGAATTTGGTAAGACCTTGCCCTATGTGAACTTTTGCAATGGTTTAATAAAATGGTTAAAATATTTTCTTTTGTTTTGAAAATAATAATTGTATCGTTAAATTAAAGTAAATAGTTTTGCCACAAGTTTTTTTGTGTCATTGGATGAAAAACAAGCCGACTCACCTGAAGCCAATTCTATTGATTAAAAATGTTCTAAGTTTAGTCGTAGCCTCATCTCAGCGAAAAATTGTCAAAAAATGGATGTTTTCATAATAAACGTGAAAACATCCATTTTACACATATTATTATTATATAGTATATAGTATTTATCCATTAAACATAATTATTAATTAATAATTTTGAAAGTTTTGGACGCAGATTGCGTCCATTCTGCATCAGTTTTGCGTCCAAAACTCTCAAAGTTTAGTCGAAAAAAATTAAATAAAAGTAGTATTCTTTCAAAATTAAAAAAAAGGCGTATACTAAAAGATAGATAATAAAATTGTCTGTAAGATGGTGTAAGTTTCGTTTAATTATACCTGGTAGATTTTGTGTGATTGTCAATGTTTTGTCCGCGTCAGACACAACTTCACGTATTAATTAAACTATATAATATGAATATAATTAAAAATATTCACTTTCTATATGATTAAGAGAATGTTCTAGTTTAACATATATTTTTTTCAAATCATTTACACTGCATATTTTGACGTGATTGTCAGTTTAAAATCTGTAAAAGTCGTATATCGTCGCCTTAAGAGGGTCCATCCCGGTCCGTCTGTAGTCAACGTAAACATGGTCGCTTTTTTTGTTTCATCTAACGCATTGTTCGAAACCAAACGAGTGAGAAAAAGCAAGAAAATAAACGAACGGGAATTTCACAAAACTTGTTTCAGAAAGTACCTACATGTTTTTGAAAAAGCCTTACAAGTTATTGGTAAAATTGATCGTTATTTTGAACTGTCATTACATGTTCAAGACTTTTCTGACGATGTTTTCTTTACTGTTTCAATGTACATTATGAACAGCCAAAGTTCAGACACAATTTGTGCTAAAAAACTGATTTACAGAATTTAATTCTCAAAAAAAATTTCTTCTTTAAACTTAGGTATAAAACACAAAATACCTACCTTATCTGGAGGAAAATTTGTTAAAACGAAGTAACCAAGTACGAGCGTTTGTATGAGAATTATGACGGATAATTTCAAAAAATTATCGAATTTAGCTCCAACGAGGAAGTCCGTAGCAACGAGATAAAAAAGGCGCCAAGCCATCTGTAGATACATTAAATAGTAACAAAATGATGTATGTCTTGTGCCACCGAAGGATCCGTCACTCCAAAACCCAACTCCATCATAAGTATTACAAGAATGCGATGTTTACCTCCGTAACCATGGTTACGTAAGAAGTACTTACGTATAGTGATAAAAAACCCAGGGTGTTGAGATCACCAACAATGTTAGTAGTACAATAATTACGTCACTGGTGTAATGTGCACAGAATTTTGTGGATTATGTCCCACATTCTGCTGGGTTTTGTATTCCTTGCTGGTCTTTGTTACGATCACTTTATTGAAGCGGTATTGATTGATGTTTATGTCAAAGAGCGAAGAAAGATCGTTTTGTTCCCTTATCCCTTATGGAATACTAGACTTTGCCCAAACATACAAAAATACAAATCTATTCTCTTTATAATTTTAAAGTGTAGACGGAATAGCCTTAACATTACCATTTTACTATATAGCAAATTCAAACATCCTGTATTCTAGCAAATGAAGGTCTCAATCATTAATTTAAAAAAAATTGTAGTTTGCTCTTTGCCAGTCAAACTAGACAATTTTGTTGCAAAAGCAGTTGTTTCTTTCTAACTGCATTTGTATGACAAGCAGTAGGAAACCTTACCTACGGGAAGATGCAAACATCCGTCATAGATGTTGAGAAAAAAGGTGGAGGAGAAAGATGAAGAAGTTAGAATGCTCAAAATTTTGACAGAATAACAAAATTAATAAGCGGCGTATTCTTATTATTTTTAACTTATTTATTTATCCATCTTAAAACTATCATTACTTCTTGTCCACTTCAATGCCATAGTGATTAGGTAAATATTCTTTTTTCAATACCTCTTTCCATGAGAAGGCGCGAGCGTTGATCACCAGGTCTTCTTGAGACAGATTGGCAATTTCTGACTTATAATATTGATATATCTTTTTATTTTGAATGGGAGAAGCTCTACGAGTCCCGGAGAGACATTACAACTGTCTTGGATCCCGCAATGAAATTATCAGAAAAGAACAGCGAAGGAGTAAGAAAAACATATTTTCCAAATCAAGCAGGAGACAGTACAGAACTAGGCCAATTGTTTCCTCAGTTGCAAATCACCACGGATTACAATTAACATTACTTAATGGGTCCTAAAATGTGTCCACATTGGTAATTATCAGACATCGTGCATAAGAGGCGGGCGTGTAGCCAAATAAATAACAATATGGAAGGACCCAACCAGCAGATGCTGACGAGCATCTTCACGAAACTAACAGCGAAACTCCAGGACAACATCACACAGCAGAAATGAAAAAAGTACCTGTATAGTAACCTATTGCAAGGCACGAGTGAACCGGTTCATCCTAGGCAAGCGTGTTAGGTCGCCTCATCACAGGTGAATTGCGGTCAAACGCAAGCCTATTAGAATGTTAAAAAAAAACTAGCATATAGGTACATCGCCATGATCTGAATAACCAACAAACGACCTTACTGTATGCTATGGTAAATAGTTGATTGTTATTCATCTGTTACGTTGTGGTGATGAATCAATTGGGGCAACTGGGCCATTGCTGCTTCTGCGCCGGTGTCGGTGCTACGCGGAAGATTCAAAGGCGGTGTGTGATTATTTGAGTCACACGCTTTTCTATTACAATACTTTATACACCAAATACATAAACAAATGAATAAAATGTATTTCTTTTTATTTTTTATTTTTTGTTTCCTGATTGTTTTTATTGATGAGGCTAAATAAAAGCCGTATAGATCAAACGGATGCTGATAAGCAATAGTGTGTCAACCCACAAACAGTAACATTTGGATATTTTGATGTATTTATGTATAGATGTATGTGTGTATGTAGAATACATCAAAATATCCAAATGTTACTTTTTGTGGGTTGACACACTATTGCTTATCAGCATCCAAACGATCTAAAAAATTACGTACCTACTTAGATAAGTTTAAATTCTTATCTTTTGAAAGAAACGAGTACAATTAGCGTGTCTTTCTCCAACCTCTGCTTCTGCTCATCAACATCTATTTCGGGTATATTATCTAGTTCAAGTATGGGTTGGCAATAAACTAGACCCAGAAGACTGGGGTTGAAAGTTAATTGACAATATATTGGAACCAGTTCAGACCTTACTCCCACCTGCACCGCATTATTTAAGGTAGTATTTTTTTTTACGAAAGTCAGATTTCATTTAAAGCTATGGCATATAAATGAGTTGATTACAGTACCTACATCTATGTCATCTAGTCTACTATTTCAACGCGGAAGACACACAGGTGTTGATTAATTTTGGTCACAAACGGTTGTCGCCAATTGTTACATTTTCGCAAGAATTTAAATTGAATTAGATGTGTGAGCGCATCGTAGGACGCACGTGTAGGTACCAACCATTTGCATACCTTGTAGTCATTTGTATAGTTAATTTCTGCTGGGTAATAAAGTATGTCACACATGTATGTAACACCTACTGCGATCGCCAACATGCATCGGCCAAGCATGACGATTACGGCTGAAATCCCTCTTAGGGGAGACCTATGCCCAGCAGTGGCTAAAGGTTGACATGATGATTGTGACGAATTAAGTATGTAACAGGTCTGACTTATATCATTGATAGGTTGTAGATTATTTAGAGGTCCTATCAATAATCTAAAAGGTCTGATTTGGAAAGTAGTGTATTATTTCAACCTAGTAAAGTACTCGATCTAAGCTACTATAATTAATTATCTAATAATTACCATTCTTTTAAGTAAGATTTTTTATTTTATACTTTCACTTACTGCTCGGATTAAGAGACATATATCATCATTATATCAGCTCACTGCTGTACGTAGGCTTACCCCCCAGGGATCGCCAACCAACCCGGTCTTGGGCAGCCCGCATTCCTCCGCTGCCAGCCGCCCGCCTCTTCAAATCGTCGGTCCATCATTAACACGGATATCGAATCAGTCAGATTTCGATTTCGATGTTGATTTTTTTTTGAAGCTACGTTATATCCCTGTGTGCTTTATTGTAAAAAATAGGAATATTTAAGAAACTTTACGCGTACAATATCGCGGGCAAAGCCTTCTTGTAAAATTGCTCGTTCAGGGAACAGTTAATACAACCTGCCGAACACTCAATCATAGTGAAGGTACACAAATGTAACATCCCATCTCGGAACTGTGCGTGTCCTACCTTGAACAGAGTTCCGGTGGTAAAATATCTCGGACTCCAACTCGATGCCTGTCTATCATGGAAGACCCATCTGCAATCTCTGTCATCGCGCATCAGAAAGCTCATATTTGTATTCAAAAAACTGAGACTATCGGCTCACATTAGTACCTTAAATATGGTTTACAGCGCACTTTGCGAATCGATTGTAGGCTACTGCATCACTGCCTGGGGAGGAACTGCGAAGACTACGATCATAGAAGTAGAGCGCGCCCAACGTGCCGTGATCAAAGTTCTCCTGGGAAAACCTCTCCGCTATCCGACACTTCAATTATACTCAGATCACAAATCCTTAACAGTAAGACAGATGTTCATTCTCCGCACAGTAATTCGTAAACACGCTACTCTTTCACCTCCAGACACCTCCAGGCCCATTCGAAGAAGACCAATCCCTGCTTGTCCTAAAGTCCTAGTAAACTCAACCTTTGCACAACGTCACAGTCGATTCTTGAGCTCTCTGCTTTACAACAAATTGCACAAAAAAATTAACATCCACTCGCTAAACGCGTATCAATGCAAACACAAAGTCAAGGAATACCTAATGTCGCTTGACTATGATGAGACAGAGGAGCTGATCAAACCCTTATTTATGTAATCGTCAATCATTATAACTATTATACCTAGCGTACTCGTCACTTTTATCTCTTTGGTCTCCCTCTTACCAATCTACACAACTCTACACAACTCTACACCACACACCACACATCTCACTTCACTCACCTCCTCACACACATTTCACTACTCTCACGCAAATACAATTTACATTACACTAAGTTTGTTGGTTTCAGATTTTGGAATTATTTAACTAGGTATCGTTAGTACAGTACCAGAATTTTGCTTGCATTTATCTACTTTTAAAAACATCATTGTTTAACACACCAATTGGACGGTTGGATGCCCCCCATAACACAGGATTTTCCTAGCATGGGGGACATTAATCTATCTGCTTGACCTTTGTTTTTATAAGTGCTATGTCTGTGTTTACATTACTCTTGTATGTACTATATGATGACAAATAAACTTATTATTATTATTATTATTATTATTAATATAGACGCTGTCCAGTAACAAAGCTGTTGTTTTTTTTAGTTTATGTCAGTGTAGGTTAATAATCAAAGACACAAAAGTCTTTTCAAAGTCTCTGAGATCTCCATGTTGTCGCAGATATCTATTAGGTAGGTACATTTTCAACCATTCGCTAAATGGGCTATCAGCCAGTTTTCCAACCTATTACATAAAAAAGTTACGGTGCAGCACGTACCTCGCCAATCCTCAGAGGGCCTAGTAGAAGTACGTTGACAAAACTCAACGTTAATTTGATCGATTTGAAATAGATCCTAGCGATCGATTTCCTCTCGAATGTCAATTGCACCGCATAGGTGCGTAAGTAGCGGAGGCTTCACCCTCACATTTTTTGCCCGACAGTCGTTGAGTTACATAGAAAATATTTATCCGTTTTGTACGTAACATTTAATTTATTTTGTAGGCTTTTTTATATCCAGGGGTGATATAATTTTTTTGATAACACACGCATAATTAGTTGCTTGTGTTATAAAATAAAAAAAAAACGCATTGCAAATGGATTGTCGCTTTTGCAATAGAAAAAACTTTTTACAAAATGACAACTGCCTTCAAAAGCTACAAAATGAAAAATAACTTTGGTTCCGAAAAATATCGGTTTATTGTTTTGTATTGCCAACGATTTCCTATTTTTTTTAGTCGTTAAAAATCGCCTCGTATCCTATCCGCTAGTGCGCTCGTGCCAGTTCTAAAGAACTAGGTGTATCATGGCAGTTACTAATGTATTCTTGTTGACTTGTAATCCCGTATCTTGTCGTGTACAACAAAAACTTGTGAGACTATCCGCCGTGATAATCAAGTAGGAAACTGTAATGTAACCGATATACCTACAGATCGTTCTTTTTATGGCAATTGAGTCGTTGTCAACATATTTTGCCAGTGGCATGTTGAGATGTTCTCATCTGGCAGATTTTGAAATGATAAATCCTTAAAAACGTTCTTGTTTTTAAGGATTTATCATTTCAAAATTCGTTGACACTGTAATAACATTTGCTAATTAATAGAGTTTTAATTTGTTTGTGAATAGATATAGTTATTTTTATTTTCTTATTGATTCGGGTAACATATTGTATATTTTTATTGACATAACCAGGGCCTCAAGTCTGCTATTACAATAGTGTCAGATTGATTCCATAATTGTTAATTTTGACAAGTTTGGTAATCTACTACTATAATGGCGTCATTAGGGCTTTCCATTGGTCAACCACTGACACGCCATTGAAAGAAATGATATAGAATGGTCTCGTAATCTCGTACAAAATGATAAATGAATGACTGACTTAGGCGGTAATCTGCTAAAATTTTGACAGTTCCTTTGATCAGCGACCTACCATTAGAATGTCATAGTGCAGTCATTGCTTTTAATTCGACCGACCAATGATCGACTATTATGAATTTAGCAGATTACGAACTTTTAGCAAAAAGACGATGGGATCGTGTTGGAATGACGAAATTATAAAAATAGCAGACTTGGCCCCCAGAGGGCTTGTTAAATGTATTTTTAAGCGGGATGTTAATAGGTCGGGTAGTCGTGTTTTGTAACAGAGTGTGTATCTTGTATGTATTAATCTTCTCGTTTAGTGTAAAAGTCTTGGTGTTTGTGAGCGAATTTCCATATTTCAAGTATAAACGATAGATCTCCGTTCCGTTTTTCCTTTTAACAAACCCAAAAATAATATATTCAAATGTAAATATGTTTGTGTGCTATACCTATATTAATTTAACTCTCGTAAAATATCTATTTAGGTACACCATACAAAAAAATATCCCTCATACACTCTAATAATCAACCTCCTATGATGAAATACATATTCGGTGCTCGTGTGAACCATAGGACCACCCCATGTCTACCCGTGGATGTCCAGAGGATGGGCAACAGCGTCCTTCTGAGTACCTACCATAACACCTACTGCGATCGTCAACATGCATCGGCCAAGCATAGCGATTACGGCTGAACGGGGGAGACCTATGCCCAGCAGTGGGCGTTAGGTTGAAATGATGTGAATCTTTCATAAACTGTTGCTTGTAGGTACTTTCCTCAAAAGGTCAGGCCAGACGCTATTCTGCATTTTATTACACAATATATTTAGAACATTTTTTGACCCATGAGTTCTCAGAAGTAGTCATAGGAAATGTCGATTCCACGTAGCTTTAAAAAAAAAGACCATTTAATTTATATTTCTACAGCTTACGAGGTAAGAAAGTTGTAGCCGCTCTAAATCTTGACAGGCATGATGGTTAAGCCTCCAAATATTAATATTATATAAGAATTAAGAGTAAGACGACTTACTCTTAATTCTTTGTTCACATAAATTCAAAGTCAAACCTTTATCTGTAAAACTATAATAGGTACGTTATTAATAGAGCTCTTAGGAGGCTAGACTTAAATATAAGTGGCATTAGGTACAGCTTTCACTGGGACGTGGACACTAATCTGTCAGTCAGTCTGTGAAAAAAAAACAGAAGAGGGAAATGTTTGTGCCGTTTATGTGTAGTGCCAGAACCACATTCTACCGCTTATAAGGTGCACACACATTCAGTTATCAGCTACGTAACTCTTCACAAGGGTGAGGATTTGGTGGAGGAGAGAAGCGGGTGTTCTCAAACGCGCACACACATTTATTTCTAAAATGATGAGTTTTTGTCGACCTGTATCAAAATACACGATCTATTTAGTTAAATTTGCAGCCATTCACATGGACCATGTGCACTTTTCTTGGCAGCTAGTTGGAACAACAATCAGTAATTTACTAATATATTGTACATCATAAGGGAAGAGTTTCAGAAATGAAAAGGAAAACTAAGGAAAAATATTACGGTTTAATTTTAGATAACTTTTTATTTATTTATTGATTTATTTATATATTTATACTTCATGCACAAAGGTACAAATGCAGACTTAATGCCTTAGGCATTCTCTACCAGTCAACTATCTAAGTTGGAAGCCCCACATAGAGAAAATCAGAGATAAATTAATATCACTGACAGGAGCTCTTTACAGTACCTATAAATTAATGTCTACCTCGAAAAGTACGATAAATAATTTATAATACTACCCAATAGAAATCTGGGGGGCCGCATCTAAATCTAATCTAGAAGTAATCCAAATAGCACAAAATAGACTAATAAAAAAATATTTAACTACAAATTCCCAACACCAACTCGTAAAATTTACGAAGATACGAAAATAATGAATATTTCCCAAACATATATGTACTATACATGTATTCTAATACGCAAAATATTACATAAGGACATTCATACGTCGCTTTTTGCCAAAAAACATCAAGTGCAAAAAATTCAACTACGAAACTCTAATTACCTAGTTACGCGACCACCCAGAACGGTTGATTACGGGAAGAGAAGTATTAAACTTGAAGGGGTCAACATGTACAATAAAATACCGATGGAAATAAAAGAAGCTAAACGTATCGCTAGTTTAAAAAAAATGCTAAAATCCTGTATTATAAAAACATTAAAAAAATGCAAAAATACATAACATATAGGTACCTAAATAAAATATTATATGATAATAGATAATAAAAACAGTATGTAACGAAAAATAAAAACTAAATGAAACAAACACCAGTATTGGTGTAAGTACCTACGCTGTTTTGCACTGCATGCCACATCTAGTAACAAATCTGTACCTCTATCCGTGTTCACTTGGTTGGTGATATATGTTTTTGTGACCGCCTGCCTACATATTTTTACTTTTTTATTAAGTATCTTATAACGCTGTCTCTGCACGTTTATGATTGCTTAATTGTTAAACCTAGTTTCTCAGTACGTAAATTATTGTTTGAAAACTTGCCTCAAACTTCATTCCTTCACTTTTCCCAACTGTATTGGGGTCTGCTTCCAGTCTAATCGGATGCAGCTTAAGAATACTAGTACTACAGTATTATAAATGGAGCAACTGCCTATCTGACCTCTGGGTTACAAGATACCAATATTAAGATTGGTTGCCAGACTTTAGAGCTTCTGACAACTCGTAAACACTGTCACTGATCTACGAATGACAGCAGGGACCAACGGCGTTACGGGCTTTCCGAGACATGGGCTTTTTAAGCAATACTTTAGAACTGCTAAAGTAAAATAAGTAAACGTAGCTAGTATTAATAGCGTACTTTTAAACTGACCTTAGAAGAAGAAAGCTCTGAGGCATTATTATAAGGTTCCGACGCCTACACCACTATGTAAGAGTTCAACTCGCCGAGCTCTTACTAGATATCGGAACGTACGTGTACGTATACGTGTGGGAAGACGTCGGAGGGATACTTCAATGAAAGAGGGACTCTGTAAAAATCACTCTATTATATAATAATACGTCTGCCTCTGAAAGCTACTGGCCTTACAATCTATTTGTCATATAACAATAAGTCTAACGTTCTAAATACAAAGGTTCTTTCTAGAAAGATTTCAGAGTGTTTAGACGAAGCCATATAGTCAATGGTTTCGACCAGCATGCCAAACCTTTACAGTACACTCGCTGCGTCACACTGTGGTCTCTACCTAACTATACCGCCTGTGTTATTAAGGAATCCTATGTTTTTACGAGCTTTGCGTTTTGAATGGACGCTCAATGTACTAATATCCTGTGCACAAAATATAATGGAACATTAAACCCTCTTGATTTATGTGCATAGTTATGTCAATGTATTACCGTAGTAACTTGCAACCCGTACCTAACTTGATGTTAAGACTTTACTGAATTAAATTGACTGAATAGCGATTGAAATCGGGGGAGGGGAAAGCGTGCGTGTTCTTATCGGGTGATCTAGTTATATTTTATTGTGGAGGGGAGGGATCTGGAGGAATCGGGAGGCCTGCATAAACGTGGGTTGCCTTTCAACCAGAAGGCAGAGGGAAAGGACAAATGGCGCGCCATGGAGGAGGCTTATGATACAATAGTGAAACTCAAGTAAGCTGCAGTGCAATTCTGTAAAAATCACCTACGAATTCGAATCCAATCTCATTTCTGATTTCACTTACCTACCTGAACTGAAAAGTATTTGGTATTCGCTAAGATAGTTACGTAAAAAGTTCGCTTCAGGTGAAGAGAACTGTTAGGGTTCTCACTTAGTGGGGCTAGAGTAGTTTTCATTGAGTTACAAAATACCTAATACAGTTTTCATCGCGGAATCAGAAGTGAGCACACTAAAATGAGTTCTTACAGAATGGCATTGCTGAAGCGATGATGATGATGATATTTTATTGAATATCAAGTTAATAGTGTCTATTGAAAGGTAATCAAAAAACCCCTTACTCAAAAACTTAAAAGGCATAACTGGAAATCAATGTGCACTCTAGTTTTAGATCGTAAACGATTTAATGTCTAATGACACCAGTTTGAAACGTAAACAATTCCCGTATATAATATAATATAATAGTATAATATGTGGGGACATTTTCACACACGGCCATCTGACCCCAAACTAGGGAGACCCTGTACTATGGGTGCCAGACAGCTGATATACATACACAAATACATTTTTTTTTGTAAATACATACATATATAGATAAAATATATATATATTATAATACGTAGGTATATATAGGAGATAGCGGTCAGATAGGTTATTACGTGTCTCGTACCGGTGTAGTGGGCTATGCCTAGCAGCTAGGCTACTGTAGGGGACTAGTCTACTTTAACTAGATCTAGAGTGATAGGTGACGCCCGTATGTGTCACCAAAGAGGAATTGTATAGAGCAGACTTTTGTTAAAACTTTTTATAGATATTTATTTGGGGAATGTAGCACCTTCTTCTTCTTCAATAGAATTCTACGTTGAATATAAGGTCATCATCATCTGCCTAAAAAGCTAGGCAGATATGGACCCAATATTCAATTATCTGCCTAGCCTTCTTCCCAACTACCTACCTACTTCTACTACCTCTTGCTTACCAGATGTCACGTGACGAAAATATGTCAATTGCAGCAACTTTTTAATGTTGTACTTTAATACAACCTCACATTTTTAGGCATAGAAGGAAGAAACACCCAATTTTCAAAAAGAGCCATCCTTCCATACCTCAATTATTAAAATAATTACATCAAACTAATTCAATATGCTAAAAGTTATCATTTATCATCATATCAGCCTATTGCAGTTCTGTGATGAACGAAGGCCTCGCCTAGAGATCGCCAACTGACCGGTCTTGGGCTGCTCGCATCCATCCGCTGCCAGCCAGCTTCTTTAAATCATCATCGTCCGACACGACATACGCTTGCCCAAAGTGCTAAAAGAGAAATGCTATGTATTGCTAAAAGTGTAACATTGATATTATAATATTTCAGCAATAACAATGTACACCTGAAACATGTTCTCAGATTAGCTAGAGCTAGAATTAGCGATTTACTTCCAGAAACGGTAAAAAAGGAATGTGGGTTCGTTTTGACAGAACCATCCATCTGCCTAACCTTGCCTAATCGAATGCAGCTGAATACCAGTGTTTTACATGGAGCGACTGCCTATCGGACCTCCACAACTCAGTGACAGATCCGTTTTGACAGAACCAAAACTGTCACAGTCTTCATTTTGTTTTGTACTGAGCTTAACCAATTCAATTTATTATTATTTCAATACCTATATATTAAATGCGTAATTTACATGTACCTATATAACCACACTTTTTTCCTCAGTATCAATACTATCTAGATTACATCTCATTTACATAACATCATCTTCAAGATCGCATTCCCCGGACGAGCTAACTTACAGCAGGTTAATACCGATAATTATCAGCTCCATATAAATCCTTGGCAGCTTTCCTATACAGGGTATATCAACCGTGTTTCCGCTAAACACATGATGTTATAAATACTATTACTTTCCTGCATTGGATCACTTTCATTCCTCACCCGAGCTGGAGTAGTTGGACAAAATGTCTCGAGTGTACTGTGTAAGTTGGTTTTGGTATTTTTGGGTTTGGTACACTATCATTATTTAGACTAAGGGCCGTCACTGTATCTACTAAATTTCCAAAATTATCGAGCATTTAAAAGTTTAGTATTTTTATGTATAGAAACACCGAAAGTTTTTTATAAATTTAAAAAGAAATACGTAAAAATGGAACCGAATTTTTCTGATGTAATCTGACCGACAAGTCATCTGACAGTCATCCTGGTAAAACAGAGTATATTATCGAAATAGTGAGGTGTCCGGGCTAGAATAGCACCCCCCCTTTCATCCCGAGGATGTCGTAGAAGGTCTAAGGGAAAAAAATCACCACTCCAGTAGTGATTTGATCAGTCGGGACCCATTATAGGGAAGATTTGAGCCGGTTTAGATTTTAATGGGTCCCGACTGATCAAATCGCTATTGGCGCGGATTTTATTATTTCAATGGTATAGTTATTCAAAATTACTAAACATAATTCTAGATTACCGGACTTGTTTATTTCTTTTCAGTTTTTACTTATTTAATAAAGTTCACTTTTTCTATATGGCATCTCTCATGTCACTATGACGTTGTTGGCTAAACTTCACAAAGTAACGTTGGTACTCGGATATATATGGTTGGTACTTATATTAATACCCATTAGTAAAACATACTGTGAAGTAAAGTTGTCTTAGTAAGTGAAAGTATTAAAACATGAGTTTGAAATGCATCTAATATATCCGTGCTCATCATCCGGGCTTGAAAAATTAACTATCTTCTTCTTCCTTACTAATAAAGAGGAAAGATTTGTTTGTTTGTTACGATTTAACTCAGAAACTACTGGTCCGATTTCAATAATTCTTTCACCAATCGAAAGCTACATTATCTTTGAGTAACATAGGCGATATTTTACTTTATTTTTCTTTATTCAGAAAACCAACAGCTGTACTTATAAACTATTACAGAGATATAAAACAGATTTGTAAGGCTAATAATAGGTTTCCCTGTTTAACATATTGCATTATTAAAAAAAATTGGGGTCGTTAAGAAAATTCAAGCGGTCGATGTCGCGGGCAGAGTGCTAGTATTAAATATCCAAATTAAAAATAACCTATCACTCAATTAGACATTACCACTATTGGTAAGTAAGTAGCTATCTACTTACTAGATAATTAAGAGATAATTAGTAATCAATGTAAGACAACCTCTGCCTATCTCATAACAGAAATTAATTAACAATGTTTTTATAGGCGCTGTTCATTCTAAACTATGTACGTCAATGAAGTCGGCTAGTTGTCATTGTTGCCGGAAGTCAGTATAGATAACGAGAGCATAGTTGTGTAGTTCCAATTCGGTAGATAACACCCTTACACCATTTACCAATAATTTTAAGATAGTATCTTAAAATTATTGGTAAATGGTGAACTTTGGTAAATTACGTCATAAGTCTATAGTGCTACACATTCGTTTTAAAAATGCAACAGTTATAACTGGAAAGTAATTTGTAACATATTTAGGCGTCTTGAAAATAGATGTCAAACTATTTAATTAGTTTATGTTTTGGTAAAACTGTACTTAAATAATAAAACTAAATAATAGTAAACTATTACTTTTATATTTAATCTTTTTTTTTGTATGAGGTGCATTCGAAATTTCTTAGTAGTAAGTAGTAACCCGGAGTGCTTACTCTCTAGTTGGTCATATTAGGCTCCAGAATCACCTTCATGATGTCGCATGATGCTTAAACATATCAGGCGAAATACGTCAAAATGGGCTTGTGTTGTTAGGTTTATGTCTAAATCAATTTAGATAATAGTAAAAAATGTAGGTCGTTGCGATGCTCTGGGAGTAAAGTTTATCAGCTTAAGTTAAAAAGAGTAAAATACCTCAATTAATGTTGACCTTATAATTATTATTTTAACAACATTTATTTGACCTGCTTTTAATTATTTTTATTTAGTCCCCTACATCATCATTATATTGTTATCTCCGAAAATTATTTGACCGGGACTTAATCCGGGCTTGATCGTCTGGACGTTCTTCTGGTGTTTGCCACTATGGCTCTGGCTTGCAGGAGTTGCAGTGGTTGAAAAAAATAGTGTAAGAATAATAAAAAAGGTCCTACTGGAAACTTTTGTTTGATAATATAATTGAACGTTATCTAAGTTGGAATATACTCATAATACTCGGTCGTAAATCTTGATTATTAAAAAGAAAAGATTATGTTAATCTCAATTTGAATGACTTGAGATCGTTCTAGAAGTCGGGTCTTAGTGCACCTATACTATCTAATCATATATAAGCAAACAGGTACCTGAATTCGTTTAGGCAACTGATAACATTATCCTATCGATTTTGAATAACGATATGGCAAAATTGGTTTTGCTTGGAATGCCACTCTATCATTATGAGCATTTTATAAAGCGCACTAGGAATTTCTTATGTATCGTGGGTGCGTCTATAAATATAAAAACTGACATACACAAATAATCAGACTCGGAAAAAGTATCTCATAATCTGTCTAGCCTTTTTCTCAACCATGTTGTGGTCGACTTTCAGTCTAACCGAATGCAGCTGAATACCAGTGTACCTCCACAACCCTTGTGGAGGTCAGACAGGCAGTCGCTCCATGTAAAACACTGGTATTCAGCTGCATTCGGTTAGACAGGGTAACACGATACCCCTTTTGTTTTTTGGCTTCTCTAACGACTGTCAAAAATCAAACGATCCTGGCTGTCAGGATCAACGGCTTTACGTGCTTTCCGAAGCACGGAGGGGTCACCCATCCAACCGCGGAAAGGTTAACTCAACCATGGCTTAGCTACGAACCACAACAAGAACCTGTAGGCCATATAACCCGCGACACAATCAGCTACTGCGCCAACTATGTCACAATTACAAGAAAATTCTCTTTTCCGTTCCATAAATTCTATTCCTACGTGTACATGGTCACGACCATAATTATGTATACAGTTTTCAAAATTCAAAAGCAACTTTCTCGAGAAATAACTATTTAAACTTGGATAAAACCAATTTTATAGTAGTTTGGGATCAAAAATACCCTATTCGTAACCCCAACATTTCAATCAATAGTTTAGGAGAAAATCAGTTTAGAATGAGACCAACTGTTTACATATTTTTGTTCTCGTGACTGTACTTTACCCAAAGTTCGATGTCTAACAGATGGTTGGATTCTGATCCTAAAAACTTAACTTCTTTGTTTGCAGGCTTTGCTGTTTCTCTGCGTGCACTACGCTGAAAGTATTGACCAGGCAAAGCGATCCATAGGTGAAAGCGAGGCTGTCATTACTGGAAGTGCCGGAATAGGGAGCATAAGTAGCAGCGCTGGCATCGGTGGCAGCGGTACCTTCCCGATCCGCCACACATACTCTGAGTACCACAATCGAGTCGCTATACCCGTCCCCCAACCTATTCCCTACGGCGTCCCCCGGGCGGTTCCCTACCCCGTTCACGTAGGGGTACCCGTCGACCAACCGCGCCCAGTCGCCGTCCCAGTACCCCATCCTGTGGCGCATGTTATATCTCGACCTGTTGCTGTCCCTGTGGATCGCCCTTTCGCGTACCCCTACGCGCAACCAGTGCCTGTTAGTGTGACGCAAGCAGTGGGGATCCCTGTGCCTCAGCCGTATGCTGTAGGGGTGCCTGCTCCGGTCCCTGTGGGAGTTCCCCAACCTGTTGGTGTTCCTGTGTCTTTGGTTGGGGGCGGCGGTGGGTTTGGTGGAATCGGGGGACTAGGAGGAATTGGGGGCATTGGAGCAATTGCTGGTATAAGTAGTATCGGTGGTATTGGCCATAGTTCAGTCATATCCCAACCTGTGATTGGTCACGGCTACGGCTACGGCGTCGGCGCTTCTCTCGGCCACGGACATGGCCACGGTCATCACTACTAATTCTCGTTAATGAAAAAAAAACAAAGGTCTCCCTCATAGAACGCCACAACGAGCGGCAACCTGCCGCATCCACCGGTTACCTGCGGCCTTAACGCTGTCGTCGGTACTTCTGGTGGTAGGCCTACCAACGCTGCGTCTTCCGGTTCGTGGTCACCACTCAAGAACCGTTCTTTCCCGTCTGTTCTTCAAGATATGTGGCCTGCTCATTGCCACTTCAAATTGCATATTCTGAGAGCTATGTCGGTGACCTTAGTTCTTTGGCGAATTCTTCATCACAAGTCAATAAAGTACTATTTATTGTAGTTTACCAAATGTCTTTGTTTGTGTAGCATGTTAAATAAATTTTAAAGATTTTTTCATTTTGAATTTCTTTTGAGATTAATTTGGTTTTAATTTTGTCATGACAGCAAATGTCTTAGTTATTGTATTGTTTATTTTTTGGTACCTAATACAGTTCAATAACCACTCACGTACCTAATGTGATTTCTACCTAGTTTCAACAATTTACAGCATGTTGTTAATTAAATATCTTCAGTTATATCAAGTTAACGGATGTTTGTTTATGTTTGTTTATCTGTTTACTTAATTCCTTTAAATTACTTATCTCCTAGAAATTAAATTGGTATTTGGTGGTATTGGTATTGGTATATATTCTATTCTATTGTATCCCCTATGTTTGCTTAAGAAATTGTCCACCGAAAATAAAACATAATTAGGCATTAATTAATGTACTACCTATAATTATCTTTGTTTGTCTACTGTATACTCGTTTGACATTTACGGATGTGCTTAGTCATAACATTTTAAAAAGAATAAAAGCTTTAATTATTATTATTAAGATTGTTTAAGGTGAATAAAAGAATATTCCATCACAGTACTACTTTTATTTAAAATAAATACTAATACGACCTTCTTTTTCCTGCTCTTATCCCATGTTACTTTGGGTCGGCGCAACATGTTTTCTTCTTCCATTCTGTCTTATCAACTGACATGCTTTCATTGACTCCGTTTTCATTTATATTATTTTTCACACAGACCATCCATCTTTTCTTCCTCTTCCTCTCCAGCCATCCCTTCCTCTCCATACACAATGAATTAATTTATCAACAGGATTATAACAACATTTACAAAACAATCCTTTCAAAACATACTTATACCCATTCCCACATCAACTAGAAGAGAGCTGAGAACACTCTCGATCAAATCATCGTTTAAAGTTAAACACAAAAAAACAAATCAAAATTGGTTCCGCCATTTGGGAGCTGCAGACACACGGATATACCATGATAAACTTGCAATACTTCTCTGTTTTCATCGATGGTTAAATAAAACCAGTGGTTTCTATACAAAAAAATATGGGTTGTGTTTACGAAAACATAGTAAAATAATATTTTGCAACAAAAAAGAATAGCTACATTGTTTTTCTTTTATATCACGAGCTGTACGTGGATAAATAAAGGGATTATCTATCATTATCGTTAGTGCCGTTTCTAAAACCGATATTCTACTGATAACGTAGCTGTAATCGCGCGCTGATAACACAGTAACAGTCCTTACTATTTTGGCGGACGGATTGGACATCTCTCGTGATAAAATATTAAATTGTTTGTTTTAAAATTGCTCTGTTAGTGGAGGAAGTGATAAGTGTTTGTGTTTTTGTGTCTGTGATAAAGAAATATGAGAATAATGTATTCCAGTAAGTGTATTTTTTATATTTGGTTTTGTTTGGCAAAGGATATTGTTAATAGTGAGTATTTTAGTTGACTGAGATTTGCGGATTTCACTTTTTCAATAAAGTTATTCTTTCCTTCCATTTTTAATTTCCATAATTTTGTAAAATAATTGAAATACAAAAATGTTTAAGAAGATGACGTAAAGAAAAATGACAATGAAAAATTCTTATCTCGGCTTTTCAACTCTTTTATTTATTAAGTAAGAACTCAAACCGTAACAAAATAAGAATTTTACAAACAAAATTGTGTAGATAGAAACCTATTATTTATTATTAAGGTTAAAAGTTCCTAAATTGCAACTCGGAATGTGTCGGATAAGTATCATTGAAATAGTCATCAATCCAATGTTTCTTAGGTTAGTTATCAGCGCCTAGAGAAAAAACCATTACAGATTGTGTTTGAGCAACATATTGCCTGAACTGGTTTTTCAGACGCGCTTCGTGATAAGCTAAGTTTCTATAATACTAGCACTTTACCCGGGACTTTGTCCGGATTCCATTTTTTTTGATAATGCAATATAGCACTCAGGGATCGTAGCTTCCTATTGGTGAAAGAATTTTTGAAATCGGATGAGTAGTTTCGGTGATAACCCCTACATACAGACTTACGAACTAATTTTACCTCTTTAAAATACATATTAGTATAGATAAGGTCTGTTCTGTAAAAATCTCTCAAACGGTGTGTTGCACAAAACAACAAACAACATTAGTTTAGTTTAGTGACGGAGATTTTAAATTGTTGCTGTCACTTTCTTTTTGATGCAAATGTAAGGGATGGCATGAATTTGAAATCACCATTAAAGTAATGTTAGTTTCGTGTAACTCAGTGAAGTTAGGTAAAGTGATCTTGTGGTGAGCTGTCATTCACCTCTAGCTCATTTCACCTAAACCTCACTGAGAGATATTTTTACAGAATATTAGTCCAGATAATATTTCTAATCGACTTCAAAAAAGGACGAAGTTCTCTATTCGACTACATGTTTTTTTGTACGTTTGTTATGCGATTTCTCTTACAATTGTAGACAGATTTTGAAAATTCTTTTTTTAATGGATTGGATGCCTTAGGCGTAGTTATATAATTAAACGAAATAGATTTAACTCACTTTGAAAAAAGTTACAAAAAGCAAAAACATATCAATCGATGAACGTCGATGGCAATACAAAACAACAAACAGACCGAAAGTTATTTACGTATCACTTTTTAGTTTTTGAAGGCGGTTGTCTTATTGGTAGAAAAGGTTTTTAAATTAAGATGTCAATTTTGACCTGATACAAATAAATTAATTTTAGATGAAAAATACTCAGGGTCTGGCTGTTTGTGTACTTATGTGAATTTATATATTTGTAAACGTATCCACCATACAGGAGAAATTCCTAGTGGGGATAACGTTTAAAAAAAAAAGAAATATTAAAGAATCATGTACTAAATCCGTGTTAAAAGTGTACCTTTCACAGTGTACCTATAACAATTTCTGATACGCTTACCTATCTAGTATTAGATAAAGATATATGTAGGTAGGTACATAAGTATACCTACTGTTTAACCCTGAACTAAATTTACTGATCACATTATATTATTATGACCTCGACGAATAAAGTTCTCACACTCTGAAGGAGCGTTGACAGCTAGACACATGCACAAACAACAAAACCAACTGTAAAAACAAGTGTTTCACAGTCCTGTAGAACATTGTGAAACCGTGTGGTAATGGCCGCGAATAGCACCATCCCATTTCTACCCGTGGGTGTCGTAGAAGGCGACCGAAGTATATTGACCACAGGATGGGCAGCGGCGTCCTTCTGAGTACCATAACACTTACTTGCCAACTCTACACTCCACTCCCGAATATTTCGTAGTCAGGACTTTTTCCGTCCACGTTCGAGTTGCGGGAAAATTTGCAGTTGCACAAAGTTGCGTTAAACTTAAAGTGGTTTTCCAGCAATTTCACCCATCAGAAACTCGGAATCTATCGATATTCATTGTAATATATCGTATCTCTGTAGTTGGCAACTTTTCTTTTTTATGGTCGGCATTAGCTTGCGGGTTTGAGCGACTCGTTTTAAGGCGCTACCCTGAGGTAGTGCCTTCTAACGAAGGAAAACGCACTTTTGGTCAGCCAAAAGTGCGTTTTCCTTCGTTATTCAGGGGCTATTAACTCATTAATTAAGAGACATAAACTACATCTAGGTAATGGCATATTATCAATGTTCAATATCCTGTCATCACATTCCACGTTCTTATTTTTTTATGTACCTACCCTATATACACCTAAATTTTCCTGTAAAAAAATAAAGCTAAAGTTGACGTGCTATTAATTTGAGGATTACACTAATAGATAGGTAACTTAAAAATCTTTATAATTCACGTTTTGTTTTATTTCAAAAGATCGTTTCTCTTTTTTCATAACAAAATACTCCATAAATTGAGCGAACTTCGATTCTGCGACAAAGAGCAAATGTATGGTCAAGGTTATTTAGTCAAGGAAGCGCCTTAAAACATCAGCATAGTATTTTTTGAGTCCACATTCGATGATGACTAAAAATCTAAGCCGCAAACCGTTGTTTACAACATTAACATCAACAACACACTAATCTCACAGTACACAACACATAAAGCGTTGCCTTATGCATCAAAAAGAGAGCCTTTATGAGTATCGACACAATTAGCGAGAAACAGTCAATTAACATTGTTAATTTAACCTATTATCATATACGAAATAAAACAAGCACAGTTATTTATAGGGGTTTTCTTTCTGTTTTTCTCATGAATCTGTTTTATTTGTCTTTTCTTATCACAATACTGCAGTCTCTAATAAGTTTGGAAAATAACGATTTAATTCTCCGCCCGTCGAATGATCTTTGAGGAGAGATTGTTTGACTGTGCGGGTGGTAAGTTTCATAAAATACTTAATAGACATAAAACTAGCAATCTCATATTCTTGTATACTTACCTTGCCTACCAGGACTTGTTGACATCAGATCCTATCTTCACATAGACTTTGTATTTCAAAATACCTAGTACTGTCATAATGCAGTACTACTTGGGTACTTACCAACGTTTTAAACATATATATCATTGTTTGGATACAAGATAGTGATAAAATTAATCAAATTTATATCCGCTGATAGTGTCAAAACCGTGACCATTAACATATTACGATAGGCAGATCATATTATGCTTTCCAGCAAACGTGTAAAGCCTAATCAATCTTTCAAATTGAAACAAAGATCTTCTTTTTTTATTCACTTGACAATAATAGTAATATTTTTGTGACAAAAGCCTCTTCTGCATGCAGATAGGGCATAAGCATTGGTCACCACGCTTGCTCAAGTTGTAACGATTTCAGTTACATTTGTCTTATGCTAGCACTTCACATGGCGTATTTGTGCAAATATTTGCCTTATTTGGATAATACAAAATCGACTTTATTTTAATAAAAATAGAGTACATTTTGTATTATCCAAATAAGGCGAATATTTGTACAATTACGCCATGTGAAGTGCCAGCATTAGAGGCCAGGTTTGCCTTTTGATACCAAGTTCCCTCAGTGCCTTAAAAAGAACGTAAAGCCGTTGGTCCCGGCTGTCATTCGTAGATCTTTGGCAGTCGTTAATGGTAGTCAGAAGGCAGAAAGTTTGACAATCAGTCATACCAAGAGGTATCGTGTTACCCAGTAACTGGGTTGTGGAGGTCCAATAGGCAGTCGCTCCATGTAAAACACTGGTATTCAGCTGTATCCGGTTAGACTGGAAGCCCTAGCCCTATTCCGCCCTATTCGTCGTTTTTCCCCCTGCCATAGGGCTCTTTTGTACTGTCATTTGTGTGTAATGTAACTGTAACTGAAGGGGAACTGTAATGGAAGGGGTCATTACAGTTCAAATGAGCATACAATTCCGCATACAAGAAATGTATTTTCTATCGTAATTTTTTTGCTCGATCTTAATGTTAAAATATGACGTTACGGAACTCTTCTTTTGCGAGTTCGACTTGTACTTGTCCGTTTTTATATGTGGTTTGAAGTGGGAGGGGCAGTACATTTATACCTAAACCAAGATTTTATAACAAAGGCTTTATTTTATTTTCAGAGATCCCATTACTTTTAGAAAGCCTCCCAAGGCAGAGAACCTTTGGCTGCCTCTCACTCAAATTTGGATGTCTATTCTCTGGTTTAGTTATAATAGTAAGTATTAAGATATATTCAAATCCTTTAGGAACGTGGAGTAAAGTTATGCCCAACTTAGACCACGTCAAATGTATGGTTAAACTGTTTTTATTTCTGGGTGCAGCTTTCTTTATTCCACGTATATAATTAACTGTGGAAGAAAACATGACGAAGCTACACATACCGACATCAGTTTGCCCAAAAGCAAGAATTTTATTCCTATTTTTAATTTTACTAAGTAAACTACACTGGGTGATTTTCTGGATCTTATGTATAATACAAGCTGTAACTTGCACCGACACCTGCATGAATTGGGGGTCCTTTACCTGTGCTTTAGATTTTAACGACATTGAGTAGCCAATTACGATTACTTGGATTAAAAAGACCGGCGCGAAAAGCAAAACCCTTTCCTTGCAGTCGAGGTACAAAAGGAATCTTTTTTTATTTTTATTTCTAATAGGCTTGCTTTTGGCCGCAACTCATCTGATCTTATGTGATGATGCGGCCTAAGGTAGACCACGCTTACCTAGGATAAACCAGTTCACTCGTGCCTTTAAGATACCCAGATTATACCAATCCTTTTCAATCTATGAGCCTTTTTTAGTTGTCATAATAATATTGACCTCTCCAAATTTTGATTTCAGTTGTACACAGTCCTAGCACTCGCACAATGCTTGGCGACCCTGGATAAACAGATCCCCGGTCCCGTTGACACGGACCACTGGGGGAATGTCTTCGTGTCCTGCTTCGAAGTGGCCGTCATCATCTGCCATTGTATCACTTTGATACTCACTACTATCATGCTGGTTGGGGTGTTGAGGGTACGATTATTTTTATAAATTACTGACTTCTGTCTACTACTAAATCTGCGTAGACTTCAAGGGGGCAATTTAGCGACCGCTTAACTGATTGCTTGGTAGCTGCGCGGTGCGGGAGGAGTGTCGTGACGTGACGCGAGAGCTCACTGATATGTCAACTTGTGACAACTGTCACCACTCCCGCACCGCGCAGCTACCTCAGTATGGTGACGTGACGCGAGAGCTCACTGGTACGTCAACTTGTGACAACTGTCACCCCTCCCGCACCGCGCAGCTACTCATGAACCGTCTCAGTTAAGTGGTCGGGCTGTAGTAACTTTTAGAAACTTTCGCATTCTTATCTTAGTCTCAATCTTTCTAAAATGCCTCTATTTTGCTTACATTTTTGACAATGGTTGCCGCTAAGTTAGTATTGCGATTATATTTTGAACGTTTTCAATAAGTAGAATTAATCCTTCATAATTAAGACAAAAGTCCAAAATTATTTCAGGGGAGCACAAAGACGTGATAAAAATGATTTTATGTGTTAAGCTAGATCAATATAAAATAAAGTGTAACAAACACTATCCATCCATCCATCCATCCTCATAAACTCGTACCTTCCCTTCGTGTGAAAAGTTTTTGCAGAAAAATCTGCAGAAAAGTATTGGGCCGTTTTTAAAATGGCAATTAAAAATGGCAAATATTATATCATATTCTAATTCGGCAATACCACTGGATCTCAATTCCAAGGGATTTAATAATCCATTTCTTCATAAATATTTATGAAAAGTTGTTCTGCTCGGCAACATAATAAATTGAACGAATAAATATACCTATAAGTATATGACGACACGGTTGGCGCCGTGGCTGAGCGATTGACTGCGCAGTGTGTTGCGGGTTCGATTCCCGCCCAGGGTAAATATTTGTGTGATAAGCACTGGTGTTTGCCTTGTATTTGGGTGTTGTTTATCTATATAATTATGTATGTATTTAAAATGTTTTGTGTATTTATCAGCTGTCTAACACCCATAGTACAGGGTCACCCTAGTTTGGGGTCAGATGGCCATGTGTGAAATGTCCCCACGTATTATTATTATTATTACATTTAATAAACAAAAATCTTGATCCCATTGCAGCTTACTTTCAAGAAATGGAATGTAACGGATAGTAATTTACTCACCTAATATTTCTCGATTTTAGGAAAGAGCATACCTGATGAAGCCGTGGATAGTGTGGACAACTTGTATAGTGATGGGCAATCTGATACTGATCATCTTCTGCTCAGTATTGATGATGGTGTTCAGCCGTATTGAATTTTCATTGATGTTGTACTATATGCTTGCTTTCTTGGCATTAAGTGAGTACCTACTAATAAAAATAACCAATATTTTTTTATTTCCTCCTTTGGTTTGCGTTTGAAAACGCGACTGATGAGCGTAGGGTCCTGCTACCAGGTCCCAGGGGGTCCCCAGTGGCTGTTATTGCCGCTAGTTATTGCGGTGTATACATATTCTTTTAGCTAAAACGAGGATTCAATGAAAGATGCGGTTTAATTATACGATATCAATTACTATCGGAAATATTGCTTTTCATAATAGGGAACAGAGTGAACTAATTTATATTTTGTTTGAGAAATTGATAGATTTGTCAATATGGCCCAGTTGCCTTATCATATGACTGAGTAGGTAATGTATTTTGGGTGACAAGTCAAGTATTTGTTAATCAACCATCTTCTCTGATTGTAGATACATTATTATCTTTGTCAAAAATTAACATATACATGTATTTTCCCGCAGTTTTCCGAATCTACATGCTGATGCTGGTGTCAAGTCACTATCTAGAGCTGGTTGAAGAAAGAGTTGAGCGCCTGCGCACTTTGCTTACCACCGACACTTGGCATAGTAATGCGTAATATTACACTAAACTTACTGTAAAGCGCTTTGGAGCGGATTCAATCTTCAATGATGACGTGGATTAAAAATGGCGGGACCACTATTCAGAACGAGAGAAACGTCGAAAGCATTAATAAAAAGTCGCAGCGGCAATAACTTGTTCCTTTGTAAAAGTTTAGAAAAAATCGGGGTGTGACAGAGTCGTGGACACGGCCGTGGGTTTTATGTGAATACGGTTATGTACGTAACGGGTACCTAATATTTTCTTTGAGCGTCTGTACTTATGACATAATCATTTTGATGGAAATGAAATTTGTAACGAATTCTTCTTAAAAATCTAAATAATAATATTATGTACAATTCCAAGAAAAAGGTATGGGCAAAGGGCATCAAAAAACTCGTCCACATCATGTCCACATCGCTGTCAACGGGACACGTGCCCAACAGGCTGACAGCATTGCATCTTTAAGTCTATAGGTCTCGAGTGGTGGAATTAAATCTTGAATGTAGATGATAAATATGTAGCTACATTTACACCAAACTGTATCCTCCGATTTTGTTATTATCAGTTTTCTGAATTGCCTCCAAATTAATAATAAAGACGTATTCACGTCAAAAGTGACACCACCATTTTCTATTCATCTTAAAGCATAAACCTCTTTATGTATAAGAACTGCATGCTGGCTGACCTATTTTTTTTTTCAAGCTGAAAATAGTATTGGCCAGTCAATGAGTGGTAATTATAGATCTCGCAATATTAAGGAACGCGATTGGTGTTTATTTTTGTTTATAAGAGTAACATGCACATAGTGATTGTTTGTGAGGCTGATCCCCGGTTTTTTTTTGTTGAAAAATGGATGTGAGAAATTGTCAAATGCGCGTAGAAATAAGAAGATTTTTTCTTTTAGAATTGATGGTAGTCAAAACTTACTTTTCCTTTATTACAATACCTTGGCCCAGTATGTAGCCACTTTTAGCATAATGGTGTTTTTAGTGTCCTATAAAGTGCAGCTGTAGGGACACTTTGGGCACTGTAGTAAATTGGCAACCATCTGGTCCGGAACACCGCATTCACACTAAGTGTCGGTGGGATCTATAATCCAACAATCATATAACACACATTCACATACATTTTTCTTCTGAGAAACTGGGCCTGAGTGAGCTCGCACTTCGTATACTTGTATTAAGTACATCAAAGGGCCTAGCCAAGTTGTAATCGTTTCGTGTCGTATCTCTTTCTATAATAATTAACGCGTCGTCGTAATCCATTTTTAATTTTCGATCACGTCACATCGTTGAGATGTCTCATTCCCATACATTTGATTAGTTTCCTATTAGCGTTATCAATTGCAGATTGTTAATTCGGGTAATTTGGCTAGGGCCCAAGGTCTCACACACATTAGCATGTATACTTACAGATATGTTTTTACCACAACTGAATGCCACGCGCGTTCATGAGATGCAAGGCTATATTCTATAAGGCTGTGTTTCTACTAAACATGTATGGGGATGCGTAGCGTGGGATGTGTGAAAATTATCGATGACTTCGCGTCATTTTCGTGATGATACAGTTCGCGCAGTGGCTGAGCTATTGGCTGACGCGATGCGTGTCGCGGGTTTCATTCCCGGACATTTGTTTGGCCTATTGGTAGTTGTTCTGGGTCTGGCTGTTTGTGTATGTAAGTGCACCCACAATACAGGAGAAATTCTTAATGTGAGGTAACGTTTAAAAAAAAGAAAAATAAGAGAGATTTCATAATTAGCTACGCCTCCTCCTCGCACGTCTCTAGTGGAAACGCAGCCTTACAGCCTTAATTACGGTTAAAATAAAATAGTTTTAATAAAAATTGTGACGTATTTGTATGTTTTCATTATCACTTTGTAAATATCTTTCATCATTATAAAAGTATTAGTAAGTATTTAATTTTAACGAATAAAACATTTAATAATTTTAATTATTCATTTTTATTTGGCATAACATCTCTTAGAAACTTAGTTAAATAAAAATCTACATAATAATATATTTACAATTCCTTTTTAAATGTTACGTGGTGTACAAAATAATTATACTTTATTTTTTGACATATCTAACAACATACATTCATAGAAAAAAAAAACCACTTATAGGTTACCTCATTGAACCATTCATAATAGTCTAATTTGAATATTCTAGAATCAAGGTTTTTGTACAAAATTGTGGGTCATGAACATAACTACGTACCTACTCATCATTGACCTTTTCATAAAATAGGTATAATAATTATGTATATCGTTATCACATACAATCAATAGAAGGAAAATAAAATATTTATTAGTACATAGAACATATCATATTATTGATGATGATGAGGTAAATAAACAAATAAATTTATGCACCCGAAAATTAATTTTCATAAATTTTGTTACGGATATTTTTTACAATTTGATATGTATTTTTATCAATTATAAGTAGGCAGACATTCTATGAAATGTAACGTTAGTGGAAATATAACAATATAAAAATCTAATCTAGCGCTTAAAAATTAGAATCAAAATACCTAATGGTAACTTGAACTTACACCATAGCGTTAAAATTATTATATTTAATTTCTACTTAGTATCACTTTTAACTTTATATAATTTTCTTTTTTTATGAACTTTAACAAAACAAATATAATATGGTATCAAAAATATTCAACAAGTGTAATGTGTCGTATCGTAATTAATATTATACTTTTGTTGGTTACAGTAAAACCATGGAAATGTTATTAAGATAAAAACGATTTCGCTACAATTTTTTTCGGTACCTCCTAGTAACAGAAAACCTTCCAACTTTTAAGTTGTAAGGTTAAATTTAAACCGGTCAAAACTGGTTTTGACCGGAGTACCTAAATAGACTCAGAAGAAATTACAAAGTTTGGTAACAGTCATAAATACGAAAAACTAATTGAATTTGAAAATATTAATTCCGAATTAACTACAGACGCCATTTTGAATTGGTCACGTCGTCGCCGACACAAGTTTTGCCGCATTGAATATTTCTATTATTTACACTTTTTCTTCTAATTGGATTTTACCGTTGTGGACTCTCCCTATTTTTTTTCCAAAATAATTAAATGTTATCTAATTAACGCTAATTTATACGGCGTCAGTTTCTCTTGAATACTTTACTGAACCATCTCTCTCCATCTTCACTATCGAACTCCAAATGAGGATCACCACGTACATTTGAAGCACTGGAAACAAAACAAATGACAGCTGTTATTCTTCCATGATAAGTATTTATTAGTCCTCCTTATCGATTTGGATAACGGCGACTCTTTATAAAAAAAATATCTGGGGTCACCTGCGCTTGAGTTTGATTATAGTGGACAAGTAGTTGCGCGGGTACAAAATAATCCACTCTGTTCCAATGGACTGGCAAAACCAGTAGGTACGATCGGTAGAGGTTGGAATGCAGCGAAAGGCCGTAGACCACTATATAGAAGAGAAGAATAAGAGTCGGCGATCATCGCAAAACCGTGTTCTTCATTGTCCCTCTCACCGCACTGACTTCATTCACCGGTCATTCTTTGTGCAATCCATTTCTCTGTGGAATGCGCTTCCCCAGGAAATCAGGATGGCAACCAATCACTTAACGTTCAAAATTAAAGTTCGAGAGTACATTCACAAGAAGTTGGCAGTTTCATCACAACGGTAGTGTTTTCTCCATTGTTTGTCTTTCCTTTTTTTTTTTTTTTAATATCCGTGTAAATATCTATTTACAGTATATATGTAGTCTGATGTTATATTTATATAGTATTTATGATTTAAATTTTTAGTATTTTATTTTTATATCCTTGTCTTAATTTAATTATTTTTTCTGTTACACCTACCACTGCTTGTCTCTGCATCACCCAAAGGTTGACTGGTAGTAAATGCCTATGGCATTAAGTCCGCCTCTGTACATTGTGCTTAAAGTGTTAATAAATAAATAAATAAATAGATCCTGGTAAACGCCCTCAAGGTACTTCGCAATACCATGATAGGTTTATAGATAGGAAGCCCACAAAATTACATGAACCCTCTTCCAATTTGCGAAATACGATGCGGTGCCAATTGGGGGCTCGTGGCTAAATAAAAGCCATATGGATCGATCGGTCAAGGTTAAGCTATGCCTACCGCGGTCGGTATGAGGATGGGTTACCATCCATTTCATACCGAGACCCTCCGTGCCTCGAAAAGCACGTAAAGCCGTTGATCCCGGCTGTCATTCGTAGATCTTGGCAGTCGTTATGAGTAGTCAGAAACCACAAAGTTTGACAACCCGTCTTACCAACGGTATCGTGTTACCCAGTTAGGTACCCGCGTTGTTGAGGGCAGACAGGCAGTCGCTCCATGTAAAATACTGGTATTCAGCTGCATCCGGTTAGCCTGGAAGCCGACCCCAATATAGTTGGGAAAAGGCTAGGCATGTGTCCCTTCCACCGTGTTATATAATGTACTTACATACTGGATTTTTTGGAAACGTTAGTAATAGGTACCAGATAAATGTTAACTCACTGAGTTGGAACAGCACCAGGAACAGTTCGCTGGCACTCTCCTTGGTTATAAAGGCTAGACTGTACACGAAGCCGAAGATGGAGTACACGATCTCGAAGTACAGGTACACCTTCATGAGAAGCACGTGTTTCTGGAACATTTTATGGTAATTGTAAGCAACAAAGTAAGGTGTTGTCGATAACTAACATAGTTATACCCAGACAAGACAAGACAAGTAAGGTTCCTAGATTGTTCCTATCATTTTAAGAAACTTCTTAAAATGATAGGAACAACTCCTAAAATGATAGGAACAATCTAGGAGCCTTACTTGTCCTGAAAATTACCTACGTGGGGGGTTTTAAACGGCTTGATCTCACGAATAAGCGTTCTGATAATAATAAATCTTTTAAAAGAAATGTACAATATTTAGCTTATCGGGTGACAGAATTGTACCAGTCATGTTTATGATTCCTACTATGCTTGTACTCAAGTGCTACTAATGTTTGAATCTCCAGTAACCAGATTATGTTTAAGATCAATTTCATTCCAAACTAGTAAGGTAATCTCAAAACATTCACTCAAAAGAAAATCCAGAAATATGAATTTCTCGCGAAGAATAATACAGTCTATTATTATCACCATCCCTAATAGATCCATCGAGCTTCTCGTAGTTCAAGGGAAAGTCAATTGTGATGAGATGACTGATCAGGTCAAGGTTGCTGAAGACGGCCCCATGAACGAATGCACGATAAAGGTAGCTGAGTGAAGAACGGTGACGTGTCGTAAAGCGTGCCACCAACACCTGAAGCGACCACTCTCTCAAGAGTGACACCGAAGATGAAAAAGATTATTGTTTTACTGCGAAAGCATCAGCATTGATCACTACGCTTGTTCAGGCGGATTGGGATTTTGGACTTATATTTATTATAAGTCCAGGTTTCCTCACGGTATTTTTCCCTCACCGATGTCAGTGATGAAAGTACATATGGATTGAAACAGTGACATTGGTACTTGCACTGTTGCACAGATCGAACTCGCAACCTCATGCACGAGAGCCAGGTAACTTAAACACTGGGCGGCCTTCACGACCATCTTCATAAAAATCATCATTATTCTACCCTTGCCCTATGTTACTTGGGGTTGGCGTAATACGTTTTTTTCTTCCATTTCGTTCTGTCAACCATCATGATTTCACTGACTCCCGTTTCTTTCATGTCAATCTTCACCCAATTCATCCGTCTTTTCTTTGGCCTTCCTCTCCATCTCCATCCATCCATACACCATTCATCCACCATCATTACAAAAACGCAATATCAAAATATTCACTTACCCTATGCAGAGCTATGATGAATGTGACAACCATGATGAGCTCGATCAGCAAGGCGATGACATCGGTAATCAACCTCGCCAGCTCCGAAGCATACGTGGCCTGGTCTGCTTCCGAAGAGTTTCGGATGTATGATATGTATAGTGACAGGAAACATGTCACTACTATTGTTAGTATCTGGAAGTGAGAAAACCTTGCATTAATTATAATGGACTGACAGCACGGTTTGCGCAATGGCTGAGCAATAGGCTACTGCGCTGCGTGTAGCGGGTTCCGATACAGCATGGAACAAATATTTGTATGGCTTACAGGTAGTGGTTCTGGGTTCAGTTTTTTGTGTATGTGATTTAAAAACGCACACACGATACAAAAAAAAATACAGTAAGGGTCAGTGTATCAAAATAAGTCTGTTCTCAGAGTCTACGTCATTTTGGCATGGTTAAAATATTTAGCACATCAGGTATAGGAGGTATACGTAATTGCTAATCTTAACTCTGAGTCATTTGTCATGAACGTAAGTAAGGTAGGTACCTGTTGAAGCTGATACCTGCTAAAGGGCCTTGCATGTATAATAGTAATTAGTTACTGAAGGATTTCAAGATAGGTCAATGAAAAAAAAGAGTAATTACCAAATTGATATACGCGAAGGCTATGAGGCCCTTCCGCAGCGGGAAGCAGAAGCAACATCTTGTCAGCAGGGGGATCTCCACAGCCTCCTTAATCTTATTTCTGAAAAATTACAATGTTTAAACATATTTATCAATTAGATAAAAATGTATGCTGCTTTGTCGCTATGATGAGATGCAAATTAGAAGAAGTTCGACGGCTAGAATTTCATCGGATATATTAAAACCACCGCTGACGAAAGATATTCGAAGACTATAGGTGTGGTGTATTGTCTGTGTGGCAGATTTAAGGTTCTATAAAGGTTGCTGTAGCATAATGCAAACTTGTCAAAAGCATTTGACTAAATGTTTCTTCCAAACACTCTGAATTTTACTAGAAGCAATTTGAAGTTAGAAACTTTAGCGTTATGCTTATTTGGCACTCACGGAGTGCTGACATGCTCTTTAGAATACATGTATTTACATCATTGTTAGTACAATATAATTCACGACCTGGTACCGTAAGGCTTATATCACGCCCGTGTATCAAGCCTTACAGTACATGCTACTAACTGGGGAATAAATGGGCTTCTGGTGTATACTGTAATGTGTACACCAGTGGCGAAGGATGAATTTTAGTAATACGGTAATCGAAGCAAAACATTTTGAATTTGATTTAGCATAGAGGCCAGTACATCAAGCTACCCCCCAATATGTCAAATTTCTCTAATAGTTTTTAAATTTTATTGCAAATTATGCGTAAGGTTCATGTTCTATTGGGAAAATGAAATAGTTTCGGATAACTAAACTTGATGTGCCGACCATTGAATATTAAAACAAAAGACAACAAATTGATACTTTTAGAGTGTTTATTTGGCAAATAACACTATGTCAACTATCAAAACAACTAGGAAGAAATTTCACGCGAACGAAGTCGTGTGCAAAAACTTGTAGGAGATATTAAAGGTGGTAGGAAATTGCCTAGGGAAAAGAATCATGACAGGATTTGTACAAAAACTATAAGATATTTAGAGAAGTTGAAATTCTAATTCTTATATTCTTGGGTAGGTACCTAAAGAGTATCTTCAGGTATTTACAATATTTTTAAAATCCGCAAAAAAAGTGAATTGTTTAACGAAAAGCTCATTATGTCAGAACGAAACGGGGACTGACAGTAAGAGTGACACAGACAGCCGCCGTTTCGCAGTTGTCACACTGAAATTGCATCGTTTTATGGGAAATAATATCACAAATTAATAATGTTTTTTTTCCACACACTTGTCACATCACTTGTCTGCCAATTTTATAAACCCGTTAACGTTGCTCGTCACTTTCTTTTTTTTATAAACACAAAATGGGCTTCGAGATGAAACGAAAAAGTGTTATTTTCATTTTGTAATATTTTAATGATGCGGGGGTATAAAAATATGCTAATTATATCAATCTACTCCTGGTAATATATTCTTTACACTGAAAAATATTTTAAATCCTTTATATAATTTTTAATTTTTCGTACAAACGAATGTATGGATCTAGCCATGATTCTTTCACACAAAGGAATTCATAACTATAAATCTCTCTGGCTGGTTGGGAGGCTGATAAAATGCATTTAAGTACAAAGGTTGGTCACATCCGAGGTCTGATAGTTACTATCAGTCCCTTATCGCCGGATGTTCATGTTAAATACACTTTATACATGTAGTTATACGGACTTAAATACTTATCTAGCCGCCCGAGTGCGCATATTTTGCAGCAATGTAAGTATGACACTTGTTCGAAAAATAGTTAGTGAAATAATAAATAGAATTTGATAAATGGTTTTTCAAAATATTCCCCTCCAATCCCAATGCACTTATGCATTCGGTACGGTGAACCATCTATCGAAACATTTAAAAATAAGCTTCGACGGCATCTTAGGTAGGGTTAAATTTTCGCCCACGAAGCATTTTTATATATTTTTTTTAATCTTTTATGAGCAGCAGGGTTTTAGGTTTGCTGTGTGTTCAATTCAAGATCTAATAAACTATGGAGAAAAAAAAAATACTGCTGACGTAAACACCATCTAGACCCCGTCCCCCTCGTCAAAAAGAAGCAAAGCAAAGAAAAGTAAACCGTTGCAACATAATAATAATGCAATATTTATTCAGACAAATGTGTGTTGTGGTGACGACAGTATACTTAGTAGGTAGATTACCTACATAATTATTATGAATCTATAATTTCGCATACTAAGGTCGATAAAGCAATTCTTGTATAATCTGACGGTCAATCATGCGTGTTTTCCTCAAAGACCTCTACGGTCGACATCAACCTAGTTTTACAAACTTGTTTGATAATATTATTCAAAAATATAACCGTTTCCTTTAGGTGATGGTGTTTCTAAAAGTTCATTAACCGTTATTGTTCAAGTTCAAAATAAATTAACTTAATGACTAGCAGCATATTACGTGACACAGATTTGTTAAGTTTGTTACAAAGCTTGTGTGACAAATTGGGATTAGTTTGCCGAAACAAACTAATTCTTGTCAAAATTTCTTCCAGTTTTCGAAGTAATTGTAATGAGTTTTAACCGACATAAAAAAAAGAAGGAGGTTCTAAGTTCGACTGTGTGTTTTATTTATGTATGTTAACTGATTTCTCCGCCAATTAAGGACAGATTTTCAAAATTGTTTGTTTAAACCTCAGTGGTGGATGTAAATTTTATCGACACTAAATCAGCACTTTTTGAAGTAAAAAAACAATAAAACGGAAAAAAATATATTAAGTATGACATTTTGGTTTCCTTTGGACCCTCCAGCAAAAGTTTTGATTAGGACTTTCAATCTCTGTTTTAACTTTGTTATCGTTTCGTTATGGATTTGGATGTTATGAAGGTACTAAAAAGCGGGAAATAAAAACCTGTTTTACGAAAAAGAATATAGCCTTCAAAACTCAAAAAGTGGTAATTAAAACTTTAGCACAGAACCTTTTTTCGTAAAAATGGTTTTTGGATGTTTAACGATGATTAATACATTTGTACTCAATTCTAAGCAGATGTTTGCACTCGACAGCCACCCGGGCAGATAGCCCGCTTGTGTGGGCGATAGCCGATAGGACCATATTCCTTTTAGTTATTGTTAAGTACCTACTAACACAGGCTGAGTAATATTGCTACTAAACAGTGGACCTTATCTGTAGTCTGAGTAATTGGGAAGTTAAACTGTTATCCTACTGTTAGTTAAATGAATCCCCTTAGAATTGAGTTAAAATTAATCAGCGTTAAACACCCAAAAATCTTTTTTACGAAAAAAGGTTCTGTGCTATAGTTATTTATCACTTTTTGGGTTTTAAAGGCGATAGTCTATTTTGTAAAACAAAGCTTTTGCTATAGCTTTTTAGTATCCATAACGAAAAGGTAACACAGTTAAAACAGAGATTGAAAGTACTTATTTCGGAAGTTAAACTGTTACACTGTTAGTTAAACGAATCCCGCAACGAAATTAATTAGACAAGAACAGCGATGTAATAAAAAAAACCTATTTCCCACTTCCCCCAACATCAAACAGAAGATAGAGCAGAACTAGGCCATTAGGCACTCAGGGGCGTTTACAACTGGGAGAAGCTCAGTTGCCAAGCACCACGGATTACAATTAACATAATTAATGGGTCCTGAAATGTTTAGCATACTTTTGGCAGTTTGATACAAATCTATGGAAGTTTGAAAAAAAAATACAGATTGTGAATTGGTCGCCTCGTGACAGTAAGTTTTCACCATTCCCCATTAGTATCTGCAATATTAGAAACATCAGTGGCCTGACATCCCAGAGCCAAAATTGAAGTCTCATATCACCAGCAAATAATTACACTGTCAGCACCAGTATCCAAACCTAGGATGCCTGACTTGAGACATCTACCTACTTTGCCTAAAAAATTCTGTGTCAAAATCAAATTACCTATTTATTTCAATCAGACCATTAAAAGGCTTATAAACGACGTTCAAAAGAGCCATTTCGCTTTCGAGAGGGCTTTATTTTTTAAAGTTTGTTTCTCATGAAGAAGAATGGGCAAGAAACTGCGTAATTACTTTAAATGAAATGTTTTACAGAATGTTGTGTACATAAATTACACACATGCCACTGCCAAGTCATGTGAACATGACTTGGAACTCATGTAGGCTAACATTTTAATATTAGTTACTGCTTATACCGGAGCGGACTTGCAAGTAGCAAGTAAATACCGCTTAGTCGGCGTCCTATATTCCGGGCAATTAGCTGACAATACTAGATAATGATCGCAGGCGACTGCCGGCCGTTGTTTTTTAAAGACACTTATCTACTGGTAGCGAAGCGATATGTTTGCACTATTGCTCCCAAATTAACTAAAATGTGCATGCGATCTAAACCAAAATATATTTTATAAAGATTTAAAATGTTTGCCACATCGCACGATAACGATGGGGACGAAAGGTTCCCGAGTGGCGACCACCAACCGGCAGACGCAGCGTGGGTAGGCCCACCAGATGGACCGACGACATCGTTAAGATCGCGGGTAACCGGTGGATGCAAGCTGCTGGTTACCGTGAGTTGTGGCGTTCTATGGGGGAGGCCTTTGTTCAATAGTGAACGTCTTCCAGCTGATGATGATGATGATGATGAACATGTTTGTAAGAGGTAAACTCTGCAAGTACTGATCTGATTACGATAAAACGTTTACAGATATAGAAAGCTATATTGTCGAGTGCACTTGGACGAAGTTGCGGGCAGAAGTTGGTGTGTTCATCATCATCTGCCTAGCCTTTTCCCAGCCATGTTGCGGTCGGTTTCCAGTCTAACCGAATGCAGCTGAATACTAGTCTTTTACATGGAGCGACTGGCATGGAACTGTACGCAAAATACGCGCTGAGTCGTGGAGTGGACATGGAGCGACTGCCTATCTGACCTCTACAAACCAGTTGTTGGGTAACACGGCACCCCTTGGTAAGACTGGTTGTCACATTTTTTACCTATAACGACTGTCAAAGATCAACTAATGATAGCCAGGAGCAACGGCTTTACGTGCTTTCCGAGGCACGGAGGGGTTTTGGTACGTAATGAATTGTCACCCATCCATGGATCAACCGCGGCAAGTGTAGCATAACTATCATGGCCGGTCGATACGTCCAGAAGCTAGTCATTTATAAATATTAATAAAACAGTGATAACAAAACATCGACGTAGGCTACTGGACTATATTCGTTGCAGAAAAGATAGAACAACTTTTTATTGATTACAGATGCTTCTTAGCTTGCATTTTTGCTTGCATCTTAAATAACCGAGCTAAGTTTAGCTTGCTTTCATAGACGTAGCGTAGCGTCGCTTACACTGAAAAAATGCAGCAAGTGACAAACACTACGTAATCCATGTGACAACACGTAAGTCATAAAACAATTTGTACTCAGACATTATTCAATTCAAATGTAAGAGAATGGCGAGTGTTCATGAGTAGGCTTGCATTGACAAAGCTCGAGGAATTCAGCGAAAAGAATCACAACTAGCACGAATACTGGTAGGAATTCTCAAAAAACCATGAGAGTCTATAAATTATCAACTTAAGAAAAGCTGATAATATATGGGCTACTATCCTACTATCCTATGACTATCCTAATATCTACTATAATGAACGCGAAAGTTTGTGAAGATGGATAGATGAATAGATGAGTGGATGAATCGATGTTAAAACTCTTTCACGCACTTCTCACACATATAGATATTGATCTCAATATATGTGCCAAATCTGCAACATCTAGACCAGATCCGCAACACACTCAACATGAAGGATGTCGTAGTGGTTGCTCAAAGCTGGAGGAAATGACGCAATATCGTCAATTAAAACTTCATGCCCTGATGAGTCACGACCCCCAGCATTGAGGAAACGACGCAAGGAGGAGACATTAGGAATTTTACCTCGTCTTTGTGTTCCGATGAAAATGATCCATTCTTCATTATACATGAAGAAGTTTGGTTTAATTCTGAAGTTCATGTAGACGAAGTTCGGGTGTATCGTGGTACCCAGTAACTAGGTTGTGGGGGTCCGATAAGTAGTCGCTCCATCATGGCTGGCATGGCTGAATACCAATTCAACTGCATCCGGTTAGACTGGAAGCCGACCTCAATATAGTTGGGAAAAGGCTAGTCAGATGTTGATGATGTAGACGATGTTCCAAACTGAAGCTAGTGTGAAATAAATGAAATGAGAAAATAAAAAAATTTGGCTGCACGCTGCAGTGATGCAGCTAAACAGGTTTTCATAATAATGAGATGAGTCTGAATGATACCAACCAATAGTCAGAGTGTGAATTTTTATTCGTGCTCGATTGCATTAACGTAAACTCTAATTTGTATCGAAACTGGAACAACGCCGTATAGTAGCACCAATGGGAAACACAATTATTCCATACAAATTAACATAAGGGAACGTTTACGTCAACGCGATTAAACAGGTTAAACAACTCACACTAGGCCCTCAGAAGCAGCAAAAGTTCATTCTGATACGAAAGATGAAGATGAAAGATAAAGAGAGCGAGTGGAGATACCTAATTTCTACAGTTATTTATAAATAAGAATGTAGTTCATCGGTTGAACGACCTTTAAGATTTGTCAGCGAGACGATAGGTACACGACAACTGCATCCGAGGGAAACCCGAAGATAATAATGTTTTGGCTCTCTGCCAAGTGTTTTATAATAAATCTGCATAAGTCTGGTAAGAATGGTATTCTGTCATCGTAAACTTCGTTGATATATTTACAAACAAAAAAAAAATAGTTTTATTAAGGGCAAGAATTGGATAAAATATTACAAAACGCTACGTAAAAGAAATTCTCGTTTCGATACCTACCCGATTCTGCATTTTACATGATATTGTATTGTGTAACGGGCTGGCTCTGACACCACGTCTCAGCGCGTATTTTGCGTACGGATGTGATGTAGAACATTCGATCTACCCCAGCCCCACAAAAAAGGCCAGCAGCGCCTTGACGTCACTAAAGTCACACCTATGCCAGTCCATAAAATCGAAACGATTTTATTACCTACACTACTATCACAATAACAGACTATACAAATACGTGCGTGCGTGCGCGTGTCTACGCACCGTTTGAACTAAAAGCAGTTTTGAGCGCAGGTTCGACGCAGGAAGAGGTGAGGAACAGTGTTTCGGTGGGACGCGTCGCTACTGTACGGTAGTACTAATATCTATACCGTGCTAAAATTCTCTCGGAGGGTATCTGGGTTACCGAAGTACTCTACCTTGAAAAATACCAGATACCGTATGACCAGTATGTAACTGATCTTCACCTCCAGGCTTGACTAACAGCATCATCAAAATAACAAGATCTAAAATCCCCAACAAATCAACATGAAAGAAAACCTGTGTAGATAATTTAGTCATATTCATTACCATTGCCCTTTAAAGAACTCGTGACTGACATAAACCGCAGATCAAAGGTAGATAACATCAAATTAATTTATTCATCCGGTGTACGATAGACCAATTGTGCAACTGAACTATTTTGTGTGATGGTGGAATCCGAAAGCGAGTGATCAGCGTAAATTTGCCTAAGCCATCTTCATCTATGAAGCATGAAGTGTATATTTTTACAATGTTAATAAACGCATATATTTATCACTATCACACATCATGCACAATGCACAAAAGGTCCTCCTTTAGACAAAAACTTTCCACAAAAACCCACGTATAACAAATGCACAAACACAGCTTGTCTCCTATCTCTGAGTTAATAGCTAACACGGGCTCATTATTATTTGTAATTTAACCTTGTCATAGCAAGAAATTCTGATTAAAGTTTTGGCGAACGAAATTAGATTTAGAATCATCAAACTCGAATGCAAAACACGCTGTCGCACTGTTAATTTCATCATTTCAAATTTCGCCACTAAGCTAAAAATACCGTATAACTCGTAACATCATCGAATACTCAACGAAAGCAATCATTCCAATAAAGTGTGAAACGTCAAATGGCCAATTTTATTAGCTATGCGCGATTTCGTATCTCAAGTACATGACTTGTACCACAATATGTGTACAATTTTTCTCGACAGCTGAGGTTATCCCACCATCCTCATTAGATGATGCTTATGTAATAACTCCGTCATGTTTCATGTTACCTGGTTACGCACTATGTACCACATAAACTATTACCTACTATTAACGTCTATATTTTGAACGTAATAATGATTATAATTAAAGGAAATGCGGTCGGTTTAGCGAATAATTTCTGTCATTTTCGTACCAGTTTTGGCTTTCGCAAAATTACTTTTCCGGGTGATCGATAATTCTGGGCTAATTTCCGGAGTAGGTATTTTTTGGCAATTACGATTGAGGAAAGTTTTGCATTGTTTAGTTTTTGTTTCGAATTCATCCTCAACAGTAAAACCGTACGGAGGACTTATAACTGCTGGTCCCATGAAAATATACATAGAACGCCTCGGGGAGGCCGTTGGCCAGAAGTGTCACAATACAGGCTAGCAAAAAAATATTAGGCTTTTCTTTGTTTCTGTCTCATCTTTAAGTGCTCATAACCGTGACAAAGCGACATGCGTCTGTATGCTAGTCTAGTTACTATAAATGCAGAAACGTGACCGGTCGAGAACTAAATGATGACAGTTCATTAATGAACGAAGGTCGACCGATTAGGTGTAATTCAACAGACGATAATTTCCGACAGTTTGCGGTCTCGGACCGAAGCCATTGTTACCAAATTGTCATATTTACATAGTACTCAGGATGCACGTGGATTAATTGAGGTCTAGTATAATGATACTAGACAATGGTCTAGGTATTGAAGAAAAATATGGAGTCAGGTGAATATCATAGACAATGATAACCGAGAACCAGCCGATATGTAGTGGTATTAGTTCTTAACTACGTGTGTGCTGAGGCGGCTGCTGCAGGTGCCGAAAACCTCAAACGGCGCATGGAAACTATTTTAATTGAGCCGTTTGGGGTGGAAAGTCTAGGGGTGAACTCATGGGGTCCGAGTGCCCCGAAGGCTGGTCTATTCTTGGGTCAAAGAATCAGCATTGTCATACAACATGGCAATACTGCCAACCTGCTGGGCACGTGCCCCGTTGACAGCAATGTGGACGAGTTTTTTATACCCTTTGAGCTCCCCCCTCTCTATTTCTTGAATTGTACCTACATAATATTATTAGTTTGGAAAAAAAACCGATTGATGACGGATTTTTTAATGGAACCGGAGATTTCGGGGGTGATAAATCGATCTAGCTAAGATTGATTTATCGCCCCCGAAATCACCTGCATACTAAATTTCATGAAAATCGTTGGAGCCGTTTCCGAGCAAGAATTGCTCGTTTAAAGGTATTAGACTTTTACAGATTTGTATATATTTAGTATTACCTACATTATTCCTCTACCTGTTCACAAATATTCAGAGAAGATCAAATAACGTACTCTATAGTAAGGCTATTCATAATAATGTAATAACTAAAGGTTGAAAAATATCAAACAATTAACTCACAATTACATTTTTGATGCCATTTTTCTACAATAATATTTAATCAGGAGGAATGATAACTTTATGGGAAAAGAGCTGCAATGATGAAGATGTTAAACTCAAAACAAAAGCTAGACTAAACATAGCCGGTGATTCTTCTAGACTTCAAAATTATTTTAGGCATTACGGTCATCTGAAATATATTCGAAAGAAGAAAAATTAGAACTTTAACTGTTTATTAATGAATTTTGTGGAAGAGACGCCAAAATATTGCTAATATCACACACACAACCTCATTTGTATTGGTTTAAATTTTGAGATAAACTCTTTAAGAGTAAAAAAAAACTTGACAGATCATCTGTGGACTCTCACGAGGATTTATGAAACCTACTACTATTAATCAAAGCGAAAGTTTATGAGGATGGATGTATGTTTGTTACTCATTTGCTTAAACACCTGAACGTAATTAGCTGAAATTTGGCACGCATGTAGTTTTTAATCTAAGTTTAACACAGGATTTTTATCTCGCATTTCTGTTCCCGAAAAGGCATACGATGGGTGCTTCGTAAAATTTGTGGTAGGCCTTGCAGGAGAAAAGTGTGCCCGGGAAGTATGTGCGGTATATTCGAGCAATGTACAGTCGATGCAGTACCCCAGTCCGGTCTACTGTAGGCACTACTGGCAGCTTTAATGTGGCCGTCGGCTTGCACCAAGGGTCGGTTCTCAGCCCTTACCTCTGTCTGGTTATAATGGACGCTTTGGCGTCGGACATCCAGTAAGAGGCACCGTATTGTGTATGCTGTTTGCCGATGATATTGTGCTGGTAGCCGAAAGTGGCCTAGAGGTCCAGAGCAGATTGGAGGTGTGGTGGCAAAGACTAGAGAGTATTGGCATGAAATTGAGCAGAACTAAAACGGAGTACTTGGTTTGCGATTTCGGCGGTCTCTCTAGTCCTGTGCCTATGTCCCTAGCCGGAACGCCCATACCGACCTGCTCCGACTTTCGGTACCTCGGGTCGCTTGTCCAAGAAGATGGCGAAGTAGACCGAGACGTAACGCACCGGATCAATGCAGGATGGATGAAACGACGACCGGTCACTGGAACAATTTGTGACCCACGGATGCTCTTCAAGTTAAAGGGGAAAATCTACAAGTCCGTGATAAGACCTGTCGTACTGTATGTGTCAGAATGTTGGGCCGTGAAGAATATGGATGAAAAAAGGTTACACCTTGCGGAGACGAGAGTGTTGAGATGGATGTGTGGAGTTACCAGAATGGATAAGGTGAGAAATGAATATATTAGAGGAAGTTTGAAACTGGCGCCAGTGACAAAAAAGTTGAAAGGGAATCGTTTGTCTTGGTATGGGCATGTGAAGAGAAGAAGTGAAACGCATGTGACCAAAAGAGCTATGAATATTAATTTGAATGGATGGAGAGGGAGAAGAAGGCCAATGAAAAGGTGGATGGATTGTGTGAAGAATGATATGAATGAAAAGGGAGTCAGTGAAGGCATGACGTTGGACAGGACGGAATGTAAGAAGAAAACATGTTGCGCCGACCCCATGTAACATGGGATAAGGGCAGGAAGAAGAAGTTTGTGTTCCCGTGGAATAAATTATTTTAGTTTAATTCTGAAGTCTACGCATACAAAATCGGGCATAATCTAATCTTCCATGCATCTATCTTGTATACAAATAAATAAAATTGAAGTGTCTGTTTGTCATGTTATAATAACAGCTTTTAAATGAATGCATTTAAATGTTTACACAGTACTAATAACAAAAAATCAATTTTCATTATTTTTTGTCCAAGTATTTGTCAGTCTGTTTCTTGAGACTAATCTCCGAAACGGATAGTCTAAGTTTGACGGAACTTTTACTGACAGTTAGCTGATGTTATTAGGAGTAACATAGGCTACTTTTTATTTAGGTAAAGAACTAGGCCCTCCACCGCTACCGGAAATTCACGCGTGCTAAGTCGCGGGCATTAACTAGTATAATAAAAATAAATAATATATTATCTAATATTAATATGAAGAAATATATAGTACTGAGCAGTAGATACAAGCTGACCCGGTCGTTAAAGTTCTATGATAAAAGTACTTATCTAAAGGTTATTCAGGAAAGTTCAACGGGTACCTATGTGGACTAATAGGACTATAGCATAGTCATCATAGACAAACTTAACACAAAAAATGTTATGGTTTGTGGTGAATTGGTTAATGATTGTCTTAATGAGAAATGAAGTTCTTTAAATCGGAAAGATGATGAATTTAAGGTAAACGAGTATGTTTTTATTAGGTTAAGAGATAAGGGTTGACTGACTGTACAATTATTAGGAACTAATGCAAAACGCGGTCAGCATGAGTCGTTCGTAAATGTTGTCTTCAACACATTTGTTTGATTTCATTCATTTTTGTTTCCACGGTCACTTCATTTACAATTTACGCAACTATAATGATGATGAGGTACGCTCACCATGGTTTACGTATGCCACAAAGAATTCAATTCCCACAGTTAAATGTTACAACATGTGATGACAGAAAGTTTTACACGCTATAGTTCCCAGCGGAAATAATATTTAAGTAGATGTTTCACACTCGTAGAATTCCATAGTCATTCTAAGATTTCCTGACAGGTTGACAATAAACAATGCAACGGAATTAATAATATTCTTCCAACCGAATTTCGTTCACAGAGGCTTCAACGGAGACTAGCCAAAGCATCATGGCCTGGCCGTTTCCCAACTATTACGGTCTATGTTAGGGTCGGCTTCCATTCTAACTGGGTGCAGCTGAATCTGCAAATGCAAATGAATGCAGCTTTACCTCCACAACCCAGTTGCTGGGTAACACGATACCCCTTGGTAAGCCAGCTTGTCAGATTTCTAACATCTGACTACCTATAACGACTGTCAAAGACATATTTATGTCTTTAACTGTAAGCCGTTCATCCTATGATGACAGCCGTGACCAACGGCATACCGTGGTAACCAAGATACGGAGGTGTCTCGATATGAAATTGATGGTCATGCATCCACGGACTGACCGCGGCAAGCGAAGCTCAATCATCATGACCAGGTCTGTACTTACGGCTTTTACTTAGCCAAGAGCTCCTCCAATAAAGACTAGCCAAGTACTCAGGAGATATTTAATGCACAAGTGTGTGCAAACACAAATGAACTCTCTCTCCCTTTACTCTCAAAGTCCAATGGGGCAGCTGGCAGTCCGACACGATCTGAGAGTGATCAAGCGCAGGACTATCGACTTCATTTCCAACCTACGAGCTGCTTCTGAGAATTTCCACGAATCGAACAGGACAGACCACAACAATAACGGCATCATAATCTATGCAAATGAAGTTATTCAACTTTATATTGAAATATCTGTAGGTCATACAAACAGCTTTGATGTGAACATGACCCCAATCACAGTTAAAATTGAATTGCTAAAAACAAGTAACCCTGATGAAGTTAGATACACTCAAAACAAGATAATTCCATTAGACAGGGGTAAAAACTAAATAAAATTTATGTAAGAGCTTCAAACAAGGAAATTAGTGCTGATGATGATTTAAAAGACGAAATTAAAGTAAGAATAGAAGGTTGATGATACATGATTGTGTGAAAGACACGTAAAGGTGGGATTAAGAGAGATGACGTACGCTAAGGATAAGTGGCATAATAGAATTCTAGAAGGAAGATTTGAAAGAAATATTTGGAAGAATGTTTTAAGTTATAATAACACTAAGCCAGGAAATCTTTACATAGTATAAAACAAAGTCGCTCCCGCTGTCTTTACACTTAGAGGATCTAAGTGTAAAGACGAAGAGTTTAACAACGCAACGGATTCTAATGCAGTTTATAGGTATCGTAACTTAAGAGGAAGGTTTATACCACAGATATAGATAGACCTAGATAACGCAAGTATCACGATCTGTATGAAAACCAAGCGTGCCATTTTTTGGACGTCACAATGTAATACGAATGTTATGTTTTCCCAAAATTTGGTATTTCCAGATATAACTGACGGTATTAGATTAAAATAATTGTTTTTTATATTAATCACAATATGACTTACCGATGGAAGGAAACGATTACTTTATTTTTTACTTACGATTTTTTATCATAAGTTAGGCATGAAAATAGGCACGCGAAGCCAGAGTCCAAAATCCACAGCATCAACGCAGCTCTCGAGGAACACGGTGTGGACTCGACCCTGCGAGGATGGATCACCAACATGCTCAGACTGAGAGCCGTACAAGTCACGGTGAATGACACCACAAGAGCCATTGTGGCGAAGGGATGCCCGCAAGGAGGTGTCCTCTCGCCACTCCTATGGAACCTTGTGGTAGATAGCCTCATAAGGCGTCTAAAAGACAGAGGCTATTTCACGGTAGGCTACGCTGACGATATAACCATAATAATAAACGGCACACATGAAAACACACTATGCAACCTTATGCGTCAAGCCTTGAAGATAGTAGAGGACTGGTGCAAGGAATATAGATTAGCAGTGAATCCCACTAAAACTGAGCTTGTCCTTTTCACAAAGAAAAGGAAGTTGGCAACACTACAGTTACCACACTTCTTTGGAACCACGCTAAGCCTATCGACTGAGTCCAAGTACCTGGGCATATATTTGGACAAACAGCTGAATTGGGCAAAACACACCGACTACATCACCATAAAAGCCAGCATAGCCCTATGGCAATGCAAAAGACTGCTTGGCAGAAATTGGGGAATAAGCCCCAAAATCACCTACTGGCTGTACACTACAGTTATCCGACCAATTGTCACATACGGTTCTCTAGTTTGGTGGCCCAGGACCAACCTGAGCACAGCCCAGAAAGAGCTTGAGAAACTACAGAGACTAGCCTGCGTAGCGATCACCGGCAGTATGAGAACGTCACCTACTGCGGCTCTACAGGCGATGCTGGGACTGCCACCTCTACACCTCGTCGTGAGAGAGGAGGCGACCCTAGCGACTTTCAGGCTTGATATATCCGGCACCCTAAGCAGAGATTCCAGAATTAAACATACACGGGTAAAAGAGGATGCAATCAAGCGACAGCCCATGATGTCATCACCCAACGACAGAACCCTGAAAATACACTGTTTCCAGAAACACTACAACATAGAGCTCACAGCGGAACTGTGTGACTACTCAGGCCCAAATGAGCTAAGGATCTACACCGACGGTTCAAAAACCGAACTAGGTACTGGAGTCGGAGTCTTCTCTGAAGACCTAAACATCAAAATATCCAAGCCCCTAGGAATGCTTAGCACTGTCTATCAAGCAGAATGCGTAGGCATCATCCAAGCAGCACATGCCATTGAGGCCAGGGAGGTCACGGATACGCGCATCCGTATACTCTCCGATAGTGCCTCAGTCCTTCAATCCTTAGAGAAATACCAGATCACGTCGAGACTAATACTAGAATGTCATAATGCACTAGAACGTATTACGGTACTAAACCGCAACACGGTGACACTACAATGGATAAAGGGGCACAGTGGATCGTTAGGTAACGATGCGGCTGACGAACTCGCCAGGAGTGGCTCCAGCACAAAAGCCATCGGACCCGAACCCATTGTGCCCATTCCGTTTAATCAGTTAAGAAGTTGGGTAAAAGACTACACACAAACACAGGCGGCAAAATGGTGGACCTCGACACCAGGGTGCAGGCAATCCAAGGAGGCTATACCATCCCTGGATACGAAGCTGACCAGGCGCCTTCTGCACCTGGACAGAGACAGCTTGCGACTGGTGGCGGGGACCATCACCGGACACTGCTCACTAAACAAACACTTTCACACCCTAGGCATCACCGATAGTCCTCTGTGCAGAGCCTGCATGGAGGCAGAAGAAACGGTGGCGCATGTACTCCTTGAGTGCACTGGTGTCACCCAGATCCGCAGGGAAACCCTTGGAACACCAAGCTCGCTTGCGGACGCCCTGAGAAGACTGGGAAGACTGATCTGCTTCTGGAGGGAGGTGGGCTGGTTGGAGTAATTAACCGCCATGGCTCACGTACAATGGTCCACATTTAAGGACTAAGTGCGGAAACCAAACCCCCCTAACGTAGAACGTAGAACGTAGGTAGGCACGCGAAGTTATCTAGGTCTATCTATATCTGTGGTTTATACCCTCAGATTAAGAAACAAAAGGCAGATAGACCGCGCAGATCACTGAGAGTGAAGCCACCAAATCAAAAGTTTGATCTACATTGTTCCCGTGACAAGCAGGGGCGGGTCACTAGTTAGTTAAGCAATAAACCGCATTTACTTTAGATTTTTCCGTTTCAGTGATCTCAACCCCAATTCCAACATAGATTCTACTAATCCACTCTACCAGTAGGTAGTTTATAAAAATGATAAAGAACATGACCCACACAATCAATTAGCAATAGTTAGCGGTTCACCAGCGATCGAACATTAAAATATTCAAGCGGACGTTTAGCGTCGGCTTTCTTCTGACCCTTATTTCACTTCGACCATTAAGTAGGCCACTGTTTGCCATTGTTGGTGTTAGAGAAAAGAGTATTCGATTAGATTCGTTTGTATGCAATGTGGATGAAGAAAGGTCATGGATTGGAGAACAGATTAAAATGTGGTAATGAAGGTTGTTGAAGGTTGTGTTTCTTTGGCATAACAGATAGTTTAGTTAGGAACAGATAGGTTAGTTAGGTACCTCGTTAGATATTATTTATTTTTTTTACATTTACGGTAAAAAAATAAAGGCATTTAACAAAAAAGGGTAAGCTACCGGCGCGTCGCTTTGGGCTTTAGAGAGAGAAACGTCCTAACAATGCGGACCCTGTACAGAAGTACTGTAGTACTTCTGAATCTAGCCCTTGATCTAACTACTCAACGATCTCATTGTTATGTTACTGCTTCTCGATATTACTAAAATCAGTTGTTCTATACAATTTAATCGAGAGTGTATTGCCTTTCGGATATTGCTAATTATTTTTAGTAATTAGTCTGGGCTCTTTCTCGATTGAATTTATTAGGTTTATAGTATCTACATCTAAAATCTTTTGAAATTACCATTGTTGACGCAACTGATCAATTCCTCGATTTCCCAGCCAAACCATGTAAGGAAAGGTACCAATATCACACGGTATAATTTGATTTAGACACACGTACGTTCATGCAAATTGTTTAGATTTCACATTCTAACAGATACCTATGTAAATACTTGTGTATCGTATGTGAATCAAACATTTGCTACCATTAGCAAGTTCGTGGTGAAAACATGTGAGAAGACGACATGCGATCATCAGTGCAATTCTGTAAGAAATCACCCGCGTATTCTAATCCTATCTCATTTCCAATTTCACTTACCTGAAGTGAAAAGTATTTGGTAGGCATTCGCTATAATAGGTCGCTTCACATATGATCTCATTACAGCATACCTAATACAGTTTTCATCGCGGAATCAGAAGTGAGCACTGAAGTGAGTCCTTACAGAATAGCATTGCAGATGACAAACCGCAAGTCCTTTTCATGAATTCAAGTCATGTCATCAATCAAATAACCTCGTCATGTTTGTCTTTCTCGTGATATAGGTGGTAACTTTTTCATATAGACTGTCTGTCTTTTTGCTGCTTTTAAGTGCATAAGCGAAGGACCAAGGCTGATGTATTTTATATAACCATCAAAATTATCAATAACTTTACTTATAAAAATAAAATATCGTAAAACAAGATAACATATTAAAATTCAGACTGAAGAATCGATTAGCAGCAAAAACAGGCTAGGTATTCAATTACTTATTTAAAAACTGGCCAAGAACGAGTCGCTTTAAAAAACGAAGGGTTTATTACCAACGTATAGTATTTAATACTATAAACAAAAAAAAAAAAAACGTTTCCAGCTTAGGAACTACCTTTAATTTTTAAATGTAAGTATTGTTTGTTTTACGTCTAAACATCTTAGCGCTCTGTACACGGTAGATAGCTGAAATTTCGAGTATCAGACGCGTAAGCGTCAGATGACGTCAACGTAAGACTTGCCGTCCATAATACTACACACTCTGTTAAAATTTCAAGTGACCTATTACGGTTCAAAAGATACCGTACTGTGACATATAGGCAGCGGGGCCTTGGTAATAAGGTCCCGTTCATTATCATCGTGTCAACTGTCAACCTTTAGACCCCCACACTGTTGGGTATAGGTCTCAGAACTAGGTACTCAGAAGGACGCTGTTGCCATCCTCTGGTCGATATCCTTCTGTCACCTTCTACGACACCCACGGGTAGAAATGGGGATACGAATGGGGGAATGGAATATGTCTTTGGATACGGAACCTTAAAAAGGCAACCACTTAACGGTCTGGACTTGATGAATCTACATAAAAACGCGGAAAGACCACGATCTTTAGTTTTTTATACAATTAATCGATTAAATTGCAATCTTTGTTGCAACCTGACCTTGAATTTGTATAGTTTACTAACAAAAATGTTACATTCCGTTAGTTCTAATCCATTAAGTACCCTTTGTTGAATACCTGAGTGTCTTTGTTGCACGGCTTCCAGTGTCATTGTCCCCATTGCATATATTATTACATCGATGGGTTTGATTGCTGGCCTTTCTTGGGGAGCTCGGGTGGATCGAATGATCTTCTTCCCACCTGTACTCAAAATACGCGCTTGGTCGTGGAGTTGCGGACACCGGCCCGTCATACTACTACTACTATTACATCATTGGGTAGAGGTGAGGTAAATCAGTTCCTATTTTATCAAAATGCAGAATGTGTGTGAAAATGTGCAAATGTGTTAGTTATGTCAAAATGGAGCAATCTACGTCAAAATGTCTCCCTTTTTCGATGTACCTAGTTGTAACGATATTGGGTTATCGGAAATAGTTGAATTTTACTTAATAATTTAATTAAGGAACAGTTTATTCTGTACTAGCGTTTGCCCGCGACTTTGTCCGCGTGGATGTCGGTTATCGCGGACGCAGACGAAGTCGCAGATTAAAAAGTAGCCTATGTCCTTCCCTGGGATTCAAGCTATCTTCATACGAAACTTCATGAAAATCGGTCCAGCCGTTTAGTCGTGAAAACGTAAAAGACAGAGTTACTTTCGCATTTATACTATTATGTGTACATTAATTTTATTTTATTTTATTCAAAAACATCATCGGTTTCTAAGTAAACTTCAACCATATCCGACGACACTAACTTGTCACTCATCTCTTTTGTTGATTGTACCCATGAATGAATTGTTTTTGCTCAGTAATTAAAGTCATTTGGCATATTGTCGGACGTAATTAAGTTAATTACTGTGAGTTTGCCTCGTTTTGACAGAATTTAGCTTAAATATTTTTATAGAGGTTTGTTCCTATTTCCGGTAAACAGAGAAGTCATAGCATATCTTAATTTGCCAATAGGGGTAAGCCTATTGCAATCAACTGGACACAATTCCAGGAATCAGACTGCAACTGAGATTTTACAATATAATATAGCCTATATAGCAATCTGGAATAACTAACTCTCTATTAGAAAAATCGGTTCAGTAATTCTGGAGATTATCGCGTTCAAACAAACTTGTCAGCATTTTTATTGTTGCCAATTCTGTTGTGCTCGAGCTAAACTTATTTTACGCTATTTATATCTCTTTTTCTAAAATAAAACAAGAAAGAGATATCAATAAGAGCTGTCAACGTTAGGTTGATCTAAAATGTTCATAAAATAGTTGTCATGTCAGAACGTACTTATTTGATTAAAAACACGGCGACGTTCAAGAAAAAACTAACTTGACATCTCTTATTACTTATCTATCGCCGTCCTTTTCTTCAGCTGCCTGGCAGTAAGAGATGACAATTGTCTAATTTTAGTACAGTTTGTGAACAAGGGAATCGGTGCCAATGTAATTTTTAGGGCATTCTCTACTTTGTTTATCTGACAGTTACTGCAAAAAAATCGCCATCATTAAAAATTACTGATTATATTTAAACATGAGAATTTGTGTTGATAAATAGTTGGTAGGTATAACTGCAATACCTACAATGTATTGTGCTGTTTACACAGTAACCCTGGCATGTACGTAATTAGAACAATGCTAAATTAAAAGCTTTATTGTATTCGCAGTTCGGGATTCCCAACGCACACTATCTTTAAATCTAGTTGCCAGAAAACAGTCAATTGTTTTCTCAAATGGTGTTCTTTTTATTGTCATTTGTTTTGCTGGCTCCATTTAATTGAAACGAAATTACGACATAAATAGTAAATAAAAAAAAATAATGGCTAAAGATTGCAGAAGTCGGGACGTAATAAAAAAAACTGTTGCTAAACGATGTTTAGCCAAATTATAACGGTTTTTTACTAACACTAAAATGGTTACTTGTGGGTCCACAAATCACAATTTTAGGTAGTAATAATATAATATAATAATATAATAATAGTTAGGTACCTACGTAAGACTACAGGTTTATGTCAAAATATGACACGATGTCAATGCAATATTGGCGGGAGTTCTCAAATGATGGCAATCTGTAGTGCCTATATGCGGGTTACCTATAATAAGGTCGAAAAATATTTGACCGAATTTCATTTCACCTAAAACTTTTCAACTATTATCGTTTCGTTTTTTTTTACTTCATCGAAGTCACGTCTGCAACTGTATCAGTTGACCTATTATCAATTCGATTTTTTTCGTTATTCCGACGTTTCATTTGGTCGATAAACTTTTTACCGAAGTTAGACTTAGCCGAATAACATTTGTTCGAAGTATTATGATTCCAAACATTCATTATGCCACTGTTTTAATTACCATATTTTCATCTTATCAAACGCCTAGAAAATTTGTGCACACTATTTCGTATCTGCTTCATTCTGCTATCTGCTTGCTTGCATGCAGCATGCAAGCAAGCATGCAGCATGCAAGCAAGCATGCAGCATGCAAGCAAGCATGCAGCGTGCAAACAAGCATGCAGCGTGCAAACAAGCATGAAACATGCAAGCAGGCATGCAACATGCACAAGCATTGTTTCTGTCACGGCTCCGGCGCTGCGGGGTCTGAGCGGCCCCACGCGAGCTTATCGTCGCAGATGGTTTTAATACTCGCCTGCTCCTCAGCTCGCGGGCCGCCCCACACCTCCGCGCCTACGCGGGCTTAAATAACACTCTAGGTGTAGGGCAGACAAGACTGCGTGAAGTCGGTTTTGCAGCGATTCGTTTCTGTCACTAAAATTTTGTAGCCTATTGATTTTTTATGACACTATTTTATTTTATATTGATAATGCTACCAGGTAATCTTATATATAAAAATCTTCTATGCGTGTGTATGAAAGTGAACTCCTCCTAAACGGCTGAACCGATTTTGATGAAATGTTTTGTGTGTGTTCCAGTGGATTTGTGAATGGTTTAGATTCACAATTGGACCCGATAGGTGGCGTTGTAGTTCTAGGACTTGTTTTTATTTTCAGGCAGGACAACGTCTGCCGGGCCCGCTAGTATTCTGTAAAATGTTGTTTCGGTGTGGTGAAAATATGGCAAATAAATCATTTGGCAAATGAAAAAAGTTCAAAAGAGGCTTCGGCCAATAGCAAAAAGATAATTTGTAAATCGACGAAAAATAGTTCGGTAAAATAATACTTATGACACATGATACTTCGATGATATAAAAATATGTCAAATAATGCGTAGAGCAAAAAAGACATCGGTCAATAGTTTTCGGTAAAATGAAATTCGGAAAAAAACATTTCGGAAAAGTGATCGGTTCCCCTATATGCGGCGTCCCTGTCCGCAGACCATGGTCCACCTTCTATTTTGCGCAGCATGCCCTGTCACCTGTTCATATGTCATCGGATGGCATTGCCGTGGCTGAACACAGGCCAAACAAGGAATTTGACAGGAACCAACACAATATAGACACACATACATACATGTACATCCAAACACACTCACACACACATAAAACATATTTGTGTTTGCCATTGACATGCTAAAGCAATACTATGGTATGAAATCGCATATTTTATTGTTATTTTAAAGGTTTGGTTGATTCCGCAATCATCAAGGTTAGGCAGGCAGATGTATGCAAAACCAGAAATTTACCGCATCACAACCAGTTATAAAACAATGTGCATCCTTGTGACTGAGAAATGTAAGGAAGGACTAAGGTCATTTACTCTTTTGTTTTAACTTATAAACTTAAGACCTGCATTCACAAACATTAAATCAGCCGGTTACGGATTTAAACAGCTGTTTATCGTCATTGGATTGCATGGCCATCAATTTCATAACAAGATACCTCCGTACTTCAGATAGCAAGTAGGTAAAGCTGTTAGTCTCAGTTGTCATTCGTAGATCTTTGACAGTCGTTATGGGTAGAAGTCAGAAAGTCTGAGAACTAGTCTTACCAAGGGGTATAGTGTTACGCAATAACTGGGTTGTGGAGGTCGAATAGGCAGTCGCTTTATGTAAAACACTGGTATTCAGGTGTAGTCGGTTAGACTGAAAGCCAACCCCAACATAGGTGGGAACAGACTAGGCAGATGATGATTATGGATTTCAGGCGTAAATTAATTACAATATTCTTATTTATTATGCTATTGTAGTGTGTACTTGACTCTGTCTGACATTCTCGCTAATGTCCTGTTAGAATGTCGAAATGCTTGACATTTAATTTACTTAAAACGTTTAGAATCGAAGTACCTACCCTTCTGGTGGTGATTAGTTACCACTGTCAATACCAACAAGACCTTCGGGTTTTTAGGCAGACTTTGTGATAAAATAATAATATAGACAGTATGATAACAATACCAACCTATATAAAAGAGAAAAAAATATATGGCAACACTATTAAACAGAGATATTTTTAATCTATAATTCTATAAGTACTATAATATTAAAAAAGGTAAAATTTGTTTGTTTGTTTGTTTGTACGTAGAGGGTAATATCTTCGAAACTGCTTATCTGGTTTCAAAAATTATTACATGAATAGTAAGCTACGTTATCCCTGAGTGCTAAAGGCTATATGCATTGTCAAAAAAATTGGGATCTTTGAGAAAATTCACGCGGACGAAGTCGTGGGCAATAGTTCTAGTTTACTAAATATATACAAATCGTCGTTAATTGTCCAATTCCGCATAACTAACATCCTTTAATACCGCGAATGTACACTTTCGCTGATTTTACATAAGGTCGCAATTTGTGGTAGGTACTTGACAATGAAAGTTACGCGGAATTGGACTATCAACGACGAAATTTTAAAAATAATAATATTACCTATGTACAATTCCAAGAAAAAGGAAGGGGGAGCTCAAAGCGCATCAAGAAACTCAACCAGATCGCTGTCAACGGGACAACAGGCTGGCAACATTGCCACGTTGTATGGCAATGCTGATTCTTTGACCCAAGAATAGACCAACGACGGCTGGTCTATTCTTGGGTCACATGAAGAGTCGACCAGCCGCTTGGCAATGTCTCGAAAAACAAGATGAGCACTCGGGCCCAATGGCCCTGGAGTTTCCATTCCAAACGGCTCAAACATATTATTATAGCTTCCAAAAAGGCTAAAGCTAAGAAATTATATTTGAGTCTTTTTTGAGGTTTTCGGCACCTGCAACAACCGCCCCAAGATGATTCCTGTCCCAATAAATTTTGTTATCCAATAATCAAGTCCCCCGCTACAGTTTGTCAATATTGTTATATTATTTTTAACCTAAGACCTGCAACACCGATTTGCTTCATGCTCTTTCGCTCACATTTCACATAAATGTCAATTCTCTACCAATGATTGAATAAAGGTGGATGTATCGAATGTAAATCTATTATGTTGAAAAACCCAGTGCCAGCAGAGATATTCATTAAATAAGATACGCGTAAATATTCTTACAGTTACCTAACTTTTATGCTACTAAAATATTGCCTACTCAGGTATACCGTAACTTCTATTAGCGAATTTTCTGATTTTTGCTGAATAGAACCAGTAGTTCTGCGCGTTACATTATAGTCTTCAGCTTTATAATATTACCAATACAATATCATTGAGAGGAGGCCTAAATCCCTAAAGCCCTTATTAATAAACGCAGAATAAATACGCATAACTTAAATCACAAACAAAGTATGGTTAAACTGATTTTTCTCTCAGGTATAACTTTACTCCGCGTTTATAAATAAAGATGTAGGTAACAGTGAAAATGTCAAGTATCTGAAACAGCATAGCTCACTAGCATAAATAGATAATATCCTATTGCAAAACATACCCCCACCCCCCCTTTCTGTCTTTACTAATCAAATTCTATATTCAAAACAGCATAATATGTATTGAAACCTTTGTTTTGAGTCAGAAAGAGGAAGGAGTTAATTATAATTTAACCTTCCTCCTTTATAATAGGGGTCACCCTGTCAGACTGAGGCGCCAGCAATCAGGTTGTTTGCAAAACTTCGCTCACGCTAATATCAATAGAGATAGCATCGCATCGCATCTGTTGTAAGCTAGACGATTTAAATGTGCCCGATGACGTAAAACGACACAGATATGCGAATAGATATCAAGCTTGTATCAAATGACGTATTGCTTGCTAGTTTGTGGCCTCTTTTCTTCTTACCAGTTCAAACACAAAAGAAATTGAAGGTTGAGAGTTTAAGGACCCGTTTGTACCTAACTGTTGACGTTTAAATACAGGCTTTTCCTCCCCGTGACCAGACCTCTCCGTGCCTCGGAAAGTACGTAAAGTCTCATCTGTCATTCGGCCAGTCAGAAGTTACACAATCTGACAACAAGTCTAACCAAGAGGTATCGTGATACCCAGTAACTTGGTCAGGGAGGTCAGACTGGCAGTCGCTCCATGTGAAACACTGGTTGCTATTCACCACTGTATCTGAATATACTGGAAGCCCTGGACCCCAATATAGTTAGGAAAAGGCTAGGCAGACCACGAATACATATAGTCACGAGCAAAAACATGTAAACAGTGGGTCTCATTCTAAACTGATTTTCTCCTAAACTATTGATTGAAATGTTATGGGGTTACGAATAGGGTATTTTTGATCCCAAACTACTATAAAAAAGGTTTAATCAATATAAGTTAAAACGAGAAAATTGCTTTTGAATTTTGCAATCTGTATACATATTTTTGCGCGTGACGTTTCGCATGAAATCAATTGTGCCTATGAATGAAGACATAGACGTCTTTACGACACACGTACTGGAGAATACGTGTGTGGTTCTCCTGATCCAACCATGCAACTGATATCACGATTAACGTGGTCAGCTACAGCCCTACAGGGTCCAACACTCAAATCGCAAGCCATTGATAGACTGCCTTTTTTTGGGAAAACGCAAAAATCGTTTTGGCAATCATTTGCTTTATTTTACTTATTGGTTTATGGTATAAAATGTAGTAACTAGCTAACTAGTAGCGTGTCGGAACTAGATTACGAAAAAAATACGAGATAGAAAGATGGATAGCGTGAAAACGTCTCTCTTGGTTTGTCTTACTCAGTTTGGGCTTAAACCGTAATCGGTTACATATAACGCTCAGACCAATAAAAAAGGTTTTTATTGGTCTCAGTCTAACGGATTATAAATAAATAAAATCCATCGACTCGAATAGAAGAAGAATAAAATAGGCCGATAAACACACAAGTAGATGAAGACGCACTATAACAAACTCTCGTAACAACATCTATAAATATCTCCAATGTCATAAAGATGCTGTTAATTAAGCATGTAATGACATACCTACTACACCACACGATGCTCACGATATAAGAGTAGATAGGAATCAGAGACAATCAACTAAATAGTCAAACAAAAGCACTCTTAATCTCTCCTACTTTTACTTTTGCTGTGCCCGACGGGGTCCACAATGTTCATCTCTATAAGACCTACCATCTAAGTTCACATGTGGATGCAATACCTAATTATATTGAGTATTGAGATTAAATTGAAACAATACATAGCTACCATTACCATTCAAAAATATGGAGGACTAGATTCTGCCCAGTGGATATCAATTATACCGTAAAACAGGGTCAGTCTTTGTTGACGAACGTGCCAATTTGGATGAAAAAAAAATCATAATGCGTGCCATCAAAGGCAAACAGAAGCAAGTATAATTAGATTCAAGAAGTATTGAAGAAGAAGAGTATTAAACTCATCTCAACATTTAGGTAGTACATAGAGAACTCAAACACCGAGTGACTCACTGCCCATAAAAACTTTCACTGATGAATGATGCACGAGAGACCCGGTCACCTTGGCCTCGAAGATATACGTCATTGGTTCCTAAGCAACGCGCTTCTTTTGTTTTTTTTTTCACATAAACAAGTGTTCAACTGTGGTTCTGTTCAGTTAGATAAAAATAATAACAAAGTTTTTGCTGTTCTGACGGACAGAAGTAACTATACATTAAGGTGCGGTGGTCAAATTGAGAGAGCTATTGACTAGTAGCTATAACTATTATATAGTAGATTGTGGGCTGTCTTCTAGTAAGTAGCTAGGAGTTTGTCGGCTGCTTAACCGGACTTTCCTGTGGTGCCTTTAAAGTGAAATTAAGGCCTCCAACCAGGGCAAAAAACATATAAACTAAGCGACTACACGCTAAGGGCACCCCCTGTGGGGTACGGACCTCGGCATAGGGCGTCACTGAGAGAGGGCAGCAAAGGGACAGGCTGGATCAGATCTCAGTTTACTAGCTCATTCCCTATCAGTTAATAGCTTGCCGGTCTGACTACACTCTTAAACATAGGATACAAATGCTTAAGAATAACAAGTTGGAGATTTGTTTTGACGGTTGAAGCTGCGATCTTTTGTTGTATTTATTAGTAAATTCTTGGAAGTTGAGGATTTACATACTGTAGTTTATCTAATTTGTGGATTTTTCAAGAGCAAACGGATTTGAGGATAAAAAGTATGATCAAGTATGAAAATAACTACTTGCGCATAATGATTGGGAGTCAGGAATTTTTACGTGATGCCACATCAGAATTCTTGAAGAATCTATTTACTACTTTAACATGTTACGTACGTAACTGTAGTTAAAAATAAATATCATATTGTTTTGTCTTTGGGATTTTCGTGTAGAAAATTGTTAATAGCAAGGCCGAGTTTTAAATGCCAAACTCGACAGCATTTTAATATCATAAGTATAATAATAGACAACATTCAGCACCAGAAAATTCTTAATTCCCGTTGTACAGCCGAAAAACCAACGTCACCCCCACGCGGGACATTCAAATTCAAGTTAAAAATCGGAATGTGTCGAGCCAAATTAGGGATACAATCCGATGCAGCCTGTCCCACCCTAAACTGTCCGTCCGTCCGTACGCCACAGGGTGTTACCTTAGCGTGTAGTCGCTTAGTTTATAAGCCTTTTGCCCTGTCTGGGGTTTTTTTTTTCTCTTTCAGGTACCATAGGAAAGTTCGGTTAATAAATTGGGACATGGGGCAACGCTGAATTGTTGGTTTGTTTGCTGTTTTATTTATTTTATTTGTAATAGCAGTTTTACTGTGTGACATTGAACTAAATGTATACAAATATTACAAATAAAAATAATAATAGGTACTATGTACAATTCCAAGAAAAAGTGAGGGGGGAGCTGCTCAAAGCCCATCAAAAAGCTCGTCCAAATCGCTGTCAACGAGACATGTGCAACAACACCAACAGTCTGGTAGCATTGCCACGTTGTACTTATAGCAATGCAGATTCCAAGAATAGACCAGCCTTCGGGTCACACGAAGAGGCGCCCAGCCTCTTGGTGATGTCTCGAAAAACGAGATGGGCACTCGGATCCCATGGCCCTAGACTCTAGTGCCTAGAGTTTCCATTCCAAACGGCTCAAACATATAGCCTCCAAGAAGGCTAAGGCTAAGGAATTATTTTTGGTTAGTTTGAGGTTTTCGGCACCTGCAGCATCCGCCCCAGCACTACACGTCGTGTTAGGAAGATGAAATGGCGCAAGGAAATATTTGTTAATAAAAAAGTTTTAAGTTAGTACGTTGCGATTTCTTAATAGTATAGTATTAAATAAAACATCATTTCTGTGTCGCGGTATGTAAGCACAACGATGGAGGCTGATGATCGCTCTAAGGTTGTGTCCTCTTTGCTCACTGAATATAATAAAACGGGGTTTTTGTCAACTCGATTGTTGCTTATTATTATCAAGTTTTACTATAACGGAATATTAATGAGACACTTGACAGATTTTTAACTTTGGAGAAAAGAGAGTGCAGTTTATTTTATATTTTGTATGGTATAACCATAGTTATAAGAGGTATAACTTTTATACGGGAATTCAAAATTATATGTTTTGTAAAAACGTTACATTTAATATCTATATTACTGAATTATCATTTTTTAAACAATCAAACTTGATAAGTACTATTCTTATTTGGCTACTTTTTATTTATTGCTATAACATATAGGGTATTAGACATATCTCATGAAGGTATGTTTAGAAATGATTTAAAAAATCTCTGTAAAAGGGTTTTACCAGACCAATCGATCGATCGTCGATTGACGGCATCGATCGATGGTAGAATTGATTAGTCGACGTTGATCGATAGTTTCTACCAGACCAATCGATCGATGGTAGAATGGATTAGTCGACGTCGATCGAGCTGCTTGATTATTATTAGTAATGAATTCTAGCCGGAGTTAATCGATCAACGTCGACCGATGCCATCGACTGGCAATCGATCGATTAGTTAGTCGAACGGTACCCGTCGATCAGCCAAAGCTACCACACCAATCGATCAACGTCGATCGATGATCGATCGATTGGTGCAGTAAGACCCTAAAACAAAATATGCAAAACAGTTTTTTACAACTGGTACTAGTACGTGTCAGTTTCTGTTCTCGCATCTTCACGATAGGTAGTTAAATATGCACACAGTATAATTACGTACGAACTTGTATAGAGTAATAAAGATTCATTAAATAGGTAGTCAAGGTCGAGATAATAACAGGTTTTTTAAGGATTTAAATTAGCAAGGTTTTTCCTTTTTCATTTGAACAATACTTACTTAAAGTACTTAAAGTATTTTGTCATAAAATGTTAGCATAGAATTGCTTGTTAAGCATAGACCGGTAACTTTCAGGCAGACATCCACACACACACTCTAAACACACCCTGTTATTATCATAAATTACTTCTTAAACGATACTTTTTGATTTTTTAATATTGTTTTGGACTAAACGTAATTTCAATTAATTTCATTATAATTATTTTAAACTAGCGACGAGGCCCGGTTTCGCATGCCTATAGCCTTCCTCGATAAATGGACTATCCAACACAAAAATTACTTTTCAATTTGAACCAGTACCTAGATCCTGAGATTAGCGAATCCTGAGAATTTTATTTTCTACTTTTTAGTGCCTCCTTATCACCCAAATCCATTAAGAAACGGCAACACAGTTAAAACAGAGATTGAAAGTCCTCCAAAGATGGAAGAAACGAAAACGTCTTCTACGTATATTTTTTTAGCTTTTGTTGTTTTTAAAAAAAAACCGCGGAATAAATTTCTAATTGTTTTATACTAAAACCTTTCCCAGAATGTAACAAATACTGTTCTGAAAACCGCATTAAAATCGGTTCAGCCAAACGGGAGATAATCGCGGACAAACATAGTCATACATACAAACATACTTTACTTTTTTTATAAATTGGTTAAAAAATATGTTTTGCTATGGTATTAATATAATACTTGCGTACAGTAGCGGCCAGAAAAAAGTGGTTTAGCTTCCCCACATATTTTCATAAAATTTCTTAGTCTCAAAACAAAATGTCAAGTTGTTATTGTTGACTATGTTTTAATTGATAAACGTGACATTTTGTCTTGTCTATGCAAAAACAGATATGAATTACGATGATTTATTTTTTACTTTTTGTTATACTATATCTACGTAATAGCAATTACGAACCTATCAGCGTTTCTTCGTGCTAAATAGGTACTATAGTATATGCTTACATATGCTATACTTATTTTTTTATGCATGTAATAATTTTTCTCAATTGCTGTTTCTATTTTATAATACTTGTTTTCTTAGGATTCATGGAATCTTTTAATACTTAATATATAAACTAAAAGTATTTACCTGTTTTCCATCGAGCATAAAGACTGTGTGTCTGATAATTAAATATATCATTGTTTATATATTAAGTATTAAAAGATTCCATGAATCCTAAGAAAACAAGTATTATAAAATAGAAACAGCAATTGAGAAAAATGATTGCATGCATAAAAAAAAATAAGTATAGTGTGGTACAAAAGTAGTTTGGTCATAATTTGTTCAATATGTGTATAAAAATGCAGCTGAATTCCAGTGTTTTACAAGGAGCGACTGCCTAGCTGTAGGTCGATTCTGTAAAATTCAAACAACAACTCGCATCTCACATCGCTATTCACTCTCACTACGCATAAGGTTCAAAATGACTTAGATATATTTAACACTTTGAATCGGGTTCGAGTGCGAAGTGAGCGTCGAAGTGACGGGGAAATTACATTACAGAATGCCACTTCTTACGTCAACTCATCCTTTATCTGTCAAAATCTCCCTGTCAAATTAGTTCAACTCGCTGACACGCACGCTAGGGTGGCGTTAGTGTAAATTCGAATTATCAACCGAGTTTTTAGAATGCCAATCAAGAAACTCAATGCGGATTCAGATTCTACAAAACTACTGCTTGGATTCTGATAAATACTTCGCTAATAAGAAGCTACGTTATCCCCTCAGTGCAATATAGGCTATATTAATTATCAAAAAATCAAAAATCCGTTAGTAAACTCACGCGCAAGTCGCAGCCTAAAAATGCTGTGACATAATAAACACGCGTAATCGATAATAGTATATCATGTCTGCATAAGCCCGACACAATTCTATTAGCTTATTAGAACATTCAGTAAACATTACGTCACTGACCTATGACGTCATTCCAGATGGTATTTCAACCCACTGACCATTGACTTTTGCCAGTCATCTCACATTGGAGTGAACATACTCTTTGTTGTGTTTACATTGTAAAACCTGCTGTTGATTTTACAATGTAAATATTTTTTAATTTGATACTTTGAAGTCTTGACGTTATCAGTTAAATTGGGTTCTGTCTGACAAGATACCACCGCTAAGCAATTACCTACATTGTCTTCATTCGAAATGAAGGCGCACTAGATCTGATTCAAAATTGTCTTTATAAAAAATATTTAGGTATGCCATAAATAGGGTATTCTACCAAAAAATCTAATTAGTCTGTCAGTTAGATTATCGAAAAATATTCGATACGTATTTTTTGTTTTATCAAATCAATAAAAACTGACGAAGATAAAACGCATCAAAGATCATGAGTGGGGGTGTGTGACGTCACTTCGCCAGTAAAAGTGTACTGACATAGTGACGTCACACGAGTTTTCGACGCACTGTATTGTCTTCATTTTTTATTTGCGTGATAAAAGAAAAAACACGTATCCAATATTTTATGGAAATCTATCTGACGGACTAATTCGATTTTATTTGGTAAAATACCCTATTGTTTTATTTATTTTATTTTATTATTATTTAGAAAACTTACAGCAAGGTATGTACAAAAAAGAGTGAAAACGATAAGGCCAATTAAAAGTTTTCGCAGATAGAAAATACATATTCATAGGTACATACAAGAAGGTAGAAGAGTTACTTTGTATAAACAAGATTGAAAGAATAGGAAAAGTAAGATCATCAGATAACTATGCTATGTTTTCGAAAAAGAAGCTACACAGAGTGTAGTTAGTTAGAGAGAGGAGTTAGGAGTTAGCTTAGTTGTTTTAGTTTTTTTTTAGTTTATATGATAAAGTACTAATCCGGGTCTATTATTGACTCACTTGCAGGGCAAAGGCCTCTTCTCATACAGAGAAGGCACGAGCATTGATCACCACGTGCGCTCAAGGCGGATTGGCGTTTTCAGACTTATACTAACTATACTAGCTGACCCGACAAACGTTGTTTTGCCATATAAATTAAAAAAATACTCGACCTATTCTCATATCGACCAAAAATACATATTTTTTTTTTCAAAAATCATAATAAAAAGCGGTCAATATGAGTTTCGGAGGAGTTAGATTACTCACACTATTGGCTAAATACTGAAACGCTACCTACTCAATTCTTTGACTTATAGTGAAAGAGACAGCACGAGACTTAACAGCATCTTAAAATTGAGTAGCGTTTCAGTATTTGGCCATTAGCCACGACATTTTTATATATTAGAAGATTTCCTTACGATGTTTTCCTTCACCGATCCGATTCGATCGAAATTGATTCAGCGCTTTTTGAGAAAATAAACAAAACCCAAAATTTTTACATAGACAACGTTATTTTCCTCCTTTAGAGTACTTTTAATCTCTGTCTTAACTGTTTTGCTGTTTTTTAATGGATTTTAATGAGAAGGGGGTATCAAAAAGCGAAAAATTAAAAGTTTTTTTACAAAAATACAACCTAATGTGAAAAATAACTTCAGCAGAGAACACACATGACTTTAATTTCGGAAGTCGGTGGCAATACAAAACAACAAACGGAACAGAGCCACCGACTTCCGAAACTAAAGTCATGTGTGTTCTCTGTTAAAGATATTTTTCACTTTATAGTTTTTGAAAGCGGTTGTCTTTTTTGTAAAAAAGCTTTTTTGAATCAGCGACTTCGTCTGCATTCGCAATAAAAGCTAACTATATTAAAATGTTTCAATAAAAAATAGCAATGTAATTACTGAATCGTTACGGTTGAGATCGTTAATTAACCATCTAATATCCAATTGGTTATTAATCATGTTTAATTACTTTCTCGTTTATACACTCAGACCGAAACTAATAAACGCATGGGCTTCGGCTAAGTATTATTCCTGTCACTGTCGCACGACTGTCTAATTAGAAGTGCAAGATAGAGACGGAAGTTTTTTATCTCGGCCTAAGTATTCTTAGGAGCTCATGTGTAAATAATCGTGATGAGATTTATCGTTCAGTGGGGCAATTCTACCGTTTGCATCCCTTCCCGACCCTTGCTCGTGCCAGCCCGCGCCACTGAGCCTGTAGCTTTAAATTCGTCCTTAAATTATCGAGATCCGATTCAGACTGTCGCTTTGTTAACTTCACCCAGCGACGCCCTAACTCGTACCCCACAGGGGGTGCCCTTACCATGTAGTCGCTTAGTTATTTCTTTTTTTTTTTATCACAAGCACAACTAACTTAGCAGGTTACAACCCAATGCGATAGCGTTGTACTTAATTGAATCTTATTACGTATAAGCATTCTGCCCAGGCTGGAAGCCTTAAATTCACTTTAAGGCACCACAAGGTTGACCAACGAGATGCCTTCCAAAAAAATAAAAGGATAAAATAAAAAGACGTTCGAATTTAAAATCTGTCAACAATGCCTCTATTTACTTACATTTTTGACAAGATTTTGACAATGATTGTCGCTGAGATGAGATTGCGACCAAATTTTGAACCTTTCTTTAGTAGAATAGGCCTTCCGAGCCTGCTATATATACGCGGATAAATGAGAAAAGGACAATCACCTAACAGTTAACCACAGAAGGACACTTCCAAACGAATCCTCGTTATGACACCCGCAGTAATTAAACGATTTATTTATATTAGAGTTTCAACTTCAGGCACCCATTGTTTGGTGCCTGAAGTTGGACGGTGTCGCCGAGGCCGGTCCAAAAATAGATGGCCAGTTGATCTAGACGAGTAACGCAAGGGCTGGTTTGAGGTAACGCAAGAAAAGAATACCTACCTGAAAAGATTTGAAGACGGTCTTTGCCCAATCGTGAGACATTACATGCAAAAAAAAAATCCGTTAGTGTATTTAAAAGGCGTTTTGATTGTTTGTCATGGGAGATAAAAACTCTATTAGTCAACCTTAATCTTATGTTAATGTCAAGAAAACCTGAAAAACAAATTTCGAAAATAAATACACTCAAAGGTGGACAAGCTAGTAGTAAATAAACATTGATAAAAAGTTTTAGGAATCGCCATTATAATTTACTAATACTACCTAATCAAAAGATACGTTCAAGTAGAACCACTAATGCTAACAGACTTTCACTGTTGCGTTATAAACCAGCAAATGCCAGATTTACCCAACTCGAGCATCGAATGGGTGACCCCTAGGTCACTGCGCTGTAGCAAGAAAGGCAATATTTACATCGAAACCCAGCTTTGTCTACTAAACTGACTAACTGAAGTGAATCGACTCAACAAAAAATGTTGAACAAAAGAATAAATAATAAACAGTTTAGCCCGTCACATACGTAGCTAAATATATATTATAGCTAGCCGCCACACCACACGCGGTAGCTATAATATAATAATATATTTTCGCCCTTATTACGTCTGCGATCGTTGTTTGTTTCACATTTTTGAAATTTATATTAATATGCCTTGCTATATCTGTCCACATATTTTGGTGACGTAGTAAAAATATATATTATAGCTGATCGTAAATATGCCTTGATTATAGCTACGTCTGACGTATATTAATATATCTTATAGCAACGTCTGTGACGGGCTTCATAGTAATGGTATTGTCTTGTTTTCCATAAAATCATTTGTACTATTATTGTTTTCCATAATCGTCCCCCGTCATAATATTTACTTGCACTATTATCATTTATACTAATAACGTTTGTCATATCAAATTATTAGTCATAACTTTCATTTGCCATAAAATGAGTTGCCATAATAACATATGTTATAATCGTTACTTGACATAAGCAACATTTAATATAATTTAGAAACGTTAATTGTTTTGTACAAAAATTAATGTCATTCAGGCCACCCACTAACCAAATGATTTATTACAGTAATCTGCAATCTTTAGACAATAAAAAGTTAGTAAAAATGGAAACGGGTAGATTAGGTTAGGTTGTGACCACACAACGCACGAAGGCGAGTGAGCGTAGCGAGCGTGCCGTGGCAGCGGCCGCCGAGCGCCTGATGTCCTCATTTGCGTAGCAAATAATATTTAGACATATGTTTTGGCATATATTAAATTTGCATAATGTTACTAGGCATAATGTGCAAATCTATTGTGTCACGCTAAAGTATTGTCTTACAAAAACAATAAGTTGTGCTACAAAAGTTAGTGACAGAAATGAATCGCTGCAAAACCGACTCCACGTAGTCTTATCTGCCCTACACCTAGAGTGTAATCTAAGCCCGCGAAGGCGCGGAGGGGCGAGGCGGCCCGCGAGCTGAGGCGCAAGTGGTGAGCGTAAAACACATCTGCGACGATAAGCTCGCGTGGGACCGCCGTAGCCCCGCAGCGCCGGAGCCGTGACAGAAACCATGCCTGCTGCATGTTGCATGCTGCATGCTTGCTTGCATGCTGCATGCTTGCTTGCATACTGCATGCTTGCTTGCATTCTGCATGCTTGCTTGCTGCATGCATGGTGTATGCTTGTTTACATGTTTGTGTGGTTACTGCATGCATGGTAAAAATATGTTTTAATATCGTTATGCGTAAATAAATTTATGCTTTAGAATGTTATGCTTAATCATTATTTATATACGTTATACGTAAATAATGTTATTGCAAAAAAATAATTAGGAGAAACAAATGTACGTTAAGTTATGGTCTTAAAATTTTATGCAAATGGATAGAGAAGGTTTATTTTTAGGTTTACTTGTGATTAAAAAATCTGTATCTGTTATCATGATCATAACATCAACATTGCAGGCGGTTGTACTCGTACTGAACTAGTATTGTTGTACTAGTATGGGCAATGGTGAATAAATGTTATGGAAAACGAAATTAATGAAAATAAAAATTATAGCAAATAAATTTATGGATTAACATTATTATGACACTTGATCGATTATGACCAATGAAATTAGTGAAAATGATTTTATGTAATTTAACGATTATAGCAACTGAAGCATTATTTCTAATGAAATTATGGCAAACATTAGTAAACCCATAGTAATACCACGCAGTTTTTTTATAGTACCTCTGTGCGAATTTCCTTATAATATTTCATTCAAATCCAACTGGTTTGGTAGGTAACATTAATCAAATCCGCATAATTTATCTGGAGGATGTAGGAAAACTGAACCATGTATCACTTGCCACTTTTTTGGTACGCCCACTGTACGTATGTAGGTACCTTCATCAGCTGCCAACAATAGTCGTCATCAGCAGCATTTTCTCATGAATGTTGGGGTCGGCTTCCAGTCTAACCAGATGCAGCTGAATACCAGTGTTTTACATCGACCGACTGCATGACTGACCTCCACAACCCAGTTACTGGGTAACACGATACCCCTTGGTAAGACTGGTTGTAAAATTTTCTAGTTTCTGACTACCTATAATAACGACTGTCAAAGATCTACGAATTAAAGCCGGGACCAACGTCTTTACCGGTAAGCTACTTAGGTGAAATCAGATGCCATTGTTAGATAATTTTGTTTAAAATTAATTACTTTGGATGTTAGCACAGTTTATCAGAGCAAAGTCTCCTAGATAAGCCATGTGTACACATAATCAACAGACCATTTTTAAAAATGTTGTATGAAAGGCTTATTAACAAAGAATTAAAAGCCTTATTCTAATGTCTTTAAGGTATGATATGGCACTGGAATGCGTATACAATTAGAGGAAACTATTGCCTGACGTAATGGTTAATTTGTTCTAAATTTAAATGGTATTGCATTCTCGGAACATTGGAATAATCATGCAAGCGAGATATAGCATTCAAACGATTCTAATGCGCGATAAAAACAAAACTAATATGATAGAAAAAAGATGAAACTAAATACAATTTAGTCAGCATCTTCAATCATATTTCAAGGCTAGTTTTTTATGATATTCGATAGCAATAAAAGTAGATTTTAACCGGTTAATTGACTTCACGAAAACAACATATTAAACACGAAAAATTCTAAGAAACTAATCATGTTTTTCAAAAGACATCTCAACCATCTTGTTTACTTGGTACGATGTGATTCTGAGAAGATTGCTAGACATTAGGTAGGCGGACAGTTGACTATTATGTAGTTTACCACTGAAACTATTAGGTGTTGTATTATTAACTGTTTCCCCGTAGACTAAGACTAGGTACTTACTTGTATTGGACTATTACGAAGATTTCCAGCCAGTGTTATGTTGATTTAGCTCATAAAACTGAATTCGGCGGACTATGTGAAATTTTTATTAGCCTGAATTACCCACTGCCTCTTAAACCCCTAACAGTCTCCTTAATCCCTTCTTCTATTTATTATATTTTTGATCAGCAGTTCTACTGTGTTACAATCTCCATCGGTGAACACTTATGTGAAGTGAGCTGTTCAGTATCCTATTGTAGTTTTTTTTGTAAATAACTAGCATCGGGACAGATGACAGCACACTTCGCCTAGGTATTCACCGAGGGAGATTGTATCATTCATGATACCGCGTTGTCGCTGTTGTGGACTACGTGATAGGTTATAATTATTATTATGTCTTACAAGGAAGTGAGCACTAAGAAGACTAGGCTGGTTCTCTATGGAAAAACCAAACTTTAACGTTTCTAATAAATATTTTTATAAAACAAATGAGAATGATGGCGATGAATGTTAATAGGGTAAAACAATACAAAGTTTAATGATTGAAATAAAAACTTTACGGATTTCTTTCCTGGATGGAGATTTAATAATCAATGCAGGAAAAGCCGACAGCGTCCTATATAGCGGTAGATTGAACGTTAGAGGATTTTTATAAGTCATATCATTTTTGAGCCTGGAAATCTGTCATACAGGTCCCGAACCTAGTTCTGACTCCAGCTCTCACATAGATTCCAACATAAGGCAAAATGGTATAAATACACTGCTGTAGCTATGTACCTTTATGAGGGTGTGTGGAGGTGTCCGGGCTAGAATAGCACCCACCCATTTCATCTCGAGGGTGTCGTTGAAGGCGGCTAAGAGAAACTCCGGTAGTCGGGTAGCAGCAGCTTCCGTGTACTTAACAACTTCACTGCGATCCTCAAGACGCCTGCTAAGCATTGGGATTATGGCAAACCCTCGCCCCCTTATGGGGGAGGTCTTTGTTCAACAGTGTGCGTCTTTCAGGTGATGATGAGGATGAGAGAAAATAAACTATAAAATTGAGTGCAGAATCGAACTTCAGACAAACTGGTTTCCCAAAAACCAAAATGGCTTAAACTAGTCTGTTGTAAGTAATCATTGGTCTTTAGTAAGGTTTTGTAAAGACCCTATAAGAACCAGGACGTAACTGCAGTGATAGCGTTTGCGCGGAGCGGTTATCGCATCTAGTTAATCATTATAATGACGTTGATACATCCAACTGATATTGCTTCTAATTACGTAAAACCTTGACAAGGAAACTAAGAAATCTTCCAATGGATTTTTAATAACACTTTGGACGACTGAAACATACATAGTCTGTTTGGAAGTAAGGGCATCTTTTACAATATTCCAAGTCCGAAATTTTATTTAAATAAGATACCTAAGTAAGTATACACAAGGTACACAAGTCTAAAGACTCAGTTTAGAATACAAAAAAACGGCGAAGTTTAAGTCGGACTCGCTCATGCAGGTCTTCATACCACCGTACAATGTAAGTATCTAAAGGTTCCAAATTAGGGGGAACCCCCCTAATTTGGAACTTGATTATATGTTTGAATTATGTGTCTATCTATTTTAGTTCAAATGAAACAGCCCGTTGACAGATGGATGGATGGAGGGACAAGAGAGGTTTAGTTACAGGGTCCCATTGGCCATCGTTCGAGTATGAAACCCTAGAAAATAGTTTTAGCTTTATAACTCTTTATGGACGTGTTTAAGCTTTCCCCGAAACCTTTGCGGCGTTAATGCTCTTGAGGGCAAAGAAATTGTTCAGTCGGTTCCATCTAGTATTTGGACACCATAGGTAGGTACTTTTTAATTTTTTGCCAAACTGGAATTCACTGCCCCCCTCCCCATCTGGGTATGTTCAGGGCACGAATTAACCGGTTTATCATCGGCAAGCATCCTCCACATTAGGCTGCATCATCACTCAAGATCAGGTGAGTTACGGCCAAACGAAAGCATAATAGAAAATTTTAAAAAAATAATGCCACCAAAAAATTAGATCCCAAAAAAGGTAATCTTATTTCAGCCTATGTTTATCAATATTTGAAACTGTGTTTTGGTAGAACGGAACCAAATAGAACCCGTTAACTCCTTATCGAAGGAAAAAACTATTAGTTTAATTTATGGCAAATTCGTGTACTAATCGTTTTATGTGAATAACGGAGAATTTCTATTGGTTTCCGCAAAACGCGAAGACATAGGTATTAAACGTTTTTATTACATACTTACAGTGTATTTAATAAGCAAACTTTATAGGATCCGAACTATAACTGCAATACACCTAAATACAATTTCTAAACGTGCAAAATTCCAAGAAAACTGGAATAACATCTAAACGTTTCTGGCCAAAAAAAAGATGATACTTTACGCTTGTATTTTAGATGTAGATCTTAAATTCAGTAAAAATAAAGGTAGGTAGTCGATGTCACCAAAACACACACAGCCCATATTTAGTAGCTTCATAGAACTTTCGCTCACAACACTTACTTCAAACTAGTTTCGATAGAGGTGGACATGACGCGACGGCGCGTGCGCGGAGTACAACGATTGGTGCAACACTAACCTGCGCTCGAGTGAGTAGACTTGACGGTTCGCGATGCTTGGTTTGGTATATTTATGGAGTGTTAAAACCCACTTGTTAGTATTTATTTTTGGCTTTAAGACAATGTTGAAAATTTCTGTTATCAGTACAGGGTTTTTGAAATTTTCTCCCAAAGTCAAAGTCAAAAGTGTCACTGCGAATTTACTCTGACCAATATTTTTTTATTTGATTTCGTAGAAAATACATACTTTATAGAAAATACACCAATCAACTAAGTTCGTATACTTACTTACCAAGTAGACATTTAATTGTCACACCAAAACATTCACAGACACACCTAACTTGCAGCTTCCTAAGGCTGCGCAGGCGCTTGAGAAGATCACATTGTTATGTATTATTGTTCGTTTCATTCCACATTTGTCTTGTTTTACTCTTTGCCTTAGTTTTCCCTGACTTGATCAAATATTATGGTTCAATTTTCTTAGTGTTTAACCTAACATTTTCCAAGTTTATTGTTAAGTTATCATGAGTAGTTTACATTGAAAACAATTCTTGCCTATCGTAGTCATGTTTATTGTAACCATCTTCATAACAAGATACGCGATATAAGTCGTTATTATGGGAATCTCATGTAAAGTCTTCGCGACACTTAGAGAGGAGGGTTCGAGGACTCGTCTATTTAGCGGATTGGCGAATTCAAACTTATATTAATTATATGTCCTGGTGTTCTCGACATGTTTTTCAAATACGTAAAGTCTGTAAAGAGAGACCTAAACCCTCCTACACCTATTAATATACCTTTAACTCTGCAGGCCAGCAGTGCTATTCTGCTACAATCTCCCTCGGTGAACATCTAGGTGAAGTGAGCTGTCATCTGTCCCGATACTAGGGATTGACAAAGCAGATGGACGGATGACAGCTCACTTCACCTAGGTGTTCACCTAGGGAGATTGTAATAGAATAGACATACAGTATTATTTTATTTCTATTTTATTTATCACAATTTTGATTCATTTTGTCTATTTTAATTTAAGTTTATTTCAATTTTATGTAATTTGTTTGATGTATTTGTCGTATGAGCGTCTTGTCTAAAATATTTTTTTTTTTTTAAATTATTAGTTGTGACCGGGTATTTAAACAAAATTCGGTCTGGCGAATCATACTACAAGCAAGGAAATAGTTGTTTAAAGAGTTCGCCGTTATTGAAATCGATAAGTGGGACTATATTATTATAACCATACGGTTCTCAGGTATGATACATAGGTGATGGCAATAATGCAAATATCATAGAAGTTTGGGCTTGAATATGTATATTTTTACCCTCGTTATGTTTATTTAAAACCAAAATATACACATTTTTAAATTTTATTAAAAAATGTTTTCTTATTTACAACGCACACATCCTTCAGTGCTTGGCTGGTGATGGTAGATTCGCTGTTAAACGCTAATCCGGTGCTGCTCATATGCAATATACTGGATCTCTCTGCTCTCCTCCCTCACATAGATCACGTTGTGTACCAGGAATAGAAGATAGATGTTCAGGGCTGTAGATAAGAAATAAATTGAATTTAAATTTGGTTACCGGTAAAACAATACTCATTATGTCGGTTTCAATTTCTATTTTTACATCGCTAAGCGGCTGGTCGACTATTCACGTGACCAGAAGGCTGACCCTTTCTTGGGCCGAAGAATTAACATTTCCTTTCAACGTGGTAATGCTGCTGGCCTTTTAGGCACTTGTCCCATTGAAAACAGAAAAGAAAAAAGGTATATCAAGTACAAAAATGAATAAAATAATGCGATGATGTATACGAAAAGTGGAAAATGATAAAAAACAAAAAAAACGTGCAAATTTAAATTAAATTACACCACATAAAAAAGTACACATCATAGACAATAAGTATCTTCTAGCATACTGATGCTAGGGCTGTTCAAGTAAACATCAAATAATTTGAAAGATAAGATACGAAATGAGTTTATCCGAGAAAGAACAAAGGTTTGGAAAGTTCAATTTGAAGTGGCAGAGGACCCGTTATGTTTCTCGAAGAATTTTAATCGATAGCCGATGGTGAAGACGAGTCATAGGGTCGATATTAGCAAGCGTATTGTGGGAGTGACCAAACCTGCTAGATAAGCAAATAACCTTCATAAGGGGGTGGGAGTTAAAGACCGACTGGAAGTTAAAGACGGAGGGCTGAGTGCTGTGGCGGAGTTAAAGGAAGGCCTATGTGTAGCAGTGTACAGTGATAGGATAGATTGTACAGGTAAAAAATACTGATGTCATTCAAAAGCTAAAATTTCGTCAGCCTTTCTTGTACTGGCAACTTACTGTTATTGATAGTCTATATTGATGTAACAAAAGTATTCTCTGAAAGTACCTAAGTAATATATCTGATATACTTTACACATATGGAATCGTAATATGTTTTGAAATCCAAATATTGTGTGTGCTATCATTGTGTTGTAATGCGTACATGAAAGTGCACAATCAGCTCTGATGCAACTCGAACGCCGATGTTTATTGCATAAAAGAGTTTAAAACACGTAAAGTATAGTATATTATGGACTTCTTAGAATTGAAGATGTTGAATACCTCTGACCTGATACCTCATCATCATCATTTCAGCCCAAAGACGTCCACTGCTGGACATAGGCCTCCCCATAGGGGGGTTTTGCCATAATCGCCACGCTTGGCAGGCAGATTGGCGATCGCAGTATGGTTGTTACAAAGGCACAGAGAACGCTGCTGCCCATTCTCTGGTAAGTCCCTTAGTCGCCTTTTACGACACCCACGGGAAGATATGGGATGATGCTATTCTTTACGTCCGACACCACACCTGATACCTACTAGCTAGTTAATTTGCAGATGGTATGGTATGGTATAACGGGCTGGTGTATGCAACTCCACGTCTCAGCGCGTATTTTGCGTAGTAGTAGTAGTTTGTAGATAGCTATCTGTATTCTGTGAAGGGGGTTCGTGGCTAAGTAAAAGACACTGGTTCGGTCAAGGTTAAGCGACGCTTACCGCGGTCGGTTTGGGAATGGATTTTATACGGAGACCCCTTCGTGCCTTGGATAACACGTAAAGCCGTTAGTCCCGTCTGTCATCAGCCAGAAAGTCTGATAACCAGTCTTACTAAGGTGTATTCAGCTGCATCTGGTTAGACTGGAAGCCGACTCCAACGTAGTAGTGAAAAGGCTGGGCAGATTATGTATGTTCAATGTTTATAACATAATATTTTACAAGGTACAAATCATTTCCGGACACTAGAGAATTATCGCTTATCTTATTATGTAAAAATCTTGTGTGCGTGTTTATGAAAGGCTGGACCGATTTTGATGAAATTGTTTTTGTGTGTTCCAGTGAATTCGAGAATAGTTTAAATTCACAATTGGATCCGGTAGGTGGCGCTGCAGTCGACTTGTAGGACTTTTTTATTTTAAGGGCAGGACAACGTGTGCCAATTCCGCTAGTATTTATTATAAAAGAGAACGATCACTCGGTATATAAACTCGGTATTTCGAAAACTACTTAATTTATGTAGCTAAAAGATACGTAGTCTACATGTAAAATACTGGAAACGTAAAACAAGAACAAATACTGATTGTATCCAACATACCTAATGATTTACTGACTAATGGTCTTGTTCGTAACAATAATGTAATGTGCTGACAATGAGATAATAATATATATAATTCTAATGTAATACCAACCTACAAAAAATAAGTACAAAATGTTTTTCTTGTATTCCGTGTAATCAAAGAAGGGCAGGTCAGCAAGCAGTGTCATCAGTTGAGAGACCGTCGCGAAGTAGAAGTAAATCTTCAGCATTAATTTGTTTTTCTGGAATTACAGTAAAAAAAACTTTACCTGATGAATGAGCTTGGTTCTAACAAAACAAGCCAACCCGATAACTCTCTCTGAACCAAATCATCATCATCATCAGCTGAAAGATGTCCACTGTTGAACATAGCCCTCCCCCATAGAACGACACAACGAGCGGCAACCTGCCGCTTGCATCCATTGATCCTTGCTGAATCAAATAATTTCATCAAACTTACTCAGTATACCGATTTTATAACTATCACTATCCCTCAGAAACAGATCAATGAAGGTACAAAGCTAATGCTTAGAAAAATAAAATCAGCATTAAAATGATTACTTTCAATAATGGGAGAAATTCGTGGGTTGGTTTTACACTTAGCTAATAACATAACAATCAAAGTTACGATTACCACTAATTTTAGTGTTCTCGCCTGATATAAAATTAAAAGCAAACAACGCATAACGGTGTATAGAGAAATTCAAATATTTGGTAATCATTTATTGTTTGCTCTGTTTCTTTCTTGCAGTCATATTATACTGCGGTCAGAAAGCAAACCCAAAATAAACCAGATAATTCCGCCGCCTTTGTACCATTGTGCATGAAGTACTTATAAATAAATAATAAAATCATTATGGTCCAAAATCCCAGAGTCGCGAGGTTGAAAGTTTGAGCATTAACAATATCTAGTAAAACATTACAAAAGAAAACTGCGACAGCGGTCATTTTTGAATATAAATGAATAAAATATCCCCCACCGTCGTAAATACCCGTACCTGATACTTGAAAAAGAGTCCAGCATTGGAAGAATGAAAATACTAAGTATATTAACATTTTACAACTCTGGCATTTTCCTTAAAATATACCTCAAAATATCCTCACGATATTAACCATGCTAAAATTACATAATTCTGGCGATTCAAAGATCTTAGTCCATTACAACCCACAGGGGTTCCGCAAGGTCCATTCCGATCTATCAAAGGCCTTTGACTCACTCTATGAGCACCGATTAATAGAACAACAGTCAGCACGATATCTGCCAATGCAGCAGTCACAATAACTGGGAGGTGTACGGCAGGGTCACTGTAGTGCATGTCTCCATCTCCATGAGGTTTGTCGCTCGTCAGCTCGTCCACCATCTCGTACATCAGCATCGGGAACGCGACTAGTGCTAATGTCTGGAATACAGATAGGAAGAACTTTTTTAACTTGCATTTATTGAAAAGGAATTTTGTACAACTGGTGCCGAACGGGACCTAGGTATCGTCGCCTTAGAGTGAAAACCTCAGTAAGGCAAGTTTGGCCAGTTTTATTTTATCATATTTTTATAAAAAAAAAACGTGATTGTATCGTACGCTCTAGTGTCACAAACAAAATGTATTGCGGTTTATGACAGTTAATGAGAAACTCGTCAGATGTGACTCCAGTATGATGCGCGTCGATTCAAAAATAATTGATTATTTTCCATACTAGTATGGAAAATTATCAATTATTTTTATTTTATATTATTTCATAATCTCTTCAAGTGTTCATTCTGATTCTATTAGGCAAAAATAAAACAGATTTAGGTAATGAAAAAAACTATTTTTCAGTTATAATATAGCTATTTCGTTAATAACCATGGTATGCAGAGTCCATTGTCTGTAATTTAATATGTAACATACCCCTCAGTGGCCTAAGAAGAGTTATTTTATATAACCCAAGTTTTTTTATGAAAGCCTCTCAGGTAAACTACTTATGTGTTTTTCGTTATATATTACGTTCGACGATTTAAGCTTCTACGGTAATAACCTGAAAAATGTATCTTATGTATTTGATTAGCTACCTACGCAATATAAGTCAAAATCGGTTGAAAGGACTGTAAAAAAGATTTTTGTAAATGTCTAATCTTATTGTGAACAGGGTATAGTTGTGTAAGATATAATAAAATTATGATGGACTATTTAATAATTTTGATAGGTAAGAACTTCTTGGAACAAAGGACAGTTTAACATTGAACAAAAGGTACCTATAATATTTGTTATGCTTTATTTGTCACTGACCTAGGAAACCTAAAGATATTGAAGTCTAATGTTATGGAGAGTCCGTTGTCTGTAAATTAATATGTAACATCTAGATAATCACATTGTCTTTGCTTCCTCTCAGTTACCTAAGAAGTCTTAGGTAATTTTCTCAAATCTTACTGGCTGTCGTGCTGCGGGTCGCGGGCGTCCCGCACGAAACAAAATGTTTGAGTGGCCTACAGGAAGTCGCTTCGGGTGAGTTCGTTTGTATACGTGAGTTTTGTAAACCCACGATACATGAGTAATTTATAGGGCAACGGGTTTAAAATTCGGATTTTTAGTGGCTTTGAAGTTGATAGTCAATTGAATTAGCCAATAACTGACGTCACATTTAACTGTTATCGTCCAAAGTCTATGGGGGAATCGCGATTGAACAACTCATTAAAGGCATGTCATTTAATTAATGGCGGGCAAGTATCCAATTTCATATTTAATTAAGTAGGTACATTTCATTTATTTATTTATCAAACACAGTTATAGCACACCCGCGACACTCCATAGAAACGTAACGATATAATTGTCTACACTACTATTAAAATAACAGACTGTACAGATACGTGCGTGCTCTCCAACTAAAACGCATTTCCCAGAGCAGTCGTTCGACGCGGGGAGAGGTGAGGAACGGTTTCAGAGGGAGGCGGAGCGTGTCGCTACTGTACAGTAGTACTAATATTTATACTGGGGCTATAGGGAAGCAAAAACTTGAATGACTTTTTACAGTGCTTTGTGCTACTCTGTACGCCATTACAAGCATTCCATAGTGCAGGTTTAAATTAAATAGAAATGATTTTAGCTTTTGTTTTGCAAAAACACGCTGAAATAAAATACTTGGTACATAAGCCTGACCCTGCAATTCCAAGAAGGATTGATTAAAAATAGTTCCTAATAGTTACTCTGCAAATGATGTGGCTGTTAGAACAATAAAGTTTATAGAGACCAACCATTCTATGGACTCAACTGACCTAAATGAACCATTTTGTTACATCTTGCATTTATGTCACGTATACTCATGTTTTAGCAATATAAATATCGTGTACCTTTAGACCTAATACTTTGTAATAAAGGACATAAGGTCGTCTTTTGTTACTTGAACTTGAACTGTTCAAGTTGACGAACAGCTCTTCCGCTCATTTCACAAGTATCGATGAGCAAACCAAGATATTAATAAAAATTATTGCCATAAGATTGTTGTTAAATTTACCTAATATATAAAGATTTCGTGTCACAGACTCACAGTGTCTGTTATCGTATTCCTCCGAAATGGCTTGACCGATTTTTATGAATTTTTTGGGGAAATTAATTTATATGGTAAACAACGTTTGCCGCGTCAGCTAGTAATAATATAATAATACCAGCCTATAATTGTCCCACTGCAGGGCACGGGCCTCTTCTCACACAGAGAAGGTACGAGCATTGATCACCGTTCTTGATCAACACGGATTTGAGATTTCAGACTTATATCAATTATAAGTCCAGATTTCCTCACGATGTTTTCCTTCACCGACGTAAGTGATGTTCAAGATAAACTTAAAAAATCGTCTATTTACCAAAATAATTTAACTTTAGGTATAATTTCTAAGAAATCCCAGAGAATTATGAAGATCGTCAAGTGACTTATAATTATTTATTGTAAATATTTATGAATTCGTTATCGTTACTTACAAGATACTGTAATGACTAATTAGTTTATTTACAATGTTCCAGAGATTTAGTTTCGGGTCATGTTTATGGAAACAATATTTTCTTAGTCATTATCACAAGACTGCGTCCAAATGATATATTATGATGCTGTGGCCTGTAATCCGATAATTGGGTACTTATATTTACCTACTCTTTCTAAAATACACGCTAAATTCGATATGAATACAATTACAAGAGTTTGTAGGCATGTAAATGTAAATAAAGTAATTGTAAATGATTTTTTTAAAGTAAATGTCGCCGCCGTCGTCTGCCTTGCCTTTTCCCTTGTTGGGGCCGGCTTCCAGTCTAACCGGATGCAGCTGAATACCAGTGTGTGTGGTTTTGTAAATCTATGTTCTAATATTTTACAGAATTTGTTGTGCTTAATTTCTCTGTTAAAATTCATTTTATTACTGGGTACCTATTTAATTTGTTAGCCTCGTTGTTCATTTTATTGTGCATGCCGTGGTCTCCTGTACGAAATACTTTATTGGTAGGTAATGTTTTGCATATATCTTTTGTTAGATTTCCTAAAATAAATAAATAATACCAAAACTTTTTAAGTACCTATATGAATACTAATAATAACAAATAAACAATATTAATAGGTACTTACTAGATCAGCATATCCAAATACAGCTATCCCAACGTAAGTAGGTATACAAAAACAGCACTTCCGAACTACAGGTATCGTAGGACATTTTAGTTTACAAAAATTCTTCATGTTTCCTACACTTTACACACATTTCACATCAAATCTCTTCAGTGACTGTGTCAGAGCAGCTCTTATCCAAAATGGCATCCTCTTAGATCGTCTTTTATAAGATACTTCCGCTACTTAAAGACGCATTCATCCTAATATGTGTGGTAGATCTTTGCTTATCCAATTCTGTTTATATGGGACGATAATCTAGCGAACCCTATAGTGATGATCAATGGATGTTATGCTAACGTATTACGTCTGTAATTTACCTGTTTGTGTTAGTTCCTTAGTACAATGATTTGAATGAATTCCTCGGTTTTCATTGATTTAAAAATTACCATAGCATTGCATTACATAGACCATGTCTTGTGCTATTTGAATAGTAAAATGGTGGTTTTAGAATATACAATATCATTTACCTACTGGGCATTATTGTATTTTAGTAAAATATGTATTTCATTTCATTGTATTTTATTTTTTCGTAGGTACTAAAAATAAATGAATTTATTTCCTTAAATTATATTACAATAATAGATTCTTTTATATTGTAGAATATTTATAATGAATAGAAAAAAAAACCGATGTAGTTTTGTCTAAGCTAAGAAGTATCAAGTAGCGCCATCTGGTTTGTTGAATACGAATTAACTCACCTTGAGGATCTATTTTCAGATTTGTAAGAAAGTGTCCACAATTCCTTTGTCCAGCTGTGGACGTGTTCCGGTTAGTACATTGATGATGAAGACATATTTGAGCACGAGGCAAGCATTATTTTGTTTTAATAAGACGAACGGCAACAGGCTGAAATGGTAATGAAGATAATGTTGATGAAGGTACCTTCTATGAATACCATGGCAGGTGTCATTGTTTGAGCGTCGAAATAAGAAATTATAAGCAAAATAAATACATCAATAAATTATAATTATTTTAATATAAATAAAATACCTATTTACATGCTTAAATAATGTATAAATATATAAAAGAAAACCACTCTCTTATCCTGATAGAAGATTATACTACATATGAAAGGAATAATAAATAAAACCAGAAGTAGGGATTTAATAAACCAAACAAAGGAAAATTTCCGAAAGAAAATCCTGATCCTAGAGAGCAGTGTATCACGGCTCACGTCCTCTAACGCGACTTGTAGATGAGATAATGATGCCCCAGGGCTGCCAACCTGGCAAACATTAAATCTGGAGCGAAACTCATCTTCTTCTAAATTTGTTCTTTTTTTTGTTTCATAATCACTTGCTTGGGCGAGGTCTTTCCTCAGCAGTGGAACAGCTTAGGCTATTAAAAAAAAACCTTACCATGTTTGATGATTTGTATGGCCTACAGATAGTTGTTCCGGGTCTGGCTGTTGGTGTATGTGAGTGTATTTATGTTTGTAAACGCACTCACGACACAAGATAAATTCATAATAGGGAGCAACGTTTTAAAAAAAAATTGCAGCGAAGGTTTTTTAGGTAGGACACGATTCTACTCCGCTCCCAATACACTGGATTCGACAGCCCTACGCCTTGTTCAACTAACTCAGTCACTATTCGCCGCACTGTGAACCAAACGTTGCATTTAGAACTACCAAATATAAAAGTACCATGTTTATTTCTTTGTGTTCGTGATAAATAAAGTTAATAATGTTGATTGAAATACCTCAAATGAAGCGGTGCTGTTTCTGCTTGCCGCTGCGACGTGGTATACTCGTGTTTGGATATCTGAGCTTGGTTAGTGTTATCGTTTGAATATTTACTAGCGACCTGCCGCAGTTTCTTAGGGGTGCAGTTAACTAATGAAGAGAATGAAATTATTCTTTAGACCGATTTGACTGTTTTAAAACAGTCATGCAGCCATTGATTAATATGGAAGAAGAAGATTAATCAATTTCTAAAGTGGGAGTGGGCTGATCACGTCGCGCAAATGCACCCGAAAAGATGGTCTTAATAGACATCTGAACCGGGACCCTCGTCGTCGAACCCGATGGCAATATTCTCCATATTGCCATCGGGTTCGACGACGAGGGTCCCGGCTGTCATTCCAAAGCCTTTGTCAGTCGTTATAGGTAGTCGAAGCTAGAAATTCTGACAACCAGTCTTACCAAAAAGTATTGTGTTATCCAATAATTGGGTTGTGGAGGTCAGATAAGCAGACGCTCTATGTAAAACATAAAAAACTAACCCTAACATAGCTGGGAAAAGTCTAGGCAGATGAATTAATTTCAATGCACGTCTTCAGTTCAAACGTGGCTAAAGACCGCACAATATAGAGAAGTTTGGGAGGAGAAAGGGGAGGTCGTTGCCCAGCAGTGGCAGTGGACGCAAAATTGGCAAATAAATAGAAAGCTTCTACTTGTTTTTTGATCTGTCGGATCGAAGAAGATATAATCTGAGATGCAATACGCATGAGCGTTCGACCATGTTTGGCCCGCTTGCAACTGTCAGAATTATCTTTGACTTCGTGTTAGATGCTAGGGGCCATTTTTTAAATTTAATAAATAATAATGCCCTTGTTAACCTGTATTGCTTTTGGTTCTGGTATGCATTGCTACACAAAGGTCTCATCTAGCTATTTCCATTGAGCTCTGTCACAAGCTACACTCCTCCAATGAGAGCCCTTTTTGTAATTTAATTTGACGCAATGAGTTTGTTTGGACGATTTGGATGACGTGTTAATATATCGTTCCTTAAGGATGCTCAATGCCCTCCTGACGGCCAACCCTGAATGTGATGTGTTTGCGGACAAATGGAGTAAAATTAAAAGCGTATGTCTGATATTCTGTGAGAAACAGTATTTATTTATTTATTTATTATAAGCACACCAACAGCACTGTCACTTACAATTCAAATAAAAATAGCATTAAAAAATCAGCATTTCAGTAACCATGCAAATAACAGGTATGCATGACATTGACAAAATGAAAAAAATTGAGACAAGAAGAAAAACTAAAAAGTGTGTCTAGTGAGTAGACTTAAATCCAAAAGCACTACAAAAAAAAACAAAGCAATTTGAGCTATATAGACGTGCATTTTTCGCACTGTTTATGTAGGGAGCGTCTGTATGAAGCGAAACTCATAGAGAATACTTCGGAAGGGTAATCAGTCAAGTTGGAACGTTCATTATATAACCTTGCCATACGCGTCAGGGGGCTATTAAAGGTGGTATTTAAGGGGGTACCGAAGGAACGATACGTAATTGCTAAATAATTGCGTTCGTTTGATTCCTTGTTACATCGTTATTACTTATCCTTTTGTCATGCAATTCATACATAAGATATTAGAGGATTCACTCTATACTTCATAGGCGTTAGAACCACGATCACTTGAAGTTTTCTTGATAGAAAAAAAATCCAAAGTAATCTCTTAACAACAAAATAAACCCTTACTACGTCGTAAATACTTCACGAAAGGTCATCTGTTTTTAAATAATTACAAAACTACATGTTCTCTATCGCATATATATTTTACTTTTTCAAAATGTGTATTTGTTTTAATAATACGAAGGAAATACCTAAATTAACTCGTGTTCTACCCATTCTAACTAGAGCCGCCACGCTTCCCTCCTGTCCGCTTTAGTTTTGCTTCGGCCATCAGACGGGGAGCTTGTGTCGCTTACGCTTACGCACGGTTTTAAAAATATAACGAAGAATTTTATGTTAATTCAATTTATTTTAAATGGAGAACAAAGTAAACAAAGAAAAGAATTGGTTGGCGAAAACAAAATTCTATTCGCTTACAATGAAAAAATAAAGTAAGTAAAACTCGTATCTGATTGCGTTACAGGGTGGTACGTTTTTTTTTTAATGGGATGCATTAAAAACAATTTAAAAATAATAATATGTGGGGTCATTTTACACATGGCCATCTGACCCCAAACCTGAGAGAGACCCTGTAGTATGGGTGTCAGACAGCTGATATACATACACAAATATTTTTTTAAAAGCATACATATATAGATAAACAACACCCAAACACAAGGAAAACACAAGTGACCATCACACAAATATTTACCCTGGGCGGGAATCGAACCCGCAACACGCTGCGCAGCAGTCAATCGCTCAGCCAAAATTATCGATCACTAGCCAAAATGTATCTTTCTAGAGCAAGACGTCTACATGCTGAGAATTTTGAACTCAAAGAGAATGCTCCTGTTGTTTCGTACCTAAGTACTCGGTTAGGTACTGAGGTCAGGACTGAGCACATCAAGCCACAACAATCTGTAAAATTTCTTTAATAGATTTTGAACTTTATTATAAAAGAATAAGGTTCATATTCATATCATATTATATTAGGAAAATTTGACAATTAGGTACGGCTTGATGGGCTGGTGTCTGTACCTACGTACTAACAATATAACTAAGTACTATTTACGATATTTCAACAATACACCACAGGTGGGCAAATTCGCTAAATTGAATCGTTCTCTGTATCTTTTTTCTAATTATAGGGTAAATGTACCATTTCGCTGCCGGCTAGTATAGAAAGAGAAACAGACCATTTTGAAGACAATAATAATACTGTGACTTTGTAAGTGGTGTGCGTTTCGACCGCGCGGCCACGGCGATATTTCGAAAAAAAAAACTATTCCAAGATTATGTAAAATTTTGTAAAAGCTAATTCCCAAAACCATAAATTTGTTAAATTTATGGTTAAAAAGTTATAAGGGTTTGAACGTGGCCGAGCCATTGAAACGCGGAGAACCGCGCGGCCACGGAGATCTTTAAAACTAAGCGTAGCAGAGACCTGAAATTCAGGTTAATAACAGATTGAATTTGTAAAAAAAAAATTAAAAAAAAATCCTAGGTTTAGGAGCTGCAAGACAAAAACCCCATGTTGGTGTTGCTTACAGAAAAAGATCTCGCTAACACTTACTTTTTTCGATAGATAATCAAAACTTAGTTCCATTTTCGACAAATTCAAATCTAGGTTTTACAAAAAACTTCAGACCTCTGCGAGGCTTTTTCAGCGAGATATGGGCGATAACGTGTTTTCCACCGTTTCAATAGCGCGGCCATGGCTTGTCTTACAGGTCCGAAAATATAAACCTAGGACATTTTGATGTATTTTTTCAAATTTCGACAAATTCAAATCTAGATTTTACAATGAATTTCAGACGTCTGCGATGCATTTTCACCGTGATATCGGCGATAACGTGTTATTCACCGTTTCAATGGCGCGGCCATGGGGATTTTGTCATGCAGCTCCTAAAGTATAAACCTAGGATTTTTTCTGTATTTTTAATTTTTTTTTACAAATTCTATCTGTTATATACCTGAATTTCAGGTCTTTGCTACGTTTAGTTTTAAAGATCTCCGTGGACGCGCGGTTCTCTGCGTTTCAATGGCGCGGCCACGTTCAAACCCTTATAACTTTGTAACCATAACTTTGACAAATTTATGGTTTTGGGAATCAGCTTTTACAAAATTGTACATAATCTTGGAATAGTTCTTTTTTCGAAATATCGCCGTGGCCGCGCGGTCGAAACGCACACCGTAAGTGTACCTAATGATATATTTTTCGACGACACGGTTGGCGCAGTGGTTGAGCGATCGACTGCTGCGCTGCGTGTCGTGGATACGATTCCCGCACTGAACAAATATTTGTATGGCCTACAGATAGTTGTTCCGGGTCTGGCTGTTTGTGTATGTGAGTTTATATGTTAGTAAACGACACAGGAGTAATTCCTAAAGTGGAGCAATGTTTTTTTTTAAATAAAATAAATATTTAAATACTTACTTTTGCGATTTTGTTTAAACTATGCAGAAAATCCGTTACCTACTTGTGAAAAGTAATCCCTTTATACTTTTTTAGAAAACGTGTTTTTTTTTGCAGCGGTTTATGACTGACAAGCGAGGGCATAATTTCGCAATTTTCATTTTACCAAAACTACGTCATGCGCTCTCAATCACTCGCGGCGCGGCAGACTACCGAGCCACAGAAAAGATTACTGTGACCGAGCGGCCGTCTTCATAATAATATCACCGAATCGTCTTCATATTACTTGCCACACTTTTATGAGCGCTATGTTCCGTCTATACTTTTAATTGGTCTGAGCCTACATACCCTACCTACACTAATTGCGCCAATCCTCCAAAAATTAAGAAACTAATACGTCATCTGCGTATAATTTTTGGTGAAGAAATTAATACCTACGTTATCTATGTATTTTTTTTTTAGGTTCTGGTTTGACATTCAAAAAGTATTGAATTTACATTGAAGAATAAATATTTTTGAATTTGAAAATAAAGGGTCGACTACTGAGATGTTCACCCTATATACTTAGCTGTTCTATTATTTTACATTATTGAGTTCACTTTTTAGAGTTTCTATTGTACTTAGAATATACCTATACTATCATAAAATGTAATTAGGTAAGTATTATTCGATTACTATATGGGTACTTACCTAGAAAGTACCTAGGATAGGTGCCTACTTACTTACCCACAGTAAATTATTAAATTAATAAGTAGTAAGATAAATAGTAATTATTAAACTAGTATTTAAATGTTTGAATATTTTTTTAATAAAAGTAGATATTTGTAATCGTTATTGGTGTTATGCCGGCACTTTACATGACGTATTTGTGCAAATATTCGCCTTATTTGAATAATACAAAATGTACCCTATAATCATTGAAATATAGTCGATTTTGTATTATTCAAATAAGGCGAATAATTGCCCAAATACGCCATGTGAAGTGCCAGCATTACCTATAATTCGTAAATACTGTAGCACCCTCGCTAGTCGATCGACGCACGGAGTGTCGCGTGCGGCGGCGCGCGGCGCGTGAATGTGTGCCTTGCGCACACATACACGGAGCGCATAGAATACCTAAAATCGATTAGCGCCAGAAGCTCGGTGCCCCCTTAAGGTGGATGTAGGTAATTGAAAAATGCGATGATGTCGCTTGCTACGTATGCGAGGGTGTCCACTGTTCCATGTTAGTAAGTAACGAATAATTGTATAATTGGGTTGTTGACACCATTAACCAATAATTCCAAAATATAACTTATCTTAAACTACACTTTATTCTAGCCCGGAAAACCCAATTAATTTTCAATTAACTGTAAAATTCGATTTTAAGTTGCTTTGAAATCAATTAATAGTTAGTCAATTGAATTGGTAAATAAGTGACGTCACAGGCCGCTATTGTCATACAAAATCTATGGAGGAATCTCGTTTTGACAGCTCATAAAAAGTATGTCAATTGATTGGTGCTGTCAAGTACCCAATTGTTAAAACACAATATTTACTTGTTGTACAGTTTAATTACATTGATATTTTATCGAGTGTTTCTATGTCAATTGATGTAATTGGTATATTACCGTGTTAATTAACTATAAATAAATAAATAAATCGCCAATTATTTTTTTTTCATCTGTCATCGTCGTTAGTTTTAATTTCATGTGTATTTTAATTGTTTCTTATTGTTTACTAGGTTTTGCCCGCGACTTCGTCATCCGTTACCGTGGATGCAGACGAAGTCCGAATTTAAAAGAAGCCTATGTCCTTTCCCGGGGCTTTTTTGCTATCTTTATGCCACATTGCATCAGAATTGGTTTGGTCGTTTTGTCGTGAAACCGTTACATGAATTTTCATACGGATCCATTTTTTATTGAAAATGTCCTACCTAAAATCTTTTTGCTTTTTGTCTTTTTATTGAAAGCAAGGAAAATCCGTTCAGCAGTTTCTTTGAATAGCCCGAACGAACACAAATTCAGGGCAGCGAGGAATTTTAATTTATAATATAAAGTGAAGTCATTCATTACATAAAAATTATAAAAATATTTTTGATATTTCTGTCTTTTCTTTTATTCATTAACAGTAGTGACAGTGGTTTAACACGATCTGCATCTTGCCCTGTCTTGTTGTGTTAGGATCGTATATGTATATCGGTCATGAAATCTTTGTCTCCTAGATAATTCTAGGCAGTGGAAATAGACAGGACACTCCACTTACAGGATTAATATGCACAGTTACCAGTTACACCAGTGACCTTAAACTTCGTTTGTCTTGCAGTTTATCCAATTATGTTGGTAAACTAGAACGTCGCTGCAGTCGACTGATTTTTCGTCTATGTCAACAGAAAGAGGAAAGACTGTGCTTGCCAGCCTTGAAGTTACCATCATATACAAGAATTGTTTTTTTTTATAAATTATCGAATATTTATGTATTCTGTGAAAAGTCGTCAAACATCCCTAGACAATGTTGAGTAGTGTATGTATATGTAGAGTTAGGTTAATGAGTTGTGTATGCTAATTTCAGCATAGATCATTGTCATGAGACATTCAAATATTTACGTACGAAGGTAATGAATCTTTATTTATTATTTTATTAGAAAACTTGGGCCCACTAGGGGTGTTTTAATGTCCTCTAAAGGGCAGGTGTAGGGAAACTTTGGACACTGTAGTAAGAGGGCCATTGTCTGGTCAGGAGCATCGAACTCACACCCTGAATTTACCATCTTAATCATAAATTGGAATTACCAATATTTTGATAAATTAATACAATGTCTATAATTAGTAATTCCTTATTTATACTGCTAAGTGATAAGAAGTATTTACAACAATATCTGACTATTTACAAACAGTCCAAGCTACTTCCCTGAATTAAGAGAAGATAAGGTTATCAATACTTTTCAATTTCCACGTAGTTACTCGTTACTCGTTACGTAAACAAAGTCTTACACTAATATGAAACGAAAACATTAGGTTTACTTTATTTAATATAATTAGATATTGATAACGTTTAAGTTTTTCCTTAATTAAGTATAATTAAGTAAAAGCGGTCTCAGTAGAGACAGTAAGACGGCATCGTGGCAGGCCACGAAGGAGATGGCGGGACGAACTGGACGGATTCCTCCAAAACTGGTGGGAGGGAGCCCAGAATCGGGAAAGATGGAAGGCATGGAGGGAGGCCTTTGTCCAGGAGGGGGACAGAACAGACTACAAAAAAAAATTGTATATAGGTAGGTATGTGGGGACATTTCACACACGGCCATCTGACCCCAAAATATAGGGAGACTCTGTTCTTGTCAGACAGCTGATATGCATACACAAACACAATTTCAATACATGCATAATATATAGATAAACAACAACCAGGCACAAGGCAAACACAAGGGTATTGTCATGTTTTCCATAAAATCATTTGTACCTACTATCATTGTTTTCCATAATCGTCCCCCGTCATAATATTTACTTGCACTATTATCAATTATACTAATAACGCTTGTCATATCAACTTATTAGTCATAACTTTAATTTGCCATAAAATAAGTTTCCATAATAACATATGTTATTATCATCAATTTAAGTACTAACACATAACATAATCGTTACTTGACATAAGCAACATTTAATATAATTTAGAAACGTTTATTGTTTTGTACAAAAATTAATGTCATTAAGGCCACCCACTAACCAAATTATTTATTACAGTAATCAATCTTTAGACAATATAAAGTTAGTAAAAATCGAAACGGGTAGGTTAGGTTAGTTTAGAACTGTGACCACACAACGCGCGAAGGCGAGCGAGCGTAGCAAGCGTGCCGCGGCAGCGGCCGCCGAGCGCCAGATGTCCTCATTTGCGTAGCAAATAATTTTAAGACATTTAATTTGGCATAGATTGAATTCGCCTAATGTTACTAGGCGTAATGTGCAAATCTATTGTGCCACGCTAAAGTATTGTCTTAATAAAACAATAAGTTGTGCTACAAAAGTTAGTGACAGAAACGAATTGCTACAAAACTGACTCCACGTAGTCTTCTCTGCCCTACACCTAGAGTGTAATCTAAGCCCGCGAAGGCGCAGAGGGGTGAGGCGGCCCGCGAGCTGAGGAGCAGGTGGTGAGCGTAAAACACATATGCGACGATAAGCTTGCTTGCTTCATGCTTGCTGCATGCTTGCTTGCATTCTGCATGCTTGCTTGCTGCATGCATGGTGTATGCTTGTTTACATGTTTGCGTGTTTGCTGCATCATTATGCGTAAATTAATTTATGCTTTAGTATCTTATGTCAATATGTTATGCGAAAATATAATTAGGAGAAACAAATGTATGCTAAGTTATATTAGGTCTTAAAATTTCATGCAAAGGGATAGAGAAGATTATTTTTAGATTTCCTTGTGAAAGTATGGCATATAAAATAATAGCATTTAAAATTATGGCAAACATTAGTAAACCATTATAGCTACGTCTGTGACGGACTTTATACCAGTCCCACTGCACGGTAAATACTCTTATCGTACAGAGCGCCCACTCAAGGCGGATTAATTGATTTCAGTATTATATTAAACTAGCTGATGCCCGCGGCTTCGCCCGCTTTGCAAATTGTATACTAAAACCTTTCTCTTGAATCACTCTATCTAAAGTAAAATCCGTATCAAAATCCGTTGCGTAGTTTCAAAGATCTAAGCATACATATGGACAGACAGACGCGGCGGGGGACTTTGTTTGTTTTTTGTTTTTCCTTCACTGATGTCAGTGACGTCCGAGATAAACGTACAAAGTACCTACATGTGGATTAAAGTCAAATTAGTACTTACCCGGCTGATGCCGGGTAAGTACTAATTTGACTTTGGGTTGTTTGATAACCAGCAACCCCATGCATGAGACACGACCGTCTTAACTGGGCTATCACGACATACATCTAAACTAATATTATTAAAAAAATGTATAGTAATATTATTCAAAAACTACTCTCAAAGTCTAATTTCAAAAAATCTTTCATCAATCGAAAGCTACATTATCCTTGAATAACATAGGCTATATTGCTTTATTAAAAATGAGCGGTCCTTAAGAAAATTTACGCGGACGAAGTCGCGGGGAAAGTGCTAGTACTTATATACATTTATATCGCATCCGGTCAATAGTACGAACATGGAACGAAACCCAAGCGCGCCATTAGCGACAACTCGTGATCTACCACCACTTTGGTCTGCTTCTACAGAGTCGTGATGTTTTCAGCCCACAGCGAGGAGGACAGCCAGAATTAAGTGTCGAACCCACTTGGGGCTAAGACGTCCCGGAATTGTACTCGATCCGTTGTGTTAAACACAACGAATTGAGTACAATTCTGGGACGTGTTACTTATTTAATTAGAGTTTGTGTTAAATTGTGGTTTTAATAAACATCGTGTATTATAATACCCAGTGTGCCCACCACACTATTCCCAAACCAATGCAACTCCTGAAAGTCAGAATCAACAGTGGCGACCACCAGAAAAGTGCGAGAATAATACCCAGTGTGTTTGCATTGCACGAAACCCATCTTCTGCCCTCATGATGACTGAATTTAACGAAGTAAATCCTGACGATCCGACGTATAAAATTACCAACAACTGTTTTTTTTTTCAGTTGGTAACATGCCTGTTCGGTATCCAGCAGGTGCTACTGTGGAAGTACTTCCGCGATATCGAGAATGCCTTCACGACCACGGCAGCTCTGTACCGAGGCGTCGTCTTGAAAGCTCAGCTGTGTGTCATATTCATACTCTTTGCTTTGGACTTCTTGTTCCACATTGTTTTAATTGTTGGAGCTCATATGGTAAGTGTATTTTTTGGAGAATCTCGTGGGTTTATACAGGGTGGGGATGGCAATAGCACCAAAAAGGAACATGGAATGATTTGGTAAATTGGTGTAATTGTTTTTATTGAGCATTAATAATATCAAATTATGATGCCACAAGTTGCCGCTTTTCTCACAAGTTAGAAAACTATTTAAATATTTTTATATGGTGTTTTATTTTGGTTACATTTTTATGCTCTTTAGTATAATTATCTATTATTTTTATTTAATTTCGTTTTTAGGATTTATTTGTTAGTTTCATAATTATATTCCTATGAACTAGTATTACCAGTTTTAAATTTTTTTGTCGTATCGTCGTCCCCACCTTGTATAAGCCGTATGGATCGGCCGGTCATGATGGTAAAGCTGGCTTGCCGTGGTCGGTCTGTGGATGGGTGACCATTTCATATCGAAACCTCTCCGTGCCTCGGAAAGCACGTAAAGCCGTTGGTCCCGTACTTCGTGGTCCCAGCTGTCTTTACCAAAGGGTATCATGTGATCCAGCAACTGGGTTGTGGAGGTCAGAACTCACCATAATTTATTATCATCTGCTTAACCAGATGATATGGTAAGTGGGTTCTTATGCCTCGACGAAAACTAAGCGGTATTATAAGTATAACATGTCTATCTCATATCAATTAAACCATTAACAGGCACTTTTGAATTGTCAAGAAGATACTGTCTTACGAGAAACTAGCTTCAACTTCCTGATCCAAATATTACATCATTTAAGTTGAAATAACGGGTACCTACAAGATGAGAGTAATGTATGTGTTTGTTGAAACTTTTCAGAAAAGGCGTCGACTCATGCGCATGTACTACTACTACGAGCTGACGACGATGGTGGCGACCTTCGTAGTGGTGCTGATCACATACGTAGACCTGGACCAGTTCCCTCGGTGGAACTTCGCCTTCACTGATTTCGGCCTCGCATTCACAGGGTTTGGTAACGTAACAATTTGCTAATCGAGTTTCGTGATCTTTCAGAGGAGTTTTGCTTTACTGAAAGTGTGAAATCCTATGGCTGTTCCAAAAATTGTTAGTGAAAGGAAATAAGTTCAAATAAGAAAAAAGTTTATTTATGGTTTTTCAAAATATTTCCCTCCAACCCCAATGCACTTATGCATTCGGGTGTGCTGTGTTAAATTTTCGCCTCCCAATAACTTTTTATAGTGAGAAATAAAAAAAAACGTATGGAACTAAATCTGCGATGTACGGAGGACGGGGTAGCATTTAAACCCCCAAAGTATTTAAATAGTTCATTGTTCTAGAAGCTGTGTGAGCATTATATTATTTAAAAAAACAAAAAATCCGACTGTGTGAAAAATTGTTAATACAATAAATTAGGTACTTAACTCAAAAGATTTAGTGAGTGATAAGTGAAAATTTAAATACTTTTTTGGTTTTGAATCATCGTGGTTGACAGTGTTCACACAGGCAGTCGGAGGCATCAAAAATGTACAATATGTATTTTGTTATCAAATCCGTTGAAAGTGTCTAAACTTTAACTTGATGCCTTGATTTAACCTTAAAAAGGTAAAATTATAACTTGTCGCATTTTTGCTTCCAATGCTTCCTTTAATTCTTCCGCTTATGTAATTAATGTCTGCCATAACAATGTTCAAGGTGTGCCAAGTTATCATAGTGATCTGTAAGACACCTTTTCTAATGCCAACGTTCACGCCGTTCTGATTTGTAAGAGTTGGTACAAACCTCAATCTTCTTTCCACCATCTACCCCACTTCCCGGTTTCGTTTTTAACCGTAACGATAGAATTGGAAAGAAGGAGGTTGGAGGTTCCTTAAAGAAACATAGCCTCTTCTTCTTCACTTTACAGTGCCTCCCCTGAGTACCTATTTCCAACACAAGAGAGGGACAGGTCGTTAGGACTGCGTCGGGCCACGTGTCATACCCTGAGATATTAAAACGAGTAGGTTGCAGAGGAAGAACATAAGAGACTAATAGACTGGATGATATGTAAGAAGTATGTTTACGGGAACGACAGGTTGGCTGCGCAAGGTCTGTGTTGAAATCGCCCATGATGACGCAATGTGCATACACTGACCATACTGATTGTCAAGGTTGCAAAAGTAGTAAATGGCGGGCGGACATTAATAGACAACACCGAGTAAGGTTTAACACCTTTGATATGGATAATATCATCCAAAGATAATATCGTCATATCAATGAATATGAAAAACCAACCTCTCGTTTCCGTAAACTCCTACATATCATCGAGTCTTTTAGTCGCTTATGTTCTTTCTATGCCACCTACTTGTTTTAATATCTCAGGGTATGACACGTGGCTCGACTTAGTCCCAATACACAGGGTATTGGGACTTTTAATTTATATCCTGACTGTACTTATTATATAAACTCGACGTAACGGAATTAGATAGCGTAAAATAGCAATATTTTGTAAGACCAATAGACTCTCAGACTCGACGTGAAGGAACTCAACTTATAGGGAACCAACCTTAATTTATTTGTTGTTTTTTTTAACATTTCTCATTCCAAATTACATTTAAACATATAGTTGTATTGTATATATATTTGTAAGCTATTTATAAAACCCTTTGTTTTAATACCCCACTTGATAGGTTTCGAGGAAAAATTTTTCTTTTTTAAAACTCTAATATGTCGCCAAAAATTGGCCAGTGTAATTTTTCTAATTTTGATGTACCCAGTCTCACTCACACAATTAAGACAAATGAAACGATGACTCCTCTCAAGTCAAAATCCATTAAGCCGTTTGGGCTACAGAGCATGCCAAAGAAATTTACATACATACACATACATACACTCGAAAAACATAACCCTCCTTCTGGCGCAGTCAGGTAAAAAAGCATTAGACACTACTTTGTCTGACGTATACATTTGTACAGTGTTACAGATATATCTGCTGCTGCTAGTGCGCAGTGAGCTATGCAAGGATCGGTACCATGAGGGCAGGTCCAGCTACACCAACCACATCGCTGAGGTGTTCATAGATCCGCCGCTGAGGCGACAATGGAGGACTATTCTTTAGAATAAATAAAAAATGGTTAACGTTAGTAATAGTTTTATTGATCAACCTTACACTCCATTAGACAAATATTAACAAATTCAATATAAGACAAATATCATTTTTTATGCTAGCATGTCTACAAGCTTTGTTATTTTACGATAAATACAATGAAATGTTAAACTATTGCGATTTGAATGTAAAAAATATCACTAAAATGCACTTATTTCAATAATAACTAACAACTTTCTTTATTTGGCTGCTTTTGTTTAATGCTAAAATAAATGTAGAACACATACTAGGTCCTTACATATGAAATTGCCGATACTTAATACTGGCAACTTTGAAATTAAATATTTTGTGTTTGATTAGGAATTCCAAATTCAAAATTATTTCAAAATAAAGACTAAAGAATATTGTTTTTAAATTCGTGTTTCATTTGTTTTATCGTCATTTGTTTGGGCTTGAAAATTGCTATTGCAACAACAATGGAGAAATTAAAAATTCGCGATATTTACGAATATGAGTTCTACCGTGGCACCAGTGCAGCAGAAACGGCTCGAAGGATTAACGACGTGTACGGGCCAAGCACCGCTAACGAACGAACGGTGCGTTTTTGGTTTCAACGTTTCCGTTCTGGAAATTTTGATTTACAAAATGAGCCTCGTGGACGACCGGATACTCAAGTGAATAATGAAGAATTAAAGGCGATAGTTGAAGCGGATCCATCTCAAACCACTTCTGAATTAGCAGCAGCCTTTGGAGTAAGTGACAAAACAATCACTATCCATTTGCGTCAAATTGGAAAAGTAAAAAAGCTCGAAAAGTGGGTACCGTACGAATTGACTGAAACACACCAACAAACACGCGTCGGTTGCTGCGCTTCCTTGCTCAATCGTCACAATAATCAGGGAATTTTAAATCGTATTGTCACTTGTGATGAGAAGTGGATCGTGTACGATAATCGCAAGCGATCATCACAATGGCTTAACCCTGGAAAACCGGCAAAACCTTGCCCCAAGCGAAAACTGACCAAAAAGAAGATTCTAGTTAGTGTTTGGTGGTCCTGTGCTGGTGTCATCCACTACAGCTTCATGAGATCAGGCCAAACGATTACTGCAGACATGTATTGTCAACAGTTGCAAACAATGATGGAAAAGCTCACCATTAAACAACCGAGATTGGTCAATTGCTCTAGCCCATTGCTCCTTCAGGATAACGCTCGACCACATACTGGACATCAGACGGTCGCCAAGTTAGAGGAGCTGCGACTGGATACTCTGCGTCACCCATCATACTCTCCAGATCTTGCCCCAAACGATTACCATTTATTCCGAAATTTGGACAACTTTTTACAAGGAAAAAAAATCAATTCTGATGAGGCAGTTTAAACAGCCTTCAAGCAGTTCATCGATTCTCGCTCCCAGGATTTTTTTACCAAAGGGATCAATGAGCTCCCGATAAAATGGCGAAAGTGTATCGATAACAATGGTACATACTTCGATTGACTAAATATATAATTTCTTTTAAAAATGTTATTTTTAATTTTTTGATACCGAGCGGCAATTTCATATGTAAAGACCTAATATTATAAACTTACATTTCAACGAAGCTATATAGTACTGTAAGAGCTCAAAGCTGCTGAACCCTTACGCTTCCGGTTCGATATACGAATTTAGGGATCCCTTCTTTGCGCATAATATTCCTTTTCCTAATATTTTTGAATTATTTATTTTATCACAAGCACTACTACCTTTACAGGTTACAACCCCAATGCGATAGCGTGGTACTTAAGTAATTAAATTAAAAACTAACATTAAAATTAAAATAAAATCCTTATTATGTATAGCACAGTACATAATATGTAGTCTTTGTGAATTCATTCAGAGAACAAGAAAACAAATCAATTCTGTCAGCAGTGTCATGAGTGCATGCAAGGCGCGCGTCAGTGGCGCTTTGCTGAGCAAGTTGGTTCGTGCGCGCGGCACTGATAGTAGCCGTGGTCGCCGGCGTCGCCTCACCTCGCATCTCCTTTAAAACACCAGGATTACACGTCTTACCACGCAACTTCTTGTCTCCAGTTTGTTGTACCCGACCATGCCGATTACGAACAAGGTTGGGTACATCAACGGATAAAAGGGATAGATCCCGTAAAGCTTCATGTACAAATACCTGGTATACTTGTTTTGTATGCGCTCCAACATGAGAGTATACTTAGTCTAATGTGGAACCCATACGACAGCATTACCTTGACATAACTACATATATTGTTAAATAGGCTTGCGTTTGGCCGCAACTCACCTGATCTTAAGTTGATGATACGACCTAAGGTGGAGCACGCTTGCCTAGGATAAACCGGTTCACTCGTGCCTTGAAGATACCCAGATTATATGTATCATGGCACTTTTGGCACCGAGGCCTTTTTTCATCTTACAACGGCAGCACACTTCATGGTCCAGTATTCTTTAAAGAGCACGTCGGCCACTGATGGCTCCAGGCCAAACAACACCTGGTCATATAAAAATATAAAACTAACGTTCTAAATACGAAAACCTACTAGAACGAATCTAGTGTTTAAACGAAACATTTTAGTCAATGCTTTCGACACACATATATTTGATGAAGAATTTATAAATGACGGGGTTCCCCAGGGGAGTATCTTGGGACCAACTATGATTATTAATACCCTAATATCTGTTGTAGATCTTTGGTTAACCATTGTCGTTTATAAGGAACGATAGTAATCTAACGATCCCTGATGTGATGATTAGTGGATGTTGCGTTAATATATTACGTCGTTAATTAAGATGTTTATGTTTGATGCTTCGGACAATGATTTGAACGAATTCCTCGGTTTTCATTGATTTATAAATTAACAATGCATGTAGAAAATATAATGTCATTTGCCTACTGGATATTATCGAATTTAAAAATATCAATTGTAAATTCATGATTTATTTTCATTTTATTTTAAATTTTCGTAGGTACTCAAAATTTATAATTTTTTTTCCGTACATAATATTTTAGTAATAACAATAAAAGAATATTATGTATTGTCGAATGTGGAATAAAATGAAATAGGAAAAAATCCGATGTGGTTTTGTTTCAGAAGTACCAAGTAGCGCCATCTGGTTTGTTAAATACGAATTAATCCACCTAGAAGATCTAATTTTAGATTTGTAAGAAAGTGTCCACAAAGGCCTTTGTCCAGCTGTGGACGTCTTCCGGTTGGTACATGAATGATGAAGAAATTTTTTGAGCATGAGGGATACATTATTAGGTATAGCATGCATTATTTTGTTTTATTAAGATGGACGGCAAAACGCTGATAATGATGGTGAGGATGATAATGATGATGAAGGTTCCTTGTGTAAATTACATGACCGGTGTCATAGTATGAGCGTAAAAATTAGAAAATAAAAGCAAAATATGTATAACAATAAATTGAAATGTACATAGTACACCTACCCACAAAATAATTAAAATATCTACTTACATACATAAATGTATATGCATATAATTCTTCTGTACGTGAGTTTGTACACACAGTTGGACCCGGTAGGTGGCGCTGCTGTCGGGTTCTACTTTTTGTTTTATTTGCAGGTCAGAACAATATCTGCCGGGTCCGCTAGTATATTCTTAGAAACCAGAAGCGGAATATATTAAGAAAACAATAAATCACAAAATAACCTCATAGTTATATTTCTTACAAATTGTTTTTGACTAGCAACAAACACATTGGTAAATAGTAGGTACATAAGAATTATATAACACGAGCCTAACTAACATTATGACGTTCATAAAATACGTTCGTTCCATCCAAGAGCCAAGCAGACAATGATCCCGTTCACAGCGCGTCATGCCTTTTGTTAACTTTCACTCCGACCGGGTAGCTTGGAAGGGGAAATATCTAACAATATTATATGTCGACGCAAGGCTGACGTAAACTTTAAAATATTTACTCTAAGTTCAAATTTAACAGTTAAATAAAACTGGATAGGTTTAAATTAGTTGAGATTTCATTGTTGTTATTAGTTTGCTATTTTTGTGTAAAAAGTAAATGTAAAAAGCCGTGTTATGATTTGTCGTTACTTTAACAGCAAACCATAACTGAAGGTTTATTCAAATTTAGGTTTAAAAACGAACGACCTATTGCTAAATTCATTTCTTGATTTATAAACAATTTGGGTTAGTTTAAACATGAATTTTGGTTAATTTTTGTTTAACAAATATTTGATTGAACTACTGTTGGTGTAGTTAAAAATATGGCGCGCGAACTCGGTATTGCTTAAAATGTTTTAAGCAATACAGAATTAATTAAATATTAAAATCGAGTGTTCAAAATAGTAAAACGAATTAATAAATCATAGTTTGTTATTTTAATCAATGCTACCTACAATTTGTAATGAAAATAAGTGTAATGACTTCGCAACGACGGTGCCATTTTTGATATTGAAAAGGCGAGCCGTTGCGAGGCCACATTAACAAGAAGACGTTTGTGACGAACAGTCGTGTTTTTGCTGAAATATCCTGTGAGTATAATTCCTATTATTAATTTGGATTTTTATGCTGTTTCTAATTGTGTGTTAACTAGTTATAAGAATAAAAGTGTAAACTGTTATTTGAGTGTATTCATTTTGCAATGACTAAGCCTAGCAATAAAAATCCGAATGGTCCCGGTGCTCCGTTATCAGAAGTGGGATTGACCCCCACTTCTGCCCGTCCATCTGACTCGAATAATGAAAACTTAATTGCTTCTGTTAATGGGGTACCACCGGAATTTTTCACTCAGATGTTGCAAATGATGAAGCACATGTCCGATCGCATCACGACACAACCAGACGCGCCTAAAGTTAAAATAAATGATGTGTTTTTGCCGTCATACGATCCGGACACAAATATTAGGGTTAGAGAGTGGTGTCAACATGTGACCACAGCCATGGAAACCTATGGCCTGACCGATTATGACGTGAGAATGAAAGCTGGTAGTTTACTCAAAGGTCGTGCGAGGTTATGGGTTGACAATTGGCTTGTGTCTACCACCACGTGGCATGAATTGCGTGATGTTCTAATAACGACTTTTGAACCGGAGAATAGATACTCCCGGGACATTGTGCGCTTTAAGGGACATAATTATGATAATTCCAAAGACATTGCGCAATTCTTGTCACAAGCTTGGGTATTATGGAGACGTATTACTAAGGATAAGTTATCGAATGATGACGCAGTTGAGGCAGTTATCGGTTGCATTGGAGATGAGCGATTAAGAATCGAACTGTTGAATGTCAGGGCCACATCAGTATCCGAACTTATTTCCGTGGCATCTTCTATACGAAGTGTTAAGCGCCCTCACCCGCGGTACATCAGGTGCACATCCGGGAGCGGCTAAGCGATCACGTTTTAATAAAACTTCATTGTTTTGCCAAATCTACAAAAAGCCCGGTCATGAGGCACGTGACTGTCGTTACCGAGACAAAAACGATAATTCTCAACTGCGTCAACAAGATAATAAAACCGCGTCTCCTAATGTAGGGAAACCTACGTGCACGTTTTGTTCTAGGACAGGTCATACTTATGAAACGTGTTATAAGCGAGAACGCGCAGTGGTTTCCAACGTCAACTGTGTAGTACATCTAAATTAAATTCGGTGCCGGTAGTAGCTGGGAACTTAAATATACTCGCGATTTTTGACAGTGGAGCCGAATGTTCAGTAATACGCGAGTCTGTAGCTGCTAAACTACCCGGGAAAAGAGTTGATCGAGTAAGCTACTTGAAGGGATTAGGTCAATTTACGGTGATATCTCTTTCGACACTGACGACGATTTGTGTCATCGATGGTTTACGTATAGAACTCGAATTACACGTGGTGCCGGACTACGAAGTGTGCTCAGACATTTTGATAGGTATGAATCTCGTGGAGAAAAATAACTTAAGCGTACTAGTAAACTCTCAGGGTACAACTTTAGTTCATCAGCCGGTTGTTTACCACGTGCGAACTCGAAGTGAAAAGTTTGATAATCTAGATTGTGATTTGACTTATGACAATCAAATCAACGAATTGAAAATCTTGTTGAACAAATTCGAACACTTGTTTATTCACGGTTATCCTCACACACGCGTCAATACCGGTAAGCTCGAAATACGTTTAAAAGACGATAACAAGTGTGTCGAACGCAGGCCTTACCGATTGAGCCCAGTTGAACGCGAAAAAGTTCGGGAAATAGTTAATGAATTCGAGTATAAAATTATCCGCGAAAGTAAATCACCTTTTCCAGCCCAATAATATTGGTTAAAAAGAAAAATGGAAAGGACCGAATGTGTGTGGACTACCGCGAACTAAACAGGAACACTCTGAGGGACCATTATCCTTTACCTATAATTTCAGATCAAATAGATCAACTGGCGGGGGGTTATTATTTCTCAACATTAGACCTGGCAGCTGGGTTCCATCAGATATCTATTTCAGAGACCTCGATTGAAAAAACAGCCTTTGTTACGCCGGATGGTCTATAGATATGAATATTTGACCATGCCGTTCGGACTCAGTAACGCGGTGTCAGTTTATCAGCGTTGTATAAATAGGGCTCTAGCTCACCTCTTGACCTCGGTAGACCAGGTTTGCCAGGAATATGTTGATGACGTTTTGTCAAAATGTAGGGTATTCGCTGAGGGCCCAACCCATATCGAACGCATATTGATTGCTCTCCAAAAGGCCGGTTTTTCGATTAATGTCGACAAAACTGCCTTCTTTAAACGCTCCATCGAGTACTTGGGCAATATTATTGCAGACGGACAAGTTAGTCCAAGCCCAAGAAAGGTGGAGGCTTTAATAAAGGCACCAATCCCGAAAACTGTCAAACAAGTTAGGCAGTTTAACGGATTGGCTGGATACTTCAGACGCTTCATTCCCAATTTCTCGCGTGTGATGGTTCCACTTTATGAACTGACCAAGAACGATGCTAAGTGGGAATGGAACGAAAGGCATGACGAGGGCCGAAACCAAATCATACAACACCTGTCTACTGCGCCCACCCTTACACTATTTCAGGAAAACGCACCAATCGAGCTCTTCACGGATGCCAGCAGCATCGGCTACGGGGCCATACTCGTGCAGACCGTCGGCGGTCGCCAGCATCCAGTCGCGTACATGAGCCAGCGAACCACCGACGCCGAGAGCCGCTACTACTCGTACGAGCTCGAGACCCTGGCGGTAGTAAGGGCAGTCAAGCATTTTCGGCATTACATATACGGCCGAAAGTTCAAGGTAATAACAGACTGTAATGCCTTGAAAGCGTCCAAGAACAAAAAGGATCTCCTCCCTCGAATCCATAGGTGGTGGGCGTTCCTGCAGAATTACGAGTTCGAGGTCGAGTATAGAAAAGGTGAGCGATTACAGCACGCAGATTTCTTTAGTAGGAATCCATCCACTGAAACATCTGTCAACTTCATGACCAGAGACATTGAGTGGCTGCAAATCGAGAAGCGCCACGACGACGTGCTGCGCCCACTTATAGACACCATGAGTGGCGACAGTCCGGCCGCAGGTTATGTCCTGGAAGATGGCGTGCTTAAGAAGACTCTCACGGATTCTATACTCGGTATACATAAACCAATTATAGTCCCTAGGTCATTCCAGTGGAGCCTGATAAACTCTTTCCATGTTGCTCTGCAACACCCCGGCTGGGAAAAAACCTTACAGAAGCTGAGGGAAACGTTCTGGTTTCACAAAATGAATACAATCGTAAGAAGGTTTGTGGATAATTGTGTTGTATGCAAGACCTGTAAAGGGCCGTTGGGCGCTGTCCAAGCCCAGCTTCATCCGATCCAGAAGCCCACTGCAGCGTTCCAGGTCATTCACATGGATATTACTGGCAAGCTGGGGGCGAGAAGCGCTGAGGGGCGAGACGAGTATGTGATTGTTACAATTGACGCATACACCAAATACATCTTACTTAGCTACTCAAATGACAAGAGCCCAAGCAGCAGCCTCGCAGCTATGAAACGTGTTGTTCACCTGTTCGGAACTCCGGTGCAAATCGTGGTGGATGGAGGTCGAGAGTTCCTTGGTGACTTTAAAGTCTAATCGACATACATTCCATTGCGCCAGGAGTAAGCCGAGCAAACGGACAGGTCTAACGAATTACGGGCTCTTTGAAAACGCATTAACCATAATAAAAAACTATGACACTGAAGAATGGCAGACAGCGCTAGAAGCTTTACAGCTCGCATTTAACTGCACTCCACATAGAGTAACGGGGGTCGCACCGCTTACACTACTGACTCGCCGCCAACACAGTGTACCACCAGATCTACTAAGGTTGGTAAATATTAATAACGAATGCATAGACTTTGACTTGCTTGAGCAACTCGTACAAGAGAAAATGAGAGCGGCGGGACAATACGACAAGCAGCGATTTGACAAGAGCAAGGCGAAAATGCGTCCGTGTGAGCGAGGAGATTACGTACTCGTCAAGAATAATACCAGAAACCAGACGTCTCTAGACTTGAAATACAGCGAGCCATACGAAGTATACAAGATCCTGGACAACGACCGGTACATAGTGAAACGTGTGACCGGCAGAGGGCGCCCACGTAAAGTCGCTCACGACCAGCTGCGCCGAGCACCGCAACCAGGCGAGCAGGAAACCGTGTCGACGAATAACGAAGATGACCCTCAGCAAGTGGCCGTCCGGCTGGCTGATGACTCATCGACGAACTCTGTCGATGACACACTACAACAAACTGCATCTCAGATCATCAGTACACCGCCGTCGAGGGAGCCACAGCCGTCTACCTCCCAAGCTGCCCAGCTGCTGGACATTTAAACTATGTGAGTTTCTCCCTTCTTACTCTTATCTTTACTTCTTACATATACTTACTAATCTCAGTAAGTTTAAATAACTTGCAAAGAGTTTGAGAGTTTGAATAACTTACAAAACAGTAACAACTGTAAGGAGATTTTTTATTGGCCTTTGTCTTTGTTGACTGGCTGATACAATTATAAACTACTAAATAGTAAGGCTGTACAATCCGTTTTCCCCGCTTCCCTCCTATTCTCGTTTCAGAGCTTATGTGGACCACGGCACAAATAATAATGCCTAGGCCACAGCATCGTCCTTTCCCAATCCCTTAGAACCTCTGTGGACCACGGCGTACAAGACCGCTCAGCACCGCAGCATCATTACTGTGAGTTTTTATCAACAAAGTCATAATATAAGTATTTAGAGCGCCTGTGTTGACCACGGCGTACAAGACCGCTCAGCGCCACAGCATCAAACCCTAACAAACTGTATAAACAGCTACGTAAGAACTTTAACTATTATTTTCTTTTAGAGCCTCTGGGGACCACGGCCTCAGCACCACCCTAGTTCCCTTTTCCTTTAGAGCCTCTGTGGACCACGGCGTACAAGACCGCCCAGCACCACAGCATCATCCCTGTCTACGAGAAATCAAATCATGCATGTATGCGTGGAGCATTTGCATAGATGTAATAACGTGTGAGTAAGCGTGTAGCGTTACAAGCACTTCAATATCTTCACTCACTTCCCTATAAACAGCAAATCCTATTTGTTTACTACTCTTATGAACTTTATTATTTCCTTATTTACTTAGATATCTACAACTTATACTACATAACCTTATGTTAAAGATTATCAAGGTATTAAATAATGGCTGATAACTTGGATTGTTGAAATCGGTTATCGTTGAAAAATTCAAGTACAGAACTTTTTGAACTCATTTTGAAGCAACAAAAGCTCCGATAAAACAAAACAAGTTATCAGGCTAGTGTACCTGTGAACGGATACATAGTTCAAAAAAAAAATGTTTTCATTTTCAGAACCGCGACTGGTGCAGGACACGCACACCGTCTCGCAGAATGGCCGTGTCGACGCAAGGCTGACGTAAACTTTAAAATATTTACTCTAAGTTCAAATTTAACAGTTAAATAAAACTGGATAGGTTTAAATTAGTTGAGATTTCATTGTTGTTGTTAGTTTACTATTTTTGTGTAAAAAGTAAATGTAAAAAGCCGTGTTATGATTTGTTGTTACTTTAACAGCAAACCATAACTGAAGGTTTATTCAAATTTAGGTTTAAAAACAAACTATCTATTGCTAAATTCATTTCTTGATTTATAAACGATTTGGGTTAGTTCAAACATGAATTTTGGTTAATTTTTGTTTAACAAATATTTGATTGAACTACTGTTGGTGAAGTTAAAAATATGGCGAGCGAACTCGGTATTGCTTAAAATGTTTTAAGCAATACAGAATTAATTAAATATTAAAATCGAGTGGTTAAAATAGTAAGACGAATTAATAAATCATAGTTTGTTATTTTAATCAATGCTACCTACAATTTGTAATGAAAATAAGTGTAATGACTTCGCAACGACGGTGCCATTTTTGATATTGAAAAGGCGAGCCGTTGCGAGGCCACATTAACAAGAAGACGTTTGTGACGACAAGTCGTGTTTTTGCTGAAATATCCTGTGACTATAATTCCTATTATTAATTTGGATTTTTATGCTGTTTCTAATTGTGTATTAACTAGTTATAAGAATAAAAGTGTAAACTGTTAGTTGAGTGTATTCATTTTGCAATGACTAAGCCTAGCAATGGAGATCGTGACGTCAGCTTTGCTGATGTCACGAATTCTAAAAATCCGAATGGTCCCGGTGCTCCGTTATATATATATTTTCCTCATAGTAGTCAATGATCTACCCACATTTGTAAAGCACTCCACAGTTTCGATGTATGCTGATGACATCAAGGTTGCCCTTCCCACAACTAACTAGAACGAAATAGCCGCACTTCAAATCGACATCGACAGCATTCACACCAGGAGCATGAAACACAACCTTTGCATAAATATAAGCAATTGCGCAATCATGACCTTCTCAAAAGCCACACATCCCGTACACAACCGATACACACTTAATAATGTGCCCCTGAAAAGTGACTGTGCACACACCTTACCTTTAACCAACATAATTATTATACAAACCTGCAACAAATCACGAAAAAACATAGGTCTTTTCCTGTGGCAGGTTAAAATTTTCTCTAATCGATTACCCATAACCATACTATATAATTCATATGTCCGCAGTTTACTAGAAACCAATAGTTCAATCTGGAACCCTCATGAAAAAGCCTGCTTGTTTAACAGGTTCAGAAGGGTTTTGTGCGCTAACTCTACCTCAAATTAAATGAATGAATGGATGGACCCATATTGACTTATCAAAATTTGGAAGTTAGGAGAAATTTTGCTTTAGTCAAATATGTTATCCGGCTATTTCGTGGTTCCCACTTCAATTCCCCGTTACTTCTATACATTTCCTTTAGAATTCTGTTACCCATCAATCACGCACTTCGCCCTCGCCAACAACGATGACGAATCATTGTAGGTATGTCTTTGCAAGTACTGAGCTAAGACTCCTGACTGCCGCTTATCGTTACCTGGAGACGTTTGCCACTTCCAGTACAATCTCCTTGATTTAAATTGATTAGTTATTATTATTATTTTTAATCTTGCCGTTAGATGGTCATCCAATTTTATTCATTAACTGTAATTCTGTCAGATTCTACGTTGCTTTATGATATTTAATGCTTTTCTTTTGGTTATGTTTAGTACTTACGTTATATCATTATTAACCAATAACGTATGTCTGGTGTAAGCTGTTAATATAGGTTGGTTATTTATAAATAAAAAATAAATAAATATGTAAATAAAAATAACAAGTAGCTATCTTTTTGTTCTCTTTAAAAAAAACAACTCATGCTTGAATGCATAATTGCATACCGACTGGTGGTTATCTTGATAGCAGAATAGGCTGAATATGAAAGGAAGAATTAATGAAATCAGAAGTAGATATGTGATAAACCAAACAAAGGAAAATTTCCGCAAGAAAATCCTGTTCCTATGGAGGAAGACATCATCAAGTTCAGAGCAGTGTATCACGGCTCACGTCCTCTAACGCGACTTGTGAATAAGATAATGATGCCCTAGGGCTACCAACTGATGAACTGACAAAAATAAAATCTGAAGCGCACTTCTTTTTTTCCACTGGTTTCTTTAAAAGGCTTAAAACGTATAATAACTGCAGCATAGTTCTCCCAGCTTAGCAGCTTAGAAACAATTGTATTCAAACAGAAGAAAATGGTCCTATTTTCTTCTGTTTGAATACAATTGTTTCCAGAATCTTATCTTCTACTTCGCCTCTCTTCGTGACACACCTGCACAAGCTATACTATACTTGAAATAGCTCCCGAAGCAAACTTAAAAATATTCCACCTTTGTACCTTTGTGCATAATGTCGAAATAAATCAGTATTTCCCCGACCACCTAGGTAATATTTAATTATTTCGACAACAGTGCTGATTGCTGAATAGCTAAAAGTGCTTACAGTATATCGTAAGTACTTCCAGTGCAGGCGTTAGAGAAGCAAGCGTTAAAAAAATTATCCATTGACATGAAAATTAAGTTTCAACGATCAATTCCAGTCCCTTTATAACAACCTTTTGAAGTTGCAATGACTTACGAATTGCTTTGGGACGCACAGACACGATTTCGAATACACAGGATTCGACAGCCCTACGCCTTGTTCAACTAACTCAGTCGCTATTCGCCTCTCAGTGGGTCAAACGTTGCATTTAGAACTACCAAATATAAAAGTACCATGTTTATTTCTTTGTGTACGTGATAAACAGAGTTTAATATGTTGATTGAAATACCTCAGTTGAAGCGGTGCTGTTTCTGCTTGCCGCTGCGACGTGGCATACTCGTGTATGCATATCTGAGCTTGGTTAGTGTTATCTTTTATATATTTACTAGCGACCTGCCCCGACTTCATACGGGTGCAGCTTACTAATGAACAAAATTAGATTATTCTTTTGACCATTTTGATGTTTTGAAACAGTCAAATCGGTCGAGTCCTTCTCAAGTGATCTTACATATATGCAGCCATTGATTTATATAGAAGAAAAAAGAAGAAGATTAGTTTACAGTGGAGTGGGCTGACCACGTCGCGTAAATGCACCCGAAGAGGTGGTTTGACTGAATAGACGCCTGAAAGAGAATGTCGCCGTCGAGTTCGACCGCTGCGAAGGTGGTGTTGATTAAGTTAGTTTTAATAAAATTTACTCACGAAAGACTACAGTCACATACATGAGAACACGGTATGCAAAAAACAACTTAATTACATGATTGTTGTTCATTTTGATCATTTTGTGTAGGTGTAGGTACTTCTGGAATACATTCAGTAGTATTTGGGTGCAGTGGGCATGACTTGCACATAAAGCCGTTGGTCCCGGTTGTCTTTTTGTTCATCATCTATGACAGACATTATTGGTAGTCGTCGCAAGAAATTCTGACAACTAGTCTTACCAAAAAGTATCATGTTATCCACGTTAGATAGGCAGACGCTCCATGTAAAACACTTGTATTCAGCTGCATCTGACATGACTGCTAACTTACTGGCCCCAACATGGTTGGGAAAAGACGAAGCCGAAGACCGCACAAGATAAAAAAGTTTGAGAGAAAGAAGAAGAGGTCTTTGCCCAGCAGTGGCTGTGGACGCCAAATTGGCAAATTAAAAGAAATAGCTTCTAGTAGTTTATTGTCTGTATCTGTCCGATCAAAGAAGAAATAGTCTGGGATGCAATACGTTTGAACGTTTGACCATGTATATCCCGCTTGCACCAGCTGTTCAGTACAGGAACATAAGAAATAATAGGCGACTCAAACGATAGAACAAACAGTATATTGACGGTTATAAATTGACAACATTGGTTGTGCAAAGGAAGGCGATCTATCGACGAGTGCGTGTGCGCGGCGTTGTTTAGAAAAGTAGGGACTTTGACCATATTGACCCCCTTCTCTCCTCTCAGTCCCCGCGGACATCGTCACGCTGCTGTAGAAGCGCTGACACCAGCTAGGATTATCTTTGACTCCGTGTTAGTTGCTAGGGGCCCATTACGTACGATATTTTGTAATTTAATGAATAATAATGCCCTTGTTAACCTGAATTGCTTTTGGTTCTTGTATGCATTGTTACAAAAAGTCTCTTAGTTCAGTGTGCCTTCTGGCAAAGCTCTAGCTCTTCCCGCTGCGCTGAGAACCTTTTTGTTATTTAACCTCGTGTTAAGATTTTAACGCAATGAATATGTTTGGATTGACAGCTTATAATTCGCCAATTGTTTCTTTTCATCCGTCATCTTGGTTTTTTTACTTTGTATTTTATGATTCTTACTGTTTATTGTTACATGTAGCCCAAGTAAAACTGAATTATAAAGTTAACTAACCCTCTGTCCGCGACTTTGTCCGCGTGAATTTTATTACGAATCTCTAATTCATTGATAGTAATAAACTCTAGCCTTTACCCTTCGTAGATAATACTTCTCTTTATTGAAAACTAATAGCTCGAACGAACACAAATTCAGGGCAGCAGGGGACATTAATAATAGTGAAAATATTAATTACAATCAAAGTATAAAAATATTTTTTATAGATTCTGTCTCTGGTCCTGTCTTGATCTAAGGATTCGATTTAGAATTTGGCTTGTACATAGTCATGATAAGTTTATCTAGGGTCCCTAGACAGTGGAAACAGACAGGACACTCCACTTATAGGATTAATATGCACAGTTAACAGTTACATCAAGTGACCTTAAACTTCGTTTGTCTTGCAGTTTATCCAATTATGTTGGTTAATTAGAATGTCGCTGCATTCGCCTGATTTTTCTTAAAATGATTAGATTACGGAATACGTTAATATGCGCAATAACTAGGTAATTTGCGAATTTCCGGGAACGATCCGTTAAAGTGTGAATTTTGACTAGGCGTCGACTTGTCGGTTACGAAAATTGGCACAAAGACGGTCGATGTCAGGTCGTCAATCTAATTACAATGAGTTTGAATGTTTTATATTTTATTTTTAATTTATTTTATATTTACAATTTTAGTAAAGCTTATAGACTAATACACATAAATGGTAACAAAAATATCTATAAACAGTTGCTAATTACGAGCTACCACGTATGTACAATGTTATAAAATAAGAAAAAAAGGTATGGAAAAATAGGTAGATATGCCATGATAAACCGCATACATTCAGCATAGTATTCTTTACTCAGCACTTATCTGATTCGTAACGCACTCGTGCAAAAAAAATCGATGTCTAAATACAAAGATAGGTTGTTAAATAATAATGCACTGCGTATACAAAAAGGGTTTCGCCTGTAATATGTTGGGGTAAATGGTACTAGTAATAATGGTTGTAATCTTAGGTTATTTTGATTAGTGCGATGATAATTTTTCAATTTTTATAATTAATTGCTCAAAGAGCCTGGTGGCACCGCTTTGCATCCTGTTTGAACGATCTTTTAGAGAGGGTATTGTACCCAAGTTATGGAAATCAGCATTCATAACCCCATTCATAACATTGTTTACCATATTTATTTCAGACATAAACAATTGCTTTAAAAATTCACAAATCCTTTTAAACGTAGACGGTATGCTTACTAATCGTATGCCACTTACGTTAAATCGTTTAAAGTTACCCTTGTCGAACCCAGGTAATGTTTGACTACACTACTTTTCACCTCGCGGTTTCCCTACGTTTAAGAGCTTCGTCGTGTTTTTATTGCTGTTGCTGGTGGGAAGCTGTCAACAGCCTCGGACACTACGATTTGTCGTGCGGATGGAGTGCGGCTCGCATAGAAAGAAAGAAAGAAAGAAAGAAAGAAAAATAATTTATTCGCCCCCCAGGACAAAAACACACACAAAAATTACATAAAAAAATAAAAAAACAAGAAAACGAAAATTGGTCCTGTATGAGGCCAAAAGGCTCCTATACAGCACCATGCTGAATGGTGCTGTAACATTAAAAAAAGTCACAGCGCTGATATTCTGATAGGGCGCATAGCGCGTCACGCAAATAATATAGAAATTATTCGTCGTGCCCTCGTTGCCGTCGGTGTTCCGGCTGTTTTAGCTTGGCAGTTGGCACGCGACGATGGTAAGAGACCGGACGGAATGTCTCTGTTTCTATGGAAGTTGATAGGTCTTTAATGTGGGATGCTAAGTGCATCGATAATCTTGCGCCATCCCATCTTCCTAGTTCAGCGTGCTGTACTGATGCTGTTACTGCGACTGCAGAAAACTTCAAACGGCGAAAGTATGGTAACCTTGGTGATAACTTTATTTTCGAGCCGTTTGGTGTCGAAACCCTCGTCGTCGTGGGGTCAAAAGAGGGATCATCTTCTTTTTAAGGACAGTTCCTTAAAAAGAAGATGATTTTTACCTTGGTCAGGTTCTAAGCAACAAGTCATTTAACGTGTCTATGCCGCCAGTCTCTGAAGATGGCGATATGAAGGGAATTTTTTGATGGCTTATTGTATTAATTTAGTTAAAAGAACAGGTATGAAGAGTAGAGGTGTGAGTGCGTTGTGAGAGAGATGGGTGTGTAGGGATTTGTGTATAGGTATGTAAAGTTATGTTTATGAGTTGTGTATGCTAATTTTCAGCATGTCATTGTCATGAGCCATTCAGACACTTACGAACGATGGTTTAAGTGAATCCTTATTTATTATTTTATTAGGGAACTTGGGCCTAGTAGGTAGGTTTTAATGTCTTCTAAAGGGCAGTTGGTGTAGGGACACTTAGGACACTGTAGTAATAGAGCCATTGTCTGGTCAGGAGCACCGAACTCACACCCTGAATTTACCAGCTTAAAGCTATAATGTTTTGCAAATCAGTATCTACAATGGTTATTATAATTAGCCATTCCATATTTGTACCGTTAAGTGATAAGAAGTATTTACAACAACATCTGACTATTTACAAACAGTCCAAGCAACTTCCCTGAATTGAGAGAAGATAAGGTTATCAATATTGTGCAATTTCTACGTAATTACTCGTTTGCCCGTGCATGTAATCAATGTCTTACATTTATATAAGATGTAAACATTGGGTTTATTTTAATTCATTAGGGAACTAATAATAATGTTTGTAATTGTATTTTTATGGCCTACATCTAGCACGGACGGCAATAGGCTTATATGATGGTAATGAATGTATCAGTTCTAATGTCGTGGTAGCCCAGTGGTTAAAGTAAGATTAGGCCCGCCTTTTATGCATGAGGTGGTGGGTCCTATACCCGTCAAGTATACGACCTTTTCAATTCATATGTAATTTCTAAGATTATCTTGGTTATCACTAATATCAGTGAAGGAAAACATCGTTAGGAAATCTGAACTAATAACTAATATGAGTCTGAAATCTTGAATCCTTGAGCAAGCGTGATGATCAACGCTCGTGCCTTCTCTTTATGAGAAGAGGTCTTTGTCCAACAGCATACATGGTACATAAAATTACCTATTAACTGTTTTTTTTTAGCTGGTGACATGCCTGTTCGGGATCCAGCAGGTGGTACTGTGGAACTACTTCCGTGACATTCAGAGTGCCTACATAACCACGACAGCCCTGTACCGAGGCGTCATCATGGAAGCTCAGCTGTGTCTCATATTCATACTGTATGCT